>OV656852.1:14181904-15545258 GCA_927399475.2 Acleris emargana
CAGCCAAAAGACGTCCACAGTACCCGGTAGTTATTTGATAAGCTATACTGCCCTCCTAATCCAATAAACAATATCTCAGATTCGATTGTTTAAGTAGATTCAATCCTCTCCTCTTAGTAATAAGGTTGTGATTGCTGTAGGAGTTCTATTTGAGATACTGCTATTTTTTTTAGCAGGGCAGTATAGCGTGGGTGGCGCGATTCGCAGTATATCTGACAGTACCTACGTGAAACTCGTGCGCAGGCGGCAACACGACCCGCGTTCATGAAACCGCGAGAACACTGACGCTGATAAAAAACTGACTCGACGCAACCTTCAACTCGGCCTTGCGCGGCCGTTAGAATCACTAACAGCTCTAATTATTATTAGTCATATAAAAAGACTCAAGTAGCTTTACTGTTCCTATTCAATTGAATGCAAGTTATTCAATTTTTTATGGTTTTATAGCGGTAATGAAGTTAATTTTAGTAATATCTTTTAAAATAAATGAGAGAATACATAAACAAAATAAAATACATACAAATATATGAATGAATTAATAATGTATGAATGTGGAAGAAGCGAAAGAAATTTGTCAAGATCGTAGCAAGTGGAATGAAGTGGTCTCTGCCTACCCATCTGGGAAACAGGCGTGATTTAATGTATGTATGTAAATACATACAAAACTAGAGGACGTTGTTTGCCGCTACTTCCCGTTGTTTTTATTTTATTTAAAAAGGAAGCAGACTAGCAAGCGAGTCACCTGATGGTAAATGATCATGGCGACCCATAAACACTTGCAACACCCGAGGAATTGCAGGTGCGCTACCAACCTTTAAGAAAATAGTGGCCTCGTTTTTTGAAGGCACCTAAGTCGTATTCGTTCGGAAATATAGACGCCGAGAGCTGGTCCCACATAGATATGGAGCTCGAAAAACGCACGGGTCCGTTATGGATCGATATTTGAAAATTCCTTTCTTAGTGCACGCGTAAGGTTCTTAATGCACCCAAAAAATATTTCCTTCAAATTTCAAGTCACTAGGTTCAGCTGCAAATGCTGTGCGCTGTGCGTTGCCTTTCAGACGGTTAATTAAGAGATATCGCCGGTAAAACTGCAAAACCGCGTAAGGAACATTTTAAATAAGGAGCAAAATGCACCTTTTTAATAAGATAGTAAGGTTTATTTTGTTCTATCATAAATTTGTTATTTACGCGGTTTTGCAGTATCACCGACGAATAGTAATAGTAAGGCGTACCTACCTACGCAGAAGTTATGTTTCCCTACCGTTATCTTATCCAAAATTATTTTAAATGAAACCTTACGTGACCTATACGTTTTATATAAATAATCGGAAAAAACGGAAACGGTTGAAATCGGTTTTAGAATAACTACTGGAACTTTTATTTTTTTCGGGATGAAAAGTAGCTTTTCGTCGATGATAATGCAAAACCGCGTATGTAGCATTTTTAATAAGGAGCAAAATGCACCTTTTAAATAAGGTAGTAAGGTTTATTTTGCTCTATCACAAATTTGTTACTTACGAGGTTTTGCAGTATCACCGAAGTTTTGTGCTAATACAGTTGTGCAAATTTCATCGAATTCCGTCCAGAATTTGCAGCGTGAAGGAGTAACAAACTAACACACACACACACACACACAAACATTCGCAATTATAATATTAGTGGGATTATAAAAACTCCCGATAGGTATAATGGTGACCCCTTCTTTCAGAGCTGACACCCTTGCCAAGATGTACTACGCTAACTAGCGTTTCTATTCGTTTCGTTTTTAAACCAATCGCATCACTGGTAGATCACGTGACTTTTCGTATTACGTCACCTACCAGTGACGCGATTGGTTTAAAAACGAAACGAATAGTAACGCTAGTTAGCGCGGCGCATTTCAACTGCAACCCAGCTGCAAAGTGGCAGTTCCAGGGCTGTTCTGATGCAGTTGGTGCAACTGCATCGAAACTGCAAGCCCATTGCAAACCAACTGCACGACACCTGCAAGCGGACTGCACAACAACTGCATCAGAACAGCCCTGGAACTGCCACTTTGCAGCTGGGTTGCAGTTGAAATGCTGTCCGTGTGTACTGGCCCTAAGGGCCTCTGATGTCTTTTAAACAGCCCAACCAATAATCATGAAATCTTGTTAAGAACCACCGCTATAAAACCACCCGTACCTTTTGAACGCCTTACGTCAAATACATGCTATGCAAATTACAACTTAATTTATACGAAACGAAAGTCTCTTTTAAGCTTCAACTTGTGTCTGTGCTTCGGCTGTGGCCGACGGTGGCGTTCAAAAGGTAGGGCTACAGACAGACACACACCCATACATAGCAAACTATAAATCGCTCATCCAATAGAATAATGACATAATTGCAAAAAATCGGGTTATGAGATTTTACCGTCATAGGTGTTCTAAAGGTCAGGTCTATCGCGTGGAACAATGACATAACATGCATGCTAAAAATGCAATTATGTCGTTATTCTATTGGATGAGCGAAATTTACAACACCACTCGTTTTGCGCAAGGGGTTGAAAAATGGATTTCTAACTTATGCAAATTAGGCAAAATAAAAAGTTGGGAAACACATCTTCGTTACCAGTAATGAGACCTACATAAACATTATCAAAACCTTCTGGTGTTTAGGTACATATTAGTGCCTTTTACTCTACATACTGAGGTCTATTTCGCGCTGCTAGACGTGGCGTATTTACGCGTCAACGGCGATAAAAAAAAAACTAGTTGATTACTTCAAAGTACAATTAAATCCAAAATCACAACATTTTAATTGGATCTGTTGGAGTAGTTTTAGTTAGTAAAAGGCATAAAGGTGTGGTATTAAGGTATTGTTTGGAAATACAAAAATAACATCCTTGCGCCAAATTAATAAGAAGTCCAGGCCCAGGCGTAAAACGCGTGAGCAACAAGTATACAGCCACAGACATAATTTTTTCATCTAAGTACCAAAGAACCCTGTCGCAGAAAGCCAGTAATTAATACTAGTGCGATTTCTTAATTGTGATTTAACGTTACACCACTGTGACGAGGTTTTATGGTTAGTAAAGTCTACGCTGTAAGCCCTGCGTCTAACTCCATCAGGTACAGTAAATACGGATCCTCAAGTAATTATCAGGGCAATGTTGTCTCTGCCGACTCGCGTATTAAGTCACGCGCGAGCAGTATTGCAAACAGTGACAGTATTGACACGAGTTATCTACTCCACAGGAGAAACACTACATAATATCAAATCAGTACAACAATAAGATATGCCTTATTGGTGGAGATAAAGTTGGTGTACTTATGATTTTTAGAAACGCATAATATATATCATAATCGGGTAGCTACCAACATCATCATCGTCATCTATTCAGCGGAAAGTCATCCACCACCAGACCAGTCCTTCATTGTCTCATATTCATCTTTAGTTCTTAAGCTCTAGGATATTCAAAGTCATAAATATAAACCGTGTTTTTTTTATTTGCGTCAAATTTAACGGAGCGATGTTTAGGTCAAATAAAGTTAATTTCTCGAAGATATTAAGATGGTAACGCGTACCGTTATAAATATATTCAATTATTATATTTAATCAATTAATCACGTTAAACTAGTGTAAAAGGCTCTCATATGATAATATTCCCGACGCCACACGACTGATATCGAATGCCGACATTTAAATAACGAAAAACCACGTCCAATCAACAGTCCAGTCAACAAGGTCTTTATTGGTCGTTACAAAAGGGTTGCTATGGCCACGTTTAAACAACCGCCACTATTTGTTCATACTGAACCAAACCAATCTGTCAATCTACCACTTGGTTTTTATGGATTTACCTAGTAATATGCCGAAATTAACGCAAATATAAAAAACACTGTGTACACGTTCCAATACGTCATTAATATCTACACGCCTCTATGCCACCGACAATAAGGTGACAATTAAGGCAAGCAAATAAGGAGCTAATAGTGACTATGGCTAACCACAGATTACATAGAACTAGCCATAGTCAAGCAAGTTTAATCGATTAACGTTCGCGAATGTTTTCCGAAACAATGTACACAAAAGAAATCAAAGTATGACGTAACGGCCAAGTTGAATAAAACTGTTGATAAACACTGATAACAAGCAAAGATCAAATTCCAATTTCTAACAATAAGTTATCCAATAAAACAAATACAAGTATGTAAATATAATACGATAGTGGAGTTTCCTACTAACCTTCTTTAAAGCTTCTTAAGCCGAGTGATCTTAAAAATCTAGCCATCATTGTCACGTGACTAAAACTCTAAGGCAGGGTTAGTTGCGAACCTGTCAGCCATGACGTGCCGTGGACCCACCCGTCTGTCGAACTGTCAAGCGCCTTCTCCTCCACGTAAATGTAGTCGCCGGGCAGCAGCTCGAGTTCGTCGCTCGCGGCCGGCGAGTAACCTTGCGTTACCTTATGTACCTGTTAACAACAGTTGTAATCAGTGAATATTAAAGCGGTAAATAGGAATGCGTTGCGTCGGCACAGCGCTACGAATTTCCTTACTTTAGTTCGGGTATTAATAGATTTGGCGCGCGGTCAAGTTCTACATTACTTCATCGGTTTAATTTTATTTTGTTAAATTAGTTGTACTGTTTTTTAGTGAGTAGCGTTGTACTTTTGGTAATAAATAAAGGTGTTTCCTATAGATGACATCTCTCCATAGTATAAAATAAAGCGGGTTGTTCCCACCTATTAATAGCTGGCGTTTTTTTGTTGCCACTTTGAACTTTATACAACTGTAATAAACTAATAAGCCAGCAAAAGTGCGGGTGGTAACAGATGGGCTAACTCAAATAAAGTCGTTATTTCTGTATTTATGTTTATTTGTCTGCTTGGCTCTTAAAAACTACGTAACAGATTTTGATGTGGTCATTACCATAATTGAGACGATGTCTTCCGAAAGGTTAATTGGCATACACAATGATCCTATCCGGAAAAAACCAGGTCGGCTCGCTCCCTATAAATATTTAAAAAATGCAACTTAAATCACGGGCCTACAAAAATGCGGACGTAGTGTTGCACTAAAAAGGTGTGGAGATGCAAGGTCAGCACTTTCGTTCGTTATGGGCCTTCTAAACGGGCCATGTTTTGCTGCAATTTGTGGCCTGTAACTAGTGCTGTCTTACTCTTACTTCGTGTGTTTAGAGCAAGATGCGTATAGTTGCCGGCCACACATTGACGTGAAAATGTTGCTCGTTTAGAAGCCCCTTATGCACGAACTACCGTCCTTGTGTACCTTCACTAGTGGTGCGTCAATTCAAAAACGTGGATAGAGTTGTGACGTCTCGTTAAAATTTGACAAATTTTGTAATAAATGTCTAATTTTATCGAGACGTCACAACTCTATCCACGGTTTTCAATATAGGAACGCACCTTTAGTTTGACAACCCGCAGCCATGACGCGCCAAGCCACAGCTCGAGTGACATTATTTTTTTAAGAAAATCCTGTCTTTTGTAGTGAAAGCATGTAAAAGTTACAGGAGTAAATTTAAAAAGTAAAAAATCCAAATTTTAAACAAAAACGACAGCAGCGACGGTCACTTTTGCTACGGAGATTTTTTTCTAAAGGTGGGGAAATCTGCAGTAAAATGTAACGCCGCTAGTTATGGTACGGAACCCGGCTTATCAGAGTGAATCTTAATTTTGACCGGTTTTTAAACACACTTATCAGTTATCACTAAGTCTAGTTTAAGAAACTGACAGTGTTATAAAAACGTTAAACCTCCTAAGGTCCGACTGACTTTAGTTGACCGACACAATATTATTTTTCGAACTAACGAAATTTGACGTGGGCCTTACGAGGCAAGGCAGCCGCGATGCAATTAAATTCAGCGTTTAAGAAGTCAGATGCTACTTACTCAGGATAGCGGGGAAGTCAAGTCAAAAATCATAAAGGTATGATTGGAATATCTAACGCTATTACTCCAGCGTGATGAGAGGCGACTTATACCTTCGTAACACGTTCCTGATGGTTGGCGACCTTGGGGTCGCGGGAGTAAAGCTTGACCTCCCAGCTGGCCGCGTCCAGCGGCGGTAGCTGTTCCACCAGCTCCTTGAGCCCGTCGAACGCCTCCGCGTCGAAGTGGTACGCCAGCGTGATGTGGAGCGACTTTACATATACCTCCGTAACACATACCTGATGGTTGGTGACCTTGGGGTCGCGGGAGTACAGCTTGACCTCCCAGCTGGCCGCATCCAGCGGCGGTAGCTGTTCCACCAACTCCTTGAGTCCGTCGAACGCCTCCGCGTCGAAGTGGTACGCCAGCGTGATGTGGAGCGACTTCATGTGTGGCTCCAATTCCACAGCTGCATAAACATAGCGTTTTAACCTTTTGAATGGGGCCTTGGGCGAATATTCGGGCGTTCCAACCGCCGTCATTAATGTCTTCAATATAGCGACATTTAAACTACCAGCACTTTTCCTTTTAAAAGTAAACTTGTAAATTTTGATCAGAAAATTATAATAATGCTAACACGACATTGGTAGTAATACTATGATCTGATCACATACTTAACAGGCTCCAACAAATGGATTTCGGGGTCATTATAGGACTATGTCAAAGTGACGTAAATAATTTTGAATGCTAAGAAACTTACTAGTATTTGTCTTACTATGCCATGTTGACGTAATTCCACTGTGTCCCAGAAATCCAATTGTTTGACTGTACACGGCCATTGTAACATATACATAAAAAAAATAGAAAGCCCCATTTAGCATTTATAGCTGGCTTTCTCCCGCGACTCAGTCCACGTAGAAGACGTTTATCGCTGCTCCCTCAGAAACTGTCTAATTTTCCGGGATAAAAACTATACTATGACCTATTATAGGACCTAAACAATATGTGTGCCTAGATTCATCTCGATCCGTTCAATGGTTGAAGCGTGAAAGAAGGACAAACACACACTTTCACATTTATAATATTAGTATGGATTTGCAATAATTTAATAATGTTATCCAAATCAATTTCGAATCTGGTGAATTAGGTACGGTACCGGTACCTAATATTTTAAAATTCTATTATCTACATCGCGGGTAGGGATTTCGTGCCTACATAGCCTACACTTCACTGGCATGCATGAGTAGTCCTGCTTCACGCATTGTGTTGTACATCGTCATATGGCGTCCTGGCGTCTGAGGCACGTTTAATGGTAAGTGGTAGTGGCGTTTAACAATTAAATTACCTAGTCAGTTACTAAGTTCTGTTACTGAGATTAATTACAATAAAATAAAAAAAAAGCAGTTTTGCATAAACCTGTAGGTAGGTACCTATATTAATCAAAACTTTGATTTATATAGAATAATAATAAAAATAATGTATTCTAAACTATTGCAATTATTTGATGTACGAGCTTGAAGTATTCCCATTTCGGACGATAAAATCATAGTTAAAATCACGCACGACGATGATACTGATAACGGCCCCAACTTTTGTAAGAGTTCCTGTAGAGAGTTCAAATTTGCGTGACATATTGAACAGACTTCTAGCTTTAAATTTTGATACGAATGTATTCAAAGCAACTAAAGATCCGCTTGGACACCGGTCAATCTTGATGACTCATTAAATCGACTTTAAGATTTCACATGATTTTGCAGAAATACGAAAACACACCAAATCTCTTGCTTCATAAGTTGGAATTAAGTCATGTTGAGAAATATAATTTTGGTCTCTAAACATATACAGAGATAGGATTTTTTATAATATTATACAAAAAAAGTTCTTTGGTAAACAAAGACTAACTTTTAAGCGATTTCAAAAAATGAAATTTACAGAAAAGTCATGCGTAATTTCATCGATGCCGGCTGTGAATGTTAAAAGATCGTATCGGGAATTGCGGAAACTAAGAAAAATGATTAATTGTTTTTCAAAATGTATATTAATTAAGCTTTTAATTTTTATACATATTGAAATTAAAAAATAAACATAAGTTAGTTTTATTTGCATCAACCTTAGTAACAGAACTTAGTAACCAACTAGGTAGAAAAGAAGGAAAATGCATCATTTATTTTAGCTAATCAGAACAAAGATGCAGATAAAATTGGAGTGGCTTTTTATAGTTATATTACTCATTTTGTTTTTAAATTTAAGATCCTCATAACGAGCTCTTTCATTTGATACATGAAACAGTAAGGTTTTCAAAACTTTTTGTTTTAATT
Organism: Acleris emargana; assembly: GCA_927399475.2. Classification (NCBI taxonomy): domain Eukaryota; kingdom Metazoa; phylum Arthropoda; class Insecta; order Lepidoptera; family Tortricidae; genus Acleris; species Acleris emargana. The sequence goes on from OV656852.1 coordinate 14,190,079, forward strand.
TCATAATTTGTCCCCCGAAAATTACGCTTATTTAAAAGAATGATTTTCTTTGCTCATCTGTGTTTGACAGTTTTTTTTTTTAAATGTTTTTTTTTTGTGGATGTATTCAAGCGATTTGCTTCAAATTTTGAAATGACGTTCTTTGGATAGATTTGCACCGCCACCCAATAAACGAATACTAGTTAAAGTATAAATAAAGAAAAAAAAGACCAATTTAAAAATAAACATTTTTTTTATGTGGTTGAGAAGTAGTGACACCCCTACATTTTTTTCTCAAAATAGGCCATACATTGGCCTACTACTTGCCTAAGATGTTTAATAAGTAAATAATTGGTATTAACATTGACTTTATTTGATATATATTTATTTTCATGAAATAAACGAACGCTTTATTATTATTTATATGAAACGGATTCATTGCAGTTTAATATTATCGAATTACGCTAGTTAAAATCATAAATGGCAGATAAATAATGCGATAAACATCTTGCATCACGATGACATTAAGTTGTTATTAGCATTTTACTCTTAAATACGACAAACTGATAAGAAAACTCAAACATAATCGAAGAGTTTGAATACTACATTGAAAAACACCGATTGAATACACAACTTGATCTCACATTCTCCTGATTTTTTGTAGGAAGTACCGCCTGGAAAATTTTGATATTTAGGCAAGTACTAGGCCAATGTATGGCCTATTTTGAGAAAAAAAACTAGGGTTGTCACTACTTCACAACCACATAATAAAAAATGTTTATTTTTAAATTGGTCTTTTTTTCTTTTTTTTATACGATAACTAGTATTCGTTTTTTGGGTGGCGATGCAAATCTATCTAAAGAACGTCATTTCAAAATTTGAAGCAAATCGCTTGAATACATCCACAAAAAACAAACATTAAAAAAAAACTTGAAAAAATCATAAGTCAAAAACTATTACAAGTAGGATGTTCATACTCGGCAAAAATATTCTGCATTACAAGAGGTACTGACAAAAAAATCCCCGAGCCCATTTGATGTAAGGGCCGACTTACTATGGAAACCCGGCTATGGCCTTTCACCTGATTCGGTCCAGTAGATTCGGAGCAAATTGGCTGTGACAGACGGACGCACAGACATACAGACGCACGAGTGATCCTATAAGGGTTCCGTTTTTCATTTTTTTTATGAAACCCTAAAAATAAGCAAAAAGAATACAAAGCTATGCAATACCTTTATACTCAAAAAAAAATTAAGTAAACATTTATTTATTTATTGAGAAGTTCAACAGCACAAATACAAAGTAAATACAATATACAGTGTCCCTGGATAAAGTGCGCACACGAATAGTGATGAAACTAGATGAAATCTCACCAACATAAAATAAAATAAAAATGGTTTCATTTTTTTTATGATTAAAAAAAGACATTGATTGCTGTGAACCCTATCGCAACAAAATAAATGGTTTATTAATCCCAGAGCATTTCATGTGTCAAACATATAAAATATAAAATCGAAAATGCACAAGTTTTTCTTCAAAATAATGTGTTTATTTTTTGTAAATTCCTGATACATACTCATACTCAAATTACATAAAAATATGCCTAAATTATCTTGTGTTATAATTATCTGTGAACTTTTTGTCTTTAATAAAAAAAAAGAATTACGAGTCAAATGCAAACATGACATTTTTGATGAGCGGTTTGGCGTATTTTTTCGTTTCTTTCCTTTCTTTGCCACAGGAAATCCTCTGGGATTAAAAAACTTTATTTCATCTCTATAGACCTCATATGAGGCGAGATATTTCACTTTGTACTGATAAGATTCACACAGAGCAATCAACGAATTTTTGTAAAAAATAAAATAAAAAATTACACCATTTTTTTTTATGTTGGTGAAATTGCGTCTAGTGTCATCCCTATTCGTTTGTGCACGTTATCCAGGGACACACTGTATATACATATATACAGGGCGTCCCAAACTTATGGGACATGAAGGGGAAGTACCTTAAATATCGTAGATAGTGTATTTTGCTGAAATAAGACTTTGTTATTTTTAAAAGTTAGTGATTCTGCATTCATAGATTTTCTAAAAATTACTTGCTTTGTCTGGGAATCGAACCGACTTAAATGTCAAAAAAAAATCATCCTACTTTAATGATGCCAATCGAAAGAATAGCTAAAAAATAATAACTCTGCTTAAGTAACAGTGTATTTTAAAAGAAAGGAACAACGTAAAATGATTGAGTCAAATTTCAAGAAAGTTATTTATTGCCGATATATATCTACGATATCCCTTCATGTCCCATAAGTTTGGGACGCCCTGTATATATTGCATAAGAAAGGCACATTGTAGAATTCCTTGGGTTAGCAAAAAACTATAATATTACTCTGATGTAACTTGAGTTTAAAGGTATTTATTTACTTTTACTGTAGCTTACTTAGTTAATTAAATAATTAAAAATATAAATAAAAGCTCTTATTTACCTTTACCTTTAGCACATGCTGCTCTTCTACCATTGCTCTAGTTTACTGATAAATAAAAAGGATGCCAAATTAAATAAATAATACAATACACACAAATACTCTGGAATACACTGGCATCTACTGCTTACATTCATGTGAATACCCTTGTGGCTTAGTACACCACAAACATGTTCCCAGAAAATCCCGGTGATATGTAGTTGCACTGACTGAACAAAAATAAAAATAGTTTATTTAACATCATCTGACCCAACCATCTTTTCTTTTAGCTGTTTCATTATTGTAGCTAAAAAAATTAAACAAAATTTTGGATGATAACTACAACGAAAAGAAGAGTTTACTATTTAAAAGACAAGGAGCATGAATGAATAGGTATTAAATAGACGAAGTTTATGTTTCTTTAATACAGGGTGGAAAGGGATCACGGCCTTTATTTTTCTCCGAGAAACTATGTTAACATCTGTAACAGTTTTTGAGAAACAGCTTACTATACTTGAACACAAAAACGTATAGTCTCAACCAGTGGTGTGACTAAACCATCTGAGGCCCATGGCAAATTCGTCAGGTAGGGCCCTTACTTTCACCTTTCTTAAAAATCAAAAATAAATATTAGGTTCCTCCTATGCTCACGGCCTTTCGGACCCGGGGCCCCTCCATACCAGTTTTATCATTCAATAAAATATAAATATATGTTTCCAACCATTGTATTGTATTTTTGTTTCCTCTATAGAACCTGTTTTCCGGTATAAAACCATTTCATTCATAATTGATTGATTACACATCACTTATATGATATTGTATTTTCAGAAAGGGCTTTTGTCCCCTTCCTCCCTGTACATACATAATGGTCAAGAGTAAAAATAAATAAAGAAAGTTGTAAAAATATATGAGTGCAATAAAGTTTTATTGCCATAGAAATAATGTCTATGTACATATTTTTCTACTTTGTGGTGTGTACATATTGGTGCCATTGACTGTACGAAGAGAAATTTTACTATATTATTACTTATTATCTAGATAATAGTACTAAAGGCATCTCTATAAATTGGTGCATAATACTTGATCCTAGGGACCTGGCCAATACTGTCACTGGACTGTATGTTATACAAGCCTAGAGAAGAGAACTTCAGAGGAATACTATTAACATATATTTGAAAAATCCCCACACCAATCAACGAAAAAATATATGTAATAAAAAATGCAAAAAAACAGTATCCAAAATACTTACACAGAGGGGTAACCTGTTTGACATACTCAATTGCAATCTGTTTAAAATACTCTGCATGCTCCTCGGAAACAAAGAGGCCCATGAAGTTTTGTGAGATGTACGGCTCTAGTTTTATTGGGCTCGCAGGAGGCACCCCAACCGTTTCAATTACAGTCTTCACTGCGTTGCTCAGTTGCAGTGACAGCTCATCTGGTGCCTATAATCAATTTGAACAGGTTGTTAAATAATATTTGTTATTTTCTATCTTAGTGGATAAAAGTAAACATCTTTCATTATAAATACACATGGAATAAATCCATGTCTTGGGAACAACTCAATGCAGTAGAATTATATGGTTCTGGCAATACAAATACTAAATGTTCATAGAGAAAATTTGTTCTTAACTAAATCTCAATACATCTATTCTTCACAACCCCAGAAGACTATAGTCGAATTACCTTGAAAAATGACACTAAAGTAATATGTGGGGGAAAGTTAAGTGCTCCGTTCCATCCAAGCTTTTTAGACTTCTCCCAGAATTCGTACAGCTGCAGACACTGCGCGCCGGTGGGGCTGGCGTACAGCACGTACTCGCGCGGTGCGTCCGCGTCGAGCAGGGCGTCGTTCACGTGCGACAGCAGCCAGTCGGACGCCAGCTGCGCGCTGCGGTTCCCTGTCGTTGCCAGGGCCTTCAATCTACAGTTGAATAGTTCTGTTATGTACCGGAACTAAACAATAACATACCGTGCGTGTAAATTAGTTTTATACAAACAAAAGCCTGAGAATGTATAATGAACTTTATTTAACTTACGCCCGGTGTTTTGAAAAACCCATTTGCAATAGTATTTGCAGCGGAGAGGCATCTTGTTTAGAAGGCTTACTGGAAGGAGAGATTTTCCTCGGAGGAAGATTTGCCATGTTACTGAAGCGGTTACGTACTGTAAACCAAATACGCTCCATAAAATACTAGATTTTAACTTACTTACTATACAAAGTATAAAGTGCGAAATAAAAACAACATACGCAATAACAGCGTCCTTGTTTGTAAAAATTGCTGTCAGGAGGGTCAGATGAGATGATATGTAGGTAATGTAGGTATGTAGTAACAGTAGCAGTAGTGTCAGTTTGACAAGTTGCAAACGGCCGGGCACAAATAATTTGTTTAATATACTTGTAATAGGTACAAAGTTTATTCTCCTGTAAAAACTGATGAAATCTTAATACGTACAATAAAGAATAATAACAAATACGTGAATGTCTCCCTCATGAAGGTATCTATTTAAATACCAACACAGTCACATATTATACTACTCGGTCGTTTCATTGCTCCATACATCTCAGTATGTCTAAAGATTAAACATAAAGACAATATTCTTCGCAAAGCGGCTTGTCCCCGGCCTAAATTTTAGTTATTTTGTTGTAGCCCTTTTTACGATCTATCGCAATGGGCGTGAAAGAGGAAGTAATGCATTGAAGTGAGATACAAGAAAATTTGCTTGATAAAGAAATTAGCTCATTGGTGTATAAATGTGTCTGAATTACGCTTGTACACATTGCCCTTAATGGGCGATATTGGTAAAAGGGGCCCTTTTTTATATATTTTATTTTGTTTCATCTGTGTTCGACGTGAGATGTCATGTCAAGTCTGTCAAACTAATCAAACCAAACACGACGCACGCATGTTATTCGTTTGTTGTGTTGTGAAGGCCGCAATTTAAACATCACGTATAGTTAAACTTATTCCAAAGCTTACTTACTGCATCAAGATGTACCTCAGATACTTTTTGAATGAAAATGGCGATAGACAATATACTTTAGCGGTAAGTCTTTGTAATAACAACCTAACCTATGCGCTATCGAGCCATTGCCTGCCTACACGTGTAGCGTGTTTGCACCATACATTTCATATCGTCTTCAATTTCCAGACACTCGATCCCAGCGGAAAGCCGACGTTGTCTGCACATCCAGGTAAACCTTCAATCAAACCTTACAATTATTTTAAAAACGTTTACGACTTGTTAGTTGCATAGCACCGTCAATAAGTAAAAATGATTTAATTGTTTCAGCGCGGTTTTCTCCTGAAGACAAGTATTCCAGGCAGCGGATCATAATCAAAAAGAGATTTGGCCTTCTAATCACACAGCAGCCTGAACCTATCCACTAAGCATATTTTGTAATTATTAAAATAAAAAGTAAACCAACATTGTCTTGATCTTTTGCTTGTTTAAGTCCTCAATGGTATGGAGTTTGACTTTAGCTAGGCTCGCTAGGCGGGTTCATTTTGCATGAAAATCAGAGCCCTTGGCAGTCAATATTAATTATTTGAGAGTGAAGAAAAGGTAAACTTTTCATTCCCTATATGTTACTATGAATGCTCTCAATAATGTCTCTTTTCTCTTATTGTATAATGAACGTAAATGTACTTGTATTCATCCAAAATCAAATTGTTATCAACATACAGGTAAGGTGTATAATGTTTTTTGAATATGAATTGTGCTATGAGCCACTTCTTATCTCTGATTTCATTCTTTCATCCCTCAATTGAGTTAGGTGCACATTATTGCTAATAAAAAATATGAAGAAATCAGAATCTCAAAATACTCTTTTTACCAGGTTCTCGAAAAACCAGATGCGAAATATTGGATGAAGATAATAAACAATATCCTAATTTGAATATTTGGTTTTGAGATTCTGATATATTGACAATCTAGTATTTTAAAATTCTGGCCTTCAGGAATGAGCAGAAAAACTTTGTTGTCACTTTTTTACTTATACAGATTATCAATTAAACCCAAGCTAGCGTATTGAGGGTTGCAAGATCCCTTAACCTTTAATGAATGAATAAGTTTATTTGTCAAAAGTGTGTCTTAAGTAGTATAACATAGGCTCTCTACAATTTGCCAATGGACTGGCATACAATTTTTAATCAAATAAATTACATTATCTAGAATAATTTTACAATAAACATCACAAGAAACACAAAGTTAAATTTACTCATTTAGGAAATCATTAATACTAAAAAAGATTTCTCGGTTAACCATGCCATCGTAATTTTCTTAAATATCATTAAATTCTTACTTTTAAAAATATCAGGTAGCTTATATATTATTGCAACACACATCACGTAAGTATTTTTGGAATTCAGTGACAATTTTGTGGCTGGCTTATGCAGTTTGTATTTATATTGTAACCTAACTTTACGAGGACGCAGCTGTTGCGTCTCGATAAACAGATTTTTATATTTATGTACAAATGTGCATACCTCGAATATGCATAGGCAAGGAGCTGTGAACGCCACAGTCGGCTGTGGCCGACAACGGAAAGCCGTGCCACTGACGCCACGTCGGCCACAGCTGACACAAAGTTCAACGTCAAAATTAATTTTAATAAAAAACTTTGCAAGAGAATTAATGGAGATTTATTATTGCTATGTAAGTCTATATATAGTCTAAACCTTAAATACAAAGATTATAACAGCAGAAGTATGAATAAATCCACTTTGTGTCAGACTGTGATTTAATGCAGTAATTGTCACTGCTCACTTCGCCAGTGACGGCCGTAGCCGACACGTAGTGGTGACCGCCCGCTGCCTTTTATCTTTGGAAAAGTGTAAGAATAACTATTACAGGGTCATTTATCCATGATAAATAAATGATAATATCAAAGGACGATCTCACAAAAATTGACCTAGTCCCAAACTAAGCTCCTAGGCTTGTATTATGGGTACTAGACACCGATATAAATACTTATATAGAGAATCCAAGACTCGGAAACAACTACTTGTACTCATCATACAAATATTTGCCCATACCGGGAATACAACCCCGGGACCTCTAGCTTCGTAGACAGGGTCATTACCAACTAGGCTATCGCGTCGTCACACATTACATTACACGACATTATTAAACTACATAATCCAAGTATCCAGTAATTTATGGTAATCCAAAATTACCATAAATTACTTAAATATTATAACAATGGCATCCCCTATACTTTGCATGCAGTAATGGTATAATAATAGTTCACCATTTAGTTAGTAATAACAATCGACAAACCAGTTTCAAACAACTTTAACAAACATGCGCTTATCAGTGTCCTGTGCGCCCCCGTCGGCTACGGACGCTACCCTGTGACGTCAGAAGCGCGAGAGATTTTTGTTACCATCAAAGTGTTGTGAACTGTTGACGAATTGAGTGACGATTCCATGAGTACGGAGGAGTTGCTGCGAATTTTACAAGGTGATGATGTCAGTAACTTTGTACCGGGTCATGTTGAAGAAGAAGATTTTGAGGTAAGTCCAGTAATTAAAACTTTTTTAAATACTTAATCCTGTTTCTATTGCTTAATTAGATTTAGTACTTAGGTAGGTATATGTATGTATTTCGTTTTAAGGATTTACGTATAGTTGAAGAAAGCAACATTTTTGTATTTTGTTGACCTTGTTTTGTTTAGCCTATTTAAGCTAATATACCTGTAACTAACTACATAAGCAAATATACTTATACACTTTGAAAAAAAAACGAATTTTATTCAATTTCCATTTTCTTGAGTTTCTTTAGATTCTTGCTCAAAAATATCGATACGAAAAGTTAATGCATTACAAGTTTCCCAACTCTAGTATTAAAACAATTTCCACTTCCTTCGACGCCCCTGAAGGCCGGAGCCGTCAACGCGTGACGTCATCGCCCCACAAAAAAACAAGTAGTGTTGTGACCACAGATCACAGAAACAAGGGAGATATGTCATGAACGCCAATTCGTACGAGACCCGGTGTCGCCACTTTTAAACATGTGTGCGTCTTACGCTTACGCTCTATTAACTACTACAAAAACAACCTCCTCATAATTGGTTACAGCTTACGAACTAAAAACGCCGTAACATAGATTTGATAGTAGCAGAAAATTAAGCTTTATACTAAGTTCTCAAGGTTGAAAAATGCTGAAAGACCGTTTTTTTTCCATCGTAGTTCATTCACTGAACGTAAGGTAGCGCTTACTCGTCACTTAGCTGCCATCTATGCGACGAGTAATTAATTAATTACTCAGAGCTAGATGGCGCTAATAGATGTCCCTATGTTCAGCAGGTTAAGGACTACTCATACAGCGACATCTAGTTATACTTTTTTCAAGAGGTGTGCGTTTCTCTCCTGTCGTCCACTTAGGGATGCCACAAGGAATGTTTCAAAATATATCGATAAACAATTCAAACTTGTTTGCAACGTTAATATAGGTACTATTCAATTTACAGGCAATAAGTACTATTTTTATTATTTTACTACTAGTTTAATACAATTACATCATTTAAACTTAATATATTATAGTTAGAATAGAATAATATTTTATCAGCAAGAATACGGTTTGCGTAAAATTGATACAATATAAGATTTTAAATTGGGAACGATACCTATATTAGAACGTAACAAAAAAATGGCCGAATTTGTTTGGTTAAATTTTCTGGAGCTGTTAAAGATATTCGTTTTGATTAGTACATAAAAGTCTAAATTGTAGACTTGGACTTTATGATGTTAATACAAATACACTAATAAAATGGGTTCGGTTGAGTGTCACGTCACGAGATCTCAGTTTGGGAAAAACCAGTAGTTTACAGACTTGATTATGTAAACTTTATTTCATAAATGGTACAAATTACTTAAAACAGAAAGATAGACTTAATACTTGGGGCATTCTCTACCATCCAACCTTTAGGCTTGAATCCTTTTGAGAGTAAGTCGGCGCGAGCTGTCAATCAGCGCTGTGTGCAAGCACAGCTCAATTCTGAGCCAGAGCCCTTTGCCTTTGTGGTTGGTTAATTTATTTTTATCTTAATTGTATGATTCGTCTACTTATATTTGAATTGCTACTTATATTTGAAAAGAGTCCTTCGTCGTTCGTTAATATTGTAAAGAAAATTAAATTATGTATAACGTGAAAATTTGTTAAATTATTTTTCTTCTGTTTTAAGCGTGTGGTGGTAGTGATAAATAACTAGAACTATTAACACATTGAATTCTATTGATAGCTGTAGAATAAGCCATTTATCGATAGTCGATAGAAATCACGTCAACACAACTTTCACAACCTTACGCTCTGAAATCCATTCAAATGTAAAATATTCATTTAAAAATATAAATAATGCTTAAAAACTAAATTTACCGGTGGTAAGTTATGCCCTTTGATTTTATATTAACGTTTGCACTTCGATTTTTGCACACTTTCACGCTCCATACAGTCATTTTATCATTTAAACGGAGCTTCTATACTGACAGCGTTCAGTGAGTGACTATGTCAACGCTTGACACGCCTCGTGCCGATACACAGTGTGAAATCTGCCCTTAAAAACGGACATAATTATATCATTTTGGAACTCAAACGATAGATTTCACCATTTCAAATGCGAGACGATCATACCGGAGTGCCAATTCTACTCAAAACTCGAGTTTTTTTTTTTTATCTTATTTTTCTATGAAACTGAAAATTTTCATAGAATTGCGTGTAACTGCAAAAGTATAGAATAATCACCGATTATCTGTTTAGATATCAATAGCATCTTGTTTCAGGTACGTAATAAAAAAAACTAGGCGTTTTTATGGAAGCAGTACAAAGTAAAAGTTGATTTTTTCTTTTTTCGTTTTTATTTTATTTTTCCCTTACCCTAGCGTATTAGCATTTGATACTTACCTAAAGTATTCGTTGAAACCATTACTATCCACCCCTAAAGTATCAAATCAAAATCTAGCAGGATCTTGGAAATATCCATATTTAAAAATGTTCGTTCAGGGTTGTCAAAAGCATGTTATTAAACGTCTTATTTAAATGTGGGTGTATTAATAAATTGTCCCGATAAATTGAAGTTCTTAAATGTGATTTCCATGTCTTATCTCCGTTCACTGATATTTTCTAAAAATAAAATTCTCTTATGAAAGTGTTTCGACCCAACTACACCATAACTAACTTTTCTTATTGGTGAAATGATATAATACGTTTGCAGAAATGGAGTTGAGTAGACTGAATTAATGTGTCATAGATTTTATCATTTATCATAGATATTAGAGAAAGCTATGTTTGACCTAAATCCTTAAAGCGACCGATCGCCATAAATTAAAATAATTGAATTGAATTGACTTTAGCTTTGGCATTGACAGTTAGCTATCAAAATCGTGCCATTTTCGCTGAAATACTAGATATTCAACAGTGGCTGCTGGACGATCTACATACAATGTTAGTAGTTTTATCTAGCGGATTGCCTATTAACGCTAATAAATTCGGCTACTTTTGCAAGTTAATTGCATCTAAGTACGTTTCAGCATATGAATGGCATCCGATGACGGTGACATTGCATAAAATTTTAGTCCATGGCAAGGAAATAATTGAAACTTGTGCTTTACCCATAGGGTTACTTTCGGAGCAAGCTGGGGAAGCCCGAAATAAATTCTGGCGTTATGACCGTGAGCACCATTGTAGGAAGTTGGATCGGGAACAAAACCATGTTGGATTTGTTTCATAGAGCACTGGAGTCGTCTGATCCTTGTATTTCCAACATACGGCTTAGAGACAGGCAAAATAAATTAAAGCGTTTACCTCTGCCACCAGCCGCTATAATGTTACTCAAACCATATGATGTCCAAACGGAAGAACATTTTAATGAGTCACGAAGCGATGATAACCTTTTAAGCAATTTAGAAGGCCATAGTCATGAAAGCACAGAAGTTCTTCAAAACGAAAACAACATAATATTTTACTGAACATAACACCTAGTTTTTTAAATTAAAGATTTATAGTGTATTTATGTATTGTAATGCTAAACAAATAAGCGTCTTCAACGCAGACACAAGACTCGATTCACAGTTCAATCTTGATGTATCACCTTTTATCAGCAGAAATCTTCTGACCACCTTCCAGCTCCATCGTCAGGTCAGCACAATGTTATCATGTTTTATGGTTACTTAAAAATTAAACTTTTCTATACAAATATTATGTGGAAAATATGCGACAACCCTATTTCCATAGTTATCAGAAAAAACTTTAGAACGAATTATCTCAGAGATCCTTTGAGATTTAGATCTAATTTTTTTTTAGTGTTTGCTGCACGTGTAAACAATTGTTTTGACTAGTAATAAAATCCTAATGCTTTGAGATTTCTGATAAAAAAAATAAAAACCAAAATTAACAAAAACCTAAATAATTCAAACAAAATAACAACTAGAGCTCTATTTTTTATATAATACACACGCCATGCATTGTTTAATTTATTGTCACTGTGATTTGCGTTTAGTTTTGTCGAAAACTGGAGATCTTCCATGTTTATGTTTTTTCTAAATAAAATTAAAAACAAAAAAAAACTCGAGTTCTGAGCAGAATTGGCACTCCGGTATGATCGTCTCGCATTTGAAATGGTTAAATCTATCGTTTGAGTTCCAAAATGATATATGTCCGTTTTTAAGGGCAGATTTCACACTGTGCGATATGGTCATTTTGACCATATCGAGGCGTCACGAACCACGCCCCCATAACATATCTCCCTTGTTTCTGTGATCTGTGGTTGTGACTCTATTACTAAATTAAAATGCATACCGTAAAATGTGCCTACTTTGCTCCCCCATGGGTAACTATGCTCCATAGTGACTTTTTTGTATGTTACTTATAAGACAAGGCCGATGATAAATTTTCTTAAAATAATTTATGTATACATCCAGCTGCGCAGTGAATGAAAGCAATAGAATGATTTACAATACAGAATACCTCAATATAACGATGGAGCAAGATTACCCGTGGGGGAGCAAAGTAGGCACATTTTACGGTATCTTGTGAACATTTTGGTGTTTTCATGCTTTATTGTGGGATTATAATGTAAAAAATATTGGAAATTAAATAACATTATAATTGTAATGTATTTGTTAAAGTTTTCAGATACTCAAATACACTATTACATAGGGTCAATTATGGTATCGTTATTTCGTTTTGGAATCACACGTTTTTAGAGATCGACTTGTACGTTTTTGTTGTGGCGTCCGGCAGGCAGCTTTTTGTTTCGCAGCTGGGCGTTCAAAAGGTTAAAAACAAATTTGAAGAGAATTAGGGGTGGCAACATCAGTTAAAAAAATACTGGTTATTCTCATCATGTTGTTTTAATATTAATAGAAACACTTTTTTGTATCTGACCAATTATAAAAATAACAGTCTCTAAAAACATACTTAATTATTCCTCTTGTTAATGCCGATATTACACTGGCGATTAGCGTGACACATTCACGGTGGAGTTTGCGTCGCGGTGTCGCTGCGCACACACACGTTCACTGTTTCCCGCGTTCGTAACACGTTCATAAATCGGCAGTGTGTACCGCCCTTACTACCTTAACTTAGGGTTACAATAATGTATGGAATAGGTAAATGTAAAGGGGTCGAGACGTGAGGTTAAGACGAGAAAATAATAAAATATTCAGTCAGAATCATCAATATGTACACACTATTGATTATCTATCCCAAGGTCGAATTTCAGTTAGCAACAGTTTCACTTGTCCGAATTTTCATTAGTTAAAAAATGTATTTTTATCTGAAACCGTTTAACTTTTCTGGATGGTTATAAAAAATCCAAACCTAACCTACAGCTCCTGTAAACTTCTCTTTAAACATTTTGAAAATTCAATGGGTTGAGAAATAAACCTTTCCCAACTTATGAATTTTCGGACAAATGAAACAGTTGGGAAACATAACTTCGGACTTTCAATAAGATCACATAGTGGCGATTCCAGAGGAGGCTATGGGCCATGGCCACCCCTAAAACCAATTAGGTGTAAATATAATACTCACTTTGCAACTGATAAATCCGTTGTTACGGCAACTCGCTATTATATACCAATTAACACAAAATAAAACGTATTACTTACAATATCACGTATTCACCAGCCCTGGTATACTAGTAATAATCATCGTCGGAGGAATTGTTATTATCGTTACCCTCGCTGTGGTTGTACTGGTTATCGTCTTCATTAATATCATCTCCGTTGTCGTCTTCATTGCTATCATCGGCGTGATTATCATCTTCAATAGTCACCACGCTATGGTTCTCGTATTCTTCGCAATCTTCACCTCCGTTGTCCTCCTGATTGCTATCATTGCTTAGGTCGTAATGTTCGGTTTGGGTGTCGTGCTCATTACTATGTTCGCTCTGGTTGTCTTCATCATTGCTAACATTGCTTTGGGCGTAGTTTTCATTGCTATGTAAACTCTGGTTATCTTCATCATGGCTAACATTGCTTTGGGCGGAGTTTCCATTGTCATGTTCGCTCCGGTTGTCATACTCATTGCTACCATTGCTATAGTTGCCATTGCTATGTTCGCTCTGGTAGAGTTCCTCAATGCTGTAACTGCTTCGGGCGGAGTTTCTATTGCTATGTTCGCTCCGGCTATCTTCTTCAACGCTGTAACTGCTTCGGACAGAGTTTCCACTGCTATGTTCGCTCCGGCTGTCTTGCTCAACGCTGTAACTGCTTTGGACGGAGTTTTCATTGCTATGTTCGCTCTGGATGTCTTCCTCATTGCTATCACTGCTTAGGTCATAGTTGGCATTGCTATGCTCGCTCTGGGGATCACCCGCATTGCTATCATTGCTTAGGTCATAGTTGCCATTGCTATGTTCGCTCCGGTTGTCCTCCTCATTGCTTCTGTCGCTAGAATACTGGAACGCTTCACTACTATCGCCGATATAGCCGTGATTTTCATCGTCGGTGTCTGAGAACAAACTGTCGCTGTCTATAATCTCAGGAGCCATATCAAAATAGGTTAGCCAACGTGATTCACCTGACCGCACAGTTAAGTACGGCCACTGGAACGGTTCAATGCCGGTTATGCCATTGTTATCTCGCACAGCTTGGTCTCCCGAGTACTCGACACTGCCGTAAAATATAATAAATTGTTAAGATTATGTTAAAAGTGAGTATGTAACCGGATTAAATTTCACCTATAGTAATAAGATATTTTTTTTAAGAATATGAATAAATTAAAATTAATGTAGCAACATACCTATTGGCTATATCTGGTTCTGGATTCTGTATAACTTTCGCCTCCAATTCTGTGAAAAATACAAGTTGCCTTATTACTATTTATAGATTATCAGTTCCGTTTGTCTACTAACCAAATATGGGTCAAAGTTGCCTGAAAAGAAGGTTTTTTTTTTTAATTTTATACCCATAAAGTGAAAATTCTCTCTTCTATCTCTTTCACTTTAGGGTGTAGTGTAGACCTAGTTTGCGTAGAAGATATAGTAAATGATTAATGGAGCAGTAACTGGGTACAATTTTAGGTTATACATACATACATACATACATACATACATTAAATCACGCCTGTTTCCCAGAGGGGTAGGCAGAGACCACTTCTTTCCACTTGCTACGATCTTGACAAATTTCTTTCGCTTCTTCAACATTCATACATCGAGTCATGCACGCACGTCGGTTTCGGGTACTTAAGATTCGGCCCTTTCCCAGTATTTCTCCGATTTGATTATTTTAGGTTATAATTTCAGATAATAATGTTTTAAGTTCAATTGATTTAGTTAATTAGAATTACGTTCTACCACATACTTAAGGAGGAACGTACCTTGTCTATCTCGGAGTGCTGTTGATCTTAGTTGTTTCTTCTCCTCTGAATTCTGTACCAGTTTGTCGATCAATGAGTCTAATGTTATATTTTTACACTCCGACGTTATATGCGTTCTGAGGAATAACAAATTGGATACATATTGATATTCTAATACTACATACACAATCAAAACAGTCCAAGAATCTAAAACATCCCTAAGTACCTTTTTATAAACGACTTCAAAAAAGGAGTAGGTTCTCAATTAGTCTAGTTTTTTTTTTTTCAATGTATCGCAACAGAGTAGTTATGTTTATACCTACATGTAAACAATGAAACTATAAAAATCTTGTTTCATTATTTCGTTTTTGTTTTTTTTAATTTCCTTAGATGTTTTGTAAGTCTATAGTATTTTTTGTCTGATTGCCTTTTATATAATTCCACTTTGTCTAAAATCATTTAACATAACTATTCACTTGGCGTTATAAATTATAATCGTTTATTATATTATAATACCTAATAATTCTTCATTATATTGACGACGCGTTGGCTTAGTTGTTAGTGACCCAGACTACGAAGCTAGCGGTCCTGGGTTCAAATCTAAATGGATATTTTCTATGTATTTAAGTATTTATTTCCCTATATAAGTGTTTATATCGTTGTGTAATACCCATACTACAAGCCTAGAGTTTAGTTTGGGACTAGGTCAACTAGTGTGCATTGTCCCCTGATATTTATTTTATTCAATCACTCAAATTAAAAATATTTATTGATCTCATTTTTAGTAATCTAATAGTATAGTAAAAGTATAACAGAAAGTACTCAATATTAAAGTTATTTGTAGAGATTCATGCAATCCTGCGTTAGTGTTGCTCACAAATTGACTCGCGACTCGCAACTCCTTTAAGTTGCCGTCTCTTCCGACCAGGGTTGCCACCTTTAGGGGAAAAAAAATCGGGACAAATCGAGCATCCACCAGAGACGTTCGGAGTCTAAGGAAAACGAAACTTTATTTTGTGTTTTTATTATTTTTTATTGCATAACTAATACAAAAATGACGTAGAATTATTAAACGAGCCTCTTTTAATAATTAATTAACTAATTTACTATTAATAATAATAATGTGGGTATCTATTTTATATAATTATTTTTTCCATACGTATTTTTTGTTGCTACGAGACGCTTTTAATAATTCCACGTCATTTTTGTATTTAGTTATAAAGTCTGAACAAGAGATATTAACGCGATATTAACGCGCGCGCGACAGATGGCGCGGTGGCGCGTAACTGAGTTGACAGTTGAGTGAGTGAATGAGTTGATTGAGCCTATCGCATATTGTCAAAAATCGGGACAAAATCGATAGGTAGCCGGGACGCGGGACAATGTCTTCGAAATCGGGACGGTCCCGACAAAATCGGGACGGGTGGCAACTCTGCTTCCGACTCCCCTTAAAATATCAATTACGCTGAATTTACTTATTTACATAATTTTAGATTGAAGAAACATGATACTAATCAAGAATTCTGCAAAAGAATATTCGGTATGAAAATATAAGTGTATCCTATCGCAGCATGTCTGAAGTTTTGTTCCCCAACTTTTGCATTTGTTCAAAAAAAAGTTATAAAATCATTTTTGCCTCTGATTCAATTATCTTTTTTTTAAAGATACCTACAGAACCTTTAAGTTAGGTTAGGACTGTTTTACAACCCGGAGCTGCAAGGCCCCTGCTGTTTTCCAGGGTGCCCTCTGTGGAGAAGGCGAGGAGCCCACAGGGCATACTACTAAAGGCTAAAGCGGTCTCGTAGCCCCCTCCTAAAGCGATTCACGCAACGCACTAGGGGATTTTGTCCGTTCAAGGCAAGGAGCCGTCGTGGGCCCGTCGGGGTGCGTGTGCATAGGCATTACCCCCGGGTCGAAAAAGAAAGACCTGTTTTACAACAACCCAGGAAAGTTAAAACGAATTCAGAAAAACCGGGAAAAGTAGTGCTCAGTGTAGGGTTCCCAAGCCGTTACTACTAAAAACTATCTCAATACAACAAGTATAAAGTAAATCTTTATTTACAGTTATTTAGTGCTGTCTTGGATGATTTTAGTAGGTATAAGTCGCCTGTATCGCAGGAACCAATCAAGTTTACTTTGCCGTGTATAGTTTTCCTTAAAAATTCGTTATACGTGCTTTCGTTTAAGATATTTTTCAGATTTTTATTATTTGTATTTAGGCTGGGTACACTTGACTAACAAAAATTAGCACTTTATAATCTCATAGTTTACATATCTATATATTTTATTTTATATCTTATAATCGAAAAATAGATTTCACAAACCAGCAATGTCTTTGAAAGACCTATCTAACAACACCCCACCCCATAGGGTAGGCGAGAAAAATAAATATCCCCACGTTAAGTGCAGGGGAGGTAACACACAAAAAACATACAACATTTTATTTAACCCCTTTGTCGGCATGACTATTACATATGTATCATCATGTCAGCCGAAAGACGTCCACTGCTGGACATAGGCCTCCCCGAAGGCTCTCCACTCAGACCGGTCCTGTGCTTTTCGCATCCACCGCGTTCCCGCGACCCTTACAAGGTCGTCACTCAATCTTGTTGGAGGCCTACCTACAGCTCGTCTCCCGGTTCGCGGACGCCACTCAAGAACCTTCTGGCCCCATCGGCCATCAGTCCTGCGAGCGATGTGCCCCGCCCACTGTCACTTCAGTTTAGCTATTCTTCGGGCTATGTCGGTAATCTTAGTTCTACTGTGGATATCATCATTTCTGATTCTATCACGCAGATTAACCCCGAGCATAGCCCTCCCCATAGCCCTCTGAGTGACTTTGAGCTTCTTATGAGGCCCATTGTTGGCGCCCACGTCTCAGATCCGTAAGTCATCACTGGCGACACACACTGGACAAAGACTTTTGACTTCAAACACTGCGGTAATTTGGACGAAGAGATGCTGCGAAGCTTCCCGAACGCTGACCTCTTTCTCAAAGTTGGACCTACCTAACTGGAGCGTTTGTTCTAGAACTATGAGTCTCGCTAAGCTGCGGACGGACATGGCGAAACTATAAGGATCCTAGTTTGTCTACGGAACAATAAAAAAAGAATTTCCTAACTTATGAAAATTCGGACAAACGAAACAGTTGTTAAGTGAAATTCGTTCGAGCGTTTTATGGGTAACTAAATTTAGGCAAACAGAAATTTAGACAAAAAGACAAAAAGTTTTGGTATTAAACAAAGGTTGTTGTATAATTTTTTATCAGTCAGCATAATGGAAATTTAACTAAACAGTACATCATAACATCCTCAAAACTTTTATTTTCATAGTATTGGCACAGAAAGTGGAATCCATAGTATAACATAAATCTACAAGGCCAGAAAAAATACGTCTTACCTGCACAAAGGGCACTCTCCTTTGTTTCGTTTCCACATATTGATGCAGTACTTGCAGAACGTGTGCGAGCAGTTGAGCATGATGGCTTGAATGAACAGGTCAGAGCAGATGCTGCACTGCAGCTCACTCTCCATCTGTTCCATAACACTCGCCTCTTTCTCTTCTTGTGAGGAGGCCTGAGTAGGAGGTTCAGTGTTGCTTGTACTTTCCAGAACAGTATCCTTTTTCACCTTTAATAATTCTTTTTTTTTCGTCTGAGGATACAAAGGAAATATAATGTTACATACTTTTAAAACATAAGATCCATATACTTATATTTATAAGCAGAGCTCGGCATGGGGGAGCTGTTTTCAGAGTTTACATAACATAAAGTTAGTAAAATTTTATTTTCTTTTAATATTTATTTTGAAGGCGTATCTCTATTAATATCTACACTTGACATTAAGCTTACCCCAGGGTTTTCGGTGCGGGAATGATTGACATTACCCAAAGAGTAGGTATTGACATAAAAAACAGAATGTACTCTAGCAGGCTTCTACCTAATGAATAATTAATTGTTTTTTTTTTGCATATAAACATAATATTATATAAATAAAAATAGGGAACCTGGATAGCAGCTGCAACATATTTTTAACACAGACTGTTACTAAAGCAAAAAGAGCATTTGATAATGCAATTAAAAGAAGCGACTTAAATTTCATAGCAAATTATTTAATAACTATCCCAAATTCAATTAAAAAGCTACAGGGCTCAAGTATTTCCATCAGCAATAGTTTCAAAGTCGTTCATAAAACCTATCAAGATATTTCCAAATTAAACTTGGGTGTAAAAGGGAAAAGTATTTTCAATAAACTGAAATGGGTTTTAAATAAAAATTCTGGCTATAGCACACTAAAAATAATAAACGATTTGTTACAAGGCCCAGAAATATACCTGCGATCGCAAACACTTCGGGCAACAATTTTGATTCCTTCAAGAAATTTAAATATGCACCTATTACAACTGCTGACGTAGAAATATCGTTCAGTTCATTGAAATGGATATTTACAGCACGATGCCGCAGCTTAACTGTTCCAAATATGGAAAAACTATTAATAGTTTATTCTGAAAATCGCATCAATTATAAAAATTACTGGTATTTAATTAATGTTATTTTTATTATTATTTCATAAGGCTTGGTATTTCATAAGGTTAAAATAAACCTCATAAGTTAAAATGGTTTTTTTTTCATAATGTGTATACAATACATACATACATACATACATACATACATACCTTCACGCCTTCACTCCCAGAGTGGGGTAGGCAGAGCTACAGAATTACCAACAACTCTAAAAAGTTGTTGTATACAATACATACATACATACATAAACTCACGCCTTCATTCCCAGAGTGGGACAGGCAGAGCTAAAGAATTACCAACAAGTCTTAAAACTTCTTGATAATTCTATAACCACATTTTGCACAAGTAGGCTAAGATGTTTCCCAGTGTATTAGTGACAGGTGGCAAGCCCATCGCCTAACAGTACTTCAAGCCTCTATTCCCTTAGTCGCCTCTTACGACATCCGCGGGAAGACATGGAGTGGCACTATTCTAACCCGGCAACCACACGGCAATACATTAGGCATAATATGATTTTTCTCAGACTAACCATATGTTTATCTCTACTCTTTCTCAAATCATTCCCGCACCGAAAAACTCGGGGTATGTTAATGACGTAAAAATTGCTCACCCCCGAGGGGCTCTGTTTATAAGAATACATAGCACATGTAATGTAATTGAGACCCTTATTGTCCAAATCAGGATCAAATTCTGACTTCCTGCCCACCGACCAAGTACCATCTGACATAACCTAAACATACCTCATATTTATGATTCAAATTTTGATCAATCCAGGAGTTTAGGTGAGCAGCAAGGAATTCACTCAAATTTGGCAATTTAATTCTGCACAACTTCAAACGACTTGTACTACTCACACTTCTTGCCTTCTTTCTTCGAGATTCCTTCTTTCTTCTCTTTCGAGGTGGTGATGGAGTTCGTCCACTACTGTTGCTCGGTGAATGGGCCCGCTTACGTTTGTTCCTTTTGCTACGTTTACCCATGTTGCGTAAGTAACCAAGCGGGTTTGATAATAATCTAAGACTGTAAATGAAATCACTATGATTATTGATTAATCATAACTAACACCAACTGTGTAGGTCTGTGCATCAACATATAATTTTATAACATTAATGTAGTAATGCTTATATTGACTATAATTTTAAAAATATTGTTTTTATTTGTGAATATACGGCTAAATAAGGCTATTCACTATTTAAAACACGAATTCATTCAATGAAGTAAAATGTAGTGCATAATCATTAATCATACAACGCCCAGGCTATAAACTATAGATGTACCAATGAGGTGTGGAACCACAAAGACGAAATAAAAACACATGTTTCCATTTATAATATTATGTAATGAAACAAATTTTAGTGCTCAGTATTAATGAAAAGTTGCTTAGTCTATATTTCAATTAACAACCAATATTCATCAAATAGTTCATATATTTTATTAAAAAGTCGACTATTGTTTTTAAGTGTAGTTTTAGTTAGTATCTTACCAAAGACAACACAAAATTTACTATCCCCTTATTTACTGTAAAACCAATGGCTATTATTGTTAATTACTATAACTTTTACTTAATATGTGTTAAATGGTCTAACTTATTTGTAGGCATTATGCATACACTGGATAACAAAACTTTTAGACTTTAAAATCTTTAATCTTTGTTACCTATAACATGAAAAAGCATTAAATATAATTATTTTTTGGAATTATACACAGAAAGTGCTTTTATTGTATAATTGAAATGTTTATAGCAAGTTATTTCATTGCATTTTGGGTAAGGACCAAAAAGTTGGACCACTGTTAAGCGCAGTTAACCATACAAACAACGAAGTCGAAAAAAGTTCCAATGTGCCACGAAAATTATGCCTACAATACAATTGTATGGCTAACTTTAGTGTCACAACGGAAAAATTACATAGAAAATTTAATTGAGTGAGTTAGCGTGGACCACTTTTTGGTCCTTACCCTTAAGTTTACATCTTTTAATTTTATAGAACATAATATTCGATATAAAGGCAAATGGAATGAAACATAGGGTCAGAGTATAGCAAAGGGGGGCCGATTTTGGGACTTAAAAATCCTTGAAAGGGGTGAAAATTATGTCTTTATACCATCTGGTTTTTATTTATGTATTGTGTAGATGATACTAAAATAAGCATCTTTTATTAGGTAAACTAGTAGGTAGGAGATATATATAGACTTTCTTATGGGTAAAAATTTACATTATGGATCATCTATTTACTACTTTCTTCTTGTATTTGTTAATCTGTTCTTTGTTATGCATGTCACAAATAAATGATTTTCTTTCTTTCTTTCTTTCTCTCTATTTATGGGGTTTTATTACCCCTATGGTTAAGAAGATATCCATGGTTAAAGTAATTTATCGACGGGTTTAATTTGTCTGAGGCCCTCACAGAAGTTAGCAAAGGCGGTATAGGTAGAATAATTATTTGTGCTTGTCTGTTTTCCCACAAATTAACAAATAAAGGTAATAGAAATATTGATTATTTTAACTCGATATTATATAAAGTGTCGTTATATAATTCCAAAATTTCATATTTCGATACAAATAAATTTGTAAAAATGTTCGATTTGACGCATAACTATTGTTATTTACCACGTAGGTACTTAGATGAGTGTGCTAAGTTGTTAGCATATAATATTTTAGACCCCGCTATGGCTAGCATAGCGGGTGACTGTAGAACGGAGCCTGCGCTGAGTTTTATTAGCGCCGGCCCCGCGCCGGAGCTGCCGGTTGATTTAAACTGACAGCTTCGACAACGGCCGCGGCTGTCGTCGTTCGCGGCGACAGCCGCGGCGGCCCCGTGCCTGCCCACAGGCCGACGAACATTAAAAATAAGTTAGGTAATAGTGTAATAAATATAATTCATCAGAATATACAAGGATTTTCTAGTAAGGAACTAGAAATTAGTTTGTTTATAGATAGTGCTAATGTACACGTTTTATGTGTTACTGAGCATTGGCTAAAAGGGCATGAGTGTATGTTTCATTTTAATAATCATGACATTGTTAGCATGTTTGCTAGGCAATCTTGCAGTCGGGGTGGATCCCTGATTATGGTAAATCGAAACATTAAATGTAAGGAGCGTAAAGATATTGTTGCAGAGTCAGTTGAACGTCATATTGAACTTGCGTGTGTTGAATTGGAACAATATATTATTATTTGCGTATACAGACCCCCTACGGCGGATTATAGGCTTTCTGAGAGCGTTTTGGAAAATGTTCTTAGTTTTGTTTTTAATTCTAAAAAGTGTATTATTGTGTGTGGTGATTTTAATGTTAATCTGCTAGACGAATCACCTATGTCTATTAACTTACTGAGTGCTTTTAAATCTTTCAATTTAGTCAATCTGTTCTATGAGCCAACTAGAATCACAGCAACTAGCGCTACTTGTATTGATAATATATTTAGTAATTTTGACCCTATTCAGAAATCCGTAATCAATAACTTAAGTTCAGATCACTGTGGCCAGCAAGCTTCCTTTAAGGGGAAGACTGATTATGCGCCCCAAGAGTTTATACTTAGAAATATTACTGAAAATCGATTAGAATTATTTAATAATAAGGTCACTAACCAACTGAATTATATGCGTGTGCTGGGAAAGACCCAGACAGTTTATGTACTTCTTTATTTAATTGTATTATTAAGGAATTTGATGCCTGCTTTAGTCTGAAAAAGGTAAAAGTCAAGCAAGGTACGAAATTTTGTGACTGGGCTACACCAGCGATTCATGAAAAGAGGTACAAATTATATGAGTTGTATGCTATAAGAGCTGTCGATCATAGGCCTGAGTTTCTAGAGTACGTTAAAAATTATTCTAAGGAATTTAAGCAGATTTGTGCTGCCGCGAAGTCCGAGTATTATTCGAATAAAATTTGCAAATCTGATAACAAGATTAAAACCGTCTGGAATGTAATTAACACGGAAACTGGTAGAACTAGAATTAGAGACCCGCACTACAGCTTGCGAGTTGACGATACTCTAGTTAACTCGGACCTGGATGTAGCTAAAGAATTCGAGCGGTTTTTTACGAACATACCTTTAGAGACCACTAAATTTTTACTATCATCTCCTGATAAGGCTGAAATCTTATTAAGATCTAATGTTAAGGAATGCACGAATGTTTTCAAATTTTACCATGTCACCTCTAAAGTTGTGATTAAAACGTTTAGGTCTCTTAATATCAAAAAGACTGAAGATCTTTGGGGCCTCTCTGTTACAGTACTTCAGTCCATTTTAGAGTCAACTGCGCCTTACCTAGCTACCATGTTTAACAAGTGCGTCGATATTGGAGTATTCCCTGATCTGATGAAACATAGTAAGATCATACCCTTGTTTAAGTCAGGGACAAAATCAGACCCCACAAATTTTAGACCGATTTCGATACTACCAGCTCTAAGTAAAGTTTTTGAGAAATTAATTCTTAATCAAATATCCTCACACTTTAATCAGAATAAGCTACTTCATAGCAGTCAATCCGGATTTACCAAGGGACGATCTACAACTGATGCCGGTTCTACTTTAATAAAACATATATTTGATGCCTGGGAAAAATCACTAGATGTTATTGGAGTTTTTTGTGATCTGTCCAAGGCATTTGATTGTGTTGATCATGTTACGTTAGTGCGAAAGTTAAGCCACTATGGCATCAAAAACAATGCACTTGATCTTATTGCTTCCTACCTCGCGCACAGAACTCAGCGGGTAGATATTAACAGAACACAATCCTCTGGGTCATCTGTAGCTATGGGAGTGCCTCAAGGATCTATTCTGGGTCCGTTTTTATTTTTGATCTATATTAACGATCTCCCGTATGTAGTGCGCGATAAACATGAAATAGTCTTGTTTGCTGACGATACCTCACTAATATTCAAAGCGGATAGGAAACAGGATAATTTTAATGACATCAATGTTGCGTTGTCTACAATTGTTGACTGGTTTACAGCCAACAACTTACTTTTAAATGCCAAAAAAACCAAGTGCATTAAATTTTCTTTGTCCAACGTTAGGAGTATGAATGCGGATAGAATAAGACTGAAGGATGAGACACTGGAATTTGAAGGTAGTACAGTATTTTTAGGTGTCACTCTAGACTCGAAACTGCAATGGAGTGCGCATATATCCACACTTGCAAGTAAACTAAGTTCAGCGGCTTATGCGGTAAAGCGAATCCGACAACTTACTGACGTCGAGACGGCGAGACTTGTGTACTATAGTTATTTCCATAGTGTTATGAGTTACGGAATTTTACTGTGGGGAAGAGCGGCTGACATCCAAACCATCTTTGTATTACAGAAGCGGGCTGTACGTGCTATTTACCAATTGGGGTCTCGTGTTTCGTTAAGGGATAAATTTAAAGAAATCAATATTCTTACAGTCGCGTCTCAGTATATCTTTGAGAATATCATGTATGTACGCAAACACATACATGAGTTTAGGCATAACCGCGACGTTCATAATTTAAATACTAGAAATAGGGATAAGCTCGCACTTCCAGGTCACCGTCTCCGTAAGGTAGGCACTTCGTTTGCGGGGAACTGTATACGTTTTTACAACAAGATACCATCTGAAATCGTCAATATGCCGTTCAATAAATTTAAGTCTCACATCAAGCGCTGCTTATTGGGTAGGGCTTATTACACTGTAAATGACTTCATTGGTGACCAAGATGTATTTTAGTAGTGTCTAGGATATTTACAATATAAAATAGTCTCTAAGCAAATTTTGTATTCAAGCACTGACTCAGTCAGTCGACTGTGATTTACTAATTGTATTTTATCTTTTCTACTCTTGTGTGTACAAGAAGATTTTAAATGAGAACACACTGTGATGTTTCTCGCCGGACAGCTGTTTCACACAATATTACTTTTGTTGTCCGGCAGCATGAGCATGTCATGCTCGCTCAAAGGTCTTTGCTTACGGCGGCGTCGTTGATCGGGTCGCCACTTTCCCGATCACATGGTTGAGAGAGGCGATGGCTGAGATACGCGTCATACTCGTGAACGGGTGCTGTTTGTGGGGTCCGGTCTGTTCACGTTTGCAAGGACTTGTTGTTCAATTTATTATCCAAGTTATATGGCTTTTGACGTAGAGACCTCGTTGTGTTGTTCTCATAGTCATTATTTTATTTTAAGGTTTATTGACCTTACATTTGTAATAATTTTATTTTTGCTTGTTTTAAGAATTTATTGTTTATTACTTTCTTACCTTAATATTACTTAATGTAACTTACTTTTAAGTATAATTATGTTTTTATGATTGAAAAAATGACCTTCTGCTGGAGTTTCTTGCGGCGCTTCTTCTCCGCAATGATGGTCTTGTCCGAAGCGCTGGTAGATTCACTGTACATTTCCGACGTGTAAAAGAGCCCGCATGTGGCCAATTTACTGAATAAATATTTGAATTTTGAATTTTGAATTTCCCCGCTTCGCAGGGCCTTCTGGGCGGTATGCCTTTCGGGCGTATATATAAAAACTAACGTAACCGACCTTTTTTATGACCTCTAATGACAACGCCGGCAACACCAATTTTGTATTTTGATTCCGTGTTTCCCAATTCCGGGATATGTGATAACTGATAAATGATTATACCCCCATATCTCAGTAAATATTGACTTTGGAGAAAAGCTTATTACTTCTATATGATACTTAAATAAAAACCAGGCATTATAAAGATATAATTTTCACTCCATTAAATTTAAGCCTCAAACGCCTAGAAAATACTAACTTTCGGACCCCCATATCTCGGTAATCATTGACCTGAGAGAAAAAGTTTACATTATAAAAGATTCTTATTTTAATTCATTCTATGTGAGACGGATATAAAAAAATGAGCATTACACAACATTTTACAAACTTTGTAAATAAAAACCAAGTTCTAGAAACGACCCCCTTTGCTTTACCCCAACCAAACATGGGCTAGAAAGTTATGCTTGCTGTAAAGCTTGCTTGCTGTAAAGCTTGCTTGCTAATTGTAGGCAGTTCTAAAAGATAAAGATAAACTTATTGATTAATCAAGCACAGTAATATACAAGAAAATATCCAGGGCTTGAGTAAGACTTCAATCTTGTCTGTGTAAAGATCACTAAAAGTTGATAAGTTAAAACGTTTTAATCACAGGGCAGGTCTGCCGTTTCGTAAAGTCCTGACGCCGGACAGTAATATCGATTGGGCGGCGCCATTTACATCAAGAACATTTTCGTAGTTCCGTGTAATGAGCTCTTTATATATACGCATTTGGAGCAGGTTATAACTTTGAAGAAATTAAAAATATAACAAGGAGACATTTGGATAGGTAATCAAAATCAAGGCAATAATGCGATTTCGATAAAAGGTTGCTATATTTACTTGAAATCAATAAAGGGGAATATAGAACACTTACCTCACCAAACCGTTCCATATTTTCGAAATAAAATATAATGGATAAAAAACACAGCTACAGACTTGATACACTTTCAGTAAAATCTTAGTAGCTAAAACATGAAAAATATTATTTATATTTGTCCTGACAGTTAAATGTCAATGTCACCTATGTGTACTCTCTCTCTTGTCTCTCTAGTACCTATACTACTCTGAGCGAAAAGATTATACAACATTATTATTCATTACAACAACAACAACCAACCAACCAACCAACCAAAAAACATAGTATAAAAGGGACTATTTCATGACAATAATTTACACAAATGTGACCAACCCTGAATGTGCACGAACTATTTCATAATGATTATATAGAACTTTGTTATATTCTGTGGTTATATTACTTAAAGAGGCACAGACCTTGACCGGGAGAGTTCCGGTAACCTTTAGGGAGGGAAGATGGCCGATTGAAAGAAGCCCGGCTTTTACTTTTGTTAATTTTGATTTACTGGTCTATTTACTGATTATACTCTCTCACTGACACTGGCGAAATCACATGGTGAACCGCCGTTAATTTAAAGAAGAAGAAGAATAAAACCTATTATACTCTATATAGGCAGCAAGTCACTTATATTTATATAGCACAGCACAGGTGTTTATAAGACTAGGTTGGATTGTCCTAAAATATCGAGGTCCTACTTTGAAAATCTAAATTCGAAGTTACGTTAGCTATATCCCTGTCACTCGTCATTCGAGACTATATCGAAAGAATATAATCTTCAATCATCTGCAATTGAAGCTCAAAAATTACTTTGTGCTAATGTTACTAAATGTAACGCAAGCTTTGATTTTAGCCACGTAGATTCTGTTTTAATTGTTAAAGTATTCAAATCAATCAGTTTAAAAAAAACCGAGGATTTATGGGGAACGTCAGTTAAAGTCATCCATCATATCATAGATATAATTGCACCTCACTTAGCTTTAATCTACAATAATTGCATTTCAGAGGGGGTATTTCCAAATCTTATGAAATATAGTAAAGTCATACCACTTTTTAAATCGGGCGATATGAGTGATTTAACGAATTTCCGTCCCATTTCTATTCTACCTGTTTTAAGCAAAGTTTTTGAGAAGTTAGTGTTAAAAGATATGTTAGGTCACTTCAATAGAAATAAACTGCTTAACAGTAATCAGTTTGGCTTCACCAGAGGGCGACCCACAACTGATGCAGCATCTGTACTCATTAAATATATATACAATATTTGGGAGAAATCTTGTGATGCTATAGGAATTTTTTGTGACCTTTCCAAAGCTTTCGATTGCGTAGATCATGCGACTCTTATATTAAAATTAGAACATTATGGTCTGTCAAATAATTCTCTAAATATTATGTCTTCATATCTTAGTGATAGAACACAAATGGTTGTTGTAAACCAAACAAAGTCTATTGGAGCAGCTGTTAAATTAGGTGTGCCTCAGGGATCTATATTAGGACCTTTCTTATTTTTGGTTTATATTAATGACTTACCACCCACGGTAGATAACCTTTGTGATATTGTGCTATTTGCTGATGATACATCATTAATTTTCAAGGTAGACCGAAAATCCGTCGATTACAGTAGGATAAACGCCACACTAGGTAAAGTACTTAATTGGTTTACTAGTAACAATTTGCTACTCAATGCTAAGAAAACTAAATGTGTTAGGTTCGCTTTGCCTAATGTTAGACCGGTAGAATCTAGTATATTTCTTAATAATGAGAGATTGGAAATGGTAGATAAGGCGCTTTTCTTAGGGATAACTATAGATAAAAACTTGCAATGGAGTCCCCATATAGCAATACTAGCAGGCAAATTAAGTTCGGCAGCTTATGCTGTTAGGAAAATCAGGCAACTTACTAATGTTGAGACAGCTCGCTTAGTTTATTATAGTTATTTTCATAGTGTTATGTCGTACGGTATTCTGGTTTGGGGAAAAGCTGCTGACATACAGACTATATTCGTGTTGCAAAAAAGAGCCATTCGTTCTATATATAATCTAAACTCCCGTGATTCCTTAAGAGTACTATTTAAAGAAATTAATATTTTGACAGTAGCATCACAATTTATTTATGAGAATATTATTTATGTCATTAAAAATCAAGACTCTTTTGTTAAGAATTGTGATATACATAATTTGAATACAAGAAATAAAAATAAAATTGCAATTAAAAAATTTCGTGTCCGTAAGGTTTATAAATCATTTGTAGGTCAATGCATCCTTTTCTTTAATAAATTACCTGACGTTGTTTTAAAGTTACCATTTCCAGTACTTAAAACTTACTTGAAAAAGTCGTTGATGTCTAAAGCTTACTATAGGGTCGAAGACTATCTAACAGATAAAAATGCTTGGCCAACACCTAAATAATTTAATAATAACTTAGTCATAAAAATATGTAAACATTTGTATATTGTCTAGGGGACACGGTTTCTGTAGGAGAATGTATCGAAACTTTAATGCAGGTTGTTTTGCACCGTCACAGGTAAGTATAACTTGTATACTTTCAATTTTTTTTATTACTGTTGCTTATTAGTTTTGTGACAATTCTGAGTTTTGACACATTTTCCTGCTCAACTACGCATGAATATATTATTTTTTGGTTTTATATGAGATTCATTGTTTTATATAATGCTAGGTTAAGTTTATTATTGTTTAATATCATTAGCAATATTTAAAAAACGACTTACTGTTGAGTTTCTTGCGGCACTTCTTCTCAGCAATGGTCTCTTGTGAAGCGCTGGTAGATTTTTTTGACGTGTAAAAGTGCCCGTGCGGCCTACTTACTGAATAAACATCTTTTATCTTTTTTTTAATCTTTTATCTTAGAAAGGGATGGAACTAACGTAACTTCTAACTTCGTTTTCCAAAGTAGAGCCTTTCCTTTATTCTCCTTCCCCGTTGTATTAAGCCGTTCAATTAATGTCCACTTTCTGCTATCATTAGAATTTGAGTCGTATTGTAAAAGTTTAAATGAAATTCTTGCCAAAAATAATTTTAAACTAATTAAATATGATAATTACTGAAATAGGTATATCATTTTCAAAACAATTATATTAAAGTCATTATTATATATTTTTTGAGGTATCTATGACGTCTATAGGGTAATGTGGAAGGAAAATACATGCTGCTTATAAATACAATATGGGCATATTGGTTAGCAAAAAAAGTGTACAAAATACTTCGGTCGGAAATTGGCAACATGATCCATTTTTATATCCGTAGGGAAGGGAATCCCCGCCTGACGCTTTACATTTGCTTTACACGTAATCTCCTCTGACAGCCTGGCAGTGTTGCCAGCCATTTAAGAATGCCTTATAATGAAAATAATAAAATGTTAATTTCCCAAAATTAATGTCGTATTGACTTTATTTTAACGCATCTGTATTATAAAATGTTAAACACCTGTAAACAGAGGCCCTACTTTGAAAATGGAAGTAGGAAGTTACGTTAGCTCGTTCCCTGTCACTCTTCATTTGAGACTACATCGTGAGAAAGGGCAGCTAATGTAACGTAACTTCGATTTTCAAAGTATGGCCTCAGGGTTGAGATTCTAAGCGGTAAAAACCAAATCGTATTTGACCTGTTATCGTATTGTAAACGTTTTTCTTGCTCTTATTTTAAACAGTAAATAGGAAAGAATGGAAATTACTCCACCGACAAGAGCATAGCTCTTAGATAGTTTAGAAGAATGGCGGTAGAGTTATAAAAAATACCAAAACAGGTCTCAGACGATATGGTTTTTGTCTAGAATCTAAAAATAAAATCGCTATTCGAAAATTCCGCGTCCGTAAAGTATTGTTGATCAATGCATTCATTTCTATAATAAATAGGCTATTTGACAAGGTGAAAAAAAACGTAATAATTATGTATATTCATATAAATTATGAGTTTTAAAATCGATTTAAGGTATTCTTACTTAAAAAAAATGAATCTTTTATCCAAAAAACCACGATAAAACTTGATAATTTTTTATCTGTAGCCATTTTATCGAAAACGGCGCCGAATCCATGATGACGTCAAGGGTCGGTAAATATCACAGATTATAGGATGTCTGTATATCCTGTAATCTGTGATGTCTGTAAATATTGCATCTGTCGTTCATGTCGTTGTCGTTCTGTTCTTACGTTCATTGGTTCTTGCGGTTACCACAGATAGTTTACGTTTGTTTGTTTTTCCGGCTTTGCTATGATTAGCCAATGTCAGTTTGTTTATGTATTGACCACTGACGTCACTGATTCCTGTGCGACGCCATCTTGCCCAAGAAAGCGTTTTGGCGGCATATTTTAAAAGTGAATTTTAATTTCCATTTTTTAGACGAAATACATAAAAGAATTTAAAATTACCAGTTTTGGAGTACTCAATAAACACCAACAAATAATCTGAGATGGTTTTCAAAAACCTGTCAAATAGCCTATTACCTGAAATAGCTTTAAAGCTACCCTTTCCAGCACTTAAAAATTACTTGAAAAAGTCGTTAATGTCTAAAGCGTATTATAGGATCGAGGACTATATAATAGACAAAAATGCTTGGCCTAAACCCGAAACTTAATACATTTTTTTTTTCAAATTCAGTAGCTTTATCTTGTCTAGGGGACATCGTTGATGTAAGTAAACATATCAATCGAATGTGGTCGTCTTGCACCGTCTTATATACTTACACCTAGGTAGGTGTTCTTTTTTTATTCTCCCTCATCTCTCTCGCAAGATTTTGGTGTGTTTTCCTGCTGAAACTACGCAGCTTATTTAATATATTTTTTAATTTAATATTTATAGATTTATATAGATTCTTGCGGCGTTTCTTCTCAGCAGTGGTCTCCTCTTGTGAAGCGCTGGTAGATTCTTGACGTGTAAAAGTGCCCGTGTGGCCTACTTACTGAATAAATGTCTTTTATCTTTCTAAATTCTTTTTTTTTAGAAGAATAGAGGCCCACCCAGGGCATGGCATAAACTTTTTTTGCAATATTAACCGTGTATAAGAGACCATCTAAATGCAGGAGCTGGTTTTTTTGTTTCGCCTTCACGGTTCGATTTGAAGCTGCAGCCGTTGTAACGGTTGTGAGTTTTGATACTCTTTGGTCGCTATCGCTAGACTACAGTAGGATAAACACCACTTTAATTAAAGTACTTAATTGGTTTATAGCAACAATTTGCTACTAAATGCTAAGAAGACTAAATGTGTTAGGTTCGCTTTGCCTAATGTTAAACCGTTAGATTCTAGTATTTTTATAAATGACGAGTGTTTGCAAATCGTAGATAAGGCAGTTTTCCTAGGCATGACTATAGATAAAAATTTGCAATGGAGTCCCCATATAGCTGTACTGGCAGGTAAACTAAGTTCGGCAGCTTACGCAGTTAGGAAAATTAGACAGCTAACCAATATTCTAGCTCGCCTAGTTTATTATAGTTATTTCCAGTGTCATGTCGTACGGTATTCTGGTTTGGGGTAAGGCAGCTGACATACAAACTATATTTGTGTTACAAAAAAGGGCCATTCGTTCTATTTACAACTTAAATTCCCGTGACTCGCTGAGAGAACTTTTTAAGGAAATTAATATCTTAACTGTAGCGTCTCAATTTATTTATGAGAATATTATTTATGTTATTAAAAATTTAGATTCTTTCACAAAAAATTCTGATGTACATAATTTCAATACTAGAAATAAAAATAAAATCGCTATTCGCAAATTCCGCGTCCGTAAAGTATATAAATCATTTGTTGGTCAATGCATTCATTTCTATAATAAATTACCTGACATAGCGTTAAAGCTACCCTTTCCAGCACTTAAAAATTACTTGAAAAAGTCGTTAATGTCTAAAGCGTATTATAGGATCGAGGACTATCTAATAGACAAAAACGCTTGGCCTAAACCCGAAACTTAATATTTTTTATTTTTTTCAAATTCAGTAGCTTTGTCTTGTCTAGGGGACACCGTTGATGTAGGAAAACATATCAATCTTATGTGGTCGTCTTGCACCGTCTTATATACTTACACCTAGATAGGTGTTTTCTTTTTTTTTTCTTCTCCCTCTATCTCTCTCGCAAGATTTTGGTGTGATTTCCTGCTGAAACTAGGGGAAGATGGGGTGGATTCGTACACTTTTTACTCAAAGCAGTGTAAAAAAAAAACTAACCGCTATTTCAATATGAGATGAATGCTACTTCATCATCCACTTATTTGGCTATAATAATTTTGTATTTCAGTTTTGATACAAAGCAATTTTGTCAAGATATAATGGTTTTCCCAAAAAATGGGAATTGTACGAATGCACCCCATACGTGGGGTACCTTCATACACTATTCGTTTTTTCCCAGGATTCATTGGATTTTCAGCTATTTCACCTGTTTTAGTCATCTTTTAGGCATATCTTACTGACCTGGTTTTGTAATTATAATTATTCTTGATATACAATTTTTTTACTTATATGGGGTGCATTCGTACGGTATAAAATTACATACATTTTGACTGTACGAAGGTACCCCAACCAAAACGATCAGAAAAATAATCGAAATAGAAAATAACCGTTAAAGTAATCGCAAAACCATTGTTCACATATTAATCTCAAACATCTAATTACCAACTGTATACAAAGATTTTTTCTAATTCAAGTAAAACTTATTAGAGACAGACGCATTCAAAGGAGAACCAAAAATTACTTTCGGGTCGCGGAAACACATATTAATTATTTCTGGCGAAATATGCTGCTGCACTGCCATCACTTTTGGAGGGTAGCCTATGCATATGAGCGGCAGTCACGCATATAAATATGAACACTTCAGCATGATGGATAGTCGAGATGGGTCAATCAACTTTTCTTTGTAGCTCGTTGCCATGGTGACGTCTCCTGGGTCACTCTTTAAAACTGTGATTTCAAAGGATATAAGTCCACTAAAAACAGTTTTATTGGCAATTACACACCCATTCTTTTATGGCCTTTCTCCTGAGGGTGCTGGAAGTATATATTATAACATTTTTTTTAAGAAACTCTATCACTGTTGTCTCCTGGCTTACGGGACAGAATAACAACAACAAAAAGTTGATCCACCCAGATATGACCACTGTACGAATGCTCCCTTTGTACGAAGCTACCCCATCTTCCCCTACGCAGCTTATTTAATATATTTTTTTATTTAATATTTATAGATTTATATAATGCTAGACTAAGTATACCATTGTAACATTAAATATATTTTAAAAATGACTGACTGCCGAGTTTCTTGCGGCGTTTCTTCTCAGCAGTGGTCTCCTCTTGTGAAGCGCTGGTAGATTCTTGACGTGTAAAAGTGCCCGTGTGGCCTACTTACTGAATAAATGTCTTTTTATCTTTCTTTTTTTTTTATCTTGCCTTTTAGCGCGCCTTGGAGTTTTAACTCCTACGAGTTCTACTTTAATTTAGTTGTGTACTTTTCCCCGGAATCGGGTGTGTTGCGAATCTTTATAATCTGTCCTTTTGTTTTATATTTAACCTTTCGTTTGTGACTGCCTCATCTTTCCATATTAACTGATGCTTGGGTTTCCTCCCTTCCTGTCTAACGCTATTTAATGTCGCAGTCACAAACACATAGTACTTCTAACAACCTAGTGAATGGTTTTTTTCTACCCGAGATTCACAGGGAACAAGTCTGGGCGTGATATGACACTTCAGTCCTGCCGCCAAACGATGTAGAACTTTCCCAATCCCGGCAATATTGGTCCGAAGCTGCCCCGCTGAAAATTCCCCATCCTGGGAATTTTGGTCTGAACCTGCTCCACTGAAAATTCCCAATCCTAGGAATTCCGGACTGCGACCGAAGTTACGTCGTGGACAGGGGAGTGTAACCTTTTTAGGGATAAATTCTAGTTAAGCTCAATTCAGTAAACACCCACGACCTAGTCGTTTTCTTCGTTATAAATATTAAACTCTATCTTCTAATAAATTGTTCTGGCTGTTGTTGCTCTTGTTTTTACCTTTAACTATCACGACGCTAAACATCACACCGTGTTGGTATAAAGTGGTACGTAAAGATGTTTAGGGTATTTTTTGATAGTGGAAAAATCAGAGGTTACTGGGGGAAAGCGATAAACCGTTTCTACCGTGTAAAAGTGCCCGTGCGGCCTACTTACTGAATAAATGTCTTTATCTTTATCTTTACCTTTACCCTCGACGGAGTCGCAGGCAAAAGCGAATAGATAAAAAAACAAGCAATTTGAAATTGAAGTTTAGGTTACGATTGCGTAATGTCAGGCAATACAATACAAGTGTGGTTTACGAAATTAGCCCTAAGAGCCTTACGTAAGAACGCCGTAAGTAAAAGGGGTGATAGACAGTCGAGCAAGTTCCCGCACTTTCGGCTCGGTGATCGATCATACTCGCCCGTGTGTCATAAGTACGCGTAAGGTAACGTACCCAACATTCAGGCGTCTACGGGACAAGTGCATCAAATCTACAATGTACTTGCCCCGTAGACGCACTTACCCCAAGGTGGGGCAAGAACTTCAATGGGGTAAGTGCGACGAACCATAAAATTTTAAGAGATATTTTTGGTTTGACGCACTTGCCCCGTAGACGCACTTACCCACCTTAACTGCACTAGGTAGATGGCACGAAAACTTGGTAAAGTGGGGCTAAGCCGCCTCACAACAGTCCATGGCGCACCTCCTGCAGTGCCCCGCGTGCCCCCACACCTGCACCCGCACGCGGCAGGACCTATAAGGCGCCACTAGCAATGCCGTTTGCGTGGCAGAATATTGGTCGGCTGATATATGACATGCCGTCGCAACGCTAAGAAGAAGTACGCTACACGAGAATAGGAGAAATACACATTACATACATACATACGTTCACGCCTTCATTCCCAGAGTGATAGGCAGAGCTACAGTATTACCAACAACTCTAAAAACTTGTTGATAACTCTGTAACCACAATTTGCACAATTAGGCTTAGTTGCAAATACACAATAAGAGATTGTAATAATTGTAAAATTATATTTATTTTATAAATAACGCAATACTTAATACCTACCTAAATTCGAGTGTAATCTCCATTGTTTTCAATAACGTCTAATAGTCGGGAACGCATCGTCCCAATGAGGCGACTGCAAATGTCAGTTCCCCTCATGTAATCCCAAATTTCGTAACAATGTTCCTCGATTGCTTGCTTT
The DNA here is from genome assembly GCA_927399475.2 of Acleris emargana. Classification (NCBI taxonomy): domain Eukaryota; kingdom Metazoa; phylum Arthropoda; class Insecta; order Lepidoptera; family Tortricidae; genus Acleris; species Acleris emargana. The sequence goes on from OV656852.1 coordinate 14,226,391, forward strand.
GTCCTCTCATTTTTTTTATCCCACATCTGGACCATCAAACCCCATAAATTTTCTATCGGATTAAGGTCCGGGGATCTAGACGGCCACGGAATGAAAGTAACTTCTGGATGCTGGTGAAACCAATTCGTGACCGCTCTGGCCGTATGCACTTTACAGTTTTCATGAACGTAGGAAAATATTGGAACTTCTTCACATGGGTAAACCGTTCGCACCGTCGGTAACATTGTTTCTTCTAATAAATCAACATAGCTTATTGCGTTTTGACAAGAAGAAATCTGAATGAGCTCGCCTACACTTTCGGCACCCATCCAGCCCCACACGTTCGCAGATATTTGGCCAGATAATTGATTAGGCTCTACGTGGCCCTCTGTGTAACGGGTACTATCGCAACGCCACAAAGTTAAGCGCCCATTTTTAGTAGACCTAAAAGATTTTTCGTCTGAAAAGATGGTGTTGGTCCAGTCGAAGTCTAAATAATCACGTGCAAAATTAAATCTCGCCAGTTTGTGTGCTTCCGTTAAGATTGCTTTCCTAGCGTAATGTCTATAATGCAGTCCGGTTTTGTGCAAGTAATTTCTTATAGTTTGAAGACAAACGTCGTAACGTGCTGCTAGATCCCGGGTGGGAGTAAAAGGATGTGCTTCGTAATAGTGTTGTATGTCCGTTCTATGTCGATCCGTGATTCGACGAACGCCATGATTATGTCGTCGCTTGTCTTCAAGGATACCCTCTTCAGCGTGTCGTCTGACCCACGTCCTCACTGTGCTCCGAGTTATGCTTAGCATTCGTGATATCTCTCGTATGCCATAGCCTTTCTCACTGAGCACTATAATTCGTGCTCTTCGTTCTGCTAAATCAGCCATTTATAGCGGTATAAAAGTTATATTATTTCATTTTTTGATTCGATTTATCCTCGTAGAATATATCACTACTTGACATTTGACATTCTCAGAGTGCCGTTTGACTCTTTCGAATTATTTTGTATTTTTCTGTAATAAAGAGTTACTATTATTACTAGGCATTAAAAAAAATTGTTTTAGTTGAAATACACGGTTGCTGCTTTATCTACAGCAGTGATAAACCATTAAACCATATTCAACTTCTTACTCTTAGGTACTATAATGGAGAGGCAACCCGATTACCAGTATATCTATTTTATCAATACTTCTATGCTAAAATTATACAAAGAGAGTGCGATTTTTTTAGGTTGTTTCTATCCGACCAGTGAATCTCCGGAACCACGGACCCGAAAATTTCAAGGTACATTATTCCGGATGGGCATAGGGTTCTTATTTGTTAAAATCGGAGGGAAGCGATGGCGGGACGCTAGTATTATATAAAAGAATGGACAGCTTCACGTTAGCTATAAACTCTGTCTAACGTGAAGCTGTCCATTCATCGAACTTCGAATCGCCCCGTCACTTTCATGCGAATAAGTTACGCGTCGAGAGCAAAAGGGATAGCAATAAACTAAGTGCGATTTACGGATTTCAAAGTAGAGCACCTGAATAGTTTCGATGAAACCATAATTGCTTAACTTTTTAGTTATGTTTGCATAGGTTTTATTGGTGTATTGTCCCACAGTAAAAAAACCGGCCAAGTGCGTATCTATAAAAAAACACGCTTGTTGTATGGGAATCCCTTAAATATTTATTTTATTCTGTTTTTAGTATTTGTTGTTATAGCGGCAACAGACATACATCATCTGTGAAAATTACTATCTGTCTATTCGTGAGATACAGCCTGGTGACGGACAGACGGACAGCGGAGCTTAGTAATAGGCGGGACCCTATAACTAAGACTTTTTACACTTTGGGTTCGGAACCCTAAAAACGGTACATAGCTAAATTAAAATAATTTGAATGGATGTTAGCCACGTTTGAAAATATACCGATAAAAAAATTATCGAACGCGATGGTGATATCTAAGGTTAGGACTTTTGGTGGCATAACGTGGTTCTGGAATCCATGGAGTCGCTATTTTATAATTATTATAAATATACCACTTTGATTTTGGTCTTCAATTTGTCATATTACAAAATAAACTAATTTTTTTTATTGTTCGATTTAACCATACCTACTATTGAATATTTGTTTGCTTGAAATAAAATCACTCTCTTTACCAAAATTCAATTACTCGTAAACTGGTTAAGCGATTTAACGTATGAATGCATTTTGAAATAAGTATTACTTATTGCGACAATTACTGAGGGTCAAAATCAAGGTGGTATGTTTATAATAATTGGGAAATAGCGACTCCATGGATTCTAGAACCACGATATGCTATGAAAAGTCCTAAGCCTAGTGATATCTATCAGTTTTTAGTGTGAAATTTCAAGTGTATAATAATTTTCTTAATATAATATAATAAGCGCATATCACAGGAAAGCGCACTGATGGCATGCCACGGTTACATTATATCGAACTTACGCTCTGTTATCACTGTTATCAGACTGTGGGGAAACTCTTCCAGAAGAGTTGCTAGCACCCAAAAAATAATTGTACTACGAAAGAAATTCATCCCTGCTGTTTGTTCCACCCACCGGAGCGATTAATTCGTTCAAGCTGATGACAACTTTTTAAATAAATTAATATCTTAACTGTAGCGTCTCAATTTACTTATGAGAATATTATTTATATTATTAAGAATTTAGATTCTTTTACCAAAAATTCTGATATACATAATTTAAATACTAGAAATATAAAAAAAACGCTATTCGAAAATTCCGCGTCCGTAAAGTATATTAAACAATTTGTTGGTCAATGCATTCATTTCAATAACAAATTACTTGACGTAGTTTCAAAGTTACCCTTTCTAGCACTTAAAAAATACTTGAAAAATTCGTTAATGTCTAAAACGTATTATAGGATCGAGGATTATCTAATAGATAAAAATGCTTGGCCTAGGGGAAGATGGGGTGGCTTCGTACAAAGGGAGCATTCGTACAGTGGTCATATCTCGACTATCCATCATGCTGAAGCGTTCATATTTATATGCGTGACTGTCGCTCATATGCATAGGCTACCCTCAAAAAGTGATGGCAGTGCAGCAGCAGATTTTGCCAGAAATAATTAATATGCGTTTCCACGCCCCGAAAGTAATTTTTGGTTCTCCTTTCAATGCGTCTGTCTCTAATAAGTTTTACTAGAATTAGAAAAAATATTTTTATACAGTTGGTAATTAGATGCTTGAGATTAATATGTAAACATTGGTTTTGGGATCACTTTAACGGTTATTTTCTATTTCGATTATTTTTCTGATCGTTTTGGTTGGTTTGGTTGGGGTACCTTAGTACCGTTTTATACCGTACGAATGCACCCCATGTAAGTAAAATAAAAAATACCAAGGATAATTATAATTACAAAACCAGGTCAGTAAGATATGCCTAAAAGATGACTAAAACAGGTGAAATAGCTGAAAATCCAATGAATCCTGGGAAAAAACGACTAGTGTATGAATTGTGTGCATTCGTACAATTCCCATTTTTTGGGAAAACCATTATATCTTGGCAAAGTGGCTTTGTATCAAAACTGAAATACAAAATGATTATAGCCAAATAAGTGGATGATGTGATGAAGTAGCATTCATCTCATATTGAAATAGCGGTTAGTTTTTTTTTTACAAGGATTAGAGTAAAAAGTGTACGAAGCCACCCCATCTTCCCCTATACCCGAAACTTAATTAATAATATTTTTATTCAAATGCAAAACCTTTATCTTGTCTAGGGGACACCGTTGATGTAGGAAAACATCAATCTAATGTGGTCGTCTTGCACCGTCTTAGATCCACACTAGCTTCTGCCCGCGACTTCGTCCGCGTAGAGTTAGTAATTTTGTCATCCCACGGGAACACTGATTGATTTCGGGATTCAAGGTAACCCTATGTGTTAATCCAGTGTATAAGCAAACTCTATTCCAAAATGTATCCAACCAAATTAGTCTATCCATTTTAGCGAAGAAGTATTAAACTCACGAACGCATAACCTTTCGCATTGATAATATAATATGTAGGATAGGATGTAAATAGGTACTATCAACCCATTGGAATCCTGACCCACCATAGAACGGTCTCACAGTGACATTATAAAACAATTTGTTTGACACTTCTTACTACTTAAATCATAGCGTCACTGTGACACAGTTCTACGGTGGGTCAGGGTTTCATTGGGCTAATTGTACATCCAGCGCACACAATTGCTCTGGCCGAAATCATAGGGGATAAAAATACCCTCGGTGCGCGGGTCCGACTTCCGGTCAAGCGTTCAGTATTTGTTGATTTTTTAGGGTTTGTATCTACTCGTCTAATCATAACAAATTTGACCCTTGTGTATTTTACCTTTATTACGATACAACAAAAATTACAATACTCCCGGCGTCCGCGACGCTGCGAAGCGAAGAGATTTGCTACTGTAAATATATAATACTTTCATGTATAAACCAGTCGCACAATTTTACACTGAACAAATTTTATGAAATACCCGAAACCGACGTGCGTGCATGACTCGAAGAATGAATGTTGAAGAAGCGAAAGAAATTTGTCAAGATCGTAGCAAGTAGAAAGAAGTGGTCTCTGCCTACCCCTCTGGGAAACGGGCGTGATTTAATGTCTGTATGTATGTAATTTTATGATTTAGATGTTAGTGCATCAGGTATTATAGTAGGTACACCTATCCAGTTAGTGCCCCATCAGTTCTTACCAATTAGTTTTTAGTCATTTTATAAATGTTTAATTTTCCGTTCTGGGTGGTCAAAAAAAAGCTTAACCTAACCAAGCCTATTCGGAGTGCCCCGAGTCAATACTGGATGGTCAAAGCTCAAGCTCGTTTTTCACATAGAGTTTTTCCATTATCGCTGAAAGCTAATATATTTTATTTGTAAATCGCTTGTGCCCACTTAGATTTCGTTTGTGTTATTTGTTAGGGTTATTTGATATATTTGTTAATTTAATGTATATAGATTTATTTAATGCAAGACTAAGTAGTACCATTGTAATTTTATATATATTTAAAAAATGACTGACTGCTTAGTTTCTTGCGATGTTTCTTCTCATCAATGGTCTCCTCTTATGAAGCTCTGGTAGATTCTTGAAAAGTGCCGGTGCGGCCTAATTACTGACTAAATATCTTTATCTTTGTGATACTCCACCAAACCCATTTTATAAATTTATTTTCTACTAGCGTACTATAAACAGCTAATATTGATATTGTTAACGGTATCAGTATACCACCTATAGCGTAACCAAAGCAGGAAAACAATTCTATAATGAGCGTTGCCATGGTAATAACAGTTGTATAATAATTATTATAGCATTGTTACGGTCATTCCAGATATCAGTCTTGGTGTTTAGTGAACACTTGAGATGCTATTTTGTATAATAAACTGTTAAAAATATTTTAATACCCATTGCAATTACATAATGTTATATTAAAAACAAAATTAATTTTAAGACTAACTACATGTATAAAATTAGATTTTTACTAAATTACTAAAGATATATGGTTAATATCCATCGATTTGTTATTTGGTAGCCCAAAAGACTTTGCTGACAAGTAGTTTGTTCTAGCAGAATAGTATAAAGTAAAGTATACGAGAAAAGTTAGCTCTTGTTTATTTTAGTCATTTGGGTACTTGTGCCTTATTTTTTTTTATTTTTTTTTTGCCCCCGCGGCGACTTGAACAGCTACTACCGCAGGGATATGGCTTCCACGTGAAGTGATTTCGCCAGTGTCAAGGTTTATATGAGTATAAAACACAATCCAATCTTCTCTAGGAAGATTGGGGGCAACGTTGTACGGTGATTTGTAGGTCAGAGGTCAAGATAGTTTTAACCTCTGCACCACTGCGAGTCCACTTGAAACGAGAAGAAAGATGCCAGATACACGAAATAAGTCCAAGTCTTCAATCACTGTGCGACACTAAGGCATAAAAAGTACAAATCACTATCAGAAAAGAACTTTGAACACCTAATTACCCAAAAATTAAAGTCTAAAACAAATTACACGTCCGCCATCTTTTAACGTTGCAAATGGGCCCCCCACTTGTGCCTTAAGAAGTTGTTTTTGTAGTAGTTAATAGAGACACATGACACGGGTCTTGTCACGAATTTGCGCTCTTGACATATCTCCCTTGTTTCTGTGATCTAAGGTAAAGTCTGTATTTATCAGTCAATTTTCATAGATCACATGTAACTACCAAACTTGACACTGGCAGAATTATTGTCCCACTGGACAGTTGATAATATTAGAGAATTGAACTAAAGGTCAGTGTTAAAACAAAAAACAAAAAAATCTACCAAGGGCGTATGGAGGTTTCACGCGGAGGAACGACGCCGTATGACCGTTCTCGACGGATTACCTACATGATACGCGGAGAAGTGGCGACTAAGTCACCTCAAACCCCGCACATTTAGGTGAAATTGACACTCATCACATAATTATTCTTATTTTTACTAGGGGGAAAGCAATATGCAAAGACGTCCATAATCGAATAAGTAATATTTTTAAATATTAAGATCAAAATAAGTATTCTTCTTCCAGTTACAGTTTTTACCAATAATAAACGAATCAATGATTAAAATTAACTTCTACAAACTGCTACACACCTGGTTTACACTGAGAAAACAATCCAATCCAATTTTTGTGTAAGTGGAAATTAGTCACTGCCTATTCACTATTAGCAAGTATGTAAACAAGAACAAGAATATAATAGTGTTTATGTTTTGACTTGACTTGACAGAATTTACAGCGAATTCTGCTTTGATTTGACATGTCACGTCACGGGACATCCCTGAACAGATTAAGGTGTATTCACAATGATTGAATGATGAAAAAAAAATGACCTGCTGGAGTTTCTTGCGGCGCTTCTTCTCCGCAATGATGGTCTTGTCCATGTTTCCAACGTGTAAAAGAGCCCTCATGTGGCCAATTAACTGAATAAATATTTTGAATTTTGAATTTGAATTTTTATTAAGGTGCACTATAATATAGATGACCACTGTGAATGTAAATGCATAGCCCTTTTGTTTTTTTACATCAATTTGGAGGTTTAACGACCCAGAAATTAAAAAAATTGGCGTTCCATTTGATTGACTACAACAGTGGAGTTCAAAAGACTAAATTTTGGACCAGGTTCATTTGGACAGTTCGTGAATGTGTTACTTAAGCAACTTCTTTCGCGATGAGGTTAGCAAAATGTATAATTTATATATAAATCACTATGCCGCACCATATGCTTGGTGTTTGCCACGCAACACTTTGTTAAAGCGAGCACGGTGTATTTCTATCTCACTCTAATGTACAGTTGCGTCATGATCATAAGGCCCTACTTTGAAAATCGAAGTTTGAAGTTACGCTATTATCCCTTTCTCTCGATATAGTCTCGAATGATGCGTGACAGGGATGGAGCTAACGTAACTTTGAACTTCGATTTTCAAAGTAGTGCCCCATCCAGCCGCACGTCCTGCGAGAAGTCCTGCGAGAAAACATAACATCGAAATTGTAGGCATCGAGCAATTACCCGATGAAAATATAATGGAGATTGTAGCTAGGATAGGCAAGAATATCGACGTCACCTGCGAGGAGATAGAGTCGGCAAGGCGTACATATCCACTAAGACCAGGATCTAATACAAAGCCGGCGCCTATCATCGTCGGGTTCAGGACCTCGGGGACGGCGGCCCGCGACCGGTGGCTCTCGCAGCGGCGCCGGTTGGCTGACCTGACGAGCGCCGCCGTCACGGGCGGGACGGTAACGAGCCGGATCTACGTCAACGAGGACTTGAACAAGTCAACCAGGGTATTGCTGTGGAACGTGAAGAAACAACTTCACGGTTTATATAAGTATATCTGGGTAGCGAACGGTAAGATCCTGGTGAAGAAGTCTGACGGCGGCAGTTCCACATGGGTGAGGTCTGAGAATGATTTAAATGAACTAAAAAAAGCTAAGTAATTGTCTCATTATAACGCCATGACTACGATGATTATTTCTTTTATATAATTCACAGCCTTAAATAGTATTGATTGTATTGAAGATCAGTCTATAGTAAATTTTGTTAGTGTAGACAGTCTAAAAGAATTTAAAAACTCATTTAGTGGATCTAAAGACTTAAATCTACTTCATGTCAACATCCGTTCAATTAAAAAACACTTTTAACGAACTATTAGTAGCGTTAGACAGTCATTTAAACGATTTAGATGTATTAGTAATTACAGAAGCAAATATAAATCACTCAGCTTTGCCATTTTATAATATAAAAGGATTTAATGTAAACGTAGTGACTCGCGAGGGGCGCCGGGGCGGCGGCGTGCTGGTGTACTCGCGCGTAGGGATGGCGATCTGAAATCGATTAATCGAAGAATCGATTTTTGGAGCGAACAAGATCGATTTTTTAAATCGATATGTAGTACTGAATCGATTCGGTGAATCGATATTTCACCCTTGAAAATCGACATTCGATTTTTTTTGGTATAAACCATAAAACTATTTACAATTAATTGAATGTATCCGTATATATTAACTTTGTAAACGATTTTTCTTAACCATTTTCTTAACTGTAAAATTTCTAAATGTAGAAAATAAAATGTCTTATTTTATACGTTATCTGTTAGTTTGACATGGTAATGAAAATATTTTTTATTATCGAATTACCTGATTTTACTGATTTGAGATCGTTAAATTATAATATGTACCTTGTTATTAATAAAATATTACATTATAAACGAAAACTTGAAAAAAAGATCGATTTTTCGGAAATCGATCTTATAGACCTCGATTTTTTTGTGAATCGATTCATTAGGTCACGATTCGAATCGATTTAAAAATCGATCTTTTTCGAAAAGAATCGCCATCCCTACTCGCGCGCCGGGCTCGCGGCCGCGCCCGCGCCTGCGCGCCGGCTCGCCTCGGCCGAGTGCGTTTCCATTACCATTGATTACAACCACGAAACTATATACATCATATCTATTTATAGACCGCCAAAAATTGAGAAACGAGACCAAAAAATACAATTTATTAATGAGTTACAGTCGCTATTACACAGCTTACCTAAGAGTTCAAAAGTAGTTTTGTGTGGTGACATTAATATTAATACCTTAGATGTCAAAGATAATCATGTAAATGCATATGAAAGTGTGTTATCTGAATTTGGATTTGTAAATTGTATTAATGGCGTTACACGAAAAGAAATATTAAATGGGACTATTGTAGAGTCTTGTTTGGATCACATATATATTAGAGGCCTCAGCAATAGTATCCATTCAGCTATAATCAAACATAAAATTTCTGATCACTACTTAATTTCGGTATCAATTGCATGGAAACATACTCCGTCAAGGGCGCCGTGTTCAACGCCATCTGTTGGGCGAAGGACGAGCCGCGGCGGCGGTGGCGGCGGCGGTCTGGGCACGCCTATGCGCGCGCATGCCAATGCCAATGTGCGCCGCGTCCTTGACAACCGATTAGTGAGGGAAAAGTTACTGGCTACTAACTTTGACGAATTGTCATCTATTGAATGCCCTGAAGAATTATATAAAGAGTTCTGTAATCTATTTGTTAATATATATAATGAATGTTATAAGACAGTTATTGTGAGCAATAAAAGACATAGTAAAGGTTGGATTAATTCCAAACTAAAATTAATGGTTAAGGAGAGAGATAGACTATTTGAAATATGGAGCAATGAACCAAATAATATGTTAAAGCGTCTTACATATACAAAGTATAGAAATAAATGTTTTAAAGTAATATCTAAGGCAAAGAGTGAATATGATAAGAAAAGTATATTAGATTGTAATAATAATATTAAAAAAATATGGGACCAAGTCAATATTATGTTAGGAAACGAAAAAAAGTCGCTAGATACAGTGATATTTAATAATATGAGGAATAAAGGTAGTACTATTGATATATGTATTGGGTTTGCAGAAACTTTTTCTAGTGAAGTTGATCTCATTAAACATATTTGTAATGACAAATGGTTGGACAGGAAAGAATAGCAGCCGGTGAGTAGCATAAGCATGATGCGAATCATCAATAGTATGAGCTCTAAAAAGTCTCCCGGCTGTGATCTCATACGCATGAGCGATTTAAAAATGGTATCTGATAGAGTAAGTTCTGTTTTAGCTAAGTTAGTTAATCTTTCCATTAGTAAATCTTGTTTTCCTAAAGGACTTAAACAAGCGATAATCCGTCCAATTTATAAGAAAGGTGACCGTAAATCATTTTCAAACTACAGACCCATAGCAATACTTTCTAGCATAGACAAAGTAATTGAAAAGTGCATAGTTAACCAATTAGGATCATATCTACAACATAATAGTATATTAAACAAGTGTCAACATGGTTTCCAGAAAGGAAAAAGTACAAGTACATTACTATCGAACTTTACAAACGAGATTAACGGTTATTTGGCAGATAAGAAAACTGTAGTAGCTGTATTTTTCGATTTTAGGAAAGCGTTTGACACTATCGACACAAATACGCTCATCGACGCCATGAGAGAGTGCGGGGTGGGCGAGCCATTGAACCGGTGGTTCGGTGACTACCTCACCGCGCGCTCCTATCGGGTGAAGGTGGGATCGACCCTGAGCGACGAGCGGGGGGTGCGGTGCGGGGTGCCGCAGGGCTCGGGCTGCGGCCCGGTGTGCTACCTGCTGCATGTGAACAGCCTGTGCGGCGTGCTACGGCACTGCTCGCCGCACATGTTCGCCGACGACCTGTGCGTGCTGCGCGCCGGTGCCGCCGCCGACCTCGCCCGCACCTGCCGCTCGGTGCAGCGGGACGTCGACGCCGTAGTCAAGTGGTCGCACGATAATGGTATTGTTTTAAACGCGGACAAAACTAAATTGTTAATCATTCACTCACCTTATTTATGTCCTCCTGATTCACCACAGCCCGTAATAGTAGCCCACGAATTCTCTTGTTACCATAATAATCTAGTTTTATGCCAATGTAAGCCAATTGAGCGTGTCAAATGTATGACTTACCTGGGCATGAAAATAGACGAAAACTTTTCATGGTCATCCCACATTGATTTTATTTGTACTAAATTAAGAGTTTTATTGGGAAGGTTTTATCACTTGAGCTATAGAGTTCCAAATGGCACACTAAAATGTTTATATAAGTCTTTGGTTGAATCAATTATTTGTTACTCTCTTGATTGCTATGGTCTTACCTTCAAAACAAATTTGGATAAAATAGAAAAGATGCAAATTAAATTTCTGAAGCTATTAGTGAACAATAAAACTAAAAATAAATATAAACAAGATTATCATCAACTATTTAAAATATGCAAAATCCTACCGGCAACTCTTAGACACAAATACTTAATAGCAGTCAATCAACATGGCAATCAGGAGAGTAACTTATCACAATTGAACCAAAAACATGGCACCAGGTCGGTAGCCGCGGGTAAGTATGCTGTACCCAGAGTAAGCAATTACTATGGGGACAGGCTTATTGAGAAGCGCTTACCGTACATTCTCAACAGCTTGCCTGCGGCTGTGAGACTGGAGCCTAATAAAAATAGGTTTAAGAAAGTCCTTTTTACACATTATCTTAGTTCTATTTAAATTTTTAAGTTAAGTATTATATATTTAATTTCTATGATATATACCCACATAATGTAAACCAAGACTCACGGATCCCACAGTCAAACTGTAAAAACAGTTTTGTGGGACATTGTATTAAAACAAAATTTGTCAACATGTCATAATAAATAAATAATAATAAAAAATAATAAAAATAAGTAGTGGGCGCCTCGTTGGACAAAAATTCGGTCGAGCAAGTCCATCAGGGTAATAATAATTATTATTTATGTCCAGGGGTCTATTTTATATTATAAAGCTACAAATTACAAGTATCAAGTTTCCATTTGACACCATGACAACCCAGTCATTTAAGCAGTGCTGTCAGTTAGATCTGTAAAATTGTTTCTTGTTTAGCTTTATAAAACGTATCAGCAAGCCTACGAACTTTCGTTTTGCGTCGTCCATCGTTACCGGACGGATAGCACGGATGGCTAGTTTGTTGAGGCTTTTAATGCGTAGAGGGCTTTTATTATACACATATGTGTAGTATCAGGCTTTATGCTTTATGTGTCTATGAATGATTTAGCCAGTCTAACTAATTAGCTTAGCGTCATGTCATAGTGTATTCATAATATTCAATGATGTCAACGTGAGTGAATATCTTTGATTTAATTGCAAAAAAAACATAGACATTAAAACAAATCCCATCCATGGCTAGATAATTCGTCTTTTTCTGAATTTTAAATATACGGTCTCTTAATTATTTCGATAAAATTGTCCACAACTAGGTTCAAATAAAAGTGTTTAAAATGAATGTTGACAATGACAGTGACATGCAACTAATTAAATTTAATATTGGAGATCATAATATTTACGTAAAAATATTATGGAAGCTGAACGAAAACGATATGTTCCGTATTAAAATCTTTGAAGGACAAGAGACATGGTCAGGAAGATATTCTAACGAGTTTGCTGAGAAATACCAAGAGTTTGCTGATGAGACCAAAGAGGAATACGTGGAAAACGCGAGGGTGTTCTTGTCTGGGAATAGTGACGACTGTGAATTTGATTTCATCCGAAATGCTGGCGAATCTAACTCAGGAACATTTGTTTGGAAGAAGAAGTTTGAGGGCTCTAGTGCTATCACGCTTCACGGTTCTGTACCAGTGCACCTCGATTCAAATCCTGAATCCAAAGACTCTTTATTAGACTATTTATTAACAGAAAATAAAGGCCTACACCTGACAGTAGCTGATCTTAATATGAAAACAGATACTTTATCAAATAATTTAGAAAAATGCAAACAAGAAATGGAAAAATTTGTAGAGATCAAAAGCTCTTTAGAGACTTCTTTGTATGGTAAATTTATACAATTATTAAATGCTAAAAAAAGGAGAATTGAGCTGTTGGAGGAGAACATAACAACTATCAAAAGTCGAGATCATTATTAGTGAATTGTGCTAACACTAGACTGCTGCCTTTCCGCATGAACTATACCCCACGCGCCACCATACATTTGCAAAAACAGTTTGGACGCAACATTCGCGACATAGGCATGTCGTGAGCAGTACGCTCGGAAGCATTTTAGCAGGGTTTGAGGTTATTGTCGTAAAACCGTATCATAGTTTTTGTTTTACTTCTACAAAGTGAAGATATGATTTAAAATTTATAATAAAGGAATTGCTATGGATTTGGTGTGATAATAAAACTGTGCTTAAATGAATAAAATGTTTCAATGCTGTTTATAGTATGTCTTGTGTCTCCACCCTACTATAACTTTTTTCTCCACTTGGAAGGCTATATCTCCTAAACTATATGACTAGCGAATTTAGAATGTTTAAATTTTATTTGGGTAACAAATGGTACAATGTAACTAATAACTAACATACTATTTTATGACTTAACCCCTGAGCTAACCATAAATTAAGAGATATATATATATATATACAGTGGTGGACATATAATTAGAAACACTTGCGACGTATTTCACATTATACAAGGCACATTGCCGTAAAACTTTTGTTTTTGGAAATAAAACAACAAAATGCATAGAATACGTTCAACAACTTATAATTAATTAAAAAACAAATAAATATCCGAGTTTACAACTACCATTTAGATATTTAGTTACGTACAAACAACTAAACGACATTTGCAGTACCATCCGTCATGGACAAGTAATTAGAAACACTAAAGAAATGAGGTAAAAATCAAAGTTTTAATGTGTCAACGTCAACAATTTCAAATTATTTATGTAAAATAATGTTTGGTTTACTAAATTTCTTAACAATTAATATTTAGTTGCATAGCCTTTGTTATTAATGACGGCTCTGCAACGACGTGGCATTGATTCAAGTAATTTCATACATTTATCGAGTGGGATCGAGTTCCATGCTTCAACAAAGGCTTCGTAAAGTTCATTTTGACTGGAATTACGTTTAACGGAGACTTTTTTTAACGACGTACCACACATTTTCAATTGGATTTAAATCGGGACTATTTGCAGGCCAGTCTAACATGGTAACACGTTGCTCACTAAGAAAGGATTTAACACTGCGGGCCGTGTGTTTTGGGACGTTATCGTGCTGAAAGATCCAGGTCACAGGCAAATGGTCGTCGGTGTAGGGAATCATTGTCTCTTCTAAGATGTTTTTGTATTGAAATTGATCCATTATACCTTGAATCTTACGGACCCGTCCGCCCAACTCCGCAACCAGAAAAACATCCCCATACTTTAATATTACCACCGCACCGCCGTGTTTGACTATGCTCCTCGTGTATTTATAATCAAAAGCATGGTTTATTGGACGTCTAACGTAGCGTTTGCCGTCTGAATTCACCATATTTATTTTTGTTTCATCCGAGAATAACACTTTTTTCCATTCTCGTACGGTCCAGTTAAGATATTTCTTTGCAAATAATAATCGCTTCTCTCGGTGTTGCTTGGTAAGAAGCGGTACCTTTCGAGAAACCCCCCCGAACAATTTAGCTTCCACTAATCTGCGGCGTACCAGTTTCGAGGAAATGTTCCTTGGGTCATCAGGTGAAAAAACTTCATTTCTAATCTCGTTGGAGCCTTTGAACGGGTCTTGTTTAGCTACACGTATTATTTGCGAATCTTCCCGGGGAGATGTTTTCCTTGGAAGAGCCTTTCTAACAACACTTTTAGTAGTTCCGTTAGTTTTATAATGAGCAATAGCGTTGAAAACTTTCTTCACAGAACATTCTAGATGTTTAGCAATTCTTCTATAAGTCCACTTTCGATCTAAATGTAATTTAACGATTAATTGCCTGGTTGACTCGTCACAACTCTTATTTTTACCCATTTTTAACAATACTTATTATTCACGTAATTTTCCAAATTGACGTTTAATTGCCGCCGAAACAACAGAAAAAGCGTAAAAGGAGGTTTTTTTTTTAGTTTCAAAAATGGAACGAACCATGGATCCTGTTTCTAATTAGTTGTCCAAGCGGCCAGTAATAGAAATTCAACTATCATGATTTTTAAAATCTTTTAATAATTAAAGATAGAACAGATTTACTTTTTTTAATATTTTATGAGTTTTTTAACTCATTGGCTATATTCTGGCATAGTCAATAGTGATTTAATCAATATAATTTTTACTCATAACGATAGTTCATTCTGTGTTTACCTAAGTTTTATGTACTGTTTCTAATTATATGTCCACCACTGTATATATATATATATATTTATTTATTTATTTCCATAATAACATGTGGAAATAAATAAATGTTGTGTATAATTTTATGTTATTTAATAAGTGTAATCAAAATTCTTTTTTAAAATTTAGTTGAAAATGCCTTAGCGAAATATCTCTGGAAGATGTACATTGACAATACAATATAACCCTTCCTTGACCTGAACTGTTGTCTAAAACAGTTAAAACAGTTGCTTCACCCATTTCCACTGGCCCCTTTAGGTAGTTTAAGTAAGTTTTAAGCCTAACGGTCCGCAATGTATCTTTTGTCAAAAAGCTATTTTTGTTTTATTTTCAGGAACCAAAACCACCATTTACTTATAAAACAACTAGAGGATGCCCGCGACTTCGTAGGCGTACTATTAGTTTCCCGCTGCTTCCCCTACTTCTACCTGTAGGAGACCCCCAATTTTCGGGAAATCCTTTGTTAGTCCACCCCTAGACCTCATAAGGAACCCCAATTATATGTACCGAAATTTAGTATCTCTAGACCTAGCGGTTTGGCTACTTGCATTGCATTGCACCAAGCATTTATGCGAGTTAAACCTTTTTGAATATAATCTGATTGAGTTTTCAAACATGTGTCAAAATAAAATGTAGTTTACCTAAATCAAAAGAACTAAGGAGTGTTGATATCAACTTGAAGCAAATCGCTCCCAAAATAACTTTCTGCCCCTTTTTAATCCTGTTTAGGGAAGAATTTCAATAAAATATGAAAAACGTCTTTCATCAATTCTGTTTAAGAATTATTATGCAAAATTTGAAGTAGATTGGACCTAGGAATCAAATTGTGCCATACAAACTTTGGCCCCTTTTTCAACCCCTTAGGGTTAGAATTTCGGAAAATCCTTATCGGATGCCTATGTGATAAAAAAAGACCCTCCAAGTTTCAGGTCTCTACGAGCAGTGGGTTAGGCGGTTCGTTTATTCGTCAGTCAGTCATTCCTTCATTCAGGATGAAGCATTTTATATGTATAGATAAAATATTAGTTATTGCAGTGGAAATACTTTTATGGGAAATGATACAATCAACCAATAAATATTTCGCCTGAAAGACTGATACTGATATTCTTTAGCTTATTGACACTTGTACCTTTTTGGCTATAAATCTATATATTTGGCTATATGAAGTAAAAGAAATAGTCAAGGGACGTGCAGAATACGCTCTTTTATTAATTTTACTAGACACCTTGTTTAATATAGTCTTACTTTACTTAATACCTTTTAAGCAAGTTATACAACAAGTCACGTTGATAGCATTTCTCTACTGTGATATACAGACAGACTTACCATAAGGCTTCCTTTTTCACCATTTTGATACCTAAACTTTTTTTGTAATTAGTTTCATAAAAAAAGTAAGAATTAAGTAATTATCAATAGAAACAATACCAATACAGTTCAATGTTTGGTTTTATTAGCAATCGGTCACAATTAGGAGACAATACATAGGTAGTTCAGTTGTCCAGTTCAGTTGACTGAACTAGTGGGATTCTTTTTCTCGTTTGTTCAGTTGACTGAACCTGGCCAAAATGTGTATCATATCATAAAAGAGAGGTAGGTTTAGCTAGAAATAGGAGCTCCGCGATAGCGGAGCTCCGTCGACACTATAAGGATATACCCCCTTCGTCCACGTTCGTAACTAAGATTTCACAACTGAACAAACAAGAAAAAGAATCCCAAAAATCATGTACGGAATAAATACGACTGGTGTAAATTGATGAATGGGAAAAAAATCGACTGGAAAATATTCTACAGGAAATAAATGATTTCGAGAAACTGATCTAACCAGTCCGTGGAATAACCGTGGGAATCGTGGGATAGCTAACTATACTCGTAAATCTAATTAGATTCCAAAATCTGACAGTTCCCATCTTGATTATTTCTTTATTAAAATATTATTTCAAAAACATATCAATGAGAACTCGTGTAACCAGTAATATAAGGGTCAGTTTAATTGATAAAAATACCTACACTTAAACCAAAATGCAGTAATCACAGCGAATGTGCGTCGATTGAGGTTAGGATTTTGGAATCTAATTACAGTTTCGAGTATAATCCATGCTTTGCTTTTTTTTTTTTTTTTTTTTTTTTTTTTTTTTTTTTTTTTTTTTTTTTTTTTTTTTTTTTTTTTGCCCCCGCGGCGACTTGAACAGCTACTACCGCAGGGATATGGCTTCCACGTGAAGTGATTTCGCCAGTGTCAAGGTTTATATGAGTATAAAACACAATCCAATCTTCTCTAGGAAGATTGGGGGCAACGTTGTACGGTGATTTGTAGGTCAGAGGTCAAGATAGTTTTAACCTCTGCACCACTGCGAGTCCACTTGAAACGAGAAGAAAGATGCCAGATACACGAAATAAGTCCAAGTCTTCAATCACTGTGCGACACTAAGGCATAAAAAGTACAAATCACTATCAGAAAAGAACTTTGAACACCTAATTACCCAAAAATTAAAGTCTAAAACAAATTACACGTCCGCCATCTTTTAACGTTGCAAATGGCCTCCCATGCTTTGCTTTGTCCTTATCTGTTAAATTCAAATGTCACAATGACAGATAAGGCGAGCATGGTTTAGCTAACCCACGGTTATTCCACGTTTATAAGTAAGGGCATTAACATTTTGCGCTCTCATATGAACATGTGAAATTAATGTTGCGAAAGAGCTTAATAATAACTGAGACCCGCGTTTCCAAAGTCACCCTATTTAACGGTAGAAATGAAGGCGTGCGAGTGTTTGAATTAAAACCTCTTTTTTAACATCTTAATTAATTTGATTATTCATTTTTATTTAAAAAATAATTATATGTATTAGACCAAGGAAACAGAGAGTTCAAGAGTCATTATTTCGGTGCTAAGTAACGGGTTTTTTTTCAAAAGTTATACTTGATTATAACTTATACCAGTTAATAAAAAAGTTTTTTTTTTGACAATTATCCCAACTGTAATTTGCAAAAAACCATGAACTGTTACTTTATTGATCCTTATCCAAACACCTTCACTTCTGGACACACAGGCGTGAACTCAATGAACTGAAAATGCGTCAAGTATAATTTTAATAAATTATTTATTTCTTATAAAACGTTATACAAACATCTTATTAATAACTGCGTCCGAAGAGGGTGATGAACTTGGGTTTGCTCGAGCACGCCGGGTGGATGCACCGGTCGGCGTCCGAGAGCGCGCGCGGCTGGTTGAACGGGATGCAGAGCGATTTGGCGCCCATCGCGGGGGCCTTCACGTCCGTCGTCAAGTCGTCGTCCGTCCTGAAACGGCAAATGCCATTTAAACAATACAATAAACTGTATCACCCAAGCTACAGACAACCGTTCAAGCAAGGCATCTTCCCGTGAGAGCGCGTGCTGAGATGAACCGACATACGAACCTGGCGCTGTCGTTCTTGATGTTGTCCTCGCATTCCACCTCGCCGCAGAACGGCGCCAGCAGTATGTGCTTCCGTTCCAGCGCGTCAGTGAAGTCTTCCCATTTGGTCACTTGTGATAACCGTTCGTCACGCTCCTTTGTCGCCCTGCGAACAATTTTTTGCGAATGATCAGGACTGTGTCGCTTAGGGCCGTATTAATAAACTGATCTCGACTGTATGTAACGCTCATCTCAAGATGTGTCAAAAATTACAGCTTCCTATGGATTGACATTTACTTTGACGTATCTTGTGACGGGCATCTCAGCCAAGATGATAGTTTATTATTATTAATACGGGCCTTAGTATAGGTACTTAATTAGGATTGCTAGGGTTGTCGCTAAGATACAATATATAGTACACTAATAGCCACTGGGCAATTTTGTTAGTAAATAGTTTTAGCTATTTTACTGGGAACGTCTGGCCAATACGTAAGTTTTAATAAGCTATAGTTTTTTGTAAATAATAATGTATCAATAAAAGGTTTATTAAAGTCCTTAAACATAAATTTAAAATACTACTTTATAATATTTTTGTACTAGTAAAGAGTGATTATACTTATATAGGATCATTTAAAATATAAAGATAAAGGACATTTATTCAGTTAGTTCACGGGCACTTTTACACGTTAAAAATCTACCAACGCTTCTCAAGAGGAGACCGCTGCTGAGAAGAAACGCACCAGGAACTCTGCAGGCAGGCATTTTTAAATCATATTTTATATTACAATGGAACTATTTAAAGAACTGACAGAGACTGCGATAAAGAAGAGACATTGAGTATGGCAAACTCGACTACTTAGGTAGGTACGTGACTGGTAATTCCCGTGACACCATGATTCATGCTTATGTTGGAGTTACACGAGTTAATTTTAATAATTAAATGCAAAGTTATACTGCAGTATTTGCCGCACATTATGGTTGCATTGAATGATTAAAATGAGGTCGTGTGTAACTCCACAATAGGCATGTAATTATCCGGGTCGACCCTACGGCCTTATGAACGTACTTGGCCAGCATCTCGCCGTGCGTGTCGTGCAGCAGCGCGGCGAGCGCGGCGGCGGCGCCGGCGCGCGGCAGCGAGCGCTTGTCGCCCGTCAGCCGGCGCACGGCCACCAGCGTGCCCGCCGCCAGGTCCTTCGGGCCCAGCTCCACGCGGATCGGCACACCCTGATCAACATTTTCGTTTAACGAGTTTTATACCTATAGTCGAGTCCGGAATTAGGCGAACCAACTTGACAGTTCATTGTACACTAATGTTGCCACAGTTTGGCTAGTGCTGTTAATATCGATATTTAAAAAGTCTAGTTTATCATTATTATTGTGTTTGGAATCTAACTAATAATTTTACTAAGCAAAATAATAATAATAAAAATTGGTTGGATTTAAAAATACATCGAACATAGTTTTAGACATCGTTAACGACGCAGTCCGCCATTTTGTTTTGTTGACAGTTCGGACCATGCCTAACAAACAAACCAAGCAAGCCATTCGGCTTTCTGTCATCCTATGATTGATTTTTTTGGTCAGATTGTAACCTAGCAACAATACTTATTAGCGTATAAAATTAATTAAATCGAACACGGATTTGGAATTATCATCGACGATATATAACGTTTGTCTCTATCGCACTTTCATATTTGCCAGCAAGAAAGGAATGAATGCTATATGTATGGTACGGTACGGTACATTTTATGTACATTTTATGTACCGTACTAGCCCGACGGAAGCCACCTAAAAGGATCACAATGGCCTGTTGTTATTTTTGTATTTTATTCCTAATTTGAGGAGTAAGTATCGTAAATATCCGCTTTAAACCGTACGTCCTTCAGATCATATTATATAGTAAAAATTGCTGTAGTTTTTCCCTATTTGGCAAGTATGTATGAGTGAGAAAGTTTCGACGACAATTACTTGATAAAATATAAATATAATCAGATTTATAGAAGGCACAAGGTTATATCGACATATTTGTGTCGACATAAACCTATCACTATTTATTTTTTCCTATGTCTGGCAACATTTTCGGCTGTCAAGTTAGTTCGCCTAATTCCGGACTCGACTTTATATTATATGTATATGATTGCGATATGCGTAAAGGTGTTGGTCAGTGGCCACCTAGATTAGTATTATTAAACGAAAAATTGATTACTGGCAACTACGAAATCTCAAAGTCTAGTTATGGCGGGAATGGCAGGTTTTGAAAAAAGCGATTTTAGCGGTGCTTCATAATCCACCACTTAAGAGGATTGTGAAGCGCCGCTGAAATCGCTTAGCTTAGCATTTCTTTTGTGTTTATGAGTATTGATCAAATTAGAAAATTGTCTTTATTTCATTCACAATAGATTCATATTCTATCGACAAATTTCGTTGTATGGTGGGCCTTAGGAGGTTATGGCCACAATAAACTAACATTGGTTTCCGCAACTCAACGTCACGCGCCTCGCGTGCCTGGCTAAATGTTAGACGTGGAGCGTACCTTCAGCTCCCAATGATTAAACTTCCACCCAGGCGAGTAGTTGTCCCTGTAGTCGCCCTCGGCGCGGATGCCGGCGTCGACGAGCTCGTCGGCCAGCAGCCGGCACTGGTCCATGAGCCGCGCGCGCTCGTCGCCGGCCGTGGCGGCCGTGATGCCGCACGGGACCACGATCACCTGGATGTCGGCGATGCGCGGCGGCAGCACCAGCCCGCGGTCGTCGCCGTGCACCAGCACCATCACTCCTGAGGAACGCAGACCGTTACGTATTAGGGGGAGGGGGGGAGGGCAGTGCAGCACCTTAATGCACACTACAGTTATCTATACATGAAGGGTACACAGAAAAAACACGTCCAAAACAATATTACTTTTGACTATTATCGTATTTTTACTAACGTGGCCGCATTACAGTCAAGCAAGTAACAGCTATAATAACACTGACAATACGATAACACGTCAAAAGCAATATGGTTTCACTGAGCAGAATGAAGCCCCAGTTTATATGGCAGCCATGTTGTCCCAGGATTCACGATAAATAACTCCTTGTGAGTAAAAACTAGAAGCGAAGTTCGAACGGCACTCACCGATGGTCCGGGTGGTGAGTCCCCAGGAGTTCTGGAAGACGTACTTCTTCTCCTGCGTGTCGGGGTCGTCGTACACGATCTCGAACATCTTGGAGAAGTTCTGCCCGAGGTGGTGGCTCGTCGCGCCCTGCACAGCCAAGCCATTAAAAAATTACGTTTTTGTCGCATCTTGAGACGAGGATTAGTAGGTACAGTCGAGGTAGGTACTTTGAAAATATCGAAGTTAGAAATTGCGTAAGCTCCTGTCATTCGTCCTTCAAGACTAAATCGAGAGAAAGGTATGGAGCTAACGTAAATTCAAACTTTTATTTTCGGTTCCGGCCTTAAGTGGCAATTACAATACTTGGCCGCCGAACTTGTTTCAAAGTACTTCAGACAACGCACGTCGACTTTACGTTAGTCTGTCCGCCTATTTCGGTCACGCATGAAGCTCGCCGAATGCAGCCGACTGCCGTGTTCTTTACAATGTTGCGTTCGCCGTATGCAACATGCGGCGGACCACTCAATGTAATTGCCGCTTTAGATACAATGTCTGGATGCTAGTGCAGTGTTGGCGAGTGACTTGCCTGGATGCCGCGGCCGCTGGCGGGCACGTAGGCCTCCACGGTGGTGGTGTAGTCGCCGCCCGCGAACTTCTCCTTCTCGGTCTTCCGCCCCTTGATCACCGGGATCGCCAGGTACTCCTCGTACACGCGCGCGTACAGGTCTAAAACAATATGCTTATTTTGTGACCATACAACGAAATTTGACAATGGAATATGAATCTATTATAAAATTTATAAATGAAATAAAGACAATTTTCTAATTTATTTAACCTTTAATTAGTGATAAAATCAAAAGAAATTCCACTTTACTTCCTTTGCATGAGTTTTATTTCAATGACCGTATAAAGTCCTATTTTCTGTACAAGGAACCTCAGAAGGATACCCCACGATAAAAGGTCTGGGCCATAGTCCTCCATAACAACGCCCAGAACAGTTTGCACGTTTATCAGAGATTCCTTTATCAAACACAACACATGGGGTGTTGAGGATTGTATAGCAAAATATAATAAATTCAACTCCGCCCTAATTAAAATTATGTATATGTATTTACTACTCTCTAAAAATTCCAACTGTCTATATATTACGGTTCATGATACGACCCGCTGACAGACGGAAGGATAGCGAAGGCTCAATAATAATTTAACCTCGTAAGGCGATTTTAGAAGGGTACTGTACTCACCAAGTATCTGCAGCACCTCCGCGGAGGCCTCCTCGGCGGTGCGGTAGGCCGTGTGTCCTTCCTGCCAGAGGAACTCGCGCGTGCGCAGGAACGGCTGCGGCTGCTTGAACTCCCACCTCTGCCAACAACGTCACGGTTCAAAAACTTAGAGAGTAAGCAAAGAGATGTGCCGTTTAATTTTTTTTCTACGCGCGTTTCTAGATTAGGGTTTTTATTTATTTAGTTTATATATAGTCGCGCCGTTCTAAAAGACCCGATTTGACAGCTGTCAACTACAGAATATAACCTCAAACATAGCTCAGGGTGGACAGATGGAATACCACCCTCGAACACATATTTTGTACTGATTTGACAGGTGTCAAATAGGCCCAGTCAAAACGGTATGATTATAGTTAAGAAATTTAATTTTAAGTAATTAGAAGATGTTTCTGTTCCAGTAACTTATCGGTTCGACTTACTCAATCAAGTTTCACTTTCTTAATACATAAAAACATGGGAAACATCCAAGAATCAGGAACAAATACTAGTGCTCATCACATAAACATTTGTCGTAACCAGGGTCCGAATCTGGGATCGCTATCTGCAGGGTCGCTACCAACATCGTCAACGAAAACTCTATAACAGTGGTGAGTGGCTCACCACGACGTTGTTCCATTGGTTGAGCTTGATGGGCAGGTCCCGGTGGCTCTGCAGCCACTTGGCGTACGCGGGGTACATGACTGTCTCGGAGGTGGGCCGCACGGCGATGTGCTCCGCGAGCTCCGAGGAGCCCGAGTGCGTCACCCACGCCACCTCCGGCGCGAAGTCTGCTATGTGCGTCTGCTCACGCTCTAGCGCCGCCTGCAAACACATGAAAACAATTATTAAATTACCCTAATGCGAACCCCCCCGGGGGGGGGGGGGGGCAAGGGGGGAGCTGCCCCTCCTGGATTTAGTATGCCTGTAAGAGCGTCGGTGGCGTTAGGGAGTTCACTCTTGAATGTGAGGTACCTAGTTTGGACCCCCGCGGTGACCATGACCACAGAGGTTTCCTAACTTAAGTACTTTACCCGATGCTCTTACGGTGAAGGAAAAATATCGTGAGGAAACCAGCACATTCGAACAGCTGAGTGTGTAAGAGCGTAATTGTATAAAAGACCCTGAAGGGCCCATCTGTAAGGTAAGATAGGTAGGTAAATAGTATGCCTGTATTTTTTAGTAGAACAAAACAAGTGTCTCACCTTGGACACAAATATGGGGAAGTAGCAGTCCTTGACGCCGAGCTTCTTGAAGTTCTTGGAGAGGAACTCGCGGATGACCTCCCATATGCTGTACGACCACGGCCGGAAGATGTAGCAGCCGGAGATGTCGTAGTACTCGATCATCTCCGCTGTCGATACAAAATACTCTCATAAAACATGGTGTAAAGAGTTAAGATTCAGTTCGGAAAACAACGTGTGAACGTAAAATGAAACAATAGTAAACTCAACTTACATTTGGTGATGACTTGAGAGTACCACTCAGACAGATCCGTGTCTTTGCTGGCTTCCAGTCCCAGCCGAGTCACTTTCTTCACGCCTGATGACGATTCCTCTTTGCTGGCTTCGGCTGGCCGCGGCGACTATAAATAAATTCATAACTAAATTAATATCTTGTATACTGTTTCGTGACTAACTGACAGGATAAGGCAGTGGCACAGTCTAAAGCGCTAAACCTAGGGAATTGAAAATTAGAGGGAGCATTGCTTGTGCCTTGGCTGTCCTAAGGATGCATTAAGAATGGATTTTAGAAAAGTTGACCCACAACAGAAAGTAATAGAAGAAGTGGCGGGAAACTAAGTCACGGGCGTCGTCCAATTTATTACAGACTAGCGACCCGCCCTCGCTTCGGTTTATGCGAATTATTCTTTTCATCACACTTGCACGTAAACAGTATCTAAACATACAGGTTAACTTGGCCGCAATGCCCCATATAAAACCCTCGACCTTTCTTTTTACCATGAAACCCAAGGTCGGTAAGTAATTTTTTTTTAATTTATTGCACAGCACACAGGTCATGCAAGTTCAAGCAAAGAGTTTACACGCAATTGAAAAATTGTCTTAAAATGTTATTTAAACAGGAATTTCATTGCAATCTCGCTACACGTTACTTTAATACTCTTAATAATTTAATGTTTAATCGATTTTAATAGTTTTTTGTATCAAAACGTCGTTTTTTTTTAGACTCCTTCAGGGCTGTATGTATACCTACGTAAGTATTTGCCCTTAACGTTTCTGAACGAAACATTTGTATAATCTGTGGAGTCCGCCCGCCATCCGCTTAAAAAAAGTTCAAGTAATTCGTAATAATAGTTGTGCTGACTTGTGTATTTATTTACTCGCAAATGTGATGAAAAACATAGTATGTTTCACGGGCGGTACGCGAATTACGAACCTCGACTCTGAAAGCCCTCAGTCTTCGACTTCGGGCTTCTACTAGAGCCTCGATCGTAATTCCTTACTTACCGACCTTAATACACAATGTACTATTAACACCCGTATATAAGCATTATAATCCGTTCCGTAGTTTGAAAGATCTAAGCGTACTCGCTGTGAACAAACAGTCCTATGTAGCCTTCACAGTAAAACCATTTAAAAGATTTTAAACCTCACCAACCTGTTCTTTAGGCTTTTCTTTCTTTTCTTTCTTCTCTTTCGGCTTGTCCTTCTTCTCTTTGGGCTTGGACTCGCGCGGCGCCGCGGGAGCCACGTAGGCGGTGCCCGTTTCCTTCTGGTACTTGGCCTTTAGCTCTAGAAGCTTCTTCACTTCTGCGTCTATGGTGGCCTAAGAGCAAATAAAAATGTGTTTTACTCCATATACACGAAACGAAGCCGTCAACCTTAAAGAAGGACTTATTATCTGTTTAAGAGCGTCTGTCTACCTGATTTGTTCTTTTTTATATAAATATTCTTTCCTATATTGTTAAAAAAAAACAAAAAAATTAGGTTGATGCACCATTTTAAACAAAAATAAAGATATCTGCGAAAAACCCCGTTGCCTTAAGCCGCGAACACAATGAGACTTCTCAATGCGATTAACGGTTAAAACCGGGTACTCACTAGCGAGCTGTAACTGTAAGGCTGCGGTTCCACTGAGGCAGAGACCAGCAGAGCTGTGCCAATATTAACCAATAGAATCACGTGGTCACGTCAAGCACGCCTTGCGCACGTTAGTTTAGATTCTATTGGCTGATATTGGCGCAACTGCGCTCCACTCCGCTCATGTTCGCGAGCATGTTCTCCACTAGAAGCTCGTTACTGTAACTGCTACGGTTACAGTTACAGCTTGTTACTGAGTACCCGGTTCAATAGTTATGGCGTTACCTTGTCAGCCTTCTTCGCCTTGAGGTCGCGCACGGCTTCTCCCTGCCGCGCCACGTCGGCCGCGAGCGCCGCCGCCTGCTCCGTGCCGTTCATCGCGGGCTGCTGCAACATTAACCCTCCATGTACCCTCTCCCTCGCACAAAGCAATGTTTACCCTTGAATATTTTACTTTGCCGTGTTTTTATTTCATCGACAGGCATTTATAGTTCGCTCGTTTAAATTGCAACCCTTTGAAGTCGCCGACACCGCTTTGTGCGCGCCGAGGCGGCTTCTTTGTACCAATTGTGGCGGCACATCAAAGCATGCAAACTATTTGAATGAATGAACAATACACGTGCAGGAGTTATAATTTTGCTGGCGGTCCCAGCCCCCTTACCCATACTCAAATTAAATTCGATGATATTCGAGCAAATGAGTGTCGGTGATTCAATGGGATCCCCCAATGATGGCCCATGCTTAATTACAATTTGAATGATCACTATCATCATCATCATATCTCATATCAGACGAAGGATGTCCTAGTAGATATACATACGCATGGTATAAATATATAGTTCGTCCCCGGCGCTTATGGAGTTTCTGATAACTATTGCCGTTCAGGCGTTTGGGTTGCTACGATGCGCGCCGCTCGATACTTATTACGCATGCAATGTATGCAAGCGCGGCCCTGACGAAACCGACTTGGCGTGACTTGTTGAGTTTGATTGTGGGGCTTGGTAGAGGCATGCACAAATGCAAGCCGCACCTTTGTTACAGGGCCGGATTTAGAGGTGTGGAATTTGAATTTGACCCTACAATCTTATAACCTTAAATCCGGCCCTGCTTTGTTTGAAGAAGTCTATACTGTGATAGGTATAGGCCTGCCCCTGGATGATTGTACCTCAACTTGTACCGGGGCTGCACTGGTCGGAACAAGGGCGTTAGCGGTCCACGGAGTTCCCGTAATAGATTTGTACTGCTCCTTAAGGTTCAGCAAGATCTTAACCTTAAACAATCCGAAAAAACTAACACTTAGCCCCAAGCGCTCTTTTTAATGACACCTAAGTCTTGTATAAACATTCTAAGCGAATTAGATGTTTTCACTAAGAAGACGCAGATTGTCCAGGGCCCTAAAAGACTGCGTGCTCAGGTCGGTAGAGGCCGAGAAAACTTGGTAAAGTTTCGTTGCACAGCTGAGGACCACTGCCCCTGAGGTGCTTCACCACAGTCCATGCTTCTCCTGCACTGCCCCGCGTGCCCCGACACCTGGACGCAGCAGGACCTATATGAAACCACCAGCAATGCCGTTCGCGTGGCAGAATATTGGTCAGGGGGTTACTATTACATAGCTATGAGGTTCAGTTTAACCTGAGAGACAAAGACAGAGCTATATAACTGCTATAGCACTGTCCCTTACACTCGCCGTACAATGAACTGGATAGCTATGTCATAATAACCCCCAGCTCATATTTAACACGCCATCGACACGGTCAGTGGAATAGTATTGTGTAATATGAAGTTTTTTTTAATTGAAGACGGATGATTTGCTGTGATCATTAAAACATGATTATTATAGCCAGTCCCCTTATACACGACTGCGCCAGAAGGACGGTTATGTGTTTCGAACTTTCGAGTGTATGTGTGTCTATTCCTGTGGCACGCTCTGCCGCATAAACCTAGAAGGGTCGTTAGATTCGTCTTGGTTGTGGGAGTAACACAGACAGACTGACAGTTGGAAGGAATATTCCTTGGATATTTTAAGGGTGTATTTTTTTTATCCAAATTCAGCCTCCAACCACCTCGCGCGATCCGCGGCCTTTCTCATCCAACTCTCGCCAGCCACCCTGTGAAGTTCGTCGATATGAGTCGCCCACCTAATCTGAGGGCATTCGACAATGCGTTTGCGTCTTTGTGCATTGAGCTGTGCAACCAACCGCGAATCTTCAATTTCAAGAAAACGCCATCTCAAGGCCCAATTTAATGACAATGGACAAAGTAATTTCAAACTTTTGTTGAGTGACATTAAGTTCATAATTCGACGCGTGCCGGCACTCTCATGGGAGGTATCCAATCACTTGCTAAATAACATTTCACCAACATATAATTTTGCCAAACGCTTATTTTCCGAAACTGTAAATATTTCAGAATTTATTTCAGGACCATCTTGTAAAACCCTATTGTTATGTTACTTTAATAAAAATCTTGAAACATTCAGTTTCGGAAAAAAGTGTTTTGCAAAATGTTGTTAAACCTTATGGGACGTTAGGAGTCAGTGGTAGCTCACCTCTGCTTCGACGACGAACTTCTCAGTCTTGTCCGCCTTGAGCTTGCGGACCTTGTCGCCCTGCGCCGCGATCTGCTGCACCACCGCGGCTGCTTGGGAGCTGTCCGACGTTTGGGAAGCTTGCGGAGGGACGGCTGAGGGCTTCCAGTCCTTACAAATTATCCTCAAGTTAATAACTATTTCATAGATAAAAACATCCGATGTAATGTTAACCCTATCTTTAAGCGCTGATATCTCTTAAACTACCCAACCGATTCAAATGAAGTAGGTACCACCCGATTCAATTAGTTTCTAACCCCCTTACTTATAAACGTGGAATAAGCTTGGAATAGTTTATGCCATGCTTTGTCCTTATCTGTAATTGTGACATTTGCATCTGACAGAAAGTGACAAAGCATGGCATAAACTATTCCAAGCTTATTCCACGTTTATAAGTAAGGGGGTTAAAGTAAAAGCTGCCATCTATTTATCGGTGTAATTGTTACCCCAGCGATAGACAGCCTACTATTAATACTCTAGTTTTACTATACTTTTCTAATGCTGCCGTAATATATACCGAAGAAGGCGGCTAAGTGCAATGTTGTAGTCGAAGCATTCTATACTCTATTTCATTCTATTCTATACCACATTAAATTTAAAATGCTTATACTAATCCATGCAGTTAGCCGCCTTCTTTGGTATTACTGTAGTATAGCCACTTGACTGTCCAGGGATACAACAGTATTCAAAGTAATGCGGTTGGTAAAATAACAACAGCACTTTATTGACAGTATCCATAAGGTTCAAACTGAAGAATTTCATTAACAATGCTGCACTTTTGGCAACCAGAACGTTCTGAACTATGAGGTGGGAAGGTGTATAGGTTGACACTGACACAGGAACAAGTGGCACATTTGTGGGATAATCACGAATATTTGTTTACCGTTATTGCTTTTTTAACTATGTGCAGTCAACCAATTTGATTCCTAGGCCACTAAACCGTAAGAGACTTCGTATAATTTGGTTGGCAACGTCACGTTGACAAAGTCTATAGTGGCCTAGGAATCAAATTGGTCGACTGTACAGTCGAGTACGATGATACATATACACTTTTGAAATAACAACTTAGGAACCATCCGACTTCTCGACTACACTATACAAAATTATATTTAAAATTAAGTGATATTTTTATAATATTATGCATCTAGATACAAGGGTTCAATTCACGCCAGCTTTCGTGTAACTAACCAATATTAGGGTTCCGTACCAAAATGGTTCAAAACCAAACAAACGACCGATACGAACGTTTTGGTGTGTTTCGGTGTACGTCACAGCAGTTTGAGCAAAAATTAAACCAAATCTTCACGTAGGACTCGTTTACGACTCATCTCTTGGGAATGCAAAAAAATACACATTGAAACCTGCTAATCAAATTAACCTAAAAACACTTCCTTCGCTCCGTTTTAACGTCTTAAATCGAAAAAATAACACTCTTGGATTTCAAATATGGACTGTGATATACAATTTAAAAAAAAAGACTGATGAATTCAGCACATCAAAACGAGGTAACATTAGGTTAGCATTAATAATTCAGATATACTGCACAATCGCCTAATATTTTAACTGCTTGATAACTAATACCTAATGATAACTAAATAATTTGATAAACATGATATTAGATTATTAGTACATTACAAAATAAAATCTTTAAAAGTGACTAACCTCTCACGTCTTTGGCCGATTGCTTTTTAACCTAAAAGGCATCAGCTACGTGCACCGACTGACTCGCCGATAAAAGCTAACGTGCCATGACTTATTTACACAGCTGCTTCAGCACTCTAGGTCATGTTGTGACGTAATAAGAGCTACAATGGATGGACATCCTTTTGTTTAAACCCGTGAATCTTAAAATATTATAACTCGAATCAAAAGATAATCGTTGTAAATGTTAGTAGATGCAAAAACATACATAAAAACCTTTTTTTTATTGATAACAGGAAAAGATACGAGAAACCTTAATTTACCCACCCCTGTGCAAAACCTAGACAAGTTATATGCTTATGAGCTGTATTCGATATGTAAGTATAATTAATTAATTACCGTACGCACCATAAAGAGAGACTATTAAAGAACATATAATCTAGTTTAACTTCTCACCTGTCCAGTAGCGGCCTTGTACTTGGCCTTGAGCTCGAGCAGACTCTTGACGGCCGCGTCGATCTTGGCCTTCTCGGCTTTGGCCGCCTTGAGCGAGCGGACCAACTCTCCCTGCTTGGCCACCTCGTCGCTCAACTTGACCGCGTCGCCTGACGCCGCCGGGGCGGGGGCCGCGGCGGGCGCAGCGCCTGGCTTCCAATCCTGGTGCGACATGTCAAGTGAAGTGTTGAACCTCATCAATCTTTAACGCCTTATAAAATAACAAAAGACCAACGAAACAAAGACTTTGTTTTCTACATTTTAATCAAAGTAGCGAAAGTAAAGTGTCGTCGTTGTTTCGGTTTTTAAATGCAGATTACCTGGCGACTGGTAAAACTAAATGAAAAATATACTGGATACGTTATTGATATAAAAAAATGTACAAAATGAATTATTATCATTTGCTTTAAATATTATTTTGCAATGTTACCTGCCCAGTAGCGGCCTTGTACTTGGCCTTGAGCTCGAGCAGAGTCTTGACGGCCGCGTCGATCTTGGCCTTTTCTGATTTGGCCGCCTTGAGCGAGCGAACCAACTCTCCCTGCTTCGCGACGTCGTCGCTCAGCTGGGCCGCATCGCCTGACGCCGCCGGGGTGGGAGCCGGGGCGGGGGCCGTGGCGGGCGCCGCGACTGGCTTCCAATCCTGTTGCAACATGTCAAGTAAAGTGTTTTTTAACATTATATGACTACCTAAATAAGGCTTTGGAATGCCACGGTTCATCTATAATAACTTTATAATCAAAATACGTAACCTTATTCAATTTTAAAGATATAGTAGAAAAAATCTACGGCACAAATTATCTATATCTGTGTGTTTTGCGTATTTTTAAATAACAAAACAGCCTAACAGAAATAAATACTTTGTTATTTACGTTTTAATCAGAGAAGTAGCGAAATTTATTAATTTTTGTCGTTGTTTCATATGAATACAGACTAACGGTTGTTATTAGAGATATAAAAAAATAACAATACGAATACTTTTCATTTGCTTTAGGCATTATTTTTTAATATTACCTGCCCACTAGCCGCCTTGTACTTGGCCTTGAGCTCGAGTAGACTCTTGACGGCTGCGTCAATCTTAGCCTTCTCCGCCTTGGCCGCCTTGAGTGAGCGAACCAGCTCTCCCTGCTTGGCGACCTCGTCGCTCAACTGGGCCGCGTTGCCTGACGCCGCCGGGGTGGGGGCTGGGGTGGGGGCCGCCGCGGGCGCTGCGCCTGGCTTCCAATCCTAGTACATGTCAATAACTTATTGACGTTTCTAACATGAGCTGACTAGTCGATCAATGTCCTTGTAAGGTACATTTTAATTAACGTATATATTCCGGAGTTAATTGTCTAAATAATGGTAAAAATATATTGCACTACGTAGTTTAAAAAGAACTGAGTTCACAAACCACCCCTTTTGTAATTTGATTAAAATTACTCATCAATAATGTTTCACTTCACTAAACTAACCGCAAACTAGGTACCTAGACTACCTAGGAACTGTAAAGTCACCGCCAAGATCTTTATTCTTCAATTTAGGCGTAATATAGTGCACCTATAAATGTCAAATCAGGAAAAAAAATACTCGATTTGACTTTCCCACTTTTGCTGTTTCAAATATCAAACTTCACATTGAGTTTAAACATATTTTGAAATCTCACCTGCCCAGTAGCGGCCTTGTACTTGGCCTTGAGCTCGAGCAGAGTCTTGACGGCCACGTCGATCTTGGCCTTCTCCGCCTTGGCCGCCTTAAGTGAGCGCACCAACTCTCCTTGCGTGGCCACTTCGTCGCTTAAATTAGCAGCATCGCCTGACGCCGCAGGAGCAGGGACAGCAGCAGGAGCTGCGCCTGGCTTCCAATCCTGATAAAATATTAGTTAATTTTTTTGTAGTTATAATAAATATTTTTTAACACCGTAATAAACACAAAACGAAGACAAATCGAGCCTTATGTTTCATATCCCGCAAATTAACGACGCGTTAGCTTAGTTGGAACTGGTTCGATTTGTGGATGACCGCGAGTATTTGTTTCTGAGTATTGGACGTTTTCTATGTATGTATCTATCTAAGTATTTATTTCTCTATGTAAGTTTTTATATCGTTGTCTAGACTAGTCCCATAGTACAAACCTAGCGCTTAGTCCCTGATACTTTATTTATTTAAATAACATTCTCCTAGCTGTTTTTTTTTCATAGGAACCTTGTCCTCACAATTAAGAAAACATAAAAAAAAACAAATCGGTCGAGCCATCCTCGAGTTTTTGCGAGCCTACCGCGCCGAGCGAATTGAGTTTTAATATAAATAGGTATATAAAAATATACGGCATTAAGTACACTTTTTTTATATTAACGATATCATTTCGGGGTGCGCTGCAATCAGCATAAAAACATATTGTATAATTTCATTTAACTAATCACGAAAAGAATAATGAACGTTTAGCATAAAAACCAATTGTATAATTTTATCATTGAAACTATCAAATAATCAAATAACATTACACTCATTTAGTATAACTATCATGTGGGCGGGGGTGGGTCCAAATCAACGTTAGTTTGCGACCGGTCGCCAGATGATATGGGTCCGTCCCTATGTCAATCTACTTGTCCGGTAGTTGGTTTGGCTAACGGCCGAGGGTGGAGCTCACAGTTGCTATGATACCCCAGGCAAGACTGGTTGTGTTCCTTCCCGAGGTTGCTGCCTGTCAACTACTCGGTTTCCCGCATTAAACGAGTAGAACAGAAACAACAGTCGCACTCCTGACCGTCCTGTTTTCACCCCTCCACGCCTCCTTCATTTCCTATCCAATCAGCTGCAAGCGATATTGTGGCATGTCGCAGCGGGCCTCCTATCCAATAGGAAAGGATGGGGGGCGGTAAAATGCCACCCGCGTGTTTGTGCCGTGCGCGGGGACCCGTACGGGTGGAGAACGAGATCCTGGTAGGCTGAGTTTGAAGAGGGTCGGAGTAGTTACCCTCGGATAACAACACGCCACTTTGGCTCGGGATTCATCTCACACGGGAGGTTCTGGCCCAGCCAGTCAGAATCAATCGGCTGTCGCGTTTACAGTAGTCTGGCCGCGGGCGAGCGTTCTGGGGTGATGAGGTCAGTAGCCGGCGGAGTACGGCCCCGAGTCGCTGTAGTGGTGACGGAGGGCCTGACATCGTGCGGGCTCACTTGACAGCTCACCCCGGAGCGCTATATCGGACTCGTATCCCTGATGGGTCAAACCATCCCCAGTAGGAGGGCTCCGAGGAGGGTGGGGAGCGAGTCGGATGAACATTTAGAAGGAAAACTATGGAACACAAAATAAACCAAAAAGATGTAAGAAAGGGAGCGAAAGAGGCAGAAGTGGGAGGGAAGCCGAGCACCAACAAGATGGTGCAAGGGGGACCCCCGCAGATGCCAGAGTGTAAGGGAGCGGAAGGGGCAGAAGCAGGAGGGATGCCAAGCACCGACAAGAAGGTGCAAGGGGGACCCCTGCAGATGCCGTGGAGTGAGCTGGTGAATCTGTCCTTGGACGACGAGGAGCGTTTGCTGAACCCACCATCAACTTCGGAGGAGGGAACCGCCACGGCGGCAACCCCGACGGAGGGAGGCGAGTTCAGCAGACTACCGACCAAGGCAGAGAAAAAGAAGGCTAGACAGGCCAGGAGGAACCAGCATAGGTTAGCGAGGGCGGCGGGAGAAAACCCTTGCCACATTCAGGCGAAGGGGAGGCCCCCGCCGCCAGGGAGGGCGCCGAAGTTGAAACGGCAGACAACTGACCCGGACGAAGGACCCTCGACACGGCCTCCAGCGAAGAGACCAAACCGCGGTGACTCGCTCGCGAGCACCCGTGCGACCGCAAGGGAAACACGGGAGCTCGCAGTGGCGATCTGCCGCGTGGACGGTGTACCGCTGGATGAGTCGCTAGGGACCGAAGTCCGGAGAATTGTCAGCCGTTTCATTACGGAGGCGATTAAGGAGCAGGGAGTTCGAGGGAGGCAACTCCAGTTCGCCATGTCGGGATTGGTGTCAGAGGGATTTTTCCTTGTGACACCATCCACGGCAGAGGCGAGGGAGTGGCTTCTTGAGAAGGACCTGGGGGAGCCTCAGGGGCATAGGCTGCAGGCCCGGATGTTGAGCAACACCCGGGTCAATGTCTGGATCCCAGGCCCGCCGGAGGAGCTCCTGGAGGATCCGCTCCTCTACCTGAGAGCCCAAAACTGGGACAGGGAGGGGGAGCTGAAACTCCAAGAGTGGACGCAGGTGGGGCGGGAGAACCTGGCCACGGGTATCCGGGTGTGTTACTCGGTGCCCAAGAGCGTAGAGGATGCGTGGGGTGCGGAGACTAGCCAATGGCTATTTTTCCAAGCCACACGCATCAGGGCGCGATTGGTCAGGGCTCAGCCCCGGAGGAAAGATGCGGAGGCAGAGACCCCGGGTGGGAGGGGAAGCTGTAGCTGCAAGTGCAGTTGTGGCGACCCAGCGCTGCAACCCGGAAACCAGGCAGAGGCAGCCCCGATCGATGACCATCCACCACGGATGGAAACCGAGGGGGGCTCCTCAGTCTAGGGAAACGGGGGGCAGCAACACTACACATAAACACAACCAGCAATGGACAACACAGACAAACAACCAGCACTACACAACAACACACACAACACAAACTACAAAAAAATAAGAATATGTCAAGTAAACCTTCAGCATTGTAAGGACGCAATGTCGGAACTATGTCAATACATAGTAAGGGAAAAGATTGATATAGTCCTGATGCAAGAACCGTATGTATGGAAAAACCAGGTCACAGGCCTGGGAAGCCTGGGGGGTGACCTACACTTCGAAAGAAATGGTGAGTTACCACCTAGGGCATGCATTTATGTTAGTAGAGACTTAAGAAATATGGGATGCCTTGTGACCATATGTTTCAGAGACCTAGTCGTGGTAGAAATCAACCTCGTGACAAGGAGTGGAGAGAGAATCAAAGCAGCGATGGCAACATGCTACATCCCAGGTGAAAGCAACGCGCCAACTAGAGAATTGGAGGAAACGATTATAAGATATAAAGGTAAGAAAACACCCATTCTTGTAGGCTGCGATGCAAACTCACATCATGAGGTGTGGGGGAGCACCGACACCAACAAGAAGGGGGAAGCACTACTAGAATTTATTGTAAGTAATGACCTGGACATACATAACACAGGGACAACCCCAACCTTTGTAACCAGGGCTAGAGAGGAGGTATTGGATATAACAATTACCTCAGGGGGGATAGGCAAACATGTAAGAGACTGGAGGGTGGACAGGGAGGACAGTATGTCGGACCACAGAAGACTACTGTACGGCCTGGACTACTACACGGAAAGAACGAAAATAAGAAACCCTAGAAAAACGGATTGGGAGCAATATAACGATATACTGAGTAAATGGACACCGAGCCATAGAAGACCAGAAACGAGTGAGGAGCTGGACAGAGCTGCAGAAGATCTGAACAAGGCCATATCAAAAGCCTACCTATCGGCGTGTCCGGAAAAAACGAGCAACGGAGACAAAGGACAGCCGTGGTGGAATAAAGAGATACAGAAACTGAGGAAGAGATCTCGTAAAGCGCTAAGATCAGCTCTGAAAAGGAACAATGATCAGTGCTGGCACGAGTACAGAAGCATTAGGAACAAATATACTAATACTAGAGAAAAACTGAGAGCACAGGGATGGAAAACATTCACGGGAGAGATACAACGCTACACAGAGGCAGCGAGATTAGTAAGGGTACTGTCGAACGAGAGAACCTGCCAACTGGGTAGCCTGATAGTAGGATCGACCGAACTGACAGACCCCAAAGAAGTACTGCAGCACATGGTAAAAATACACTTTCCCGATTGCAGGGAGGACAACTTACATGAGGCTGCAGTAGAAAATAATAACGAGATAAGGGAAGCAGGGGAAACGATGAACCTCAAGATAAGTGATGAAGTGGGGGAATGGGCTATAAACTCCTTCGCCCCCTACAAAGCGGCAGGACCAGATGGAGTGATACCCGCACTACTACAAAAGGGGTGGAAATACATCTGGAACCATTTGAAAGAAATTTATGAAAGAAGTCTGGTGCTAGGCCACATCCCGAAAATCTGGAGCGAGGTAAAGGTGGTATTTTTACCTAAACCAGGCAAGAAAAACTACAAGGACGCTAAATCCTTCAGAAGCATAAGCCTCTCATCATTCGTTTTGAAGGCATTGGAGAAGATCATAGATACACAGATAAGGACAAGCATGCAAGGTGGTAGACTACCCTTACACGGGCATCAACACGCCTACATGGAAGGTAAATCAACAGAGACAGCTCTGCACAACCTGACTACAAGGATAGAAAGAGCATTAGAAGACAAGGAGTTGGCACTGGGATGCTTCTTCGACGTAGAGGGAGCATTCGACAGAGCTACTTTTGGTGCGATAAAGAAATGTATACGGAGGGATGACATAGACCCCGCAGTTAGGAGATGGATAATGGCCATGTTAAAAGAGAGAGCGATCACAGCACAACTGGGGGGAGACTCAATAAGGATAAAGACGAGCCGTGGATTCCCACAAGGAGGCTGTCTGTCACCACTCCTATGGTGTCTCCTACTAGACTCGCTCATAAGAGAAACTAACACAAGAGGTATACACATGCAAGCGTATTCGGATGACGGGGTACTCTTAGTGAGGGGAAAAGTCCTCAGTGTAATGAGAGAAGTCATGACAAGAGGGATAAAACAGGTACTAAATTGGTGTCAGAACAGGGGACTAGACCTGAACCCGACCAAGACGAAAATAGTACTCTTCACCAACAAAAGAAAGCTGCCCGTCCTAACACCAATAAAAATAAAAGGTGAAGAGATAGAAACACTCAAGGAAATAAAATACCTTAGAGTAGTACTAGACAGTAAGCTGCTATACAAGACACATGTAAAGGAGCAATGCAGAAGAGCCACCATAGCCCTGTGGCAATGCAGGAAAGCCATAGGAAGGAGATGGGGACTAAGACCAAGGATAACGCAATGGATATACAGAGCGGTGGTCCTACCCAGACTCCTATATGGAGCCATCGTGTGGTGGCACAGAGCAAAGATAAAAGATATAGACAAAGAATTAACAAAGGTTCAAAGACTAGCATGTCTGATGACAACCGGGGCAATGAGAACAGCACCTACACAAGCCCTGGAGATCATGCTAGGATTGAACCCGGTGCGCATAGAGGTGGAGAAGAGAGCCACAGAACAGTGGTATAGAATAAAAGCGAGCAGGGAGTGGATCGGGTCCGAGATGGACAAGAGACACGCAAGCATACAGAAAGAGTCAATGTCAAACATGG
The DNA here is from genome assembly GCA_927399475.2 of Acleris emargana. Taxonomy (NCBI): domain Eukaryota; kingdom Metazoa; phylum Arthropoda; class Insecta; order Lepidoptera; family Tortricidae; genus Acleris; species Acleris emargana. The sequence continues at coordinate 14,264,428 of OV656852.1, forward strand.
ATATGCTCATGGTAAACAATGACCTAATCAAGAAAAGGAAGAGGTTCGACAAGAAATACAGAATCCACATAGGAGAGAGAGACAGCTGGGAGAGAGAAATACCAGAACCCAAAGTGACATGCTTCACAGACGGTTCATGGAAATCCTCAACCAAAAGAGCGGGAGCGGGCATATATAGCCAAGAATCAGATGAGCACACGACGATACCACTAGGAGGCTCCACCAGTGTGTTTCAGGCAGAAGTCTTTGCCATCATGAAGTGTGCCCTGAGCCTCAAGGAAAAAAGCAATGTAACGGGTAGTCACGTTATAATATACTCAGATAGCCAAGCGGCACTCAAAGCACTAGGCAATCCGGTGATCAAATCATCTCTAGTGCAAGAGTGTAGGAATGAACTGAACACTCTAGGCACCACATCCCATGTAACACTGGCGTGGGTGCCAGGACACAGTGGAGCAGTGGGAAACGAGAAGGCAGACGAACTAGCCAGAGCAGGTGCGGACCAACAGTACCTAGGCCCGGAACCGGTTTTACCGATATCGGAGATGGTAACCAAAGGAGTTATCGCCAGAAGAATGGAAAAGAAAACAAATGAGGCATGGGGGATGACGCAAGGGTGCAGACAATCCAAACTCATGATAGGAAGAGTTAATAAAAACAGAACAAGGTACCTTCTAAACCTGGGTAAGTACAATCTAAGCATACTAACAGGAATCCTGACTGGACACTGTCCGCTCAACAGACATCTGACGGTAATAGGTATTAAACAGAACCCTCAATGCCCACACTGTGGCAAAGAGGAAACTAGTCAACACGTCCTAGCCGAGTGTGTCATGTACTCGTCACTGAGATACCACACATTCGGAGAGGACGTTTTGTCCACAGAAGATCTCAAAAGCATCAACCTACGGGACGCACTGTTGTTCTGTAGGAAGACAGGAAGATGGGATCGATGCTGGATGGGAGCGCCGCCGGGCCAGTAACCTGAGGCACGACTGAGGGGAATAGGGCAGAATGAACGGCTGACCGAATCGACTGCCCGCCTGCTTCGGCTGGGCGTCCCCACCTATCATCATCATCATCATCATCATAACTATCATGTTCTTGTTATTATGCATTTTAAGTCAATTTCTTGTAACTATGTTAGGTTAGGTTAGAACTGTGACTACATTTGTAGTAATAAAAGCCTTTAGAAATATATATATGTTAATTTATAAACATTATAATTGTTGAAATTATGCATTTGGTTTTATGCAACATGTTCATGACTATTATATCGTAGATCGAAATTATGCAATTCGTGTTATGTAAAATGATCATTAGACCATTTGTTTTTATGCTAAACATTACACACTCATTATTTCGTGCAATAATGATTAAATAAATAAATAAATATACAAAAAAACAAATATAAAAAATATTACAATTATTACCAAATCACACTTAACAACTGATGCGACGACAAGAAGTTTACCACGTAAAGTAAACCTTAATATTAAAGTCCCTTAAATTGATTGTTTTAATATAATAATCAATATCATCCCTAGTAGTATAGTAGTCACTTATTCTCACCTGCCCAGTAGCAGCCTTGTACTTGGCCTTGAGCTCGAGCAGACTCTTAACGGCCGCGTCAATCTTGGCCTTCTCGGCCTTGGCCGCCTTGAGTGAGCGCACCAACTCTCCCTGCTTGCCCACTTCGTCACTCAACTTGGTCGCATCGCTTGACACCGCCGGGGCAGGGGCTGGGGCGGCGGTGGGCGCTGCGCCAGGCTTCCAATCCTAAGTATACATTATGTTTAGTGTCTTCAATTATGGGACTATTCCCAGTTGTCCACACCTCTTTGTTCACACTGTGGAAAACTAGGAAAAAAAATCCATTGTGTACAGTGTGGACAAAGGGGTGTGAACAACTGGGAATAGCCCCATTTCAAATCACGAGTTAATTAAATTCGACCACATGTTAATAATTTATTTGAACGCTATGCACTAAAGTATGCGGCGAGTAACAATGTGAAACGAACTAGACGAAAGACGCCAGTAGAAAAAATACTCTGTAGTGGCGCCACGAAAAACTTGATGTTTAGAGGTTATATTTTTTGTAAATAATTTCGTCTAAACTTAAACTAACATCGCCAATGTCTACCAACCTGTCCAGTAGCTGCCATGTACTTGGCCTTGAGCTCGAGCAGACTCTTGACGGCTGCGTCGATCTTAGCCTTATCCGCCTTGGCCGCCTTGAGCGAGCGCACCAACTCTCCCTGCTTGGCCACCTCATCGCTCAAGGCAGTGGCGTCGCTGGATGCCGTCGAAGGCTGCTTAACTTTCGTGGATTGCGTAGATTTTGGCTGCAGAAAATATAAGTATTTACTCATTTGAGTCTGTTTAAAAATACTTTAAAGCAATGTTAATTTGTCAGGGACTGGACTGCAATCCCACCATAAATATAGATGTAAAAATAAGCAAAGTCGTCAGGTGCCACCAAAAGTACTGATATCTAAAAAGGTGCCGAGTTGGCACTAGATTGTTGACAGTGAAACCAACTTATTATCATTATGAGGCTTTTTGCGGCCTAACTTGGCATGCAATTGTCTAAGTATTTAAGGAGACTGAGAAGTTGGAACGGTCAACAATCTAGTGCCAAACTTGGCATCTTTTATATGTATTAGGTACAATCGGCCAAGGGTATGGGTATACCCGTCTAGGGTCCTTTTCGAATACACTTTACAGAGGTCTCTATTTACTATCATCCACCAATAGAAACGGCCAGTGATTTTTTGACTAGTAACTCTTGTGAAGTAATTTAAACTTAAACTCTCTTCAAAATACGGTACAAATTAGAATGGATCACTGGAAATTACTGACAGCCCGTTTTTAAGACAACTACGTGCAATCATGTAATTATATCCACTATTGCTTCTTATGAATACAGTTTAAATTAGTAAGGAACACTACCGAACATCTGGCGACCCAGCTTTAAGTATCCGTTTGCACAACTTTGAAGTGGCCGCATATTGTTTTCGATTTAGGCACTTGCCTAAATAGTAATAAATTAAAATATAATACTCTAGGATCCGATGCCATATTAATGATATAGTCTAGGATCCGACAGTGATTTTTACTTTCATCTCAAATAAAATCAAGCCTATGTTTAATTGCATAATTATTGATGGGTGGGAACTGAGGACACCACACCCGGCTGGTGCAGTTCTTCTTGCACTACCTCACCATCCTTCAGTTCCACGAATTTTACTACCCCTAGGTTGTCTGGAAGATTGTATTATGTAATAGGTACCAACAGTGGAACTTAAAATTATACGATGGTGTATTCCGGCACTATGGAGAGCTTTTCTGACGGTCTCCATGGAGCAGTCAAAATTTCTTGCCATTTGTCGCGTCGGTGTAAATGGGTTTTGAGTGTATGCGCCCCTCAGTTCCTCCAGACGGTCCGCATTAATAATTTTACGTTTGGGAGGGCGCCCTCTGGTCTCCACGTTTCCCTCCTCCTCGAACCGCCGAACCCACTTCATGACAGTGAGCCTCTACAAACAAAGATAAAGAAACAGCATTAAGTCGATGTAAAATATTGTTTACTAGCTTCTGCCCGCGACTTCGTCCGCGTAGAGGTCGTTTATCGCTATTCTTAAATTAATTAAATTAAATTGAATAACTAAGGCTCATACCTGACTTAAATCTACAGCAACCAAAAAATTATGATTTATATTAGTGGAAAAGGGTTATAACTTACCGACAAATTTAATTCTGTTGCAATTTCCGTCTTGTTATAGCCTTGTTCCCACAAAGCCACAATCTTGCTCCTGTCCATCACTGACAAATTGCTCATTATGGGTATTTTAAAACAGGTTAAAAATTGGTAGGCAGTTAGCACTTAGCAGGATGACGTTGTTCCGGGAAGCCGTTTAAGATGCAACTAACAGACCGACATGTCCGACATCGATGGTCAACAGATGTTGGCAACGGGTCAGTGCTAACAAAAAAAGTACCGACCCTATATAGGTACTTTCTTATTGAACAATACTAATTGGTTGCCTTAAAAAGAAGGCGTGACTACATAAACGTGTGCCTGCAAACGATTTATTCGAGAAATGGTTAACCCATATCGTTAGCCGATCGTACCTACTATTTTTGGTGGCACCTGATAACATGGCCTATTTTTTACATTTAAGTATATTTTTGGTGGGATATCTATCAGTCAGTACCTACTTTTGGGTAGATTTATTTATTTATTTAAATAGACACACCAACAGTAACATAAACAGATTATTCAATGGTAGAAATACGAGTCACATTCCCGTTTATGCACCAATTATAGGGGTGCAACAGCATTGGCACAGATACTAGAGACAAATTAACTAAAAACTAAAATTTCCAGACAAACAAAAGAAACGAGCAAAACCAAAATATAACTAAAAATATAAACAGCGATTACATACCCTGTGAGTCAGGGGCGAGCGGTGACGATGGTTTCAGCAGTCTACGTCGCAGAACTGATATCGAATTCAGGTAAATGTCAATGCAACGGGCTTTGGCTAGATCATTGTATTGCTTCTGCAAACGGTAGAGAGGCAAGGATTTTCCTAGCCTAGTCCTGGTACGATCAAGGCGGAAAAACGTGAGACGACAGGTCCGTGTATTCTGTTTAGGGACAGTAAAATTTAGACAACACAGCAAAGACGGCTCTTGGACATCTCCATTAATAATTTTGTGCAGGAATGCCATATCAAGATAAATACGTCTCTGCTCCAGGCTATGAAGCCCAAAGTGATTGAGTCTTGCACTGTAATCAGCTCTTTTTGAAATACGTTTGCCGCCAACTTTGAACACAAGAAAAGATAGTCGATATCGACCTGCTAAATATATCTGCTGTCTAGATTTATTTTACAACCATAGATAGGACGTAAACAAACAAAACGGCAAAATAATAATAAATAATGCAAATTTTCAATAGTTAGTATCGGGATATATCTACCGATAGGTACCTACTTTATTTGCATCGGGGATGCAAATACATAACAATTAAACCGATTCCTAGAAAATTGTTGTGGCTATTGCGCCGGGGCCGTACAAAAAACCAACTTTCTATAGGTCCTTAGAATTACAACCTTTCCTTTGTCGGAACTTTCTCGCCTCTTGTTTAGATTCACACATGGTCAACACTTGTAACTGCGGCCCATGGCTACCCTTTTTTTTATTTGTAGAAAATAGTACTTACGGGTAAGTACATTTTAAATAATTTGTAATTTTAAAAGACACCCGACAAGATCAACGCAGCCGCCAGAAATTGAGGTTTCTTATACAATATACATTTTTACACGCGAATGGAGCCGCGGGCAACAGTTAACCTTAAATAAAGATGCGGCGGGGGTGGAGCGGTGGTTAAGGGTGAGTGTACTTTTTAATCTTAATAATTCCTTGAAGCATTGTTTAGGAAACTAACATAGCTTACCCTGGGTTCTGCCGAACTCAGTAGGTAGACCAACCCCCTAAGCCTCTCAGGTTCAAGTGACACGTTCTGGGACTTCTGGGCTTCTACTGTACATTGCATTTACACCTACTGTTATCGTATTGTAACGAAGAATAAGTTTTCAGAGGCCCTAGCCAAGATGCATTACGCTAACTATCGTTTCCATTCGTTTCGTTTTTAAATCACTCGCAGATGACGTGATACGAAAAGTCACGTGATCTACCAGTGATGCGATTGGTTTAAAAACGAATCGAAGAGAAACGTTAGAGTAATGCATCTTGACAAGGGCCTATGATATGTATAAAAAAATATTTTGATGAAAATGCCTGCTGTTCTGCCTCCGTTTCGCTTTCGATGCAGTGTGCTACAGGTTTAAAGCTGCGATTCCAACAGAGCTATGCGAGGCTAGAATTGTAGGCAAATGTCAAAAGCCAAAACATGACAAGCTTAAAAATATGCACAACTACTTGAAATCTGCCGAGGTCGGGCGGTATTTTTCGTTAAACGATTCGCTGACGAATATGGATGTGACTGAGTCTGTCGTGTTGTCATGTTTTAGAAAATCAACGTCCGGATTTCCGAAACAAAATTTTACCTATTATTACTAACTAATGTAATGTAGCAATTTCTAAGCAACGTGGCATGCATAATAACAACATACGTAGTGATATGGAAATGGACCCGGAACGTACGTACTTACCGGTGGATTTCACTTGATTGTAATTCCTTATTTGTCAAATATTTTCGTTGCATCTCTTTCATTCGTTATGTTATGTCAAATGTAAGTAGCTGTACTGGCAGGTAAACTAAGTTCGGCAGCTTACGCCGTTAGGAAAATTAAACAACTAATCAATGTTGAGACAGCTCGCTTAGTTTATTCTAGTTATTTCCATAGTGTTATGTCGTACGGTATTCTGGTTTGGGGTAAGGCAGCTGACATACAAAACTATATTTGTGTTACAAAAAAGGGCCATTCGTTCTATTTACAACTTAAATTCCCGTGACTCCCTAAAATAACTTTTTAAGGAAATTAATATATTAACTGTAGCGTCTCAATTTATTTATGAATTATGAGAATATTATTTATGTTATTAAAAAATTCGATTCTTTCACAAAAAAATGATATACGTAATTTAAATACTAGAAATAAAAATAAAATCGCTATTCGAAAATTCCGCGTCCCTAAAGTATATAAATCATTTGTTGGTCAATGCATTCATTTCTATAATAAATTACCTGACGCGGTTTTAAAGCTACCCTTTCCAGCAATTAAAAATTACTTGAAAAAGTCGTTAATGTCTAAAGCGTATTATAGGATAACGGACCATCTACGAGGGGAGGTCCAAAAGTTCGCGGAATGGAGGGCTAAATAATTAAATAAAAAGAAGTTACTATTTTTCCTTTTCAATATAATCTCCCTTAAGGTTAATACATTTGTTAGATCGGGATATTAATTTTTCTAAACCCACATAAAAATAATTTTCTTCTTTGCTGTCAAAATGAGCCAAAATTGCGTCCTTTACTTCATCATCGGTGTGAAATTTTCTTCCCCGCAACTCTTTCTTCAAATTTGGGAATAAATAATAATCACTGGGGGCCAGGTCCGCGCTGTAGGGGGGATGAACCAATTCTTCGAAGCCACATTTGTTCAGGGCAGCCATCGCAATACGACTCTTGTGAACTGGAGCATTATCCTGAAGTAACAGCACACCCTTACCCAGCTTTCCTCGCCTTTTTCCTTTGATAGCTTCCTGCAACTGCTCCAGTAGCCTAGAGTAGTACTCTCCAGTAATTGTGACACCTTTGCTTTTGTAGTCGATCATCAAAATTCCTTGGCAGTCCCAGAAAATCGTAGCCATCAACTTTCCGGCCGATTCTGACACCTTAAATTTCTTAGGTGGGGGGGTACCCTTCTTGTGCCATTGCATCGACTCCTGTTTAGACTCAGGTTCAAAATGATGAACCCAAGTTTCATCTCCAGTAACAATTCGCTTCAAAATCGACGTACTTTCTTCTCCACACCGTTCTAAAAAACTGCTACACGCGTCGATTCGCTGCTGTCGCTGATGCGGCGTAAGCATTCTCGGCACCCATCTTGCACTTACTTTAGTCATGCCGAGGTGTTCATGTAGAATCCGCAAAATAGTGGTTTCAGATACTCCAACTAATGCAGAAATCTGTTTCTTCTTCAGGCGAGCATCTTCTAATACTAATTTTTCAACTTTTCCGACGGTATCTGATGTGGTGACCTCGACAGGCCGTCCTGGGCGAGGGTCGTCTTCAATGGACTCTCTGCCAATTTTAAAAAGACCGTGCCATTTGAAAATCATTGTTTTTCCAGGGCAATGATCACCGTAAACTGCTGACATCTCACTCATGATGGTCTGAGGAGTTTTTCCTTGCTTAGTCAGGAACTTGATGACGGCTCGATACTCAATTTTCTCCATACTTCCAGGATTTTTCCAGATTGACTTGCTTGCTCGACGATATTTTGTAAAGTAATGAGATCTTCAGGCTGAAAGTTGGTATATATACTCTTAATGAGTTCGCCATTAGTACTATACTAAAAAATATAGTCATCCCCACCCCCATCCCCTCCATTCCGCGAACTTTTGGACCTCCCCTCGTAATAGACAAAAATGCTTGGCCTAAACCCAAATCTTCATCAACAATATTTTTTTCAAATTCAAAAGCATTATCTTGTCTAGGGGACACCGTTGACGTAGGAAAACATATCGATCTTATGGGGTCGTCTTGCACAGCCTTATATACACATAAGTAGGTGTTCTTTTTTTCCTTTTCTCTCTATCTCTCTCGTAAGATTTTGGTGTGTTTTCCTGCGGAAACTACGCCGGTTATTTGATATATTTTTTAATTTAGTATTTATACAGTTACATACAGTTTTTTTTGTGCAGAATGTGGTTACAGAATTATCAACAGGTTTTTAAAGTTGTAGGTAATTCTGTAGCTCTGCCTACCCCACTCTGTGATTACAGGCGTGAAGGTATGTATGTAGTATTTATAGATTTATATACTTAATGCTAGACTAAGTAGTACCATTGTAAAAATAAATATATTTAAAAAAATTACTGACTGCCGAGTTTCTTGTGGCGTTTCTTCTCAGCAGTGGTCTCCTCTTGTGAAGCGCTGGTATTCTTTACGTGTAAAAGTGCCCGTGCGGCCTACTTACTGAATAAATGTCTTTATCTTTATCTTATCTTTAAGAGATATAAGATCAATATCTGACAAACATGGCAAGTGAAGTGCTACCATAAATACCATTATACATACATACATACATCAAATCACGCCTATTTCCCAGAGGGGTAGGCAGAGACCACTTCTTTCCACTTGCTACGATCTTGACAAAGGACATCATCCATTTTGGTCCAAAAGTGAAAGTGCCGGCCAAAAAAAAAATTGTTTATTCTGATACAATTTACCCGCCTTAGCATGTCTTACTATCTATGGCACCAAAGCTGTATCATCATTAGTCTTGATTTTATTTGAGTTTGCCTTCATATACATGCTTATTTATTTATTTTAAAAAAAACCAAAATACTCTCAATATATAATTCAAAAAAACGTTTGAAACCACCGTATCTTACCAAAATATGTTCAAATGTAAAGTATGGTAGAATAATTCATTGGTTTTTGTTAGTTCAATTCACCGAAATATTTAATTTTCTAACTAGAATAAAACTATGGATATTGGTACTACAGCTTTGGTGCCGTAATAACAAATGCTCAGGCGAATAAGATCTAACAGAATATAGCTTCTTTTTTTTTGGCCGGCAGTTTTATGTTTGGACCAAAAATGTATGAAACCCGGATGATGTCCTTTATACATATTATACAGTGATGAATAATTTGCGTAATGGTGCTTGTACACAGTACAAGTAGCTTGCACTTGCTCAGGGTATATGCATCGTATAAACAATGGGATAAAGAAGTACGCGGATACAGTGACTCGTAAATGGTGCAACAAGCTTGATTGAGCATACTGTCACACAAGTAGCGTACCTACGCCATTACTTGGTCCAGCTTCATGCACCATGTACTTGTTTACAAGCACCATATTACACAACGAAAGATAATATTGACGCTGAAGGTATTGTATTACAAACGAACCTACTTTGAAAATATAAGTTTGAAGTTACGTTAGCCCCCATTCCTTTCTCTCGCTTTAGCCACGAGTGACGAGTGACAGGGACTCAGCACCCGAAGTTTAGTTACGAAAGCAGGTATAGCTGATCGCGTCAATAGAACCAGACGACGCGATAACAGGCCTTAACACGTGTTGCAGTAACTACGGTACGGTACCTACGGGTAGTAAAACATCTGTTCCTGAATGATTTTTTACTATTTTAAAGACAAAGAAATTATTGTTCGAAACCGTAAGTACCAATTTCTAAAAAGCTGCTTATTTTATATTTTAGCTTTTTGAATGACCCAACCCAAATTCACCGTCTATAGTTATATTAGTGCGAAGTTAAAAACTTTCATTTAATGTAGAAACACGACTAGGAGAGGACATATTGGGAAATAAACTACATTTACTTTTACTGCAACATTACTAGGTGAGTACCATTCCGTGTAAGTGCTAAAAACTTTTTTCTTCAAAATTTGGCGCGTACCGTACCTAGTAGTATTTTTTTTACGTGTAAGCAGACCGAATCAATAATTATTAGGGTTTTGTATGACTTTATTTTATTGGATTTGATCATAGTCGCATTATTTAAGGCACTATGATAATTTACCCTTAGCCTTTAATAAAAACCTAACCGTCAAATCAAACTTGTCTAAAGAAAATTTTAAAAGTAGGGTGATCGCCGCGTATTATTTTGCTAACTTGGTTGTTTTGTATACCGGTTTCGGACCCTATTTTAAACTGGTCAATCAATTGTATGTACACTGAGCTGTTGTTGTGAAATGAAGTCACGTCACTGGCTGAAATGGTCGCACACCTAATGTGACCGATGAATTGTTCCACTGGACAAAAGTAGCCATAAATTAAATAATTGAACTTGAACTTGAACTTGTAATGTGACCGATTACCACAAAAACAAGATTGGATTGGATTAGAAGATAAGTTGAGTGGATAAGATTTTCTCGAAAAATTATTGCGGTAATGTATAGTTACCCACAAGTTTTAGCAAGTGATGGTTTTAGACATAACATCAGTAGGTACGGTGTTTTAAAACACTTTAAAAAAACAATGACAAGTGCTAAATTACGAACCGAGAAAAGGAAGGATAATAGTGTCTTATGTTATGAGATACTTCCCGAGAAAATAGGTACCTATTTTAAATATGAGTAATTCTCAACTTGATGCCTGGTAGGTAGATATATTACTGAGAACTGCCGACTGTCCACTTTCAAAGTTACGAAATAATAACAAGTGCTTGTTAGTACGCGCATGAACTTATTTAGCTCAATAAAGTAAATAATTAGTCTCAAATTACTTATAATACTTTTTATTTATAGTTCAAAAAATATATAATTATGGCTTTTTTTACTTCTAAGCAAACTTAACTAGATACACCTAGGTACTTGAACTTATTATGCTTATGTTTATTAGTTACTCATAAAAATGTTAACTAACATATCACAAAATAATTTGGGGTGTAGGGACTGGGTGTTTTATATAATGCAATATGTTATAATAAGCATTTTTAAATTGAATAACTTTTCTTTTAACATTACAAGCTGCCAAACTATGGTCCCCATAAGTTGACTAATGATAAAGACTAGGGCTTTGTATGAACATGATGTTGCTACAATCCCTATTTTAAAGAGACTATATTGTGTATATATTAAATAAATCATGTTTTACTTGATAACTTGTACTGAAATAAAAACTGATGGGCCGAAATGTATGAGTAAGATATGGCAAGCAAAGCAAGAAGTGTAAAATTTTACTGCAACAAAAAATGCAAAAGCCGAGCAAGCAGAGCCTGCAGGTGCCAGAACCAACCTGTTGTTGTGCCATGTTTTAAATTTCCAAACTTATGGGCCCCATATCTGTTAATTTTATTTTAGAATAATATTATTCAATACAATATGATCATTTAACATAGGTGTCATAACACTCATAACATAAAAATACTATTCAATGATAGATGTCTATCTCAAAATGAGAATGTATAGTGAGCTACCCTAGCGAATGCGTTTTTGTTATTAAATCACTGTCATTTCTAAATAAAAATAATATAAATATTACAAAATTAATATTAAACTAATGTACAAAAGCGAACTTATCCCGAAATAGGATCTCATCCAACTAACCCTGAAGTAGATGAGTAAGGACAATGCATGCAAGGTATTATTATACTTATGTACATCAATCTGCCGTCAGTGATATTATTGTGCTTCATTATATTACAGCATATTAGAGATAACTCAGTCGAGCAGCGGGTAGCCCCCATTATTTCAAAATTGCTACTAAACAAAAAAAAAAATAGCCCAACATCCCCTAACCTGCGCACAATGGAAGACAATAAACGTGAATTAGACAATGAATCAGACATCATCATGTTAGAGGAAGTCCATGACACAGTTGTGATCGGAGATTCAAGTCCAGAAAAGACCCCGTTCCCCCAAGCCAAACCAAAAAAGAAAAAGACGAAAAAACAAAGCAATAGGAAGGTTCAATTGATAGTTGATCGGAGGAAAGAGATAGAAAGACTTATTATAACTCAGAAAGTGCAAGGTAAAAGAGCGAAACTCCAATGTGTTATTAATATAAATACAGTTTGCGAGGAGAGTCTGATTCCATTATAAGGTTTGATAGGAATGAGTGGAAGAAAGAAGCTTATTATGGTAGAATTGTGCCAATATGTTTGAGGACACATTGTTTCTCTGATAGTATATGTAAAACGGAAGAGAAATCTTATATATCTAAAACACGCTGCTGCAGGTTGGCAAGGAATCAAGTGAGTTGTATTATTGTTATATAATAAACTATTTCTCAAACCGACCTGACTTCATTTTCAGCCTATATTAAGTCAGGTATAGTGGCCTTTTCTATAAGTGATAGAATTTCAAAGTCTGTTCAATAGTTTCAGATTTAACCCCCATCATTAAAACAAACACACAATATTACTTCTTACTTCTGCTTAATATAGTAAATTGGAATAGTCTTTGGGTAATTTTTTCACTGCATGTTCTAAACTGCGACAAGCATTAAAATGTTTTCAAATGTGCAAATAAAGACTAATATGGCACCCTATTTAACTTTAAAATTTCGATGCATATTTGGTATAATAGCTTCTGACCATAAAGAGGAAGTGTTTTTCTTTCGGGATAAAAGATAGCCTATGTACTTTTCCAGATTATATAACATACATTTATTCCAAATTTCATCTAAATCAGTCCAGTCGTTTCTACAGACTGTGAAGAAGTAACAAACATACTAAGTCACACATACACTCACATCGATGTGTTATTTTATTAGTATTACAGAGGATTTAGTAACAAAAATAATAATTTAATAGGTAAATAAATTCATAAAACAAAGTCCGGTTATTTACACCATAACCGGGTTGTGTTATAAATAACGCAAGAATGGCTGGACCGATTTTCATGATCTTTGATTTGTTAGATTTGTCTCTGTCCCAAATAATAAATATAGAAAAACATTCTGAGGCGGTCATAAGTTCGCCGGGTCGTCGGCTAGTTAAATAATAAAGGGGGTCTCATTCATGAATAGTTTTTTTTCGACGTATTTTTATTTTGTTGTATCCTAAAAACGGTAAAGCATACGAGCCGAGCGCCTGGTGTGATTATAGTAAAAACCCTAAGTAAAATAGCAAATACTAAAAACCGGTCAAGTGTGAGTTGGCCTTGCGCTGATTCGAATCGGAATATAATAAATTAATAATAATGCCTACGGTGCACCGGTTTACCGGGTTCCGTAGTACCTATTAATAACTATGGCTCTGCTGTCCGTCCGTCAGTCACTGTATCTTTTGAACCGTAATAAACTACACATCAATTTTTTAGGCTATAGCAACAAATAATTATAAAGAAACTAGAAAGTAAAATATTAAGGGGTCCCCATACAAGAAACGTGATTTTTGTGGGCGACGTGCGTAGTGTTAAATATTGTAGAGTCGACTACAAACAAATTTATCCACTTTTGGGCCTTATTACAATGCAATGAGGTGAAGAAGTGATCACAGTGGTACGGTACCCTTCGTGTGCGAGTCCGACTCCTACATGGCTAGTTTATGTTTTACCTCTTTAATTAGGATGCATTGAAATAACACATGAACAAATAAACACCTGACATTGAAAAATAAAACTCAATATAACAACGAATAAAATGAGATTCTTAATAGGCCGTAAACGAAATTTTGCCGATATCGCTGATTTACGTGATTTTCCAGACGTGATTTTACAGTTCAAGTACTGTATTTGTACAAGTTTTAATACACAACACGAAAGATAAATTCTAATTTTATCGAATGTATAAGCTACTTTTCTGTTTTCATTATTTTATTTTGATTAATCGACCTGACACTGCACTGGCGACTGTTATGTGAATTTTGCTGGAAGAGGTTTAGAATGTCACATATTCATGAACCGTTTTGACGCCTAAACGGTATGAAAAATTTACAATGTATTGCTGTGAAAGTGGTCTAAAGAATGTATGAATTACTTTTTACCACTTTCAAATAAATTTTTCGAGTAAAAATTTAATAAACTTGGTAATTTTTTATAGAAAACGGGCAAAAAATATTTTTTATTTCGGCTACTCAGAACTCTTGTTTATAAAATTAAAACAATAGAAATAAACTTTAGTTCATAATCAATCCATTACCTAAAAAAAATATCCAAAAAGTTCAAAAGAATTGGCAATAAATAATGTTTTAAAACAACCTAAATCTCGCATTTTGATACTCGACAAAAATAAAAAAGTGGCTCATTTATTCGTAGCTCATTTATTCGATCATAACTTAAATGATATTTAATGTTGAGCATTAAAACTTATAGAAAAGCAGTATTTTAACTGTTAAATCACAAAAATAAGCAAAACGGTCAAAAAATCGTGTACGGCCTCTTAAGCATTCACTTTTATTTTAGGAGGACGATAGACGTATCGACCCCAGTAAAGTCCGCGGCGTTTCGCCGGTATCGTCAGTGCCGTTCACCGAGGGGGATAACGACACGTCTTATGACTACGAGGAAGTGAGCGACGGAAACTTTTCCAGCTCCGAGGGTGAGCTGGACACTCTCATCAAACGGACTAAACAGGTACAGTATCTATAAATGCATTTGCTCATAAAGTGTCAAATTTAAAATCTACTAGCACTTACATAAAAGCTATCTGTTCGCACTAGTGCGAAAAAGTACATTTTTATTTGGAAGAAGGAGACACACTGCCCATAAAGATGTCGCACAATATCGGCTACATTTTGTATAGAATTCATGTTTAAAGCAGAAAACTCAGATTTTACATAATCCATATTTTCCACGCACACGTCAAAATAGGAAATGGAGTCCAATTAAGGATATTTGATGCATAGACATGTTCCTTTTCGTCTCATAAGCATACCTGAGCATTTCTAAAAAAGTTTGTACATTTCATTTACGACTTCGATTTGCAAAAAAAATTGCAGGTTGGTAGGGTGAATGAAGCTGAGCCTAAATAACATAGTCTCCCAAAATGTCCTCATACATTTGTATGAAACTTTCCTTTTTTGTTACCATGAACCAAAGAAAGTTAGTAACAAAAATGGAAAGTTTCATACAAATGTATGAGGACATTTTGGGAGACTATGTTATTTAGGCTCAGCTTCATTCACTCTACCAACCTGCAATTTTTTTTGCAAATTGAAGTCGTGAATGAAATGTACAAACTTTTTTAGAAATGCTCACCTGGGATAACTCGGGGCAAGTTCTAGGGATTTGATATCGATAAAAAAGATGTCGATATAATTAAATTAATACATGTGCACATTGCACATTCTCGATTACTGTAAAGAGGTTCGATGTCATATCTGATATCGAGCCTCTTAAGATAATAAAAGTATGCGGATGTCATTCCAATCAAAATGACAATATACTGTCAGTACCAATCATATTCCGAGTACGTTTAGCAGTTTAAAGTAGATATTTTCAACTAGACGGCAATCATTAATACCGACGAATATGGAAAAAAAAATTGATTGTATATTATGAACTGTTGTAAAATAAACAAATAAATATACGTGTTAACTTGTTGAAAGTAAGTAATATTTATTTATGTCGAATAACATTTAGATGTTGGCAGTAACATCGATATATTTTAAATCGATAAAATATTTTGCTACATCACTTTCGTACAGATGCCCCGAGTTATCCCAGGTATGCTCATAAGTAGGCATCAAATCAATACCAAATCAAAATATGCAGTGTCTTTCCCGAAACACCAGATGTTCTTTGCACAATACAAATAAATGTAAAAATGGCGGACTTAATTGTTAAAAGCATTATCTACCAGTCAACCCGTCTTCTTCTCGATTTAGGAACCAATAGTTGGGTTATTATTCCAGCGTTTCAACCGCCTCACTTTTGTGGACATATTTTTGACGATTTGGGCGTATATTTTGATGCCGTATTTGGATGTTTGTTAGATGTCCGGTAAACTTAGATACCTAACCAGAATCAAAATCGAAATCTGCAGCCACTTCTACAAACATGTGACCACGAAAGTGATTCGGAACAAACGCCCAAATAATGACTCAGTTATTCCATGAAGCCGCGACCTAAAATAAAATCGGTGTCGATTAACGTTGCTTCGTATCACATCAATGTACAATTATTAATTAGACAGAAAATTCCGCTCCACTAGCCGGTCTGATACGTTACGAGTAGATATACCTACCGTTCTCAAGTGCATCAAGTCATCACTATTCATTTATAATGACCTTAAAGCTAAGCTAGGCAGGTAGCTCGTATGAAACGATTCCATGTAACCGATTGAATGATATTGATTAAATTGATCGTGCTGTGGCTTTCTGCTGACGTCAAATGCGGAGTCATTACATGCTTGTAAATAGCAAATAAAACAAAACTGAATAATTGAGCCGCCCGAGCGACGCCGCGCGCGATTAGCTAGTATAAATGAAATAATAAGTAAATACAGTTTGACGACGCGTAGCATAGTTGTAGTGATCAGGTTGGCAGTGACCCTGCCTTCGAAACTAGCGGTCCCGGGTTCGATCCCCAGTATGGGCAAATATCTGTGTAATGTAATGTGTGATGGCACGAGTATTTGTTTCTGAGCCTTGGATACTTTCTATATATTTGAGTATTTACCTCTCAAAATAAAGGGTATTTTTATAGTTGTTGTAGTACCCTTAGTACAAACCTAGTGCTCAGTTTTTTACTGGGTAAATTGACCCCTTATAATATATACGAGTATTAAACAAAATGTGTTAATCCGTTTCAAAACATTTAACTATATGAGTCCCCTCAGTACATACTTAAACACATGGAAAGCAAAACTATAAAAAGTGCCCTATGTTCTTTTTCGGTGTTCAAGCTATCTCCATGCCAAATTCCATCGAGACCGGTTAAGCGGTTTAGCCGTGAAAGAGTAACAAACAAATAAAGTTGTTCAATGTTTTTCAGATAATATTAGTATGTATAGTATGGATTCTCTATTATGCGCAATATTTCTATTTACGAGAGCTTTATTAAACTTTGTCTTAAATCATTTGCTTAAGAGCTACCATATCTTAACAAAATAAAAGGCAATATCCTATTTAGCCTATTATTTTCAGCGAGAAAAACAATTGTACCCTCAAGGTGGGACTGTATATTCAGCGCCGCCATTGGCCACCACGCCCATCCCGCACCAGGACCTGGCCACCAGTGACATGTCCCTAAGCTCTTCAGCAACGATAGTCCTGGCTCCCGAAGCCTATTCACCAACGGGCCTCAACTTCGAACAAGAATACACACCGTATCCACTATCATTGAATTTAGGTTTCATTGATGTGGATCACAATGATCCATACAGCCCAACGGACCCAACCAAGACGCCTCCTAGAGACGAAGATATCAAGGTTGAAGATGGAATAAAACAGTACAGCCATGCCAGTCCACCTTGGGTTGACATTAACATTGAAGAAGATGATAAAAAAAACGTGTTTGTTGCCGATTTAAAAAGTAAACTCGACACAGAAGCTAATGTAGTTCCATCTTTTCTAATCAAAACTGAAAAAGCGAAAATGAAGAGCGAGAATGAAAATGAAAGTGATTTCAATGCTAATTTCGAAGTGTATGTTAAGGCAGAAAAACACGAATAATATATATTTTGTATTTGATGCACTTATCATGTTGATTATAATAATAATATGTTGATAGTATGTTGATTATTATTTAGTAGGTATATTTCTTTTTGATGAAAGAAAGAAGTCAAAGTTGATTATATAATTAAGTCGCTATTTTTTGAAATCCCTAATTGATAAGGACATTCATATTTTTCGAAATAAAGAGTTGATTTTACACATTTAAGTTTTAACTTTATTTATACCTGTGTAATTTTATCACTGGTATACATTTCTACAGAACCCGGATGTTATTATAATGATCGTCATCAAATTCATCCTCGAAATGCGTCAATGGTCAATTATCGCGCTCGGGTAGCAGCAACATTAATTGCATAGGATAGCCTTATCGGATCAGTACGCAAAAGCTTATTGGTATGCGTAATTATACACCACAATGGTCACAATGTGACCATAATGCTTTCCGAGAACAATTAATTCCCCTAGTTTCCTCACTATATAAATATTAGATGGAGACTAATAAGAACAGTATCTAGTAAGGTAACAAGATGAAGGCTGCTATTCTCGTCGTTTGCTTCGCCGCATTCGTTACGACGCAGGCGCAGGAGAAGAAGTACGACGAGTCGTTAGATAATGTAAATCTCTCGGATGTTCTTAACAACGAGAGACTGCTGGTAGCCTACACTAACTGTCTTATTGACAAAGGCCCCTGCACACCTGAAGTGAAATCATTGAAAGGTATGTTGGATTAAGTATATGTTCACTGTGTAAATCTTAATCTTTAATAGTTTTGTAAGAAATACTAAAATTTTCAACTGGCTGCCACCACATAAGGTTTAGCGATTGCTTAAAAAAGGATAGTTAAATACTCCGAACAGCTTAATTTTTAGGCAACCGTACCCAAAGGATGCCAACGACACTATTACCTACTAAGCCTCTGCTGACTCTGTCTGTCAGCAGGCTATGTCTAACGAACCGTTATAGCAAGACACTTAAAATTACCAGTGTGTATTACTATAGCCGCTATAATAACAAACGATAAAAATAAAATATCCTTAGTTAAAAATTCATTAAGAAAGTGTTTTTTCGCTCAACCTTAAAAAACGATGCACGCCTTGAACAAAAAACGTGTGCGGGTCCGACTCGCATTAGGCCGATTTTTTCCAAATCAGATCTAAAGTCGAGTCCGGAATTAGGCGAACTAACTTGACAGTTCATTGTACACTAATGTTGCCACAGTTTGGCTAGTGCTGTTAATATCGATATTTAAAAAGTCTAGTTTATCATTATTATTGTGTTTGAAATCTAACTAATAATTTGGAAGCCACCTAAAAGGATCACAATGGCCTGTTGTAATGTCAGCATTATTTTTGTATTTTATTCCTAATTTGAGGAGTAAGTATCGTAAATATCCGCTTTAAACCGTACATCCTTCAGATCATATTATATCGTAAAAATTGCTGTAGTTTTTCCCTATTTGGCAAGTATGTATGAGTGTGAAAGTTTCGATGACAATTACTTGATAAAATATAAATATAATCAGATTTATAGAAGGCACAAGGTTATATCGACATATTTGTGTCGACATAAACCTATCACTATTTATTTTTTCCTATGTCTGGCAACATTTTCGGCTGTCAAGTTAGTTCGCCTAATTCCGGACTCGACTATAGATAGATTAATATATAAAACAACTATAGTCTGTCAAGTCTTGAAATTAAAAAGTGGCAACACTGTAGTGTTGTGTCATCCTTTTCAATCAAGTGTATGTATGAATATTGTGGATTCGAAGAGCTGATCTGATGATGGAGTAGGCAGGTATGGCATTAGGAGCTCCGCTGTACTTAACCGACCCATGCGCCAATTTTATCAGCAAGAACTTTTATGTTATCCATTATGACATTCAATTCTCCTACAAATAAGTACCTACCTACCTAGATCGCTAGGAGATTGTGACAATGGCATCGGGTCGGGTGTTTCATTTATCAATTTTATCATCCTTACGTATAGCAGTTTTAAAAAAATTCACCCTTTTCACGCTTTTAAATTGCGATAAGGTTGGACAGGCAATATTTTAATCATAAATCGATAGCAAACGAAGAGCCTACTTCTTTCTACCCGGTAAAACCATATAACATGACATTGACATGATCCCGTATTGTTTTTACCTCGGCTCCCATAAGCAAAATGGTTTCACAGAGTAGTATACTGCCCGACTAAGCTTAATGGCGATATCTCAGACAAAACACGTGTAGAAATTGCAACCTATTTGCTAACATAACAGAGTTGAATTTGGTTTTGCAATTGAATTTAGATATCGCAGTTTTGTTTAGGAGGGCAGAATAGAGCCCCAGATGAACGGACAGAGTCGGACGATACACGCACGGAGATATTCTAACACTACCGTCACTGCCGACACTGCCGTCGCTATATGTATGTGAAATAATAATCTTTGTTAGGAAGAATTTACACGATTTCCCAACGAACATTGATAAGCCAAAAGCTACCAGGAACAGGCACAGGAAAGCTCAATACCACATTTTATAGACTGACCAAAACTCCAGTGAGTCGTATATCCTGCATGAGTAAAATACACTTAAATCTACCTAGGTACGCTTAAAAAAGGTGCACTGTGCAAAAATACTGTGATATTGTAAACTTATGTATGATGTAAAATATTTTTGAAAAAACCTTGCCGAATTTCTTACGTCGGTTCTTCTCGGGGCAAAGGTTATATTTTTCAAACCGGTTGCAATGCTTTTTGACATTCATAGGTGCATTATATTATGCCTAAATTGAAGAATAACGAACGACTTTGAGTTTCGACTTTGACCAGTCGCGTGAGTACCTATCCTTAAAAGTGTAGGTATCGTAATGTGTCCTAGACCTTACGAATACTACATTATTTATTGAATCTTACACAAATTTCATAAAAGTATCGTTTTTTTATATCGACATGTTCTAGTAATCAATGTTCGGATTTCTTGAAAACAATAACAATAACGAAATTAAGAACATCGAGAAATACGTTTCACGCAAAAGGCGTGTAGTTTTTAGCACAGGAAAGTAAAGTTACCTAATATAATATTTAATTTATTTTATACAGATAAACTACCAGAGGCACTAGAAACCCATTGCTCAAAGTGCACTGATAAGCAAAAGCAAGTCGGAAAGAAGCTGGTCCAAGAGCTGAAGTCAAAACATCCGGATCTTTGGAAGAAACTCGTTGCCAAATATGATCCCACTGGAAAATACCATCAATCGTTCCAGGAGTTCCTTGAGAACTAGGTCCACTACCTATTTTTGCATTTGTCTGCTCATAAAATGTTATTAGTTTTTTTTTTTTATGTAGCTTCACAAATTATTATTATTTTATATTTTGTACTTAAAGACAATATCGATAAACAGTTATTTTACTCCACAATCTTTATGATATAATAAATAATGAAAAATAAAGGGTTATTATATTAAAAGTTTTTATCCAACATTACTCGGACGGTTTTTCATCTTTTATTTTCTCCAAAGCCCGCCGGAACGTTTCGAAACATACCCACCCTTGAGAATGGTACTTTTTCGCTTCCTCCCAAGCAGTCTCGAACATTCCATTGCTTAAGTCTTCCCCAATGTTTTCAAATACCTTCCTTACTACCTCAGGCTCTCGTTTAGCGTACATGTCTCGGTGGGAAACATTAAGCATGGTTAAGACACTGGGACTCAAACAGGACTTGACATCAGACTCTTGGGGAAGACATATTCTATGAGCCCGTACGTATTCGTTAGGAGTTATAGGATAGTCCATGTCGAAGTATCTACCCGATGGCAATCCTGCCATGGGGCCGTTGTCGGGCGGTTGATTCGGCTTAACCATTTCCGTGTACGTAGTACGAAAGTCTAAGCATTCTTCAGGCAAATCAGGTATCTTCGGAAGATTTGGAGAACGCTCCTTGAAGTTTAAAACGTGTACAAACGTCTTATATTCAATGTGAGACCCGTCAAAAGCTCCCCACACAGATAACAAGGGTTCTATCAGAGAAGGATCGAATCTAATTAATTTAGTTGCGCAATAATTATAAATAACTTCTTTTGGAAGCCAACCAGACTTTTCTTTATCGAGATATTTTAGGCTGAGGTAAAAATTGCGAAAGAACGTGGGCAAGAATCGAGTAGATAAGCCCTTTCGAATAGTGTTCAGATGAGCCATACAGTTTCGAAATACGTCCTTTTGTGGATTAATTTGGCAACTAGTGAGGCAGACGCCATCTCGACGAATGAGTTTACCAAAGGTATAGCCGTAGGGTACTTCGTCAATGTTATCGTTGGGAGTTAATACAGTCCCTATCCTTGCTTGCGTGACATCTTGAAAATTCGCAAGTACACTGTTAACGACAACACGGCTACCGGTCCCGAGTTTGACTCTGTCATCAGTGAGACAGCACTTCATATAAATGCCTCGTTTGTCGATATTTGTGCGATAACCGTAGGTCAAGTCAGGGTTAAACGCCGGTTTGCAGTAATTTCGATCTAATTGAACTGCGACACGTTTAGACATCGGTGTTTTGTCTGGCGGTTTGACCTTCGGTGATACGATATCATACAACCGTCCTTCACTTACGGATGGTCTACCAAAAGTTGTTCCATAAATATCGAAACCTTCAGGCAACATGGGCGTGGGGTCTTTAACCTTCCCTAGAGGTTGTTTCCAATAAGACGAATACGGTGTGCTTATTAGATCATTAGTAAGGGTTCTGAACTTTGATAAGGGCGGAGGGTTAATCAACTCCGCCATGTCGCTGTACACGCTTGCATTTCGCATGTCTAAGGGGATGGGGTGCCGCAAGCGTGGGCGAGGTCGCGGTGGTTTTGGTGGCATTTTGGCATCACTGATCAGACAGTTAACTTCATCTATTAGCATGTACTGTTGCAGAGCAGCTGCCACGGAATCATCTGGCTGTGCTGAAGGTATTCCCGCGGCGCAAATCTTCGGGTCCCTCTCTTTGACCTTACCTATATTACCTTTCCCTCCCGAAGTGGATCTTTGGCAGTCAATAGGCATGATTAAAAACCTTTTATAAAACTAGTCTTATTAAAAATATAGATAGATAAGATAGACAGATCTTTGCTTTGTGGCATATGTCATAAAAATAAAAAGATAATGTTATATTTTCGTTTGAAAATTTGAAGTTTAAATGTCTATAATGACAACGTTTTTTTACGATACGAATTCAGGCCAGGGCCTTGGACTCTGGTTTGTTTTTTTAAATATGATACACATCATAAAACCCGCGTTAAATTTCGCTAGTTCAAAAAAATATCTTGTACCAGTCTAGAGGTACTAAAGTTATAAGACATAAGCAAGGTTTATAAATATTTATTTATTAAAACTTTTTGCATATTACATAAAGTAGGTAGGTACAAATGCCGAACTAAATGGTTTATAGGCACCTTATCCGTCTACCGGAATCTGATGGATGACCAATTCAAAAGTTAAAAAGAGAAATTGATTTTTCTTGGCTTCGTTATTGTTTGTTGTTTTTACTCAAATTTAACGTTTATAAGGGAAAGAATTTGCGTCGTGTCGTTCAATAGACTAGTATAAATGAAGCCAAATAATATTGATATTTTAAGTTCCGTTGCAAATTTGCAGGAGCGATACTTGCCTGTCATTTATTATTTTGCTTTTATGTTTGACACGGAAAAGTCTATTTAGAACCCTAAATAATGAGGTCCCATTTAATTCCAGGATTTTTATTTTCAATTAACAAATAATTTATTAGCACATGATTGTTTTAATTTAGGTACCTTAAATACTTGCAAATAATAGGAAATGCAAGTCAAAAGTTGGTTTCATTGGTTACATATGTAATTAATCGTTACTTACATTATAAATGCTTGTTTGTTCCGTCTTCGCGGCATAGATAGTTAATTAACAGACGGGATATTTTAATATGAGTCCACCATCTTCTTTTGTATATATAAAACTAGCTTAATCTCGCGACTTCGTCTGCGTACAATTCGTTTGTTGCAGGTAAATAAATTGGTTTAAGTAATTTTATAGTTTGACGTCATCTAGGTTAATACATTTCAGCAGCAGATTTTCTTTCAACAGCAATATACTTTTATATGACATGTATCGATGTAATAGTATAGAGATACTTAGAGAAGTAGTCTGCGATTACTGCATACATACCTTCACGCCTGTAATCCCAGAGTGGGCTAGGCAGAGCTACAGAATTACAACTTAAAAAGTTGTCGATAATTCAGTAACCACAATTTGCACAAATAGGCTAAGATGTTTACCAGCATATTAGTGACAGGTTGCAAGCCCATCGCCTAACAGTACTACCAAGCCTATATTCCCTTATTAGCGATTACTGCAGAGACCGGGAAAATGGTTGTTGCGGGACGAGTAGAGTTAGCGTGGCCGAGACCTTTTGAAACAGCGTTTACAATGTATTTAAAAGTGTCAATAATTTGACTTTTTTATAGAAATTGTTTGAAATCACAAATAAAATAAATGTAATAAAATAATACAATATCATTAAATGCGTTATAAATGTTATCCATCCCCCGCGGCAAACATGTTAGGAAAACACGAACAACATGGCGCAGCGGACCCGGCTTTACTGTTGTATAATCAGCCCGCGAATTTCTGGGCTGCAGGTCAAGACAAAATTTAAAAAAAAAACTATTACAGTGCATTGGCCGCGAAAATGTAACAACTTCTAACATTAACTATAATGTATTTACGTTTTGACCATTTACTGATCTCTATAAAAAAATAAACAGTCTGACAGACCACGACGCACGAGCAATGAGCGACATAGCCGAATTAGGGTTATTACTAAGGTTAGGACTTTTGGTGGCATATCGTGGTTCTAGAATCCATGGAGTCGTTATTTCCTAATTATTATAACACGTGACACTTTGATTTTGACCTTCAGCATGGTCATATTTCAAAATGAACTAAATATATTTTTAGTTCAGTTTATCCATACCTACTAATATTTGCTTGTTTGTAAGGCTTTCACAGAGCAAAGATATCCTCCGTACCAAAATTAATTTAAATTGTCTTAGCGGTTCAATAAAAAAATGAATGTTGAAATATTAAAAACCGAAGGTCAAAATCAAAGTGGTATGTATTTTAATAATTAGGAAATAGCGACTCCATGGATTCTAGAACCACGATATGCCACCAAAAGTCCTAACCCTAGTTATTACGTTATTAGTTTGTACGCCGGTGTATCGCGGATCCGCGGAGCAGTAATGCCAGCAAGACGGATAGTACGAATTGTCTGTGACATGTTTGTCATTTGTATCTCCCTTTCTAACTAGTCTGCAGCGATAGAGACGCAATAAGCAACAAGCGCGATATGGTCCGGGTTCGATTTGCTAAAATCGCGTCGTTAATGTTTTGAGAGTGTATAATGTTCATATTAATGATTTCATTATGACTTTTCCAATGATGACATTTAGGTACAACAAGAGATAGAATACTACTCACCATATTAAATTTAACCGTAGTTTTAGGCCCGCAATAGTGCAACACTCCTCGGCAAGCGAATCTTTTGGTGGAAAAGTATAGAAACTGACTGAGCCACCCTTGACACTTTTGCTCTTACGGCTTTTAAAATAGACCATTTAACCTTTTTACATTTTACAAAAAAAAATCATCTACTACTTTTACCGCGACAGTTTGAAAATCATTGGCGCATCATTAGCGTATTGATACCGAGCGAGAGCGGAATATGATATTCCCATAGGCTCGAATAGTATGACGAGAAACATCAAATTGACAGATTTGTAACCGGCCAGTTTGACCAGGGCCTGTTTTATAAAGCTACAAATTACAATTTACAGTTTAAAAGTTTCCATTTGACACAACCTCCACCAATGACGACCAGCCATTTAAACAGTGTTGCCAGTTTAGACCTGTAAAATTGTTACTGTTAGCTTTATAAAACATACCCCTGGTGAATCGGGTCATGCCTGGGGCACGTTTTATAACGCTATGCGCGTGAATTATATTATTTGTGACTAGCGACCCGCCCGCGGCTTCGCCCGCGTGGAATGTATTATACATATAAACCTTCCTTAAAAATCACTCTATCTATTAAAAAAAACCGCATCAAAATCCGTTGCGTAGTTTTAAAGATTTAAGCATACATAGGGACAGACAGCGCAAGCGACTTTGTTTTATACTATGTAGTGATATGTAATGATTTTTGAAATAAAATCGTACACTAATCTAAAATCAAATTTGTCCATATTTTTGGGTAGTGGTTAATCAAGTGGCAACTTTGTGATGACGTAGAAAGTGTCTCTTTCGGAAGAGAAGACCTTGTTTTATTAGACCATGATTATTATTACCTACGTGCAAGAAGAAATTCATGAATGTAGAGAAAGCGAATCTTGTATGTTTACACAGGAGCGTTCCAAAGTCTCTGCCTACCCCATTGGGAGACAGGCATGAAGGTATGTATGTAATTATGTATTTCCATCTGTCACCACTACGAACTTTTGACACTTTTAAGTTAGTCTTGCATATCGATATTTTTTTATAAAGTTATGATGGTTTGGCCACGGCCTAGTTTTCACAATTACGCATGATCGTATAGCAGAGACAAAGTAGGGCCCCAGGTAGGGTAGGTAATAAATTGTAACTTGCCGAAATTGATCATGCATGAGTGTCAAATTTTTACCTAAACATTTGATAGAGACGACACGCAATCCATTGTTTTCCTTCATTTGTTGTCATGCCACATTTAACAGGTTATCACCGCAACAGTCGCGATGGACTGACCGTGAATGTCCAGCTATAAGAATGGGACAGGGTTACAGGCAACACTAAACCTTCACCTGTCAAGAGGTAAGTGGTAACCAACCAAATACCTACAAAGGCTGCGAAATAAAAATGTTTTAAACTTATTTCTTGCCAGTGGTGACCGATGTTAAACATATTAGTTTTTCATACGTTTATTTCTAACTCGTAAAATTGTGTCTGAACGTATACGTTGTCTAACTGTGCTAAAATATGGTGTAACTGTAGGAATAATAAACATGGTGCGCGGTTCAAATTTATAACGTCGGTTAGATTCCTTTGGTTATTTATATGATTTAAAAAAAAGAAAGGTATGAACATCTCATGTTTAAGGTTGAAAAAGACTGCTTGAATTCTTTAATTACTATTAATACTATTATAACAGATATACCTACGTACTAAAAAAAATTGCCGGCCGCGTACTACCGGCCGCTCATGTATGGAAACCTGCATGCTGATAGAACAATTTCTTTGTATACCTACCTTCTTGCTATCGAACTTTGAAGTCAGCAAAATAACAAAAGAACAGACGCGTGTCGGAAAAGTAAGTTTTATTGAGTTTCATTTCGAGGCAAAATGTCGAAGAAACCGTACGTAATTCAGGACGACAGTCCTAATCTTGTGATAGTGCCAACCGAAACATATGATCCGTGTGCTAAAAAACCGAAATTATTAGATACAAGTGGTTTTAATAAATTGCAAATCAATAAAAGTGTGAGTGGCATAGTGAATAAAACTGGTGTTAAAATGAGTCTTGGACCTAAAACTAGGAATGAAAACGTTTTGATTGATGTTAGTAAACTGAAGAAGCAGCAGTCTAGTTGGGCATCGAATTTCCTACAGAGTATAGGAGGGTCGGTTAAACCTTCCAGAGTAAGTTGGTCCAATAAATTGAATAGATTAAAATAATATATTTAATAATATAATATAGAACAGTGTCTTAGTCAGGGTAGTGACCTACATGTTTCAGATTTAGATGCACTAAAACATTAATTTGGCTATATCTATACATGTAACATAATTTTACTACAAGTACATTAGGTATTAATGACAATTCATTAATAACGATACTAGCTTCTGCCCACAAATTAGTCCGCGTAGATTTCAATTATCGTTATTACCTTTGGAACTTTAATATTTATGTAGTACCTAATCACTAAAAATAGTAATGATGTTCATTGATCAGTAGGACAAACAGTTTAAGTAACAATTTCACCAAATGTTAAAAGTTAAAAAAAAAAAACGACAATGTCACACCAATTGACCTAGTCCCAAACTAAGCTCTAGGCTTGTACTATGGGTACAGTCAGCGTCAAAAGAAAGTGATCACTTAAATACCTTGTCGCTTTACTGTCACATAAGCAATGTCAAACAAGATTGTCTAATGTGTTAATGCGATAAAGTAAAAAAGTAGCTTGAAGTGACCA
Source organism: Acleris emargana (assembly GCA_927399475.2). Lineage (NCBI taxonomy): Eukaryota > Metazoa > Arthropoda > Insecta > Lepidoptera > Tortricidae > Acleris > Acleris emargana. The sequence continues at coordinate 14,292,436 of OV656852.1, forward strand.
GTTACTTTTGACGCTGACTGTACTAGACAACGATATAAATACTTATATAGAGAAATATATACTTAAATACATAGAAAACATCCATGACTCAGGAACAAATATTCGCACTCATCACACAAATATATGCCCTTATAGGGATTTGAACCCAGGACCGCTAGCTTCGTAGGCAGGGTCACTACCAACTAGGTCAGCGCGTTGTCAATCAATGTTATTCACCTGTATAGTTCATACATTCTGACAACTGTTAACGCTCTAATCATCTGTTAAAGTGTTGGTGAAATCTGACATAAGATAAGTAAGCATGTTTATCTTATTAACCCTGGCCGGGTTATATAAAAATACTATGTTCCAGAGGTTTTGTTGTTTCAATTTAAAAAGAAACAGATTAAGCAAACTAATAACTAAATATCTAATAACTAAATAAATAATAACAAACATTACTATTGACACAGTTAGTCCAGTTCATAGTGATTCTGCGTTTTATAAATAAAAATAATAATGTGTTATGGATTTGTTAACCTCCTCCAGCCCAAGCACTTTTTTGTAATACTTCCAGTTTTTGCTCGATGGCCTCTATAAAGGACAATTTAACCAAAAAAAAGATTTTTCGGGCAGAAACTGCCAAATCAAAAGTGGGTAAGGACCAAAAAGTTAGACCGTAGTTGAGCGCAATTAACCACCGAAAAACGTAGTCGAAAAACAATTGTGTGGCTAATTTCTTTGTCACAACGAAAAAAAAATCTTAGAAAATTTAATTGAATGAGTTAGCTTGGCCAACTTTTTGGTCCTTACCGATGTGTCCTTCATTAAGAATACTGGGAGGACAAGCATATACATTGTTAAAAAAAAAAATGAGTTTTAGACTTATCACTTATCAGAGAAAAAAGTTCATGTATATTACATGCAAAGATATAATAGGTTAAATTGTATTTACTCTTGTGGACTAAAATGAAGCGTCAAATACTTTTGTCAATTAGTTTTTTTTTTTTTTTTTTTTTAATTTATTTACTGTAAACAGCAATTATAATTTCTTACAATAAGACGCGCTTCGGAAACCTGTAAGAGGTTTATATGTAGCACAAATGAATTCACCTCACTCACAACATAAGTATAAATTATTATAACACTAGCTAATAATTAGGTGTTTTATTTAGTACATTAAAACCAATACCAGCAATCACCCATTCTCGCTGAATCCCGTAGTGTAATAGTACTTATTGACTGCGTTTTTGTATGAGTTTTTGTTGTTACTATTTATTATCCTTGCTTGTACGTCTTCAGGTAATTTATTTAAAATATTAGGTAACATGTATTCCCACGTCCTTCTACCATATACATTAACATATTTAGGTAAGACATATCTTGGTTGATTTTTTAAATTTCGAAAGTTTGTTGGTCTACTCTTAGTTGTTGTTGTTGTTGTATATAATATTTTGTCAATTTTGGAAAATCGTTTACATTAGCATTAAGCATCTTGTCTCACCTAACTTGCATTAAGGTACTCATATTAGACTTTTTTAGGGTTCCATAGTCAAATAAACAACTCTTATAATTTTTGTCCACATTAAATAAAAATAAAAATTGGTTACGTCATAAATCTTATCATTGCAAAGAAACCTGTGTCAGGAGATCCCTTTCCTCTATAGGTACTCAAGAATTGTGTTTGTTGGACAGACTACACACAGTGTCAAAATATGTTTATTTTGGAGATTAATCCAATTACAGAAAAATATAACTTCTAGATAATTCAAAAAGTAGTTTTTCCAAAATATTAACACATCTTGTAAGGACGAAAATTATAAGTTTTAATTTGACTGTGAAACCATGAAAAAATTAGTCTAATAAGTTATAAGAATAACTGCACTGCTAGTTTTAAAAATAATAATTTCCTTTCCGGTCATATAAAATCGAATTTTTGTAAGTTTTTAAAGAAATATGCTATCAAATGTTAATCAAAGTTTTTAGGGCTCCATAGACAATAAGTAACCCTCATAGTTTCTCCATGTCCGTCTGTCCGCGGTTTAACTCAGAGACTCTTGGTACTACAAAGCTGTTATTTCGCATAGTTTACAAAGCTGTTATTTCGCATAGTTATACATTAACATAATGCCGACAAAGTGGTAAAATAAAATCTTGAAAATATCTCTCAATGTTATACTTGTTTCATTATAATATCGAGAGAAGTATCATTGAAAAACACTTAAAAACATGATAATGTTATTATATATTTTTAGATTTGAGAGACTGTTTAGGAAATATTTAACAAAAAAAAAACGCTTTAGTTGTGCGTCCCATTAACTGCCTAAACTACCATATGAAAAATATCTTAAATTAAAGCACAAATAACTAACCAACATTTCACCAAACTTGGAATAAGACTTTACTCCAAGATTAGTCTATACAGATTTGGCGTTTAATTAGTTTAGAGAAGTACAACCAAAGGAGACTTGATTGGTTTTTGAGATACAGGTTACTAAAGTAATACCTACCAAACATCATCTAAGACAGCACCAAATAACATGAAATATAAAATTAGTTAATACTTGCTGTGTTTTAAGATTTTTGTGTTTGTAAAAACGGCGAACCCTACACTGAACACGGTCCGACATGCTCTTGCCCGGTTTTTTTATGATGTAGATATTTTTTTAGCATATACAGGGTGTTTCAAGAATAGCACGTCACAGTGACAACAGAGATTGCCCAGCCTAAGACGAACCAAACCAGCCATCACCTCATTAAAATCAAGTTATGCCAATTTAAAGTATTTTCTTATTTTTCACCTTTTTTTAATCGTTAGTGCCCACATTTCCTTGTATAGCTTTACAATATTTTTTTTTAAAAAAAAAACATCGCAGGTGTTCAAAGTCGAAATGACTGTTTTGCTGATAAAATTTAAGTCAAGTTCATTCCAGTATTTTTTCAAGTTTTAGATTAGTTATTGACATAATAATGCTTCTATCATCTTAATTAACTATTCTTGAGATCCATTCTTAAGCTATCCAAGGAAATGCGGGCACGTACACTGTCAAAAGTGGTGAAAAATAAGAAAAAACTTTAAATTGGCTTAAGTTGAAAACTGTGCAAATTTTACTGAGGTCATTTTAGGCTGGAGAATCTCCGGTGTCACTGTGACGAGCTATTTTTGGGTCGCCCTGTATGTACAACATTTTATGTACAGTTTTGATTCAGTTGTTTTTTAAGCAGTGTTGCCACCTTAGTTTTAGTAATGGGGGCAGTTGAAGAAGGTAATAAGGGCTAGATTGGGCTAGATGGTGCACAAATTAAGTACTTAGAATAACTTGCTGTAAAAAAAGTTCTAAAAAACACCTTTACTCAATCAATTACGTATTTATGTTTTAGTTTGTATCAAAATAAGATTTTTCAAAATTTTCTGATTTGGTATCTACCACAAAAATAGAAATAAATCAATATCTATGACACAAAAGTTCGATGCTATCGCGATGTTAGCATGGCGCAAATGTCAGATTTTGGCGCAATATTTTCAAGAAAATGAAAAGGGCCTTTCCGGGCTAAATCATCAAACAACGAGTTCACCTAAAGTAAAAAGTGCTAGATCTAGCCTCAAAAGGGCTAAGGTGGCAACACTGTTTTTAAATAGTATTTGTATTGGTTGAACAAATTGTTTAAACATTGTAAGTGCATTCAATATTACGTGGCATGTTTCCACTTGAGACCGTCATTAGCAATAACAATAGGATTAAGTCGTGGCGGATGAATTCTTTGTAAACACTTGCAAGTACGTGCGGCAGGCGGTGTTTCAAACGTTTTTGATACTTTCCCTATGTTATCTTCCTTTTAATAATATAAGTAAATATAAATACCACTCAGTTGTTTTTGAAACTTCGAAGAGATTACTTCAATTACGTCTTTCGATATATTTCGTCCTTGGGTGAAATCACCTTCCACAGCACTGTGCCATGTGAAAATAATAAATTCGATAATGCAAATGTGTTCAACAGCATCTAAGTCGTGATGCACAAATAATTCTCTAGAACGTTTATTTTAATTAAATTGCAGTCGTGAGTGAGAAAGGTGCTCTGAAACTTCCCGCTTGACAAATGTATCAGTGCGAACGATACAACGAATTGTTTTAAATGGACCAATTACTTCCCCTCAGAAAAGAGCTAAAATATCGTTTAGCAAAATTAATAGTTTTGTGATGGATAATATAGTCATAATGGATAATTGTTCATGGTTTCTATGCAAATAATTTCGTGTCAACACTAACTGATATCTACAAAAAAGTGACTACGAGTGATGTGGGCTTTAAATATTGTAGAACTACTCTGTGGAGTTTAATAAAGAAACTTGGTTTCCCATACGGCAGACTCGACGACAGAAAAGTGATAATGCAGTCTCCCAGAGATTGTTACAGTTGCGAGATAAGTATTTAAATTAAATTTAAATCAAACAACATTCTTTAGTCAAACGAGGTATTTCTTACCCAGAAAAGGTAACAGTGAAACAGCTTTTGGAAATCGTCAGTAAAAATCAAAATCTTTTTAAAAAATATCTACGCAGTGGATACAATTTCTCAGAAAGCTTGACATGAAGTTTGTAGACTTCCTCCGTATTACTGCATTTTTAATCCCATAGAGTTAATGTGGAGCTATGTGAAAAAAACAATACGAAGAGAAAACATCACAACAACCGTAGGAGATAGTGTCATAACCAAAATTCGTCACATTATTAATATTTCGGATCCGATTTTGTCGAAGAATTCTTACAATCACAGTAATAAAATTGAACAAAGATATTTAAAAAAACGAATGCACTAACTTTATAATAAATGTTGGAAGCGACTCGTCGGACAATGAAACCATGGAAAATAATACGGAATCAGAAGAAATCAGTGAGTCGTCATAATTTAAAAACCACATATGTTTTGATTTATTACTTAAGAATAAATAAATAACTAAACTTTTTATTGTATTTCATTTAACATACCCGTACGTTTTGTTTAAAATTATTTTATGAATATTCAAAAGTATCAACACTGGTTAGTTTGCAACAAATAGATAGGCCTAAACGGCTCCTTTAAACATGAATGGGCTCTTTGAGTGTCTGGTTTATTGCCCCTATTGTTAACGTTCAAGTGGAGACGCGTCAGTTAATATTGAATGCACTATAGCTCTTTGGGGTTCGCAATTGACACCAGAGAACTCTACTGGTCTTTGACCTGTTATGGTATTGTTTTCAACTCGGCCGCCATTGCTGTCAAGTAAATAAGAGTTATAAAAAGGTTGACAATACGATAACAGATTAAAATGATATGGTTTTACCGCCTAGAATCTCGGCCCTGGGCGATCAGCCCCTAAGGTCAACTTCTGTGTTGTACGTTACATTGGTTGTTAGTTTTGACTAAGTGGAGAAAATCCCTATACTGGCAGCAACAAAAAAAAACAAGATACTATAATAAACCTGATCAATACCAGCACTGTACTGTACATACTACATTCGCCTTTATACTGATGTATAACGATCGACACGTCAGCCTAGTTGGTAGTGACCCTGCCTACGAAGCTAGTAGCCCCGGGTTGAAATCCCGGCAGATATTTGTGTGATGAGTTCGAGTATTTTGAGTTCATAAATATGGGTACACTTTTGTATCTTGTCACTTTAATCGATGTGACAATTCATATGGCCGTTTAAACCAGGGACCGGAAAACCCCTTCAATTGATTGAAGCGGCTACTACCGGCCGGTACCCTATCAATTGTTAGGTTATGCATTAATAAGTCGAAACTCTTGCGCATAGACATTAAATCAGCTTAAAACCGTTCGATAAAGTTTGAATAGGGTAGCAGACGATGGGGTATTGCGATACCGTTAGCGTTTAGTCGAATTGACTGTATCGTTTGGTTGCCCATTAATTGAACTAAGTAAACGATAGGCTTAGCGCATCCTTGGTGTTTGTAAAAACAAGCCTATCAAATACCATATCGAAAACCCCTTTCACGCTAAGCGGTTCCGGTCCCTGGTTTAAACATGACATTATACACCGTGTTTTTTATGATTTACGAGCATACTTCGGCATATTACTAGGTACATCCATATGAACTAAGTGGTAGATTCGATTTTTAAATACTGCAACAAAAAAAACTGTTTAGAACAAAGTAATTAAATGTTGTAACTTTGGTCATTCTAAAAGGGCCTTTAGAGTTAACTCATAGTCAGTGTCAAATACGTCAAAGTTGGCGTGACATACACAGACAGTAAAGAGCCTTTTAGACCAGTTCAACGTGATTAACTGATTTAATTTAAAAATTAAATATCTTTAAAACCGTCATTTGTCTGTCTTCGGGAAATTAACTTTATTTGACCTAAAGAACGTTCCCTTAAAGTTATCGTAAATCAAAAAAAACACGGTGTATAGACAAGGTACTAGGGTGTACACATATTTATGAACTCAACTGTACAGGCCTAAAGCTTAGTTTGGGATTACGTCAATTTGTGTTACATTTTCCCCTGATATTATTGATATTGATATTTATTTTTATATCATCTTTAATTAAATTAATAAAACACACAAAGTGTTTTAGCACACGCTTATAATGAACTCTACTAAATTATATCAAGATAATTCAAAAAACAATGTTTAAATAATACTAGCAAAAAAATTTATTTTAGTGCCAAAAGAGAAAGGAACCCTTAAGATGGATAAAGAGGAGGCGTCAATGAATATAATTTAATATTTTCGTCCGAAAAAATACACATGTGATAGGAAAATACATATAAATGAAAAAAGTTTTTTTTTACACATGTTATTATTTTATATACAGGGTGTAAGGGACGGGTCACCGAAAACTGAAACCATAGCTTCAGACCATTGTTCTGAACTGAAATCCAGTGGAAAATTTCCGGGAAAACGAAATTTTTCTCGTTGGTTTCACTTTTCGGTTAGCCGTTCCTTACACCTTGTATAGGTATATATACAGGGTGTAAGGGACGGCTCACCGAAAACTGAAACCATAGCTTCAGACCATTGTACTGAACTGAAATCAAGTGGAAATTTTCCCGGGAAAACGAAAATTTTCTCGTTCTGAAGATATGGTTTCAGTTTTCGGTGAGCCGTCCCTTACACTACACCCTGTATATTATACAACTGGTAAAAAGTTCATTATAACTAAAATTATAGTCTAAGAATGCAAAACTTAAAACAATTTGAATTTTGTATATAAAACTAAATAAAGACATACTATTTTTTTGATGGTTTATTTCTATGTTGGTTTCTTTTTCTCTGTAGATGTATCATAGTATGGGCACGAAGTATGTTATACCACGAAAGGAAAATGCTCAGACAAATGCTAGCCGATCATTAATTAACCAGGAAACAATTAAACCAAAACTAACTAACGAAGATACGCTGCCCAAAGCGAATAAAGAAGCTATACACCCAAAAAAGGACAAGGAATCTTTTCAACTGAGTCTTTGTAAAGAATCTACTCTAGCTAAAACTAGTCCAAAAGCTTTTCAATCTAATAAAAAAGCTTATGTGCCGAAAACCAAAACAGAAATTACACAACCAATGTTCATTGGAGAAACAACTCCATTAAAAGGAATCACAGAAACCTCACAACCAAAAGATAAAACAGAACCCAGTCATTTAAGATCTAACGAAACCATTCAAACAAATATCAGCATAGCAATATCTCAATCAAAAGCTAAAAAAGAACTTACGCGCCGAAAATCTTCTAAAGAAACCACTCAAGCTAATGCCATGGCAAAAACTTCATATCATAAACCAAACAAAGAAGATACTAAACTAAAAAAATGTACAGAAGCCACTCAACTAAATACAACAACTAAGGGTTCTCATGTTAAAGCTAACAAAGAAGCTAGTCAACTAAACGCAACAATTAAGGATTCTCATGTTAAAGCCAGCAAAAAAGCTATTCGATCGAAATCTAAAGAAACCTCAAAAAATACTACTAAAGAAACTCTTCAACCAAGATGTAAAAAAGAATCTGCTCAATCAAAACCTCATACAGAAACTACACGCCAAAATACTGCCGCTGGAATTGGTCAATCAAAGGAATCTAACAAAAAAGCGTGTCAAAAGGATAAATATAAAGCAAACGCGAATAATAAATGTGCTGAACAAATCGCATATAAAGATACCAACAAAGCAAAAACCAAAAAAGCTACTGTGCAAATAAGCCCTATAAAACCGCCAACGACAGCAGCAGCAATATTAAAAAGGGAAGATATCAAATTGAACCTTAAAAAGTCAAGGGTTGTGGGTAAGCATCCTATAGAGTCACAAAACGATAGCAGTTATACAAAACCAAAATCCCTAAATGAGGAATTGCATATAAGTACATCTCCTATAAAGAGTGTTGTTACTAAAATTAACAAGAACCAGACTCCTCAGTATGAATTTCATAAAGAGTCTGATTATCATGTGCATCGTTCAGAAAATCAATGTGATACAGAGGTAGATACTGATTTAAGGGCAAGGCTGAAACGGAAATTACCTAAAAATGAGAAAGATGAACAAAAGCGAGATCATAAACATCACAGTAATAAGTATTGCACGGTGCCTAATAGCAAAGGTTTTGTCCCTGATGAAAATCTAATTATATCCTTCAATGCAGAAAGCGATAATAAACAGACAGAAAAAAAGCCCCTCATAAAAACCAAAACGCATCTGCAAAAGTCAGGAAGTAAAAAATGCAAAAAAATTAAACTTCAAATAAATATTGTATTTCAAACTCACGATACTAGTGACGACGAAGATTTGGATAATAATGGCAACAATGGAAGCGGCGATGATTTTCATGAAAACACGGACCTCAGTTTTTTAGACGACTTTAACGTAGAAGAAATTGTCCAGAGTCTTAATGAATGTCAAAATAGTAAACCAAAGACAAAAACTGCTTGTATTACAACAAATGATAGTGAACTAAATATTGACATCAAAAATATTCCAGCTAATAGAAATGAAGTTAAAATTAAAACAGAATCAGTTAAATTGTCAACTGACGACTCACTTTTCGACGTTAAAAATGTGTGTTTCAACGATGAAGCTAATACATCCATCACACAACGTAAATCATCTCAAAATGAAGTTAAAAGTTTTACTACTGCTAAAAAGGACGTAGTTATGTATTCCAATCAATGCTCTAATCACGAAGACAGAAAAACACATCAGGTAAAAAATATTAACCAGGACGATCAAATACAGAATCTAACAAATGATCAACTTAATTATCAGTGTTCAAATACCGATAAAAATAATGGTATAAAAAATGACCAACTACACATAGACAAAAACCCTAAGACTACTGAATTACCTATTGGTATTAAAAATAGTCAAAACAACGATGAAATCATTATAATAGATGATTCTAGCGCCGAAGTCAAAGGTCAACAACATTTTAAGGAGAAAACTACAATGAATATAACAAATGATTTGAGCGTCTTATTACATGAAAAGTCTGACGATATTATATTTGTTGAAACTACAACACCTAACGTAATAGAAATAGACACAGAACCCGTTTTGATTTTGGACACTGATTATGATATTGGTATTGGGTTGAAACTGGAATCCAGTTCCGACGAGAACGAAAATATAATATCTTCAAATGAGTCCCATAATAATGTCGCCCAATCTAAAAATCTAATTGAAACTACTGCCAAACTTTTAAACAAAAGCATTAGTAACTCTTTGTCTGAAAACAAAATTGAAACTGGTCTGACCGTAGAGAACAATGTTATACCGAGTACTAATATTTTACAAAATAAAAAAACTGTAGAACTTTCGGCAGCTGTGCAAAGTGCAACAGAAACAAACAAAATACAGACGAAAGATGGTCTACCAAAAACAATTAATATCGAATCTCAGAGCGCGAGACCAAGTATTAAACCAAAGCCTCAAGGCAATGTTGCTCAATCTAAACCGGACGTTGTAAAACGCAATGAAACAATGCAGTGGCCTTCTAACAATAGTCTTGTCAAAGACGCATTTCTTAAAAGCTTGGAAAGTAACCTAGGAAGCAAGTACCACATAACTGATATTGTTCATCAAGGAAAGTTCTCTACGCTTTATTGTTGCGAACATCAGAATCAATCTAAAAAGGTTATTAAAATGCTCGGGTAAGTCTTGACATAAATATTTTAAAAAAAATAGGAGATTTGTAACTAGGGTATCACCTTTTATTACGAGCTTCTGCTCGCGACTGCTACTACTAGATTTAGAATATCGTTGAACGTCGAATATTGTAAAAAAAATCCGGGATGAAATGTAGCTCATGTGTTAATCTAGGGTATAAGCTATCTCCATTTCAAATTTCATCTAAATGCGTCCAGCCGTTGCGGCGTGAAAGAATACTTCGCGTGCGAGTAACACATTTGTTACTTGAGGCGTACAGTCAACTACTATGTAAGATTATATTTATATTTCTTAATTTGTCCTCCATTATTTGTTATGCAATTACAGGGTTGAATACGATCACTATCACTTGGGATTCTGCAAAGAAGACATGCTTATTAGATTACAAAAAGGTGTACCAGAGGAATATCAGAAATTCGTTTATTTCTTCAAAGGATTTGAAATGAATATGCAGTGGTGTTTTGTAATGGAATATTTTCCTAAAAATTTAGAAGAAGCGCTTTTAATTAATAAGGAATGTTTTCACATAGACAAGGTTCAACAATTAAGCAGGCAGTTGGTGACGGCTGTCACCATCTTGAGAAACAAAAATATCATACATTCAGGTATTTAAAAGCACGTTATTACTAACTTATAGTTTATAGTATACCCATTTTCAATCAGTCATTGCAAGAGTGATAGCAGTCTTTCGCTATCACTCTCGCTCCCGAATCAGAAACTGCATATTTTTTTAAACTAAGTAAGACACAATCGCAAAGCGTGACATTTGGGCTGGCCAGTTTGTTTTCTATACTTCATTTGTTTCGGTATTTACCTAAGAGCAAACAAAAATCACGTGATATAATTGGTCAGTCAATAGAAGCGGAACACTGATACGTCGACGTTCCACAATACAGTTTCGATTGGCTAGACCAATATCGCTAATTCTTTTTTGTTGCGTTTGTGATTGTAAGGACAAATAAAAATTGGAAAAAATACAGAGAAGAAGCCGCGGGCCTCAGCGTCTATTAGAAAAAAAAAATGAAAAATTTATTTAACTAATTTAACTAATCCAGGTAATTGGCATGATTGGTAACTGCGAGATACATATAAATTAATTTAAAATATTTCTGTAAACGACGTTTCTTGGTTTCCCAACCTATGTCTGTCGCAAACTTATATCACAGCAATAAACCGATTTCCATACATTTCATCCCCTTTATTATTTTACCACCTAGTGGGTATTTTTTTTTAGAAACTTTAAATGGCATTTTTATTTATACCTAATCAAAAGCCAAGGAAAAAAGTTTCATCGTTCTAGCTTTAAAAATGGCGAAATTCCATTCAAACTATAATTTTAATATCTAATCAACTGTCTAAAAATACGTTTTAAGCTTCTAGCTTTAAAACTGACGATCTAGCTTTAAAAATGACGATACTTTCATACAACATTTCATCCCCCCTTTTAACCCCTTACAACCCTTTTTTCGCAATTAAAAGTAGCCTATGTCCTTTCTCAGGCTCTAGACTATCTGTGTACCAAATTTCATTTAAATCTGTTCAGTAGTTTTACCGTGAAAGCGAGACAGACAGACAGACAGAGTTACTTTCGCATTTATAATATTAGTTAGGATCAGGATTTAATTAAGTGCCAACCAATTGGAATGGAATGGAAAGCACCAACCTTTTTTGTATGTAATGTATGTATGTAATATTAATGTATGTAATGTATGTATGTAATATTAGTTAGGATTAGGATTTAATTAAGTGCCAACCAATTGGAATGGAATGGAAAGCACCAACCTTTTTTGGGTCTGGGTTACAATCGTGATAGAATGCTTCGCACTTTCAAAGTATGATACGAATAACCAGCATCAAAATCCACGTCTCAGTAGCAAATCAAATCAAATTTATTCATTACCAGTCAAGTAGAGTTCCGGCTTGAGTTGAAATGACGCTTCCACCCGCCGCAATTGACATTATAGCATGTTCAGTGCAGTTCACGGTGGAGGGACGACCCGCCATATTATCTTAGACGAGGTCAGGACAATGTTAAATCAGGTAGGTACCCTACTAAAACTAAAACATATTTTTCAGATATAAAACCGCATCATATCCTATTGGACGAATCTGAAACAAAGCTGAAGCTCGGCGGTTTCGACGACGCATTCTACTATTGTAACAACAAGTTACTCCCCAACGTCGGCACGGTCAACTACCGCGCCCCGGAGCTGATACTGGGCTACTATTCAGACCACGAAATCGATGTGTGGTCCACTGCTTTAGTCATGTACGAGATGGCTACCAATAAACAACTGTTCCCCGGACGTTACAACAACGACATACTTTACAAGCAAATGTGCACGCTTGGTAATATGCCCCACGACATGTTACAACGATCTCTTTTTAGTGGATCTCATTTCTTGGGCACTACGTTCGGTCGGGCCGTCGGGCCTCATGGAAAGGTATTTTTTTGTTTATTATCAGATATAGACACACTGCATTGTTTCAATCTATCTTGGGAAACGAAAAGAGCGAAATACCAACCGTATGTACAATGTACATATATACAGGGTGTCTGGAAAACCTTCAGAGAAATTTGGGGGGGTAATAGTTCGCACGATTCTGATCACGGGGGTATGGTTCATTTTTGTTTCTGTTAATGTAAAAAAAAAAGAAGGATTAATTATATTTATTTTGTTACTTGATGTATCGCAGCCGATATCTCGACCTTGACATTTTGACGTTGATAGTATACTACTCCAACAGTTCGTAGTATCTTACGTCAAAATTCAATGTCCGAGGTCAATGACCTGAGACCATACGTTGTCACATGGTATGTAAACAAACAGTTCGCTCCATGTAAACAAAAATCAAGGTAGCATTATAATAAAAATAAATGAGTAATTTTAGTGCAACTTACTGTATTTTCGTTTTTGCAATTTGAACACTAATTGGTTTTAAATGTGAAATCACTAGGTCTCTTGTTCATGTTTTGCCGAGACTGATCATATCGTCCGTCTTTTACTGTCGAGATCTAACCATTTACCATTGTTTTCTGCTCTAAAGTAGCCCATATAACTGATTTACAGCAAAAATATTGAAGACGTGAATATTGAAAATAACATAATTTAACACTGACATCTAATGACAGCCATAAATTCATAGACTTCTCAAAGTTCAAATAGACGGATTGAACGATCCGATTATTGCTCTCCGTATTGAAGAAAAAAAAGGAGAAAAAGAAAATCGTTTATTGGTGCAAACCACAGAAAAATAATAATCAAATTAAATACAGTGAGAAAATAATTTAAAACAAAACCTTATATCTATTTTATAAAATAATAATGCACCAAATTGGGTGCTACTCAGCATCATAGTGTCAGACATGCCGTGACGCTGCACGCGCTGATTTTCAGGGCAACCAGACGGGGAGAAAGCGCTGCTGGCTGCTGGTTCTTTCCTTTTGATCCGCATGGTATTTGTGGCAGTAGCCAAAAGTCCAAGTGCAAAACATTTTGTCGATGGATATAAAGGTCGTCGCATAATTGATTATAATAGGCTATTTGACAACATTGAAAATATACTACAAATTGTGGTCATCCTATCTGATACTAGCGTAAAATAACGTATTTCACTTTATTTCACATTAAATTATGTCTATTTTTTTGGAAATTACACGAAATAATAAGGATTTTTTTTGAAATTTAATCTGTGGCAAAAACGCTATGTGATGTTAGAAATACTTTATAACCTGTGAGTGTGATGTGAAGTCACATCACATGCAAGTAAACAAAACAAACCCCAAACTAAACATCGCTTCGCTTGTGACATCGCTTCCTTGACTGATTGTGATTGTAGTCCACGTTTTATATTTTCTGGGTGTTCCTTAAGCCGGCTACTCACACACCTGCTGCAGGGGCAATACCGGTCGCACGGCGGTTGGACCAATTTTAGGCTGTTCTCGACACACTAGCCTGCCGTTCAGTGTGTAACTGATAGTCCCGCTGAACGCACGTCCACGAGAAAGCCTCCTGTATTGTCGAAACACCAGAGGATTGGTATCGCCTTGGCACTTTCTGTGGTGCTACCAAAAAAAAAAGGAAGAGAAGATATTGGGTGAAGAATTGGTTGCAGAAACGAAGCAAATTGTGCCACATGAATATTATGAAAGAATTGGAAGTAGATGATCTTAGAAACTTTTTGCGAATGGATATTGATTCTTTTGAAGAGCTCCTGGCTATGGTAACACCATTTTTTCCATTTTGTCCACTCCGCTCGGTTGTCACCAATGAACTGACTGGAATTGCCCCAATCCTACTACACACGCAGCAAACTTGCAGGGCGGTAGACACAATCTAGGGAGCTAGGAAGGTCTTGCGCCCCTGCCGCCCTGCCGCAGGCCCAATCTAAAAATTGCTCCTGCTTGCCTACACACATCACAATTAAGGAGGCAATCAAGGGTCCAATTCCCATATTGCCCCTGCAGCAGGTGTGTGAGTAGCCGGCTTTAGTGGCCTTTTTCTTTTAAGGGTTTTTACCACAGAGTGTAATCACGTCGACCTCTTCTTACAAAGCGATCCTATTTTTATCTTTCTTCTATGATACGAATATCTAGCAACAACATGTATGATGCCAGCTTTAAATGTAATTTTGATAAAACGTAACGTGTAGGTAGGATTTTTTGTTTACAAATGAAACCTAAAACTCTTTTCATAAAGAGTTTTAATGGTCCAAGATTTAAAAAGATAATATGTCAAATTGTCAATAATTAATTATTGTGTTTTTTATTCGTCGGAAGCCCTGATAGTGGTACAAATCAATGAAATACAGCCATGATTCATGATCTCGTAAAAGAAGTAATGTGCCTACGAGTGCAAGTGCTATTTTAGCCGTGTGAGTGTGAGAAAAGTGTGAGTAAAAATCACAATCGTAAGTTTCAGTTTTAGATTATTTCACATAATAGCCCTTATCAGACACCGTCTTTTCATTCACATTACAGGATAATGTGTCAGTTTTCTAAACTCCATGGAGCTTTTGACCATGATTGGAAACATTGTTCATAAGGAACAACTTGTTTATTTACATTACGTTGTGACACATATTATGAATGAATCAGTTAAGATGGGGCACACTGAGAGCATCGTCAGGAAAGTCGATGATAAATCTGTCTGTAACTCAGTCAAATATTAACTTAAACAAAAGTTACCAATATAGGGATGATCCAAATCATCCACCCTATCTACAGTTAAAATTTCTCCGAAGGTTTTCCAGACACCCTGTATATACACGAACTTTTCTACCCATTAGCGCAATTTTATTGAATCCACGAAATCGCGCCCTATTATTTATTTATTTATTTACTTTAAGTACTTAGTTTACATGTTTATCATGATTCATGATAATCATGATATTATAACCGTGCAACTTAAATTTGTTTGACAAAGTCACGTTGTAATCGCTGCTAAAATTAAAACTTACAGTAAAATGACTTTTGATAGGAGCTTCAATATTTAAATTCAGTTTTTAAACGTGTTAAAATTTTCAGGAAAGAATATTTATAGATCATTTTATGAGGAGCAACACGATACACAACACCCTGTTTAACGCGTATGGGTGTCAGTGGGCGCAGAGCGCAAAGACGAAGCTAGTGTGCCAGCCCGCCGAGGACAAGGGCAAGATCGCCGTGTTCGAGAACCTTCTGTACCAAATGCTGGTGTTGCACCCTCGACGGCGCATCGCTATCGAGTTCGTGTTCGCCAACCCTTTCATATACAGAGCCTCTTCTTGATTAACATGCAGCTTTGATAAGGAAAGTTATTTATCTAAGTTATTAATGATTAAGTTTTTGTTTTTTTTAACTACTTCATAATTATAATTTTCATACAATATGTTGTATTAGTTTCATCAGAAACATTAATTTTAAGTATATAAAGAGGCAATATAGTATAATATTGTAGAGGCCCGGAAAATAAGGGATTGCCTGAAGAGATCGTCTCACCAGGTTGAGCCCTAAAATACGAGTCATGCAATCCCCGTTTACACCGAGACATATACACTGACTGACGGGCTCATTTTTTTAATGGCTTAACGAGCACTTGGTCCTCATGGTAAGGGGAATCTGAAACCAGTAGACATTTGCATTCTCAAGATACTATCTTAAATTGTTCGTAAGTCGACGCCATTTATTTGTCCGAGAGCATATGATGCTCCCATGCCTTAATCACCTTTTCATAATCACATACATTCCCGCTCAGCAGATGCCCCGCCGCCGTCGCCCTACGGACGCCGACTTATTATAATATTCCACAAGGTGTATGGTGTACTGCCGTATCGGCGGTTTTTCGTCTAATTTTATTTTAACTATCTTATCTTTAGCACATTTTTGTATTGCATTTTTTTCGTTAGGTATCTTTAATATTTTAAGGATACTTACACCTGACTGAATGGGATTTTGTCGTTTTGCAATCATTTCACTAATCTTTTTCCCGACTACTGAAGGAGGAGGGTATTGTGTTTATCAGCCTATGTTTGTTCCTTCGTGGCGCTCTAGAAACTAAACGCGTGGACCGATTTCGATGATTCTTATGTCAATCGATTTGTCTTAATCTTGTGAGTGACAGTAATTAAAATTCAATGTGACGGCAATTAGACGCCATATGGTAAAAAGAAAAAAAATAAGTCGGCGAACTATGACAAATAGGGTATCAAATTCAAATTCATTTATTTGTCAGAAAACAGTAATACACGATATTAGTTATAAAAAGCACTTGTTGTATTTAGCAAGCAAGCATACAACTATTATAAATATTCTTTAAAATACTTTCCAATTTTATAAATTCTAGTCAATAATAATATAAATTCAAACATCTAAATTTTCCTTGACACTGTAAAAAATTTCTCCATAAGCCATTTTGTCAAGTTACTTTTAAACATTATCCCCGACAACATTCTTAATTCATCCCGTAAATGATCAAAAACTACAATGCTCATATTAAATATGTTTATCTTGTACATATCCTTGCGACAGGGAGGTTTGTACAAAAGAGATATAATACGCGCTCTTGTCTGCCTTTTAATGACTTAACTCCGTTTCTTAAAATATTCTGGGTGGGAGTTGACGAAAACACACAAGTCTCTTATGCGTACGTATGGTAGTGGTAAAATATCAAGTTTTCGAAATAACAGCTGTCATCTCACCGAGCATTCGTCATCACCCTTATGCACTTTTTCTGAATTTTAAATACTCTATCAAATTCCACTGACTTTCCCCACAGAATCAAGCCATAACATAGTACTAAGACACGTATCCATGTTACGCCGTTAGCGCTATTTCCCTAGAAACTGTACCTCTTACCTTTTAAGAGCAAACACAAAACGGTTAAATTGATTACATATTTGATTAATTTGGCTTTCCAATTTAGGTGCTTGTCAATCATTATACCCAGAAATTTAATTGAATCTACTGCTTCGATTGTCACATTTTTGAGCTCGTATAAACCCGTTTTGACATCTCTTTATTTGAAAAACCCACTGAAATGGTCTTAATTTGTACACATTGCAATCTATTTGCCAAATATCGCCCTATCCAAACTAGCCATTACCCTCTATTGCATATACCTTAAGTTTATGTAGAAGTTTGGAATGGTCAACAAAGTCAAAAGCCTTCGACATATCTAAAAGTATTGACACCGCCGGGTTCCATGATTAACACTCTCTGTTATGGCACGTACAAGCCATTGCGAAAACCGTACTGCTCTGAACAAAGGATACTTTATGTTTAGTTACAAACCCATTTATCCTCTTGACTGCTGTCTATGAATAGGTATTTAAAAATCGTCTTTAGGTTTTTTAAATCATTTTTAATTTTGAACGTTTATTTACGATTTATAATTACTTATTTATTCCATGCCATATAAGTTCTATGTTAGGTTAGGTTAGGTTATACCTAAGTCAAGGGGTTATACCGATGTCATATTTTTCACATTGCCAATGGAATGCGACTGTTCACAGTGCGAATGTTAAGGAATCATATTGAAAAATAACCTTAGTCAAATTAAGTCGTTTTTATAAAAAGAAAACTTTCACACTACTTATTTTATAACATTGGTATTATTTAGCCTCCTGAGGTTCCTTGTACTAAAAATAGTACATAATACGGTCATTGAAATAAAGATCTAGTGCAAACGAAGTAAAGTGGAATTTCTTTTATTTTTATGACAAATGGTCAAATTAGAAAATTTACTTTACTTGATTCACAATGGGTTCATATTCCATTGACGAATTTCGTTGTTTGGTGGGCCTTAGGAGGTTAAGTAAAGAACTTATTCCAAAAGTTTGATTCAAATATCTTGCAAAAAATCGTCCAAGTTATGTTAGTTACTTATTTATTTCTTATTAAGTATTTCGCATTTTGTATTTTTTCTAATTATTAGTAGCGAAATTCGCCATTATATTTTGTAAAAAAATCCACAGGCCATCATAATACCATTCAAAAGATACAGCTCTTGAAGTTAGGTCACCAGTTTGCAAGGT
The DNA here is from genome assembly GCA_927399475.2 of Acleris emargana. Classification (NCBI taxonomy): domain Eukaryota; kingdom Metazoa; phylum Arthropoda; class Insecta; order Lepidoptera; family Tortricidae; genus Acleris; species Acleris emargana. The sequence goes on from OV656852.1 coordinate 14,311,087, forward strand.
GCAAATGCGTTATAGATTTTTAGTCCCCTTTTAACTTACTTTGCTTATCTGTCCGTCATTGCGGTCCGAATTTTAACCTTTTGAACGCCACTGCAACTGAAAGTCGTGCCACTGACGCCACCGCCGCGGCGGCCACAGCCGACACGTTCAAGATTCGAGACAATAGTGTATAACGAGTACACTAACTCAGTTGTTTAAATTAGCCTTTACACTTCGGCAGGCTAGCGGAGCAAGCCAAAAAAATTGGGATAAATGAAAAAAAAACAAAAAAGATTAAATTAGAATTTGCTGACTGCCTTCTTCAGATACACTCTCACATGGCCCTCTTTATACTACGCTTTTGTTTATTTGTCCCTAAAGGCCGTAGCAGGATAAGGGAAGGGCAAATGCCCTTTCATGATATTGGGCTGGTTTTAAGTGACTATAGAAATAAAAACCAGCTCTTAATCACGAAGGGCATTTTTTCTTTCCTTATTCTACTACGGCCTTTACAACAATAATAGAAAAAAAAATGAATTTGAATTTAAATTACACTTGATAGTGAGATGTTCTTACAAGCAACGTTACCTATTTGGCATGGTGGTCTCGGTATTCGCCAAATTTCTAGTGTTGCCCTTCCAGCTCTTTTGTTCTCGGCACAATAGTACGTTATGACTCGTGGGTAAAATTCTTCGTCCATCACTTAGTGATTTCGAGGTGACGTACTTGTCCGAGCCCAAAGACTTTCCTACCAGTAAAGAGTGCCAAAAGTTATGGGAGTAGCCAATTTGTCGCAGAGTCTTCGAGCACCTTGTTGACAATTGTTCGACAAGCTGTGAGAAGGCTCGCATGCTAGCATTGTCGGGGAAAGCAAGTTATTTTTCATCTCACTAGCTCGGAAAGCCCTTTTTGTTTGTTTGATATCTATTGAGAAAATCGCTTTTTATCCATATGAGAAGAAAGAGTTTTGACATTTGAAGGCAGCTTAAGTTATATTTGACAGCTAACAAAACGTAAAACGTAAAATGTGCTAAATTTTTAACATCACAATTAATTAATTGCATCGAGAAAAACCACTAAAATACAGTCTTACAACTTTATTTTAATTCATAAATATCAGCATTCAATTCTTGTTGTAAAAACGGATAAAATGTTCTGACAGTCCAAGTAAGTCGATGTGCGAACAAAACGCATCCGAAATAATAAAAAAAAACTCAAAACGTCAAAACTTTTCAATTAAGCCATCAACGTTAAATATTCGCATGTTTTTCTAGTTGGTTTTGTTATTAAAATAGAGTGATTCGAGTGATGAAGACGTATGTGGAATTATGGGAAACCTTGGAAAATGCGGAATTGAGCTTATAATACAAACACTTTTTCTTATTTTCCTCGCTGTAGTGAGATGAAAAGTTTTGTGTTATACACGGGTGAAAAATTATTTTACGTCTCGTGTGTTGAAACACTCGCTACACTCAGGATTATACAGGGTTATTGGTAAGTCGACCTATTCCAGTTAGGAGGTGATAGGGGTGACTATTTGCGATAATTCTGACCCTGATATGCATTATGCAAAAGTGAACCATTTTTGAGTTATCGGGTTTTTTAGTTTTTTTTTAATTAGTCAGAAATGAAACTTCAAAAATTTTTTTTATTTGCTTTTGTACAAGATGAAATTGTTGTTCTTATGCAATATTAAAAAAAAAAAAACTGTACACGTTTGAGAATGCGAGACCGAAAACTAAAAAATACATGTTTTTTTATCAAACTCCAACATAAATTATACGAAAACAGAAAAATTTACCAATACATTTGGCGTGCCGATTACACGTTGATAAAAAAACATGTATTTTTTACAAACATGTTTTTTTTAAATTTGGACCTATAATTATTGTTTTAATATTGAGAAATAACCAGTGTTTAATTGTTTTTGTAAATCAGAAAAAAAATAAGATTTAAATTAATACTTTTTTTGTAATAAATTTTTCAAGTTGAATTTCTGACTAATTAAAAAAAAACTAAAAAACGCGATACTTAACTCAAAAATGGTTCACTTTTGCATAATGCATATCAGGGTCAAAATTATCGCAAATAGTCACCCCTATCACCTCCTAACGGGAATAGGTCGACTTACCAATAACCCTGTAATTTTGAACCACTCGCTTCGCTCGTGGTCATTCATACAATTCTTTCGCTAGGTCATGTTTCAAATGAACACTCGCAGGTAAAATACAACTTTCCCCCCTTGTATAACAAATAACTATTTCATGTCTCATACTCTGACAGTAGGTCAGGGTTTATCTTCGAAGCGTTTTAAAAGTGATGCATGTCCATAGGGAAGAAAGTAATTTCAAAAAGAACTATGCCAATGGACCTTTGCAGTAGCAAAACCTAAAAAGCCTCTTTGTGGTAGGATTAAAAACCTCGATTCATTAGTTGTTGCCGCTCACCACCAACCGCTGCCGCCCAAACCATTTTCCTGCTTCCTGTACTGCCTTCCTAAGCCAATAAACAGTATCTCAGATTCAATCCTCTTATGTTAGTAATAAGGTTGTGATTGCTACAGTTTTATTTGAGATGCTGGTATTTGGCTTAGCCTGGTAGTGTAGCGGGGTAGGTACAATTTAACTGACCTGTCCGGGCATCTCCTTGGTGTGTCCGTCGGGCACGTGGAACAGCACGAGCGGCGCGGCGCGCGCGGTGTGCGGCGAGCGCGGCGCGGGCGCAGCGTCCACGCGGAAGAAGCCGCGCCGCTGCAGCTGCACCACGTCGCCCACGCGCAGCGACGACAGCGCCGGCTCGCCCAGCATCGGGACTTCCCACTGGGAAACAAATACAGAATAGTTCGAGCACTAGTACGTTACCGCAGAGACCGAGAAAAACGCCGTTGGGGGACGAGTATAAGTTAGTGCGGCTGAGATGTTTTTTCCAGCGATACGAGATAACATAACATCAGCCCCAAAATTACCTTGTAAAATAGCATCATCACTATCATCATTGACAAAACTCATTCATATCTACAGTGGTGGACATATAATTAGAAACAGTACATAAAACTTAGGTAAACACAGAATGAACTATCGTTATGAGTAAAAATTATATTGATTAAATCACTATTGACTATGCCAGAATATAGCCAATGAGTTAAAAAACTCATAAAATATTTAAAAAAGTAAATCTGTTCTATCTTTAATTATTAAAAGATTTTAAAAATCATGATAGTTGAATTTCTATTACTGGCCGCTTGGACAACTAATTAGAAACAGGATCCATGGTTCGTTCCATTTTTGAAACTAAAAAAAAAACCTCTTTTTACGCTTTTTCTGTTGTTTCGGCGGCAATTAAACGTCAATTTGGAAAATTACGTGAATAATAAGTATTGTTAAAAATGGGTAAAAATAAGAGTTCTGACGAGTCAACCAGGCAATTAATCGTTAAATTACATTTAGATCGAAAGTGGACTTATAGAAGAATTGCTAAACATCTAGAATGTTCTGTGAAGAAAGTTTTCAACGCTATTGCTCATTATAAAACTAACGGAACTACTAAAAGTGTTGTTAGAAAGGCTCGTCCAAGGAAAACATCTCCCCGGGAAGATTCGCAAATAATACGTGTAGCTAAACAAGAGCCGTTCAAAGGCTCCAACGAGATTAGAAATGAAGTTTTTTCACCTGATGACCCAAGGAACATTTCCTCGAAACTGGTACGCCGCAGATTAGTGGAAGCTAAATTGTTCGGGAGGGTTTCTCGAAAGGTACCGCTTCTTACCAAGCAACACCGAGAGAAGCGATTATTATTTGCAAAGAAATATCTTAACTGGACCGTACGAGAATGGAAAAAAGTGTTAGTCTCGGATGAAACAAAAATAAATAATGGTGAATTCAGACGGCAAACGCTACGTTAGACGTCCAATGAACCATGCTTTTGATTATAAATACACGAGGAGCATAGTCAAACACGGCGGTGGTAATATTAAAGTATGGGGATGTTTTTCTGGTTGCGGAGTTGGACCCGTCCGTAAGATTGAAGGTATTTATTTATTTATTTATGGATCAATTTCAATACAAAAACATCTTAGAAGAGACAATGATTCCCTACACCGACGACTATTGCCTGTGACCTGGATCTTTCAGCACGATAACGACCCAAAACACACGGCCCGCAGTGTTAAATCCTTTCTTAGTGAGCAACGTGTTACCATGTTAGACTGGCCTGCAAATAGTCCCGATTTAAATCCAATTGAAAATTTGTGGTACGTCGTTAAAAAAAAAGTCTCCGTTAAACGTAATTCCAGTCAAAATGAACTTTACGAAGCCTTTGTTGAAGCATGGAACTCGATCCCACTCGATAAATGTATGAAATTACTTGAATCAATGCCACGTCGTTGCAGAGCCGTCATTAATAACAAAGGTTATGCAACTAAATATTAATTGTTGAGAAATTTAGTAAACCAAACATTATTTTACATAAATAATTTGAAATTGTTGACGTTGACACGTTAAAACTTTGATTTTTACCTCATTTCTTTAGTGTTTCTAATTACTTGTCCATGACGGATGGTACTGCAAATGTCGTTTAGTTGTTTGTACGTAACTAAATATCTAAATGGTAGTTGTAAACTCGGATATTTATTTGTTTTTTAATTAATTATAAGTTGTTGAACGTATTCTATGCATTTTGTTGTTTTATTTCCAAAAACAAAAGTTTTACGGCAATGTGCCTTGTATAATGTGAAATACGTCGCAAGTGTTTCTAATTATATGTCCACCACTGTATATAAATATATTACGCGAGGCCGATTTTTGTCCATGGCATCAGATCTACAGTTATAGTTCGATTTTAATAAGTTATATGTCATTGGATTCGGCTCATGCTGGAGAGTTGCATGGAACTCTTCGATTTTTTATTATTATAAAGTACTAAAATTAAATTTAAAAAAACTACTGTGTGACGTCACAATCGAAATAAACAATTTATTTACTGTGACAATGTTTACATGAATGACATTGTGTCAATTTTTAATTTACCTTTCCTTTATGCCAATGTATCAATCACACTGTAGTCATATTAATTCAAAAAAGTTGATATACAAACTCAATCCCGCATATTTACGATTTTGAAAAATGACTTTTTTTTATGGCATAGGGAGGCAACGAGCGCACAGACCACCTGATGGTAAGTGGAAACTGCGACCCATAGACATTCGCATTCACAAGACTGCAAATGCACTGCCAACCCTGAGGACTAAGATGGAATGCCTCTATGCTAGTCATTTCACCGGATGTCTTATCCCCAAACCGGAACACAACAATGCAAACACTGCTGCTTGGCGGTAGGTTAACCCTTAATCACACGGAACACTTTTTATGAGATTTTGAAAAGTAAGAATGGTTTTTAGGTTAATCCTAATTTGGATAAGATGATGGTACCAACCCGGACGGACCCTGCACAAGGTCCTCCCACGAGTGACATGTCATTGGAGTAGTCTCATGCTGGAGAGTTACATACGAAAACTCCGATTTTTTTTAAATGATAAAGTACTGAAAATTAATATTATTAGCGTGTCTCCGCCTAAGCGACACGGTGTCCCCTTAAAAAGGGTAAACCAATTTAAATATTTGGGGCACTGGCTTACTGAGTACCTCAAAGACGATGACGATATGGAGAGGGAGCGAAGGGCGCTATCACTGAGGAGGAATATTTGTTTGCAGCCCTTATTACAAAGCAATAAGATGAAAAAGTGGATATACATCTCTTTGTGTGGTTGTTTGTATTCTTCACCCCATAAAAAAGTGTTCACTAAACTCACCCTCGTCTGATGTCCAATATACTGCTTGAAGTCTTCGTCCTTGCCCAGCACCGCCTTCGATATGATGTGGTCGAAGTACACGCAGAACACCTCGACGGGCGGCGCCTGCGCGGTGTCCGCGAGCCACGTCAGCTTGACCGTCTTCTTGAAGTCCTTGTTGTCAAGGTTGGGCGTGGCGTCCACACTGGTCACGGTGCCATCAGATGATCTAAAAAAAGGTTGATTTGAATTTGGAGTTGCTCCAGAACCAACAGAGCACTGGATTGCTGTTTAACTTTTTTTGTAGTATTTGTACTGCGTGGAAACTGTCAAATGGGGCCTTTTAAAACTATAATTTAAGCTGGCAACAACAAAAAATACAAAAACATATACTGGACAATTCTAAGTAGTTTTATGAAATTACTTTTTCTTCTTTTTTATTTATGACGGCTATATTTATTTCCAATGTCAAGTGAATGAGAGTATAATCAGTAAAATAATTAAGTACAGTCAAATTCATAAATATATAGGTACGTTCCCAAAGAGTCAAAATTATCTACACGCCTTTTTATGCCACTGGTAATAAGGTCTATACAGGGTGTCTGGAAAACCTTCGGAGAAATTTGGGGGGGTAATAGTTGGCACGATTCTGATCACGGGGGTATGGTTCATTTTTGTTTCTGTTAATGTAAAAAAAAAGAAGGATTAATTATATTCATTTTGTTACTTGATGTATCGCAGCCGATATCTCGACCTTGACATTTTGACGTTGATAGTATACTACTCCAACAGTTCGTAGTATCTTACGTCAAAATTCAATGTCCGAGGTCAATGACCTGAGACCATACGTTGTCACATGGTATGTAAACAAACAGTTCGCTCCATGTAAACAAACAGTTCGCTCCATGTAAACAAAAATCAAGGTAGCATTATAATAAAAATAAATGAGTAATTTTAGTGCAACTTACTGTATTTTCGTTTTTGCAATTTGACCACTAATTGGTTTTAAATGTGAAATCACTAGGTCTCTTGTTCATGTTTTGCCGAGACTGATCATATCGTCCGTCTTTTACTGTCGAGATCTAACCATTTACCATTGTTTTCTGCTCTAAAGTAGCCCATATAACTGATTTACAGCAAAAATATTGAAGACGTGAATATTGAAAATAACATAATTTAACACTGACATCTAATCACTTTATTTCACATTAAATTATGTCTATTTTTTTGGAAATTACACGAAATAATAAGGATTTTTTTTGAAATTTAATCTGTGGCAAAAACGCTATGTGATGTTAGAAATACTTTATAACCTGTGAGTGTGATGTGAAGTCACATCACATGCAAGTAAACAAAACAAACCCCAAACCAAACATCGCTTCGCTTGTGACATCGCTTCCTTGACTGATTGTGATTGTAGTCCACGTTTTATATTTTCTGGGTGTTCCTTAAGCCGGCTACTCACACACCTGCTGCAGGGGCAATACCGGTCGCACGGCGGTTGGACCAATTTTAGGCTGTTCTCTACACACTAGCCTGCCGTTCAGTGTGTAACTGATAGTCCCGCTGAACGCACGTCCACGAGAAAGCCTCCTGTATTGTCGAAACACCAGAGGATTGGTATCACCTTGGCACTTTCTGTGGTGCTACCAAAAAAAAAAGGAAGAGAAGATATTGGGTGAAGAATTGGTTGCAGAAACGAAGCAAATTGTGCCACATGAATATTATGAAAGAATTGGAAGTAGATGATCTTAGAAACTTATTGCGAATGGATATTGATTCTTTTGAAGAGCTCCTGGCTATGGTAACACCATTTTATCCATTTTTGTCCACTCCGCTCGGTTGTCACCAATGAACTGACTGGAATTGCCCCAATCCTACTACACACGCAGCAACCTTGCAGGGCGGTAGACACAATCTAGGGAGCTAGGAAGGTCTTGCGCCCCTGCCGCCCTGCTGCAGGCCCAATCTAAAAATTGCTCCTGCTTGCCTACACACATCACAATTAAGGAGGCAATCAAGGGTCCAATTCCCATATTGCCCCTGCAGCAGGTGTGTGAGTAGCCGGCTTTAGTGGCCTTTTTCTTTTAAGGGTTTTTACCACAGAGTGTAATCACGTCGACCTCTTCTTACAAAGCGATCCTATTTTTCTCTTTCTTCTATGATACGAATATCTAGCAACAACATGTATGATGCCAGCTTTAAATGTAATTTTGATAAAACGTAACGTGTAGGTAGGATTTTTTGTTTACAAATGAAACCTAAAACTCTTTTCATAAAGAGTTTTAATGGTCCAAGATTTAAAAAGATAATATGTCAAATTGTCAATAATTAATTATTGTGTTTTTTATTCGTCGGAAGCCCTGATAGTGGTACAAATCAATGAAATACAGCCATGATTCATGATCTCGTAAAAGAAGTAATGTGCCTACGAGTGCAAGTGCTATTTTAGCCGTGTGAGTGTGAGAAAAGTGTGAGTAAAAATCACAATCGTAAGTTTCAGTTTTAGATTATTTCACATAATAGCCCTTATCAGACACCGTCTTTTCATTCACATTACAGGATAATGTGTCAGTTTTCTAAACTCCATGGAGCTTTTGACCATGATTGGAAACATTGTTCATAAGGAACAACTTGTTTATTTACATTACGTTGTGACACATATCGTCGGTGAAACTGCAAAACCGCGTATGATGATGATGATGATGATGATAAGTGGGGACGCCCAGCCGAAGCAGGCGGGCAGTCGATTCGGTTGCCCGTTCATTCTGCCCTATTCCCCTCAGTCGTGCCTCAGGTTACTGGCCCGGCGGCGCTCCCATCCAGCTTCGATCCCATCTTCCTGTCTTCCTACAGAACAACAATGCGTCCCGTAAGTTGATGCTTTTGAGATCTTCTGTGGACAAAACGTCCTTTCCGAATGTGTGGTATCTCAGTGACGAGTACATGACACACTCGGCTAGGACGTGTTGACTAGTTTCCTCTTTGCCACAGTGTGGGCATTGAGGGTTCTGTTTAATACCTATTACCGTCAGATGTCTGTTGAGCGGACAGTGTCCAGTCAGAATTCCTGTTAGTATGCTTAGGTTGTACTTACCCAGGTTTAGAAGGTACCTTGTTCTGTTTTTATTAACCCTTCCTATCATGAGTTTGGATTGTCTGCACCCTTGCGTCATCCCCCATGCCTCATTTGTTTTCTTTTCCATTCTTCTGGCGATAACTCCTTTGGTTACCATCTCCGATATTGGTAATACCGGTTCCGGGCCTAGGTACTGTTGGTCCGCACCTGCTCTGGCAAGTTCGTCTGCCTTCTCGTTTCCCACTGCTCCACTGTGTCCTGGCACCCACGCCAGTGTTACATGGGATGTGGTGCCTAGAGTGTTCAGTTCATTCCTACACTCTTGTACTAGAGATGATTTGATCACCGGATTGTCTAGTGCTTTGAGTGCCGCTTGGCTATCTGAGTATATTATAACGTGACTACCCGTTACATTGCTTTTTTCCTTGAGGCTCAGGGCACACTTCATGATGGCGAAGACTTCTGCCTGAAACACACTGGTGGAGCCCCCTAGTGGTATCGTCGTGTGCTCATCTGATTCTTGGCTATATATGCCCGCTCCCGCTCTTTTGGTTGAGGATTTCCATGAACCGTCTGTGAAGCATGTCACTTTGGGTTGTGGTATTTCTCTCTCCCAGCTGTCTCTCTCTCCTATGTGGATTCTGTATTTCTTGTCGAACCTCTTTCTTTTCTTGATTAGGTCATTGTTTACCATGAGCATATCCATGTTTGACATTGACTCTTTCTGTATGCTTGCGTGTCTCTTGTCCATCTCGGACCCGATCCACTCCCTGCTCGCTTTTATTCTATACCACTGTTCTGTGGCTCTCTTCTCCACCTCTATGTGTACCGGGTTCAATCCTAGCATGATCTCCAGGGCTTGTGTAGGTGCTGTTCTCATTGCCCCGGTTGTCATCAGACATGCTAGTCTTTGAACCTTTGTTAATTCTTTGTCTATATCTTTTATCTTTGCTCTGTGCCACCACACGATGGCTCCATAAAGGAGTCTGGGTAGGACCACCGCTTTGTATATCCATTGCGTTATCCTTGGTCTTAGTCCCCATCTCCTTCCTATGGCTTTCCTGCATTGCCACAGGGCTATAGTGGCTCTTCTGCATTGCTCCTTTACATGTGTCTTGTATAGCAGCTTGCTGTCTAGTACTACTCCAAGGTATTTTATTTCCTTGAGTGTTTCTATCTCTTCACCTTTTATTTTTATTGGTGTTAGGACGGGCAGCTTCCTTTTGTTGGTGAAGAGTACTATTTTCGTCTTGGTCGGGTTCAGGTCTAGTCCCCTGTTCTGACACCAATTTAGTACCTGTTTTATCCCTCTTGTCATGACTTCTCTCATTACACTGAGGACTTTTCCCCTCACTAAGAGTACCCCGTCATCCGAATACGCTTGCATGTGTATACCTCTTGTGTTAGTTTCTCTTATGAGCGAGTCTAGTAGGAGACACCATAGGAGTGGTGACAGACAGCCTCCTTGTGGGAATCCACGGCTCGTCTTTATCCTTATTGAGTCTCCCCCCAGTTGTGCTGTGATCGCTCTCTCTTCTAACATGGCCATTATCCATCTCCTGACTGCGGGGTCTATGTCATCCCTCCGTATACATTTCTTTATTGCACTAAAAGTAGCTCTGTCGAATGCTCCCTCTACGTCGAAGAAGCATCCCAGTGCCAACTCCTTGTCTTCTAATGCTCTTTCTATCCTTGTAGTCAGGTTGTGCAGAGCTGTCTCTGTTGATTTACCTTCCATGTAGGCGTGTTGATGCCCGTGTAGGGGCAGTCTACCGCCTTGCATGCTTGTCCTTATCTGTGTATCTATGATCTTCTCCAATGCCTTCAAAACAAATGATGAGAGGCTTATGCTTCTGAAGGATTTAGCGTCCTTGTAGTTTTTCTTGCCTGGTTTAGGTAAAAATATTACCTTTACCTCGCTCCAGATTTTCGGGATGTGGCCTAGCACCAGACTTCTTTCATAAATTTCTTTCAGATGGTTCCAGATGTATTTCCACCCCTTTTGTAGTAGTGCGGGTATCACTCCATCTGGTCCTGCCGCTTTGTAGGGGGCGAAGGAGTTTATAGCCCATTCCCCCACTTCATCACTTATCTTGAGGTTCATCGTTTCCCCTGCTTCCCTTATCTCGTTATTATTTTTTCCTACTGTAGCCTCATGTAAGTTGTCCTCCCTGCAATCGGGAAAGTGTGTTTTTACCATGTGCTGCAGTACTTCTTTGGGGTCCGTCAGTTCGGTCGATCCTACTATCAGGCTACCCAGTTGGCAGGTTCTCTCGTTCGACAGTACCCTTACTAATCTCGCTGCCTCTGTGTAGCGTTGTATCTCTCCCGTGAATGTTTTCCATCCCTGTGCTCTCAGTTTTTCTCTAGTATTAGTATATTTGTTCCTAATGCTTCTGTATTCGTGCCAGCACTGATCATTGTTCCTTTTCAGAGCTGATCTTAGCGCTTTACGAGATCTCTTCCTCAGTTTCTGTATCTCTTTATTCCACCACGGCTGTCCCTTGTCTCCGTTGCTCGTTTTTTCCGGACACGCCGATAGGTAGGCTTCTGATATGGCTTTGTTCAGATCTTCTGCAGCTCTGTCCAGCTCCTCACTCGTATCTGGTCTTCTATGGCTCGGTGTCCATTTACTCAGTATATCGTTATATTGCTCCCAATCCGTTTTTCTAGGGTTTCTTATTTTCGTTCTTTCCGTGTAGTAGTCCAGGCCGTACAGTAGTCTTCTGTGGTCCGACATACTGTCCTCCCTGTCCACCCTCCAGTCTCTTACATGTTTGCCTATCTCCCCTGAGGTAATTGTTATATCCAATACCTCCTCTCTAGCCCTGGTTACAAAGGTTGGGGTTGTCCCTGTGTTATGTATGTCCAGGTCATTACTTACAATAAATTCTAGTAGTGCTTCCCCCTTCTTGTTGGTGTCGGTGCTCCCCCACACCTCATGATGTGAGTTTGCATCGCAGCCTACAAGAATGGGTGTTTTCTTACCTTTATATCTTATAATCGTTTCCTCCAATTCTCTAGTTGGCGCGTTGCTTTCACCTGGGATGTAGCATGTTGCCATCGCTGCTTTGATTCTCTCTCCACTCCTTGTCACGAGGTTGATTTCTACCACGACTAGGTCTCTGAAACATATGGTCACAAGGCATCCCATATTTCTTAAGTCTCTACTAACATAAATGCATGCCCTAGGTGGTAACTCACCATTTCTTTCGAAGTGTAGGTCACCCCCCAGGCTTCCCAGGCCTGTGACCTGGTTTTTCCATACATACGGTTCTTGCATCAGGACTATATCAATCTTTTCCCTTACTATGTATTGACATAGTTCCGACATTGCGTCCTTACAATGCTGAAGGTTTACTTGACATATTCTTATTTTTTTGTAGTTTGTGTTGTGTGTGTTGTTGTGTAGTGCTGGTTGTTTGTCTGTGTTGTCCATTGCTGGTTGTGTTTATGTGTAGTGTTGCTGCCCCCCGTTTCCCTAGACTGAGGAGCCCCCTTCGGTTTCCATCCGTGGTGGATGGTCATCGATCGGGGCTGCCTCTGCCTGGTTTTCGGGTTGCAGCGCTGGGTCGCCACAACTGCACTTGCAGCTACAGCTCCCCCTCCCACCCGGGGTCTCTGCCTCCGCCTCTTTCCTCCGGGGCTGAGCCCTGACCAATCGCGCCCTGATGCGTGTGGCTTGGAAAAATAGCCATTGGCTAGTCTCCGCACCCCACGCATCCTCTACGCTCTTGGGCACCGAGTAACACACCCGGATACCCGTGGCCAGGTTCTCCCGCCCCACCTGCGTCCACTCTTGGAGTTTCAGCTCCCCTTCCCTGTCCCAGTTTTGGGCTCTCAGGTAGAGGAGCGGATCCTCCAGGAGCTCCTCCGGCGGGCCTGGGATCCAGACATTGACCCGGGTGTTGCTCAACATCCGGGCCTGCAGCCTATGCCCCTGAGGCTCCCCCAGGTCCTTCTCAAGAAGCCACTCCCTCGCCTCTGCCGTGGATGGTGTCACAAGGAAAAATCCCTCTGACACCAATCCCGACATGGCGAACTGGAGTTGCCTCCCTCGAATTCCCTGCTCCTTAATCGCCTCCGTAATGAAACGGCTGACAATTCTCCGGACTTCGGTCCCTAGCGACTCATCCAGCGGTACACCGTCCTCGCGGCAGATCGCCACTGCGAGCCCTCTTTTTCTCTGCCTTGGTCGGTAGTCTGCTGAACTCGCCTCCCTCCGTCGGGGTTGCCGCCGTGGCGGTTCCCTCCTCCGAAGTTGATGGTGGGTTCAGCAAACGCTCCTCGTCGTCCAAGGACAGATTCACCAGCTCACTCCACGGCATCTGCAGGGGTCCCCCTTGCACCTTCTTGTCGGTGCTTGGCATCCCTCCTGCTTCTGCCCCTTCCGCTCCCTTACACTCTGGCGTCTGCGGGGGTCCCCCTTGCACCATCTTGTTGGTGCTCGGCTTCCCTCCCACTTCTGCCTCTTTCGCTCCCTTTCTTTCATCTTTTTTTTGTTTGTTTTGGCTTCCATACTTGTCCTTCTTAATATTCATCCGACTCGCTCCCCACCCTCCTCGGAGCCCTCCTACTGGGGATGGTTTGACCCATCAGGGATACGAGTCCGATATAGCGCTCCGGGGTGAGCTGTCAAGTGAGCCCGCACGATGTCAAGCCCTCCGTCACCACTACAGCGACTCGGGGCCGTACTCCGCCGGCTACTGACCTCATCACCCCAGAACGCTCGCCCGCGGCCAGAAGACTGTAGACGCGACAGCCGATTGATTCTGACTGGCTGGGCCAGAACCTCCCGTGTGAGATGAATCCCGAGCCAAAGTGGCGTGTTGTTATCCGAGGGTAACTACTCCGACCCTCTTCAAACTCAGCCTACCAGGATCTCGTTCTCCACCCGTACGGGTCCCCGCGCACGGCACAAACACGCGGGTGGCATTTTACCGCCCCCCATCCTTTCCTATTGGATAGGAGGCCCGCTGCGACATGCCACAACATCGCTTGCAGCTGATTGGATAGGAAATTTAGGAGGCGTGGATGGGTGAAAACAGGACGGTCAGGAGTGCGACTGTTGTTTCTGTTCTACTCGTTTAATCCGAGGGAAACCGAGTAGTTGACAGGCAGCAACCTCGGGAAGGAACACAACCAGTCTTGCCTGGGGTATCATAGCAACTGTGAGCTCCACCCTCGGCCGTTAGCCAAACCAACTACCGGACAAGTAGATTGACATAGGGACGGACCCATATCATCTGGCGACCGGTCGCAAACTAACGTTGATTTGGACCCACCCCCGCCCGCAAAACCGCGTAAGTGACGTTTTAAATAAGGAGCAAAATGCACCTTTTTAATAAGACCGTAAGGTTTATTTTGCTCTATCATAAATTTGTTACTTACGCGGTTTTGCAGTATCACCGACGATATTATGAATGAATCCGTTAAGATGGGGCACACTGAGAGCATCGTCAGGAAAGTCGATGATAAATCTGTCTGTAACTCAGTCAAATATTAACTTAAACAAAAGTTACCAGTATCTACAGTTAAAATTTCTCCGAAGGTTTTCCAGACACCCTGTATATACTATAGTTGGCCGTTTAGATTTTAGTGCTTTTGACTAGAGATGCGCCGAATAGTGATTTCAGCGAATAGCCGAATAGTGATTTAAGCGAATAGCCGAATACCGAATACTATTATTCAGTTTAACCTTTACCGAACCGGATATTCGGTTTACCATATCGTTGTTTGGGCGTGAGCCTATGAGTGGGCGTAAAAGATCACGTGCTTGGGACTAGAAATACTCGAACCGAATATATTCGGCACCAAAACCGAATAATTCGGCCGAATATATTTAGTGAAAAAAATTAGTCGATTACCCCGAATATTCGGGTTTAAACTAGAGTTGCCGCGAATAGTGGTTATAGCGAATAGTCGAATACCGATTAATCGCCATTCACTTTGGCGAATAGTCGAATAACTCGACATTACTATTCGACATAAAAAAACATTAAACACATTAAAAATATTTCTAATTTCTTCTAAGGTTGTGAGCAAAAGAAAACAATAAAGTTAAAGAAATCTGTTTCATGTTATATATGTAGTGAATTTAATTTTCAATTTTTAAATGCTAGCAAGTGGCAACCCTTTTCTTGTACATAGTTTACGGGGAATACCCCGTTTTGTATAACCCAGCGTTTATTATTGTAGGACTTTATTCATAAAGACTATTTTACGAGGCAGGTTTAATTTACGAGGAAAAACGAAACCGACTTGCTCCCAAACGTGCAGAAAAATAGTACATTGTTGCCTAGGCGCGGAAAGTAAGGGTTTTCCTGACGAGGTGGTTAGCAGGCCGAGCAACAGCGAGGCCTGCTAAAATACGAGTCAGGAAATCCTCGTTTCCGCGGAGGCATACATAATGCTTTTCTCAAACATGTGAGGAAATAATACAAATACATTTCTAAAAAGCAAGTAATTTAATTTACATTTTTGTTTGCCCTCCACAGCATAAATTGGTCATAAGTTCGGTTATATTTTTCCTTAGATTTAGCGGGAAGCAGGTTTTGCCTAACCGAGGCAGCTTCAGATTTTAATATAGGCGGTGTAGTACCTATTTCGTCGCTTTCGTCGCTTGAGCTCATTTTTTATAGTAAGTATTTCACACAACAAATAGTTTAATATTCGGTTTCACAATTATATTATGCAGAATGAACGAATGTTACCGACTGTCAATTGTTTTTAAATACTAACCATAGACATTGGAATGCAAATTCAAAAATAAACACACGCACTGTGCTAAAAAAGCGAGCAGTTACCTTGGCTGTTTGGAATTTTTGTCTTGGTCCTTTTGATTTTCTATGCAAATTGACAGCATTTTTAAGAAATATATGGACATGGATGGAAAGTGTTTTCTTATGTTTTTTTTACTCCTAGGAGTAAAATGAGGCTCTTTCCGTCCTTGTGTTTCAATCGGAAAACCGTTTTTTCCGAGCATGTTTGAGAAAAATGTCTTTTTGCACCACAATCTGCCTCTGTTGGATTTTAAATATTAATTAAAAAGCCTAACTAATTTAATTTCATGAATATGATAGGCACAGGCACATATTACAGATAATAATTGATATTGTGTATTGTTTTATTAGGGAAAATAATTAAAAAAATGATTATTTTTAACTCATTAGTTTTTTTGTTCGATAAAAGTTTATTTTAGACGACTATTCGCCGAATGCCGAATAATACTAGCTATTATTCGGTATTCGACGAATATCAAAAAAATTACGAGTAATGCCGAATACCGAATAATAGCGAGTATTCGCGGCAACTCTAGTTTAAACAGCTTAGGTTTGGGAATTAGTTGCTGGTAAGTTTACAAATACAAGTCTTAACCCCCGTTTATTCGTAACCTTATAAAAAGAATTATAATCGATTTCAGTTATTGATCCATCATAGAACTCTGTCGCAGATAAGGTAATGAATAATTTTGATGTAATTTTTTTAACAGACTGCTCGCATGTTCTCATTATAACAGGGTTCTACGGTAGTTCACGATTATAAATCCGTGACGGTACCCGGTAAACTACTTACTTGTGAATCTTATCAATCATAATATTTCCGTAGTAAATAAACGTAGCGTTCTCTCCTTCTTTCAACAAATTTGCATCAACTTGGTCTATAAGAAGTCGCTTAGACACCCAAACGACTTTGGACCCTACTTCCGGGTTCTTAGGGTGCAAAGCTACATCTATCTTGCTGTCGGCGCTGACGCCCTTTAGGTTTACTGGCACTGTATCAGTTTCTAGAGTTGTATAGCGAGGCGCAATGGGGTCGATGACCTGGAAAAAAAACCATATAAAATTGTTTTTTCCTGTTGGTTTTATAACAAAATCATAAAAATGGACACTTTTAGCTAAAGGCACCAATAATGGACACTTAACTCTTAATTCAAACATCATAAAGTTATAAATTGATTGTCTCAAAATAAATTGTTATATGCCATAACAATCAAGTGTAAATGATTGGTCCTTGTTCATTACTGGTTCCACCACCCTAGTTGGCCGGTATACAACAGACCGTTGAACGAATACGGGCCGCTGTCATATATTGCCAACCCGAATGTAAACGCGCCATAACACAGCCAGGTAGACTCGACGTCAAAATGTTGCACCAAACGTTACAGTAGTAAGAACGGTCATACAAATCGCTTCGCACTATCGTCGATTAGTTTCACGTCTGAATATCGGGCGTTACATAGCCTCGACGCAAGTGCGGCATTACTTCGAAACTGCATCCGTCAAGGAGGCGAGCCTACCGTGTCTCAAGCTATGATGTGTCCTGGGCACGCACGCGCGGATATTAACTACTCTAAAATACATACATACATACCTTCACGCCTTCATTCCCAGAGTGGGGTAGGCATAGCTACAGAATTACCTACAACTCTAACAACTTATTGTTAATTCTATAACCACATTTTGCCACTAACAGGCTGATGTTGACGATGTGTATATTAGTGACAGGTTGCAAGCCCATCGCCTAATAATACTACAAGCCTTTATTCCCTTAGTCGCCTCTTACGACTTCCACAGGAAGACATGGAGTGGTGCTATTCTAAGCCGGCTACCACACAGCATACATACTCTAAAATATTTTTGTAAAATGCGGCTGTAGTAGTTTTTAGTGTTTTTATTTATCGATTTTCACCACATCGATTGTATCATGTCATCGAACGCTGTTTAATATTTATTACGCAGGAGGTTTTAGGTTAGACGTGTGACTACCAAAAAAACAAACTCATGCGGCGAGAAATGCCTTTCGATGTAATGAAAATTCTGCGTAATGATATGTTCGTTGAAAGGTGTTTCGATTGTTTCGATAAAATAGTAGGAAGTACCGGTTTTGGCCACCTTTACACCGTTTTTGGCAACTCTAAATTTTAACTAATATCTAAAGAATTTTGAAAATACGTAATGTTTTAATATTATATCTTTATATGAATCTTCAGTCTTAACTATTCACGAATATTATTTGTAAACTTAAGACAGAACAGATAAGTACAGAAGTAAATCACATGTATGTACTTCACTTTTCATACCTACGCTCGGCGGTCGCTCTAGGGTTGTCAACTATGGCTTATGCACAAAAACTATCGCGGTTGTGGCACTCGTATCTAGTCGTTTGATTTATTGTTGTGAGATGCTTTGTGACAGACAGACGGACAGACGGACAGCGGAGTCTTAGCAATAGGGTCCAGTTTTAACCCTTTGGGTACGAAACCCTAAAAATACCGTAGGTAACTTCAAAAATAACCGACCAGACGAATTAATATTAAAGTGGAGGGGGTGACTGGAGGGGCTAATCCAAACCCGCAGTACCTACCTATAGCCCGTAATAGCAAAAACTTATCCTACAAAACAAAACAATAAACCTACCTACTAGGTATTTACTACAATACAAAAAGTTTACAGAGCAGAAACCTACAAAATTTTACGTTTGTCAATTTTCGAAAATTCCTTATAACTTCTAAACGGATTACCCTAGTTACACAATTTCCATTACCATATACGTTTTAGACCTAAACCTATCAAAAGACACTAAAAACAACACAATATCTACACAAACAAAAAAACATGTTTTCAACTTACGTAAGGTGGCGTGAATTTACCTTACAAAAATATAGTTAAGTACTTCGTTTATACTGATTCAAAATAGGAAACTATTATTTAAATCGATCTTAGATATATTCTTCGGGGGCCGGGGCGGGGCGCTTACCTAGCTAACTCTTCTGTGTAAGTTTAAAACGAACCATTGAAATACAAGCAGATACCTACTTACCTCTCTGAAGCCACTGGTAGCTTGAAAAAGGACAGTTCACCGTTTAAAGTGGAATTTAAGCAACCGTCCACTCAACAGTTATAATAACTTCTTTTTTGTTGCTCCATTATACCTAATTATCGCACAAAAAAGTCCACGGACGCGACGCGTGTCAAGCGGACGGCACTCGCGCTCGCACTCTTCCCAACTACTCCGAGATATCGTGTCCGTGAGCGGTGTCTATGTGTGCGTTGCTCGAGCGCACTTTGTATGTAGATTGCTTTCTGTACCTATCTGTTCTGTGCTTAAGAGTATTTAAAAAATAAAGTGGTTAAAAAGGATACAGTGGCCACAAAGGGTACTTCAACCCTACCTAGTTTTTAGGTTAGCCGTACCTTCTTGTTGATGGCCCAGATCTTGTCCCACTCCATGAAGACGACGGACCGGCTGGAGCCCTGCGCGCGGATGAACTGGCGCAGCCCCTCCACCGACATGCCGCGGCGCAGCACGCCGCGCACCGTCGGCATGCGCGGGTCGTCCCTGGGAAACACAACTATATTTTCAATTCTCATGCTCTTAAAACTTTCTTCTCTGCATATCGGGACTAAAGCTCCATATAATCTCTAGGGATTCAAGTTTTTTTTATTTACTTTGTAAACCCCTACACATCCAATCACGGTGTTTTTGACTGGAGGATTATTTGTTCATTAAACAATTTTTAGAAACATATTTAAAAAAAAAACGTGAAACACGATTAATGATTACGAATATGAATCTATTTAATTTAAGGACGAATTCATTTTATTATACATAGTCCAATTAGTTTTAAAATAGTTTTCAAGTTTGAATCTGTTGGCTAGTAAATATGCAAGCATTTAAAGCGTCACTTTAAAAATTATGAAAAGGAAAAACCACGGAGCAAATTTTTACATCACATCCACGCAGCAGTTCGCATTGTTGTGTTCTGGTATGGGAATAAGAAAACCTGTGAAATTACTAGCACTGCTAACCCACTAAAGCTTTTCTCGTTTATCATTCAACAATGATAACTCTTTGTACTGAAAAAAATGCTCTTAAAAAATGTCCTATCAATCCTCTATAACTTTTACTATATTATAATAAATCTCTGTCGATTCATTTTTGATACAAGCTTTTGTTGCCGACCGTACTTTTTTTGCAGCGTCATTATCTGCTTATCAAGACCAAATAAATGACTTCCAACACGGTGGGTCTACGTCGAGTATAGCAGAGATTCGGTCGCCACCTTTTAACTCCATCATCAGATCAGCTCCATGTCATAATAGTATTGCATTGGTATCCAATTTTCACATGTATGCAAATTTGGAGCTTTATTGGTAACCAGAGAGTGGGTCAAATTTAACTTGCAAAATTTGTCCCGCACATACATACATACATAACTTACATAGTATACATTCATTGCAAGTTAAATAAAAGCTTGTAAAAATGTACAGGTATAGAAATAATCAAGCAGAAAGTCTTACCATCCGTCAACCAGTCCCTGCTCCACGAACCAGGTGAGCTTCCTCTTCGATAAAACTGTGTACGTCATGCTCAATCTGAAAAGTGTCAAAATTTACCGTTCAAAATCCGTTGTTAGGAACTCTATTTAAGTAATTCCTCTCCTCAGAATTAACCTCGAAAATACTTTTTATTTTAGAAGTCCTTGCGGCGTTTGTCTAATTATCACACGAATGGTTGCGTTTGCTAAGTTAGTGGAAGAATGACCTCGTGCAGGATCCGTCGGGATCGCACCCATCTTACCCTATTTATTATGTATTCCAGTTGGGTAAGAGCACCGGTGAAATGGGAAGTATAGAGGCATTCCATCTAAGTCTTCAGAGTTGGCAACGCATTGATTTCCTGAAATTGCCATCGTAAGATTGCAATCTTGAGATTGCAAATGTCTGCGGGATACCATCAGGTGGCCTGTGTGCTCATAAGCCTTCTCCATCCCATACTAATAGGTACTACAAAAAAACTACTAGGTACTAATAAAACAAAAACCAGCCTATTTCACCATCGGGACTATCACAGGTGCCAGGTGACATTTCGGTGTACATGGCGCCGTTTATACGAATCTCAGTTATGTGGAACCTTGCAAACTTTGCATTGTACCTACACTGGTCACTTGTCAACTATCACTGTCACTGCCACGGTGGTGAAATAGGGTGGCAGTCTACAAATTTCATCGCGATCCGGCTAGAATTGGCGAGGGGAATTGACAGCGATTAGACAGAGAGATCCGATGTGCACTGCGACGTCATGTAACAGGGCGGCCATACGAACTCCATGTTAAATTTAGTTTTGCTAGAAAGAGATGGGAACAAATCTTTGTTGGCTTATATCTTGGTTATATTTATAGCTATTCAAGATTTTTCTCGACTGTTTGTTACATGAATTCATGAATCCACTTTTTTTGAAGCTGTAAAAAAAAGAGATGAATATTCCCTATGGCCGGTACCTGCTGTACTCCCAGATGTAAGGTTTCCGGAGCCCTAGTGCCTCAATGAACCAGTAGAATTGCGGGTCGCGGTCGTGGTACTCCATGGTGCGCAGCACGTGCGTCACGCCCTCCACGGCATCCACTATTGGGCACGCGAAGTCGTACGTTGGGTACACTCTGAGGAAAAGGAGTAAGTTCCCGTAAGATATATAATATTTTGAAACCGTTTTAGTTGCCGATTGTATCATGTAGAACAAAGAAAATGATTTCGCTGAAATTACGTACATTAGAAATTTTGTTGCCTCTTTCAGACTCTATCATGAGATCACGTTATAGATAGCATAATATGTGATGTGTGTATTGTCATCAGGCTTACATATTCCATACCTATTTTCCAAATTTCAGCCCATTACGAAAACGGGAACTGATTCTAAATTATCTTAATTTTTTTACATAAAATGATGACTTGGACGTTTTTCTGAAGGATTGGCCGAATATTGCCACAGAGAGAGAGGTGTGGAAATCAAGGGAGGAGGCCTTTGCCCAGCAGTGGGACATTATTGGCTAATTAATAATATATTTCCCGTTCCCGTGTGGTTGCCGGGTTAGAATAGTGCCTCTCCATATCATCCCGTGGATATCGTAAGAGGCGACTAAGGGAATAAAGGCTTGTAGTACTATTAGGCGATGGGCTTGCAACCTGTCACTAATACGCTGGTAAACATCTTAGCCTATTTGTGCAAAATGTGGTTACAGAATTATCGACAAATTTTTAAAGTTGTAGGTAATTCTGTAGCTCTGCCTACCCCACTCTGGGATTGAAGGCGTGAGGGTATGTATGTGTATGTAATAATAATAATAAAAATAATAATTACATAGCCGTTCATATAAGAGAAGGAGAAAAAATAAGAGGAAGAAGAAAGAAGATAACATGATTAAGGAATTTAGGAAACAGCTCCCAGTGTTAATATTTTTTTGTTGAAAACAACTTTTCTAAAAACATGGTGTATTCGTATGCCAATCCTTAATGTAGAACCCAGTGAATATTAAAAACCTTACTTGTACTGTGTCCCAGTCCTGGGATGCGGCTCAGGCTTGCACCGGTAGATGGTGGGGTCCCTGAGACAGCCGTTGGCCGACTGCATGTCTATCTTGGCCCGGACGCAGTTCTGCACGCCTATGGCCGTGCCCTTTTTCATCTCGTCCCATAGCTGCAGGTTCTTTTCTACAGCTGAAAAATAGAGTGATCATATCGTAAAAACTATAAATCAGTGTGAGATTAGAGCAGAACTCGACTGCCAACTAACAGCTACGTATCCTTTGGCTATAAATGAATAGATATGTGCGATTCTGACATCATCAGATTCTAGGTTAGTCATATTCAGATTTCGCCAGGTTTAGACTGCGTCAGATTCTGATGTCGTCAAAAGATCGCCTATGATAATGATCTACATTACTACATTTCGGTGACCGAATGCGTTGACCGTTGCGTATTCGAAAATATATAATCAAGTGAAGAATGGAATGGTCAAATCGGCCACTGAAGTATGCGGTGTCGTAAAAAGAAGGAAAAGCAAGAATGAACGACCGGAATTGTGGGATAGAGAGGTAGATGATGTAGTGAAAGAGAAGAAAAAGTGTTGGTTGGATTTTGTAGCTGTAGAGCCAGGACAAGATCTAAGCAACAGAAAGAAAAAAGAGTATAATAGATCAAAGAAAAGAGTGAAAGAAGTTGTGGCTAGAAAGAAAGATTTACTGAATGAAAAGTATGATAGGAGTTTCTCTGACAACTTCCAGTCGAATATTAAACTCTTTTGGAGCTTGATTAATTCGGCTTGGAGGAAATCGGAGAAAACTAAATTAAGCGCGGTGAGGGATGAGTCTGGAGACTTAATATGTGAGGAAGAAAAAATGCTTGATAGATGGAAAACTTATTTTGAAAGCTCGTTTGAATGCGAAGATATTTGTCGTGAGCCAGAAAGCATGAGTAAAGATGCAAGTAGCGAAGATGAAAGTGTGATTAGTATGAGTGAAACAATGAAAGCTTTAAAAAGTATGAAAGCGGGAAAGTCAGCAGGTTGTGATAGAGTGTCGATAGAAATGCTGAGGAGAGGAGATGGCGTGGTGGGTAGTCTGTTGTACCGTCTTTTCAATGCATGTTGGAGTAGCGGCCGAGTCCCGGAAGATTGGGTCAAGGCCGTTATCGTCCCTCTGTTTAACCTCCTGAGGTTCCTTGTACTAATATTAGTACATAATACGACCATTGAAATAAAGATCTAGTGCAAAGGAAGTAAGGTGGTATTTCTTTTGTTTCAATGATTAATGACCAATTCAGAAAATTTACTTTATGATCATCCATAATAGATTCATATTCCATTGACAAATTTCATTGTATGGTGGGTCTTAGGAGGATAAAGGAAAGGCGTCACAGCAAGACTGCAAAAACTACCGCGGTATCAGCCTCCTTAGTGTTGTCGGCAAAGTATATGCGAAGATTTTAATTGAAAGGGTATTGAATGTTACGAATGACAAAATCTGGGATGTACAAGCAGAAAGGGAATGGGATGTACGGATCAGGTCTTTTCACTACGGTCCATCACAGAAAAGTTCTTGGCTGTGAACCAAAAGGTTTTCTGTGCTTTTGTGGACCTGGAAAAGGCCTATGATAGGGTAGATAGAAAGGAGTTGTGGACGGTGCTGTCTATGTATGGAGTGAGCAGCAACCTGGTGCAGGCTTTGAGGTCCCTTTATGAGGGTTCCAAAGTGTGTCAGAATCAATGGCGCATACTCGGCCTGGTTTAACATCTCTAAAGGTGTTAGACAGGGCTGTGTTGCCTCACCATGGCTGTTCAATCTATTCATGGACAGTTGTATGTGGGATTTGAAAGAGTATGATAAGGGTTTGCGTGTGCAAGAGTTGCTAATCAAATGCCTCTTATATGCCGATGATCAAGTTATACTTGCCCCATCGGTACTTGAGTTGCAGGAGATGGTGACAGTGATGAATGAGGGATTTAAGCAAAAGGGGATGAAAGTAAATGTTACCAAGACCAAGGTCATGGTGATAGAGAAGGATGAGGAGATGATTGAGTGCGTGATATGATAAATATAAATGGTGAATTAGTAGAACAAGTGAGCGAATTTGTGTACCTGGGAAGTATGTTTACAAGAGATGGTAAGTGTGAGAAGGATATCGAGAGGAGGGTGAATGCAGGGAATCAAATGAATGGGGCCCTGTACTCCTTTGTGAGCAGACAGGGCGTTTCACAAAAAGCCCGGCTGGCTGTTCACAATGGAGTGCTGGCCCCTACCCTGATGTATGGTAGTGAATGTTGGGTGTGGCAGGACAAGCATGTAAGTCGTGTAAATGCAGTTGAAATGCGCTCTTTGCGTAGTATGTGTGGTGTGAAACTGATTGATAGAGTAAGAAATGAAAAAATCAGAGAGAAATGTGGAATAAAAGAAGATGTAGTGACTAAGATTGAAAAGGGCATGCTTCGATGGTTCGGTCATTTGGAAAGGATGGATGAAAGAAGATTGACGAAAGAGATATACAGATCGAAAGTGAGTGGAAGGGTCGGAAGGGGCCGCCCTAGGCGTACTTTTTCGAATCAAATCGGAGAAATACTGGAAAAGGGCCGAATCTTAAGTACCCAAAACCGACGTGCGTGCATGACTCGATGTATGAATGTTGAAGAAGCGAAAGAAATTTGTCAAGATCGTAGCAAGTGGAAAGAAGTGGTCTCTGCCTACCCCTCTGGGAAACAGGCGTGAATGTATGTATGTATGTATGTAAGTTTTTAGAGTTTTAGGTAATTCTGTAGCTCTGCCTACCCCTTTTTGGGAACGAAGGCGTGATTTTATGTATTAATGTATATTAATAACTTTAATTCTTGAGCCACCAAGGAACCCTGAGGAATTTACGTAATTAATAATAAATCATTGGCTCTCTTCGACAGGGTTCTATATTGACTCAACAAAGTTGACTGTACGTACAGTTGTTCTTGTTCTTGCTGTCAGTCTTCTGCTCCCTCTCGTTCTTCATCTGCTCGGCGGGGGTGTCGTCCACGAAGGCCTTCCCCTCCTTGATCAGCTTCTCGCAGTACTGCAGCATCAGCTCGAAGTACTGCGACGTGTGCGTGAACATGTCTGGTTTGATCTCCAACATCTCTACGTCCTCGAGGATCACCTGGACATTTATAAATGACATTAATTTAATTTGCTTCAGCCAGTATGACAATTGTTATTAGTGTACAAATCTTGCAAACTTGACCTAGCCTACAGTAAATTGGCCACAAGAGGGCTCTTTTGCACATCAATCAGTAGAGCATTTCAAATTTGAGGGTACAGAAGATGTACCTTCTCGAACTCTACGTTCTCCTTGGCCGGGTTGGTGTCGTCAAAGCGCATGACGAGTTTCCCCTCGAACGCCTGCTGATAGTACTGATTAAGTAGCGCTGCTTTAGCGTGCCCGATGTGGAGGTATCTGCGAAATCGAATTCGACCAGGTTATAGAATGAAAGATCCAAGAGATGGTGCTAGGTGTCTTGATACCATATCAAGACCTCTAGCGCCATCTCTTGGATTGTTCATAAGAAAACAGCGAAACTAACATCTGCTACTACTAGGTAGACTGGGTAAATTTAGTGTTTTTTTTTTTTCGTTTTCTGCCATATATTGTTACTTTTCAAATATATATTTTACTTACCCTGAGGCTTCTGGAGGAAACCGAACAATAACCTTTCCCATCTCAGCATGGGGTAGTTCAATAAATTTGCCCTCTTGTTTGGGACCAGAGGCTGCATTTGCAGGTGGGGACCTCCGAAAATTAAAAATAGAGGTAGGATGTATTGTATATAAGAAATATGTAAAATCAAGTGGAAAATAAACCAGTCGTAGTTACACTAGCGACACCTAGTGCCGAGTAGAAACAACTACGCCAGTGCCATTGCCGAATACAGGAGTAGTCACTCACAAGCCAATTGTAATGGTATAAAGCAAATTTCAACTTTACATCCAAACAAGAAGATTTATTTTACAATGTCCATTATGATGGGCTTATCTATCTTTGGGATGGAATTAAATTTAATTGTTTGGCCAATTTATGTCTTGACATTGCATTATGACAGGATTCTATGATGGTAAAGTTACAAAATGGCAGATGTCATTAAAAACTATAAAAGTTTTATTTGGACTATGAGGCAAAAGTAAACTCTGGGATTGCATATAATATAGTCTCCCAATGCTACACAATTAACTAACCACATATACCTAAATGACATAATGACAGTATTATAATGTGTTAATTGAAATGACATTGCTATCAATTGGCTTCATTCAAGCCAGTGCTGAAAATGGTTAACTTTCATGATTTGTAAACTCTATGCCAAGATAAATTTGTATATACTTTTTAAAAATAAAAATAAATACATTTTTGATTTATTGTATAACTGGGAAATACCTTGAGGATGCTTTGGAGAGGCTTTCCAGGGCTTCAGAGGGCAGCTCTTTGAGAGCTTTAACCACCGATGGCTGGGCCTGGATTAGTTTTAACCAGCGCTGGATGTTTGTCAGAGCAATGCTCTTGGACACCTCCTTGAACTTGTTGGAGACTGCAATATGGTTGATATATAAGATAAGTTGATATTTGTTGTAAGTTGTACAGTTTTAACCCCTTGGGAGTTCATAGCAATGCTGTAATTCCAATAGGATTATGAATAGAATAAATGTTTGGAATGATGAAATTCACTGACATCGCAGTGATTACCAATAAATGTATTTATTGAAAAGTATATTTACACAGCATTACAGAATTACACCAATACACTGTGAAACTAATATAAAATTAAACTAGACTTAGGGGTATACCTGATAGAGGAACACTAGAAGGCCTGTCATCCATCTCCTCGCAAAACTTTTACTGATTTTTAGTAACTTACAGCAATGTAAGGGGGTTTTTTTTTAATAAAAATACTTTGAATAAATTGGTAAAACTTTAACGTGTGCGCTGGTCTTAAGCTCCTGGCATAAGGTAATCAATAGTTTTACATCAATTAGTCAAAATCTTGAGCGAAGGAGTATTCTGCACACTATCCAGATTTGTTTATACTTTAGGTAATTATATTAAGCTTAGCTTACCATGTAGAACACTGAATACTGCCAAATCAGACACTGATAAGCCCTCTCCAACCAAATAAGTCAAAGCTCCTAGAGTTTTATCTAAATATTCAATAGATTTAGGAATCTCATCGTCCAGAATAAGGCTGAACGACAGCCAGTGGTTCATCGTAACCCTCTGTAGCGGACCAGCGGCTTTGTTAAACGCATTCTCCAAAATCCTTATCAAATCATTGCTAGTCCCATATGCCACAGTTTTAGAGCCGTTCGGCAGTGTAACGGAAGACTCGGAGCCCCAAGAGACGTCGATGCTTTTCCCCGTTGCACGGTAAAGCTCTACAGCGAGCAAACCACCTATAAATTAAAGGGAAAGTACTTTATTTAACAGGGCTCATTAATGTTGATGCAGTTCCTTTAGTTTGAGTGAATGTGCATTTTTTTACCTAGAGGCGGGTTAGATTTATTACACATAATCTTCATTGTGAAGCTATTTATGGCCGTCGCTCCTTAATTATTTTTGTAAAGGAAGAAAGAGAGTGTGCCGACCCACGTTAGCACACGAAGAACTGTCACTGTCAATGTCATGCTTCAAACTGGCAGTTGTTGTTTTTTTATCCATCTGGTTATAATTTAATCTGGATACTTGGCTTTTACGTAAATTACCACGTAATTAATTTCTCGCAGCGATTTGCGATCCTCTTGGCTTTTCTGCATATTTTTTGAACGTCAATATGGAAAAGTCCTGCTATTCTGTTTCAAAACAACCAATCCATTGAAAATATCTTAAAATAGTACATACATACATACATAAACTCACGCCTTCATTCCCAGAGTGGGGTAGGCAGAGCTAAAGAATTACCAACAAGTCTTAAAACTTCTTGATAATTCTGTAACCACATTTTGCACAAGTAGGCTAAGATGTTTCCCAGTGTAGTTAAAATAGTAAGTTCTTTCAATTTGGAAACGGAAGGTTAGGAAGGAGGCAGACGAGCAAGTTCCATACACATACGTAAAATACTTGCTTGCGATACAATAATATGATCTTATTCAAAATACATAAATTTTGACTGATTGATTGAATCAGGACTTCGTTTGAAGTCTAAAAATTCTACGGGTATATTTACGAAATAAGCGTTTATTCTTGTATCTCGAGTATACAATGCTAGCGGGAAATTTAAATCTTTAGTGTTACGTCATTTAGAATAATCGATATTTATTTATTACTTTTGCTCTTGTGACCAGCGGCATATCTTATTAATATCTTAGCTACCAGTTTCCAAACGTAGTATCACAATACCCATTTTTTGGCTTATTGCCAAGTTTTTACTCTGCATATTTTACATCACTATTATTACTTATATGAACTTTGGGGGAAAATATCGTTTAAGCTTCATATTTAAGTATTCGGCACGCTGCTACTTCAATAACATTAAAGACATGAAGTCGGTGACCCTTTCTCAGACTCAATGTGAAATGCCTACATTAGGTTTAGGAACCTGGCAGGTTAGCAAGTTAGATAGTTGCAGTAGGAACATGGAACGAAATAATATTTAAGATCAAGTGGTCACAGAAAAGTAATTCGTTTACAGGCACCCCCAGAGGAGATTGAATCCGCTGTGCTGAAAGCTCTAGACTTGGGCTACAGGCATATAGACACTGCGTTTAACTACAACAATGAAGAGGCCATAGGAGCAGCTGTACAAAGATGGATCGACAGTGGAAAAGGAAGGAGAGAAGATTTATTCATAACCACTAAGGCAAGTCAACCTACATAGTTTTATTTATTTGTGCCCTATTTGCTTTGCTATTAATAAGAAATGTAATTTTACTTTATATTTACAGCTACCACATGTGGGTAATCGGGCAGATGATGTTACGAAATTCCTGAATATCCAACTGGAGCGTCTGAGATTGACCTATATTGACCTGTACCTTATTCATGTCCCATTCGCCTTTTGCTGCAACTCAACATCACTCACACCAGTTGTTTTGGAAAATGGAGACTATAAATTGGATACTGAGACTCGTCATGTCGACACATGGGAGGTATTTACTAATCATTGTTTTCAGTATTAATACATTTTTAAAATTATCTAAAATTACTTGACTACTCGCTGCTGCTTCCCATATACTATAAATGACATGTTGTGGTTTTACCGACACTCATTTCACAGCATGTGTCCTTTTTCATTTTACAGACTTGCACTTCATCAGAAACAATTTTCTGCTAGATTTGTTTTTTCAGGTTATATTAATAATTACGTAGGTTAGGTTGGGTTAGATGAAATCAAAATTCTGCTAAGTGATATGTTCTATGAAATAAGGGTAAACCACTATAAACTCCTACTACTAGAAAAGCTACTAAAAGCTGCAATTGTGAAGGCTAGGCCTTGTGGCTCTCATTCAGCATCCCCAATCTAATATAAAATAATGTTTCATACAACATCAATGGCCAAAATCTATCCGGAACATTGCTGGATATATGCCTCTCCTTTATTTTAATTAGTTTGGTCCACCATGGAGCAGTACTTTTTTTATTGGTAGACCATTAAATTTAACAAATTTATTTACAGGTAATGCAGCAATGCCAAAAATTAGGTTTAGTAAAGAACTTGGGTCTCTCTAATTTCAATGAGAGCCAAATAGAGAAGATAATGAAGTCGGCTACGCTGAAGCCCCAAGTGCTGCAGGTGGAGATGCATGCGCACTTCCAGCAGCAAAAGCTGCGCAAGTACTGCGAGGAGAACAACATTGTCATGACTGCTTACGCACCTCTCGGAAGCCCTGGCGCCAAGAATCACTTTGTCTCTAAATATAACTACAAGTGAGTTTTTTAACCCCTTACAAAAACATATGCGGGCCGTTTTCAAAAACGTTGTAGTCTAATACAAAGAGATGTATTCACTTTTTCACCTTATGGCATTGTAATAAGGTCCAAAAGTAAATACATCTCTTTGTAGACGTCTGTACATAGTTAAGGACAGTTAAAGTCTCATTTAAAATCCCATTTTTTTTCCATTTCGTAACGAAAATTTGTATACATTTATAATAGTTCACTTTTGTTACAAATGAAAAAAAAAAAGTATTTTAATTGAGGCTTTAAGGGTTCTTGAATGTGGCTTTTTTTTAACATTTCTGTACAGAACCCTAAAAAGAGGGTTGGTGTTATATTATAAGTTGAATGTGTATCCATGAGTCTGTGGGTAACCTATCGATGTTTCGCAAAACTTTTGTCCGCTGTTTCATTTGTCCAAAAATCATTTTTCTCCAAACCCATTAACTAAAAAAAAAAAACAGTAGGTTACGATATTTTTATAACAATGCAGGAAAGTTAAATGGTTTCAGAGAAACAGGATTTTCAGACAAATAAAACAGCAAACAATTTTTTTTGAACTTAAGATAGATGCCACAGCCAGGTATATGTGTATTTTTAAAAGAAAGCTAGTAGTAATCGAGATGGTTCTCAGCTAGGTGTCATGAAAATTAGTTGCCTATTCCCAGTATATATTCATATCATATTATACAGAAAATCTATTAATTTGTTTTGTAACAATCAATTTACGACGGTAAGTGATTGGAATTAATAGTTAAGTGTCCATTATTGGTGCCTGTGCCCGGAAACTAGTCCAAGACCTGAGATGGCCTTGACGCTAGGGTCGGAGTAGACTTCGGTCACATCCTGAGAATATTTACTAAAATACTGAGTTGCCGGCATCTTTTACACATTCTTGTTTCCCTTCAGCCCTGATGCTTTCCCCGATTTATTGGGACTTCCGTTAGTCAAGGAGATTGCTGATACCTACGCGAAGACTCCGGCGCAAATACTCTTGCACTTCCTGGTAAAACAACGGATTGTTGTGATACCGAAGAGCACCAGTGAGATGAGATTGAAGGTATCGGAAACTCGAAACCATAGTGGTTTTTTTTTTTAAAAGGTTTTCTGTTAATAAGATTCTGTCAATATTTTCATTTTTGGGACAAGCTTTTGTTGCCGACTGTATTTTTTTGCACGGTAGTCATCTACTAATCAAGACGATTCTAACGAGCCCAATTTTGGAGTTCCTATGGCCACCCTGCGTCTCTACCATCAAACCAGCTCGATGGTACTATATTATTGTATTGTCATCAAAACTAAAAGTGCATGCAAAATTTCAGCTTCATTCATCGGAAACCGGGAAGTGAGTCAAATTTAACTTGCAGGGTTTGACCCGTACATACATAGATAAATTGCAAGTTAAATAAAGGCTAACGGCATTGTCACTAAATCTGAACCGTATGAGGGGATCCGTGAGGGATTGAAGAAACTCCTCAAATATTGTAGGCATCCATATAGCGATTATAGTACTTTTAGTAATAAGTCCAGCATTTGCATTCAGAAAGTATCATTTGGTGAAGTGGAACTGCTGATTACCAGGATGGCTATCGGAACTTCTCAACGGTACCTATTTCAACGGTGGCGATAAGATATCTCGATTAAGATAGTTGAGCGACTATAACGAAGAACATTTAATTGTTTAATTACGACTATGACTTTCCCGGGGCGTTGCTTGCGGCAAGCTTAAAATTCAACTATCTATAATTGTCTTTGTTTGCTATTTGGTTTCATCGGTTTTATACTTTCTGAATTGTGGTGTTGATGTCCTTAATAAATAAATATAACAGCTTATTATGATCACTAAAAATAATAAAAACAAAAAACCGCCTTAAAAAACTAACTTAAAACAAACTTCTTTTAAAATGGTACGCATAGGTCAATCCAACTGAAGTCGGCGATTTACAATATGTTCAATTGGACTGACCTATACCTACCATTCTAAAAGAAGTCACTTTTGGGTTTTTGATGGCGGGTTTTTAATGATTTTTTTTGATATAACACCATGTTTAACAGGAAAACATGGGGATTTATGATTTCGATCTCGAAGAGGGCGAGATGGACCGTCTAAGAAAACTAGACAAGGGCGAAGAAGGTCGCATCTTCAACTTCCTGTTTTGGCAAGGAGTTGAGAATCACCCCGAATACCCGTTCCCTCTCACGCCTCGTGTTGTGGAAGACGTCTGAAGGGTCAGTCACACCACAACAATTCAACATTCTAGTCATTCTACCTCCGCTTGCGCATTATTTAGATAAGGCCTTAAATTAAACTTTGAGACGTGTAGCAAATCGTCGGTGAACTACAAAACCACGTAAGTAACATTTTTAATAAGGAGCAAAATGCACCTTTTTAATACAACGGTAAGGTTTATTTTGCTCTATCATTCATTTGTTAGTTACGCGGTTTTGCAGTATCACCGACGAAATGTTAATTTTGAACTCAAAGTAACTGACAGTACGTTTATTCTACTGGTAAAACCATATTGCCTTTTGACATGTAATCCTATTGTTAAAGTCACGATACCTTTTATTTATTTGACTAAACTTAAACTATACGATAATATGTCAAAGCCAAATAGAATAGAGTGATAACTAGTAACTTTCAACCTTGACACTGGCAGGATTGTCCCACTGGACAGTAGCCATATTATATCAAAAAATACTCGTAGAGAAATTTTAAATTTGAAGATGGTGCAGTCGTTTTCGAGATAATAACGGGCATTAGTTAGTTAGTTAGCCGCACCTTCAAATGTGATCCCGATCAGTTTGACTGATTTAAAATATTCGCTGCAAGCGTGTTTGATTTGCGTTGGCATTAAATGCTATTAATTTATTAAAACACATGAATAAAAAGTTGGTGGTTTTATTTCAATTACACAAACAATGATACATCATACATACATTATTTCATTTGCATTTTTTTATAGGTGTTTTAGGCAACGTGGATACTTGTACAGTACTTTTTTCGTGTCTTCGCATTGGTTGCGGATACGCACGCCGCTCCAGTGTGCGAGCCAGACAGGCTATGCACGTAAATTAGTTTTTTTTCCGTGATAAAGTCCTTGGGGCATTTTGAAACATTTAAAAACGTTAAACAGAAAATCTAAGAAGTAGAGCCAGGTGACTTGCTAACTGAAGTGTAGTAACCCCAATGTCCCCAATACACTTCAATTAATCTGCTTCTTTGTATAATATCATTAAAGAAGTACTGTACGAATTTCCACGGTGCCTCAAATACCTACTCAAAAATGCTTAACAGCTCCCCTACATCAGCTCGTGTCAGTCCACTGACAGACTGCTCTAATACTTACATAATTAAAAATAATAGTGGTTACTGCTCAGGATAGCCGGTAAAGCATCTTCCGTTGCAAGCGGTGTTGTAGCTCGCCCCTCCTGATCATGGTGTGGATGACCTTCTGGATGGCTCTCTCGGGGTACTTCTGCCGCAGGAAGTCCTGGATGATGGTGTGCTCGGAGACCTGCGAGCCGACTGCGAACCTGCGCTTGAGTTGCTTCTCCACGCGGGTCAGCATCTCGTGGTCTTCTTCACTAGTGAAGCCTTCGGCACCTGGAAATTAAGTTATGATCTAGTATTTTGGTACCAACCACCAGACTAACTTTGGCTGGATTCCAAAATTTATTAGTTTTATGCTTGTAGCCTCCAAAGAACTAAGATAAAAAGTTTGTTAATGTATTATGAACGTATTATGAATTAGATAGATAAAAAGCCCAACTTGCTTGCTTTCTTAATTTACGTTAGAACCCATCGATGAACTATCTGAGAAAGTAAGATAAATACGAAATTGTGCAAGAAATACAGTATCTTTTGATACCTCTCGCTTAGACCTACTTTACTACATCTTTACAGTGCGTCGTCCTGACAGATGGTAACGTTACTGAGTAAAACCACATAGGTGTAGTGTATAGAGTAGCAAGGGGATTTTCTGAGCGTGGGCGGAACAACATCGTTTTTCAAACGCTTCGCGCTCAAAAAATCACTAAAATAGGAAAATATCGTCGTAAAACCGTGTTTTTGGTGTTAAAACGTGCCGCTCGTGGTGTGCTAAGTTGTGGTGGTGTAGGTTTTAACCGGAAGTGTCACCTGGAGGTAGGACTGACGCTTAAACTGTAAGTTTCAAAAAATATTTATCTTCTGGCGCGTGCGCTGTCCGATTCCTATCGACAACCCCCGTTTTTTTTCACACCAAGAGTTGTCTTTTTGCACCTTACGTCTATCCCCTAAATTTCAGATTTTTCCCGTTTTTAATTTAAAAGTTATAACCAAAAAACTCTTTTCACTCGAGCCACGACACAGGTAGGAACGTCCCAGGGACATGGTTTTTGTATTAAAACATCCGGCTTAACTTGCCGACCCTCGTGCGTTCAGCTTTTTTTGAAATTCGTCTTAATTTAGAAGTTATGAGAAAGTTAAGAACCACCGCTAGAAACTAGATTTCAAATAAATAAATAAAACTTGTCCAAATCGGTTCACCCGTTTAAAAGCTACGGTGCCACACACACACACACACTTAAAGGTTAAACGAACAAAATCCCTCTTTATGTTTAGGGGGTTAAACATACATTCTATGCTTTTACAACCACAACTATAGTCGCGCCGTTCTAAAAGGCCCGTTTCGACAGATGTCAACTCAACAGAAATAGTTTGAGGTATTTTAAGCTGGTTACACACGGAAACAGAAAAGTGGACAGCAAAGTACTGCTAGTGTGTGAACATTAATGTACTAGCGTAATGGACAGTCAGTGTGTGAGCGAGAGCGCAATCGCTTTGAGAGCTAATAGAGGCACATAGCGTCACACTGGCAACAGCGTAGTTCAGTATTTATGTAATTTTCAAAGAATCATGTTAAATTGAAAAATATGGCTGACATTAAAACGTTAGACATTGGTAACGCGGTAAATAGGAGTGTGTTCGTGTATTATGCTCGTATATTAATGTCTATGGTGTGAACGCACACGCCGAGACAGAGGTATATTTGTTATATTTTGTACTGCATTGACAGCTGTAAATAGGACTTAGAATGGCTCGACTATGGGTTAGAGGGCAATTAACGACCTTAATTTGGTGGTTTTGGCTGGGTAACAGTGATTGCATTGTTGTGTTCCGGTGTGGGGATAAGACAACCAAAATTACTAGGATAGAGGCACTCCATCTTAGTCCTCAGGGGGTAGGCAACGCATTTATGGTGGTCTTGAGACTGCATATCTATAGGTCACAGATCCCACTTACCATTAGGTGGCCTTGTGAGCTTGTTTGCATTCTCGATTCCATAAAAAAAGCATGTTAGCGGAGTGTTTACCTGCCAGGCTGCCCGTCATGGCGGCGTCCAGGGTGGACACCTGGAAGAGCCGCAGGGCCTCCGTCACGTGCGCCTCCGTCGCGAACGGCTGCAGATGCATCTTGGCCAGTGACTCTGATATGCGCACGATGGCTTCAAGCTGCCTGTAGCAATTATATGGGTCTGTTTTAAGTATGAATCCTTCCTAATTACGAGTATTCTGGCTGTGAACTGTAGTGCCACTGACGCCTCGACCGCCGTCACAAGTTCAAGATTAAAAGAGACTTTGTTTCGTATCAACAAGGTGTAATTTGCATAGCATAGCAAACATGTTTGTAGTGTGAGTGACATATTTTACAAGCTTTTATTTAACGTGCAATGTAAGTATGTATGTATGTACGGGTCAAATCTTGCAAGTTAAATTTGACCCACTTCCCGTCAACCAGTGTTGGGCATAATTCAATTAATTTGTAATTGAATTACAAATTAAAATATATTTAATGCAATTACTTGTAATTAATTACGCTCGCAATTGAATTACATTTAATTTAAATTACTTGGTAATTTTTAATTGAAATTACATTAATTTGTAATTGAATTACGCAATTACGTTATATAAACTTGTCTATTACTTACTCAAAAAGTATCAAATTTACCCAATGAGTTCTTATTTATTTTATATTTAGTATTTGGTATGGTGCCTCTTAGCACAGGTAACTTGATTTGATTACTTAAAAAGAGGCATCAACCCCGGTTATTGTAATATTTAATGTGCTTACGTTTTTTCATTTTCATTTTTCATTTTCATATAAATATAGTAGCATACTATATAAAAACAATGAAAATGCTTTCCTAGATGAATGTAATTCTAATTTCATAAAGTAATGCATTACCAATTAAAATTACAAAATGTAATTTCTAATTGAATTACAAATTACATTTTGAAATTCAGAGCTGATCGTAATTCAATTAGAAATTACACATGTGTAATTTTAATTCGTAATTGAAATTACATTCTGTAATTGCAATTCATAATTTGTAATTCAATTACTTTTTGCCCAACACTGCCGTCAACGGAATGGGCTGAAATTTGGGCCACGTATGGAAACCCGATGATAATGCAATATTATGGTATCTAAGAGCTGATCTGATTATGGATTCGAAAGGATCACCGCTATTCTCACTGTAGACCCATCGTGTTAGGACTTAATAATTGGGTCTCGATAAGCACATAAAGATTTTGCAAAAAAAGTATAGTCGGTAGCAAAAGCTGTCGGTAATTATCATGTCTCTACGAAATAAGAGTGATAAAAGATGTAATTAAGCAGTACGCAAAAACTTGACATTGAACCGTCGCATTCTCCCTGCACCTCATGTTTATCCTGGGTCTCAATTAAGTTGGACCCCCATAGCCATGTGATCGCCATTAGCGGAACTGATAGTAAGTAGGGAAGGGGTCTCACCGGACGGTGATGGGTATGGCGAGCCGCTTGTCGGCGCTCAGCTCGTGGCGCGCGGCGCCGGAGCGCATGAGCACGTAGCGCGCGCGCAGGCGCTCGGCGGCGGGCGGCGCGAGGCGCGGGCCGCAGCGCGCGCGGCAGTACGCCACGAAGCGCCGCAGCAGCGCCAGCGGCAGCTCGCCCGCCGCCGACACGCGCTCGGCCGCCGACCCGCCCATGTGCACCGATATTATGTGCTTCGCCAGGGTCTGCGGAAGTTTTGACGACGCGGTTAGTCTGATCCGAAGTCAAATACGCCGGAGACGGGTTTGATCACCAGTTAGCGAGATTATTCATGTAAAATTTACATCTAAGCAAAAGACTTTCAAAGAAGATGCTACACAAAAAGGCGGTTGGTGAAAATTACTACAAAGAGATTTATCCACTTTTGGATGTAT
Organism: Acleris emargana; assembly: GCA_927399475.2. Lineage (NCBI taxonomy): Eukaryota > Metazoa > Arthropoda > Insecta > Lepidoptera > Tortricidae > Acleris > Acleris emargana. The sequence goes on from OV656852.1 coordinate 14,348,378, forward strand.
ACATCTCTTTGTAGTCGATTGTACCACTTACTTCGTTCTATTACGATTAATGCTCAAGCACCACCATCTTTCACATTGATATAATGGTTGTATGCCGAAATAAAATAAAGCAGCAACACACTCCACGCGACATGTCCATCTTTTACGCTTGCCGTTCAACGAACTACTCCGGACGATCGTGTGGATGCTCGCACGATGATCGTGTCGATTAAAACGATCATCACCGATTGTGTACAAGGCAATACTCACGATATCCCTATTCTGGTCGTGCTCGTCCTTGACGATGAAGATCATGTCGAAACGCGACAGGATGGTCGGCATGAAGTCGATGTTGTCGTCGGCCTTGGTGTCGTCCCAGCGGCCGAACACCGAGTTGGCCGCCGCCAGCACCGAGCAGCGCGAGTTTAGCGTCGTCGTGATGCCCGCCTGGAGACCATACATACACATAAAACAGGGGTTTCCAAACTAACGTTAATTACAGAATGTGTCACTCACACACCAATCAAGTTTGCTTTGCTTAGCAAATCATCGGTGAAACTGCAAAACTGCGTAACTAACAATTTAAATAAGGAGCAAAATGCACCTTTTTAATAGGACTGTAAAGTTTATTTTGCTCTATCATAAATTTGTTAGTTACGCGGTTTTGCAGTATTACCGACGAAATTACGACTAGATTCATACGACGCAGTCCGTTTTTCATCAATTTGTGTCGGGTGGCGTTTAAAAGGTAAAGGTAACGATACACTCAGCATATCCTTTTTAATTTATGGAACCCTACAAAAATATTTTCTTGTACATGTATTTTTAACTCAGCTGTAGTGTTTATTATCGATTTCGTGGAACCAAGTGACTGAATCTGGAGCTTAAGGGTTCTGCGTAACACTTTGGGAGTAGCTGGTTTAATATATACCTTGTGGGTCTATTATAGTGGCGTTTATCGCGGTCCATAAATGTGGACATCAGTCACCTTCCAACAAGTGTCGTGGCGAGAGTTACCGTTGCTTTATCCGCATTTATTTACAGTCCACTATCCCAAAGTCTTTCAAGTCAGTTCTTTCTATATATCCATACTAATATTATGAATACGAAAGTAACTCTGTCTGCCTGTAACCCATTCACGGGTAAACTGCTGAATTAAAATTAATGAAATTTTGATATGAAGATACTTTGAGTCCTCGAGGAATGAGATAGGGTACTTTTTATCTGCCTCTTCTACGCGGACGAATTCGTAGGAAACAGCTAGTTTTTAATAATATAAAAACATCGTTTTTTGATTATTATAAACAACAAAGAAGGCTGGTCGTATGGAATAATGAAAAGAATGAGTGAGGCGACATAAGCTGATGCAGTACCTTGGCTATGGAGATGGTCTGCTGCTCCATGGCCTCGTGGATGGCGACGCGGTCGTCCTCGCGCATCTTGTCGAACTCGTCGATGCACACGACGCCGCCGTCGGCCAGCACCATGGCGCCGCCCTCCATCACGAAGGTGCGCTGAGGATACAAGACCAACTTAAAATAGAGGTTTTTTTAACGGACTGGAGAAGGCAAACCATTTATTCCTATCGAGCCAACCAAATAGATCGCTTTTCCAGTCTCATAGCATAAATATGAAGTAGGTTTAGGTTATGTATGTATGGCCAAACTACCCAGAAATAGGAGCTCCGTCGACTCTGTTCAATTTGATATAGTTGTTGGTCAGTTGATCGGAGTGGAAGAACAGACAGAATTACCTACAACTCTAAAAACTGTTGTTGTTAATAATTCTATAACCACATTTTGCACACTAGCTGATATCTCTTAAACCAATTTTCATGAAACCCAGCTAGAGCTACAAAACCTGCTTTCAAATAATAAAAACTGCATCCAAATCGCTCCACCTGTTTAAGAGCTGTAATGCCACAGACATACAAACACACAGCGGTCAAACTTATGACACCCCTCTTGCGTCATGGGTTTAAAAATCAATGGTTCCATAAAAAAATGTATACTCTGAGATACTGCTACGGCTGGTGCTACCTGGGGCCCGTATCACGTAGGAGGTGAGCCCGGCGGCGCTGGAGCCCTTCTCCGAGTTGTAGACCCCCTAGGGTGCCATCTTCTCCATAACTTGACCAGCTCCGACTTGGTGCTAGTACTCACACTGCCAGGGTCCCGTATGACAGAGGCGGTGAGCCCGGCGGCGCTGGAGCCCTTGCCCGAGGTGTAGACCCCCACGGGCGCCACCTTCTCCATAACTTGATCAGCTCCGACTTGGTGCTAGTACTCACACTGCCAGGGTCCCGTATGACAGAGGCGGTGAGCCCGGCGGCGCTGGAGCCCTTGCCCGAGGTGTAGACCCCCACGGGCGCCACCTTCTCCATAACTTGATCAGCTCCGACTTGGTGCTAGTACTCACACTGCCAGGGTCCCGTATGACAGAGGCGGTGAGCCCGGCGGCGCTGGAGCCCTTGCCCGAGGTGTAGACCCCCACGGGCGCCACCTTCTCCATAACTTGATCAGCTCCGACTTGGTGCTAGTACTCACACTGCCAGGGTCCCGTATGACAGAGGCGGTGAGCCCGGCGGCGCTGGAGCCCTTGCCCGAGGTGTAGACCCCCACGGGCGCCACCTTCTCCATAACTTGATCAGCTTCGACTTGGTGCTAGTACTCACACTGCCAGGGTCCCGTATGACAGAGGCGGTGAGCCCGGCGGCGCTGGAGCCCTTGCCCGAGGTGTAGACCCCCACGGGCGCCACCTTCTCCATAACTTGATCAGCTCCGACTTGGTGCTAGTACTCACACTGCCAGGGTCCCGTATGACAGAGGCGGTGAGCCCGGCGGCGCTGGAGCCCTTGCCCGAGGTGTAGACCCCCACGGGCGCCACCTTCTCCACGAACTTGAGCAGCTGGGACTTGGTGCTAGTACTCACACTGCCAGGGTCCCGTATGACAGAGGCGGTGAGCCCGGCGGCGCTGGAGCCCTTGCCCGAGGTGTAGACCCCCACGGGCGCCACCTTCTCCACGAACTTGATCAGCTCCGACTTGGTGCTAGTACTCACACTGCCAGGGTCCCGTATGACAGAGGCGGTGAGCCCGGCGGCGCTGGAGCCCTTGCCCGAGGTGTAGACCCCCACGGGCGCCACCTTCTCCACGAACTTGAGCAGCTGGGACTTGGTGCTAGTACTCACACTGCCAGGGTCCCGTATGACAGAGGCGGTGAGCCCGGCGGCGCTGGAGCCCTTGCCCGAGGTGTAGACCCCCACGGGCGCCACCTTCTCCACGAACTTGAGCAGCTGGGACTTGGTGCTAGTACTCACACTGCCAGGGTCCCGTATGACAGAGGCGGTGAGCCCGGCGGCGCTGGAGCCCTTGCCCGAGGTGTAGACCCCCACGGGCGCCACCTTCTCCACGAACTTGAGCAGCTGGGACTTGGTGCTAGTACTCACACTGCCAGGGTCCCGTATGACAGAGGCGGTGAGCCCGGCGGCGCTGGAGCCCTTGCCCGAGGTGTAGACCCCCACGGGCGCCACCTTCTCCACGAACTTGAGCAGCTGGGACTTGGTGCTAGTACTCACACTGCCAGGGTCCCGTATGACAGAGGCGGTGAGCCCGGCGGCGCTGGAGCCCTTGCCCGAGGTGTAGACCCCCACGGGCGCCACCTTCTCCACGAACTTGAGCAGCTGGGACTTGGTGCTAGTACTCACACTGCCAGGGTCCCGTATGACAGAGGCGGTGAGCCCGGCGGCGCTGGAGCCCTTGCCCGAGGTGTAGACCCCCACGGGCGCCACCTTCTCCACGAACTTGAGCAGCTGGGACTTGGTGCTAGTACTCACACTGCCAGGGTCCCGTATGACAGAGGCGGTGAGCCCGGCGGCGCTGGAGCCCTTGCCCGAGGTGTAGACCCCCACGGGCGCCACCTTCTCCACGAACTTGAGCAGCTGGGACTTGGTGCTAGTACTCACACTGCCAGGGTCCCGTATGACAGAGGCGGTGAGCCCGGCGGCGCTGGAGCCCTTGCCCGAGGTGTAGACCCCCACGGGCGCCACCTTCTCCACGAACTTGAGCAGCTGGGACTTGGTGCTAGTACTCACACTGCCAGGGTCCCGTATGACAGAGGCGGTGAGCCCGGCGGCGCTGGAGCCCTTGCCCGAGGTGTAGACCCCCACGGGCGCCACCTTCTCCACGAACTTGAGCAGCTGGGACTTGGTGCTAGTACTCACACTGCCAGGGTCCCGTATGACAGAGGCGGTGAGCCCGGCGGCGCTGGAGCCCTTGCCCGAGGTGTAGACCCCCACGGGCGCCACCTTCTCCACGAACTTGAGCAGCTGGGACTTGGTGCTAGTACTCACACTGCCAGGGTCCCGTATGACAGAGGCGGTGAGCCCGGCGGCGCTGGAGCCCTTGCCCGAGGTGTAGACCCCCACGGGCGCCACCTTCTCCACGAACTTGAGCAGCTGGGACTTGGTGCTAGTACTCACACTGCCAGGGTCCCGTATGACAGAGGCGGTGAGCCCGGCGGCGCTGGAGCCCTTGCCCGAGGTGTAGACCCCCACGGGCGCCACCTTCTCCACGAACTTGAGCAGCTGGGACTTGGTGCTAGTACTCACACTGCCAGGGTCCCGTATGACAGAGGCGGTGAGCCCGGCGGCGCTGGAGCCCTTGCCCGAGGTGTAGACCCCCACGGGCGCCACCTTCTCCACGAACTTGAGCAGCTGGGACTTGGTGCTAGTACTCACACTGCCAGGGTCCCGTATGACAGAGGCGGTGAGCCCGGCGGCGCTGGAGCCCTTGCCCGAGGTGTAGACCCCCACGGGCGCCACCTTCTCCACGAACTTGAGCAGCTGGGACTTGGCCGTGCCCGGGTCGCCCAGCAGCAGGATGTTGATGTCGCCGCGGCGCGCCAGCCCGTCCGGGAGACGCTTGCGAGATCCTGCCAAGTGTCATATGAATCATTGAAAAAATAGGTAGTGAATAATGGTTTTTTGCATAAATTAAACATAACAGTCATAAATCACAACAGTTGGTCCTTTGCTAGGAATCCCTTGTTACAGAACATTGTATGAATTATTTACTTTGGAGTGTTATAATTATCGATTGAATCTAAACTTTTGACAGCATTAGTGCATTCAATTCAGGAATAATTTTCTGTCAAAAATTTCATTTTTGGTATAAGCTTTTGTTGCAGACTGTACTTGTTTTTGCAGTCTATATCTCTGCTTATTAAGATCAATCTAATGAGTCCCAACACGATAGGCTTAAGTTAAATATAGCAGAGATCCTGTCGCCACCTTCAGACTCCGTCATGAAATGACGTCATTAATATGGTAAACTATCGCAACCATGAAGTTTTCTTTCCAACTATTTCTTTTATACCTTATAAAGTTATAAATTCTCTGAATATATTAGAAATTATTGGCTTTCTGAGCCCATTAACTTTTCAAAATATTTAAGACATAAACCAATAGAACCCATAGGTTACATTAGTTTTATTTTTATAACAATTCTGGAAAGTAAAACAGTTTCAGTTGAAAATGCATTTCCAAGAAATGGAATAGGTGTGAACGAAATTTCCACTTTGTAATTGGGAACCGTTTATTTTACCTCCGAACAGCAAGCAAGCGATAGCTTTCTTCATATCAACAGCCCCGAACACGCTGGGCGCTATGGACATGGCGATCCTCTCGTAGGCGTCGGGCGTTGCGGCGAGCCGACGGAACTGCTCCTCCTCGTCCGCCGTGAAGGGCTTCAGGCCGCCCGTCACGCCCTCCTCGGCCGAGAGCCCCACAGCCCGCAGGTACGAGGATCGGACTCCCACGCTCTTGTCGCCTCGGCCTTCCCTCTGCAAACGTATAGGAATTATTAGTTGTCTGTTATCAGTGGCGTGCCTAGGGTTTCAGAATAGGGCAAGCCGAGAGATATGTTTTGTAGTTTTTACGGTTATTATGGATAAATTTATCTTGTTACCACATTACTGATCAATCTTCACTTCACTCTGCAGTTGTAGGTATAGGCATTTGCTTACGTGGACGAGCTCACCAAAGCACCCTGAAGGCATGTTACCACTAGATATAATTTTACAGACATATTATCAGCAATTGCATACTTTCGGTGGCCTTGAAAAAAGCCGCTTGGTTTGTATGAGAGAATAAAATAAAGGTTCAACTTCTTATTTTAACTTTGCTTGCCTAGGGAGAAAGCAATAAGTACTTACTTTTATTTCAATTACCTATCTAAAAATTACATACATATTACACAACATAGTTAAATTAAATTATTATTTGTATACATCGAATGTGTTTTTCTAAAACGCCATCGTACCTATTTTGAAAGTAGCGACACAAGCTCTAAAAAATTACCCTTATTCAATGAAGTTTTAGACTCATCGTGACCTCTGAAGTTCTTGTTGTGCTAAATGACAAACAACATCGACTAATCTTTGAAAAACGCTACTATTGTTATCAACACGCATGTTGTTTTGTAATTTCCTTTGATAATTGGCGCGATAAAAATGTCTCAATTCGCTGTTTACCAAAATCACTAAAAGAAATTACCGCGTTCATGTGTTTTCGAGAATTCATGTGTCTTTTAATGGCGCCAGCTAAATTATTTAAATCGTCATAACCAGACCAGATGTATTCCACACGTTTTTGTCGTTAGAAAAGAAAATACAACACCAGCAATGTAACTTATTAGAGGCGAACAACCAACAATCCAATGAGTTTTGTACACTGACCTGTTAAACTGTCTTTTGTGCGATTTACTACTCTGAGAAATACACAAGTCAGGCGTAGGTTTTGCCGAAGAAATAAGTACCTTTTTCTCTGCAAAGTCCAAACATTTTACCTTTCCGTCGACAAGCAAAGTTTGTGCACACTTTAAAATATCACAGTCACACAGGACTTCCTCCATTGTCAATCTAATTGAATCACAACTCACAACACCACAAAAAAAAACTTATTATTGCACTGACCGCGCCGCGCCGCTCAACGCCTAAACAAACTATTCAACACGTGAATAAAAGCATTTGTCAACAAATAGAAATGAAGTGAAGTTGGCCGCTAACGCGGCTCAACGCGCGCTCCGCGCCTGCGCGAAGCGAATTTCGCATTTACTATGGACTCGTGTACAACTTCATACGCAATCAGGGCTTTTTACTCTCATACTATTTGCCATATTAATACACGACCAGTCGTGTTTGGGCATATGCCGTTTCGGTGGGTAAGACAGAGAATATGAAAGCCCGATTGCAAGCCAATACGTGCGAGCGAGATACGAGCTAGCCGCGTCATGAATAGTTCGACTGGTTGCCGCACAGCGCTGAGCGCTGTGCTGCGTAGGTGGCGGCCGGCGGTGCGCGGTAAAATTTAGTAGGTATAGGTACTACTGTTGCATGTAATTTGATTTGAAGAATTTAGTGAGAGCGCGCGGCGCGCGAAGGTGAAATACCTATCTAATACATTACGTGCATTTAATGAATAGTTATTTTTGTAAGGCAAGGCAAGCCCGGCTTTTGGGCTTATATGGCAGTACCGCCACTGTCTGTTATGTTTTCAATTGTTGTTTGTGGGAGGACCTTGTGCAGGGTCCGTCCGGGTTGGTACCACCATCTTATCCATTAACCTACCGCCAAACAGCAGTGTCCGCATTGTTGTGTTCCGGTTTGGGGATAAGACAGCCGGTGAAATGACTAGCATAGAGGCATTAGAGTGCATTTGCAGTCTTGTGAATGCGAATGTCTATGGGTCACAGTTTCCACTTACCATTAGGTGGCCTGTGTGCTCAATTGCCTTCCTATGCCATAAAATAAATAAATAAATAAAATAACTGGTGAGATAGGACTACGGGGAGGGAGAGTGCCATTTACACTGGGACATTTCAGGCTGATAGTAAATAATAATAAGATGTGTTAGAAATGGGAATGCCTCAGATAATATGAACAGTCGGCATTATAAGTTGCTGTTCCCTTTGTACCTTGTCACTTTAACGCTTTTGACAGATTAGTGAAGCAGTTAAAACATGACGGTAAAGTGACAAAGCACTAATCTGTGTGAATGAATGATTCTTTGTTTGTCCTATATGTACAGAACTGGTTAAAATGCTGTTTTCACTAATGCCTTTAGGAGAATACTAATAAAGTTTTACTCAAGAAAAATAAAGAAATAAAATGATGTTATTTCTGCAAAATTATAAATACCTAACATTCTGTAGAGCTAATTATAGTGGAACACTTAAAACTTAAGCTTAAGATAACTTGGCTAATAATCATGCAGGATTTTAATTTATAATTAAATGAGCCATTGCAATGCATTTCTGTCACAGCTACTTTCGAAATCTGCCCGTGTTAAAGCCTGGTTGCACAATCACAAAAATGCACAGCATAATTGTTGATACACGCCAATTACATGGATCATACCCCTTGCTTGACGATCTTCTTGATGGAGTAAATCCCGAGCACGGTGACGCGTGCGCCGGGCGCCACGCGCTCACACAGCACGCGCTCGCAGTACACCGACAAGTGCCGCGGCATTTCACCCTGCGGGATGCTCTCCGGGGACTCCTGCAGCTTCAGAACCTGCGAGCACCAAGCTTCTGAATAGGTAGGCTACGGTTAAAATATGCAGTCTCGAGGGTAATACAAATAATTGACAACATTTGTTATTTTTAATTTGAACTAAATGATTAAAACTCTTCTTACCTGATAGTCAATGCACTTGCATTTATCTGGAATGATGAAGTAAGGATCCAGTGGACACTTAGGACGACCTGCTTGTTCACTGAAACATATAGGATATTTTAACTTTGCATTTATATTTTATTTAAGGTGGTCTAGATTTGGCAATATTATGAAATTGGTTTGAGAATTCCCATTCTAGTTAAAATTGTTTCAGCAAGAATCCCACTAGGTGTTCCTTCCCTGTTCATAGGCAGATTTCACTACAAAGTGGAAAAATATAGTAATCAGTAAACAAAGGTTCTTACGTGTTGCATTTCCTAGGCATGACATAGCCCTCCAGTCCTGGCTTGACAGGCAAGTTTGGGATGACGTTGCGGCAAGACCGGCACTGTATTGAGATTTTTGTGGCTTTGGCTTTAATGGCTGATGCAGATATGACAATGCCAGGTATTTTTATAAGACGAGATACTGTGTCCGACTGTAAAAATAAACAATATAAATAGAGAAATCATCAAATGTTTTATCGGGTTCTCATAAATTTGTTTAGAAGTCTTAGAACTAGAATTTAAATCTATATGTAAAACTGGTGCTTACCTCTCACAAAGGATTGGGCTGGCTATTCAGAGAGGTAATGTGGTGATTATAACTTACATCTTTAATATTTGAGTAGCTTAGTTTTATTTTAATTTAAATAAGTTTATTTTTAACTTTTAATTGTAAAACAAAAGTGGTTGTCATTTACTTGCATTTACTTGTTTGTAGATCCTGCAGATTGTACAAATAAATAAAATACCTTAAGCTCCCGCAGATCAGCTGTGTGCGCATCTGAAGACAATAACACTTGCACATCTTCAACAGTCTCCTCGCCTACAGGCCGTGGAGCAGTCAGCTCATCTGCCAGCTAGAGGAGAATTCATGTAAATCAATAAACACATCCACCCATCCAATTTAATCTGAAGATCAAAAGCTAAAACTTAAAATAGATATGTGTATAGTATTATTCGATTTGGCTATATTCAACTCAAAACTGTATTCATTTACAAACTAGTGTAAAAAACTCAACCTTGTCATTTAAACCAAATGCTGTTGACGCATTCACAACATGGTGTGCACAGACAACAAGAGACAATATAATTATATTACTATATATTATTTAATTACAGGGCAGAATGAACGGTTAACCGAATCGACTGCCCGCCTGCTTCGGCTGGGCGTCCCCACTTATCATCATCATCATTATTTAATTACATGTTGTGGTGTGAAAATTTCTAATTTAGAGCATAAGCTTAATTGTTACTATCAAAATTATGGATTTGAATTATCTGATGATAATATATATATTTTTTATTTTCAGGTCTGTATATAACAAGATGTAGACAAAACTATTGCTATCCAATGAACTAGATAACTACAAATAAATTGGCACTAAATATTTTCAAATTATCAAGCCTTACTTCTTTGGCAGCCTCCTCTAAGATGGGGAGATGTTCACTAGGCTTCTTGTACAGTTTTTCAGCAAGAACTTCGTCGAAGCTGGACAGATCTTCGATGTTTATTTCGACCCAGTATTTACCTAGGTTATAGTTCCGTTTCAGAGAATCTCTGTAATAAACAATACCATATGAGATGGTTCCTTCACTAATAATCGTCAGATTTTTTCTAAGAAAAACAAAATATATACCGGTATTTATAGTTAAAGTTTCCAGTATGAAATTGACGCATGAATTCTTTAAACTTCTTCTTTACAGCTTGTAGGTTAACTTGATCTTGAGATTCGTTCTCCTCCACGCCGAAATTGTCGGAAAAGAAAACACCGGGATCGTCGAAACCTTCCATGTTAGCGGAGAATCACTACGTTTAATATGTTGTTTGAGGTTAATTTTTATATGAAATACGGCTTTGTTTTCACTTTTCGGCAACCGCGTCTCAACAACCAAACCTATCACCGTTTTACCGCGAAAAAGTGACAGTGACACGACACGGCAGTGACAGTAACATTACCGTAGCACAGATTATAGGGTACTTATGTCCGTAGGTTGGCAACTTGAATAATCTAGTAAATTCTTCTAAATAAAAGTCTCCTAATTTAAAGCCCTCAGTAACATGTCCGCTCAAAACCTTAGCCAAAATACTTAGTTTAGGTCTTTACGTAAACGTATATATTTAATAAAAAATGTACTCACAGATTGAAACACATTTTTATTTATTATATTTGGTTATCTATCACCTAAAAAAAAACTACTTGTTTTTATATTTTTATTCGAAAAAGTATAGGAAAAAAATATAGTGGGCAACACCGCGATGCTGTTACGATTATGATTAAGAACGACTAGAGGACACCCGCGACAAGGGGTAAAGTAACTATAATACCCGCGAATTCGTACGCGTAGAATTCGTTCCCCGTTACTCCGCCTATTGTAACCTCTTAGTTAGGGGTTTATTTTCAAAACTCCCACCTTAATGCACCCTTAGGATATGCAAGGAATATTCTAACCCTTAATTTGGCAATGTGCATCACAGTGAACATACTATAATGTTCACTTTTAATGTTTGGAATGTTTTTTTATTTTTTTGCTGATTCAAAATCAAAAATGGTTTGAATTTCCGACTTTTTTTATTTTTGCCAAATTAAGGGCTAACCAAAATTCAAGTCCATAGGTCACAGATTTTAAGGGTATGTCTAACCCTAGGTCCAGCGGTTTCAGCATACTTTTATCGATCAGTTAGCCAGTCAGTTGCTAATAAAACCGCTATAGTTTCATGAGTAGAAAAAAAATGTAAGTATTTTGTTAACACTGTCAACAACAGCTGTCATTAGTAATGTACCTATTCATTTAATTATGGACAAAATTTGTGTAACTAAGTACATTTCAATTCTTTAAGTTTTCTAATTATTTTGTATACTTGTCATAGAAATGTAGGTATACTGTATAATAATAATAATTAAACATAGATATATTTGTTTTATTTTCGTTCATTGTATGTTACTCGCAAATAGAATCCACGGACTGTATAGGTGCGTATTAACTTTAGTACCTTGTCGCTGTAACGTCATATTGAAATTAAAATTGTGGTGTTAAAACAGCAAGGTGCTAAAATGTAGAGCTGCTCTACTTATGACAATTAAATACTGCATCTGCGTTTTATTATTTAAAAAAAGATTCACTTAAAACTCTTTTTAAAACTGGATCTTAACTTAACTCAAAAACTATACGCATACTCGCACACGCGTTACGACTCTACATAAAAAAAAAAGTTTTGTTCCTGTAATGCAATACGATATTCAAAATTGTAAAATATAAATAAATTTCGTTCCCTAGCAACAAACTATAATTACAATATAATTATGTGTTGCCTAGGCAACATTGTAAACAAGGATCCGAATAATTTAAATAAAAAATAAATACACTGAACCTGCTATGAATTACTTTATTATGTTATAACATACAATAAGCCACGGTATAAAGTGTTTTAATCTTGATAATTCCAAACATGGCAGACGTAAGTAGTAAATAATGTGCGAATTAGTTGTTATACTGTTTCACCACAGTTACCTACCTACTGTTGATTTAATTTGTTTTGCCACAGAAAAAAGAGGATGAGATCGACACTCGGCTCGAATTCCTGATGGATTACTTAATGAAGTCCCTTAAATTTAAAGTCGAGAAGTGGGCGAAGTTCATCACTTCAGAAGAGAAGGTAACTTAATAGAAACAATTGGGACATACATTTAAAACAAATCATTTTTTAAACACTTACACCATTTTAAGTACCTAATTTCGCCCTTTTGGTTTGAAAAAAAGCAAAAAAATGTCGAAGACAAACACGGATAATTTTAAATAGGTATTAAAACAAAATTACCTATAGTATAAAATTTCTAACAATCAAATGACTCAGTATATCTCGAAATGGTTTATCAGTTTGTACAATTTGCTGCATCCTAATTAAGACTCGTGTCAACTTGCACTCTAGTGCAATCTTAATTAAAGGACATTTTGCAAATAGATTTAAATGACAACTTTGAGATCGAATATTATAATTCAATGCATTTTTTACGGTTCACTAATGTTTTACCAAAAAATTATTGACAAATGGTCATTTGACAAACAACGTTTCACCAAATGATCATTTGGCAAACGAGACATTTGACAAAAGTATCATCTTACAAAAACTCACTTAGCAATTGATCATTTAGCAATTAGTTTACTTATTTCTGGGCAGAAAAAAAAACAACCTCGAAGGCCAAGGCGGGAGCCAAGCTCCCGCCTTGGCCTTCTAACCTAACCTATCCGAGTCGGTCATGCCCTGATTCGTCTTCCTCGTAAAATGTAAATTTAACTGTTGATCATTTGGAAAAGTAAGTCATTTGTAAAATGACTAGTAGTAAAATGATCAATTGACTTAACATTTTTTTGCAAAACGTTGTTTGTCAAGTGTAATTTTGCCAAATGACTTTTGGTCAAACGGCAGGACACCATTTTTTACTTTTATTTATAAACAGGAGTTATATCGACGGCGTAGTACCATGAACTCCTAACTGACATTTTGATGATAGTTACATTTTAATATAGAGAAACTTTAAATTAAATTTGGCATTATTACTGAAGACATTAAAAAATAATAAAATAAATGAGTATGAAACCAGTGTCTTCAGTAATAATGCTAGATTATGTTTAAAGTGTATCTACATAAAAATTTAACTATCGACTAAATGTCAGTTAGGAGTTCATGATACTTCACCGTCGATATATATATCAGGGGACAATGTCACACCAATTGACCTAGTCCCAATTTAAGCTCTAGGCTTGTATTATGATGATGATGATGATGATTGTATTATGGGTACTAGACAACGATATAAATACTTATATAGAGAAATATATACTTAAATACATAGTTAGTAAACAGCCACGACTCAGGAACAAATATTCGCGCTCATCACATAAATATCTGCCCTCACTGGGATTTGATTTGATTTGATGAGAATAGGACTTATTTTGGACCTACATATTAATTATTATGTGCAGTTCATCTTAAGTTTCAGTAGTTAAAATCCGAAAGCGTTTAAAAATTGTATAAAGGGCCGGGATCGTACTGGCAACTCTAGAGTCTTGAGCAACTTGCAAAATTATTATCATGTAATGTAAATGTTTCGCAGATCGTCTTGTTCCGTTTCTTCGACAATCCGACTTTGAACTTGATAGTGTTCCGCATGAGCACCGCGGGGCTGCTGACCTGCTCCACCTCCTTCCCGCCCATCAGCAGGGGCAAGATGGTGTACTTCCTGAAGAACATCGACGATAAGCTCACAGTGGAAAACTTTCGACAGGTATTTACTTTGAAAAAAATAAACATAATTAAGCCAGGGTAAATAAATTTAAGAAGCCTAATAAAAAGAAAGCTTTGAAAACCCTACTGCATTTTTTTATACTGTCGCTTATATTATGTTGTTTTTTTTTAACATTTTATTTTACCACTTTGTTGGCGTGACTAATATGTATATTCATGCCAAATTACAGCTTTCTAGGACCAAGAGTCTCTGAGTTAGGCTGCGGACGACGGACGGACATGGCGAAACTATAAGTGTTCCTAGTTTGACTACGGAAATCCATCAAGCCGTTTAGGGTGCGCGTGTCAAAGAAATAGACATAGACTCGAAAAGCATTAGCCTCCCTCTGACATAGGTAGTCGAATAAATACGAGAACTATTATAATTGAAAGTTAAAATTAGTTTCGTTCTTTAATTTATGAACATTTTTTCACAGATTAAATAGTACATTATTGCCTAGGCAATTGCCGTTCCTGCCGAGGCATATATAGTGCTTTTCTCAAAAATCGCAAGCTACAAATTGCAAGATACTAATCGCATATAAACAGAAACTTCACGTGAAATAACATCACTCTTTACCGCCTTTATGTTTATGACAAGGAGAAACGCAAGATTTTTTAGAAAAAAAAATCAAGTTATTCCAGACACAGATAAAAAAGTTACGTTTCGAATAAAATATGGATGTATAAGACTTGTGCCCTCATTTTATTATGGCCGTTTTCACTTTTTAAAAAATTACAACCTAGATAACAATGAAATTTGTATGCAACATTGCGGGCTTGTGTAGCGAGCACGCAATGTATATTTTTTTTAATTTGGGAACTGTCTGTAATATATGTACTTCGCGTCTCAGTATGGAGTTAGTAATGTCAAATTTTCCGGTCATTTTTGAGAAAAATCATATTACTTACATTACTGTGTAACTACTGCTTTAAGTACATTATTTTCGTTTACATATAAATGTTGCTTTATAAAGAGGATTCGTATTGAGAAATTACTCGCTTCTGATTGGTACAGTCGAATACCGTCTGTACTAATCAGACCTACACCGTGCTCAATCAACGTTCTTTGAAAAGATCCTATACTTACTGCAACATGAGTACCTACTCTAAACGATATCACCTAAAGGTTTATTAGGTCATTTAGTAATAAATAATTGTGTTCCTTTAAATGAGGAATACAGTTTATTCGTAACCTGGGATGCCTGTGAAAAGGGGTTAGGCGCTGTCATATAACTAAAGAAAGCTTATTGTTTCGGTTTAAAAGAAACTGATTGTGATTACAGTGTAAGGTTACCCTTTAACTTTTACTATCTAAATTATGATAACCACCTAGCCGACTTCACCAACATCTTATGGTTAAGAACTTGCGCTTTGCTCAACTCTGAATTCAGCGGACGCGCGTTAGTACTGTAGATGCACCACCACTTTATTTTAATTCTAATTTTAAAATTCTTCTTCTAGTCGGTTACAATCGGCGAGATGTCAGGCAACGTCCTTATGGATATCAGTGTAATGGCGGACGAGGTGATCGGGCCAATTCTGTGCAACCCCGAGAACCAGCGCGGCTGGCCCAAGATCGTGCGGAACGACATGAAGCGCCACATCGACGACCTCCGGAATCTCATGCACCAGGTAGTTATGGCCGGTAAAGGCGGTGTGGTTCTGGGGGATTTAAAAGATGATATTTAAATGGGTACATTAGACACTCCTTAATTCTGGGTTCCTAGTGAAAAAGGATATAAAGTCTCCTAAAGACCAAGCGAAAAAGGGTACAAGTTTAGTATACTCCGTTTTATAGGTACCGCTTTTTATTGTTAGTTAAGTCGACTGTTACTATTTTTCACTAGGACACCAGAATTAGAGTATAGACTGCGGACAATGCGCTGATATGGAGGCGCTGCTAGACAAAACGTAGACGTTGTTGGTGACAGTACTAGTTGTACTAGTTATAAAAGGCCTCTTTTATTCTAAGTTCAAAAAAACGCATAAAGCAATGAGCTTGTAGTCATATACAATTAGTTACATACATACATACATTAAATCACGCCTGTTTCCCAGAGAGGTAGGCAGAGGCCACTTCTTTCCACTAGCTACGATCTTGACAAATTTCTTTCGCTAATTTACAATTACTTAATTTAAAAAAAACTGTGTCCGTTGTTTCTTGGAGTGAATAAAAATATTGTCTTCCCTATCTACCTCCGATCCGCCTATGAAACGCCTAACAAGAGTGTGTTAGCAATGCATATTTCTGCTCTACACAAAACAGTAGGCGTTTAATTAAGTTTTATTATTAGGCATTAGGGTGTGGTTGCCGGGTTAGAATAGTGCCACTCCATGTCTTCCCGTGGATGTCGTAAGAGGCGACTAAGGGAATAAAGGCTTGTAGTACTGTAAGGCGATGGGCTTGCCACCTGTCACTAATACACTTGGAAACATCTTAGCCTACTTGTGCAAAATGTGGTTACAGAATTATCAAGAAGTTTAAGACTTGTTGGTAATTCTTTAGCTCTGCCTACCCCACTCTGGGAATGAAGGCGTGAGTTTATGTATGTATGTATTATTAGGCAAGTTACTTCAGAAAATAATACGTTTCTTGTACTAACAGTTGAAAGGCGAGATGTCCAGTCAAGTGATGCTACCCATGCCAGCGGGAGTGGAAAATATATTCCAAACGGAGGCGAAACTCAGAGAAAGGTTCGAAAATATAGACTGTATTTAATTTATTAAATATTCTTGCTATTCAATCATGACGGTGTGTTTTTTAGTGATGGTGAAGATGTAGACCTGTACCTCAAAACCAATGTCGAAGGAGCCGTAATAAAGTGGACCCAACAAGTCCACGACATACTGGCGGAAGATTCCTACATAGGTATTTAATGACTATTATATAAAGGGAAACACTTCTTACACAACTTTATGAAACGTAACTAGACCCCGCTATCGGAGGTGCAAAATGGTAGCTGTCAAGTTCTTAGGGACGGGTAAAAATATTCATGATGTCGATATCGACATTCTTACTTTATCTGTACAATTAATTAATTACATACATACATAACCTCACGCCTTCGGTCCCAGAGAGGGGTAGGCAGAGCTACAGAATTACCTACAACTCTAAAAACTTGTTGATAATTAATTAATTAATATAATTATAATTATTAATTCTTGCCCATTGCTTCTGTTGAAGTAGAAAAGTCATTTTCCTTCTTAAAATGGATATTCAGCTACAGAAGACGAAGTCTAACGCCCTGTTACTTAGAAAAAAAATAGTAATATATTACGAGACATTTATTTCTAAAAATAAATAGGGCTTAGATATATTGGGTTCATTGTTGAATATATTCATCGTGACTGCACTAGATTATTGCAGAGAAACTGAAAAAAAAACTGATCGTTCATTAAGAATACGATATCCCTTTAAGATAAATTTATGAATTATTTCATTTTTAGTTAATTTATGAATGGTTCGTGCTATGAAGATAATGATAATTTGTTAATAATGATGAAATATTAAAGGTTTTTATTTATAAAAATGAAAAATGTTTAACACATTCATTTTGTAATAATATAGTCCTGTTTTATAAAAAAAACACGTTTAATTAAAGTCCTAGACTCATTATGGCAAAGAAAAAATATCGACTTATAGCTATAATTATCGACATAGGTAGGTATAGTATATACAGGGTTATTGGTAATTCGACGTATTCCCGTTAGGGGGTGATAGGGGTGACTATTTGCGGTAATTTTGACCCCCATATGCATTATGCAAAAGTGAACCATTTTTGAGTTATCATGTTTTTTAGCTTTTTCAAAATAAGTCAAAAATGCAGCATCAAAAATCTATTTAAAAAAAAGTATTAATTCAAATCTAATTTTTTCTTCTGATTTATAAAAACGATTAAACACTGGTTATTTATCAATATTAAAACAACAATTATCGGTCCAAATTTAAAAATGCGAGATGATAAACGATATTATTTCTAGATTTTTTACATATTCTTTCCACTTAAATGCCTTAAAAAAGAAAAAATCGTTATGAAACTTGGCTTGCAGATTATTTTAAAAACATAACCGTTTTCTTAGCTCTCCAAAAATGCATAACAAATAGGAACTTATTTCAAAGAAACTGAAAAAAAAATGATCACAAAGGAAGCAGGCGGAAATTTGTATTCGAACTAAACTTAAAATCGCTGTTTGATTATCTTGCAAATAGGTTTTATGCGTACCTAAGCCAATGCCGGTAACAAACTGGCAGGTTAAGAAAAAAATTGGCGCCGTGTTTTTTGAAGTAAATACACTAACGACTGTAGTTTCATTTTTAATTTGAATTGAAATATGGAAGAGCTTGATCAAAATGAACAACGGATGTTTCAAAATTACACAAATGACGGTAACAGTCAAGCTGCTCGTCATGATTATTCGCGTCGGTTTCCTAACTATAAAGATGATTTTTAACCATATTGCGTTTTGTATTGTGCATTTAGCCCATTTAACTGGCTGGATCTACTGACCGAATAAAACCACCATTTTAGATTGAAACCATATTTTGACGAAAAATTGAACGTGATTCTAGACATGTGGTATACCGTAAGAATTGTCAGGAACTGGAGAAGTTTTCATGATGTTGGAAGATCTGAGGAGCTTCTACTTTTTTTTTAATTGTGCCGTAAAGTTGACCGTGACGATTTTTTATTTTCTGTCCTTCACACTTTGTTGGCTAATATTTTTTTATTTGTTTACTATATGAATAAAAATTACATTTCATTAGAATGCGCAAACATTAAAGATAAAAAAACTACAAATACTTTTGTGCTGTCACATTTAAAAAAAAAGATAGGTGAACAAAATGGTTAACTTTTGGAAGATTCCAAGATTTTTTCTAAAAAAATATAAAAAAAACACTGTGGGTAGGATGAGTGTTAATTGGCCCAAAACGTGTTGCCAGTGACCTTAGCTACCCACCATATTCATTTGGCACACGACTTGCAATACACCCTGTATATTTCAAAATATTTTTTACCCATCCCTAAGAACTTGACAGCTACCGTTTTTCACCTCTGATAGCGGGGTCTACTAAGAACCATCCCGATTAAACAAGCTTTCTTTAAAAAAAGAACAAGTTCAAGTCGGTCCATCCGTTTGGGAGTTACGATGCCACAGACAGACATACATATTTATTATTATTAGTATTCTATTAGTTATATATTATTATTATATTAGTAATTATTATTAGTTAAACTTATTACACCCCTCTTTTTGTTGGGGTTAAAACACCGTAATAGTCAGATCTTAGCTTATAAAGAGTGTCCCAGAAGTAAAGAGACAATTTTCATAGACAAATTGGTCAAAGAGAAAACATTAAAAAAAGGTTGAACCAACTCTCATGTCGAGAGTCGATGCTAAATCTGTATAATCGCCAAGGTACGTGATCTAATGGGCGGACGACAGATGCAATATGGTGGCGAAAGCAGAAGATGGATAAGACTTTTATAAAATTTTGAGTACTATTTATGTGTGAAAATAAATGCAGGTTTTGTTTTAAATCAGTACATATTATTATTTTATATGATGAGAAAGTACTGAAGCATCACTTAACGAATACGCCCCTATTACGTCTGCAGATGTGGAGAGGTCATTTTCCCTATATAATTAGATAGTGAACTATAAAAGGACTGTACTAAAAATGCGTTATAAAGAAAATACCTATATGATTTACTTCAACAATAAAATTCTATAAATCTTTTTTTAGATCAATTTTGTAGTCATATCCATATTACGGATATCATTCGACATTATTTTGACGTAATTTGCACCCGCCGTCCGCCCTTTAGATGATCAAGATCAAGGTCGAGAAGATGTTCGACTAAATAGGTATCCTACAATTGTTTTGACATAATACGGCCATTGTAATAAATATCTATCGAAAGGAAGATAAAATGATCCCTTACTTTTAATGACCGACTTGACTTGCTTAGAAACGTAATCCATTGATCTTTTAGCTTTTAAACGGACGAGGTTCCCCCTGCCGACTGCGGACGTGGAGTTCTACTCGGCCCGCCTGAAGAACCTGGAAGGCATCTACTCCCAACTGCGTGACCCGAGGGTGAAGCGGATGGCGCATTACCTCGAGGACACCCGCAGCGTGTACTTAGAGTGTTTTAAAGTTATGCTGACGAATATCGTGGCTGGTAAGTTATTTAGATTGACGGTTAGAACTGTAGCAAATGAAATTATTTAAGTATACTATAACATTTCGTCCTTTTCCAGACGATTACATAGGTAGTAGTAGGTACCCAGTAGTTGTCATTAATAAATTTTGGTTATGCATACGGAGCAGATAATTTTTTTGAATTATAATGTAGTTAGGCATCGGAGTTTTTGTCGCACGGTAAGACTAATAGCAAGCTATGGAGTCGTCATTAGCCATAAATCTAAACTCTTATTCATATTCATACTCATTTATTTCTTTAGTTATTTAGGATTTTTTTATAATCAAGGACAACAACGTTGACGAGTTCAGAAACGATTATTTAATGTTATATTTGGAAAATAAATATTACAATAAAAAATAATTACCATTTTTATACTGATTTAATTACGAAATTTTTAAAACAAACAAAAGATACATTAAAACACGGCAGGAGGGAATTTTTTAGTCCACACTAGTGGCGAATTGTATGTTAAAATAGTTCAAGTTATGAATTTGTAATCTAATAGAAAACTATTTTTTTATATAACTTGACTAAGATACACGACCGACCGCTATGGAGGCATTTTAAGATAAATTAAATAAATGAGTATGAATATGAATAAGAGTTTAGATTTATGGCTAATGACGACTCCATAGCTTGCTATTAGTCTTACCGTGCGACAAAAACTCCGATGCCTAAATATAGTATTAAATAGGTATGTATAGCAAAATCAATATTATTGATATATTTATGACTCATGGGATCTTCGATATGAGGTTCATACATTTCAAAATTTCATATTTCACGGTTACAAATGCGTTGCCAACCCTAGGATCAATGGCTCAGTTTCATTAATGCCAAACCCTATTATTCAAACCTCGGTTAGATAGGCTTACTTCGGATTAAATTTTACTCATTTTGTATGGGAAGATGTCAAATATAAATCCGAAGCAAGCCTTATCTGTCCGCGGTTTGAATATAGGTTTTGGGCGTTAGCCAATAGCCCGCATGCTCATAGTGGTACAATGCGTCGCTGAAATACCTTCCAGCGCAATAATATTAAAACAACGCGTCAATGGATTTCTACAAGGATACGGGCTATCAACCAATGAAACTGGACCTTTAATTTACCTTTACACTAGGATACACTTTGAAAATTAAGTGTTTTGAAGTAAAATTTGATCTATTCTATAAAGTTACAAGAAGAGTTTCAATTAAGGAGACTTTAAAAATAAAAGCTTATATTTTATTTGGGACATTTTATTTTGTATTTCTAGCTGTGGTCGAATGCCGCGATATCTACGTGTACCAGAAACCACTGATGACTCACTTCGAGCTCTTCGAGGCCACGGACTTCCAGGAAGCCAAGCCTCTGATCCGGCCCATGTTCCACTGCGTCGGCCTGCTCTGGGGCAACTCCAGATACTACTGCACCGTCGAGAAACTTATACGTATGTACAGTCAACCAAGTTGATTCCTAGGCCACTATGGAATATGTTAAAGTGACTGTTGTAATCCAAACGCTAGAGACTTCTTATGATTCTGATGACAACGTCACGTTAACATCTATATAATAAAAATGAACCGCTAAATGTGTTGCTAAGCGCGAAACTCGAGAACGGCTGAACCGATTTGGCTGTTTATTTTGTTGTGTTCGTCATTGTCAGGACAAGGTTTTTATGAAAGCAAATAATTGAAAAATCCACCGGAAAAGTCAAAAATTTGCATTTATAATTATTAGTAATTTATAAACATCATTTACACGTCGGTAACATAGAGTGAATCTACCAGCGCTTCGGATAAGACAATCATTGCGGAGCAGAAGCGCCGCAAGAAACTCCAGAAGGAGAAGAACATAATTTTTTCAATCATCACAACATAATAATACTTAAAAGTAGTCTATTTGTTAGTTTCTGGTCCCCATTGATAAATTTATAACGACGCGCTTATATTTAAACAGTGTTCGATTATAATCCTTGTTCGGAAGTTGTTGTGTCGGTACTTGTTGATGTTTCAGCACTTCTGCGTGAACTTTGCAACTTAGTGATTCAGCAATGCACGTTATCCATCGACACTAGTTCAATTTTTCAAGGGGAGCCGGATGAGCAGCTATTAAAGTTGAGAAAAGCGTTGGACATTATGCAGCATTTCATGTAAGTTCTACTTATTGGCTAAGTGGCTTAAGTCGCTCCCGCTGTCTGTTCGCTTAGATCTTTTAAACTACGCAACAGATGTGCAGCAATGCAGTTTTCAGCAATAGATAGAATCTTGGATTTAGTACGAGTGTTACTGAAAACTCACATAAACCGAAGTTCTGTGCTACTTAGTTTATCCGTCGGTTTTCTAAAACCACTTTTCTAAGGACCCTGTTAACATTTCGTTTTTAGTAGGTATTTTTTGCTTATTCAATGAAAATCCTAACAGCAAGACCTTTCAGCGAAGCCTACGAATTGAACCGCGATAAGGTGGCCACGTTCTTTCCCGCCGAGGTCACCCCGGTGCACTGGTCGTTCGACTTCGACCGCGTCTTCCACCGGTACAACGTGTACGTGAAGAGGCTCAAGATGATCGAAGGTATTCTGGATGCCACTTGCGAGATACTCAAGCTGGAAAAAGTTGAGTTTTGCGGTGTTAGGGGCAAGATCATCAGCACAGAGTGTATGAAGGTAATCTAAAACACTTTTCGAGGAACTATTTTTTATAAGAGGTGCTAAATGTTGTCATGAGCTTGATTTGCAGGTGTTGCAAGACTACACATTAATCTACCAGCAACTCGGCAATATTACGTACGACCCGGCGGACCCGGAGGACACCTCGTTCTTGCCCGACTACGATAAGCACATGGAAGTGCTCAAAGAAATGGACCAGCGACTCGCCTCGCTCTTCTCGCAAGGGCTGGATGAGTGCCACAACGTTACACATTTCTTTAAAGCAAGCAATTAAAATTTTAGTATTTGTAGTTGTTGCATTTTGAACGGAGACCGTTTTATGAGCTGTCAAAATCTGCCAAGTTCTGGTCATAGATATGGGCAGATATATATAACGACTCCTATCCTATAGACATTATATTAAAAACCTAAATAAATTGACATGTGACATGATACTATAAAAAAGTGAGTATAGCTCTAACAGCACCTATAAATGTTACAGTTCTTCCAAATCATCGGAGATTTGTTTCATCGTCCGATTATCAAAGAGGAGCTACAGCCAAAATTACCGAGGATGCTGGAGTTTATGCATAATAATCTCGATGATGTTAAAAAAATGTTTGATGAAGAGATGGCGGTAAGTCCTGACAACGTTGTAGATCCTGAACATTAAGAGTACCTATATTAGATACCACGCTCATTAAGGGGAGTTTGGTCCCCACCCCGTACATAAAGTCGTCAGATCATAACTAATATGATTATTATTTTTCAGAAACTATCCGAAAACCCAACCGAAAGGCCCATGGTGGACGCATATCTACCACCGGTTGCTGGTATGATATGGTGGGTGTACAAATTACGGAGGCGTATGGAAGATCCGTTGGTGGATTTCAATCGTTTCGAAGATCCGTAAGTATTACAGCAGCTTTAGAAGTCAACGACTGTTCTGTATGGTTACTTTGAGCAACATTTTGGAGTATTATTACCCTGTATTATTTGAAACAAGTTTAAACGTAATCAAAGCTCTAGCTAGGACGTGGAAACTGCCACTGTAGTCGAAATGGGATGCATCAAAACAAGGTTTTCACTTTGCAGTATAGTCAACTCAGAATCCGCTTTGTATATGAAGAAAAAGACGGAGGAGATGTTATCGTATCTAAATGTGGTCGAAGATCGGCAATTCACAAGTTGGTGTGAGACTGTGCCCGAAATTTGTAGCACCCACTTGGCTAAAAACCTCATTTATAGAGATCCTCCTTTTGTCAGGAATAATTTCAGCCCCGAGGTGAGGATAAAATTATGAATAAGATCTATCAACCGTCTAGAATTGAAACTATTGCAGTTTGCATTATTAGAATATTTTTTTCAGCTGGTGATGTTACTACGTGAAATACGGTATATGAAATATATGGAAAAGGAAGGAATACCTCAAGAGGGTTTGGATTTACATGCACGGAACGAAAAGTTACAAGTATATCGAAGATTATAAGTACATCATGAATTTTACGTTCGAAATCTATGTAGGATCTACTTATATGTTTTCTTTCTTGCAGTATGACTTGATTCGGCTCAACCGCGCTATTTATTGGTATAATGCTATTCGGGAGGGTAGCCATGAAACGGAAGTCGAACTAATTGAGAAAGAGATCTCGGCTATCGATGGACTTCTTGGCCGCGGCGTCGAGGAACTCACGTGGGATGATGATTGTATGTGATTTATTTCAAACAAATTATCAATAGTGTTAGTAAAAGAGACAGCTAATCTGAGGATGGCCCTCTACAAGAGCTGTAAGGAAACAAAACTTTTAGGGAAAAATATGAACTAGAATAGGGTTAAATCATATTTCTAACGTCGCACAGCACCTTACCTGTTTGTTGGTTTTCCTTGCTCACCGCTTATATTCTTCCTGCATTGATTAGGAAGAATATTTATTCTTATAGCGCCCGGCCGTCCGTCTACATACCTAAATTTTGTTAATCTCCCAGGATAAAAATCTAAGCCATGACCCACCTGTGTTCCAATGTTATTCCAAGACTTTTTTTTAATTAAGCGTTATTGAAAGAAAACATCCATATACATATACGATAAAAATTATTACTTTCGTATCAAGTATCATTTCATTATCTACGAGTATTATGACATTTTGTGACCATGAGTCTATTGAATAATACAATAACAAAGTACAAGCCCATTCTATTAGTAATAACAATATTAATCCATACAAAACCACTAATACTATTAACTGTTCAGGGCACATAACGTCCCACTCGCAAAACGTCCCTCAACCAAAATTACGTCCCATTCGCAAACTGTCTTCTCAGCAAATGGTCCCATATGTAAAATACCCCATTCGCAAAACGTCCCTTTCTCAAAAGGTCCCAACCCTTTTCGCAAAACGTCCCTTCCTGAGAAAGCCTCTTTCGCTGAAAGTCCCTACTGCATAACGCCCCTTTCGCAAAACGTCTGCAAAATTACCTACTCGCAAAGTGTGCCGTCTGGAAAAAGAGCTTGTTCAATAGTCAAACTGTGCAAACGGTTTTGTGGGACATTATGTTCCTACAGGGTGACTGGAAATTCGCCGTATTCCTTGAAAGGGGTTATTCTACAGCTCATTTGTAACGATTTAAGTCCAGTCAACCAGGGGTCAAAACTCATTGGTTATCGAGTTATTCACGTTTTTAGAATTTTTAAAAAATACCCGCATTTCGACCTAAAACTAGTCATTGTGTAAAAATTTCGTCATTTAGAAATAAAAAAAAGCATTTTTCAAATAGTCAATGAATTACTGATTACGAAAAATAATAAAAAATGCCAAAGAAATGTAAGGTTTTTCAAATAAAAGGATTTGAAGTTGAAAGTTCTAGTAATTATTTTCCAAATTTTGTAACATTTTAAAGCATAACTAAAAAAAAAAGTATGACACTTCGCGTACAAATGACAGGAATAGTTTGCTCAATTCATAAGCTTTCTAAAAAGGTACAATTTATGACATTTTAAAATTAATTTTCATTTAAAAATGTATAATTAATAATAATAGCAGAAATGTTCGCGGTTAAGTTCAACAACTCGTACTGGATGCTGATGGGGCTGCCCCGGTTTTGCAGCGCATCGGGGATGTTTGCAGAGGCTCGCTTGCATGATTTCCACGCCATCATGAGGAGGAGGGCCGCCTCCTTGATGTTACGCGTACGGGGCAGCGCCAACAGTTTCTTAGCTGCTGTCGGGGATAGAACCGACAACCCTTTTGTTTGCCGCTGGGCTGATCTCCACTGCCCTGTATATATAAATCCTAAGTAGTTAAGAACTAACATAGTTACGTAAGAAAAATTGTTACTAACAAATATATGATATGTCTACCATTGATATGTATGTACATACTTAAAGTTTGCCTATTTTATAAGTCACACCCTGAGTATTTTAAGCAGCGAAATAAAGTCTTTGTTAGAGAACCAAGGACGCAATATAAGCATCTTTTGCACCGTCCTTCCTGTCGCTCCGACATTTATAGAAGAAATTCTTATAATATGTGCATATTAGTATATAATGCCCTTCCAATGGAAATGAGAATGCTGCAGGGGTCGAAGTTTAGGAATGACCTTACAGCATGGCTTCTTCGTAATTGCTTTTATACATTAAATGAATATTTAAATCATGAGACTAGATCGAATTAACCTAATTAACTAATTACATCAATTAATAGCTTTCATAGGACGTAATTATGTAGGAATGTAATGCAATTAATTCTGCCGTCCGATCACTAAAAGGCCGTTAAGCCGCATTTTTGTCAATTTTGAGTTTTATATATAGCCTAAAAGAGATTTTTTTTCTCTATTTACTAGTATATAAAACTCATAATTGACAAAAATGCGGCTTAACGGCCTTTTAGTGATCGGACGGCAGAATTTCTGACTTCAATTTTAAATATTGTTAGACTACTTATTGTTATTATTACTTGATACCCGTGTTGTCCACATTTTAATTAGTAACGGATAATTAAAAATTTGCATGTCGTATTGTCGACGGAATGGAACCTGACCTGTAAACTATTTTTAAGACCATATGTAACGCATTTTAGCAAATAAATGAATTGATTGATTGATTGATTGATGGATCCATGTTGTCTGAAATAAATGATTAATAAAAATAATAATAATAAGTTCCATCGTTTCAACCAAAAAACGCGGGATCGTTATCGTTTATAAATTCAGCGAATCGTGTTATTTTACATTTGTTTTTTAAAAACATAAAGTGCGTTCCATTTTTAACCGAAAAACGCGGGAAGTGTTGTAGTAAAATGAATAGAACATCGTTCTCATTCTTAAATTCAGCTAATGGTGTACTATTTTTAAATAAATTTGCTTTTTAAAAATAAAGTGCGTTCCATTTTGAAATTTCGAGCATCTCAAAACTTTTTGAGTGACCTACGTAATCAGTTACTTTCAACTTTCTTTCCATTTCGGACGATATTGATAACTAAGCTTCTTTCTCAAATGCCTGCGTGCCAATTCGAAGAATACGCAGATATCATTTATTGTTACGGATTCTGCGATGGAGACGCGGCTGCAGCTAGAAAAGAATACCAACGTCGTTACCCTAACCGCCGTTTACCTCACGCAAGCGTGTTTGGTTCGCAAAAAAAAAACGCAATGACTAGTTTTAGGTCGAAAGGTCGGTATTTTTTAAAAATTCTAAAATCGTGAATAACTCGATAACCAATGAGTTTTGACCCCTGGTTGACTGGACTTAAATCGTTACAAATGAGCTGTAGAATAACCCCTTTCAAGGAATACGGCGAATTTCCAGTCACCCTGTATTAATAGATAAAACGCCTCGTCTCGTCGCCTGTATTTTCATCTTTTTTAATAAATAAATAATAAAGTAGAGATAAGAGATGGCCAATAATAATCCCAGCAGTAATAACATGCAAAGTCGTAGCATTCATTTGTTCATTACACGAGATTACCTTAACGTAATGCATGTAAC
Source organism: Acleris emargana (assembly GCA_927399475.2). NCBI lineage: Eukaryota > Metazoa > Arthropoda > Insecta > Lepidoptera > Tortricidae > Acleris > Acleris emargana. Next base: position 14,376,183 of record OV656852.1, read on the forward strand.
GAAGGAACGTTTTGCGAAAGAGTCATTTTGCAAAAAGGGACGTTTTGCGAACGGGTCATTTTGCGAAAGGGACGTGTTCCGAACGGGTTAATTTGCGAAAGGGACATGTTGCGAACGGGACTTTATTTATGTGAAGGGACGTTTTGCGAACTGGACCTTTTCAGAACGGTCGTTATGCGTAAGGGACATTTATGAAAGGGACATTTCGCGAAAGGGACATTCTGCGAGTGGGACGTTATGTTATGCGCCCTAAACCTATTAACTTGTAGTTTATTATGCAATCGGCATCTGGTTGGACTTTTCTCTCTCACCCCATTATTAATGTAATTTTTAATCCGTCCCAGATTTAAATACATGTATTGATTAATTTTATTTTTATCAAGTTTACGAAATAAACTAAATTTACTACTCACAATATTTCTGACTAAAATTTGGATAGTTGCGGAGTGGATGGCTGAGGTGTATCAGGCCATCAACACGCTCCAAGAGCGCGTACTCCAGGCCCAGAACAACGTGCGGCGCGGGCTCACCGACATCGAGGCCTGGGGCAACGTGCCGCTGCACAACCGCAAGGACAACCCCGACAAGATGGAGCTCTTGGCTTTTAATGAACGACATTCTAGATTCGTCAATAGGTATGGTTGGGTCTATCTTTCAAGTTTTTTTGCTTTAACATAAATACGAGTACTACATTAACGAAAGCTTTCTTCTTTTCTTATTTTTATTGTTTACCTTCATTTAATTAAAGTACTGATTTGACAATATACATGCTTTTATTTATTTTCCAGGAGGAATAAGATTCTCGAAAGTCACGCAGAGTTTCGACATATTTTAGAAACCAATTATAATCTGTTTTTCAATATTGTGGAAGATCATGAGGTACATATCTAAATTTAGGCAATTGAGAAAGGCATATTTAAAAATAGTTGGTAATCCGGTATTTTCTTTATATTTTTAATATTGTTTCAGTCCGTCGATGAGGAAGAAGAATACGAAGAAGTTGATGAGGAATCTCTAGATGAGGATGAGAAGGCAGCTCGTGCTCTCAAACTACAAGAGTTAGCTGATCGGCGTGAAGCAAAACGTATTGCGAGAGAGGAAAGAGAGGCAGGGAAAACAGCAGCGCAAACGCTAAAGTTGGAGAGGAGGGAAGCTAACAGAATAAAAATAGAGGCTATAGAGGCTGAGCGAGCGAAGCGACAAGCACGCAGAGATGAAGGTATATAAAACTCACATTAAAAATAGACTGGTAAGAGATTTGAAATATAAAGATTAACAAAAAAATATTACAGGCGAAGATGTGGATTCGCTGCCAGATGAAGAAACAATGGATCCCGAAGAATTAGCTTTCATTGAAGCAGAAAACTTTGAAATGGAGCAAGAGAAATTCAGAGCTAAACGTTGGCCCGCTTACGTCAAATATGTTGATTCACTTGTGAGATCTAATCATACTCGTAGTTTTATATTAAAGTTTCCACAAAATTAACAGGCTTGTTATGTATTAACAACTTTTTATCATAAGTTAATAAACAAATATATTTTGCAGGTGTCTAAACAAATTATGAAGGGGATTCAAACCAGTTTAGATTTGTTTAAAAAACAAACTGACTTAGAAAAAGGACCAAATGTGGCATTTGTTGAAGTTATAGCTGAGCTAAGAGATCCAGGTACTTGCCTTGTTTTACACATCGTTTTTTTTTAGTCTGTGTCTTATAATGGCGTTATTAAAAGTAGCTAGTGCTGGTTAATTATGTTACTTAAAGTAATTTACTTCGATTATTAAGTAACATCTGAGAAACTACTAATTGTTGGACTAGGTAAGTATCAGATTTTTCTACATTATGTTATGAGCGCTAATGGTCGTTCCTTTAAAGATCAACCAATAATTCTGCATAATGAAAAATAAAACGCTGCTGTAAAGGTTGCAATACTCGCATTTGACTAAATATACTTAATCTTCATGAAAAAATATGTACTTACAGCGGGTTTTTTCTGAGGCCCTTGCCAAGAATGCACTACTGTAACTAGCGTTTTTATTCGTTTCGGTTTTAAACCAATCGCGTCACTGGTAGATCACGTGACTGTTCGTATCACGTCATCTACCAATGACGCGATTGGTTTAAAAATGAAACCAATAGAAACGCTAGCTAGCGTAGTGCATCTAAGCGTAGGGCCTCTGGTCGTGTTTATTGATGTATTCAAACATGGACGAAACATCGGTCACTTCCTGACCAGTGGTCATTCAATGGTTTCAGACGTATATTTTTTTCCGTCATTGGATATCAATGATAGTGATGGGCTGTACAATACTCTTCAAGAAATGATGAAAGATATGTTTCTTCAGGCAACTTTGTTTCCTCGAATTGATGAAGTGGTACCCGTCGCTACTTACGAAGGTAAGCCATTCAAATGGATGGCTTTGGTATGTTGATTTAAACATTAGAATGAAAACAAGTTTTTTTTTTAAAGTCGTTTACTTACTTTATTTTAAGTTTTATACTGAGAATTAAAACGATTACAGACGATATAGCAGAAGAAGATGGTCTTATTTGTCAATACCATGAAATTCTCGATGGAATTGACCGTTCTATCAGCGATATTGTGGACTACGCTTCGGTAATAATTATCTACATTATAACGTGAGTTAATCATTTGCGTAGTTTTAATAGAAAGGTTAAATTTGTTCATGTTCTGTCAGAAATATGAGAGATATGCACCTCTCTGGATGGAAGACCGCCAGGAAGCTCTGGCTGCTTTTCTGAAATATGGCCGCGTGATCACCCCGGAAGATTTTGACAAATACAGATATGAAAATGGTTGCGACCCGCCTGATGTGAAACCAACCCTGGAACAGTTTCAGCAGGAGGTAAGAGAAACTCTAGGTTATCTTATGGATACCCTTTTTTCAAGGCACGGAGAAGGCAAACAAGCGCACTGGGCAGGATTAGTTTACTTATGGAAATGTGCAATGTTAAGATTAAAAATCTGTAACCATCCGAATGCCTTTAAGAACTAAGACCGAAGACTCTTAAAGTTACACGCTTATGATGATACCTACATTGGAAATAATTGTGGTTATTATTTTAGTCATCCGACAAGTGGGACCGATCTTTAAAAAGATCAAGACGTACTTTAAAAAGATCAAGAAAGACGTAAACGTCTCACTTTAGATACGGGTATAAAATTAATTTGAGCGAGAATACTCTCTGGCGGGTAGGAAGGTCATATACCGACCGATTTAGGTGGCCTGAACCTACAGGCATGAATCTCTCATTACGTTTCTATAAAGGAGGCATTGTACTTCCTAATGTTTTACCCTAACTTGGCATATGCAATTATGCATGTATATTATGCAGGAAACCGATTTATTCAAAGTCGAGGGGTCCTGAGGAGTTTCCATTGCATTTAAAAATCGAATGCCGCCTAGTGCATTCTATTAATCGACGTCGGCGTCAGTTTACGTGGTCATGGTATTTTTTTGTTATAAACAATAACGATATAACGATGGCATTTTTCTTTATTTAACTGGTGAATTAGATTGACAAGTATAACGCAATGTACAGCGAGGTGGAGGCCCTGCCGCCGAGTTATCTCTGCAATGGTTGGTTAACCCTGAACATGAAACGGCTTAACCAGGCCATCATGAACATTATCTGCAAGTGGAGTCTCTTGTATAAAGAAAACTTGAAAGACCATGTTCAGTCCAGGTATGTTTGAATTAAGAATAATAGGACATCACAAATGAATAAACAACGGCCTACTTGAGTACGCGTCCCACATGTTTCCGATCCTTTGGGAGTACTATATAGGGAATGCAAATAACCGGTTATAACTGGTTTTAACCGGTTATTTTCATACAAAAACGGTTAATTACCGGTTAAATTGCATTCCCTAGTACTATACTAAGTACATCAGAGGATAAATATTACCTCGGTGCTTCCCTCGCTGAGTTAGAGTTAGTAATGACACTAATGACGGAGGTTCAAAGGGATATTTTGGGCTTGGGATGGGAAGAGTTAAAAAGCGGTAACAGGTGGAATTACAATATTGCCAACACAAAAAACCGCAGCAATTGGGTACAATATTGATAATGATAATGTTGCCAGTGCACAAATTTGGGCATGAAGCCAAGTTCGGAGTTTTAGCTGACAAGAAACAAAGGCGACATAGAGGCCGCTCGCCGGCACCGCACCCACCGCTAACTTCTTTTGTCAGACTTGGTAACTAAATATCCTATATTTAGCGATCAAAAGCATTGTCTTACAAACACTACACTGTAACAAACATAAAGACCTTGATATAAAACAGAACAGTACTTTCGCAATTGCGAGACTTCTATGTGCTAAGCTTTAGCTGTTATTTTTAGGGTTCAGTACCCAAAGGGTAAAAATGGGACCCTATTACTAAGACTCCACCGTTTGTCTGTCTGTCTCATGAACCGTGATATAGCTAGACAGGTGAAATTTTTACAGATGATGTATTTCTGTTGCCACTATAACAACATAATAATACAACACTATAAATACTTATATAATAAAATAAATATTTCAGTGGACTGCCATACACCAAACGTGATGTTTTTGCCGTTTTTTGCTCGATATTACTAAAAGCAACATGTAGAAAGCTGGAAATACTCTCAGAATATTTTGTTGTATATTCACTAAAAAAAATATTAAGGGAGCAGCTCCCGTACAACAAACGTGTTTTTTATAGATAATGGTACGGAACCTTTTGTGCGCGAGTCCGACTCCCACTTGGCCTGTTTTTATTTTTTCCAGATATTATTCTTTTCAAAGCTTTGGTTGAAAGGTTTCCCCCAGCTTGCTAGATTTATTAATTTTTAGTTTGAACGAGCTCGAAACTTTCATCTCTTATGCGACGAAAGAGTTGTCAGTGCAGTTAGGGGAAGACGACTACGAGGGTCTGCTGCAGGTGATGCGCGTGCTGAACGAGGTGAAGGCCCGCGTGGACGCGGAGACCGACCAGATGTTCGACCCTCTCAGGGACATCATCGACGTTCTGAAGGACTACGGCGTTGACTTCCCTGGGGAGACCTATGAACAGGTCCGTTCTAATAATTATTGGGTTGCTTTAATGCCAAAGGGATTTTCTAATGTTTTAATCTATGTTAGATACTCACTAGTGCGAAAAGTTTGGAGCTTGATTTGAATTTATTTGGTAACCGTTTAGCATATTTTCATGTTTGCAAAGTTTGATAGGTCCCAACAATGTCAAGAATACCTAGTCAATTTTTTGATATTGCTTAACACACCTAGGAACCGTTTTTTTATATATAGTAAATCATTTTGTTCTTGCTTGCCATTGGAACTACAGATCCCTCCTCAAAACTATCAATTTCCGGCGGATACTTTGGTAAGACGTGTGACACAATTAGAATAACAACGTTCGTCAAAAAACATGCATTTGGACGTATACATAAAACGCTTTTTTTGTTTTTCTATATTCGACATAAATTTAATGGTTTAGGTAGATGCCATTAAATTCATTTCGAATATAGAAAAACAACAAAAGGGTCGTTCTCAAAAAAATTGCACCGCCACCTGTCAATAGGTTTCTTTCAGAAGTTATTTTTTACAAAGCGTCATCCATATACTTAATTGAATTATCAATTCATATTAAAAGACACTTTTTGAACAGAAGCCAAATGCTTTGATATAAATTTAAAATATATTAATAACTATAAAATCAAATTGTAACTAGATTTTGTCGCTCACCTGCCGTGTCCCAACGCAAGGCTGAGTGCCTTGCGTTGCGTTGTTTTGAGTTAATTAAAACGTAAAAATTACCAACGTAACTTAGTTTGAATAATATTTTTTACTTACATATACAGGGTGGAAAGGGACGAGGGCCGTTCCGGAAAATATAATATCACATAAGTGATGTACATTCGATGTGCAATGGTTAGAAACAATTATTATAAAGAAAACAAAAAAGTTAAATTAAGGCATGTTTAATATTGGTGACAACCCTATGTATGTTCCTAACTACATTCAAACATTTGTAAGGAGAAAAGAATACCTGTTATCTTAGGGATCTACACCCGATGTTCAAATATTCCACCGCGTCTAAAATAATACAGGCAGCAGCTCGTGCCCGAGTATGGCGATGCACCTTCGATAATGTATTTTCTTCACGATTTTTTTTACGCAGTTGTTCGAAGGCAGTAATTAATCTTTCTTTCATTTCCTCGGCAGTATCACATTCTGTCCTGAACACTTTGTCTTTAATCGTGCCCCACAGAAAAAAGTCCAGTGCCGTGAGGTCCGGACTCCTTGGGGGCCAACGGTGTGGCCCGAATCGCCCTATCCATCTGTCCCCAAACTCAGTGTTTAATTTCTTACGCACTTCTATCACGGAACGAGCTGGTACTCCGTCTTGTTGGTACCAAGTGCGTTGTCTTTCAGCCAGTGGCAAGTTATCGAGGTAAGCGTCAACCTCGGAGTTTAGGAGGGCCATTTATCCAACTCTGTTAAGTGTTGCAGGTAAGAACACAGGCCCTATAATTGTTTCCCCGTGAATTGCAGCCCATACGTTTACTGACCAACGATATTGGTGACTCGAATAACGGTACGCGAATGGGTTTTCTTCGGCGTACACGTGTTCATTTCATTTCACCTGTTCCACACTCCATTGCGTGTAAATACACTTTCATCCGTCCAAATAATGCGTCTAATGAAGTCACGGTCTCCAGCTATTTTGTCCAACAACCACCGGCAGTATGCTTCCCGGATGGGGCAGTCTCTGGGCAATAACGCTTGAACCCTCTGTATGTGATAAGGACGACGACGGGCACGTTTTAGTATCTTCAATACTGTCGTATGAGTTAATCCGAAGTGCTGACCCGCCCGCCTGGAATTTGCTCTTGGATTTCGATCAAAATAACGCAGTGCTCTTTCTTCGAGCCCCGCAGCAAGTCGTACTACACCTCCTCCGCGTTGGTCGTCTTGAAATGTTCGGGGGATTATAGGACGATTGCTAGCAACGCGGTCAAAGGCACGTAAAATCGTTTGACGATCTGATGGATGCGGTGGAGGATATCGCTGTCTGTATTGACGCAAAGTCTCAGAGGTATTGTAGTTGCACTCTGCGTATAACAGTAACAAATTAAGATAATCTCCAGCCTCAAATAGTGGCATTATTAAGCATTTCATTCGTTTAAGAGTGTGACATAATTGTGACGTGCTTATTGTCATTGTAATAATTATCTGTGAAACAAACAGGTTGCAAAACAAAAATATTGTCAATGCACCTACAAAATGTCATCCATCAATAACGTCACAAAGTTAGTGTTTACTAGTTAGGTCAAGGTGGGGTCATTGACCTTATCAGCTGTTAGGGTTGAAACTACTCGGTTTTTGTATTAAACTTTAACGAGCTGTAACTCGAAAACGGCAAAAAATATTAGCATAGTTTCTTGGAGAAAAATATAGTACTAAAGATACATAATCTCGAATTTAACGGAAAGGCCGTCGTCCCTTTCCACCCTGTATACTCAAGATTTAAAGCTGCACTGTCAAAAAAAGTACATTTCGAATCATTTGAAAAAAAAACGCTACCTCTGCGGTCATACTATCTCGTCTAACATGCCTTACTCCGCATAATTCGAGACATACAGCCCTCAGCTAATTGTGAGGGAATTCCACGTGAATCGGTTAAGAAAACAACATCTTAAATCTGTAAGAAACTACTTCCTTTTATTACAACACGAATACAATAAATTGACACACATCCTTTCTTGTTTCATTTGAACGCATAGATCGACAATGACAGAGCGGTGCCATTGACTGAGCGCCGGCCAGTACTCACACTCCTCTTCACGGCAATGTCGAGGTCGTCAGGAGAGTCCCAAGCTAGTCCGCAATTTCAACAGACGCGGACCGGCCAAAGCTTTTGTCAGTAAATCAGCTACCATGTCTTCAGTTCGCATATACCTGACTTCTATTACTCCTTCTCGTATACTGTTCCGAATGAAGTGCAATTTTAGGTCAATATGTTTTGACTTTGAAGTCACCATTTCGTTTTGGCTTAGTTTAAGAGCTGCTTGATTGTCATTTAGCAGTACTATACGATCGTAGCTGGCCCCTAGGTCTTTATACAGACTCTTAAGGTGAATGGCTTCCTTTGCGGCTTCGGTTAATGCGACGTACTCCGCTTCAGCCGTCGATAGAGCGACGCTTTTCTGCTTTTTCGACATCCAGCTTATAGCCGTTCCAGCATATTTAAAACAATAGCCCGAAAAAGACTTTCGATCGAGCTTACATGCGCCCCAGTCTGCATCTGCCATACCATATAAGTCTTGCCCATTCTTTCTGAAAATAAGACCTACGTTCTTCGTTCCTTTCAGGTAACGCAGCACTCGTTTTGCGCATTTAAAATGCTCTTCTCCATAACAATCATTGAATTGTGAGAGATAGCTTATGGCAAACATTATATCAGGGCGAGTTGCCACTGCAAGGTACATGAGTGTACCAATCAAGTTTTTGTAGGGAAGTTCTTTCCCTTCATCTCTGTCGTCCTTTTCTAATATGAGACCTGGCTCTATGGGTGTAGACGTGGGCTTACAGTCCTCCATTTTGAATTTTTTTAGAGTTTCGTCTATGAACTTCTCTTGGTTCAGTTTGACTTCACCTCTTTTATAAGTAACGTCAATTCCAATTAACCGCTTCGGTGTCCCTAAGTCTTTTAACTCGAATTTTGAGTTTAGCAGGTCTTTTACTTCTTTAAACTTTCTTGGACACGAATAGGCAATTAACAAATCATCGACATATATAACAATTATAATTTTAACTCCTCTTTTCTCTAGTAAGTATAGACATGGGTCAGCTTCTGATGCTTTAAAACCTATGTTCTTCAATTCAGTGTCGAGTTTCTTGTACCACTGCCTCCCTGCCTGTTTGAGTCCATATAAAGCTTTGATAAGATGACAGACTTTCTCTTTGGGATTATTTTTTACGTCTTTTAACATATTCATAGTCTTGTTGTACAAGGTCAAATCCTCTTGTTTACTTTCTTCGATCATAATTTCTGTTAGATAGTCTTCTAAATAGTAAGGGTATTTCATTACTATATTTTCCTCTAGTTCACCATTCAGGTACGCTGTTGTCACGTCCATCTGGTTCAATTTCAACCCTTCTTCTATGGCTATTCCAACAACAGATCTAATCGAGCTTAGTTTAGCGACGGGAGCGTATGTTTCGTTGTAGTCGACGCCTGGTCGCTGCGAGAAGCCCCGTGCTACGAGTCTGGCTTTCCTTGTAACTTTGTTATCTGGTCCTACTTTATTCCTTAGAACCATTTTGTAGTCCACTTCTTTCATTCCTTGCTTTTTCTTTTCTATTTTCCAGGTTTCGTTCTTGACGTGTGCTTTTATTTCAGCCTTTATCGCATCATGCCAGTATTCGTCACCCTCATTTTCATCAGACATATAAGATATTTCTGAGATTAAGCGACTTTCTTCAGTCTCGCTCATAACAAAATCCTTAGTCCACGCTGGTGGATGCCTCTCTCTTTGTGGCCTCCCATTTTCGGGCACTTCTACAACCTCTGATGCGTCTTCGTAAGACTCTAATTGGTCTACTGAAAAAATGTCATCATCTTGATTGTTCAGATTTTGCAATAAGTTTTCATCTTTGTTCTCTATAATTTCGATTTCTAGAGGTTGTACCTTTTTTACTTTCTTATTTTTGATACTTTCTTCTTTTTCAGGTATTTGACAGTGTTCACCCCTTTCGGAAATAAGATCTTCATAGTTTTGACCTACTTCAAAATACATTTTGTTTATGACTTTTATATCCCTGCTCGTCACTACGTCATCATCTTCAGGTATGTATACTCTGTAAGCCTTTGAGGTTATTGAGTACCCCATGAATACACCTTCTTTGGTATTCTGGGACAGTTTTCCTCGCTTGTTCTTTTTCAAGACGAAGGTCTTCCTGCCATAAACGTGGAGATGACGTCCGCTTGGTGTTCGGCCTACCCACTTTGTGAACGGTATATCGCCATTTAGTGCTTTTGAAGGGCACCGATTTATAAGGTAGTTTGCGGTTGCTACCGCTTCTGCCCAGAGCTTCTTGGGTACATTGCCCTCAATCAACAAACATCTGGCTTTTTCTAACAAGGATCTATTTTTCCTTTCGCTTATCCCATTTTGTTGGGGGGTATAAACTGTGGTCAGCCTTCTTTGGATGCCATGCGATTTGAGGAAATTATCAAACTCATTGTTGCGGTATTCTGTACCATTGTCTGTCTGTAGGTATTTTATCTTTTTGCTGTGGAAAACCTCAACTTCATTTTTATATTCTTTGAAAACGTTGAATACATCACTCTTTCTTTTGATAAAATAGACATGACAGTAACGAGTATAATCGTCTATGAATGTGACATAGTATCTTGAACCTGCTAACGTCTCACACTCAAAAGGTCCACAAACGTCGCTGTGAATTATTTCTAGCTTATCCGTTGTGTAGAGATCATCATGTCTTGTGAATGGCAGTCTTGACAGTTTCCCTTTGATGCAGGTCTCACATGTGTCTAACTTTACATCAGTTGGGTTCAAGCCGTACATAAGGTCATCTTTAGCCATCTTCTTTAGATCCCTTTCATTTATATGGCCAAGTTTACGATGCCATTCCATGATGTCACTGTCTATTTTTGGTGTGTAGTATGCGGTCTCTTTTCTTTCAAAAACAAGATAATAGAGGCCATCTTTCCTTTGCGCTGTCAGTGTCACCTCTCCGTTCTTTTCTATGACGTAGGCTTTATTCTCTTCGAAAACAACCTTATGTCCTTTTTCTGTAATTTTAGCTACAGACAATAGGTTCACTGACACATCGGGAACGTACAGGGTTTCGTTGAAGTTGTAAATTTGTTTCTCCATTCTGACTGTTACCTTCCCTTTTCCATGAATTTTACTGGTATATTTGTTTGATGCCAACTTTAGGCTACCATTTTCAGGGGTCATGGTAGTAAACATTGATTCGTTACCACACATATGAGATGAGCAACCGCTATCTAGACACCAGTTGTCTTCATTGGGATCTGAATCTGCAGTACTCAGACAAACGTTATAATTTTTGTATTTACTTCCGCTGTCTTTCTCTCTTTCATTTTTCTTTTTCGTCCAACATGTCTCGATAGTATGCCCTTTCTTTTTGCAGCTCTTGCAGAACAATATTTTCTTACTATTTTTCTTAATATGGTATGCCTCTGAGCTTTCAGGCTGTTCATTACCACTCCTGGCCTGGTATTCTTCCATGATTTTAACTTTCAGATCTTCAGGACCAGGTAGTATGTCTCGAGACTCGATGGCAATACGAAAGTTTTCGAATGTTGTTGGCAGACTATAAAGGAGCATTATGCTGAGCAATTCTGGTGGTATTTTTATGTCCATGTCGGCGAGCTTATCCACGATATCCATGAAGTTATTTAAATGATCACGAATATCTTCATTTGTGGTCATCCGCTTTAGAACCAGCTGTTTTAATAAGGTCGCTTTCCTTGCAGGCCCAGTGCTTTGGTAAGTAGCTTTTAACTTATCCCATACAGCTTTAGATGTCGTGCAGACTTTAATTTGTTTTAACTCTGAAGGCGACAGTAAAAGTAAGATTTCAGCTCTTGCCTTTAAATCCTCTTTGTTGAACGCCAACTTCGCCGCCGCATCCGCACTCGGTGCTAATGTCTTTTCGCCGCTTACGATATCCCAATAGTCATTTTTAACCAGGACCGCTTGCGCTTGCAGGCACCAAGTATCATAATTTGACTTGGTCAACGGTTCTATGTTGCGGTAGCTCGAAATAGATGTCATTTTCCCTATTTATGATAACCACGCTCTGCTACCAATTTGTGAGGGAATTCCACGTGAATCGGTTAAGAAAACAACATCTTAAATCTGTAAGAAACTACTTCCTTTTATTACAACACGAATACAATAAATTGACACACATCCTTTCTTGTTTCATTTGAACGCATAGATCGACAATGACAGAGCGGTGCCATTGACTGAGCGCCGGCCAGTACTCACACTAATGCTGTTAGAAGTAAGACCTCGTCAGTGTGCTGTTCTCAAAAATTATAAACAAAAAATATTACGCTTGCCCGCACGCATTTGTTTGTAATGGGTAAGTAGTCGCTATTCGGTCTTCCATATTTTCATAATTGTGTGACTTGTTGTATTGATATCAATGTATAGCACGTGATACATGGTTTATTTTTTTAAATATGCAGTTCATTAACCAAGTACTCAATTTGTATTGATGATACAACTGTCATTTTGTCCATCACCAGTGCGTCGTTCACGTGTCTAAAAGAATCAGATAAATGACGTTTACGGCAAGCGAACAACAATTATTTAAAAACTTATACCAAAGATTTCAACATATGAGAGGCCGTTACACAAAAAAATTGAATACGATGTGTTATTTTAATATAAATGATTTAGATAAGGAAAAAATCGACTCAAAAATATTGAAATTAAGCACTTGTTGTCAGTTTAATGTAGTTTTTATTTAATAATTTACATAACTGCATTCGATGTCGTTCTGCTAACAGGTTCACTTTATTTTTACGTATTTGTCGCCAACCTGCCTCCATTATCGATAATCTGGTTAAAAATAGTCATTCGCCTGCCTACCGCATAATTTAAATACCTATATCTTGTAAAATAATGAAATAAATCACTCCCCCAAAGTGATATCGATGACTCGATTTTATTTCTAGCGATCTAAATAAAAAAAAAACAGCAAAATCGGAAATTTTCTAAAAAATGCAAAATTAATTCAGCGGAGCAAGTTTTTTGAGAACAATCCAAAAGTAGTTTCCTAATTTGTCAATGCGTTTCCTGATTTATAATGATGCAATGAAACGAAATTAAATAATACAGTAGGTAGCGACGACCGTCACAGAAAAAACCGTATTTGACGTAATGCAAGGTGCCACTTATACATTCGCACTTATTGGTTCAGTTGGAGGTCCTGCCCGACCGTTGGCGCGGTGTGACGACGCTGGCGACGGTGGTGAAGAACGACGTCGCGCCTCTGATGGCTGCGCAGGCGGCGCTCATCGCCAAGCGAGTTGCGCTCGTCAACTTGCGGCTCAACATGTACCGAGAGCAGTACAAAGCCAAGGAGGTAAAATCATCATCATCACCATATGAGTCGAAAGACATCATGCCACCCGTATCCAGGGTCGGATTTAGAGGTGTGGAGGCCCTGGGGAAACAAAGGAGTCATCAACACCATCATTTCAGACGAAAGACGTCCACTGCTGGACATAGGTCTCCCCCAAGGAATGGAGGCAATCATTATTTTTCAAATAGATTAGATTACCTATATATTTTGTAGGGGCCCATTTCTTGTGGAGACCCGGGCAGTTGTCCCGGATGCCTGCAGGTCGTCGATCCTCCTTGTTCTACGTGCTGCGTGTCGTTCATCTGATCGTCATCATTCTTGATTCGCCGCAGAAAAATAGCGAGCAATATATAAAACAAATAAGGTTCATTTAAGAATTAATAACTAACGGTGTCACGCAAAGGCGCGAGTACGCCGCATATGCGTAATTTAGGCCTTAGGATTACGTGAAGTTTATGTATTTATTAATTGACTCTGCTTAAGAGGAAATTCCCAACGGCCGCCACACGTACTAATAAGTTTATCTAACTTAAAAAAACTACTTACGTGCCTTCCGTGGATAAAAAGAGGTAGTAATGTGATGGTAGTTACTTCCAAAAGTGTAGGGCAAGGGCTTCGAAAAACACAACTACTTATAAGTACTTAAACTACTTATTTAAATTCAGGTATTCCTGGAGTCCTGCAAAGAGCCTTACCGGCTAATTGATAAAGTGCATTTAGAACTGTACGATTTCGAGAGTACGGTGGATACGCTTAAAAAGTCGTGCGAGCTGTTCGTCATTCAGCCCCCCGATGAAAAACATCTGAAGCAATGCCGCCGAGAACTGAAACTGAGCAAGGTAAATGAGTACTTACTTTATCACAACCAATTTTATGAAATTAAATATCTCAAAGTAAATAAAGTACTGGAATTGGGATGACACTGGAAATTGGTATTTTTTTTAGAATTTATGGGATTACTACACTCTTGTGATGGGAACTATTGAGTATTGGAAAAAGTCACCGTGGAAAAAGATCGATGCTGATGGAATGGATCAAGAATGCAAGCGGCTGACTAAGGACCTTAGGCAGCTGGACAAGGATATGAGAAACTGGTAAACGAGATGAATGTATTTAATATGTTCGTACTAAAAATAGACTTTCATTTGAATTATTGTATGTATGTATGTATGTAAACACTTTATTGTACACAAAAAAAAAGAAACAGAAAATCTAATACAATACAGAGTTAGAATGTACAAAGGCGAACTATTGTAAATTATTTCAGGGAGCCATTCATTGCAATTGAAACTACTATTAAGAATCTGATGACTTCGTTGCGCGCCGTGACGGACCTTCAGAACCCAGCTATTAAAGACAGACACTGGGTCGAGCTGATGATGGCTACAAAGGTTAACGACGGCTATCTTCTAATTTCATAAGTTTGATTAGTGCTTACATGATAATATGATAGTTTTTTTTTGTTTAGAAATCACCACATTCACATTTCACGTCTATTAACAACGAGCATGTACAATCATCTTCATCCTTAGTAAAACGATACAACAATAAAACGAGTAGAGTATCATTTGATGAAATTATCGCCGACTTCAAATCTCTCGAAGAACTCGCGACTGACGTGGACAACGATAACAATAATGAAGTAAATGACAAACAAGATAAACACGTTGGAATACTACAACCGCCAAACGATTTACAAATGTTCGATTTTAGAAGACCAAAGTTGGCAGAAAATACCAGTATTGGTAGCAAATTTAGAAAACTAAACAAAGTTTATTCAATGGAAGAGCTGAAAAAACACGGCATTGAATTGAAATCGACGAGGCGAAGATCGTTACAACCAAAAGATACAGATTATTTAGTAATATTATCAGAATTCATTTTGTAGATAGTAAAACCTACATCATACTTTAGTCCGTAGCGATGCGTCTTGTAAATGGTACTTAAACTAATATTTTAGCTTATATGTGTAGGTAAATAATTTTCTGATAATAAAATAAAATAATAAAGCAAGGTAATGTATATTCGTATTCCTTCTTTAATTGCTAGGAAAGATAAGTAGCTGTTCCTAAAATACAATATTTACAGGTAAAGTTTTCACTCGATGATGAAACTACTTTAGCAGACCTCTTGGCACTCAACTTGCACAAGTATGAAGAGGAGGTTAAAACAATTGTGGATAAATCAGTCAAGGAAGCAACTATGGAAAAAACTCTCAAGTACGTTTGAATTTTATAAAGATAATTTCCGCTAACTCTTTATTTATGCAAAAGTTGAATTATCACGTGTAGAAAGTCTTGGATCATCAAAAAATAATCACCCACTTGTTAATATGATAAGTGTATAACGTATTTACTTATCAATGACGCGTGTTAATTCCTGAGTAAAGTCTTATGCTGAAATTTTGTGGCTTTAAAACTTGATTACCTGCTCGATGCTTTTAGGGAGTTGGATACTACGTGGGCAGCGATGGAGTTTGAATACGGCCTCCACGATAGAACTGGACTCAAACTGCCTAAAGCCAATGAAGAGCTTGTCGAGACACTGGAAGATAACCAAGTAAACAATTTTTTAAATATTTATTAAAATAATCACACAACATAACAGCAAAACACTACAGTACAGTGGATTACAAACTTGGTAATAGGGTCAATCAACTTTTCTTTGTAGC
The DNA here is from genome assembly GCA_927399475.2 of Acleris emargana. Lineage (NCBI taxonomy): Eukaryota > Metazoa > Arthropoda > Insecta > Lepidoptera > Tortricidae > Acleris > Acleris emargana. The sequence continues at coordinate 14,391,999 of OV656852.1, forward strand.
TCGTTGCCATGGTGACGTCTCCTGGGTCACTCTTTAAAACTATGATTTCAAAGGATATAAGTCCACTAAAAAACTGTTTTATTGGCAATTACGCACCCATTCTTTTATGGCCTTTTTCCTGATTGTGCTGGAAGTATATATTATAACATTTTTCCTGAGAAACTCTATCACTGTTGTCTCCTGGCTTACGGGACAGAATAACAACAACAAAAAGTTGATCCACCCAACAACAATCGGTAATAAAGACCTAATAATGAAAAAAAAATGGCCGCTGGGCAGCTAGTGGCAAGCTGTTAGTGAGTGGCGACACCACGGAATATAATAAAACTTCATTTTTTATAATTAACGTTACAATTGACCAGCCCTCCAAGTTAAAGCAATATTATTTTACATATATATCTAAGTAAGATCTAAGAGTAAAGTTATGGGGGCTCGGTTCACACCAGAACTGGCTCACGCTTACGCTATGTGTTTTATTTACCACTTAAGGCTGACACCATGGATCCGAGTGCTCTAGAGGGTAGGTCCTGTTCCATTGAGTTGGCGAGTCACTGCCTGCCATTTCAACCAAAGTAATTAGTATTGGCCAGGCAGCCGCCGTAGTTTCGTCAGTGGCCTAGTTCACCAATCCATATAAGTTCATTCATAGAGCCTGTTATTAATGTTTCCATCCTTCTTAAATAGTCTTCTTACACTAACCGGTGGTTGTTGTTGTTTAAACTCAGGGACAATCTTCGGTTAGTGTTCCATCACTTTAATAAATTAAACGTGTCTAAAGGGCCCATGCGTGATGCTTTCGGCTCCATGAACGCCTTCCAAAGGTTCGGGAATCCCTTAGTCTCGTGATTGGTAAAGAAGACATACAAATAATAATATTATGAAAGTAGGTTCATAAACATGATGACATAAAAGATGGAGAGAATGACAGGCATCCATCCTCTCACAGAACTTCAAACATTCCTCACACACGACCCTCCATACACTAGCAAACACATCGTAATCGAGAAGCATATTTAGTAAATGAAAGGTGCGAACCAGTGGCGATTTGCTATGAGAGATAGAGTGCCAGCAGGTGGTGGCAACGTGCGTGGAGATTCAATTGTGTACCTAGACGTACCTCCTTGCATGATACTGCCAGCTAAACCCCAGATAGCTTAATTAAGGAATCTAAAAAATTGCCTTTTTTCATATTTTTGCTTACAGCATCACATAAGTCTTCTCGTTAGAGTTCTAGACACCGAAGATAACTTTAAGCTTGCTTATAACTAGAGCAGTGTAGAGGATTTTTATTAGCCGGCGATCGAAAAAGTCCCTAGCGTTTCAAATAACGAAGTATACATTCATCAATCATCAGTATCATCATAGTTTTCATGAACCATTATCAATAACATTGTTATTACTTACAGAATCAAGTTCAGAACATGATGTCATCTAAGTTTGTTGGCTTTTATGAGACTGAAGTGACGAATTGGCAAAAAAGTCTAGGTACAGCAGACGCCGTGATCGCGCTGTGGTTCGAGGTGCAGCGCAAGTGGCAGTACCTGGAGAGCATCTTCGTGGGCTCCGACGACATCCGCGCGCAGCTGCCGGAGGACTCCAGGAGATTCGATACCATTGACAAAAACTTTAAGGTTTTACTTTAAATTATTGTATTGATAAAAAAAAAGTAATGCTTGTTACTCTAGGAAGGTAATTTAAATTTCTAAAGTTTTGCTTAGCCAAAATTAAAATGAATATAATTCCTTCGCCTCAGATTGTATTAAACAATCTTGTGAACGACGAGTAAACTTTTTATCGTTCTCCCTGTCTGTTAGAGGCCGAGGTTTCGGTTAGGAGCATATAACTGATGGTTGGGACGACATGGTTAACTTCCGATAAATGCACTCAAATATAATTAAGTTACTAAGTTTGACTCGATCATCAACAGGAATTACTAAAAGAAATTGGCAGCACTCCAAATGTAGTGCAAGCGACAAATAAGTCTGGTCTTCTGGAAAAATTAGAAGCGCTGATGAGTGCACTTAACCTCTGTGAGAAAGCGCTTAACGATTACTTGGAAACCAAGCGTTTAGCGTACCCACGATTCTACTTTGTGTCTTCGGCTGATTTACTTGGTATGGTTAACACAATTATATTAATAAGAACAAAATCATAGATGTATACCGTCGTCAGGATTGTTGACATGTTTTTAGATATATTGTCCAACGGCAACAACCCGCCCGCCGTGGGTCGACATCTCACCAAGTTGTATGATAATTTGGCAAAGCTCGTCTTTGTAAAAGCGGGAAGCAAGCAGGCCTTTGAGATGATATCCAAGGAGAACGAGGAGCACGTGCCATTTAAGGCCCCATGTTGTGATTGTTCTGGAAAGGTATTCGTACAAGTAAAAGTCCGTAATCTAAGGAATTTGGATTTATCAGAACTACAAACTAAAATCATTAATAGGTGGAGCTTTGGCTTAACAATGTCACGGATTGTATGCGGTGCACGTTACGAGACATCTTCGAGCACGCAGTCAAGTCTTACGAGGAAAAAGCTCGCGAGGAGTGGGTGTTCGACTGGCCCGCGCAGCCCGCCCTGGTGGGCACGCAGATCTGGTGGACATCTGAAACTAACCATGCCTTTGAGAAATTAGAAGAAGGTAAAATTAAAGTAAAGTAAAAAATACTTGCTGTGGTTTCGGTGGAATGGGCCAATTAATAACATCTTTAATTCTATTTAGGATATGAAAATGCACTTAAGGACTATCAGAAAAAACAAATAGCTCAGCTGAGTAGCCTAATCTTTTTATTACTAGGCGATTTGTCTGGTGGGGATCGGCAAAAAATTATGACTATCTGTACTATTGACGTCCATTCACGAGACGTCGTGGCGAAGCTTATAGCATCAAAAGTAGAAAGCGCCACTGCTTTCCAGTGGCAGAGCCAGTTGAGGTGACAAAAAAATATAATTAATATAACTTTTTTTTAAATGTGGAACCAACTAGTGATTGATTTTGTATTTCAGGCATCGCTGGGATGTTAAACAAAGTAATTGTTACGCCAACATTTGCGATGCTCAGTTTTTGTACGATTACGAGTACCTGGGCAACACCCCGCGACTCGTGATCACGCCCTTGACCGATCGGTGCTACATCACCTTGACGCAGGTACATGACTAACTAGATAAAAAAACTATATTGCAATCAATGTTTTGTTTAATGAACATTTATATTTTATATGCAGAGCCTCCATTTAATAATGGGTGGGGCACCCGCTGGCCCAGCTGGTACGGGAAAAACAGAAACCACGAAGGATTTGGGGAGAGCATTAGGGATTATGGTGTACGTTTTTAATTGTTCTGAACAAATGGACTACAAGTCTTGCGGAAACATTTATAAAGGCGAGTATTTATCTTTATTCTGTTATGGGAATTGACCCATTTTAATAACTTGTCCGCTGAATTTAGTTGCTGACAAATTACCTGCCGTTTAATAGGTCTTTCTCAAACGGGCGCATGGGGATGTTTTGACGAGTTCAACAGAATATCTGTGGAAGTACTGTCCGTCGTATCAGTCCAGGTCAAAAGTATTTTAGACGCCATCAAGTTTAAAAAGAAGAAGTTTGATTTTATGGGAGAACACATTACCTTAATATCAACCATTGGCATGTTTATCACCATGAATCCTGGTTACGCCGGTAGGACAGAGCTGCCGGAGAATCTTAAAGCACTATTCAGGTATTTAAACTAGTGGTCCTGATATCCGTGTTACACGCAGAACCGTAGCTCCGTGATCTTAGCACCGGCGGTGCTAAGTTCCCGAACTACACGGTCACGCCAAGATACGTATCCGTGTCTGATATGTGTGTGATATGTGTTCTAGTTTATTTTTATTTGTCAAACTTTAGTTATATTTTTCTTTTTAGTAATTAGTGGTATTATTATTTTTAGTAATTAGTGGTATATGTAGTGTATAAAATTTTCATTAAACGTCACGGTCACGGGCAGATCGGATCTACGTGTAAATAAGAAACGTATCTCCGTGTAACACGGAGCTACGTATCTTAATTACACGTAGCCGAATTTCACGTGTCGAACGGGCCGGATCTCCGTTGCCGTGTTACTCGGTAACGGAGATTCGGCTACGGGTACACGAAACACGGACACGACCAGGAGCCCTAATTTAAACTACGCAACTAAAATAGGGTTTTTAGTTTTGACAGAGATGGTAAACTGTTTTATTTTTGGCGTGAAGGCCTTGTGCCATGGTGGTGCCAGACTTCGAGCTGATCTGCGAGATCATGCTTGTGGCCGAGGGCTTCCAGGACGCGCGGCTGCTGGCGCGCAAGTTCATCACGCTGTACACGCTATGCCGAGAACTGCTCTCCAAGCAGGACCACTACGACTGGGGCCTGCGGGCCATCAAGTCGGTGCTCGTCGTTGCCGGCTCTCTCAAGGTTTTTTTAAATGTATTTAATATGACGTGACGACTGTGAAGGACAAACAGGAAGTTATATTGAAACAGCACGTGACATCGTCTCGTCTTATAACTTAAGTGTTTTCCAGCGAGGTGACCGTCTGAGACCGGAAGACCAAGTGCTTATGAGAGCCTTGCGAGATTTTAATGTGCCTAAGATCGTGACTGATGATACCCCGGTTTTCATGGGTCTGATCGGAGACTTGTTCCCCGCGCTCGACGTACCCAGAAAACGGGATATGGACTTTGAACAAAATCTAATAGATGCTGCTGTAGCAATGAAATTGCAACCAGAACCCGGTTTCATTTTAAAGGTATACATTGACGTATGTTGTTATATTAACTTTAGGAAAACCACCATACCGAATTGACACTCAGTGCCATTTCAATTAAATTTCTAGATGGTACAGCTCGTGGAGCTGTTTGCTGTGCGGCATTCAGTGTTTATTAACGGGTTTGCCGGCACTGGCAAGTCGATGGTCTGGCAGTGCTTACACAGGACTTATCACATGATGAAACTCAAACCATTCTACAATGACTTGGACCCGAAAGCTGTTACTAATGATGAGTTATTTGGGATAATCAACCCCGCTACAAGAGAGTGGAGAGATGGTCTTTTCTCTACTATTATGAGGGATATGGCCAATATGCCTGGTGACGGACCTAAATGGATTGTACTGGACGGAGACATCGACCCGATGTGGATAGAAAGCTTGAACACACTGATGGACGATAATAAGGTTGAGCTATCATTATAAAATACCTTTGAAGTTATTTTCGTGAAAGCACTTCTATTGATTGCCATAGTTACGTTTTCTTTGTAGGTATTAACGCTAGCGAGCAATGAGCGCATAGCTTTAACGAAACCGATGCGATTGCTATTTGAGATTGCTACTTTGCGGACTGCTACTCCCGCCACTGTGTCGAGAGCTGGCATTCTGTACATCAACCCTCAAGATCTCGGTTGGAATCCGTGAGTGAAATTTCCCAATTAAACGGATCATTGATAAGAATATCTAAGTTTTATGTGTTATACGTCGTATGGTTGTATTGCAGATTCGTGGCCTCGTGGATTGAAACAACACGAGACGATCACTCTGAGAAAGCAATGCTCACTGTAATGTTCGATAAGTACATCCCTGCCCTATTGGAAACTGCCAAAAAGTTTAAGCGCATCACTCCTCTTACCGAATTGCAACAGATTCAATTAACGTGCTATTTACTCGAGTGCTTCTTAAATAAAACCCTGTTACCTACAGACTGTCCCAAGGAGTGGTAAATAGAATACCATTATTACGAATAATATTTTTAGACAGAATATTATTATATTATTTAAGGAGTCTTTATAATGAACGGTATGTTACATAATTATTTTATGTTTTAAGGTACGAAATGTACTTCGTGTTTTCGGTGCTTTGGGGTTTCGGGTCTGCTCTTTTCCAAGACCAGCTGGTGGACTGGCGTAACGAGTTCAGTAAATGGTTCTGTGGTGAATTTAAACAGGTCAAGTTTCCATCCAACGGCAACGTTTTCAGCTTTTTTATCGACCCTGAAACGAAAAAGTTCTTGCCGTGGTCCGAGAAAGTTGAAAGTTTCGAGTTGGATCCAGATGTGCCGCTACAGGTCTGGTTCTTCTTCAATGTAATAGATTATTTGAATTTTGAGGTTAGTTTATATAAGTTTTATTGAATTTCAGTCATGTTTAGTATCAACATCGGAAACGACTCGTATTCGGTTTTTCATGGATATGTTAATCGCGAAACAAAAACCGTTAATGCTGGTAGGTTGTGCGGGGGCTGGAAAAACAGTTGGTGTTGCCAGCACTTTTAATGCTCTACCAGATTCCTACGCCATCACGAACGTTCCATTAAATTTTTATACCACATCCGGTAAGTAAACACTGCAGTAACAAAGCAAACAATTTATTTTTTCATCCTCATACTTAATACTTGTTGATAATATTACTCGTAACTACGTGAGAAAATACCAATTATTTACAACATTAAATATCATACGTAATATTTGATCTGTTTCTGTAGAAATGATTCAAAAAGTCTTAGAAAAGCCTTTAGAGAAGAAGTCGGGTCGCAATTTCGGTCCGCCGGGCAGCAAGTTTATGATCTACTTTGTTGATGATTTGAACATGCCCGAAGTAGACACGTACGGCACCGTGCAGCCCCACACTCTCATCAGGGAGTTCATGGACTATAAACATTGGTAAATATTATCTTGTCAAGATCGTAGCAAGTGGAAAGAAGTGGTCTCTGCCTACCCCTCTGGGAAACAGGCGTGATTTAATGTATGTATGTATGTAATATTATCTTTAAGACTAGACGATTACACTGAGATACTAAAACTCTTGACTGTTCTTTCCTATCCAGGTACGACAGACAAAAGCTGTCTTTAAAGGAGATCTCAAACTGCATGTTCGTGTCGTGCATGAACCCTACAGCTGGCTCCTTCACAATCGACCCTCGCTTACAAAGACATTTTTGCACATTTGCTGTGAGGTAAATACTTTGTGAAATTCTATAATTTCTGTTTTTGTTCATATTTACTTACTAATTAATCATACGTTAAATTTAGTTTTCCAGCCCTAGAAGCATGTTTCCATATCTACAAGCAGATTTTGTCTCAGCACATGGGAAATTCTCTGAACAAGTTCAAGCCGATTGTCCAGAAATATTCCGAGACGTTGGTGAACGCCGCTCTCGCGTTGCACACCAAATTGTCCGCCATGTTTTTGCCTACGGCAATAAAATTTCACTATATATTTAACTTGCGAGACCTCTCCAATATATTCCAGGTGAAATATATTTACACACCTCATTTTACCAGCAGTCATTCCGTAGCAACACGATATACCTAGATCGCGATCAGTATGAAAGATGATAAAAGATAGTTTGTCTTTTGTATTGAAAGGATTTCAATACATGATTTGAGTAGAACTAAGGTTACAGACATAGCCCGAAGAAGAGCTAAACTTAAGTGGCAGTGGGCGGGGCACATCGCTCGCAGGACTGATGGCCGATGGGGTCAGAAGGTTCTTGCGTGGCGTCCGCGGACCGGGAGACGAGCTTTAGGTAGGCCTCCAACAAGATGGAGTGACGACCTTGTAAGGATCGCGGGGACGCGGAGGATGCGAAAAGCACAAGTTTGGTCTGAGTGGAGAGCCTTGGGGGAGGCCTATGTCCAGCAGTGGACGACTTTCGGCCGACATGATGATGATGATGATTGAAAGGATTTTACTGGACCAATAAATTGTATACCGCCATGAGGTTCTGGGAACACGAGAAGAAAACGCGTTCGACCAATCAGTGTCATTTCATCGTTCTGTCGCTCCCGTGGATCGTGAGAGAGTTCATTTTGTGGCAGTCGGGGTTTGCACTAGCGTTGATACTTAAGTAAATTTGCCTATTCAAACAAATGTAATAACCCGACATATCTCATGTTAAAACTCCTTGAATACAGTATAATATGTGACGCTTACAAAGGCGTTAAGACAAGTCTTTTTAACACTATTATCTCCAATTAAATCTTCTCATAAAATATAAATAAGTTAATAAGTAGTTATTTATGTAACTTGTACATAATGAAGCTTCTTCGGCATGAGTACCTTAAGAGCTAATTATGTACCGTTGCATACATAATGATAATGACCAAATAAACAATCGTTAACTTTTCTTGTATACTTTACTCGATTTTTCTGCTAAGAAATTACTTACTTGTCAGCTAAGTCATTTTTATTATTATTCCGTTTGGCGTTAATAGTTTGTGAATTTTATTGCTAAATGTTTACAAATTTCATGCAAATTTGAGTAGTTTTTAAAACAGTTCTGACAATTTATTAAACATTGACATTTTGTTGGTATCCATAATAACCATGGTAACCAAATAACGAATCGATTGATATTAATCATCTATTTTTAATAACTTGTTTTTTTATTTATTTTAAACACATAATTTAATTGTCAATTTTACAACAATTCATTATGTGCTAAGGTAGTAAAATAAAATACTGTTTCTAGATTTTACACTGCTGATTACAGTAAAAATATCTTTGGATTTTTTTATGCAGTCGTTTTTTTATTTATTTTGGAAAAACAGTAAAAAAAGTTGGATTGTGAATGTTAGGAATACACTTATAGTGCCCATAGTCCATTTATTACCAAAGGAATAGAAAAAAATATACAACTGTCATGTTCATTTTTTATCTATCTGACGAAAGAAACTCAAAGCAGATGCAAAGCAGTAAACGCAAAATAGTTTATTCATTTGAATGGCGTCTACAAATTATGCAATTAATTAAATTACGCAAAATAACAAATTTGTGAACGAACGGCAGCGTATTGACAAGTGAGTGACATGACATGACAGTCAGTTCTGTTTCTGTTTAAAGTTACTTTTTTTTTATATATCATGCTAAGATCACGACGACATCAGTATTCCTAACTTTGTATATACGGTCTTTTTAATTACTATTTCTTTAATAAATTATTAACGACGAATTTAAGTAAAATAAAGAAGAACCGAGAAATACGGGTAGTCTAATTTTTAACCAGGGGCCCTAGACAAGATGCATTACGCCGAGTCGCTTTTCTATTCGTTTCGTTTTTAAACCAATCGCGTCACTGCTAGATCACGTAATACGAAAAGTCACGTGATCTAGCAGTGACGCGATTGGTTTAAAAACGAAACGAATAGAAAAGCGACTCGGCGTAATGCATCTTGTCTAGGGCCCCAGCTATTATAAACGCGAAAAAACAATAATGCTTTTTTTTTTGAAATGTTGTCAATTAGTCTTAATTAATTTTATTTTTAATATACGTATTAACATATTTTTAACGGTTTATTATACAAATTAGGCTGTCAAGTGTTCACTGAACGCCCAGACTGATATCCGGAATAACCGTAACCATGGTAATATAATAACAATGCTATAATAATAATCATAGATCTGCATTACCATGACAACGCTCATTATATAATTGCTTTCATGCTTCGGTTACGCAATAGGTGGTATTCTGATACCATAAACGATTATTAACATTAGCGGTTTATAGTACGCGAGTAGAAAAAAAAACCTTATCGTATTGGGCTTCTAAATTCTCTATACCTAGTCCTACTCTAATGCCGAAACAAAAATAATGCAACAGCGATTTTTTAGGTTTTAATTTGCCATTGTTTAAATTATTGTCCACAGGGTATTCTTTTCACAACAGGAGATGCCATTAAGGAGCCATCCCATTTGATTAGATTATGGATGCACGAAGCTACCCGAGTGTACTCTGACAAGCTGGTTGATTCCGTGGACAATGAGGCCTTTGGCAAGCTCTTACTGGAAGTCCTCAAGAAACACTGTGTTGTATGTACTTGCTTTTATATTTACCAATTTAAAATTGCGTAATTTACATTAAAATTTATTTATTTTTGATAGGATTATGATGAAAACATTGTCTTTGAAAAACCTTTGATATATTGCCACTTTGCGGAAGGAGTCGGTGATCCTAAATATTTCCCTATAAAAGATTGGGATCAGATCAAGAAACTGCTGGAAGAGTCACTCTCCGGATACAACGACCTGGTGGCCACCATGAACCTTGTGCTGTTTGAGGACGCTATGTACCACATCTGCAGGTAACGCGGATGATGATATCCATTAGATAACTTTATGGAATGATAAGTAGGGTAAAGTCACCAGTAGTCAGCCAAAGACCAGTAGTCGACCTTATAATGAGTGCGAAGAGTGGGAAATATATCTTTCGCACTCTTCGCACTCATACAAAGTATTGGCAGAGGCTGACTACAGGTCTCTGGCTGACCACTGGTGACTTTACCCTATGTCTTGTTACATTTTTTTTTCTGATTAAGGATAAATCGCATCCTCGAGGCACCAAGGGGCAATGCTTTGCTGGTTGGTGTTGGAGGCTCTGGAAAGCAGTCTTTGTCCAGATTATCAGCGTTTATTTCCTCGCTCGAAGTGTTCCAAGTACAACTGCGCAAAGGCTATTCGCTCATCGACTTGAGGACTGATTTAGGTAACGTTTAACATGCATTATAAAACTAATCGAACTTTATAATAAATACCTATACAATTTGATGTAGTGTTGGAGATATCTTGATGTTTAATATTAAATTATTTCAGCTGGTTTGTATATAAAGGCAGGTTTGAAGAACATTGGAACAGTGTTTCTAATGACAGATGCTCAGGTGGCGGACGAGCGTTTCCTAGTGCTTATCAACGATTTTCTCGCATCAGGAGAAATACCCGAGTTATTGGCCGATGATGAGGTTGAAAACGTTATTAACGGTGTAAGAGGAGAGGTAAAGTTCAATCTCAGTTAACCCTTGCTCTCAACCTAAACTGAACTGCTTTAGTATGCCATGGTAGTAGGCTGGTTTAATAAAGAAAAAAACAGTAAAAATTTACTCTTCTAGACGAAAGCGTCGGGAGTTCAAGATACTCGAGAGAATTGTTGGCGATTCTTTATCAACCGTGTTCGGACCATGATGAAGGTAGTTTGCTGTAGCAATTATAGTTGAGTTCATAGTTAACATCAATTCCTGTTATTCCCTCCTGGAATGTAGGTTTAGTATTCTAGCTCTCCATTTGAAACGATCTTGCGCTGTCTTGCAAGCTTACTGCCACCATACTTTTCTAGCTTAAAACATTAACTTGTTCTAAATATGAACTAGTTCTTATATTTAACAGGTGGTGTTGTGTTTTTCTCCGGTCGGTGCCACGCTGCGAATTCGCGCGCGCAAATTTCCGTCTATCGTCAACTGCACGGCCATCAACTGGTTCCACAGGTGGCCCGCCGAGGCCCTGCGCTCCGTGTCCAAACGGTTTATTGCCGATGTTCAATCTTTACCGGTACTTAGCGATTTTCACTAACGCTTAAAGCTTGGACATTATCCGTTACACTAAGCAATCACCGTATTTTTATTACAAGCTGTAGCGGTAGCTTATTTGTTTTTTTTAGAATGGGTGCTTTGTTTTTTTACAAAATTGTATTTTAATAAATATTACGATAAGTAACTAACCCAACCCAAGAGGGGTCTTCATACTCATGCATGACTTCGAAACAATGTTATTTTTAACATTATAGTGATTTTATTTTGTGGTCTATTTTCAAAAAATCTGCTTAATTAGGTACAGTTGTCGCTTTAACGCTTTGAACAATTTCGTGTGGCAGTTTAAATTCAACGTCAAAGCGAAATGGTGCTAAAGTGTATTGCTATTTATGATGATGATGGTTGGTTGTATCTGACCAAATAGAGATAATACTTAGTCTATAAATCATGTATTATCTTTCGTGCTTCTATTTTATAGCCGGATTTGGTGGAGCCGGTATCAAATTTCATGTCCCACGTGCACCAAAGTGCAAATCAAATGTCGGCGGTATATTTCCAAAATGAACGAAGATACAACTACACGACGCCGAAGACTTTCCTCGAACAAATCGCGCTCTACAGCAAACTGCTCAACGAGAAGACTTTGAACTTGAAATTAATGATAAACAGGTTGGAAAATGGATTGGAGAAGCTTGCCTCGTGCGCCGCCAATGTCGCCGTATTAAAGGTGTCATTTTTTTACTACATTACTAATAGTACATTACTACAGACGCCGGGAAGTAGGTGGTTGCAGGCCGAGTTCATATAGACGGCCGAGCGAAGCGAGGTCGGATAGTTACGAGGCTGGCAACCCCTTTTCACGGCGAGGTATGTATAGTGCTTTTCTCAAACATGTGCAATGAAATTAAAAAAAAACATCACTCAAAAAACATTTGTGTAATAGGCATTAACGCGGATATTTTTGGTCCGAAGCACACAGATACAAAAAAAAAAAACGATTTTCAGCTATTCAGCCTGCTCATAAAACCAGCTGGCCATATTAAAATTTAAAAAAAATTACTTCCCGGCCTAGGCCTTCAATTTTGTATGAAATTCCTTTACAGTTCTCTAGAGTTGTTCCGTCGGGAACTTGGCACTTTGAAGCCTAAAATAACTAACATAACGCCGACATTACATAGCATGTTTGAGAAAAAACATTTGTTTTTGTTTAACACATATATTTTCCTATTTTAAGGAAGGGTGCTACCGTTAATACTTTTTTATGTAGGTTACTTTAGCAGAACAAGAGGTAATATTAAAAGAGAAAAATAAAAACGCCGAAGAACTAATTGACGTGGTTGGCGCTGAAAGCGAAAAAGTGTCAAAGGAGAAGGCGTTTGGTATGCACTTTTTATTTAGCTGGATAAACAATACACTTCATATTACAAAGAAGAAAATTATTTTACGGGAAATGCAAACATAAATGCGTATTTTTAATTTTACGCTATAGCTGCCGAAGAGGAAAAGAAAGTAAAGGTTATTGAAGAAGACGTCACAATAAAGGCAAAAATTTGTGCTGATGACTTGGCCAAGGCTGAGCCTGCTCTAATCGCGGCTCAAGAAGCCCTAAATACTTTAAATAAGAATAACCTGACGGAATTAAAAGCCTTCGGGTCTCCACCTGAAGCCGTCGTCACGGTCACTGCAGCCGTGCTTGTTTTGTTTTCTAAGAATTGCAAAATTCCTAAAGATAGGTCTTGGAAAGCTTGTAAGGTAATCTTGATGGATACACGTAGGCTACTTCTTTAGCATATTTTTCTTTCGAAATAATAAGCACAATTTCTTTGAGAACGAATTAGCATGTCGTCATCTATCTTTACTTTACTTTTCTAGATAATGATGGCAAAAGTAGATCAGTTCCTAAACGATCTTGTCTACTACGATAAGGAGAACATTCACCCTGACATTATCAAGGTAAGGAACGTTAAACTATACGTTGGAAGCTGAACTCGCATTGATCTTGTCCCAAACTGATAAGCACCTATTTGTAAATGTCTACTACCAGGCGGTGCATCCGTATATAAAGAATCCAGAGTTCAACCCGGCAAACATCCTAACGAAGTCGGCGGCCGCATCTGGCCTGTGTTCGTGGGTGATCAACATCTGCAAGTTCTACGACGTATTCGTGGTGGTCGAGCCCAAGCGGAAGGCGCTTAACGCCGCAAACGCCGAGCTGCAGGCTGCCAGGGACAAGCTCTCGTTTTTGACTGATCAGATTCAGGTAATCTTATGAGTATCCATATTAAGGTTTATTACTAGGTACTATAAACCTAAACTTATCTTTTTCTATTCAATAGGCAATTTTGTATTTGCTTGTGCCGTATATATTATTACAAACTAGAATTGGTTTCGATGAAAATATCGACTTACAGTTGTTAGATATTGGCAAAAGATATATTTTACTTTAAAATAATATAACTTTATTTTTTTTCTCATTCGTGCATTGGTATGGTATACCTATTATAGGAAAGGTACTGAGATTCCTGCATAAAGTCCCTTGAGTAAAAAAGAGAACTTCACGAATCCAGATTGATTGAGTACTTCAGTACTGCAGTGGGCTGCGGAGCCAATTTTTACTGTTTACATCAGTTCCCAATGATTGCACGTTGCCACACTAAGTATTGCTATTATAGAAAATAGGATACGGCTCTGGCTGTCTTCTAGGTCTTTTATAAGCAAACCTGACGTCCGTTTCCGTTCAAAGTTCTTTCTCAAGATTTTTTCTTCTATGTATTTAATCTTCGAGCTTTAGGAACTGGAAGAAAAATTGGCGGTGCTGATGAAAGCTTTCCAAGAGGCTGTGAACGAAAAGATGAAGTGCCAGGCTGAGGCTGACGCCACCAACTATACCATTGACTTAGCTAATAGGCTGGTGAATGGATTAGCTTCGGAAAAGATCAGGTATTATGTAGAACGCTATATCGAGTTAAGGGGTGATTTTTCGGAGCCCTTATTTTCGTCTCCGGGGACTTAGTTCAATGAACTATTTAGTTTAGAAGCTTGTTTTTTTTTTTCAGCGGTAGCTTATATTTATTGAGACATCGGTCGATTTTTGTGTAACGTGTGTCATAATACCTCATCATTCTGACTACTCTGTCGTGTCCGTTCTCCATTTTCTTGATATGTAACATAAGAATGATAATATCTTAAATTAAGACAACTGTACCAATATTTGTTACAGTTACCTTATGAGTGCCTAAACCATATTCATGCTCCTTAATAAATTTACTTTCTTGGGAACATATACTTGTTTAGTCAAATAGGCAACAAAATTATTATATTAATTATATGTTATTATATTAATTATAAATTATAGACAGAGGAATAAGACAAAAATCGCGACCTCGAAGAATCACCCTACGATCTAGATTCTTTTTTTATTTTGATTGTTGTGCCTTGCACCAAGATTCTCTAACCAGAATACATCGAACCAATAAACAACAATATTGGTTATGTGTAACGAACTGTCATCTATACTCTCTTTTATATTTTAGATGGTCTGCAAAAGTGGTGGACTTGAAAGAATCTGCTCAAAAGTTGCCGGGCGACGTTCTGTTGGTGACAGCTTTCATTTCTTACGTGGGTTGCTTTATGCGCCGCTACCGATTGATACTCATGAACCAAGACTGGGTTCCATTACTCGCAAAGACTAACGTACGTATTTAGCCAAATTTATGTGTCGTGTATGTTTATAAAACATTAAAGGGTGATGGGCAATTTTGTATGGACCCCGTCCCCACCCTCCAACAGTCACGGGATGCATGTTTATATGTTCGTTAGGACCCAAAACAAGACAAAATAACGATTTTAGTAGCTAAATCGATGGGATTTTTTCTATAAAAAAAACCTTTTCAAGAGTCATGCAATGCAAGAATGTGTTCATTTTTAAACCAATTACATACGATATGATAATGGTTTTCCAAGAAAACCCCATACATAGGACGATCGTCGTCATAGTAAAAAATCATCAGGTTGCCAAGATCTGTCAAATGAGATATGTTTCGTTTCTGTTGGTGGGTGGGGACATTTTGCCCATTGTCCTTTAAAATGACTAATGTTGCATATTTAGCCAAAAATTGAGACTACTGAGGGTCTCGATGCTCTGGCGATGCTGACTGACGACGCGCAAGTCGCCTGCTGGAACAACGAGGGGCTGCCCACGGACACCATGAGCACCGAAAACGCTACCATACTTACCAACTCCGCACGCTGGCCGCTCATGATCGATCCTCAGCTGTGAGATTCTTGTCTTGCTAATTTTGTTCTCGTGACCTAAAGACATAAAAGTATTTGGTAAAAGAAGTAAGAGGGCGTATCTGTTTATTTTATAGGCAAGGCATAAAATGGATTAAAACTAAGTTCGGGGACGCTCTAATAATCATCCGTCTCACTCAACGTAACTACTTAGATCGCATTGAGCGAGCTGTCAGCAACGGCGAAGTTGTGCTTTTAGAAAATATAGGAGAGACAGTTGATGCCGTGCTAGAACCGTTGCTTGGTCGAGTACTCATAAGAAAGGGCAGAGTCTTGAAGGTAAAACGAATGACAGATAATAGAAAGTAGTAAACATTGTAAGGCTTGTGAATCAAGGAGTAATCTTTAGCAAATTTCCAGATTGGTGACAGAGAAATAGATTATCATCCGAATTTCCGACTGATCCTTCAAACTAAACTAGCTAATCCTCATTATCAGCCCGAAATGCAGGCTCAGTGCACACTTATTAATTTTACTGTTACCAAGGATGGGTAGGTACAGCTTTATAATTTTCTCGATCCACGACGGCGCTTTCCGCCTATCAAATTGATATGGCAAGGGAGCATCATCATACATCTAAGAACGTAAGATTAAGTAGTGGGATGGGGGGACTTCGTGGATTGAAAATATTGTAATAATTTCTTGTCGAAAAAAATATATTAAGTGATTTTTTAATGCTGTGTACTACTTTCTATAGCCTCGAAGAGCAACTATTGGGTGAGGTAGTTAAAGCTGAAAGATCTGATTTGGAAGCATCACGAGCTGGTCTGACAAAACAAATGAACGATTTCAAGATTACTTTAAAAACTCTTGAAGACGACCTACTGAGGCGGTTAGCCAGTGCTGGTGCTGACATTCTTAGCGACTCGGCGTTGGTAATAAACTTGGAGACCACCAAAAAAACTGCTGCGGACATAGAAGTTAAAGTTGAGGAGGGGAAAGTGACAGCAGTTAAAATCGACGAAGCTCGAGAAAGATACAGGCAAGGATCAGAATTAAGACGGTTCGATCGTTTAGATAGATGATTAATAAACCTATATTTTGAATATTGCTTGTAATTTATAGGCGAGCGGCCTCCCGCGCTTCACTACTGTATTTTATTCTGAACGAGTTGTACAAGATCAACCCGATGTACCAGTTTTCACTGAAAGCCTACACGGTTGTGTTCAAAGATGCATTGGCTAACGCCGAGCAAGCAGAGGAGCTCGAGGTCAGAGTACGCAATTTGCTTGACAATATCACATTCTTTGTGTTTGTGTATACCAGCCGGGGGCTATTCGAACAGGACAAGCTGGTGTTTTTATTCCTGATCACATTGCAGGTACTGATACAATTGCATACAAACCTGCTGAAAGTGTAATTTTTAAAACTTTTATTGCCCCTTGTATAACCCTTTTTTATTGTAAAATAAACAGATATTACAAAGTGAAGGAAAAGTCGACGCCCAGGAGTTAGATTTCTTGCTCAAATATGCTGTAGCGCCTGAAAATTCCCCTTACAGTTGGCTTTCCAATAATTCTTTTGGTGGCATCATGGCTTTGAGCAAGATGGATACTTTCGAAAATCTAGACAAGGACATTGAAGGAGCGTCAAAGAGGTATTGAATGGTTAAATTATTAATTAAGTGCACAACAGAGATTGACAATTTTATTATAACTTAAGTACTTATCTTATCATCAGTATTTAAACCAATATTTTGCTTTATTATGCAGATGGCAAAAATATACGGATGGCGAGGCTCCTGAAAGGGATAAATTACCCGGAGATTGGAAAAATAAGACGTCAGTACAGCGTCTATGCATCATGCGAGCTCTACGACCTGATCGAATGTCTTACGCTTCAAAGTATGGTTTCAAAATAAGCTTTACTTTACAGTATTAGATTAAAGTAAGAAAAAACATGGTTACATAGGTTATTAACTAACCTAACCTAACCAGCGTTTTGTAGCTACACGATGTTTTACGTGTTTTCTTTGTGTTATAGACGATTGTTGGCGATTCAGTACATGCATCGAATTTAAATAGACTCTTACTTCAACATTTTTCATTTTAACAAGCTCCTATCGTACCGTAACAATTTATATATTAGCTGTATGTATTATTATTTATTATTTATATTGTGTTCCTTTCGTTTATTTTTTAATTAGTGCGTTTTGTGAAGATAATCTTGGGACGAAGTACGTTGAAGCAAGAACTCCGCCGCTGGATAAGTCCTACGAAGAGAGTAACTCCACAACTGCCATGTTTTTCATTTTGTCGCCTGGAGTCGATCCATTGAAGGTATGGAACTGAATATACTTGTATCAGTAATCTTTGCGCAAAGTAAATTCATACAGTAATGTTACATGATTGTATTTGTACTTAGGATTTGGAAAAAATGGGCCGCAAGCTGGGCTTTTCTGTGGATAAAAAGAATTTCCATATCGTGTCACTAGGCCAAGGCCAGGAGGTGGTCGCAGAGGAAGCTATGAATGTCGCGTCCACCAACGGCCAATGGGTCATTCTGCAGAATGTACACTTAGTGGCCAAGTGGCTTGCCACTTTGGAAAAGAAAATGGAAGAGACATTTGAAAATCCGTTACCTAATTACAGGTAAGTTAAGTAGTAATAAACCTATCGGTGTTTGATAAATACCAAAATTGCGTCATCTTTGGCAGGTTATTCCTGAGTGCTGAGCCCGCTCCCAGTGCAGAATATCACATCATTCCTCAAGGCATTTTAGAATCGTCCATCAAGATTACAAATGAACCTCCAAGTGGTATGTGGGCAAACCTGCATAAGGTACGATACGCTTGCATTATGTTCTGATAGATTTGAGTATTTAGTAGTTGCAATATGTTTTGTCAAATACAGGTGTTATTATAACATAGGTACACACAACATCACACCTAACTAACCATTAAAGACAGAGCAGAGAGAAAAAGAAAGAGATGTATATATGTGTATTATGTCAACTTCTATGCATTCTAGTGCGACTCTCTTTCATGCAATATTTCAGATTTCTGAAGTGTATATCTAGATGTGTTGGTGTGTGTACTACAGTTAAAAGTTAATTAAAGTTAGTTAATTTAGTAGTTATCTAGATGACAAATTACATTTTTAGCCATTGGGCGTTTTCAGGCTTTGGATAATTTCACTCAAGAAACATTAGAAATGTGTAGTAAGGAGGCAGAGTTCAAGTCCATTCTGTTTGCCTTATGCTACTTTCACGCTGTGGTCGCAGAACGACGCAAATTTGGCCCACAAGGGTGGAACAGGTGTGATTACTCACTAGCTAATTATTTTTACGGTGCGATTAGTTATTGCCGATTAGTAGTTGGAAGTGAATGTCTTTGTAGATGTAGATGATGTAGTTATATTATTAAAATGGTGAATTATTTACAATTACTTAATAGAGTGTACCCGTTTAACTTTGGCGATTTAACGATCTGCGTGTTCGTGTTGTACAACTACCTGGAGGCGAACCCGCGCGTGCCGTGGGAGGACCTGCGCTACCTGTTCGGGGAGATCATGTACGGCGGGCACATCACGGACGACTGGGACCGCCGCCTGTGCCGCACCTTCCTGCTGGAGTACATGCAGCCCGAGCTGGTCAGCTACCTTCTTCATTGATACTCTATTAAAATCCTACGTTGCTATTATTTGTTGAGATTTAAAATAATTGTTTATAGGTGGACGGTGAATTGTTGTTTGCCCTAGGATTTACTTCACCTCCTAATTCTGACTATGTGGGCTATCATCAGTACATAGACGACTTTTTACCCGAAGAAACGCCATATTTGTACGGATTACATCCTAATGCTGAGATTGGATATTTAACGACGGTGTCACAGCGGCTATTTAAGGTAGGCGATTTTTAGCCTGTCAGACAAGGCACAGTCTAAATAACTAAACCCATGGACTTGGAGGGGATTTTCCAGGGGTACCGTAGGGAGTGCACTAAGAAAATATTTTTTGCGATAGGCGACCATTAACCCAACTGGAATAAATAGGGGGAGAAAAAGGAGACAATGACAGAAACTATTTTGAATAATATTAATTAAACAATATTCTACTCTGTCCATTCTTGACATCTTTTCTTAAAGTAGTAAGTAGATTGTTCAATCAACCAATTTGATTTCTAGGCCACAATGGACTTTGTCAACGTGATGTTGTCAACTAAACCATAGGAAGTCTCTTACGGTTTGGTTGTCAACGTCACTTTAACACAGTCCAAAGTGGCCTAGAAATCAAATTGGTTGACTGTACATTTTATGAAAAATTTCACCCACGTTGCTTGCGGTTTCGAATTTGAAGTAAGTACCACGATGTGATGTAACGAATGACCGGCTTCAAAAAAGGACGAGGTGGTCAATTAATTTTATTTGTCGTTGTGTTGTTTGTTTTCTCCACCAATAGTCTACCAAAATTTATTTCTTTTTTTCATGATAAGGATGGTCCCATTTAAATTTAGCCGAGATCTGGTCATGGGATGCATGGAAAGTCAATAGAACTCATTTGGAGTCGGATTACGTATCTGTAATGTATTTCCTATGGATTCTAGTTTAGGTTTTTCCATAATTTCCCAGTCAATAAACACACTGTATAGTATACTTGGCATTGCTTGACTGTAACATTTGAGCTAGATGTATATTTTTTAGGTTGTTTTTGAAATGCAACCTCGAGATACTGGCGCGCAAGCTGGCGGAGGCGCTACCAAAGAAGAAATGGTGTGTACCAGAAACAAAATAAATTAAATATTTGTACAGCCTATACATTAACTTATTTTTTGTTAAAATACAGGTGAAATTGTTGTTAGACGACTTATCGGACCGGATTCCGGAGCCGTTCAACCTGCAGGAACTTATGGGGAAGGTAGAGGAGCTGACTCCGTACACCATCGTGGCGATGCAGGAGTGCGAGCGCATGAACCGGCTCATGGGCGAGATCCGCCGGTCCCTCAAGGAGCTCGAGCTGGGCCTTAAGGTACAACGAGGAACACATTTATTACAGTGACTTACGCGTTTACAAGCGACGTTACTATTAAGTTACTGTCTAAGCTATTGTTATTGATTGATTTAACGCGCAGGGCGAGCTGACAATTAGCAGCGATATGGAGAAACTAATGGAGGCGCTTTACATGGACCATGTGTCAGAGTCGTGGACCAAGCTAGCGTACCCAAGCCTACTGGGGCTGGCCGCCTGGTTTTCTGACCTCTGCCAGCGTCTCACCGAGCTCGAGAACTGGTCCGGAGACTTCAACGTACGTTGCTCCTAAATCGGTCTTAGTCGTAATGTACTCAGTAGGCTCTTGTGCTTTGAAACTAGTTGTATAAGACCTGTATAAGATACGTGTTTGTAGCTGCCGCCTGCGGTGTGGCTGGCCGGGTTCTTCAACCCGCAGTCCTTCCTCACCGCGATCATGCAGCAGACGGCCAGGAAGAACGAGTGGCCGCTCGACAAGATGTGTCTCCAGTGCGACGTCACTAAAAAGAACAAACAAGAGTTTTTGTAAGTTTTCATATACTTATAACCAGTGTGAGTAATTAAAAGAATTAACATGTCACAAATAAAAAGGTATTTTTTATACAATAAGTAATAAGAGCTTGTATTATTGTTAGGCGACGGGCTTGCAACCTGTCACTGATATACACTGCTAAACATCTTAGCCTGTTTTATAGAGTAGTTTTTTTTAGAGTTGTTGGTATTTCTGTAGCTTTGCCTACCCCACTCTGGGAATAAAGGCGTGAAGGTATGTATGTAAGTAAGAAAGAAGTGTTGGTGTAAACATTTCCCCATGCACCACCATTGTCGCTAAAATTATGGCATTGTTCGGTAGTGTAACTTGTCCAGATTATCTTAATTCTATTACTTACAGGAAGTATCGTTTTTTCATTTTTGTTAAGTCATCGTTTAAGTATATTTCCAATAAGTAATGTATATAAATCAGGGTTCCGCCTCGAGAGGGTGCGAATATTCACGGACTGTTCATGGAGGGTGCTCGCTGGGATACGGCTACAGGGGGCATTGTGGATTCGCACATGATGGAGCTGTTCCCCGTCGTGCCCGTCATCTACATCAAGGCGGTCACGCAGGACAAGCAGGACACGCGCAATGTCTACGAGTGCCCCGTCTACAAGATCCGGTGAGTGAACTGATTCCAGAGTGGCTACTTAACAAAAGGCAGTTAGAAGGAATATCTATCTCTTATTAATTACGTGATTAGCACTTCTTTATTGACGGGGTGAGCTCTATGCTGTGGTGTTATTCTCTTCAACAACTCACTTCAATTCAACTTGTCGTAGTAATTATACGCGCTCTCCGAAGGTACAGTCGACTACAAAAACATGTATCCACTTTTGGACCTTATTACAATGCAATAAGGTGAAAAAGTGGATTCATCTCTTCCGTGGGATTTTTTTTGAGCAATAATTGTCCGTCAATAGAGTTTTTTACTTCAATATTTTTCTTAATATATAATTCAAAGTCCGGTTTGTTCGAACACTTTTAACTCGAGAACGACTGGACCGATTTTTCATGGTTTTTGATTTGTTGGATTTGACTCTGTCCCAAATGGCAGAATAACTATTAAAATCAGTGGAAAATTGACGAAAACAAAAAACAATACAAAATATTCATGGGTTTCGATGCCCTTTCAGTTTAAATGAATTCAGTTCCCGATACGTCTTGCCTTCGCCATGACGATCAACAAATCACAAGGCCAATCCTTGACTGTTTGTGGTCTCAACTTAGAAAATCCATGTTTTTTCTCATGGTCACATGCGGACACGTGAACATGCCACTGTTCACGTCAAACATCCGCTTTATTTGTACTTTCGCACCCGAAAAAAAAAAAGTATATCACAAGGTGCTTCAATGAAGAGAATTAAACCGAGTGTGTCCCATGCTGCACAATATGTACATATTTTAATTTAATCATGTCTTGCTGACACTGCCTGTTAGGCGGTACGAAGTTCGCTGGGTCAGCTAGTATTTAATAAAGTAGAGTGCCCGTTCCATTGACTGCGACCGATTTTAATGATTAAACTCGTTCCTCCTATGGAATCCCTAATCGTCATTTGTCCTATTGCATCGTTTGTCCGAATGTTCTTTTAACCTAAAACCAAATCCGGCTGAATTTTAAAACATTTCAGTATTGTTTATATTATAATACAACCCTAACCTAACCTAACCGTAGGTATTTTGGAGAACTTAAAAAGATGTCCCACAAAGATCAAAACCAATTTAGGACAAATGATAATTCGGACAAGCGATGCGTTAGGACAAACGTTATTAGGGATTCCTAAATTGTTAACAATGATGTGACGAGACACCTTTATGCTCACCAATTATTAATGTGTCTTTGAATTAAAAAGTGACATGATCAAGAGCACATGGATGAGTTGGTAAAGGAGGAAGAAAAACATATATAAAGCGTGGGCGAATTTGAGGGTATAGTTATATACAGGGTGGAAAAAAATCTATGGGCCCTGGAGGAGAACTACCTTAAATCCTTTAGTTAGCTCATTTTACTGAAAGGAAACATTGCTTTATTTTTAAAAAGAAACAAAACTGCATTTAACGGTTTTATAAATGTGGCTTGTCTCACCCGGGCATCGAACCAACTAAAAATAAAAACCCAGGATAAAATTTGTCTAATAAACATTTATTTTAATGAAAGCAAAACAAAACAAAATATGAAATTCGAACGAATACCTTTTAAAATAAAGGAATGTTTCCTTTCAGTAAAATGAGCTAACTAAAGGATTTAAGGTAGTTCCCCTCCAGGGCCCATAGATTTTTTCCACCCTGTATAAAGTGTCTGAATCTGATATTTTTGGACTTATTTGGCCCTTGTGATCAAATTTTTGTGAATATTGTTGGCGTTATTCTATTTAATATAATTTGTTGTTGCAGCATGCGGGGGCCGACGTTCGTGTGGACGTTCAACCTGAAGACGAAGGACAAGCCGACGCGCTGGACGCTCGCGGGCGTCGCGCTGCTGCTCGGCGTGTAACGAGACCTTTTTCTTATAAAATGTTTGTACATCCATAAATTTTACTTTAGCATTAGTTAAGTTAACCCAACGGCTGACGTATATTTTTTTTAAATTGTGTTATTTTTCCTTATGCATCATTACATTAGGATTTAGGCACCTAACTTAAGTTACTTTTATTAATGTTTAAGATTATTTATTATTAATTTAATCAAAATTTAATTTTAATATATTTTAATTATTTTCTATTTGGTTTTTTCTCTAACTACATTGTTTTGAATATTTTTTTAGTTTTTGAAATATGTTCCTTAAGTTAAGATTACAACGAAAATGCAGAAAATATGTTATAAATGTTGTGCTATAAAATTGTGATATATTTTTTATTAATTGTGTAAATTTTATATATTTTAAAATATTTCTTGTTAACAGGCCTTAATAAAAATAATTGTTTGAATGATTGTCTCTTCATTTTATTATAGCAGCCCACTTCTTTATATATATAGGATGCTCCTTTCGTAAAACATCCGGTTTGCGAAACACCCTAGCGAAAGTATTGACGGAGACTAAACCGGTAACGAATAAAAAGCAAGTTTTAAAAACCCGACTGTTGCTAACCAACTTTAAATGATGAAAGAAACCTAAAAATGTTTTTAAAAACCTATTCAACAATACCCCTTATGTCATCATAATTCGTCAACCTATTTATTTTTTGTTTTTTTACAATATGGCGTCTCATTGCCGCCATATTGAATGTAGATTACTGTCATATCTTTAGTGATACTCACAAGATTAAGAAAAATCGAGCGGCATGATCGTTTACCGACCAAGCTCCCGTGGAGACTTTCTACATCTCCCTTGTTTTGTGTTTTTTTTTGTTTTTTTGTTTAATTACCTACTTACCTATATTTAATTTTAATTTGACATTTGGAGACTCTTTACATCTCCGGAATTGTATTATTATTTTAACCTGACATTTTTATTAATTTAATTTTTATTACTACTGGGACCTGTACATCCCTGTGACATTTAAATTAGATAGCTTAAGTTTAGTATTGTAATAAGTTATTTATTTAAAAAAATGGCTTACTGTTGAGTTTCTTGCGGCGCTTCTTCTCAACAATGGTCTCTTGAAGCGCTGGTAGATGGTAGATTCAGACTTGTAAAAGTGCCTACAGGGCCTACTTACAGAATAAATGATTTGAAATTTGAATAAAATAAAAGATTAAAAAAAACAAAAAATCGTTTAAAATAGGAATCATCAAAATCGGTCCACGCGTTTAGTTTCAAGAGCAGCGCCGCGAAGTAACAAACACATTATCCTCCTCCTTCGGCAGTCGGGTAAAAAAACAAAACACAATATTTTATCATAAAACCTAGCCCTTGTATTTTAAATAATTAACTTACTCCTGAATTATATTCAATAGAATCAAAATTTAATCAAAAGAGACCTTTTCCGAACGGGAGGTTTTGCAAAAGAGATATTTTGCGAAAGGCACTTTTAGGAAAGGGACTTGTAGGAAAACATATCGTCGGTGAAACTGCAAAACCGCGTAACTAACAAATTTATGATAGAGCAAAACAAACCTTACTATGTTATTAAAAGGTGCATTTTGCTCCTTATTTGAAATGTTATTTACGCGGTTTTGCAGTTTCACCGACGATATCGAAACTGTTAAATGTGGTCGTCGTGTTTTTTAGTTTTACTTTTTCTCCCTCTATCGCTCTCGTAATAGTTTGACATGTTTACCTGCTGAACTACGCATAGACTAAGACTAAGTGGTATCATTGTAGTAAGAAATATGGTTAAAAATGACTGACTGCAGAGTTTCTTGCGACGTTTCTTCTCAGCAGTGGTCTTCTCTTTGGAAGCGCTGGTAAAAGTGCCCGTACTTACTGAACAAATCTTTTGTCTTTTATCTTTTTATCTTTTAATTTAGTCCTTAACATGATATTAGGGTATAGTAATCTTCAAAACTAAATAAAAGATAACCTAAATATAATAAATTTAATATTTAATACACTAAAAAGTTACTACTCGTAGAAGCATCGTAACTATTTTTTATTCTGTCAGGAACATTCAATTCGAAGTTCTTAATTTAAAATAAAGCTAGTTGCCTAGACAACGACTTCAAGAAAAATACAAATAAGCAAATAACTAAATAACTTTGCGAGTGGAAGAATTGTATTATTGCAAAGTTTTATCAATCATGATCATGAAAATATGTGTAGGATAATATAGTGAGACATAAACCAAGTGACTTTAGTATTTCGTGCGCCGGTGTACTAAATCGTCCACAATGGGTGATGTAAGTATTACGCTAAGTAAGAAACACTTCAGGTGTAGTCACCTAACTATTCGACTGAATTTCAGAAGGTGGAATAAGCTGCCAGGGCCAAATATCCCCTCAAGTGTGTTGCCATGGTCATGATGTAGTCTCCGGGCAATTCCACCTGTTCACGATTCCTACAGAATATACAAAAATATATGGGTAACAACAGCCATGTATTTATTTATTTAATCTTTATTGCACAAAATAATACACTTAATATACAAAACGCGAACTTAATGCCGTAAGGCATGCTCTACCAGTTAACCTTTGGGCAAAGCAGAGATTGTTTCGGCGGTGCATCACAGGGTCTAACATATATATAAGTATATAACTTATTTGTAATAATATATACCTACATACTGATATATTAAATTAATATAAATACTTACATAAATACATAATATACATACATACATTAAATCACGCCTGTTTCCCAGAGGGGTAGGCAGAGACCACTTCTTTCCACTTGCTACGATCCTGACAAATTTCCTTCGCTCCTTCAACATTCATACATCGAGTCATGCACGCACGTCGGTTTCGGGTACTTAAGATTCGGCCCTTTTCCAGTATTTCTCCGATTTGATTCGAATATAAACATGAGGATAAGCACAACGGACGGCGGAATAGGAGGGATGAAGAGAGATTTAAGTATATGCTCTTAGTTGTTCTAGATACTTAATGTTAACTATTTCTAGTGGGCGATGAACTATATCACGAGAATTGGTTTGTTTACTAGGTAAAACTAAGAAAATAAAATAGGTGTAAATATAATAAAAATACATAAATTCCATACAGATTTCTTTATGTAAACGATTTATTATTTATTCCTTATTTTAGAAAGAAGAGGCGGATATTCGGATAGAGTTCATGATGGATTACTTGATGAAATCGCTGAAAATGAAAGCGGAAAAATGGAACAAGTTCATCACTGGGGACGAGAGGGTATGCGAGTTGTCTTAATGCCTAAAGCGGTATTGCCCATCCTATTAACGTTAGCGTATCAACTAATCAGCTGTACTAAAGGCGGCTTGAATGTTACCAAGTCTAAGGATTGTGGGTGCTCCGGTATATTTGTATACAGTGGATGGCCTGAATAATTTGATCACTTAGGCTGCCTCGATGTTAAAGAGCATTCTGGATGTTTCCAACTATTTGGTGGTCTTTACTGGTACGTACTTTATGACGCTGACTGTACTATCTGGCAGTTCTGGCACACAGTGGGCGCCCAGCCGGCGTGGGCGGGAATCTACCATCTTATTCAGCAAAAGCGTAGGTAACTGGGGTTACTATGGAATATTTACGTAAATTGTATATTATGCTTGTATGTATGTATGTATTACATTCATTATACGGGTAGGTGCTAAATACTAAACTCATCAAAAAAAAAAAAACACCAAAACGTCATCCATGCTGTAAAAAC
Organism: Acleris emargana; assembly: GCA_927399475.2. Taxonomy (NCBI): domain Eukaryota; kingdom Metazoa; phylum Arthropoda; class Insecta; order Lepidoptera; family Tortricidae; genus Acleris; species Acleris emargana. The sequence continues at coordinate 14,419,327 of OV656852.1, forward strand.
GCAAAATGGATAAACAACCAAACTTTTTTTTTTTCCATAGCACATATTATACCGCTTTTTCGACATTCCGAAATACGAGGTGATTGTGTTCCGCGTGAACACCGCCGGCATGCTGACCTGCGCCACCGTGTTCCCGGCCCTCAGCAGGAGCAAGTGCGTCTACTTCCTGAGGAACATCGACGACAAGATTACACCGGGAAATTTCCGAAAGGTACAGGCAGCTGCAGACATAAGATCACACATGCTCAATATTAGCATATAAAAAGTATAAATTTTAAAGTAAGTATATCAATAAAAATAAAAAATAAAAATTGAAGGTCAAATTTTTTTTTTTTACGCGGTTCATTTTCAATTAGAAAAAAGCCTAACAATGTATATATTAGTATCAGCTCGGGTGTAAAGGGATAAGCATTCTTAAAGGAGCGTCCCCACTGACAGCATTCGCGTGTAATTAGCATTCGGCGCGAACATCGAGTGGTGTGTTAAGCTTTGTAACACTCGGCTCAACTTCGACACCTCTCGAGTATTCCCGCAAATGCTCTGTGGGGACGCTCCTTTTGATGAACATACTTTTGTGCTGTATACTTTCGCCAGGGACAAGCGTACTCGTTTATAGCTTGCACTTGATAGAGCATGCTTAATACGAGCACGTCGCAGTCACACACGCTAGTAGAGCATTCGCTCAATAGTAGTAAGCTTTCGTGTAAGTAATCAGCATATGTAACAGTTTGTATAAGTAGCCCCTCAAGATTTAGCTTCTATGCGCGGGGTTATGTAAATTCTGCTAGCCACCGTACATCAGTACAATCACCATCGTCGTCAGCATAATATCTAGAGATCGGGTAGTAGGCAATTTTCGTAAAGTTTGCGTAGTATCAATAAAAGTACAGTGGAGGCGGTAACTTATCGTAGCACTTGTATGATCACAGCACAGTATTTCAACAGTCCCTCGACGAACCATCAGCCAGCTGAATATCAGAATGACAGTCGTTATAAATTTAAATTATCCAACTTGGTTTTTTTTTAAAGCAAAGAAAGCATCAGTCATTCTAACGGATTCATTTGAGAGTATGGTCTGACTTGCTCTTGCCCGGATTTTATTTAGTAGATTTAAGAGCACAGCATACCGCTCTCACTCTCTGTGCGTTTGCCGCAGCCCTCGAGTGATTCACCTTTTTCGTTTTCATGGTACACTCGTTATTTAATATATCGCACCTTCACAACGATAGTGACCTAATTCAAAATTTCAGCTTTCAAACTTAAATTGATTATGATAGAGCCCTAACTCGAAATTCAAAATTTCTGAATTATGTCACTATCGTCTGAAGGTGTGATATTGTTGGCTGTAGGGGATAACAATCGGCGAGATATCGGGCAACATCCTGATGGACATCGGCGTGATGGCGGACGAGGTGATCGGGCCGCTGCTGTGCAACCCCGAGAACCAGCGCGGCTGGCCCAAGATCGTGCGGAACGACATGAAGCGCCACATCGACGACCTCCGGAATCTGATGCACCAGGTTACTACAAAAACCAGGAATCACAATATTTTTAAGTGGCATTCGTCGGTTCAGCTGTGAAAGCGTAACAAAAAAACGAACCAAACATTGTAAGATATGAGGTATACTTATTTTTCACGTTTTACATCACGACACTTTGTCTGCCGCGTATCTCTAGCGTTATACGTATTTCATGCAATTTCATAGAAATATACATCACGTATTTGATCGCGTCGCGTCGCGTTGCTCCGCTGTCGCGCAGTTACGCAGAATGCGGTCTTACCTTGAATGAAATCTTCTAAAATCTAGATTTGTTATTTTGAATCTTTTCAGTTGAGGGGCGAAATGAACAGCCAAGTGATGCTGCCCATGCCCCCGGGAGTGGAAAATATATTTCACGCGGAAGCGAGGCTAAGAGAAAGGTAAAGTGAAGAAGTAACAATGAAGTTCTAGATTTTAACAAACAATCCATAAGAGTAATTGCTCTAATTTTTGGGGAAATTACAAAAAGATTTAAAAAAAAGAACTAATGTGTGTGAAGAGTAAAAAAATTAAGAAGAGGTAAATTTAGTCATGTGAGTAACGAAAATTTGTCATACATAATCAAGCCCACATACGCCAACAGGCGGTATCTCAAATTCAATAAACGAATCAGATTCAATCGTCGGCTATTTAAATAAGGCCATCGAGACGAGATTAAGAATGTAATTGTTCCTTGGTGTACAGAGCACGACACCACAGAATAAGTAATAGTACAAGTGACGACACTTCATTCGTAGGATGGCTGTCAAGAGGTTAACGTAGACCAACTGTGTTGGGACTCATTTATTAGGTCCTGATAAGCAGGTAATGATTTTGATTTTGGGTACGTTCGGCAACAAAAGCTGGTCCCAAAAGTGAAATTTTGGACTGAAACTTATTTAAGTCACGTGACTTATAAAAGACCATGTAGCCTTTTTGTAGTGAAGGCGAGGACGTAGACCTGCAGCTCAAGAGTGATGTTGAAGGAGCTGTCATTAAATGGGCTCAGCAAATCCACGACCTGTTGGCTGAAGATTCTTACATAGGTAAGGTTGGATAAAAAAAGCGGTCTAGTGCGAGTCGGTGAGGGTTCTATACCGTCGCACAGTAGGTATCGATTTGAATGTTGTGTTTTCCAAATAAAAAATATATTAAATTTGAATTATGAGTATAATCTTGCAAAAAAAATGCCTTGCCCGAATCTCACCTGACCGGTTACTACCGGTATAAAATAACGGTACATTGCTATTTGCCATATGTACTTAAACCTTTATTAAAACGGTAGCTAACCGGTATTATTTCGGTATAACTTTATGAAAACGGTCAGGTATCGAAAAAAAATAACGGTACCGTTATATTCCTGTACCGATAGTCTTTTACGCTACTGAATCCAACCGAAACGAAACGGTATGACGTCGTACCGTTTCAAAACGGTACCTTTATTTTCCGGTTATGCAATCCCTGATCTGAAATACGAGGTATTAATACTAAGTAATTATGAAAACTTCACATGTATCAATTTTGAATAAAGCAGCGATATATTTAACCTCCTATTTTTAACCCACAAATGCGAGTCTGGTTGTGGCACAGAAGGTTCCAAACGGATGAACCGGATCGGGAATGGTTCTTTTAAATAGAAAGCCAGTTTAATCAGGGCTGTTTATAGTTAAATTTAATGAAAATTGACTTGGCCAGTTATCAGCTCGTACAAGTTGCCCGTGACGTTGGTTGTCCGCGGATCTCCCTTACTATCTAGTCAGTAACTATAGAGGCGCTGCGAGACAAGCGAGAAAATACAACTTTTGCTACCCGTGTTGAAAGTAGAGGTCTTCATTCATCGGGTATACTTTTCTATTTCATAGTTGTAATCGTACATTTTAATCGGATTCAGCTTTCAAACGAACGAAGTTTCCACTGCCGAGTGCGGACATTGATTTCTACCAGACTCGGTTGAAGAATCTGGAGGGGATCTACTCCCAGCTGCGGGACCCTCGCGTCAAGCGCATGGCGAACTACCTCGAGGGCACCAATAGCGTGTACTTGGACTGCTTCAAGACGATGCTCACTAACGTTGTAGCAGGTAGGTCTATATTAGAATGGAATGGTTTTTTTTTTTTTTTTTAGTGTTATTACACTACAACCCTAACCTAACCGCAAGTATTTTTGGAAAATTAAAAAGTCTGACTCTGCTATAAACCAGTTCAGGACAATAAATAATTCAGACAAACGAAGCGTTAGGGCAAACGTTATAACCGTCAATCGAGTAATCCTGCCCGGGTGAAATAGCTCAACCGAAACCGCAGTAACGCGGTCTCATCGGAGAACAAAGTAAAGTCCCTAACCCAGTGGTACCGGTGAATACCGGTTTAACAGGCACGGAATTAAAATTAGTCCTGTTGGATCCTGGGTGTAGTCGATATACTTAGGCAATCAAGTGTGAATTGGGTGTGTAAGACGTGTAAGTGTATGTCTGTATGACTGGGCGCCTTCGGCTGCTCCAATCCAGGTGTATCTTCAATTCCCTCGCCGACAGGAACGAGCACGAGCACGAGCACGTGCTCGGCGTGGGTTACCAAAATATGTGTCAGATCGGGCGTCCCGTACGCTAACCAATAACGCCAACTAGCGTTTCTATTCGTCACTGGTAGATGAAGTTATATGAAAAGTCACGTGATCTACCAGTGTCGCGATTGGTTTAGAACGAATCGAATAGAAACGTTAGTTACCGAAATGTATCTTGGCAAGGGCCTCAGACTATCTTATTTGTTTTCTACCACAAATCGGGGTGATTAATCACATACATATATTTCAGAAAACTAACTTGGATTTTTAGATGTTCTCTGCCAGACACAAAATAGGAGCAGGCCCCTATTTCACCAAGTTACAATTGTCAATGACATATGTCTGCTGATAATACGACATATCTCGCTGACAATTGATCAAGCGACAGGTGACAACTGACAATTTCGTAAATTATTTTGTCTAGAAATGCGACGTATGCGTATAAACATTACTAAAATTTTGTTAAAATTGTCATAATCTTAATAAAATGACAATTATCTTGTGAAACAAGAATAATTTTTCTGACTCGACATATTTGTAGATTTGTCGGTAATTATTGACATGAGATCGAGGCTGTGTCAGCCTAGCGTTACAATTGTAATTTACCTCTCACCTCAAAGGCAAAAAAATAACGTTTCACTTAATCGCATTTCACCTCAACTGTATAATTATTAAAAGTATCACTGTTTGTCTCTTTCGTTTTTTTGCACCTAACAATTTAGTCACATTTGTCTTTTATATTAGTAACAAAGACAATATTTCAATATTAAAATGAGATGAATTTGATATCCCAAAGAAAAAAAAGGAACAATAACTTCAATATCTCGCGGTCATTACATTACATTATGACATGTTTTAATGTTGTGTGTGAGTGGCCTCAACGCTGTTGCCGATACCTACAGAGTTTACTGCAAACGTCAAATATAATAGCGTTCCAAACATACATCAATCGCGGTGAAATGCAACTAAGTAAAACACTATACGGAAATTTAATGTATATGCTACAAAATTCAAAAGTACTAATTACAAATTAACTCAACAATTGGTAGGGGGTATTACATTTTTTAACTCGGTACTTACTATTGTCCTCTTTCGCCAATTTTGCCATGTGATATTATCTTAAGTACTTTATATAGAGAGATATATATCGTATGTCTACTTGTGATTTCTGAGCAATTTCCTTCTAGTTTTTGATCTTCATATCAAATGTTACGTTATTTTCCGAAATTAAATTCAATATCGTAATTTCTTGGTCATATCCACTGTTATTGTTTTAAAATCGAAACGCTTAAAAATGATTTGTGTTTAAAACGCGGTAAATAATTGAGTAGTTTTAAATAAGTTAAAGGAAAATCCTATTTAGCCAGTGATACCTACATTTAAAGGTAAAATAAAAATAAAGTTGTCTTCATACAATGCTCAAGTAAGTACAAGTGAAAACTATTTTTACATAAATAATTGATTAACTAATACCGGCGATAAAATAGGCTTCTTAAACTTATTCGTATAAAAAAAAACAATATGATAATTAATTACCTCCATTTTTTTCGTCGTAAATGTAAAATTTTAAAAATACTTACGTTTGGAGCCAAGCAAAGAGAATTAACATTATAATAAGTAGGTACATTTGGTGTAGAGCCAAGCAATAATTATTTATTTTTAAATCAAAGGATCTTTTTTTAAAATTATGAATAGGTTCGCTGAATCTTAATACGTGACGTATGTGTGAATGAATAAATGGTAAGATTCTTCTTGTGTGTATTCTTGTTTGTAAGTCGTCTTGTCCTTCCCGCAAAAGGTACAGTCAACCAATTTGATCAACAAGCCACTGTGGACTATGTCAACTAGACGTTGTAAAGCAAATTAAAAGAAGTATCTTATGTTTTGGGTGACAACGTCACTTTGACAGTCCATATTGGCTTAGGAATTAAATTGGTTGATCATAGGTATTATAAATCTTGCAATGGTGGACGCCTGTCAACAACCGACATACGGTGAAAAAGATAAGAAACAACAATTGTCCTGACATATTTACAATTGTCATCTTATTTCGACAATGCTTGTTTCACAATTTACAATTGTCATGTGTTCTTGACAATCTTGACAATTGTAGCACTTGTCAAGCTTGGTGAAATAGGGGCCAGGTCGTCGAGCTGTAAAAACCAATCCGCCATAATAATACTTTGTAATTTCAGCTATAGTGGAATGCCGTGATATCTATGTGTACCAGAGGGGGTTGGTACCCCACTTTGAAAACTTTGAGGGTACAGACTTTCAGGATGCAAAGTTTCTTATCCGGCCCATGTTCCACTGCATCGGCCTGCTATGGGGAAACTCCAGATACTACTGCAACGTTGAGAAACTTATACGTACGTCTAATATAATATACCTACTAATGTAGTTTCTTAGATAGATATGACTGGATTATGCGTCGCTTTAAAAACGAAATAATAATTACTGTGTTTATGAGCTTGTCTAAACTGGGTCATTATTCGAGCGTTTCAACCGCCTCACTTTCGTGGACATGTTTTTGAAGAATTGGGCGTATATTTTGATAGCGTTTTTGGATATTTGATAGATGTCCGGTAAACTTAGATACCTAACCAGAAACAAAATCGAAATCTGAAGTCACTTCTACAAAAATGTGACCACGAAAGTGAGGCGGTTGAAACGCCCAAATAATGACCCAACTACAGATAGATATTTTTTTCGTACTATGTTTGTTGTGTTGCAGTGTGTTTTTAACAAGAACTTTTGAAAGGTTTTTTTAGTTTGTATTAAATTCTGGCAGCTTGGAAATGTTAAGACCTTTAGACCTCTAAACCTTAAATGTTGAAACGTTTAGACCTACGTAGTTCCTAAGTTTGGATAGCAAATATGCATTAAAGAATGCCCTCAGAGGCAGGCTGCAGACCAAAATTGAAATGAGAATCTCAAAATAAAACTAAATACCCCTATTTCTCAAGATATAGGGGTATCTAAAGTTTAGCATAAAAACAAATGGTCTAATGATCATTTTTCATAAAACGAATTGCATAATTTCGATCTGTATAATAAACGATTGATATAATAGTCATGAATGTCATGATGCATAAAACGGAATGAATAATTTCAAAAACTATGTTTATAAATTAAAAAATAAATATTTCTAACGGCTTTCATTACTATTAATGAAGTCACGGTCCTAACCTAACCTAGTTAGAAGAAATTGACTTAAAATGCAGAATAACAAGAAAATGATAGTTATACTAAATGAGTGTTATGTTATTCGATCGTATGCCAGATAAAATTATACAATTGGTTTTTATGCTAAACGATCGTTATGCTTTTCGTGATTAGTTAAATCAAATTATACAAAAAAATAACTGATTGAAACGCACTCCATATATAGAGGTTCGTTCTGTCCCACTAACAGAGGTAAATCACTGAAAAAGTGTCGGGACTTCAGCATGTCTTCCAGCTATGGAGGTTTCTCATTTAAACTCAAACTCAAACTCGCAACATTTATTTGACAAAAGCACCCTGCAACACAACAAATATAATCGATCATTTTAATCGATAAAACTAAAAAGTATAAGGATAGGACATAAACATATTCATTTACACATAGCGAATTTAGAGACGTTACGCTGTAGTGTGAGGTCAAAAAGGACTCAGCTCAGCATGTGCAGCAGCCGGAGCCAGTGCGCTGGTTTTCAGCCAAACCCTGGTGTTTATCCAGCATTTATCCAGGTCCCACTTAACCAAGCTATACTGTGGTTGATCGCTGGCTCCACTCCCTTCCCGCTCATCGTCGGCGGTGGGAGTGCCCTATGGGTGATGGTGACCACTTTCTATCTCGTAGCCAGTCTGTGCCTCTGATTATAAATTTTTACAAAATAAAAACGCTACGGATGTTTACAGCTCTACTTCGCGAAGTGTGCAACCTGGTCATAATGCAATGCACCAACTCCATAGACCCGGCTTCCATATTCCAGGGAGATGCTGACGAGCAGATCATCAAGTTGAGGAAAGGGATGTCAGTTTTAAAGCATTTCCTGTAAGTGCACAGCTTGCCTTCACAACAAAGGTAAAGGCGCGGTATGTTGAATGTTTAGTCATCAATTCAACACACCATACAGCCTTCTCGCAAAAAGACAATTATTCATTTAGTCGTATTTTTAAGGGGTTCCGTAATAAAATTGTAAAAAACGAACCATTATAGTGTCTGTCTATCTGTAGGTATGTCGCAGCAGTTTTTCTCAGCAACTACAAATGCTATCAACTTGAAATTTGGCATAGTTGTAAAACTTGCTTGCCCGCATCTGTATTAAGTTAAAAAAATGAGATTAATATTAGAAATAATTAAAAAGCAGTCTAGAAGGGGGTCGAATAATGAAAGTGGTTTGATTATACATAGCAAAGGGGGGTCGCATGAAAGGACTTAATATGCACATTTCAAAAATATATTGTTTTTAATTTTCTGTAATGTGCTTTTTGATTTATAGCCAGAAATGTACAAAAAATTACCGTCAGTGCTTAAAAAATAAATTTTATAACAAAATGAGTACCGTAAAACGGGGCTATTTGGGAACCACGAGGCTATTTGGAACCCAAGTAATTATAAGCTTTTAGTTGATATATTTTTGTCATGGCAATAATAGAACTAAAAACTTAGCCTGACAACAAATTTTACAGTTCTAGCATAGCCATGACAAAAAATATATCAACTAAAAGCTTATGATTACTTAGTTCCAAATAGCCCCGTGATTACCAAATAGCCCCATTTTACGGTATTTTCTTTTGCGGTGACCAAGCATATTGTCTTAAATAGGGAACTTTATAGGAGTCCGACTCGCACTCGACCGGTTTTTTGAATGTGATAATGGGCTTTGGAATGGTTTTGTTTTATAATGTATTCTGTTATAATAATTACGACATTGACGATCTCTATGTAGTTTATAATTTTTTGACATGCAATGTACTTTAATTAAACTAAACGAAACAACAATATCCAACAGTTTCCACGCTTTTCAAACATCTGCAAACGCAAGGCGGACACAATTGCTGTAATAAAGCCTGAATAATAATGATTTCAGTGAAACTTACGAAATGAACCGCGACAAGGTTCACACGTTCTTCCCCGCCGGCGTGGCGCCGGTGCGCTGGTCGTTCGACTTCGACCGCGTCTTCATGCGGTACAACACCTTCGTGAAGCGGCTCAAGATGATCGAGGAAATTCTGGACGCCACCTGCGAGATCTTCAAGCTAGAGAGGGTGGAGTTCAGCGGCCTTAGGGGCAAGGCCATCAGCACGGAGTGTATGAAGGTGATCCTAATCGTTTCGTTAGCCGAAACGCTCAAAACACATCTACAGTCTAAAGTCCCAAAGATAGACGCTACAATTGGTTCTATTCTATCATCCAATGGCTTTAGCAATCTTTATCAGATCGACTGTTCATCTTATACGCGGTCTGCCAAGATTGCATTTTCCGTTAAGTGGTCGCCACTCTAGAACCATTTCGCTTCAGATCTTATAGTCATTGTAAATCGGGACTTCATGACATTCAATTTTGCTAGCCATCATACCGCTTGGAAAACAACTGAGAAGGAGAATTACGTGAACGTGGCTCCGCCTAAGTGACATGGCGTCCCCTTAAAAAGGGTACACCAATTTAATATCTGGGGTACTGGGTTACTAAGTACCTCAAAGAAGATGGCGATATGGAGAGGGAGCGAAGGGCGCTATCAGTGAGGGCTATAGCCTACAGGTTCACTCGTTTTTCTATTCCCAAAACTTTCAGTTTGAATCTCGTACCCTACTCTACAACTACTACTACCTACGTCTTGATATTTTGGTATGTTTGGGTGGCATACGCTTTGTAGTCAGTATAAAATAATGGAGGTTGACGAAGATAATCACTCAGTACCGGATCAGCTTAAAGTAAGTCATTGAAAAGTGATCTTCGATTCGTGTCAGTACGATACATTTTCGAGCTGATCCTGTGCCAAGCGGTAATGTCTGCGCCGACTTTTAATCTATTCTACTTTCCGGTACCCTATTGCTGATGGTGCAGGTGCTGGCCGACTACACGTTTATCTACCAGAAACTAGGGAACATCACGTACGACCCGGCGGACCCGGAGTCCAGCAAATTCCAGGCCGACTACGACCAGCACATGCAGGTGCTGGACGAGATGGATCGCCGGTTGGCCTCGCTCTTCTCGCAGGCGCTTGATGATTGCCACGATCAAGTTCATTTCAATAAGGTGATCTCTACTTACTGTTTTTTTACTTGTTTTATTGCGGATGCGGGCAAAAAAGGAAAATAGCAATACATTTTCTAAATTAATAATTATGGTTTGTGTTTAGTACTCTTTAATTGATGCTACTATTTCTAAATTGTAATATTTTTTTCATCGTTACATTGAGAAATTGAATCCGTAACGAATTGTACGCGGTTGGCATGCAACACGACTTTTAATTGATTAAAAGCGACATACTTAGTCTTTTGATAAACGGCTATTGATAGCCGTTTATCAAAATACAAAGTATGTCGTTGCTTAAATAAAACAGCGACACAAATCAAAATGTGTTTGTTTCATTTAAATACGGAATTATTTTAAGTTTCAAATCAAACTATATTTATTTTTCATTTGTGGCGCTTTTGTATTTAGGCAGCGATGTATAAATGGAATGGATGTATGGTGGAAATATGCTGGCCCGCAGGTTCGCTCGGTGCTCTACTGAAGTTAAAATAACTCTATTCAGAGCATATTGTCAGAGCTTTTACTCGAGCAGCCTGTGGGTGCATTATACGAAACGAGCAATCAGCGCTCTGAAAGTTCAATACAACAATGCGTTTAGAATGCTGTTGGGCTTGTCCAGGAGATGCAGTGCCTCTGGTATGTTCTGCGAAGCCCGAACCGATGGGTTCCCAGCAATTCTAAGAAAGAGGATTGCATCTCTGTTGGGACGAATCAGGAAAAGCACCAACGGCATTCTAAGCGTCATTGCTCAAAAATATAACTGCTCTATATTCAAGCACTGGGTTGAGCAGATTAAAGGGGTAGCACGTGATCTAGACTAAGTATGATTGTAGTTGTTTTATATAATTTAATGTTGTTTTATGTGTGTAACTAATATAGCTGTTAGGATGTAACTAACAAAAACTATGGAGTCCTGGTACTCTGAAATAAAGATTATTATTATTATTTAGATATTCATTTAATTTTCTATAAATTAGGTTTTATTATTATTATTATTATAAATCAGTAAATAAAAAATCTTATTTTGACGAACAAGTCCTACAGCGGCTTAGGTAACCAATTTGTGTCTTTTTTTCACACCATTAAATTCCGCGGTCCTAGTTCTACATTAAATTCCAGCATTCCTGGGCTTTGCACAGCAAAACATGAGCAAATTTTTTTTGTATTGTTAATTAATTAGTGTGTGTTGTGTGTAATATTTAGCTCGTGATAATACTGATAATACCAAGTGTCAACGAGGGCTTATTGCTTTGTCACGTAACAGAAATTGTCATATTTTGCCATCTTAAGTCCATATGTGGACGCATTTATTTGATTTATTCTATTGTCAACGGCAACACTAAGTAAGATATCGAGACTTAATATTTTTATATAATGTTATTTGTACAGTTTTTCCAAATCATCGGAGATTTGTTCCACCGTCCAGTCATAAAGAAGGAACTGCAGCCAAAATTGACCAGATTACTGGATTTCATGCATAACAATCTAGACCAGACGAAAGGAATTTTCGACGGAGAGATGGCGGTAAGACTAGAACGAGTGACTTTTTACTATCCGGCGCTCAATTCATTTTTAATATTTTTTGCGATTCAATTTCTAACTTATGCAACTCAGATAACAATATGAAGCTGGTAGGTATGATGACATTGATGATGGCCTCTAGTCCCAGTAGTTCGGTGGCCGGTCTAATGCCTCATATTTCTTCCCATTAGTTCGGTTATGACGTCAAACCGAACTGTCGGGAAATCTGGCTTAGTTCGGTTAATGTGCTGGTAATAAGTTTGATTATCTATTTACTCGGCAAACAACTTTCACTATATACATTTTTTTTTGTTACAATTTACAATGTCCGTGAGTAAGTTTTGTTTAAACTCCGTGATTTCGCCTATTGGTTCACAGGCAGAAAATGTCTTATGACGATGTGGGCACCGTTTGTAATTTTTAGGGTCCCGGAGCCAAAGTGGTAAAACAAAACCCTAAAAGGCCCCTAATGGCCAAAAATTATGGATCAGAATAACAATGGTGGTTGTTCAAGAGACAAACCATTATTTTCAATACAAAATCGACGGACAACCTGGTACACTGGGCCATTATTGATAGAATATTTTCTAAATGTTACTAAATTATTTATATTGGCTCATTGAGGTCACTATTGAATTGAGAAATTAAAACATGTGATGTTTAAGGAAACTCCTTTAGTTTTTCTTTAAACTTAAATCTCACTAAAACTTTTAAAAAAATAGTAACAAAAAATAGTTGATTGACCGAAGTATAAAAAGACAGTCAGTTTTTTTGTTAATTTTAAAACTTTTCCGTAAAATATGAATACATATTTTTATTTAGCTTCAACCTTTTCCGTGCTTTTGGGTCGTTTTATTTATCAGCAGTTCGGTTTGACGTCATGACCAAACTAATGGGAAGAAAAGTGAGGCATTAGTCCGGCCCGGCCGCGGACTAATCAACAGTAGGCATCAAAGGTTGTCGTTTTTTGGAACATTGGAAGACTTGAAATGCTACAAGGATTGAGTTTTACAGAAACTGACGAAAGGGCCCGAAAGACCAATGGTAGACCCGTATTTACCTCCGGTGTCTGGTGTGATTTGGTGGGCCCATAAGCTACGGACCAAATTGCGAACCCCTTTGGAAGATTTTGTTTCTTTCGAAGATCCGTGCGTAACACACTTTTTAGTTAAAAATAGTACCTAATCATTTATTTGGATTCGAACCGTAGTCCGTTGCTATGATTGGTTTAGTGCCGAGAACAACTCGGTCGCGCTAGCTAGAGAATGCTCTTGGCCACGTCCTGGACCCTAAAGAACTGAGCTGAAGTTTGGGCCAAATTTGCTTCCGAAAGGTGTAAAATCGGAACAATAGATGATTTTGACATAAACAGCCCCATTGATTCTACTCTTTTTGGCAACACTACGTAGATAATAACGAGCAAATACATAAACCGTTGGTATTATAAATGCAGAAGTTTGTGTGTATGTGTGTGTTAGTTTGTTACACCTTCACGACGGATGGACGGATTTGGATGAAATTTGAAATGGAGATAGAACTACGGCAGAAGCTAGTATTTAAATATATAACGTGATATTAACTTATATAGTAGAAGCAGTGAGGAACAAGACGCAGAATTATCTTCATTGATGTTTTGACTTGATTAAATCATGAATATTTCCAGAATAACAGAAACCGATTCGGCTGCGTATATGAAGCTGAAAATGAATGAGATGAACGTATATATAAACCTGGTAGAAGACAGGAATTTCAAGCCTTGGTGTGCGACTGTTCCCGGAATTTGCAAGTTACATTTGGCTAAGAACCTCATTTATAGAGATCCTCCGTATGTCCGGAACAATTTCAGTCCAGAGGTAAAAGCAAACTGCACAGTGGTCCGAGATAAGATGCGTTGCGAAATTGTTATCGCTGTCGAAAATGTATCAGATTGAGACGTAAGCTGCCGGACGGTCGAGTCAAGCGCTTTTCTAAGGTTTCGAAAATCGTTAAAGCGTTAAGCATCTTGTCTAGGGCCTCTGTTGGATGTAACTATATATTTATACTAATTATATTCTGAGTAACTAGTCAAACAAACATACTTGTACATTTCCTTTAACATTTTGGGTTTTGTTCATTATGTCAGTTCTAAAAATACTATTTTAAACAAACGTATTTTCTAGCTGGAGGTGTTATTACGCGAAATACGCTACATGAAATATTTGGATAAGCAAGGTATACCTAACGATGGATTGGAATTATACGGACGAAATGAAAAGTTGCAGGTAATATCTGTATTAATTGTAGTTTTTTACTTATTATACATATCAATATTCACAATTTTCACAAAAAGGCAAAATAGGCCATGGATGTTTTAAAATTAATTAACAAATTAGCGAGTGTTTCCCGTTCGTCCGATCCGTTGACCGATCAATCGGTCTAACGGGAATTAATTTTCCCTTTTGACCGAGACGCCCTGTTTTTAAATATTGTACCTACAGTCATGTCGAGTAATTAATTTTTAATTTAATTTTTAATTTTAATATGAAGACTAATAAATTCATATTAAAAATAAAAATAAAATTACCTATAGATAAAAATACCTACGTATACGTAAGAATGGAAGTAAGTAGTAGTGCCTATTATTAATATTATTTTCTACTTTTAAAGTAGTTTTAGCATATTATACTAAGTAGTTACCTAATAAAAATATAAACAACTAAAAATTACTTAATATTAAAAATTACTAAAAATTACTTAATTATTACATGACGCTAGTAAAGTCAGCGTCATATAGGTAGCAGTCAAGATAATCAAATACTTGGAATCGTCGTTTATTTTAGCAGTTGAAAGTTAATTTTGTTTTGGTTTTATGATTTATAAAGTACTTTTCAAAATGACTGTACATGTTTTTATTATGATCGGTCAAATGGGACAACGATTTCCCATAGGTCCGATTAGTCGGTCGATCGGGAAAAAAAAGTCTCTTTGGACCGATTGATCGGTCAACGGATCGGACGAACGGGAAACACTCAAATTAGCTTTGGTACGGGGTTCCCATAGTAGGAAAAATCAGGCTGGGCGTTAATGTTTCCCAGCGATGTTTGTAGTAGTTAGGTACGGAGAGAACATGGCTTAGTTTTTACTTCTGACGGACTACGTTAATGTATTCACTCACATGGATGTTATTCTCTTAGTAAATCTCCTGAGAATTCGCCCACGAACAAGCGCTGGTTCAGAAATAATAAAGGGACTAGAAAATACATAATTTGCATTCACAATGTAACTGCACGAAATAAAATTGCTTCTGGTTAGTTTAGGGGACAATCCGTATAGCCGTACATGATGATTTACTCTCGCAGTTCGACCTGAACCGGCTGAACCGCGCCATCTCGTGGTACAACGCGATCCGCGAGGGCAGCCACGAGACCGAGGTGGCTCTCATCGAGAAGGAGATCTCCGCTATCGACAAGCTCCTGGGACGCGGCGTCGAGGAGCTCACCTGGAACGATGACTGTTAGTCACATCATTACAGTAAAAATTAAAAAAAAAATGCGACTGGCGAATAATACCTAAATGATGCATACAGACTAAACACAAAATAATGCCTTCTCAAAATCAAAAGTCCACACTCGCATGCCAATGATAGCTAAGGCCTCGCTGATGATCAGGCGACGCGATGATCCTTAAACGCTCTCATATGCAATACGTTGGATTTACCGGCGTGTCGTCGGTCCCCGAGGCCTAAAAAGTAGAAAGAAGTAACGCGAATATCGACAATACGGCCACATGCGAAGGTGTAGTTAGCGCTGTTTTCGTTTAACGCATTCAGTACCTTGAACGCTACTGTGAGTTCATTATAATGCTGCTATGTTCCACTTTGATCTTCATGCCAATTTTCAAGCCATTATTTTTTCCTTTTATACCTGCCATCATTTGCAAAGACTATGATCAGGTGGTTTGTCAGGGGGTTGGGCAAGTTTACAACACTGGTATTTGGTCCGAGGTTCCGTCGAGGCTCGAGTTTATGAGGGAGTTTCGGATAACAATGCTTTTTGTGACCTAAAAGTCTAGGAGGTCAGGAGTCTTCAAAAGGTAAATTTTCTCGCTTTGTTTTATTAAAATATTTTCTAATTTACAGAATGGTTTTGTTTTGCACTGGCGGCGTCGGTATGCCTTTTGGAGCGTCGTAGAAACTGTGTTTTGATTTATTATTGTGGAGTTGGTTGGATTGGGTTAGCTGACGGAGCTGACGTAGTTGACGCCGTCTGGTTTTGGAGGTAGAGTTTTTATGCTAAGGAGCCGAGATCTCATTGTAATTTTCCCAGTCTTTATAATTGGCCGGGCGGTCACACGAGCAGAGGGCGCATTTAGCTGGTGTAGATTATTATTTTTTGCACTCTTGCAGTTCACGGTTCACGCACCAAAAACGTGGAGCAAAGGTTTATGTTAATTTTGAATTTGAACTTCTCTTTGCTGCAGGCAGGTTCAAGTTGATTCGATAATTCATTAACAACCTCTTTACCGGTGAGAGCGATAGGTGGAGGTTTGCTGGCTTTGGTGGTTTTGGTGAAGCCTGTTTCACCCGCCGTGTCTAAGGGTATTATGCAGAAGCGGTCATGGTAGAAGTTCCCGCAACCTGAGGTGGGGAGTAGCAATTATTTCTCTTTTTGCTGCTAAGAAATGTTACACGTTTCAACGCGAGGAGGAGAAGGTTACTGCAGGTCCTTTTCTTGTGTACTTTCCTTTTGCGAGGTTTTACTAGGTTGGGGAGGGATGTTGATCTTTGCGTTAGCAGTTTCTCCTGTGGTTATGATTTGTTAGGGGTGTATTACTCATTTATATTCCCACAAGAATGGACGATAATATTAGTCACTTACAGGGTACCGCCCGTTCCTGTAATTCAACCCTGGGAGCCAGGATCATCGCTGGTTGCAGGTTGCACCACTGCAGGTTGACGCTAGCGGCTGAATTCCCTCAGCCGTTCATCCTCTCGACGCGGTCGTCACCTTAGGATTGGGGTTACTTTTTATGAGAGGTAATCTTCTCATGATCCAGGCGACCAAGACAAGCTCACCGCAAGTCTACGGGATATAGAGATCATTTCCTACATTCACTACAACAGGCTGCTGCACTCGGCATTTAGGATTCTAGTGTACATAAAGTCCGCTTGACTATATTGATGGATCCTGCCTATGGATCCTAGTGGCCGGAGGATCACAGACTGGTCAAAATGTCCAAGAGCATTCACGCCATGGGGCCGGGCGTCTATAGTAATAATACCTAAATTGCCGTCAAAAATAATAAGTGCTCAGAATATGTTGAGCTTTAAAATAAAATAAAATAAATGGCTTTTGGAGCATGAATTCTATAGCTATGAAGAGTTTCTCTCCATTAACATTAAAAATAGAATATGTTTTGGTATTTACAAGTATTCGTTAGATATGTAATTGTTGCACTCGGTTATTAATAGGTTGTTCTCAGTTTCATCATGTCTGCCGAAAGACGTCCACTGCTGTACATAGGCCTCCCCAAAGGCTCCCCACTCAGACCGGTCTTGTGCCTCTCGCATCCACCGTGTTCCCGCGATCCTTACAAGGTCGTAACTCCATCTTGTCGGAGGCCTACCTACAGCTCGACTCCCGGTTTACGTCGTTTCTCAGTTTACGGGAATAATAATTATTTTAGCATTAAGTACCTATGGCATGTCATGCTCATGAATATTACCAATAAATAATTATTGTTTATGAACCGGTATAAAAAAAAGTGAAGCTAAATTAAAATATGTAAAAAGGTTTTTCTTGAGCAATACCGTAAGTCACTAGTACAGTACAAGGAGCCATGGATAAGCAATCATGATCTCCAATGGTACTATTGTTATAGGTCGTGGATGGTATCGAATAATGCCGCGGAAGGAAGTAAATAATACTTGATGATAGTACTAATAGTTCCATGCTACCTATAATAAAAGGTGATCGCTTCCATATGGAACAAAGTCAATTTAAAAATTACTATGAACGCTTACATGCGTTCAAGGCACTGGATGAAAGACAAGTGAACGCTTAATGCGTCTAATTCACTGAGGTAAGCTCTGGCGAATGTTCGAAGATAAATACATACATACATACCTTCACGCCTTCATTCCCAGAGTGGGGTAGGCAGAGCTACAGAATTACCAACAACTCTAAAAACTTGTTGATATCTCTGTAACCACAATTTGCACAATTAGGCTAAGATGTTTAACAGTGTATATTAGTGACAGGTGGCAAGCCCATCGCCTAACAGTACTACAAGCCTTTATTACCTTAGTCGCCTCTTACGACTTCCTCGGGAAGACATGGAGTGGCACAATTCTAAGCCGGCAACCACACGGTCTTGTGCTTTTCGCATCCACCGCATTCCCGCGATCCTTACGAGGTCGTCACTCCATCTTGTTGGTTTGGAGGTTGTTAATAATATCCGCACGGCTTTATTAGATTAGTAGTTCGTCGTATTAAGAACTTTTTCAGCTACCTACCCCCTCTCGCACCTTCCGCAAACTATGACATATGACTTATTCAGTTACGGAGTGGATGGCGGAAGTGTACCAGGCGATCAACACCCTGCAGGAGCGCGTGCTAAGGGCGCAGAACAACATGCGACGGGGCCTCGCCAACATCGCGGCCTGGGGCGACATCCCGCTGCACAACCGCAAGTTCAACCCCGACAAGTTGGAACTCTTAGCTGTTTCAGAGCGACATTCTAGATTTCTCGCCAGGTAAGCAAATGGATTCCTTACTATACTATTTCTATTCCCAATACTTTAAAACGTTTCAGTATTCAAATAAAATAACTCTACCAAAACCTAACCGCAAATACTTTTAAAACTGAATTTTTGAGAAAATTTAATTATGCCAAAGGCAAATAGAAAAAAAAACGTACATTAAGGACTGTTCAATTTACTAAGCGGACATCAAAAATAGGTTAATTTACGGATTTCTTATAACAAATATATCTTTATTTCGGTGAATATTGATTTACAATATTAAAATAAAGTAACACACGAAAAATAAATTTAATTACAACGGTAAAAACTTCGAACTTTCGCCCGGATTCGACGCATAAGTGTTTGCACATCGTTTTTGGATACTTTTCTACAAGCAGCAAACCACATGCGTTTAAATTGTGCCAATGTACTAGCTTTTCGGCCATCCTCCCTCAAGTATCCCTTTACAATGGCCCGGTATCGCTCGATGGGGCGGAGCTACAGGCAGTTTGGTGGGATGTCGTGTTTCTTAACAAAATCGTTTTTTTATTTTTATTTAACAGCACCACAGTCTCACCTGCAGAGTGAGCACTCGCTGATCAGGCCGAAACAAAGGGGGAATACTGTGCTTTCTATATATAGGAAGTAACCGTTTTGTGATGCCCTTTCTACTTTCGCCACCAATAGTTCAAGTTGCAAAATAAGACGAACTTTTGAGGCCACATGAACAAATTGCCTGCCATACAAGGACTTTCTTTCCAAAGGCTATAGCCGTGTTTCTATACAAAATTTGCCTTTCTGTCAAATGTTCTAGTAATTTTATTTTTAGATACTCCTTGTAGGCAAAGGTCTGTTCCCCAAAGAAGAGCCATGTACACTTGTCAGTTTTCGTAATATGGCGGTTTGTTTTTTTTCACTTTTTAATTTTTTTCTTGAATTCGGTCTTTGCGATTAATTTGATTTTTTGGTAAACTATACTACATAATAAAACCCATCACTACAAAAAATATTGCTTGAAACTTTAGTACAAATATATGTCAAAATAATGGAAACTATAAATTGTTTTTTTTTTTTTGGTGTTCTGGTGTAGCGGCACCTACAGTTTTTATTTCATAAATTGCCCATCTATAGACCTACTACATATATTAAATTCAAATTATTAGCTTTGGTACTTCATGCCAAAAACTAACTACAAATAAAATTATTCCTTCCTTGTTTCAATGTTTTTACAGGATTGCTTTAATTACTTGTATGAATGAAATCGTATACATCCTATTTTTGTATTTTGTAATTTTTGGAAGTTTGTTTCGTTTTTGACATTTATTTAAACATTATCTAAAAAATAAAAAAGTGTTCTAGTAAGGAATAATTTTATTTGTAGTTAGTTTTTGGCATGAAGTACCAAAGCTAATAATTTGAATTTAATATATGTAGTAGGTCTATAGATGGGCAATTTATGAAATAAAAACTGTAGGTGCCGCTACACCAGAACACCAAAAAAAAAAAAAAACAATTTATAGTTTCCATTATTTTGACATATATTTGTACTAAAGTTTCAAGCAATATTTTTTGTAGTGATGGGTTTTATTATGTAGTATAGTTTACCAAAAAATCAAATTAATCGCAAAGACCGAATTCAAGAAAAAAATTAAAAAGTGAAAAAAAACAAACCGCCATATTACGAAAACTGACAAGTGTACATGGCTCTTCTTTGGGGAACAGACCTTTGCCTACAAGGAGTATCTAAAAATAAAATTACTAGAACATTTGACAGAAAGGCAAATTTTGTATAGAAACACGGCTATAGCCTTTGTCAATATTTATGGCTTTTTCGGAATTGGGCACAATTTCTCCTACAACCGCATTGTAATACTGGGGACCGATTTTTGACTTTCAAGCGCTCGATTGTACCGAGCGGTAGAAAATATTCGAATGCAAAAATCTTTCACGATTTATTTTCGAATGGTCCCAATTTCCATATTTTTGAGATTCACACTCGAAAGTGAGGGATTGACCAAATAGTATTGTTAAGTTGGAACTTGTTTCATTATACGCAGAAAGTTGATATTTTACCGGTTTTTTTATTCATATTTTAATTGCGAATAAATGTGTGAAGCTAACAAAAGATGAAATCATAACAAGCAATTTGATATTTCAGTGCCAATAAGATTTTTTTACGCTTATTTTACAAATTCTTGACTGGTTATAAGTAAATGTAGGAAAAATGAAACGCTTTCTCGTCTGTGGATGTCTATGGCATTGTGCTAGGTTTGTTTATGCTTCGTGTGCTTCCCGGCATACTTACCCAAGTTGGGTAACCCAACAGGTTTGAAAGATGTCAAATTATACTTTCTATTGATAGAATTCAAAACGAATGCCACAGACCACTCGTGTTCATCATTTTCTATGGCTCGCAAGTCAAAAATACCATTTCATTGTTTTATGTCACTTTCGAGTGAAACTTTCGAGCGCTCGAAAGTAAAAAACGGGTCCCCTGGGGCCCCTCTTACGTACTGCTGTCAAACTTCACGTACGTTTCGTCGCCCATCAGAATGCATCGAGATTTGTTTTGCTGCAAAATATCGTATAAATTGCGGCACCTTTTTTTGGACTGCTCGGCACTTCTATTCGGCATTTTTTGCTTCTTATATGTCCGTATGTTATTTCTTTACAGTGCCTACGCTAATACCTTCTTTTTTAGCAATTTCACGAACGGAAATTGAAACAAGGCCGACTTCGAACATTTAAACTCATGTCAGGCCTGTACACTTTGCAAGATTAATTTGCGATCTTCAATATGATTTCGTTCCATCGTGAAAAATATTCAGACAATAAAAAAAATACAACACTTGACAGACTTGTCTATGTTTATTTTATAACCAGCCACTACCTTTCAGTTATTTTTTAGTTGAAGGATTAATATTGAATTAAGTATGTCCGCTTAGTAAATTGAACAGGCCTTAGATAGCCGTTAAAATATAGAATATATGAAAGAAATGTATATAGAATCGATATTTCTGCAAGCTGAGAAAGTCTTCCCCACTGTCTTCCTGGGAAAGAGTACTCCTCCTTGGCCACTTCTTTGTTGGCTTTAATTAATAATAGCATTATTTTTCAGGCGAAACCAAATCAACGAGAGCCACGAGGAATTTGTTAATATATTACAAGAAAATTATAAACTTTTCTTCAATATTAAGGAAGAGGACGATGTTAGCATTTTTTTATATTATATTAAACGATTTGGCGTAATGATGAATTTCAAAAAATTTGTCGTGTGTAGCAATTGTAGTTATTCTGTAGCTCTGCCTTCCCCGCTTTGTGAATGAAGGCGTGAGTTTATGTATGTATGTATATTTATTTAAAACTTTAAATACGATAGCGGTGATTTTTTATTGCAGGGTGCCGAAGTAATAGAAGATTTGGAAGAAGTAGATGAATCGACTCTCGATGACGAAGAAAAGGCAGTGCGTGCGGCTAAACAAAAAGAGATAGACGAGAAACGTGAAGAACTACGTATTGCGAAAGAAGCAAGAGACGCAGAAAGAGCTGAAGCGGATGCGATAAAATTTGAAAGAAGAGAAGTTAGAAGACTAAAGAGGGAGGAAAAGGAAGCTGAGCGGGCTGAGCGCCAAGAGCGTAGAGACGCTGGTAATGATCAGCATTTTTTTTAAAGTAATCAGTGCTTAAAATTACGTTCAATAAATTTACATAAGAACTTATCTTTTTATTATTTAAAACATACATGGTGACTGGTAATTCGCCGTATTCCTTGAAAGGGGTTATTCTACAGCTCATTTGTAACGATTTAAGTCCAGTCAACCAGGGGTCAAAACTCACTGGTTATCGAGTTATTCACGTTTTTAGATTTTTTAAAAAATACCCGCCTTTCGACCTAAAACTAGTCATTGTGTAAAAACTTCGTCATTAAGAAATAAAAAAAAGCATTTTTCAAATAGCCAATGAATTACTGATTACGAAAAATAGTAAAAAATGCCAAAGAAATGCAAAGTTTTGCAAATAACAGGATTTGAAGTTGAAAGTTCAAGTAATTATTTTCCAAATTTTGTAACATTTTAAAGCATTACTAAAAAAAAAAGTATGACACTTCGCGTACAAATGACAGGAATAATTTGCTCAATTCATAAGCTTTCTAAAAAAGTACAATTTATGACCTTTTAAACTTAATTTTCATTTAAAAATGTACTTTTAATAAAAAATAGCAGAAATTTTCGCGGTTAAGCTCCATCGTTTCAACTAAAAATCGCGGAATCGTTATCGTTTTTAAATTCACCTAATCGTGTTCTTTTAAATTTGCTTTTTAAAAACATAAAGTGCGTTCCATTTTTAACCGAAAAACGCGGGTAGTGTTGTAGTAAAATGAATAAAACATCGTTCTCCATTTTAAATTCGGCTAATAGTGTTTTATTTTTAAATAAATTTGCTTTTTAAAAACAAAGTGCGTTCCATTTTGAAATTTCGAGCATCTCAAAACTTTTTGAGTGACCTACGTAACTTTCAACTTTCTTTCCATTTCGGACGATATTGATAACTAAGCTTCTTTCTCAAATGCCTGCTTGCCAATTCGAAGAATACGCAGATATCATTTATTGTTACGGATTCTGCGATGGAGACGCGGCTGCAGCTAGAAGGGAATACCAACGTCGTTACCCTAACCGCCGTTTACCTCACGCAAGCGTGTTTGGTTCATCGTACCGTCTTATTCGGGAAAGAGGATCAGTTCAACGCCGCCAAGCTGATGCTGGAAGACCTCGACATGATACTGCTCAAGATGAAGAAATCCTTCAGTGTTTGCGGACAGACGGCACTAGTTCGACGAGAATTGTGGCTAACCGGCTCGGTATGTCTCAGTGGAAGGCGTGGTTTACACTGCACTCAGCTCGGCAGTACCCGTGTCATTAAACTCCAATACACGCTATTGAAGAGGGAGACCCGGCGAGAAGGATCTCATCAAAGTAGTGCCGTCTGCCCGGACTCGCAAGCTCGTCCGTTTAAACCAATTCTCGGCCCGCAATGGCCTGCTTCACTGCCTAGGCAATAATGTACTATTATCTAACTTTCTTCTTATAACCTCACAATAAATAACAATCAATTTAAGTAAAAACAAAAATAATAGACCGCCTTTGAAAACGCAAAAAAAGAACTTCAACGCATTAAGGTGAAAAAATGGATACATCTCTTTGTAGTCGACTGACCTACCATTTTAATAGCAAGTTATTTTTTGCGTTTTTGAAGGAGGTTTTTTTGTATTTTAACTAACTCAAATAAATGAGTATAAAATTATGCTACTATAAACTGTACAGAATTAAAATGTTTTAGGGGAAGAAGGGGTCGAAACGCCAGAGGAACAAGAGGAAGAAATAACAGACCCTGAAGAACTCGCTGACATAGAGGCGGAGAGACTAGAAATTGAAGAAGAAATGTTTAGATCCGCCCGCTGGCCAGCTTACGTCGAATACGTTGATTCACTTGTAAGAATTTAAAAGTATAAATGCCCGTAAATTAAGACTAAGGATTTTTCCAGATGCATTTATCTTTTGTAGGTATCTCAACAAGTCATGAAAGCAATCCAATGCAGTTTGAACTTGTTTGAGAAACAAACAGATTTAGAAAAAGGTCCTCAAGTAGCGTTTATGGACGTGTTAGTGGAGCTGAGGGATCCGGGTAAATTATACTTGCTAATAATATCCAATCTGTTATTGAGACATTTTTGACGTTCAATTTATCCAGACGTAACATTTGTTTAACAGATATTTATTTCACGCCATCGTTGGATATTGCTGACACCGGGGGCCTCTATGACATACTTCGTGAGATGATGAAAGACATGTTCCTCCAGGCAACTTTATTTCCAAGAATCGATAAAATTGTTCCAATCGCATCTTATGAGGGTACTTTTACGAGTTTTTCTACAAATAATTTACGATTGATACCATTTGTAATAAGGTAGTAATTGAAAATATCATTGTATTATGTCCGATAATCATACATAATTCACAATAAGATCGTCAAGATAAAAATAGTAAAAACAAAAAATAATTATACTTAAAATAAATAAAAAACTTAAAATAAATTGGCAATGTGAAGATTTAAAAAGCAATACTTGCATGCATGCATAAACGAGTGCAGACCCACTCTAGGAATGAAGGCGTGAGTTTATGCCATGTCAGACCCACCATACCCCTAGCTATAACCCTGGGGGTAGGGTGGGACTGAACCATACCACCGTAGAAGTGCTGGATATGAGGTAGGTTTAGGTTATGTTAGATTTTCAGCTGGCCCGAAGGGCCAAAACACTCAGGAATAGGAGGTCCGCGGCAGCGGAGCTCCGTCGACTCTGTTAGATTGGATTTTAAAACATTGAAACCTGAAAGCATATTATAGTGCACAGCACTACGGTGGTATGGTTCAGTCCCACCCTACCCCCAGGGGTATAGCTAGGGGTATGGTGGGTCTGACATGGCATAAACTCACGCCTTCATTCCCAGAGTGGGGTATGCAGAGCTACAGAATTGCCAAAAACTCTAAAAACTTATCTACTCTCATATCGTAAAGTTCGAATTATAAACTTTTTATATTGGCATACTTTATAAACACAATAACGAAATTAAAAAAAAACACTATAACATTATTTCTCTAACAAAATAAAAGTATTTTTTTTACTATTACGATACAAGTTAATCCAAAAAGTTAATGTCACCAACGAGGTTCCATATCATTTTTTTTTATAATGGAACGCACATGCAGTTGGCGTCATTTTTACAGCATTACAAAAAGTTTTCATCCAATTTTTGCTTGTCTATGACAGCGCCCGCTGCTAGGTTTTGGCGCCATTCATTGAATACGTTTTGTTGTAGTTACTGAATTTAACTTTGATCTTTAGTAGTGTATGAAACTGCACATAACTAGGTATTAAAACACTCGTGTGATACTATTAAAAACCTCGCCTGGCGGCTCGGTTCTTAAACACACACTCGTGTTTTAATACCCCTCATTATGCAACAATTTCATAAACTACTATTATCATTCGGTAACCACATTTTGCACAATTAGGCTACGTTGTTCACCAGCGTATTAGTGACAGATTGCATTGCAAGCCCATCGCCTAACAGTCTACACGCCTCTATACCCTGTCACCTCTTACTACATCCACGGGAAGACATGTGGCACTATTGTAACCCGGCAACCACACGGGACTGCGTCACAGTAGATAGCAAAAAAAACTCATTAAAAGTATCCAAATATTAAAAATATCTACAATGTCTCGGCTAAGCTTTCCGCTGGATATCGCGATCACGCTTGCACTCTCAACTAATGGTATAATTTTATCACTCGTGTGTCATAGAAAAACGAAGATTACCGATAGCTAATATGGTAGCACTGTAAGGATTAATCCCAGAATTATTTTTTTGTGTGTGATTTATTCGCGTTGTCGGATAAGCCTGTCGATTTTTATTTGACATGGCATCAAAAAGCTTAGTACAACTGAAGCAGTTAAATCCTTGGTATAATGACATAATAAATGTGATTAAATCTTAACAGATGACATTGCGGAGGAGGACGATATGATCGATCTCTACCACGAAATTCTACAAAGGGTCACCAACGGCATTACTGATGTTGTTAATTACGCTTCGGTTAGTAAACGATTTGCAATACTCGTACTCTTAGAGGTGTTAAGCGTGTATGATATTTTAAGCGCGATGTTGGACAGAATATTGTTGATGGCGAGTATACATACCGTTGCATAGATTTGTTTTATCCACGATTTTATACAGGGTGATTGGTTACTCAATCAATACATTCCTTTCTACAAAATCTTGTAGTTACAATTACCTACAATAGTGTAGTGTTTGGACGAAAATCAGTTACTTAAATATTAAGGAACATTCAACATTTGTATGAAACTTCGAATTTTGGCAAAATTTATCTGATATTGCGTATACATCTGCGTCGACTTTTTTACTTTACTGGCAATTGAATGAGGTATAATATTATAGTTTTGGCATGTAGGGGTTCATTACATTGTGTGTCGGTCGCAAACTATCGTGGCTGGCGTTTGCCTTTTGATGACCAATTGGTCATTTCCATAGCTTATTGTTCAGATCAAAATTTAGGTAGTGTGTGTGTTGTGATGTTGCGTGCCGTCTGTTCTGTGCTGCGTTATTACAACAACATAAGTCATATAAAATAATAACACGTATTTTCAAATCGATGAAACAAAGACTAACTGATAATTAATTTGCTAGTGCCAAAATCATTTCAATTTGAATATATACTCGTTCACAGTAGGCAGTATTGTAAAACGGTAACGTCACAGGTAAGCATCAATAATATGCTAGGAATTAAATAATAGAATAAAAACGCTTCGCTTTTTACCCGACTGCGACAAAGCCCAAAAGGAGTGTTATGTGCAGACCTAGGAATATACGGGGCAAAATTAAATGACAGCTAGGGATTGCCTTTATCGATAAACTCAATTATCGACGCTTGTCCCATATACCAGTGATCGCTCCAAGTGTTGTTTGTAAAAATATTTTTTTATTGAAAATATGCCAATGAAACAAATTAGCAACATAATTCTGGTTATTCTTTATTTTAAAAGATTTTTTTAACCTTTACTCGTCATCATCATATTTTTTCCTTACTGTGTATTTCAGAATGACTGTCCCATTTTGTTAAAATAAACAATCAGAATATGTTAGGAGTAAAAAAATATGATTATGATTAGCGAAGGTGGAAATATCCTTTTAAAATAAAGAATAACCAGAATTATGTTTCTATTTTGTTTCATTTGTATAGTTTCAATAAATAAAAAAATACTAACAAAACTTGCAGCGATCACTAGTATGTGGGAAAAGCATCGATAACTGAGTTTATCGATATAGGCAATCCCTAGCTGTCATTGAATTTTGCCCCGTATATTCCTAGGTCTGGTTATGTGTTTGACTTGTATACATCTATGTCCGACTCAATGTCCGCTCGTAACAACTAAACGTCTAAACCGATTTTAATAAATTATACATGGTTAGATTCGTCTTAACCACTAGAGTGTCATAGGCTAAATTAAAATTATTTAAATAGGTATATACATAAGTAAGTAACATTACTTTGACGACATTATGCAAATAGCAGTTGTTTTTTTTTAAAGCTTGCTTTTCGTTAGACTTGTTTCGGACCTCGCTCGAGCCAGCCATCTGAAATCTTTAAGGTGCTGTATTTTATCATTTCCTTAAATTCGAACGAACGAATTAACATGACGAATTTTTATTTGAGAAGTTTTTGCGCGGATCATTCAAATTCATTTCTTTCCGTGAGTTTAGAAATCGAAATATTTTTAAAACCATTGTGCATACCTACTTATTGACGTTTTGCAAGTCATACTACATATTCAATCTTAAAAACTTAGATACTTAAGGCTTTAATCATAGTTCTTAATTAACAGAGTTACGAAACATACTCGCATCTCTGGACGGAGGACCGACACGAGGTGCTGGAAAACTTCCTGAAATATGGCCGCACCATACATCCGGAGGAGTTCGACAAGTACAGATACGATAACGGCTGCGACCCGCCTGAGGTGAAGCCCACGCTGGAGCAGTACCAGTGTGAGGCAAGTGGCCAGTACAGGTTTTATTCTCCTTAGTCGGTTCTTCGATGACATTTCGTTGGAATCTCTTGTAAAAATATTACTTCTAAAATCTACCTAACTAGAGAGATGGGTTACTTCAATATGAACAATACCAAGTTTTATAAGTTTATTAAGGGTAATCAAAGAAATTAACACTTATCATAATATGAATTAAGGCGAGACCTCTCCTACGCTTCACCCACGCACGATATGAGGCGGCGAGGAGGAAGAAATTAACAGTAATATTTGTTATTTATAGATAGACAAATACAATGCTATGTTCGACGAGGTGGCGAAATTACCGGCGTTCTACCTCTGCAATGGCTGGCTGAGGCTAATACTGAAACGACTCAACCAAGCCATCATGAATATTATCTGCAAGTGGAGTAATTTATATAAAGAAAACTTGAAGGAACATGTCCACACTAGGTATGCCTACCGTGTTATTTTTATTTTGGTCTTTCTAGAAAAGAGAGTTTAATTTTACCTTTCAACAAACTATCTGGTTGGCAGTTTGGATGAACTAGAAAAGTTCATCAACTATGCGATGAAGGAGTTGATGGTGGAGTTAACAGAGGATGACTACGAGGGCCTACTGCAGGTGATGCGCGTGCTGAACGAGGTGAAGGCCAAGGTGGACGCAGACACCGACCACATGTTCGAGCCCCTCCGTGACATCATCTATATCCTTAAGGAATACGGCGTCGATTTCCCTGAGGAAACTTATGAACAGGTCAGCTATGACTTCCGACAGTAGCAGCGCGGCGCCACTCTTGGCAGATGCAGATTTTTGTGAGCTGAGATAATGTACATATACGCGCAAATGCGTTATTGCGTAATTAAAATTGTGAAATTATAATAGTGTCCCCGAGGACTAATAGGCTTTTAGCCTTTTATTGGAGGCTAGACTCTTAATTAAGGGGCTTGAAAGCCTAAAAGCCTATAAAAACTTTTAGTCCTTTAGGCTAGGCCTATTCAAGACAACCGGTTGGAGGTCGAAAAGGTCTTACCAAGGCCTAAGCTATTTTAATGCTAGTCTGATAACAGTAACGCCCTCTGAAATGGCTATGAAGGCTATGAAACTCTTAGTCCTCAAGGCTAAGCTTCTATTCAAGATTATCAACTTTAGAAAATTGACTAACTCTAATAATTAAACTATTAATTACCTTAACTTGTAAGGTATTCATTAATTGAGTAAATTATACCTGTCTCTTTCTGGACATGGACATACACATTTAACATTACGCATTTAGTAAATTAAGAAAAAACTGTATAATTTTCCTCTCCGATTTTAAACTTGAAATCGCGGTTTTTAAACGAGTTCGAAACCGATGTGGATTTGGTTAAAAACCGTCGGTTAAACTCGTTACTCGGTTTTTTCACTACTCGGTTGCAATCCCTAGTAAAGACATACTCTTTCTCCATACTAAGTGTCGCAGTTTTTTTTTGACTACGTATAGGAAAAACACTTTATACGTACGAACATAAACTCACGCCTTCGTTCCCAGAGAGGGGTAGGCTGAGCTACAGAATAACCTGAAACTCTAAAAACTTTTTAACCGCTATCCAATTCAGTCACTTGATGACATAATGCTAAAAAAGACTTTTGCTAACTTACTAAATATCTATACTAGTATGTGCACAAAATTTTAGTTTTGTAACTTTGGTAGTTTTTAAAGAAAATTTAGTGTGACATACGGACAGACAGATGGACATGGCGAAACTGTATTAAGGGCTATAGTTTGATTTCGGAACCCTAAAAAGGGGGCAGGTGTTAATGTATCTTGTGATTATATCCAGCTGGAAGTGCTGCCCGAGCGCTGGCGCAACCTGACGAAGCAGTCGACGGTGATGAAGAACAACATCGCACCGCTGCAGGCCACGCAGGCCGCGCTCATCGCCAAGCGCGTGGCGCTCATCAACCTGCGGCTCACCATGTACGCCGACCAGTACAGGAACAAGGAGGTGGGTGCTTAGGGATTTTTTGGCATGACGAAGGCAAACGAACACACAAGCCGTCTCCTGAGGTCCATAGATATTTGTAATATCAAAACGCCAATCGCAAGACTCCAAAAGCGTTGCCAACATTGAGAACTTAGAACTAAAAGGATGTTAGTTGAGAGATCAGATTGTCATCGCTAATACCACCTCACTGACTATCACCTATCGCGTTAAATATATTAATAGGTTGACTATTTTTTTCCCGTCATTACTAAGTATTGAGTAGGCAGGTAGAAACAGGTAAGTCGGTTCTAATAATTTTCACCAAACCTAACGTTTGCATATTCTATAGGCATCGTACTTTCGATTATTATGTAAACAAGCAATTGCAATTAAAAAAATGTTTTTTTATTTATTATATTAGTAAGCCGTCAGTTTCTGTTTCTTTTTTTTGGTTTGCTAATTTCTGTTTGTACAATAGAGTTTACATACATACATATACATATATACATAAGTACTGGACTGAAATTTTTCAGCCTACTGATATGAAGAAGTGAAGTGTTTCTTGTAGTTTAGTTTGAGTTCTGAAGAATTTAGTTTACACCGCCTGCCATGTATTTTTGTCATTATTATTTCTCTGTCCAAGGTTGTCTGGAAGAGATCGCTATTTAGCGGTAAGACCGCCTGTTGTATACCTATCGTTAAAATGTACTGTTCCGTGTTTTGTTTTTTTTGGTGTTCAATAAAGAGTATTTGTATTGTATTGTATTGTATGAAATACTTTTTATCGAATAAACGGCCCGGTAAAGGTCGGCTTCTATTCAGATCTTAGACCATATGTACATATCGCACCTTCAGATCGATAGTGACCTAATTCAAAATAGATAATTATGTAGCACCAACTCGAAATTCAAAATTTCTGAATTATGTCATTATTGTTCAAAAGGTGCGATATGTATACACAAACCTTATTGTCAGTGACAGAGACGTGTACATGTTTTTGATGTCTTGGGAACGTATCTATAACATCTATGACTAGTATACTTAAAAAGAGGCATCGGCACGGCTACAATACTATTATGACACGGAGGTGATCTGATGATGGAGTCTGAAGGTGGCGACAGATCTCCGTTATACTTAACGTAGACCCAATGTGTTGGTGCTCGTTTGTTTGGTTTTGATAAGCAGATAATTACTCTGCAAAAAATTACAGTCTGTAAACAAACTTGTTGCAAATATATTTTTTTGACAGAAACTTGTTTTGTCATTTTTCATTTTCATTTTCATGACTTAGACTCGACAACCCCGTTAGGTGTTGAGTTGCGAAAATTCCATCACTTTTTCAACCTGATACTTAACTGGGTGATTAAGAGCCACTGCTGGGCTTTCCACTTTCTAAATTCCAAGCATGTTTTGTAAATAATCCTAGTCAAATGCGCGTGGAATCTATCTACCAAGGGATCCGTACTCACGCCCTAATTTAATAATGTGCCCCTGTTCTACTATAGATGTTCTTCGAGGCCTGCAAAGAGCCGTACCGATCAATCGACAAAGTGCACCTGGAGTTGGTAGACTTTGAGAATACGCTAGGTAGTTTGAAGAAGTCTTGCGCGCTGTTCGAGCTCCAGCCGCCGGACGAGAAGCTGGTCAAGCAGTGCCGCCGAGAACTGAAGATGATCAAAGTGAGCATATTATACCTTCGTCAAGTAGATAAACATTTTGACGCCGCGGTTACTTCTCTGTCCATGGAAGAGATCGCTATTTAGCGGCAAAACCACCTGTTGTATTCCTTTAAATTTAAATGTTCTGTTCCATGTTCTGTTTTTTTGGAGTTCATTAATGACTATTTGTATTGTATTGTATAGAAGACAATGATTAAGTGTATAAATAAATAATATGAGCACGCTATCCAAGCGCCAAAGTAATTCCAGGAATACTACATCTACCGGTGGTCAAGCGGACAGATAGAGGGACCTCCTAAGTAGTTTTCTGTATCTGACCCCTGGGCCAACCATGTGTGTTTTTCAGCAATTGTGGGATTACTATAACCTCGTGAATGGGACGATCGACTTGTGGAAGAAGTCGCCATGGAAGAAGATCGATGCTGATGGCATGGATCAAGAATGCAAGCGGTTATCGAAAGACTTAAGGCAGTTAGACAAGGAGTTGAGAACCCTGTTAGTGTTTCTTTTTATTTTTTTTATAAGTGTTATTTATTTATTTATTTAAACAATGTCTTGTGGACTTACAGCGTCAGCCAAAGCGCCCAGCAAGATAACTTAAAAGCTAAAAATTCAAGACTAGAAATAACATTTACACATCTTACTTAAAAACATAAAAGATACGTTTCACCCTCGTTTGTTTAGGTCTAATTAAATGAAAATATGGTATATAAACTGTTCGGGAAGTGATACTTACTTTGCGATACAATTTTCACCGATTCATTAGTAAACCAGCATTCTGGCATTCTTAGCATGTTTAAATAATGTATTGTATTGCTCCGTGACTAAGAATATCTTTAGGAATGTTTTCAATTGTTTTGCATTTTACAGGGAGCCATTCCTTGCAATTGAAGCTACCATAAAGAACCTGATGACATCATTGCGCGCCGTGACAGACTTGCAGAACCCTGCCATCAAAGACAGACATTGGATCGAGTTGATGATGGCTACCAAGGTAATATTATTAGTTTATTACATCATTTCTTGGAAATTTTATTCTAATGAAAAATCTAAAAGTATACAGGGTGACATCAAATTGGTAATACAAAACACTTGATTATGGCTCAGTTAATGACGGATAGTGTATTCCACTAACTCAGTTGTTTACATTAGTCTTCATTAACTATCATTAACTTTCTAATAAAACTAATAATTAGTCCTAAAGTGTGGTTACCCTACATTTAATAACTAATATCTGTCACTCGATGTTAACAATCTAATTTAAGGCTGGTTTACACATTGCAAATGCAAATGCAAATGTGAAGCCAATACATTTGATACTTGCCATTTGACAGCGAATGTATGAACTTTACACTTGCATTTAACAAAGTATAAACACTTTACACCTGCACCTTTCACCTGCACTTGCTACTTCTCAAATTGTAAACAAACCTTAAACATAAGGGGTAGGGTTAAGCATTAAGCAAAAAAAGGGGAGAAATTTAAACTTGAAAAAATCAACTTTTAAGTAAATTAGCGACTTAGTAGAGCGGTTTCATTTAGGGAAAATGAGTGTAAAACTTTGATTTTGTATTACCAATTTTGAAGTCACCCTGTATAACATCAATATTTAACATTTGGACAGCAATATAAAAACATGCAATCTGGTTTTTAAAGCTTGGTTTTACTTTAACTTGTTATAATACTATTTGGTCAATCTATGCACCAAAATTCACGTATTTTCGCTTGCAGGTTAAATTTTCCCTTGATGATGAGACCACGTTAGCCGATCTCTTGGCTCTTAATTTGCACAAGTATGAAGAGGAGGTGAAAACAATCGTTGACAAATCTGTCAAAGAAGCAGCTATGGAGAAAACTATCAAGTAAGTCCATCCAAGAGGTTTCATTTTCACAGTTTAATTTAATGTAAAGGTACAGCACCACCAAATGTGAGAGCAAGATGGGTTAAAACTCGGCTGCCCAAGTATAGTATGAATCTTCCCAAGTGAATTTTTCGCTTCGAGCCCTAATCTTTCAAAGGCCATTGTCTCTATTATCCCAAAGCCGCTAGCTACCGAGTTAGCACGTGCCACTACAACTTTCATATTGAAAAACAAACGGTATCGTCATAGCATTAAAATTTAATGTCACTGATATTCTAAATATTACGTTTTGGTAGTGTAGAACGATAGACATGAGTGCCGTATTGCCTCGGACCGTTTTTTTTTTCAATATGAATGTTGTAGTGGCACTTGCTAACTCGGTAGCTAGCGGCTTTGGGATAATAGAGACAATGGCCTTTGTTTGAAAGATTAGGGCTCGAAGTGAAAAATTCACCTGGGAAGATTCATACTATACGCGACTCCCCTCGCACCACATTCATCCGCAGTCTAGTGCCGTCCTTGTCGTGTTGACGTGACTACTCGTTTAATTCCTCGGGACTCGGGATAGACATGAACTTGTGCGCGTGCTGTACTTAGCTCTTTATTTCCTCGTTGACCACAGATCGACTTTAGCTACTCTGTATGATCATGCTTCTTCGTGGTGGAGTGGCATATTAGCTTTTTAAACTACCTACTCCTCTCATTGAACTCTTTTGGACTTGGTGGAGGGTCAAATCATGCGTGCATGATGTAGTATGTTACCTCCGAGCCTTATATAAGTGATATTTGGAGAGTGTGCGCAGAAATTACATAACTTAATCCCTTCATCATTTTCCAAAGCTTTACTGTGTATAAGCTGTGTTTTCACTAAAAGTGATTGTCTTTAGAGAATTGGAAAATACATGGGCTGTTATGGAGTTCGATTATACACAGCACGAGAGAACAGGAATCAAGCTACCGAGGGCTAGCGAGGAGCTCGTGGAGACCTTGGAAGACAACCAGGTACGGTACACCTTCTTACAGTGCGATCTCTTAGAAGGTGCTTCGGGTTTGTATGCATCTCTCACTCGCTCTCATACGCTCTGATTAAGAGCGAGTGAGAAAGAAATAGAAACCCGATGCATCTTTTAAGTGCTCACAGACTTTACATTTGTTGACATCTGTCACAGGACTTGAAAACAGAAATACCTACGATATTAATTTATAAGTTAGATTTTAGTTTTACCATGGCCTCCCAACTCGAACAACGTATAATTATTACTTTAATAAACTCATAGATGGCGTCACAGGTATCGAGCGAAACATTTGAATCAGTAATCGTGAAGATTTTTTGATTTTTGCACCTTCATAAATTCAACGTACCTTAATTACATCAAAAACATCCTTCTCTACATAAAGTGGGGTATATTTTACAAGTTTAATAAATGCAATAAATTTTATATTAACTCCATCTAACTCATAAAAAACTTATAACCTTTCAAGCTTGCTACGCCTTATTAGGTACTGTCACTAGATGGTGCCATCACGGATCGCGAAACTACTATCACAGTATATAAATAAACCAGTAAAGAAACTAGGCCTACTTTTCAAGATAAATACCTACGCTCCAATTGAGCGTTTAAGTTGTCCATTAACATTTTGTAAAATTGAAAAAAAAACTTGTTTATTGTATTTCAGCTAGTTAGTGCAAAATCGATACGTGTGATCTGCGACAACAAATCCGTTGCAGATTGAGAAAAAGTAGCCGCCATCTTGAACTTTTTAGTTATTCAACCGATTGCTTCCAAAATCGATATATGGGGATGTGTATGGTCTCCGACAACTAATCTGTTGACAGATTGAGAAAAAGTAAAGGCCATATTTATTTATTTATTTATTCAACCGATTGCTTCCAAAATCGATATCTGGGGATGTGCGTGGTCTCCGACAAAGAATTTGTTGGCAGAATGAGAAAAAGTAGCCGCCATCTTGAACTTTTTTATTATTCGACAGGCTAATTCAAGTGTCAATTTCGAGAGTAAGGACCACACAGATCTCCAGATATCGATTTTGAAAGCAGCCTGTCGAATAATAAAAAAAATCAAGATGGCGGCTACTTTTTCTCATTCCGCCAACAGATTAGTTGTCGGAGACCATACACATCCCCAGATATCGATTTTGGAAGCAATCGGTTGAATAACTAAAGAGTTCAAGATGGCGGCTACTTTTTCTCATGCTGCCAACAAAATCATTGTCAGAGACCACACAGATCCCCAGATTTCGATTTTGGAAGGAATAGGTAGAACAACACAAAGTGTAACAAGGCGGCGGTTTCTTTTTTTTCTAAATTCGAGAGGAAGTATGCTTATTTGACATATTTCATAACCTAATAAACAAAATGTCAGACGTGTTGCAAAAGTTCCCGATTTATCGGGAAATCTACCGATTTCGGCTCTTCCCTCCCGATGTCACGATTTAGCGACCCCGTTTCCCGAATTTCTACATTTCGAACCAAAGTAACAAATTCAAACAGTATTTTTAAGACGACAACACCAATGGTAGACACTCAAAGAAGGACCTATCCATGGTCGAGAAAAATATTTTTAAAAAAACACTCAATGTTCAAATATTGTAGAGATGTTTATTATTTTATATCGTTTAATAATTTAATAGTTTGTAAATTAAAGTAATTAGTGTAAAATACAGTTGTTTTATTTCGACTAAAATCTCCCGAGTTCTCTTGAATTTTCGCTGGGAAATTAAACGAGTTTTATATTTTTACTTTTGCAACACGTCATCGTATTATAAAAAGCATTTTTTTTTTTAATATTTTATTTATTCTTACGAAAGGTAAGAACACCAGCAGAGAGTTTAAAAAATGAAAGTTCCGGGTTTGAAGAAGCCGAATTCAAACAACCTTATCCTCCTGAGGTTCCTTGTACTAATATTAGTACATAATACGACCATTGAAATAAAGATCTAGTGCAAAGGAAGTAAGGTGGTATTTCTTTTGTTTCAATGATTAATGATCAATTCAGAAAATTTACTTTATGATCATCCATAAAAGATTCATATTCCATTGACAAATTTCATTGTATGGTGGGTCTTAGGAGGGTATATACCACGCAATACTTTTGTGGCATCTTTCTCAAGAACGAACGTAAAATGCGAAGGAGCCCATTCGTCTAGACGCGACACACGCGGCTGACATCACCGCCAAATCCTCTTAGCGGTCTCGTAGAGGCGTGCGTCTGTGTGAGTGCGTCGTTTCGAGCATTTGTTCGTAGCTTCTTTACTGGTTTATTTATTATACTGTGCTACTATGCACTCACAGACCCGAAGCGTTTCGTTTGTACAAATTCTTGTTTGATGCGTAAAATCAATACTCAAAATACTTCTTTTATATTCAAAACAAAAAAACAATAGAGAAAATAATGTCTTGACGAATATAAATGAATATTACAAAATACTGTTTTGGCGGTTTCGGTGTATTAAAATGTTAGTACAAACACGGAACGAACAACGTGCTATCTTTAACCATTGAAGTATCAAAACGCGCTGACAGTTTGTGTACAAACATTTAAACTACACTCGGCGTCAAAAAAATCGCACCTTTTGAAATTTTTACTTCAAGCGAATAAAGCTCTTAACTTATTTATTGTACCCTACCAAATATTAGTATCATTTGAAAGCACAGTTAATAAACTTAAAAATCGGGCAAAACCGACCTTGTGTGCGTCTCCCGCACTGGAGGTGGACGTGGCCAGGGGTCCCTGACTGCTCATCGGTACATCACAGAGATCCTGGAGGACCACGTGGTCCCGTATGCTGGTTTTGTCGGACCTGAATTCACATTCATGCACGACAACGACCGCTCTCATACGGCGTTGATTGTTCGGGACAATCTGGATCAGGTTGGGATCCCCGTGATGCAGTGGCCAGCGAGAAGTCCTGACCTGAACCCCATAGAGCACATTTGGGATGATCTGAAACGCCGGGTGCGGTCTCGTGATACTGCCCCTGCCACCCTTGAACAGCTTCGGGACGCCGTCGTCGAGGAGTGGAGTGACATTCCTCAAGAACGCATCGTGACGTTGGTGAGGTCAATGAAGGATCGCATGGAGGCTGTAATTAGGGCTAGGGGAGGTAACCCTAGGTTTTAAGTTTCGTTTTAAGAATTTGTTCTACTGTATTTTTTAATTTTGTTATGTTTTTAGATTGTGTAATTTTGGCGTGAATAAATGTTTTTCCTCTTTTCATGAAAAACGTTTTTTTAAGCTTAGTAATCATTATCACATTTTTATTAATTAAAGGAAAAAATGAGGCCCCACACTCATACCTTATCTTAGATTAAATACGGTTTATAGCTGCTTGAAATCAACATACCAAAAGGTGCGATTTTTTTGAGGCCGAGTGTATAACTTTGTTTCGTTGGATTCGGATAAAGTTGAAGTTGAAGGCGATATTTCCTTTTTATGTAAATACGCACGCTTAAATACGCTCACCAAACTATTTTTAACTTATTCTTAATTCTCATGTAAGTGAATTGTAAAATTCTTATGAGAAAATAAATTCTTTAAACCTAATAAACCAGTTATTTTTACCTATTGCTTTTATTTATTGTCAGCAAAAAACTTCCCAAACATGTCATTAAAACATTCCTATTTGTCCTGGACATCATTAATCAGGGCAGATGTTCCTATGAATTAATAAAACGCTAACACAATGTCACCGGTAGGATTATACCCATTACATATTAATTTTAAGTCAACAATTTTCTTGACGTCTCATTCTTGAAGTCAATGCCATCTGGTGATACGTTACTAAAACTATTAGGTAGGCTGCCAGCATCCAGTGGTGGCTCAGATACGGCATCTACTGGTGTAACTACGGGACTAAAATTGCCTACCGAATTGCCTACATTAGGACGGCACGCTTTTGCTGTATGAGATTGGGTATCTGTACTTGTATTCTGTTATCTGTGGTTTTACTATGTTGGCATAGTACATTATTCCCTAGGCGCGGAAAGTAAGGGATTCCCTGACGAGGTGGTTAGCAGGCCGAGCAATAGCAGGCCTGATAAAATACGGGTCTATATAATGCTTTTCTCAAACAATGCGAAGAAATGATACAAATACATGATGATAAGATTTTTTTTTAAACTTTGACAAATTCGGAGAGGGTGTTTGTTGAAAACTATGAGTATTAGTTAAGATAGTACCACGCACGACGAGCCGCCGGCCGCCGCCAGCACCGCCCTTTTGATTTTGTACGCAATAGAGAGCAATTTTAAAAAACAATAAGGACATAGACAGAAAGTATTTTCATATGGGTTTTTTACTCCTAGGAGTAAAATAAGGCACTTTCCGTCCTTGTGTTTCAATCGGAAACTAACCGTTCTTTCAGAGCATGTTTTAGAAAAATATATTGCGTTAACCTCTGACGGGTTAATGCAGGATTTGTTACAGCTTGTTCTGACAGCCCCTTCCAGAGGTACGATTATAAATTATAACGTTTAGAGAGCAGATTTGAAGTAGCAGTGACTAAGGTCCACTGACGGTCAGTTAGGGTGTTGCGGTTATTTACGAAATATTATTTTTATATTTAGCAGTAAATTTTCGGTGATTTAAAAATATCGTGAGAGAACCGGATTAATCCCAATAAGGCCTACTTATGCATTGATTTTATACCCCAGATATTAAAATGTTCGATTGCCTAATTTCTACCCAATCTACCCATCCGGTTTTGTACTAAAATAACTGTTGGACTGATCTGGTTTTTTAGTTAAATTACAGTTGGATTGATCACATTCTTAACTAGTTCAAGTTGTGTTTAGCAATCGAACTGTCACTTTAGTGATAACTAGTGCCTGTGCTAATTCAAAGTATTAAGTTGCCGAGCCGACACCAGGCTCCCTTTAGTGAGCCGTGGCAAAATGCCGAAAATCTTTAGTCTCGTACTATAATTACGTGAAGGTGTTGTCAGCATAGCAAAAACCATAAAAAAATTAAATCCTACGACTCTTCCCTTTCCGCGCAGACTCTTAACTTTAAACATTATGAAAAATAATGGATTCAGAAAAATGTATCTTAAGAATTCTCCGAAAATTTGCTCTCACAGAACCAAGTACAAAACATGATGTCTTCGAAATTCATCGGATTCTTCGAGGTCGAAGTGACTGCATGGCAGAAGAAGCTGTGCACAGCAGACGCCGTGATCGCGCTGTGGTTCGAGGTGCAGCGCAAGTGGCAGTACCTGGAGAGCATCTTCGTGGGCTCCGACGACATCCGCGCGCAGCTGCCGGAGGACTCCCGGAGATTCGACAACATTGACAAAACCTTCAAGGTTAGACACGAAAATAAGCTTTTTTCATTTTGAACTGAACTGGATTTATTAATCAAAATACAACATAAAACGCTAATAAGCAGAGGATTAGAAGTCACCGCCGGCAATTCCTTTGTTCATAAAGGATAAAGAGAGTGGTTGCAAGGGTTTTTCTAACGAGTTATACCTAAAAGGTGTCAAACTCTGTTTCTTTCGGTGACATGTCCTCCTGTCACACTGACGTTCGTGTAGATCTGTAGATGGCGTGTAACTCTTCTTCAACCTGGCATTTATTTTGAGACAATCGGGGCGGCTAGCACTTCTTGCCCGTACAATCTGTAATCGGTAATACCCATCCAGTACCGATTCCAGAGCGGACGCCTTAAGGCCAATGTAGGCAAGGCAAGGCAATACGAGAAACATGACGTTGATTAAAAAGCTAAAGTTGTATCGTGGCTCAAGAGGGGTTGGGGTCATGATCCCCCGAATGTTGATGACTCCGGTGTTCAAGCAATATCAAGTGAAAGGAATATGTGAGCGACCTGTTAACCTTTATGATTCTTCACAGGAACTTCTCAGAGATATTGCTATAACTCCAAACGTGGTTTTAGCCACCAATAAGCCTGGTCTTTTAAATAAACTAGAAGAGTTAATGAAGTCTCTAAATCTGTGCGAGAAGGCTTTAAACGACTATTTGGAGACCAAACGTTTGGCTTACCCTCGTTTCTACTTCATCTCTTCCTCGGATTTACTCGGTAACTCTACATTCATTTCCTAAATCCTTTCCTTACTTGTAGGTATCATCAGTAGGCATCGGAGTTTTTGTCGCACGGTAAGACTAATAGCAAGCTATGGAGTCGTCATATGCCATAAATCTAAACTCTTATTCATATTCATACTCATTTAATTTATCTTAAAATGCCTCTATAGCGGTCGGCCGTGTATAATTATCTTAGTCAAGTGATATATTTAAAAAAAATCTATTAGATTATAAATTCATAACTTGAAATATTTTAACATACAATTCGCCACTAGTGTGGACTTAAACATTCCCTCCTGCCGTGTTTTAATGTATCTTATGTTTGTTTATAATTTTTTGTAATTAAATCAGTATAAAAATGGTAATTATTTGTATTTTAATATTTAATTTCCAAATATACATACATACATAAACTCACGCCTTCATTCCCAGAGTGGGGTAGGCAGAGCTAAAGAATTACCAACAAGTCTTAAAACTTCTTGATAATTCTGTAACCGCATTTTGCACAATCAGGCCAAATATAACATTAAATAATCGTTTCTAAACTCGTCAACATTGATTATAAAAATACCTAAATAATTAAATAAATAAATGAGTATGAATATGAACAAGAGTTTAGATTTTTGGAAAATGACGACTCCATCGCTGGCTATTAGTCTTACCGTGCGACAAAAACTCCGATGCCTAATCATCAGCGTCTTTAATTATTTGGTCCGATCGATGTGAAATTGGTTAGGTAGGTTTCAGAGTTTCAGTTTTAACTTTAACTAGAAAAAACGCCATTGTCACTAAAAGTTCGACCCCTGTTAATACTAAATATTCACGCAAAAATTAATTAAAGTAATAATAAATTATCAAACATTGGGCTCAAAAATATCTGACACGTCTCTATTCAAAAAGATATTAAGATAAGATATTCGTCTCTATTGCATAAGAGCGTTTCAGATATTTCTGAGCCCAATGTTGAATAATATACACCGTGTTTTTATTGATTTACGATAACTTCGGCATATTACTAGGTACATCCATAGAAACTAAGTGGTAGATTCTTTTTTTTTATATTGCAAAAAAAAAAAAAATTTTCTCTATGGAGCAAAGTAACTAAATGAACTTAGCTCCATAGAAAAACAATTTTTTATTTTTTAGGAGTGTATGTATCTCGCACCTTCAGAACAATACTGCCGTCCTTGTGAAAAGTGCAGTATCTCTGATAAATCTCCTGTAGCAATATCAACCTCATAACTAACGGAATAGAATTCAAACTGCATTGGTTATTGAATTTGAGATACTGCTGTTTTGCTTAGGAGGGCAGAATAGTGACCTAATTAAGTTGTCTAACTTCAAGTCATATATTTGGGTCAAACGCACACAAAAAACAAAAGTTGTCTCTCCTGAGGTCAATAGTTAAAGGCTTGTGTGCATATAAGATATCTTTTTATCTGATCGGGCCAAAATAGACCTGACATCGTATATGCGGATATGGGTTCAGCCAGAAAATCAGGCCTTAAAACGTTAACTTCGGGTATGTCCACAGGAAAGACGCGAACCTCTGCGTATGACCCATTTATTATTATGCAAACCTAACTCGAAATTTAAAGGACAATGGGCAAAATGTCCCCACCCACCAACAGAGATGAAACATGTCCCAGTTTATAGATCTTGGCAATAAGATATATTTTTACTATGACGACGATCGCCATATGTACGGGGTTTTTTTGGAAAGTCATTATCATATCGTATGGAATTTGTTTAAAAATGAACACATTCTTGCATTGCATGACTCTCGAAAAGTCTTTTTCATAGAAAAAATCCCATCGATTTAGCTACTAGAATAGGTATTTTGTCTTGTTTTGGGACCTAACGAACATATAAACATGCATCCCGTGACTGTTCAAGGGTGGGGACGGGGTCCATACAAAATTGCCCATCACCCTTTTCTGAATTAGATCAATATTGTTCTGACGGTGCGATGTTGTATTTAATTGGGTTATATGAGTTCTCGTTAGATTCGTCTTGGTTCTGGAAGAGACATAGGCTGTAATGCCTATAACATTTTAATCAGTGGTTAATTATTTTAAGATATGTATCAAAAATATCAAAATGCGGTCGGATTTTTAAAGATTCCTTTATTAGACTTGTTTATACAAACAGCTTAACCATTTCTTAAAACTAAACTAAACTCGCCCTCACTGTACGTTTGTTAAAACCATATGAGTAGAGCATACATGTTCATAAGTAATGGATAGTTATGAAATTGTTATAAATTACGTAAGCAATCGAACGTGTAAAGGGCACCGCCTCCGCTCAAAGGGTAACGTTGAAAAGTGAGTTTATCTAGTTTGATTTATTTTTCAACTTAAGAGAAAACAATAATAATTTGTCGGGCGTGGGCCTCGCGTCGTCTACTGAAAAATATAATAAAAAAAAAAATGAATTTTTATAGTAACTTAATTATTCCGTTTTTCTTAGACATTTTGTCCAACGGCAACAACCCACCAGCCGTGGGTCGGCATCTCTCGAAGTTGTACGACAACCTGTGTAAACTGGTGTTTCCCAAGGGGGGTAGTAAGCAAGCCTTCGAGATGATATCCAAGGAAAACGAGGAGCACGTGCCGTTCAAAGCCCCATGCTGTGATTGTTCTGGAAAGGTATTCACCATTACGATTACTAGTGTTGTAAAAAACTGGGGTCATAGTGAAAAGGGGCATAAGTCTCCTGAAGATCAAGTAAAAAGTCTACTTACTCCGTTGATGTATACATGTCCATTTCTGTTAAGATTTAAGTCGACTTAAACCCTTTTTCACTAGGTCTCCAGTTAATATTCATGGAAAAACACTACCGAGAGCGCTGATCTTCCATAGGTGGAGGCGTGGCTGAACAGAGTCACGGATTGTATGCGATACACGTTACGGGACATCTTCGAGCACGCAGTCAAGTCTTACGAGGACAAACCTCGCGAGGAGTGGGTGTTCGACTGGCCCGCGCAGCCCGCCCTGGTGGGCACGCAGATCTGGTGGACCACCGAAACTAACCAGGCTTTCGAGAAATTAGAAGAAGGTTTGAAGCGATTGTAACAGTTATGCTAAAGGAAAGCAAAATCTACGTCTTGCTTCAGTTTTAAACAGCCTTCAAAATAAGATGTTTCCATAAATTCATTTTTCTAACACTGATAATAATCTCACTATCAAATCACCAGTCCAATAAGTCCAAACTCAACGGATCTACAATGAGCCATTGAGGACATTGGCCACCTTCTGTCTGCGTCATTATACGAATTTGATAGTACCTACCTACTACTTTTATTGTCATCGGAACTGCATAAGCATGCTAAATTTCAAGTTAATCCTACGATTTAAAAGTGGGTTAAAATAATTTTCTACATTTGTTAGATCGTTATTAAGGTGTAGGTTATGTATGTTACACGAACGTTTTTTTAATGAATGTTCTTACTATGCATATTTTTT
This sequence comes from Acleris emargana, assembly GCA_927399475.2. Lineage (NCBI taxonomy): Eukaryota > Metazoa > Arthropoda > Insecta > Lepidoptera > Tortricidae > Acleris > Acleris emargana. The sequence goes on from OV656852.1 coordinate 14,463,559, forward strand.
TGACTTTTGTACGGATATTGGAGATATTTTTGCTGGAACGGTTATAGTTGAAATTTAGTCCCTTTTCTATGGTCGAACTGATGATAAATACTAGAGATTACCACCGGGGACCCCTTTATTAAGGTTATCGAAATGCATTATGGTGAAAGTGGAACTGACCGAATCGATCGGACAGGAAGGTCCCTTCAGCGATTGGCGTTGTATTTAATTTTGAGGTTAAAATGAGTGAAGGTGTACTGTCATGAATCATATTATAAAGTAAATATTTTTTCAAGCGATTCAGTTAATGAAAAAACTAAATGTAGATTTCAAATATTTGTTTTTGTTTAGGATATGAAAACGCGTTAAAGGATTACCAAAAGAAACAAATAAGTCAGCTGTTCAGTCTGATCGGATTGTTGCTCGGCGATTTGACTGTGGGCGATCGGCAGAAGATCATGACCATCTGTACCATCGACGTCCACTCACGAGACGTCGTAGGGAAGCTCATTCTTACGAAAATTGATAACTCTAACGCTTTCCAGTGGCAAAGTCAATTGAGGTTAGACAATAACTTACCGCCGTACTCAGAGACAACTAACTCATTCCTTTTTCAAAATTGAGTATGAGAAATTGTCACTAATGCCAGCCTTCCACTGCGAGCGGAGCGAGCTTTGTCGAACTCGCTTTAGCTTACAACGGTGACTTCTGAGCAAACCTCTTGTAGAGACACCACTGTGAGTCAAACGGAGTCCCTACGAGAACCAATCCAATCGCAGTGGAAGGCGGGCATGAGGAGCGACGTGATCATCAATAACTGACTCTGAGTGCGGCCGTTATTTTAATTTTGAAGTAGTTTAAGTTAATAACTTTAATGTTATTTGACAGACATCGCTGGGACTTTAAAGGTAATCATTGTTATGCCAACATTTGCGATGCTCAGTTTTTGTACGATTACGAGTACCTGGGGAACACCCCGCGACTCGTGATCACGCCCTTGACCGATCGGTGCTACATCACCTTGACGCAGGTAAATGAACAAATTTACATCAATCTATCGTCTGAATTAGGATAATTTGTCTGAAATAAGGATACTTGTTACCATCTTTCAAAATATTGATAAAGCTTAAGTACTTAACTTGGCACAACATATTCGAAATTCGAAGATAAAATCTATGATTTTTGTAGATATAATACTTACTTACATAATAATATTCATTTTGGTACTCCTTGTAGAGTCTCCATTTAATAATGGGCGGTGCGCCGGCCGGGCCGGCGGGGACCGGTAAAACTGAAACCACGAAGGATTTGGGGAGGGCTTTGGGAATTATGGTGTACGTGTTCAATTGCTCAGAACAAATGGATTACAAATCTTGTGGAAACATTTACAAAGGTAAGAAAGATCTCTATCGATATTTAATAATGGTTCCAATCCACGACGGCGCTCTACCTGGCAAACTGTGTCAATGTAATTTTTGGAGTTTCATAGTCAACAAAGAACCCTTACATAATCGTGCATAACAGTTGGTTTATTCAGCTTTAGACTATTTAAAAATATTTAACGGTTATAGGTCTTGCTCAAACTGGCGCCTGGGGATGTTTCGATGAATTTAACAGAATCTCAGTAGAAGTGCTGTCTGTCGTATCTGTTCAAGTCAAGAGCGTATTAGATTCGATTAAGTTTAAAAGGAAGAAGTTCGATTTTATGGGAGAGTACATTGTTCTAATACCAACCATTGGCATGTTTATCACCATGAATCCTGGTTACGCCGGGAGAACAGAGCTGCCGGAGAATCTTAAAGCACTATTCAGGTATTGAAACTACGCAACTAAAATAGAGTGTGTACAGTGCCCGGCGGTAAAGATTGCACATCGACCTTTGGAAAGAGAGAATCGGCTAGTTTCGGCTTCGTAGAGCGTTATCTCTGTCGCGCACTACTTTTATAAAGTTAGCTAGTCGTGGTTCAGATGCGATAGAGTGCGGTCGCGTCCAGTTCAAAATATATTTATAGAGCTGTTAAAACCCCAAAAATTAATTATAATAAATAAATTTGAACGATGGCATCTATAAGAAAAAAAGGGAAATCTTTACGAGGCCAGCCACGCGAAATTATCTATAATGTTTATAAATATTTTCTAAAGGAAGCCGACAGATAAAAAAATAATAATGATGATAATGTAAATGTAATTATTTTAAGAAGGTTCAAGAGAGAGTTGCAAATGCCACTGGATACTTCTTTTTTTTACTATTTCTATTGTGTTGTAGTGTATTTTTGTCAAATAAATGTTTTGAATTTGAATTTGAAATTATGTTTAAAAAGGAAGTAGTTTTACAGCTCTATACAGTACACATGAGAATCAAAACAAAAGAACGATACAATACTTAGTTCTGAATTCAAATTTTGATAAACGGTAAATCTAAAAATTGATGGACATGGAAATTAGTATTCGTTTGTGTTCGGTAATCCGATGATTGATGTGCAATCTTTACCGCCGGGCACTGTACTTAGGTTTTGACAGAGATGGTAAACGGTTTTATTTTCGGCGTGAAGGCCTTGTGCCATGGTGGTGCCAGACTTCGAGCTGATCTGCGAGATCATGCTGGTGGCCGAGGGCTTCCAGGACGCGCGGCTGCTGGCGCGCAAGTTCATCACGCTGTACACGCTGTGCCGAGAACTGCTCTCCAAGCAGGACCACTACGACTGGGGCCTGCGGGCCATCAAGTCGGTGCTCGTCGTTGCCGGCTCCCTCAAGGTAAAGGGCAACGACTGTAAAGAGTAAAACACTATCAATATAATTGGACGTCATATTAAAACAGAACGTCACATAACTTATTGTTTTCCAGCGAGGTGACCGTCTGAGACCGGAAGACCAAGTGCTTATGAGAGCTTTGCGAGATTTTAATGTTCCTAAGATCGTGACTGACGACACACCGATCTTCATGGGTCTAATCGGAGACTTGTTCCCCGCGCTCGACGTGCCTAGGAAACGAGACATGGAGTTTGAACAAAGGCTTATAGACGCTGCTATTTCTTTGAAACTGCAACCTGAACCAGGATTTATTTTGAAGGTTAGATATTTTTATTATTTTAGAGGTGTCAAAATACGTTGGTTTTAATTTTGTTTTTTTGTTTTTTTCCTATTTTCTATTTTATAATGTACTAACAATAGTATAAGACATTGTTACTAACACCCATATGGATTCTGTCCGAAATAAAAATATTGAATTTGAATTTGAATTTGAATTAAGTATAAGGCAGTCTTGCTCGAAAAATATGTTTAATTGACATAAATGCTCCTTAAAGTTTTTTGGTGCAATTAGCTAGTTGTTTCATTTGAATCACCAACACTTCTAAATCTTTCTCGTAATTTATAATGGTAACCAGCAAAGAGAGTTTTTTTTAAATAGTGAGTCGAGAAGCAGCAGCATGTGACCCTCGATGGCAAAATTATTTTTGTCTTGGGAGCGTCGATTTAATACGTTGCTGCGCTCGGGATTCTTCTAGCGATTTTCTGGCTTCGGTCTGGATTCAATATGCCAGAAATAAACATATAATATTCCCCTGTGACAATACTCGTAAATATATCATTGGTCTGTCCAGATGGTGCAGCTCGTGGAGCTGTTCGCCGTGCGGCACTCGGTGTTCATCGATGGGTTCGCCGGCACCGGCAAGTCGATGGTCTGGCAGTGCCTGAACAAGACTTACTACATGATGAAACTTAAACCATTCTATAATGACTTAGACCCGAAAGCGGTTACTAACGATGAGCTGTTTGGCATAATTAACCCCGCTACAAGAGAGTGGAGAGATGGTCTTTTCTCTACTATTATGAGGGATATGGCCAATATGCCCGGCGATGGGCCTAAGTGGATTGTACTTGACGGAGACATCGACCCGATGTGGATCGAGAGCTTGAACACACTGATGGACGATAATAAGGTTGAGCTATCATTACCATATTAATAGGCTCTTTGAAGTTATTTTCTTGAAAGCACTTACATTGATTTTCATAGTTACGTTTTCTTTGTAGGTATTAACGCTAGCGAGCAATGAGCGCATAGCCTTAACGAAACCGATGCGATTGCTATTTGAGATTGCTACTTTGCGGACTGCTACTCCCGCCACTGTCTCGAGAGCTGGCATTCTGTACATCAACCCTCAAGATCTCGGTTGGAACCCGTGAGTTAAACTTCTCAATTTTTACGGATCATTGATAAGAATATGTAAACTTTGTGTTAAACGTCCTATGGTTATATTACAGATTCGTGGCCTCGTGGATTGAATCATCACGAGACGACGAAAGTGAGAAAGCAATGCTCACTGTGCTGTTCGATAGGTACATCCCTCCTCTTTTGGAAACTTCTAAGAAATTTAAGCGCATCACTCCACTTACGGAATTACAACAGATTCAACTGACGTGCTATTTACTCGAGTGCTTCTTAAATAAGACGCTGCTACCTACAGACTGCCCAAGGGAGTGGTAAATAAAATATTACGAATATTATAAAATTGGTTTACTGTTTTGCGATGAGTTCATCCATTAAATGTCTGGTATTATATTCTAGGTTCGAAATTTATTTTGTGTTCTCGGTGCTTTGGGGTTTCGGGTCTGCTCTTTTCCAAGACCAGCTGGTGGACTGGCGCACAGAGTTTAGTAAATGGTTCTGTAATGAATTTAAACAGGTCAAATTTCCGTCTACCGGCACCATTTTTAGCTTTTTCATCGACCCTGAAACAAAGAAATTTTTACCATGGTCCGAGAAAGTGGAATCTTTTGAATTGGATCCAGATCTGCCGTTACAGGTCTGGTTATATTTTGATTTAGTGCTGTCTGTGATTAAATTCAATCACACTGTACAGAATATTTTTCATTTTTTGTTTGCAGTCGTGCTTAGTATCGACCTCGGAAACCACACGAATTAGATTTTTCATGGATTTGCTAATCGTTAAGCAAAAGCCTGTGATGCTGGTGGGCAGCGCCGGGAGCGGCAAGACAGTGAGCGTGGCCGCTAAGCTTAACGCTTTGCCCGACTCCTTCGCCATTACGAACGCACCGCTCAATTTTTACACAACATCCGGTAATCAATACATATAACAATATAGTAGGAGTTCAAAGCTTACCTCCTTTTTTAACAATGAATGCAAAAGTTTTTAAAGTTGTAGGTAATTCCGTAGCTCTGCCTCCCTACCCCGCTCTGGGATTACAGGCGTGAAGGTATGTATGTATGCAAAAGTTAGTTTCGCCTGTCTGTCTTTTAAATGGGAATACATATGATTTTATTTGAAACTCCTACTTACGCAGATTATTTTTTACTATCGTTATCCCGTACATTCAAAGATTACATACATACATAAACTCACGCCTTCATTCCCAGAGTGGGGTAGGCAGAGCTAAATAATTACCAACAAGTCTTAAAACTTCTTGATAATGCTGTAACCACATTTTGCACAAGTAGGCTAAGATGTTTCCCAGTGTATTAGTGACAGGTGGCAAGCCCATCGCCTAACAGTACTGCAACCCTTTATTCCCTTAGTCGCTTCTTACGACATCCACGGGAAGACATGGAGTGGCGCTATTCTAACCCGGCAACCACACGGCAAGATTGATTATTGATAACCCATGTATTGCCAACGTTTTGATAGATACTTGATAGGATTGACGGCCGAGTTAAAAACAGTACCAAAACAGATCAAAGTCGATGTGGTATTTACCGCCTAGCGCCTAGGCCCTAAGGTGTTCTTGCATATTTTAGACAACAGGTTCAAACTTGAAAACTATTTTAAAACTAATTTGACCATGAACAACAAAATGAATTAATCCTTAATATAATTAAATAGATTCATATAAGAAATCATTAATCGTGTTTCGTTTTTATAATATTTTGGCACAGTTGTCATTTTGAGGTTATTATCATACCTGGGATAACTCGGGGCATCTGTATGAAAGTGATGTAGCAAAATATTTTATCGACATAAAATATATCGATGTTACTGCCAACATCTAAATGTTATTCGACATAAATAATTATTTATTATTTTCTCCTCATTTACAGATAAAAAATAAACAAATTAACACGTATATTTATATGTTTATTTTACAACAGTTGTCATAATATATAATATATATAATTCGTCGGTAGGTATTAATGATTGCCGTCTAGATGAAATTATCCACTTTAAACTGCTAAACGTACGAATATGAATGGTACTGACAGTAAATTGTTATTTTGATTGAAATGACATCCGCATAACTTTATTATCTTAAGAGGTTCGATATCAGATATGACATCGAACCTCTTTACAGTAATCGAGAATGTTCAATGTGCACATGTATTAATTTATTTATATCGACGCCTTTTTTATCGATATCAAATCCCTAGAACTTGCCCCGAGTTATCCCAGGTATGGTTATTATTTCCACGCCCTAAACATTGTCTATACACAATCACTGAAAATGGCGATAATCGTCAAACACTGTGATTGGTTGTTCAGGGGTTCCAATAAGTAAAAAAAAAACAATTTAATCCCTAGACATTAATAAGGAGCTTTATTCCCGATGTGCAGAGACTAAAGTAATATTTTAAAATCAAATGTGAACATTGTACAAATCAAATATCAATAACTTTGTCGTCCCTCTCTCTACTCGCGCAGCATGTTCGTTCCGAATACGCGTGGAACATTCGAGATTATTACCTAATTCTATCAAGGATCGGAATCGACCTTACACCATTGACATAAAGTTCATTTTGGTTTGTACTGCGTCATAAAATGTCTTGAAGAAAACACAAAATGAGAAATATATTAAAATAAATAAAATAAGACTCCCCGATGATACGACACGCCACCATGAGATTTTTTTTTGTGCGGCTATCGTTTTTGCATTCCAAAATAGCACAATAAGGCTTGCTTTTCATTCATTTCCTATTTTAGAAATATTATTCGCACAACTGTCACGCACAAGCGATTGCGGCAAAATTAACTACATAGGTTACGCGGAACTCGGTTGTGTGGGTGTTTTTCTCTTAAAAACTTTCTGGATCGTAGTCGGTCGAACTATATTCGTAAAACTTTAAGGCTAAGTTCACATGACGGTAACGCGCGTTAACGCGCGATTCAACTGTTCACATGACGGCGGCTTGTGCGCGGCAGTCGAGCGTGAACATTCAGTAAGAATGGACGTGGAGCAGGCAATTTGCTTGTGGGTTTGCGCGAATCAATAGATACCTCATCCTCCATTTTCGTATGTCAGTGCGTCCGTCTGCTTCAAACCGCGCGGGTCAACTGAACAAGTCGATACAGGAGTGCAGATCGTAAACCGCGCGTCACCGCACTCACCGCGCGGTGACGCGCGGGTCAAGATCTTGCGCACGGTGCATGGCGGTGCGCGCGGGCACGCGCGGTGACGCGCGGTCATGTACACAAAAACATTAATTTTTTACAATCTTACACCGTGCGCCGAGCCTACCGCGCGTCGCCGCGCGTTCATCTGAACTTAGCCTAAATGCCCCTATACTGATATAGTTTGTGAACAAGGTTGGCCATCCCGCTGTATTTGTACTCCTATTTCTAGAAATGATACAAAAAGTGCTTGAAAAGCCTTTAGAGAAGAAGTCAGGCCGTAATTTCGGTCCGCCGGGCAGCAAGTTTATGATCTACTTTGTGGATGATTTGAACATGCCCGAGGTGGACAAGTACGGCACCGTGCAGCCCCACACTCTCATCAGGGAGTTCATGGACTATAAACATTGGTAAATATTGTCTCCGAAAATGGAGGAGTACCTACACTCAACTGAGAATCAACATGTTTTGACTGTTCTTTCCTTTACAGGTACGACAGGCAGAAACTGTCTTTAAAGGAGATCTCAAACTGCATGTTCGTGTCGTGCATGAACCCTACAGCTGGCTCCTTCACAATCGACCCTCGCTTACAAAGACATTTTTGCACATTTGCTGTGAGGTAATTGTCAAAACCGTCTGATCAAAAGTAAAAATAATAATCTATCAGCCGTTATGTTATATTACCTTTTTAAATTCAGTTTTCCAGCCTTAGAAGCGTGCCTCCACATCTACAAACAGATCTTGTCACAACACATGGCACACCCTTTGAACAAATTCAGCCTGGTGGTCCAGAAATATTGCGAAACCCTGGTCAATGCTGCTCTGGCGCTGCATAGCAAACTGTCATCCTTCTTTTTGCCTACAGCCATTAAGTTCCATTACGTGTTCAACTTGAGAGATCTCTCTAATATATTCCAGGTAGGGGCAATATTTACTTGATATCAACAGTTTGGATAGACCTAACCCTTTATACGCCGCTTAGATTATCATCGAACGTGCCCGCACCGCCGCCTATGCAACTTTACCGAAAATGGTCTAATGCTTGGCTTGGCACATTGGCTACGCTACGATTAATATTTATTTATAATTTACAGTAGCACTTTGGTCGCGAATTGATTTTGTTTACACCACCCTCTCTTTTAATAATAGACATTCTGATAATTGATCACGATTACATACTTCTTTACATTAAAGTGGTATTTATCGATTTAAATCATTATTTATGTATGCGATTTTAATATTTTCTCGAGTTAAGTAGTTACTATGTTTATAGTACCTATATGGTATGGCGATAGATAAATCACAGACGACAAAAAAAAAATTGTCATTAAGACCGAACTTCCTTTCTATAGAACAAAATGGCTATCATCATTGAGTCCTGGCGGTTCTGTTTTGGAAGTTGACACTATGACCTAACGTTCTACGAGTAGAACATAATATTTTTTTATTACATTTAAGGCAATGTGTTTGTGGGCGACGAGGACGAAAGTGGTACACGCCTACCCAGAAAATGCCACTCACTCTTGCCTACCGAGGTTATAAGATTCCGTGAATACAGACGCTATGTTGGAATTTTTTACTACTTAGTATGTATGTACGTAACAAGTTAAGTTTTATTTTTGTGCTGTAATGTTTTATTTCGCCTGTGATGCTTTAATTTTTCTGAATATGAAAGGAAAATTAAACTTGTTCTTTGGAAAGTGTGTTAGATATTCTTAGAAAATTACATTTGATCAGTGTTATCTATGAACCAAGTGCAGTACCTACTTATTATTTAAATGTCAAGTCAAAAAGTAAATATGTAAACGAGGATTTATTGTATATCTTCAAAACAATGTAAAACAAACAAAAAAAGTTTAATTAAAAAAAAATACGTTTTAATGCGCACAGGCATAAATACACTTCTGCGCACATTATTGTTAATTTTGCATGATTTATTTTTTTATTTTAGCATTATGAGATGAGAAAATAAATCAGCTTTTCAATGAGTCTAACTAAAGCATAAAATGCTGAAGACGCTTAGCATTTGGCAAGGTTTACAGTAAAAAATGTGTGCTAACAAATTAAAATAAATGTGCAATTTAATTAAAATAAAGACAAATTATATTTAAAAATGTTTATTAAAAGAAAAAGAATTCTACGATATAATTAATTCTCGCTCTCTTTAATTCGACTAAGACCGAGTGTTCTATATAAAGTACAAATATATCAATAATTTTATCTAGTGAAATATCATCCCTTCATTACTGTGAACAAAGTTTGCTCTGGCGAAAATCGAATAGTCTAATATAACTTAAATCGACTCTATATGTTCAGGACTCAACGAAAATATTTATTTTGTTATTTTATAGGGACGTTCAGTCGTAATGACATCTTCCATCCCCGACTTCCCCAGGTCTCAATGATGAACTTTATTTTGTTCTTTGAGAAGGCCGCGGGGTCTTAGGAGGATATATTTTTGTTCTTTCTTTATCAAAAAGGGGTTTTCGTTTGACCTCAGTCACCAGATAAACGTAGTCAAGGACGCCCTCAGGCCACGTGGGATGACGATCTGCAAAAGACTGCAGGCGATGAAGAATGCGGCAAGCTGAAAACAGGGCGCTATGGCGCTCATTAGGGGAGGCCTATGTCCAGTAGTGGACTAATATAGGCTGATGATGATGATGATGATGATGATGACCTGATAATGCTACAAGTTTCATATTTTATTGCGACCCTTCTTTGTAGTGAATTCTTAGTACTGATTAAGTCCTGGGTCTGCAAGTCATAATTCGTTTTGTTGTTAATTTGTCTGCAGGGTATGCTGTTTACAACAGGCGACGCTGTAAAGACTCCGTCCGAAGTGGTCAGGTTGTGGATGCACGAGGCGACCCGCGTTTACTGTGACAAATTCGTTGATGCTTCAGACAATGACACCTTCGCCAAGCTTATATCGGATGTTATCAAAAAATCTTGCGAGGTACAACCTTTCGTCCTTTATTTTAACGCATTGAGTAAAAGAAAACAATATACTTATTTATTGTATTTGATAGAACAAAGGTAATGATAAAAATAATAATTGGATAATATCAAAAAAGAAAATTTAGGCAAGGCCAGATATAATAAATACATTGCTCTTGACTAACTTTTTAACGTACTATCTTACCATAGCATAACGGTAGCCTTCCAGTATGTTCGTACTATGTATGAACCATCAGCATGTTTAAATTTTTTCTTACTTCTCTGTCTCTTATTGCTATGATTTTATGGACAGTGGAATACGAATAGTTTTCATAGTTTTTTTCACTTTCGATGTTACTATTGATTAAAATTACAATAAATCAGTAGGCCCATACTTTAATTTTAATTAATTTAAATATTATCGAGAATATCAGGCATTTTGTTTTATATTTTGAATATATTCTTAATCCTTTATCGTCAATTTCTAATTCGTCTGGACACACAAATAGAACAATTAATTATTTTTTGAATGAGTTCATAAAAAAAGCCTTAACCATATTCATGCTTCTAAATCAATCTTCTTTTTATGGGAGAATATATTTGTAAGTCAACTAGTAATAAGTACTGTTAGGCGATAGGCTTGCAACCTGTCACTAATACGCTGGTAAACATAATAGCCTATTTGTGCAAATTGTGGTTACTGAATTATCAACAACTTTTTAAAGTTGTAATTCTATAGCTCTGCCTATCCCACCGTGGGATTACAGGCGTGAGGGTATGTATGTATGTATGTAAATAAGTAAAAAAGTACATGACAGTGGAATAAGACAAAAACCGCGACCCCGAAGAATCACCCTAAAGGAATGCAGTCTGACCGACTGTACTTTTTATTACACGGTCATCAACCGCATATCGAAATCAAACTAACGAATCCAAACTCGCTGGGTGTTAACAGAGTACAGCGGAGATCCTGTTGCCATCTTTTTCATTGTTATCGGGTTTAAAAATTTATTCCAAATATTAGCCCGTTCTAGTAACTGTGCCTGGCGAGATATGACCCAAACATACATACTGACATACAAATGAAGTAAAATAAAGCTTGTAAGAAGATTGTACAGTCAACGGCATAAATAAGTGATCATTTATGTACCTTGTCACTTTAACGTTATGTTTGAAATGCTATACAAAATAGTGAAACGATTGAAAGCGACAAGGTACATAAATTATCACTTATTTATGCTGTTGACTGTACCTAGAGGTAACTTCACAACATAAAATTCAAATTAATTTAAAATTAAATTATTTTTAGGGTTCCGTGCCCGAAAGGAGCCCAATTAATATGCATACGCTGTCCGTCCGTCCGTCTTCCTAACTTAAAACAGCTGTATCTTTTGAACCATAATAGATAGCGGGTTGATTATTTCGAGATTTTGATCAATCGCTTATCTTTAGGTTTTACTACCCTACACGCAGCGATGAATAAAAGTATAAACGATATTCTTTATTATTGAAAGGGCTTCGATGAAAACGTTGTCTTCGAGAAGCCACTGATATATTGCCACTTTGCGGAAGGAGTCGGTGATCCTAAATATTTTCCTATAAAAGATTGGGATCAGATCAAGAAACTGCTGGAAGAGTCACTCTCCGGATACAACGACCTGGTAGCCACCATGAACCTTGTTCTGTTTGAGGACGCCATGTACCACATCTGCAGGTAATTTAGAACTATAAAATAGAACTAAGGTCAGCTGGGACAAGTGCCTGACCGGCGTAGATACCTATTGTTGGTTTGACGCACTTGCCCCGTAAACGCATCCTATGGGTGAATCAACTTTTAAGGTACTCCTTTTCGTTTTCTGTATTAAAACTTTCTTGGTGACTAATGGTTAATAAAAATGTTTGAATATTAAAACCAGAGCACCAAATTTACAGAACTTACACGTTAAACACTTCAAATATTTTTTTATCTTTGAAAAAACCTGATGACTCAGGGGAAAATGCACATTTTTCATACAAATCTAGGGACAACTTCGTCCGCTACGTTACCAACTATATTATTATTTAAAACTGTACTATTTCAAATCAAATCATTTTAAATGCTAGCCTATTTGTCGATAGCAAATATATAGTTTTTCTAAAACGATATAATTTGTGAAACTTGTCAAAAAATGGGGAGTACCTTAAAAGTTGATTCACCCTTATATTATTTGTTAACACCGCAATATCTTTTGATACAGGATCAATCGTATTCTCGAAGCTCCGAGAGGAAATGCGCTACTGGTTGGTGTTGGAGGCTCTGGCAAACAGTCTTTGTCCAGATTATCCGCGTTTATTTCTGCGCTTGAACCGTTCCAAATACAATTGCGCAAAGGTTACAGTATGGCCGACTTGAAGGTTGACTTGGGTAACGTTTTACTTATAAATTTAATAGTGATTGTCATAAAAAATAAATTACGATTCTATTCTACAGTGTAATTTTTTCAGCCGCTTTATATATAAAGGCTGGTCTAAAGAACATCGGGATCATGTTCCTTATGACTGATGCTCAAGTAGCGGAAGAGCGTTTTCTGGTGCTCATCAACGATTTACTCGCGTCGGGAGAAATACCTGAATTATTGGCGGAGGACGAGACCGAAAACGTTATCAATGGAGTACGTGCCGAGGTGAGGTGCTTATACTGCTTCTTAGTTAAACTACATGTATTGAAGAAAATGTACTAAAATACCGCAAAGAACACCCTTCCCATTTATCTGCGTAAATAAAACAAGTCACTACGTCTCGTACCAGGGGCCCTGTACGAGAGGCTTAACACTAACGTAAAAGATTTTCGAAAACTGTCAATTCTATGGAATTAACTTAAGCGCTCGACGCGACCGTCCAGCAGCTTAAGCCCGCTCCACATTCTCGACAAAACTACACGAGACTTGCCGAATACGAGAGTGTGGAGAGAGTATTCGTCTATGTTCGTATTGTCTCGCGTATATTCTTGTACGAATGGAGACATCCATTTCGTGGCGGTAAAAAGGCAAAACATCAAAGGGCTCTCGTGAAGTCTCGTGTTTGCGCGAAACTACCCCTCCACACTCCCGCGCTCCCGCCAGTCGGATATGTAAGTACTTAATTGTAATATGCTACAGCGCATAATACTGTAGCGACAGAAGTTTCGAGGACGTCCATCTTGGATGAAAGTCCAATTACAACTGTGCATGGCGAGAATGTGGTGGGCCGCTCTCGGTTTCGCCCGATCTCGGCAAATATCTCTACAAAACAATCTCGTGTAGTTTTGTCGAGAATGTGGAGCGGGCTTAAGGCCACAGAAAGGCAAATATTAAACTCGATCCGTCCAAAATATTATACTCTATCCTTCCATTCGTCACAGCGGTATATTATATAAAGTTTTTGAATTGTATGTTGCGACATTGTTTTATTCCAGACTAAAGCGACTGGCGTCCCTGACACGCGAGAGAATTGTTGGCGATTCTTTATCAACAGAGTTCGTACCATGCTTAAAGTGAGCAGCTGCTTTTTTATAATCTTAATTTAAAATAAATTTAGATTAAGTATCAGTTCCCGTCCGTGGTCCCGAGAAACACGATTGTGAACTCACCAACGCAATCTAAATAGATATTTAAGTTGCGCTTAAAAAAGGCAAATTTCGAAAATGTTTCTAATAAGTAGGGTAGAAAATTAAAACAATACTTATTAATAGGGTTGGGATTTTGGTGGCAAATCGTGGTTTTAGGATCCATGGAGTCGCTTTTTCCTAATTATTATAATACATGACACTTTGATTTTGACCTTCAGTTCAGTATATTTCAAAATGAACTAAATACATTCGGTTTTTCCATACCTACTAATATTTGCTAGTTTGTAACGCTTTCACAGCAGAGATATCCTCCATACTAAAAATCATTTAAATTGGTTTAGCGGTTTGATTAATAAATTAATTTTGGAATATTAAAATACTGAAGGTCAAAATCAAAGTGGTATGTATTACAATAAATAGGAAACAGCGACTCCATGGATTCTAGAACCACGATTTGCCACCAAAAGTCCTAACTCTACTTATTAGCTAGGGACTATCTTCAATTTCGAGTAACTTAATGAAGAGAATGCTTTTACTCGCAAATGAGTCAATTGTATAAATTCATCGAATTTCATTTTATCGAACGCTATTTTCTAAAATAATGTTTTTAGGATGACTAAAACGAGAAATGCCTTTTGATGTAATAAATAATCTGCGTAATGATACGTGTTGAAAGGTGTTTCGATAATAGCTATTTATGTAACTGGTACATAATGAAGCTTCTTGTGGTACGAGTGCCGAGGTTAGAGCGCGAGCCTGCGAACGCTCGGCACGAGTACCTTAAGAGCTAATTATGTACCGTTGCATATATAACTTTTTTACAAGCTTTAAATGAATTTGTCAAAAAAAAACAATCGCTAACTTTTCTTGCATAGTTTCCTCGATTTTTCTGCTAACAAATTAACTAGGTACTTGTTAGCAAAGTCATTTTCATTATTCCGATAGGCGTTAATAGTTTGTGAATTTTATTGCCAAATGTTTACTTTCATGCAAGTTTTGATAGTTACTAAAACAGTTCTGACAATTTATCATAAAAATTGGAATACCAAACGAAACGCCATTTTGTTGATATCCATATTGAACGTAACCAAATAACAAATTTATGGATATTAATCATATAATCATCTATTTTTATCAAAAAATAATAATATTTAAATAGATAATTAGTCTCAAAATTAATTTTGTTTTTAATATACCTACGTAATTTTAATTGGTTTACTAAACGCCAAGACTGATTTCCGGAATGACCGTAACCATGGTAATATCAATGCTATAGTGCTTATAGAATTATGATTACCATGGCAACGCTCATTATAGACTTGTTTTTACGCTTCTGTTACGCTATGCGCGGTATTCTGATACCATTAACGATATCAATATTGGTCGTTTATACCGTTTATAATACGCGAGTGATGATGATTACAAGTAATAATGCAACTATCAGGGGTGTACATAAATATACAAAACTACGCAGCCGCTGTTCCATCGAATCATTTGCTTTTAACTTTAAATAATAAAAAGCAAATGAGCCGTGTCATGAGAAAAGTACAATGCAATAAGGTCTATTTTAGATACTATAACCTTATTGTATTACACTACCTACTTAACACTAGGGTTTGGGTAGAAATATATAATTAAGCGATGAATACCGAATCTGACTGAGAAAGATAAAGGCGTTCAGTTTCGACCAAATTTAACCAAACAAATTTTAGCGCGTGCATTCTCAATAAGGCAGCAGGGCTTCCGTCGATAACATCGAACTTATAAGGCTGCCTAATTGACTGAGCGCCGTTTTTAAGAGAATAACACCCCAGGTCGTTCTGTGCTTCTCTCCGGTGGGGGCGACGCTGCGCGTGCGCGCGCGCAAGTTCCCGTCGCTCGTGAACTGCACCTCCATCAACTGGTTCCACGAGTGGCCTGCCGAGGCGCTCCGCTCTGTCTCCAAGCGGTTCATCGCCGAAGTAGAAGCTTTACCGGTAATTTGCGCTTTCTTACCAACGCATTTTTGAGGGGTTCCATATTCATGCGGTACCAACGCCGATCCCACTTCTAAGCCTATCACTATGGTCATCAAGGGTTGAATCTTCTTACCAGCAATAGGTTGCTTGGTTGTAAGGTTTGCAACAATCCGTGCCCTCCAATTTTGTTTAATCATTTTTATCTACGTCCATACGTACGTTTTCCGTGTGGTTGCCGGCTTAGAATTGTGCCACTCCATGTCTTCCCGTGGAAGTCGAAGAGGCGACTAAGGGAATAAAGGCTTGTAGTACTGTTAGGCGATGGGCTTGCTACCTGTCACTAATATACACTGTTAAACATCTTAGCCTAATTGTGCAAATTGTGGTTACAGAGTTATCAACAAGTTTTTAGAGTTGTTGGTAATTCTGTAGCTCTGCCTACCCCACTCTGGGAATGAAGGCGTGAAGGTATGTATGTATGTATGTATCTACGTCCATATCATAACTTCCCTAAATGTGTTCAGAAACGATAAGCAAATGGCCTATATTATAACCCGTCGGGTCATAATATTGTATTATCAAACCGCGATTAGAATACAACTGAGCACATATGTCGTTTCTGAATTAATTCATGAAATGACATTGTCAATGGTAGAGTGGATAAATGAAAATACTTATTTATGTACGCAGAAGTTATAAACCTTGGGAAAAAAACATAAATTAAATTACATACTTTAAAAAAATACAAATAATATAATAATTAAATTTAGGAACACCATCAAAAATTATTAATTCATAACACCATCGTCTTCAGAGCTGTCCGTATGGTACAGAGAACACAAAATAGATAATTAGTGTGCTAAATAGTGTTAAATATGCATGTTCACATCTAACAGCATAGAACCAGTTTACTGCTGTACCTACCTATGGTGACAACTTCTTCATTACGAGGAATTTCCAAGCATAGGTAGAGTTGTTTGTTATACGAACTGAATGATTATGATGAAGCAATTCTTTGTAAAACTTTTATCTATAAGTGTCTGCAGTTAAACTATGAAGATATCATAGATTGACTTATAATTAATTATATTTATTTATTATATGTACTTTTGTGCTAACGGTACTTCCGAAGTGTATTCTAATCGCGGTTTGATAATACTGAATCTCATTATAACCTGCTGGTTAGCCGATCGCTGTAATGTCTTTCTTTAGGTGAGGTTAGCATGATGTATAATTGGGCGATTGCGAGCATGTGGTGTGATAACTACTATTATTGATACGAGTATATTATAGCTGGATTTGGTGGAGCCGGTATCCAACTTCATGTCCCACGTGCATCAAAGCGTAAATCATATGTCGGCGATATATTTCCAAAATGAGAAAAGATACAACTACACGACACCGAAGACTTTCCTCGAACAAATCGCACTCTACAGCAAACTGCTCAACGAAAAGACTTCCAACTTGAGAATGATGATAACCAGGTTGGAAAACGGGTTGGAGAAGCTGGCGTCGTGTGCTGCCGATGTCGCAGTGCTAAAGGTACTTTATTGAGTTCATCATGTCAGCCGAAAGACGTCCACTGCTGGACATAGGCCTCCCGCAAGGCTCTCCACTCAGACCGGTCTTGTGCTTTTCGCATCCACCGCTTTGCCGCGATCCTTACAAGGTCGTCACTCCATCTTGTTGGAGGCCTACCCACAGATCGTGTCCCGGTCCTCGGACGCCACTCAAGAACCTTCTTGAGTTACATTTTTGGAAATTTGTTTTTTACACATTATCAGAGGTAAGAAGTTTCAATACGTTAGACTGTTGCAATACTTGCAATCAAACTAGAGTTAAAACGATTTTTTTTCCGATATCCATAGTTGTGTAATAAAAGAAAACGAAACAAAAACGATCCACCTAATAAAAAAAGATATTTAATACAAGATTTTACAGAGGTTTCTATAAAATTATAAGAGTCAGATGCAATTCCTGCATCGAAGTCCACGAACACACAGCAGCACATTTTATTTGGTTTGTGATAAGTGATAAGAGCAGATAGGTAATAATTAATTTTTCAACATTCTTGACGTGATTGTTGTTGTTTTATGCTTAATTGCGACCCTGTCCGGATCAGGTTTTCTCAAACATGCTATTAGTAGCTTTGAGCTCAAAATTATCTTTACGCGATTCTATTGTCAAAAGAATTGTGTTAAGTGGATAATTTTGAGCTTGAATATCCACCTACTTCTTTCTGCTTTTGACTGCAGATACAGTCGACTACAAAAAGTGGATACATCTCTTCGTAGTCAACGGTACCTCATGACAGCGAGTAGGTTCATAGTGTAATTCGTTGAGTGGTCAACACATTCCACTATGTAGGTACTTTACCACACTTACTGTACTAAAGGAGAATCTTACCTAAAAAAAATCGAAAGGAACACCTATCAGTCTATAAAGAAGCATTTATTTTAATGTAACCACATTTAGTGGACTACGCTCCGAACTAGAAACCATGTATTTAGAATTGCCATTTTTTTTAAATAAAAAAGGTATTTTTGACTTATAAAAACTGGAGTTTATTTTAAATATGCAAAACTACTCTTTATCTTCTTAAGTGTAAAAAGTGTAAGGTAGGACTAACATTTATTAAAAATCCCCAAGGGATGAAATATTTTGGCTGGTTTTACTTATTTTCTTAGGCTATAATTATTTTTCATCTCGACAACAAGGAAGGAAGCCATAGATATATGATTCTTTTTACCCGACTGCGTCAGAAGGAGGGTTATGTTTTTCGAGCGTATGTATGTATGTATGTATGTATGTATGTATGTATGTATGTATGTATGTCTATTTCTGGGCACGCTCTGCAGCCTAAACGGCTTGACCGATTTTAACATACTAGGTGTCATTCGATTCGTCTTAATTGCCGAAGTGACATAGGGTATATAATATTTCAAAATGGCGTCTGCAAAAACAAAGAGGCGGTTTAAAAAAAAAAAAAATGTTTATTATAGCAATATGGGTCTCAAATGAAAGCTAGTAAATAGCCCATTCCAAATATATATACATTATAATACTTTGATGCTACCATTTAGACAGGGAAATCAAAAAGGACGTTAATTGTTAAGTAATAAATATTTCTTGTTGAGCTGTAAACGCCTACAATATAAACCATTAAGAAAGTAGTGTAATAATTAATAATTCACGAATACCTACTACATACTTGATTAATGCATATTGATGTTATAGTATAAATTGCTGGCTAATACCTACCTAATGCGCCATCCTGCCTACGCATGTACAGTTTATTTAAGTAAAGATACACGGAATAGGTAACCTCAATGTAGGTGCTTAGTCTAGTACCCAGGTACACGTATGACGTACTGACCGTTGAGGAACTAAATTGTTACCCCCTTACTTATAAACATGGAATAAGCTTGGAATAGTTTATGCCATGCTTTGTCTTTATCTGTAATTGTGACATTTGCATCTGACAGAAAGTGACAAAGCATTGCATAAACTATTCCAAGCTTATTCCACGTTTATAAGTAAGGGGGTTAGAGATTAAGAGAAGTTTAGTTGATTTATACCTACTTCAATTTCTCGGCCTAAGTAGGTATCTACAATCTGTTCGATCGGCCTCCATCTAACCAAATGAACTAATCTTACGTTACTACTGGGGATCGATTTTTGAATGCACGATGCTTCTTTTGCTAAAATGAGAGTTCCGCTTGTAATTTGTTACTTATAGCTTCGTGACATTAAAAAATCGAGCTCCAGAGCTCATTTAACGTTTGGTTATATTAATAAAACCACTATTTTATTAATAAAAACTAAAAAAGGTGAAATAAACTAAATTATTTAAATAAAAACAAAAAACCCGACTGCAGTAAAAAAAACAACTGTAAAGCGAGAAACAAGCTATATAATCGATAGGTAAATACTTATAATGTACCATGCAATGATTTTTTGTTTGATACCTCGTTAACAAGTAATGCAATTTATACCAATATACATACAACTTGAATAGTGGAAAAGGTATTGCAGGCGGGGACAAGCAATGAATTATAAAATGTACTTAAGTATTTTCTTGAAACAAAAAACATTTGGATTAATAGCTTGTCCCCCCGCCTGGAAAACCTTTTCCACTATTCAAGTTGTATGTATATTGGTATAAATTGCATTACTTGTTAACTAGGTATCAAACAAAAAATCATTGCATGGTACATTATAAGTATTTACCTATCGATTATATAGCTTGTTTCTCGCTTTACAGTTGTTTTTTTTACTGCAGTCGGGTTTTTTGTTTTTATTTAAATAATTTAGTTTATTGTATTACTATTTTTAACTTCTTTTACAATTATTTTTTCTTATAAATTTAATATCAGGGGGACACTCTCACACAAATCCAATTCCCTAAAAAATTGCATAGGAGCTTCCGAAAATGTAATGTGTGAGTAAAACGTTTCAATACGCGTGCATCAAAAAGGGCATAATAATTTGATCTTAATTTTATAATAACTAGGTGACCTTAGCGGAGCAAGAAATAATACTCAAAGTCAAGAATAGAGCCGCTGAAGAACTCATTGATGTAGTGGGCGCAGAGAGTGAAAAAGTGTCCAAAGAAAAAGCGTTTGGTAATATTTATTTTCCGTAACTGCTAATTAGTTTAGCAGCTTATTAGGGTTTTATTGCTGTATTAATTTTAACCCCTTTTTGTTTAGCCCTTGTCTATACATTTTTCTTCACCCATTTAATGTCGTATCCTCAATACAGCTGCCGAAGAGGAAAAGAAGGTGAAGGTTATTGAAGAAGACGTCACAATAAAGGCAAAAATTTGCGCTGATGACTTGGCCAAGGCTGAGCCTGCTCTAATCGCGGCTCAAGAGGCCTTGAACACTTTAAATAAGAACAACTTGACGGAGTTAAAGGCCTTCGGATCTCCGCCTGATGCTGTGGTCACTGTTACCGCAGCCGTGCTCGTTCTGTTTGCTAAGAAGGGAAAGATTCCTAAAGACAGGTCTTGGAAGTCTTGCAAGGTACGAGTATATACATTTGATGAATTCTCCGATATTTTGGCTCTTATAACAACAACGTAAGTAACCTAAAACAATGTAGGTAAGTATGGTGTTTATAAATTACGAAGACGTGTCCAGCTACTTACGAAGCAAGATTGTGTAATTATTCAGTCAGCCAAATAATCGGTCTTTTCATTTTGAAATGACTTTCTATCAAAAGGAAACTCACTCAAATCGGCAAACACATCTTATTGACCTTATTGTATTATGACACGTTTAGTTCACCTGACACTTTATTTTTCCAGACTATAATGGCAAAAGTAGATCAATTCTTGAATGACCTGATCTATTACGACAAGGAGAACATCCACCCTGACGTAATAAAGGTTTGTAACATTTCCCATCAAATGTGCGTGTAATTTTCTACATATCGCACACAGACCTGTGATTTCATAAAGTAGTGCACTAGTGTGTTCTTTAAATTGGAACCTTATGGATAATATCATTATAACACTATGGTAATTTTACTAATTGCATTACTTTGGTTACCGTGATATTGAACTGTGAACCGTTGGTTTCTGTGACCAGGCGGTGCAGCCGTACATTAAAAATCCAGAATTCAACCCGGATATCATCCTTACGAAGTCGGCGGCCGCAGCTGGATTGTGCTCGTGGGTGATCAACATCTGCAAGTTCTACGACGTGTTCGTGGTGGTCGAGCCCAAGCGGAGGGCGCTCAACGCGGCCAACGCCGAGCTGCAGGCTGCCAGGGATAAGCTCTCCTTCTTGACTGATCAGATTCATGTAAATAAATGATAGTTCCTTGATACATTAGTCACTGTTGAGCAAATTGTCTCACAAGGGTGGAAAATACACAACGAAGCATTCTCTTCTTCGTATCGTACGTATTGCACTTACAAAATAAACGCATACAATAGTTTATTACGTAATAATAAACTAATAGGTTAGGCTAGTTACCGTTCAAGTTCAAGTCTATTATTTATTTTCAATTTGGCTACATTAAGACTCGTAATCTAGTCGGAGACTTCTGCCAGTGTTCAGGTTGGAAGCTACAAGTGATCCGTGGAAAGGTTTTTCCTAAAGAAGTTGCTGATAGGTCATTTTTATTATGTGTTTGTGTTAAAGGAATTGGAAGAAAAATTGGGGGTGCTAATGAAAGCTTTCCAAGAAGCTGTAAATGATAAAATGAAATGCCAGGCTGAAGCTGATGCCACCAATTACACCATCGACTTAGCTAATAGACTGGTCAACGGTTTAGCTTCGGAAAAGATCAGGTATGTCTTTACTATTCTTTAACATGTTCTTTGCCCAGTGCAATATATAAAGGTCACTGTTAAGAATACATTATAATGTTTAACTACTGTTTATAAATCAAATTATATTGACATTCAATGTCATTCAAATTCCGACATTGACTTTGTGATTATGTGCCGGCTCGTTTGGCTCGTTTAGTGGCCAGTATATGACAGTCAGCAGAAAAGAACGCCACTAGTCCCTGTAGGTCACCCAGAAGTAATAATGAGATAAATAAAAGCAATAAACATGTCATAGATTTAAGCTCTGGCAGAATCACGAGTTACAATTTTACGAACCTAGCTCATCGTATATCGGGATCTGCATCTACTTTGAGTGAATTTGTTGGTCTCAGGTGGTCTGAAACTGTGGTGAGGCTGAAAGAGTCCGGAGTAATGTTGCCCGGTGACGTGCTGTTGGTGAGCGCGTTCATCTCCTACGTCGGTTGCTTCATGCGCCGCTACAGATTGCTACTAATGAACGACGACTGGGTGCCCACCCTCGGTAATACTGACGTGAGTATTTACACTACTTTAACTTCACTTGTTTGTCCTGGAATTTTGCAAGTCAATTTTGAACCAGTTCCCGTCAATTTAATGGGCTGAAATTTGTAAACCCGGTGACAATTCAATATTATGGTTAATTGGCAGCTGACGGATGCAAATTACTTATGTCATAATAATGTCCAACGATATCCGTAGTATGAATATGAGTAAAATTTATTGAAAAAAAGAGAACATCATTGCAAAAAAGTGATAGAATTTCATTGTTGAAGTACCTAAATAATCTATTTTTTTTTATATTATGTTATAAGGGAGAATAACCTCTATATCTACGTAAGAGGAGCATATTCGTAAAGTTATACAGGTATAGTGCAAAATGATTTTCCTTCGGGAAAACTCGGATTTCAATCGGAAAACGATGGCACCCGAACTGTCAATCAATGATTGTATTAAATGAGTGACGTTTTCATATCGAACTTTATTGTTTATTGTCAAATGACAAAGTGACAAATGACAGCATATGGCACTGTATAATATAGAGATGTTACAACCACCTTCAATAGCTTTGAAAATACTCAGTTTTATTGTCATTAGTAAACAAAACATTATCTTCACTTTAAAACATAAAGTACAACAAAAAAAAGCTTATTGGGAAATATTTACAAGAATAAAACTCAATACCTGCCTACTTAAAAACAGCATCTACTTACGGGGCTAGTATGAAGAAAAAAATGTCACTGGCGTCCCTCTCGCACCTAAGTAAATAACCCGCGTGTGAGAGGGATGCAAACAACATGAAGACTTTCATACTAGGCCCGCTAGGATGCTTATATGTACCGTCATAAGTGATGATTTCCTTGCCGCTTTTAATCGTTTGACAATTTCGTATGACATTTCAAACACGACGTTAAAGTGACTAGGTTCATAAATGATAACTTACTTATGCCGGTGACTGTACTTAACATTAATATTTTACCTACTGCATATTTGGCTCGATATTCTCAACATTTTCCATTTCACAATCTGAGTAACAGTCAGGCATATCATATTTAGATTCGTCAGTGCTTTCATTTACATTAATTACAATCCTATCAATGTGATCATCCATCGAGTGTTCCTGTGACCGATATTCATTTTCACATTTGATGGCATGATCACAAACTTTCTTCCGTTCATCCGGGCCAATTATATTTATTTTTTCTTCAATAAATTTTTCTACCGTACCCATATTCATGTCTATGTTCCTTTTTGATACGTAACCTTTTATCTGTGACCATGTCATGTGTCATTTTCAAGAGGGTTGAAGTCGGGATGGTATGGCGGTAACCTTAACACTTCGTGCCCATGTTGATGTTATGTCGACAAATAATTTCGTATAGTTGTATTTTTGAAAATGATGAATCATGGGGAATATTGTATTTTTGTAACCAGCTTATCATAAGCGGCTTTGCGGTATTAGAGTTGGGCAGGCGTTCCACATATTTATTGTGATAAGCAGCATTGTCTACTACTAATACAGAATTTGGAGACAAGTTAGGAATAAGTTGATTCTGTAACCATTTTTCATAATTGACATTATTCATGGCATCGTGATAATCACCGGTCTTATCAGTAGATTTGTACATAAGTAGAGCACCCGGTACAAATCCTTTGGCACTACCTGCATGTATTATAATAAGGCGTTGACCTTTTGAGATTAACTGTTTCACTCCTTTATCCGTAGAATCGATCCAGCACTTCCCTGTTAAATTGGATGTATGAACATAAGTTTCGTCCGTATACACAATATCTCTGCCTTTTAAGTCTAACGTCATATTTTTCCATCTGCATTTTTCTATTGTATTGCGTAGTATCTTTCTTAGTGTGAAATCACAGCCTTTGAAATTCATTGTTTCTATTAATTTGGACTTTAGTGCTCTTATTGTAGGAACTTGTTATGAAAGTTATAAACCATTCGTTGTATCACTGCGTAATCAAAATCATCAAGATCTAGATAGAATTTCTTGCGTGGTCTACCCAGCTTAATATTGTTTGTGATGGTATTTTTATTTTTTCTATATTCTTCTTCCTGGTTCAATTTTTTTCTTATTGTAGGTTTAGATATGCCTGTTGCGTTCGAAATTCGCTGTTATTGCTATTTTTGAATTTGTTATTTTCTGATATGAAATACAGGTCTATTAAATATAATTCCTTGGACTGAATTTTTTAACCGTTTTCGAGGTATCGGCGTAGTAATACAACCTTTTTATAAGTAAATTGTAAATAGAATCAAAACTATAGCGAATATTTTAATTGCGTGTTAGCCACTCTATAGATATATTGGTCTGCTGATGCGACTTACCCCTACGGCTGTAAGATGGGTACTGAAGCTAATTGAGAGAGCACGATAAATACGAACTTTTCCAATAAAGTACGAAGGTAAATCATTTTGCACTACATCTGTACTTCAGTATTAAACTTAATATACAAAATATGTACTGATATATAGCAAAAACCGCATATATTTTCATACATAAATAGTATTGATTGACGAAAGAGATATACATCGAAAGTAAGTGGAAGGGTCAAAAGGGCCCGCCCTAGGCGTACTTTTTCGAATCAAATCGGAGAAATACTGGAAAAGGGCCGAATCTTAAGTACCCGAAACCGACGTGCGTGCATTGACTCGATGAATGTGGAAGAAGCGAAAAAAAATTGTCAAGATCGTAGCAAGTGGAAAAAAGTGGTCTCTACCTGGCGATCTGGGAAACAGGCGTGATTTAATGTATGTATGTATGTATAAATAGTACATGATATTTAATAAAAGATTTTTCCGTCATATGCTTCTGACACCAAATCGCATCCGTCAGCCGCCCTTTAATTATTGCTCCATCGAGCTGATCTGATTATATAGTCGGAAGGTGGCGTCGGGATATTTTGCTGTATATAATGTAAACAAAGAAAAAATAAACGTTTAAAAAATTAATTTGATATTTATTTATTAATATATTGAGGTTAAATTATAAGTTAACGTTAGTAATATTTTCTAATAAAAAACGAACCTTGGTTTAGTATGATGATTCAACTATAATACGATCAAACAAAAATGAATTGAAACAAAGTTGAAGTTGTGACCCTGGACAAGATGCATTCGACGAACGTTATCGAAAATGTATAAGATGTAGACAAGCTGCCAGATGGTCTTGTCCAGCGATTGTCAATTTCATACATTTTGCCAGTATTCAATAATCGTTTACGCGTTTTGCATCTTGTCTGTGCAGAGTCCAGATATAAATAATAACTTCACATTCGTTTGAACGTTGTCTGGAATCCTATGGTTGTCCATTATTAAAACTTTTTCAGCCAAAAATTTACACGACAGAGGGTCTGGAGCCGTTGACGATGTTGACGGACGACGCGCAAATCGCCTGCTGGAACAACGAGGGGCTGCCCACGGACACCATGAGCTCAGAAAACGCCACCATCCTCACCAACTCCGCCCGCTGGCCGCTCATGATCGACCCGCAGCTGTGAGTCTGCACGACAGCCTTTGTTTCTCAGAATATAATGATGAAAAAACATGGCAAGAGCATGCTCAGCGTAGGGTTCCGCTTCTGTCACCGTTAATACAAAGAAATCATCACCGTTCAATGATTCTTTTTTCAAGATTCAATTTTACAACTTGGTCAGCGTGATTCATAGTACGAGTATAACTTTTCCAAATCACAGTCTCTGAATTTTGGACGGACGGACTGACAGACGTAATGACAAAATCCTAAGGGTTATTTCTATATTTGTTTCACCATCGAGTAGATCGTAAATATATTTTGAATACACGGCGTCTAGCCCCGCTATTTAATTGTTTATACATTGACGCAACCTTGCAACGTCAATTTGACTGGCGGAACGCCGTCGAGGATTGAAAACAAACATACAGATCACGCCAAACTTCGAGTCCACTCTGAACACTGCAACGATTCGCGTCGCGCAGTACAAGAACTGACTGTACATGTACGTACTATACGAGCAGGTATGAGTGAATAGCTTGGGTTTGGATGGAAAGGTCGAAAGCAGAAAGTTTGACTTAGAGACTTTGTTTCGACTAGTTATGAGACAAACATGCTAAAAGTCCCCAGCTCTCGGAGGTAAACCCTAGGGCACAAAGAAGGTCCCGTTTTCTGGTTTGCCACTGTATACGAAGTACTTTTCAACCAATAGCTTTTGCCCGCAACTCCGCCCGCATAGAAGTCGTTTATCACTGCGCCCTCGAGAAATGTCCAATTTTTCAGGATTAAATCTATCCTTTGTCCTATTCCAGGAACCTATATGTGTGCCAAGTTTCATTTCAGCGTTTGAAGCGTGATTGAGTCAAACATACAATCTTTCTCATTTATAATATTAGTAATTAATATAAAAATAAAACTTGTTGCTTGCAGGTTTTATTTCTAACCATTAACATTTCCTTTTAGATCGACTATGGTATATATTAATTTAAAGTTTTATTTACTTTAAGGCAAGGCATAAAATGGATTAAATCTAGATACGGGGACGCCTTGGTGGTAGTCCGTCTCACACAGCGCAACTATTTAGATCGTATCGAACGAGCTATCATTAATGGCGAAGTTGTGATTTTGGAGAATATTGGGGAGACCGTTGATGCCGTGCTGGAGCCGTTACTTGGCCGAGTACTCATAAGAAAAGGAAAAGTGGTTAAGGTAACATTAATCAAATTGCTAAAAAGTTATACAATTCAATTTACAACGTACAATCAGTAGTATAAAATGGTAAAAAACTTAAAATTTTTTTTCAGATTGGTGATAGAGAAATAGATTACTCTCCTAATTTCCGCCTGCTGCTACAAACTAAGCTTGCCAACCCGCATTACCAACCCGAGATGCAGGCTCAATGCACGCTTATTAATTTCACCGTCACTAGAGACGGGTGAGTGTCTAGGATCTACTCGTGTTTCATTACAAGATGTTAAGTTATGTTTGTAACGAGATCCGATGTAACATAATATACTAACACTTTTTACAGACTTGAGGAGCAACTGTTAGGAGAAGTAGTAAAAGCTGAAAGACCCGACTTAGAATCGTTGAGAGCTGGTCTAACGAAACAAATGAATGATTTCAAAATCACTTTAAAGACACTTGAAGATGACCTATTAAAGCGGTTGGCTAATGCCGGCGCGGACATTCTAAGTGACTCAGCGTTGGTAATAAACTTGGAAACCACCAAAAAAACTGCTGGGGATATTGAAGTAAAAGTTGAGGAGG
Source organism: Acleris emargana (assembly GCA_927399475.2). Classification (NCBI taxonomy): domain Eukaryota; kingdom Metazoa; phylum Arthropoda; class Insecta; order Lepidoptera; family Tortricidae; genus Acleris; species Acleris emargana. The sequence continues at coordinate 14,491,440 of OV656852.1, forward strand.
GGAAGATAACAGCAGTTAAGATTGACGACGCTCGAGAAAAATACAGGCGAGCTTTTAGATTTAGGCTTATTGTAGTCATTATACCAATATATTTTGCTATCCCGGCGGGATAGGCGTCGTTAGCATTGGGCTGCTACCTATCTAGGAGAAGGAAAACTCCAAATTCAAACCCGACCCTGCATAATGGACCATGCGAGCACCATTTAAAAAGTTTATACCCCAGGAGGGTACTGGCAATGCCAGAGAATCCCTCCCTAGGCCTAGCCTGGGCAGCCCTTCGTACTCTGGGGGGGGCAAAATAGTGCGCGTATGTTCGGATCCCTCCGGGGATCGGAACGGCGGCGATGCCGTTTGCCACGCGTCACGCTGTGTTCGCAGGGGGGTTGGCAAAAAGCGGGCCGCTGAAAGCCGCCTTGCTACGATGAATGTTTGTGGAGGGATGGAACATAAATTAGATGAGGTATGTATGATGATGAAAGAGAGAAAGCTGGATGTTCTATGTGTGACTGAGACGAAGAAAAAAGGGGTGAGTACGTCCACACACGGAACCTTGACGGCTTTGTGGTCCGGAGTTCCGGTATCCGAGCACGGTCGTCAGGGAGTTGGCATCGTACTCACAGAGCGAATGGCTGAATGTATGCAAGAGCATGAATGTGTGAGCCCAAGACTTCTCTGGGTGAGAGTCAAGGTAGGTCTCACCCGTTTATTCGTAATTGGGGCTTATGCCCCAGATACGAATAAATCTAAAAAAGAAAGGGAGGAGTTTTGGGAAAGTTTGCATGAGGTTTCAACAAAATGCAAGGAGAATGAGAGGATTATTTTGCTAGGCGATTTTAATGGTTGGACAGGCGTGCAAAGGGATGGTTATGAATCGGTACTGGGTAAGTATGGTGATGAGCGAGTGAACGAGAATGGCAAATGCCTTCTCAATGTATGTTTGGCTAAGAATCTCTGCGTGACAAACACTTTGTTTGATCACAAAGAGATTCATCAGTATACGTGGAGACGTCAGAATGAGAAGTCTATGATAGACTTGATGATTGTGGATGAACGGTTGCGTAACAAAGTTGTAGATACCAGAGCATTTCGAGGAGTTAGCGTAGGTTCAGATCACTACTTAGTGGTAACACGAGTAAGGGGTCTGTTCACACGTTGGCGCCATCGTGTTCCCGTACCGACAACTGCGTTAGAGAGGATAAAAGTAGAGAAACTGAATGACGAAGTTATACAAGATGAATACGTAAGAAAGCTGAAAGATCGTTTTGAATGTGTTAATAAAATGAATGACAGTGAAGTCGAGAATAATGTAAATAATGTATGGGAGATTATGAAGAATGGCATGGTCAAATCGGCCACTGAAGTATGCGGTGTAGTAAAAAGAAGAAAAAGTAAGAATGAACGTCCGGAATGGTGGGATAGAGAGGTAGATGATGTCGTGAAAGAGAAGAAAAAGTGTTGGTTGGATTTTGTAGCTGTAGATCCAGGACAAGATCTAAGCGACAGAAAGAAAAAAGAGTATAATAGATCAAAGAAAAGAGTGAAAGAAGTTGTGGCTAGAAAGAAAGATTTACTGAATGAAAAGTATGATAGGAGTTTCTCTGACAACTTCCGGTCGAATATTAAACTCTTTTGGAGCTTGATTAAATCGGCTCGGGGGAAATCAGAGAAAACTAAATTAAGCGCGGTGAGGGATGAGTCTGGAGACTTAATATGTGAGGAAGAAAAAATGCTTGATAGATGGAAAACTTATTTTGAAAGCTTGTTTGAATGCGAAGATATTTGTCGTGAGCCAGAAAGCATGAGTAAAGATGCAAGTAGCGAAGATGAAAGTGTGATTAGTATGAGTGAAATCATGAAAGCTTTAAAAAGTATGAAAGCGGGAAAGTCAGCAGGTTGTGATAGAGTGTCGATAGAAATGCTGAGGAGAGGAGATGGCCTGGTGGGTAGTCTGTTGTACCGTCTTTTCAATGCATGTTGGAATAGCGGCCGAGTCCCAGAAGATTGGGTCAAGGCCGTTATCGTCCCTCTGTATAAAGGAAAGGGGTCACAGCAAGACTGCAAAAACTACCGCGGTATCAGCCTCCTTAGTGTTGTCGGCAAAGTATATGCGAAGATTCTAATAGAAAGGGTATTGAATGTTACGAATGACAAAATCTGGGATGTACAAGCGGGATTTCGAAAGGGAATGGGATGTACGGATCAGGTCTTTTCACTACGGTCCATCACAGAAAAGTTCGTGGCTGTGAACCAAAAGGTTTTCTGTGCTTTTGTGGACCTGGAAAAGGCCTATGATAGGGTAGATAGAAAGGAGTTGTGGACGGTGCTGTCTATGTATGGAGTGAGCAGCAACCTGGTGCAGGCTTTGAGGTCCCTTTATGAGGGCTCCAGAGCCTGTGTCAGGATCAATGGGGCATACTCGGCCTGGTTTAATATCTCTAAAGGTGTTAGACAGGGCTGTGTTGCCTCACCATGGCTGTTCAATCTATTCATGGACAGTTGTATGTGGGATTTGAAAGAGTATGATAAGGGTTTGCGTATGCAAGAGTTGCTAATCAAATGCCTCTTATATGCCGATGATCAAGTTATACTTGCCTCATCGGTACTTGAGTTGCAGGAGATGGTGACAGTAATGAATGAGGGATTTAAGAAAAAGGGGATGAAAGTAAATGTTGCGAAGACCAAGGTCATGGTGATAGAGAAGGATGAGGAGATGACTGAGTGCGTGATAAATATAAATGGTGAATTAGTAGAACAAGTGAGCGAATTTGTGTACCTGGGAAGTATGTTTACAAGAGATGGTAAGTGTGAGAAGGATATCGAGAGGAGGGTGAATGCGGGGAATCAAATTAATGGGGCCCTGCACTCCTTTGTGAGCAGACAGAGCGTTTCACAAAAAGCCCGGCTGGCTGTTCACAATGGAGTGCTAGCCCCTACCCTGATGTATGGTAGTGAATGTTGGGTGTGGCAGGACAAGCATGTTAGTCGTGTAAATGCAGTTGAAATGCGTTCTTTGCGTAGTATTTGTGGTGTGAAACTGATTGATAGAGTTAGAAATGAAAAAATCAGAGAGAAATGTGGAATGAAAGAAGACGTAGTGACTAAGATTGAAAAGGGCATGCTTCGATGGTTCGGTCATTTGGAAAGGATGGATGAAAGTAGATTGACGAAAGAGATATACAGATCGAAAGTGAGTGGAAGGGTCGGAAGGGGCCGCCCTAGGCGTACTTTTTCGAATCAAATCGGAGAAATACTGGGAAAGGGCCGAATCTTAAGTACCCGAAACCGACGTGCGTGCATGACTCGATGTATGAATGTTGAAGAAGCGAAAGAAATTTGTCAAGATCGTAGCAAGTGGAAAGAAGTGGTCTCTGCCTACCCCTCTGGGAAACAGGCGTGATTTAATGTATGTATGTATGTATTTTGCTACTAGCTCCTGTTCACAACTTCCTTCGTGTAGATTTCGATTTTCGTTATTCCGTCGGGAACTTACAATTTCCGGGATGAATAATAGGATGTGTTAGTCCCTTAAAAACTGTAAGTGCGTGTTCTAAAAGGACACAAAAAAGCTTACTCGGCTCCGTATCTCCTATCATCAACGCCCCAAAAGCTCTTTCCCTTCTGTGGGAGGAGGAACACTCTCTGCCGGCCTTTGTTCCACCTGTGAAGACACTCCCACCGGGTCATTCATTACCGTGGCGCACGTGGCGGTAGATGCCGAGAAAACTTGATAAAGTGGGGACCGAGGACCACTGCAGTTGCGATGACTCACCACAGTCCATGGCGCACCTCCTGCACTGCCCCCGTGCTCCGACACCTGCACGTGGCAGGACCTATATGACGCCACTAGCAATGCCGTTCGCGTGGCAGAATATTGGTCAGCTCATAATATGACATGCCGTCGACGCGCTAAGAAGACTAAGTAAAGGACACAATTTTTTTCCGATTCTGAAGCCGCACGCCGGTAGCCGTAGTATAATAATCGGCCAGAAATGGAATCTTGCATAACTTTGTGTACTCGTACTTGTATTTGCAGGCGAGCAGCCACCCGCGCTTCACTGCTGTACTTCATCATGAACGAGATATACAAGATCAACCCGATGTACCAGTTCTCGCTGAAAGCCTACAGCGTCGTGTTCAAGGATGCGCTTTCCAAGGCTGAGCCGGCGGACGACCTCGAGGTTCGGGTCCGCAACCTGCTCGACAACATCACCTTTTGCGTCTTCGTGTACACTTCCCGCGGCCTTTTCGAGAGGGATAAGCTGGTGTTTTTGTTCTTGATTGCACTGCAGGTAAATATCAAAGGCAAAACATTCATCGACCTTTGCTTTAAATGGCGTGAAACCTTTACCATTTATTTGCTCTAAGGTCTTAAAATCTGAGGGAAGATTGGATGCGAAAGAACTGGACTTCTTGTTGAAATTTGCTGTAGCGCCTGAAAATTCACCGTATCCTTGGCTTTCGAATAATGGTTTTGGTGGCATCATAGCGTTATCGAAAATGGACGCTTTTGAAAACTTGGACAAAGATATAGAAGGAGCAGTAAAAAGGTATTGTATTAGTATTGTGGTTAACTAGCTTTTGCCTGTGACTTTTATAAAAGTCGGCTATTTTGTTGTAAATGCAATTTTCGTTAGATATCGGGAATTCAAGTTTCACGAAACAAGCACAATTATGTCCTCTAATAAAATAACGCAGTCCTTTTAATGTTTTTTCTTATTCATTATTTAAAATGTATGAGCCCAAAAAGTGGAGACGATGTTTTTAAAGAAGACATTTATTTTACTTTTTATTACATTAAATAAACTGTCTATGAAAAATGATCTATTGGATTGGTGAAAACCGCATCAAGAGGAGTTAGCGGATGTACAGACAAACAGACAGATGCAGAAAGCGAATTTAGTAAAATTTTAGGCAAAATGGAATTGTAGCAAAACCGATTTTTATTCTAACATTACCATTTTGAGTTCAATTACCTTGCATAATAAAAATAACAATTGATCATAAGTCATAAATACGAAATTCCACTTTACTTCCTTAGCTCTAGATCTTTATTTCAATGGTCGTATTATGTAAGTACTACAAGTACAAGGAGCCTCAGGAGGATACTTAGATTTTCAAGACCATTGGCTTGTAGGATTGATATTATGCCAAACTCACAGATGGCAAAAGTACACGGACGGTGAAGCTCCGGAGAGGGACAAACTACCCGGGGAATGGAAGAACAAGACGTCGCTTCAGCGCCTGTGCATCATGCGATCCCTGCGGCCCGACAGGATGTCTTACGCTTCCAGGTCTCTAATAAAGTCATTCTTGAGAGATCGTACTGTCAAAAGACTCTAAATTAAGAGACTTCATTCAAAACTGGTACTTTTACGTTTCTGCACCATCGAAATACAATAATTATAGATAGAAGCATAAAGTCAAACAAAATGACATTGAAACGTCTATCGTCTACGTCCTATCACCCACAACGTTTAAATTTAAAATGTTTTATGTACTTATCTAGTTTCTTTCATAATCATTACGTTTAGGTCAAGAGTAAGAGTAGGGGCCTGCGATCGTAAACATAAAAACACATTAAGTTTAGGGGAAGATGGGGTGGCTTCGTACAAAGGGAGCATTCGTACAGTGCTCATATCTCGAATATCCATCATGCTGAAGTGTTCATATTTATATGCGTGACTGCCGCTCATATGCATAGGCTACCCTCCAAAAGTGATGGCAGTGCAGCAGCATATTTCGCCAGAAATAATTGATATGCGTTTCCGCGACCCGAAAGTAATTTTTGGTTCTCCTTTGAATGCGTCTGTCTCTAATAAGTTTTACTTAAATTAGAAAAATCTTTGTATACAGTTGGTAATTAGATGTTTGAGATTAATATGTGAACAATGGTTTTGCGATTACTTTAACGGTTATTTTCTATTTCGATTATTTTTCTGATCGTTTTGGTTGGGGTACCTTCGTACAGTCAAAATGTATGTAATTTTATACCGTACGAATGCACCCCATATAAGTTAAAAAATTGTATATCAAGAATAATTATAATTACAAAACCAGGTCAGTAAGATATGCCTAAAAGATGACTAAAACAGGTGAAATAGCTGAAAATCCAATGAATCCTGGGAAAAAACTAATAGTGTATGAAGGCACCCCACGTATGGGGTGTGCATTCGTACAATTCCCATTTTTTGGGAAAACCATTATATCTTGGCAAAGTTGCTTTGTATCAAAACTGAAATACAAAATGATTATAGCCAAATAAGTGGATGATGAAGTAGCATTCATATCATATTGAAATAGCAGTTAGTTTTTTTTACACGGCTTTGAGTAAAAAGTATACGAATCCACCCATCTTCCCCTACAATACGTTAACTATTGTCACAAAGTATTAGCCCCGCTGCCGTTAGCGCTGAGTCGAGCACGTGTTGTCACGACAGTTACTGTTCTATACTTATTATTATAGTTATTATACTTCGATGTTCTGCACCCGAATGGTGCCACCTGAACTCTATAGCTAAGCCTCCACTGTCTTTCCACTCCTGCGTTCTACTGAACCGTAATAGGTCCCAAGGCAGTAATAAAACTGCATGTGTCATTTGATCGGTTATGTTCCTGTAATTTTTTACAACGTATTTATTTGCTCGCTTTCTTCTCAGTAATTGTTTGACGGTTGTTTACAAATTCTATTTTTAACTAACTTCTTTCCTGTTAACCTGGAGACTCGAAACTTAAACCATACTTTAGAATTGGGTGTTAATGCAATTATTATTATTATTACTACCTCTAGAAATGGTCCGATACACTCTTGATATTTGTTTAGTGCGTTCTGTGAAGAAAACCTCGGAACGAAGTACGTTGAAGCAAGAACTCCGGCGCTGGCTACTTCCTTCGAAGAAAGCAACGCAACCACTGCCATGTTCTTTATCCTTTCGCCTGGCGTCGACCCTCTGAAGGTACCGAGTCTGATGGTCTCAAAAATATGTAGTGTGTCACTTAAAATCTCCACTTTCTTTATGTAGTCGTATGTATAAGAAAACACAATCAACTTAAACGACTGAAGCATAAATTGCAAATTGCGATTGCGAAATATTTGAAGACGTCGAATTTTTTATTATACGTTGGAAGAAATGGATAAATAAATAAATAAATAAATAAATAATAAATAAGACATAGTTGAAAGAACATAATATAATAACGGGTGATAACAAAAAAATGAGAATTATTTGCAAGGGTGTAAAAAAATAATTGTGTAACATTTTATAATTTTTTTATAGTAAGGGTTATTATACAAGTAGTATATTATTGGGAGTTTCAAAACACATTTTACATGTTTTGTGTTTTGAAACTCCCAAGGCGTTTTTTGACGAAACGCTCATTTCGAGTTGATCGTTTTTTTAAACGCTAAAATAGGTGTTTTGAAACTCCCAATCGGTTTTGAGGTGTTTTGAAACTCCCAAGGCGTTTTTTAAACGCTAAAATAGGTGTTTTGAAACTCAATCGGTTTTATGGTGTTCTGAAACTCCCAATCGGTTTTGAGGTGTTTTGAAACTCTCAATCGGCTAAGAAGTTCATACAGTTTTAAAAACTTGAACATATAACTACTCAATATCTTGAAGGTCTAGTCTCATTGTGTACAGACCTTTCATGCTTACAACACGTAGGTAGTAATATTATTTTTATATTTGGAAATATGAAGTTTGTGAAACAACTTCAAAACTTGCAATTAGAAGTCGTTTGTCCAGTTCGCCACGATCGCAATTCACGTCATGGAGAACTTTTACCGAACACAATTCGAAGTATCATTTGTGGTCCCTCTAACTGTGGAAAAACTAATTTACTTGTCGGTCTTCTGCTGCATGAACGGGGGCTACGCTTTCAAAACCTTTATGTTTATTCTAAAACTCTCTTCCAACCTATGTATCAGTATTTAGAAAAAATACTAATGTTGGTTCCATCAGTCGAATTTAAAAAATATAGTGAGAATGATGAGGTACTAAGTCCACATGAAGCTAACATTAACTCCATTATTATATTTGATGATGTTGCATGTGAAAATCAAAACAACATAAGGGATTACTTTGCAATGGGACGTCATAAAAATATTGATAGCTTCTACCTTAATCAAACTTATAGTAAAATACCTAAACAATTAATAAGAGACAATGCTAACTTAATAATTCTATTTAAGCAAGATGATGTTAATTTGCGTCATGTTTATGATGAGCACGTTGGAAGCGATATGTCTTGGTCACAGTTTCGAGAAATGTGTGCCGAAGTATGGAAACTGCCATATAGTTACTTGGTTATAAATAAAGATTGTAGTCGTAATTCAGGATGTTATAGAATGAGTTTTGACACATTTATCATTATGGATTAACTATAATACATGATGCATTATTATGAAACATGTATTGCTTCATAGGAAACCATCAAGATCAGACATGGATCTTAAAATCAATGACGAGAAAAATTTGAAAGAAAAAGTACTTAAATCTGTCGAAGCCATTAAAAAGAAAGTTAGACTGATTCGTAATATGAAAACTGATAATGATATGATGTTGGAATCAGTATTGAAACCAATAACAGAACCACTTAATGAAATAGTTAAAGTTAAAAATGAGAATAATTACTTAAATACTAATGATGATGATTCCAATGACAGATTTCAATGGGGAAAGTCGGTAAAAAGATTAAAATTGAGTCCTAGTGAAGAAAAGAGGCAATCTATTCATGATCAAACGGTTGTGAGGAAATCTTCTCAATCTAGTCTTGATAATGAAGATGAAGGGGATGAGACATCAAACAGCGATGAAAGTGATGTAAGCGATGGAGTGGAAAGTGAAAATACTAATGATATTTCATTTAAGACGAGTGATTCTTTCGCATCTCCTCGTGATGACCCTAAATTTCAAAAGCATTATATGACCAACTTAAATATACCTTTTGGTGTTCGAACGGAACGGGACAAGCTAATGTTGGGATCCTGTCAGGTATACACTACAAGTGACAAAAAACTGAAAGTAAATGGTCAAACTTACTATTTATCACCAGGTTTAAACGAATTGCTATTTAAGAAAATACCGGATTTAAATAATATAACTGAGGATGATAAACGCAATTATAAAATCTTATTATTAGAAACTAATGCACATAGAAGAGATTTTAATCCTAATAAACCAATAAAAAGCAACAAAGGTATGAAATATTTATACGTAATAAGACCTCTTTTTAAATTGGCTAAAGAACGTTTAATAAGTGGTGAAGGATTACCGATGATGAAAAGAGTTAAAACCGATGTATCATATGTATATTGGGATAACCCAAACGAATTAGTAGAAAGATTAAAATTGCTTATAGCTTCTCGTGAAGCTGGTAATACAGGATTGGATAATGAAATCATATCTGTTATTGAAGAACTGCAAGAAGCAGGATTAGTTAACAATGCTAATATATAAAACAGTTACTTTACTATAATTATCGTTAGTCGAGGCAGAACTTTTGACGTGCAAATATATCATAAAATGAATATAGACAAATTCGGACATCATCTTCATAAACGCCTGCGTGTATCTGAAGTTACTGAACTTAAAAATAATGCTTTGCTCCGATCAGATGATGGACATTTCGATTTACAATCATTAAGATTAAAGGGGCTTGCACATCCATCGTCACCTGATGATGCCGTTAATAAGCAGTACGTCGATCAGCTCGTTCAGAATATTTATCAGAAGAAGTATGTAGATTCTATGTTTGATACTATAAATTCTCAAATTCATCAGTTGGCAAATCAGTTGAAATTGAACTTTTATTCAAAAATTGAAATAGACGATATTTTCAACAAATTAAACAATGGCAAAGCAGCAAGTCGTGAACGAGATACACAGATCAGCTCGAAAAAACTTTAAGCGACGAGCAGTTTTATTAAAAGGAATTGATGATTTGTGGCAAGCGGATTTGATTGACTTACAAAATTTACATAAGATAAATAGAGGATATAAATACATTTTGGTTGTAATAGACGCATTTTCAAAGTATGCGTGGTGTATTCCAACAAAATCTAAAACGAAAATAGAAGTTAAAAATTCTTTCGAACAAATTATTAAATCATCAAAACGAGTACCGATAAACTTACAGACAGACTTTGGTAAAGAGTTTTACAATAATGAATTTAATTGTTACGTAAAGTCTTTAAAAATAAATCATTATTCCACGTATTCAATTAAAAAGGCATCTATCGTCGAAAGATTAATAAAAACTCTCAAAAACAAACTTTACAAATATTTTAGTTTCATTGGAGATTACAAATGGGTTGGAAAACCTTTAGATGATGTAGTAAAATCCTATAATGAAACTGTGCATAGAACAACAAAATTTAAACCAGCTGATGTTATATTTCATAATGAAACCGAAGTAAAGAAAAACATAGAAAAATCTCAGTCCAATCTTCGTTATAAACTAAATAAATTCGACGTCGGAGATCGCGTACGTATAAGCAAGTATAAGAGCGCCTTCCATAAAGGTTATACACCTAATTGGTCTACTGAGATATTTACTATTAAACAAGTTAGTCGCACTCAACCGGTGACTTACCATATCAACGACCAACGAAATAATCCTATACTCGGGTCATTTTACGAACAAGAACTTCAGAAAACTAAATACCCTGACGTTTACCTCATAGAAAAAATTATTAAAAAAAGGGGCAGAAAATTATATGTCAAGTGGTTAGGACTAAATGATAGCGAAAACAGCTGGATTGATAGAAATGCTATTGTCTAAATGTACTTATACGATTTTACGTAAGAGAACTAACCATTCGCATATAGGATATGAAAGGAAGAGGACTTTTAAATAGTGTTATTAATCACTTACCGTTTGAACTGCACTTGCCTGGTTATAATTATTGTGGACCTGGTACAAAATTACACGAACGATTGCTAAGAGGCGATAAGGGAATTAATGCGCTGGATAACGCATGCATGCAACACGACATTGCTTACGATAAATATTCTAGTTTAGCAGAGCGTCACCGTGCAGATTTAGAACTTTATAAAATGGCTAAACAAAGATTGAAGTCGAAAGGGGTTGGAAAGGGAGAAAAACTCGCTTCATGGCTAGTTAGCAAAGTGATGAAGTCTAAAGTAAAAGCCGGTGCAGGGATAAAATCATTTAAGCACTACGTTTCTAAGATACGCACTGAATTGAAAAAGAAGAAATCTAAAAATAACGCCAGTTTGATCGAGCGCGCACTTGTTGCCGCAAGAAAATTAATTGGTAATAATAATAGTATACTAAGAGCTCCTCGTTTAATACCAATTCCGAAAACTGGAGGTATATTACCACTAATACCTATTTTCGCGGGGCTCTCGGCGTTAGGATCATTAGCAGGAGGAGCTGCCGGGATCGCTAAAGCTGTTGGAGATTACAAAGCTGCACGAAAAAACTTGGCCGAATCAGAACGTCATAACAAGATGATGGAGTCTATCGCATTAGGAAAAGGATTACATATTAAACCGTACAAGAATGGAAAGGGATTATGTTTGAAACAGTCAAAAAACTAACGCATAGGTTACCCAGACGTGCCCTTACAAATGTAGATATTTTAAAACACTCAGCAGATATCCCTCATTTTCGCGGTGTTTATATGAGAGATAATTTGCCAAAACGTCCTAAAAGAGTGGAATGTGCTATCGTCAATTTAGATAGTAGTAAAAACGAAGGAACTCACTGGGTAGCCTATGTCAAAGATAATAATTATTGTGAATATTTTAACAGTTATGGTGATCTTCAGCCACCGATAGAAATAATAAAGTATTTAAAAAATCATGATATATCATACAATTTTAACACTTACCAAAAGTTTAACACTGTTAATTGTGGTCATTTGTGTTTGAAATATTTAAAAACATTCTGGAGTAACCGTTTAAATATCTCTGTACAGTAAAAAGCTTATCATTCTCACGATGTCTTTCGCTTTGTCTATAACCGGAACCTCTTCTACCTTGATCACAAATTATTCACCAGCTTTTCAACTCGATGGTGAATATGAATGTGGGTTGCTATATATGTCGACTTTTAATTCTATACCTAATATAGACTATAGAAATAATAAGTTTTATTACGGTCAAAATGAAGTAGTAGAAATTCCAGAGGGGTCATATGAACTTCAAGACCTTGACGATTACCTCAAAAAACACTTGCAGGGATGCACATTTTCCCTGACATGTAACAATAATACGTTAAAAACGTCTATATTGTGTTCTAAAACTGTATATTTTAACAAAGAAAATTCGATAGGTAAGGTACTAGGTTTCGGAGAAGAAACTGTTCAAGCTAATATATTAACAGAGTCCCCTTTTCCTGTGTCCATTCTGTCTACAACTATAGTGCGAGTTGAATGTGACATAGTGAGCGGATCATTTGTAAACGGAAAACCGAGCCATATTATTCATGAGTTTGTTCCTAACGTGCCACCAGGTTATCGGATGATAGAAACACCGAGAAACGTTATCTATTTCCCTGTTACACAAAACAACTTGACCTCTCTTAAAATAAGAATATTAGACGCGAACGGCAATTTAGTTAATTTACGAGGTGAAGAGATTCAATTATATTTACATCTTCGAAAAAATGATAGATTTCAATAAAAGTGTGGTATCGCACAACAAACGTGTTATTACTCATTGTGCTATCAAGAAAAGAACACCTAAACATCAGCTTTCAAAGCTTACGAAAGAAAATAAGCAATTTTTAAAATATATAGGCTTATTAAAATGAGTATACTAAACTTGTCAGATCCTTTTAGCTATGATAACACGATTGAAAGTTTTGAATATCATTCGTATAAACCGTACGTAACAAGTTTTAATTTGAACGATGAAATCCGTATTCCTATTAACCAGCAAGACCTCTACTTATTACCATCAGCAAGCACACTATACATAGAGGGTACTATTGCAGTATTCAACAGAGAAACAAAAACGCAGGTGAACAGCGTTCAATTTACAAATAACCCTATACTCCATCTGTTTCAAGACATTCGATATGAACTGAATGGAATCGAAATAGATAAAATTAAAAATGCTGGCGTTACAACAACTATGAAATCTCTTGTATCCATGAATAAATTCGAATCATCGATGTCGAAGGTATGGGGGTGGGACGTTAATGGCACAAAAATTACACATGGATCATTTTCTGTATCAGTTCCTTTAAATAAGATTCTTGGTTTTGCAGAGGATTATAATAAAATTATTATTAACAGTAAGCATGAACTTATTCTTTTAAGATCGAATAGTAATTTAAATAGTGTAAAATTGAACACAAATGAATACATAGACAACATTACTATATCTAAAATAGTATGGCGTATGCCTCATATCAAAGTTTCTGACCGAGAAAGATTAAGGTTACTCAGACAGTTAGAAAAAGATCATGCAATTCAGATAGCTTTTAGGAATTGGGATCTTTATGAGTATCCACTTTTACCTATAACATCAAAACATTCTTGGGCAATCAAAACTTCATCTCAAATTGAAAAACCGCGATACGTCATAATTGGATTAAAAACATACAGAAAAAATATGCCTGACAAAGATATAACGTACTTTGATCATTGTCATTTGAGAGACGTTAAAGTCTTTTTGAATTCAAACTATTTTCCATATGAAAGTTTAAATGTCAGTTTTGGGGCTGAAAAGTTTGCTATATTATACGAACAGTACGCTAAATTCCAACAGTCTTATTATAACCGCAGTGAAGCTCCGTTGTTGAGTCCGCAAGAATTTAAAGAAAAAGCACCTCTGTTTGTCATCGACTGCTCTCGACAAAACGAAACCTTAAAAACGGGTTCAATAGATGTTAGAGTTGAACTAGAGTGTGAACAAGACATACTTACTTGAGGCTTACTGTCTTATTCTGAATGACAGTATTTTAGAATACAAACCATTAAGCAACATTACACGAAAAATATCATGAATTCAGATTGTTTGTTCGTAGACCTCCAGGGGTTTAAATCATTTCAAAATGAATTTATTGTTAAAGAATTTGCATACGGTACCAATGAATACACACAAGTATTTTCAATAAAACCTCCATATAAGTTTTCGACGTTAATGGAAAGCGAAAAAAGACAAGTAAGATGGATAGAGAAAAACCTAGGTATTTCATGGCATGAGGGCTTTGTTGATTATAGGGAATTTAAAAGAATGATACACTGTTTTTTGGAAAACAAGAAAATATATGTAAAAGGGTTAGAAAAAGTTAAATGGATTAAAGATTTGTGTAGTAACTGTACCGTAATTGACTTGGGTTGTAACGGTTTGCCTAAATTTGAATCTATGTATCAAAAATATTGTAAGGACCAGAGTAGTTATAGTTGTTCAACGCATAAAAAATCTTGTGCGTTAAAAAATGTTTTATGTATTAAAAAATGGTATTCTGAAAATAATTTATCATTGTATTCTCATTTGTAATAAAGTACAATAAATATTATAACTGTAAAGCATATTTTTATTTCATAATTATTTCCCTTTATATACCTACCTACATATGATAAGATAGTGTCCGATCCGAAAACTGCAAATTTAAGTGCCTGTAAAAGTTTAAAATAACAATGATAATGACAACTATTTGTTATTTTATGGGCACTTAAATTTTAAAGTTCGAATTGGACCCAGAGGGGTTACAAAAGGTTTAGAAGTAAAATAAAACCAGATTGAAAGGAAATAACGTTTATTTATTAATTACCACACCTTTGTTTATAACATAGCACCTTAAATCTAATTTTAACTTTAATATTAAAACAAAGATTGATGACCCCAAGACAACGTCGAGACTTGATTATTTAGTATAACGCGTTTGTCATCATTTGACGACAGTGCTACTTTATTCAAGGACTGAGTAAAAATAACATGTTTTAAAGATTTAAATACAATATTGCGTTTTCTTATCCGCTCCTTATTTAATAGTACTTTTTTATATTCCTCAAAATCCACACCGCGCAATACATGTCTCTTTGTGCCTTTAGCCTTTTTCAGTTGTTTGTTTTCTGTTTTTATACAATATAATTTAGACCTAAGGCCAACGAACTCATTTATTATTTCTCCACCAAGTTCATCTTTAAATAAACCGGGTACTTTTTTATGTTTAAGAGTTATACCGTATGCGTTACTGACAGAATAATTACTTGTATCAAAATAATGTTGAAAATTTCGTTTTATATCTACATACAAATCTTCTGTATTTATGGAATACAAAAAAGAATCTGTATCGGTATAACATAAACTTAAATTAGATCCATAAAAAGGTTTCATGACAGAATAGTGAAAATCGTACATATGAGTTTTCGATATTTCCAAAACAGTAAATCCAATGTAAATTGGCCGGTCAAGAGTTACCGATTCCGGTTTCATTTGTATGGCGACAAAATTTTCACTAAAAACGGTTGAACTATGAAAATTAGGTCTACCTGTTAGATGCTCTGCTGTGTACTTCTTTTTTGTTTTATTTCTATTATCACTCCACGCATTAACTAACAGAACATTTAACCTTTTTTCAGCGTCTTCCAACGTTTTTCCAAATATAGCATTGTTTGCAAGTTTGCACGAATTTTGCTCAAACACGGATTTAGCTTTTTGTCTTAACTTTGTATTTAAGTCTATGTATTGTTTTAAAAATGGACCTTGTTTAAATTTGATTACTCTATGTACGTTTTTCAATACCAAGCCATGTTTTATACATGTTTTTAAATGCACATAATGGATGACATACTCGTATTTATCATATAAATTTGGGATAAGTTTAGGTTGCTTTGAACCAGGCGGTGTGAATTTTTGAGGACAGAATGGAATGTCATTATGCAAGTCATGCAAATGTTCTGGATATTCTAAATCCACTTCCAAAATATAACCATAATCCGAATCATCAGGTGTTTGTAGGATATCGAGTACATTAATTTTATCCCGTGGTAATAATTTGAAATCATCATAAGGTAAATTGCCACACATTGCATAACCGTATAGATTATTACAGTCTATGTAGAATAAGAAACTGCTCGGATTACTGGAATCAAAGTTTGGCATGTATTTATTATTTGCCTTTGCATACCGAGTAGAACATAAACATACACCCCCACGAATACCTTTTTGAATCATTCTAATTATTTCAAGGTCATCAATGAGTTGCAACTTCACACCAGTTATAAGTAACATGGCATCAAAACTTAAACTTGGGGCAGTTAGATAAAAAGCAGGGTCTAATCTATAATTGACTTTACAAGTTTGACGAAACTTTTCAAATATGTCAGTTAGTAATAATACATCTGATTTAAGGTAAAGATCGGTGTATTCTCCTAAAGTATTAATATTGAATGATTTCCATACAAGCTCGGCATGTTTATAATCATATTTGGATATAATGTCATTTGTTAATGAGTTGTAAAAATAATGTGGCTGAGGTAAACATTGCTCTTCATAGCGACTCCAACTAGACATATACTCGTATGGATAGACGCCCTTTCGTTTCAATAAATCGAAATGCTCTTTTAAAGGAAAAAAATGTGAGAGATGAATAAAGTCTTCTTTATTTAAGGTGCTTACAAGTTCTTCCAAACTTGCTCCTAAAAATTTGAATGAATCTACAAAACGAACAGGCATATATTCATTTCGACTTGTAATGAAAAATTTCGTAAATGATATGTAATTTTCTTTGTTTTTTGCAATAACTTTGACTTGACCAGGAAGTTCACCCAACTGACGTATAAACAAATGACTGTCGTATCCTGATAAGTTGTGAAAAAATACTGGCACAAATGTTGGTAGGCGGTACCGAATATTACAATAAGAATGGGCTGCCCCTCTATATCGTCCTGTTAAATGACAATGATCTCTCACGGAATCGCCGAGTAATAACTTGCGACAAAGAAAACAATATTGAGAGTTCAAAAAATCATTTTCTTCTTTCTCTGTAATAGTTATTGGCTTCGGGTCAGAATATATTTTATTTATTCTATGTACATCTTTTTGCAGATATTCGAGAAATTTTTCTACGCAGTCTTTTCCACGATAAGACACGAATTTGTTTAGGGAGCTATCGTATGAACTAACAATGTAGTACGCAAATGCAGCTGGTATGTGTTCCTGCAATGTTGTAGTACATTTCGAACTAAGTTTTTCATCCGTATTTGGTTGCAATAAGGATTCAAAGTCTGCATAAATTATAAAAGGCATATTTTGCATCCGCTCAAAATTTTTAAATTCAATATGCGCACCCCGATTAGGTAAAATTGTCTTTACGCCCCCGCATACGTGAGCATTAAATTTGTCTTGACTATTAAAAAATATCATACATTCATCGCAAAAAAATATTTTCCCGTTATGTTTTGTAAATTGAAGTTTAAGCAGGCGACTTAAATCTTTTATAAGACAGTAATGTGTTTGACGACCGTTTTCTAACATTAAAAGGTTAATATGATGTTGCTTCCGACATGTGGTTTTGTAAAGTGGACCTACGATTTCAGATTTATTTTTGAGTGCGTACACATTAATACTAATACGTTGATTGTTTTTTTCGAATATTTTTATGTCAGATAATCCCACAGGAAAAGTCATGTCCTTGCTATTAAGAACACCTTCATAATGGGGATATGAAGATACCCTATGCACATTATTTTTAGCGGGAAATAAAGCAGCCATCACACACCACAAAAAGCAAAAAACATCTTTATTTTGTATATTGATGCACGCCCGTTTTAGTTTTATATTTTTAGGCAAATCAATGAATCCTGATGCTCTCAGTGGGTTATATTTACTGATGTTTACCTCTAGGTATAAATTGCGCATAAAAGCCCAACCACTATCCCTGTCTTGAAACTCATCAATTTTTCCACAAATACATTGTAAAAGATTTAAAAATATTTCATTAAAATCATAGTTCTGATGTATAACTATATTTTTCGTTGCAAAAGATTTTACGTCGCAAGTATCGTTTTTAAGTAAAGAAAATTCAGCAAATAATTCAAAATTGACTTTGACAGTATTAAACACTGATTGTCTTGCTTCCAAAATTTTACGAACACTGTCGCGAAGGCTACGTATAAACTCGGCTGGTGCACAAACCTGGTCTGGCCCGCCCTCACGCCCCCGCACACGGTAAGATGCTATCCTACTTCTAAAAGCTGAAGCTATTTTTTCAACGCCTTCACCGTTATCAATAGAAATATTATTTTTATGCACAATACTTCGTAAATGAGCAGAAAAAGCTCGACTAGGAACAGATGTTTCGCAAACAGAACAAAATATTGATTTACAACTCATTTTTTGTTTTTTTATTTTATTTTATTTTTTAAGAATAGTAAATGAAAAGTGCTAGAAAATAAGATAAACAAAGGTATCGCGAGAATTATTATTTTTAGTAACAATATAACGCTCGGTGAAATTTTCAAATTAACTACAGCTTTCTCCTATAGATCTTTTGTCACAATAGTTTTAAGTCAGCCACATTATTTAATTTCAACTCAACAAAACATAGAATTACAACTCATTTTATTTTTTTTATTTTTAAGAATACTATTTGAAAAGTGCTGGCAAATATTACAAACAGAGGTAACTAATACTAGAATTATATTATTTTAAATCGCGATAGAACGTTCCATCTTCAGCGAAATAGTCCTTACATAATTTAAGCACTTTATTAATATCTGACACCTCTGACGAATTAACATCTAACTGTATTTTTAAATTAACTAGAGCTTTCTCCCATCGATCTTTTGGCGAAATGCTTTTTATGTCAGCCACATTGTATAACTTTAACTCAAGAAAAAGGTCGCCTGATAATTGTGCAGTTCGACGCACCCTGCCCCCGGGAACTTGCCTTATCAATACTGACGACAGCAGCACTGGTTTGGGTTTGCGAGCACGCCAGTCACCATCTTCACTGTCGGAGTCGATTATCCAGCCGCCTGCAGGACCGTTGAGCTGCTCTAGCAGACTTGTCTGCGCCAACTTTTTTGAGCTGTAAATCGATAAAAAATAAATAAATAATAATAAACGGAACAAACATGTGCAGAGCTAAGTACCTATTTAAATTTATTTTTAAAATTACCATTTACTGAAATAAATACATATTTTACTTACCGTGGAGTCGGTGCTTCGTCTTCAGATTCAGTCGGCGGGAATTTCGTTTTTGACAGCTTCAACTTCTTTGACCTATAAAACAGAAGTTCTATAATATAATAAAGCACTTTAAAATGTATTCAGGTAATAATTGTTTAAAATTGAATTACCGAGGTATTGAGGCTTCGTCTCCTGATTCGGGCAGCGGGGTTTTCTTTTTTACCACCTTCGGCTTCGTAGACCTTTAAAACACAAAACATAATAATTACACCGCGACAATGCACTCCTAACACACAGCACCTTAGATATTAATTAATTACCTTGAAATTGGAGCAGGATCTTGAAGCTCCGAATATGGTCGAGTCTTCTTGGAGACTTTCACTTCAGAGTATTCCGTATCAGACCTGTAAAAAAAAAAAAAAAAAAGAACATGGAATATTGTATACAATTTATTTAATTAATAATCAATAAAACCATATCAGAACACATTAATATTAAAAACTTACGAACATTATTTTAATGCAGTTGTAGTTTGCGACTGATTGACACTGACTTTCTTGTAGAAATAAATGTAATTACGCGTTATAACGTAAAAAGTTTCCGCTCAGCACTTTACAACACTCACAGAAGTTCTCAACATTTAGATATTTATAACATTCTATTTGTAATAACAGTACTACGGAATGCGAACAAAACAAAGTTTTTATAAAGGTTTAATACCTCAGACGTCGATTTGCAAAGTAAGCATTTGTGTTACAAACAAAAGTATCATGTTAAATATGTCGTAATCGGTGCATCAATGAAAGGAACCGTCGTTTAACAAAGAAGCCGACTTCATTTAGGTTCAATTTACACTGAATGCGATGCGATGAATGATTTATTTTATAGGACTTGTCAACAATACTTGAATAAACCTGTACTGGAGTTAAGTTCGTGTTTAGCATATTATATTTTGTAGGGCTCAATAATACATGTTTAAACCTGTATTAGAGCTGTGCACGTGTTTAGCAAAGGAAAAATATAAATACATACGTTTAATATCTCAGTTCATCTTTAGACGCCAATTCAGAAAGTCGCAGTTTTATTTCGTATCCCGTACCTACAATAATACTGACTGAAGTTCTTGAATTAAACGGTGAGTACCTAACTTATTTACTAATATACTGATATTGTTTTTTTCCTAGTAGATATAAATCTAATTATATTCTCTTATTTTGCAGAGTATGATGACTTCTCAACACATTGACTCCGTGAAAGATACCAACGAACAGTTCCCGTCTTTTTCGTCTCAAACCCTTGCGGCATTCGACGAACCATTTGGCTACTCCCAAGATATGGATGCTTATTTGCAATACCAGAATAGATGTATAAATCAAATTCAAAATCCATCTTTAGAAAATTCACCGAAAAAACCCAAGATAAAGAAGAGAGCAGTGCAAATAAAAACTGATATTGGATTAAACTCGCATGTAATTAAAAAAGCGAAAAAAGGGAAGCGATTAATTAAGATCAGTATTGCAAACCTTGAATCGCAGCAGGACGCTGATGACCTCATGGCGGTGCAATTTGTCATCGAAGATAACTACGATGAATTGTTAAGTGCTACGGAATCATTAGTTGACCGAATCGTGAGAAGACTCAGTAACGTTAGCTATTAGATTTTACAGTATACGTTATTTTACATTTTTGTATTTCTTTAATAAAATTTTGTGTTTTTGCAACTTTGTTTCTCAATAATTATTCAATTCCCTACCCAAGTTAAATCCAATAGTGTTACTATGCAAAACAAGTTTAGAAACTAAAGTAAATTCCTCTGAAGTTTAGTGCCGCTGTTGGATTTACGTGCGCTTTATATTTTATTAATCGCTTGATCGTATATCTTTAACATAATGTAACCCTTACAGTAGGAGTCATGATTCCTGCTTAATAGCCGTGTCTAATTCTGATGGGACAGCAAATTAAGGTAGCATGTGAAGTTAAACTTTAACGAATTGCAGACTTTATTTGTGCTAGTGAAAATACAAATCAGACCGGCGTATTTATTGACTTGCAACTAGTTTATATTTATAATTTCTTGCAACGCGTTATGAGCACGTCACAGAAACCATCCAATCACAGGCTCAGGTCTACATCGCGCTAACGAAGTTTTTAAGATTTGTTCATATATATACAACATAAAATATTTAAACGGCGTGCTCCCACCTTCCGTGACCGACCGGCGGAATGGTAGGGTTCACCAGCAACCTGTGACTCGGCCTGATCACCCTTGTTACTAACCGCTGAACGATGTTATCTTGGAACTTTGGAGATTCTGTACCTATGCGGTGGTAGGTACGGATGACCCACGCCTTGGTGGAAGGCCCCCAAATCCACCTTCACGTAAAATGCGGCCATAAGACTACTGGGAACTTATCGCATCCCGGGTGGCCCGTCCTTGTTGTGAAGCTTGATCACCTTTGCAGCAAGTTGTGAAAAACACCTTAGCAAACCATGTCTCGACTGGGGCGCTATGTGACCTCGTACTACACTGAATTGAGCAGAGATGTACTTGGTCTGGTGGGTGCAAAGCTAGCTGTGCCCATCGTGTTAAGCTTTTGCTAAATAACCTACCGTTGTTTGTGCACCTGACAATTGAAAAACAAAGTATTAACTGACTCCAATTGTCAGGTGTACAAGCAACAGTTTTGCTCAAGTTAACTGTGAAATAATCAAGTAACAAACGAAAAATTGAACATTGATCAAGTCAAACGCATGCTAAGGGTTCGAATGAATTACAACTTAATAAAATAACTGCTAAGAAATTCTGAAAAAAAAAAAAAAAAATATATATATTGAGCATTTCGAATCAAATGCTACTTAAAAACTATTAAGAGTTTTAAATAAATTACAACCATAAAACCGATTGGGAGTTTCAGAACACCATACAACCGATTGAGAGTTTCAAAACACCTCAAAACCGATTGGGAGTTTCAAAACACCTCAAAACCGATTGGGAGTTTCAGAACACCATAAAACCGATTGAGTTTCAAAACACCTATTTTAGCGTTTAAAAAAAACGCCTTGGGAGTTTCAAAACACCTCAAAACCGATTGGGAGTTTCAAAACACCTATTTTAGCGTTTAAAAAAACGATCAACTCGAAATGAGCGTTTCGTCAAAAAACGCCTTGGGAGTTTCAAAACACAAAACATGTAAAATGTGTTTTGAAACTCCCAATAATATACTACTTATACACATTTAACTATTTACAAAATTATTAATGCACGTTACGATAGGGCCCGTAATCAGATGTTCGACGCAGTTTTGCCCGAACAAGCCATAATGCCCGAACATGACCGTTGGACGGCATATTTGTCTATTTTTCGCACACAGATTTTGATTCTTCTTATCAGTTGGGCACAATTTTCTGCTTCACAATTAATTTTGTAAGCCAAACTGCTCAAAAAACCAGAAAAATCTTCGATCGGCCGACACTGTGGAAGGTTTTTGGGATTTCTTATTTTCGATACAAATGGCATTATGGGAGTCTTGGAATTGCAATGTTTTTTTGACGTAATGCGACGATGCCTTATCTGGCCAAAACACATATTCTCCATCAGGGCGATGTTGGCGATTAAATGGTATAAGTATTTTTTTCAAGCATTCACTCTATGAGAGTTTAGGATTAACTGCTAAACCACTAGGTTTGAACCACAGTTTTGACACACCTTTATCGGAAAAAGCCACAAAGCATAACTTTCTGCTCAAACTTGTGCTTATACTTGTGTTTTATATTGTCTGGTGATGTTGAAATGTTGCTGGTATAGTACCGATCATTTCCAGGTATATGGGTTTTGTTCAAAGGGAAATAACTTTCATCATCCAAAATAAACGATTTTTCTTTGTAATTTGTAACCATCCAGCGGCATTGTGACATAATGTTACATTTTTGCTGATCGGTGTATTACGGTGTCCTTATCTTCTTGCGGCACTCCAAACCCACCTTTTTTAAAGACCGGCAAATGTACGGTTAAAAACATTTAAATATTTTCGCGGCATCTCGTTGGCTCATGGAATCACTATCATTGAAAGTGATATGGAGTGTCTTCAGTCTTCCCTTGGTCATTATTTTAGCTGGTCGGCCGCTACCACGTTTGCGAGTTGTCGTCAAGGATGCAAGAATTCTATATATAGTAGAAACTGTTACATTTTCTTTGGTAAAATGATCTACTGTGTACTTTTTCCCCATGTTTATATTTTTATTATAAAAATGTACAACGCGTTTTCGCAGAGCTTCTTGTTTCGGCGTCATTTTGACAATTATAAATGATTGAAAAAATGAAACAAATAAAAATCAAGAATATCAAAAGAGGTACAAATAACATCTTGAACAATTTTTTGTCTATGGCTATAGATATTTTTTTTAAGACTACTGGAAATGATTCTCATTTTTTTGTTATCACCCGTTATACCTAGTCCTCATTCAAGAACAAGAGTTAAACATGCATTTTTCTGATCGAGATTTAATTTTAAGGGACGCAACAGACCGCCTTAGAAATACTATTATCAACTGGGTGCTAATTCCACAATCGTACAGAATGCACCGAAAAATATTTTGTCAGACTCGAGTCTTATTAATATTTTATTTCAAATGTACCATAAAGATTTATTTTAGGACTTGGAAAAATTGGGTCGTAAGATGGGCATTGCGACTGAAAAAAAGAATTTCCACATCGTTTCCCTGGGCCAAGGCCAGGAGGTGGTTGCGGAGGAGGCCATGAACGTCGCGTGCGTGGCCGGCCACTGGGTCATCCTGCAGAACGTGCACTTGGTAGCCAAGTGGCTCGCCACGCTAGAAAAGAAAATGGAAGAGACATTTGATAATCCGTCTCCAGAATATAGGTAAGTAGATATAGCATGGAGGCATTCAATCTAAGTCCTCAGGGTTGACAACACATTTGCAGTCTTGAGATTGTCTTCGTAAGACTGCAGTTTTGAAATTACAAATGTCTATGGGCTTCAGAGTCCACTTCCAGAGGCCTGTGTGCTCTTTTGCCTTCTTAATTCCATAAAACAGATCATACGGACGCAGTTTGATAATCATGTTTAGTCAATTGAAGATCGCAAGATGTGCATGTGCAATTTACCTAAACTTCCATGTAGCCATTGCTTTTCATGTAAACGGACTATATAATATGTTAGTTAGCCAATCGATCTATCGACCAGGTTGTTCATGAGCGCTGAGCCGGCAGCCGACCCCGCGTACCACATCATCCCGCAGGGCATCCTGGAGTCCTCCATCAAGATCACCAACGAGCCTCCCAGCGGCATGTGGGCTAACTTACACAAGGTCATTTGCACAAATAACACAAATATTACACTTTATTCAAAACTTCGTCCGCCTAGAACTCTTTTAAGGGTGAATATCCACCAAAATTATGCGAGTTAGCGGAGCGGTGTGAGAGGAAAAATCCACCTAGAGGAATACTTTCCTAACCTCGCTGAGCGATGCTATCCCATTGGAGGATTTTTTCCTCGCACACCGCTCCGCTACCTCATCCAGCTCTAGTGGATAGTTACCCTAAGGGTCTTGCCTCGGGAACTATAAGAAGTCTTATTTAGGTACCTATAGGTACTGTGCCTATAAACATTATGAGATGATATTTGTGGCGACCTAGCGACATCTAACGGAAACTTGTATCAAGAACTCGCTAGCGCCACCAGCATCAGACAACGGAATTAAGGGTTCTACATCGCGCTAACGAAGTTTCTAAGCCGGTTGACATTATATACCACTTCCAACTTCATCCCAATGGACTTCGGTCCCCAGGCATAACACCCGCCTGGAGAGAGATCTCTCTATTAACATCTCTTTCTAAATATTTATAAATTAGATCGTAAAAAAAGTACTAAATAAAATAATGTTTTCAATTCCTTATGGTAACTACATTTACTGGTATAAAAAATGAACGAAAGCAACCACCCGACAGACTCAGTGGACTGACAACACTATATACTTATGTTCCAGTCTTTGGACAACTTCAGTCAGGAAACATTGGAGATGTGCAGTAAAGAGGCCGAGTTCAAGTCCGTTTTGTTTGCCCTGTGCTACTTTCATGCTGTGGTTGCCGAAAGACGCAAATTCGGCCCACAGGGATGGAACAGGTGATTTTGTTAAATTCCATCTTAGAAATACATTATAATTCAGACCTAAGAGAACTGGAGGATGATTAACCCCTAACATAATGTAATAATGTGGTGGGATGACTTGCATAAGAGGGCCGCCAGAGGAAAGACACTGACAAAGACAGACAAAGAATCTGTGTATGACCCAACTTCATAGTACAAGCCCTATCCTCTGACAACATTAATCATATTTGATTTTGATCATTTTGTAGATCATATCCGTTCAATTTCGGTGACCTGACGATCTGCGTGTACGTGTTGTTCAACTACCTGGAGGCGAACCCGCGCGTGCCGTGGGAGGACCTGCGCTACCTGTTCGGGGAGATCATGTACGGCGGGCACATCACGGACGACTGGGACCGCCGCCTGTGCCGCACCTTCCTGCTGGAGTACATGCAGCCCGAGCTGGTCAGCACACCGCAATAATTCAGAAGTCATCAAATTGTCAATAAAATAGTTTAAGCATTACTTTTAATAAATAGTAGTGAGATGGATTGGGAGCGCTCTCCTCTCTTTTCATTCCGGTGGCCCTGAAAACCAACGTCATGGCTAGTAATCCTGACACCATGCTGAGTGGCAACCTTTTCGGTGTTTAGATTCAGTACTCTACTTTTTTAAATGTTTTTGTTGTTGTTAATGTTAATTTTATTTCAGCACCGAATGAACAATTTCTGTTATATTCTATTCTATACCAAAATGTAATAACACTAATAACGGTATACGGGTTTGTTAGATCATTCTCCCGAACTCATAATTTCTTCGTAGTAATTTTTCTATTCGCATTTTTCCCCGAACGCGATATTACCAGTCGCCTTTTTTCCTGCGGCAGTTTATATTCACAGTCGTGTTTTTCCGCTTGCGAGTTTTATCCAGTAGCTTCTTTTCCTACCACCATATTTTCACGGTCGTGTTTTTCCCGTTCCAATTTGTCGAAGATAAAGAGTCGACGGAGTTCCGCTACCGCGGAGCTCCTATTTCTGGGTGGTTTGGCCCTCCGGGCCTGATGCAATACTAACATAACCTAAACCTACCTACGAATTACGATGTAAATACTTTTGGGAAAAGTGCGACTGAGATAGAAATCGAACGGGAAAAAAACCGACTGGGAAAAAAGTCGAACAACAAAAAAAGCGACTGTAATAAAATCGAATGGTGAAAAATAAAAATAGGTAATATCGCGTTCGGGGAAAAATGCGAATGGAAAAATTAATACAAAGAAATAATGAGTTCGGGAGAATGATCTAACAAACCGGTATACGACCCTCGATTTAAACACCGCGTTGTTATAAATTCTGCTAATTATTTTTAGTAGATACAATGATGTTAGAAAACTATGTAGGTATGTATATTAGATTGTTCTTTATTGATTTCAGGTGGACGGTGAATGCCAATTGGCCATTGGGTTCGTTTCACCACCTAATTCGGACTACGTAGGGTATCACTCATATATTGACGACTATTTGCCGGACGAGACACCCTACTTATATGGATTGCATCCTAACGCTGAGATCGGATACTTATCAACGGTGTCGCAAAGGCTGTTCAAGGTCTGTATTACACGAAACAAAAAATCGTGGTAGCTACCCTAGCTCTAAAAAGCTTTGTTAAAACAAATGGGAATTATTTTAATGAAAGAAAATTAACGGGAAGTAAATATTTATTTACCCTATTATTAAAATTGTAGGGTAGAATCGTGTGATACACATGGCAAAAACTGAAAAAAATGTTTTTTTTTGTAAATAATTAATTTAGTTGTTTTTATATGATTCCTAATGTCTTGATTATTTTGTAGCTACTTAATTCTCTTGACCTAATTACTGTAATTACTGTCTGACCTGCCTTACATAGCATGTTTTTTAACAAATTACTAGCTGTCTCGGCCTCAACTCGACTGACTACTGTCACTATCTCGGCTGGATTGAGTTGCGGCAGCTCTGCCCTACGTCCGCCACTACCCCATATTGAACAAAGCTGATAAATTAATTATGCAGCGTTTGTTTTAGGTCGTGTTTGAAATGCAACCTCGTGAAACCGGAGCAGAGGCGGGCGGAGGTGCCACGAAGGAAGAAACGGTATGTTTTAAATAAAAAGTACAAGTAATAGGTTCCGTGTCATTGATATTTCTTCAAGATCACACGGTCCTTCTTATTATGAAAAAATACAGGTTCGAGTTATATTGGACGACATATTGGATCGAGTCCCAGAGCCGTTCAACCTGCAGGAGCTTTTAGCCAAGATGGAGGAGCTGACGCCGTTCACCATCGTGGCCATGCAGGAGTGCGAGCGCATGAATAAACTCATGGGCGAGATCCGCCGCTCGCTCAAGGAGGTCGAGCTAGGCCTTAAGGTACTAAAGCATTCACGAGTGATAGTACTTATAAGCTCGTTTAAAGCTAGGAGGATAATATATTGATTCGACGCGCAGGGCGAGCTGACGATCAGCGGCGACATGGAAACGCTGATGGAGTCGCTGTTTATGGACCAAGTGGCGGAGTCGTGGACCAAGCTCGCATACCCCAGCCTGCTGGGGCTGGCCGCCTGGTTCTCCGACCTGTGCCAGCGCCTCGTCGAGCTCGAGAACTGGACCGGTGACTTTAACGTGCGTGACCCCTAAATTTACTTATAACTTGGTACATGTCATATAGTCGTCCTTAGGGACTATATTATTGTCAAAAATTTTTTTTTTTGTATTTATTCACTTGTGGGAGGACCTTGTGCACGGTCCGTCCGGGTTGGTCCACCATCTTATCCATTAACCTACCGTCAAACAGCAGTGTTCGCATTATTGTGTTCCGGCTTGGGGATAAGACAGCCGGTGAAATGAGTAGCATAGAGGCATTCCATCTTAGTCCTCAGGGTTGGCAGTGCATTTGCAGTCTTGTGAATGCGAATGTCTATGGGTCACAGTTTCCACTTACCATCAGGTGGCCTGTGTGCTCATTTGCCTTCCTATGTCATAAAAAAAAACAAAGTTACGAGAAATATAATGATTCACGATAGTACTTTTAGCGCGTTAAATTGATTCAGTTTGTGATACTATACATTCGCCAATTATTATAAGGTTTTATCGTATGTTTGTAGCTGCCGCCCGCGGTGTGGCTGGCCGGGTTCTTCAACCCGCAGTCCTTCCTCACCGCGATCATGCAGCAGACGGCCAGGAAGAACGAGTGGCCGCTCGACAAGATGTGTCTCCAGTGCGACGTCACTAAAAAGGAAAAAGGCGAATTTAAGTAAGTGTGTCTATCATCGTAGCCTTTAATCTGTAGATTTTAATAGCAACAAACAATTATACTCGTATCATAGTGTTCATGGGCAGCGTTAATAAATTCACATCAGGTGACCCGAAAGCTAGTTGCCCCCTCTTGCATAAAATTGTATTAAGAACGGTTTTTTGTTTAAGTGCTCTTGCTGACTACTAATATTCAGCACGGGCAACACGGATTTATTTGGTGATTTCAGGTTAAAATATGATTTTTATGTAATAAAATGGTAACTATTTTAGTTCAAAGTAACTAAATTATCCAGGATTAAAAACGGTCGAACTTTCCAAACAATCCGCGATTAAGTAATTCTTATATTATATAACCTACGGTCACAAAATTATTAGAAACCGAAGATGGTGAAATCGAAAGGCATAACAGGGGTGTTTGTTGTTTTAGAAATACTTATATTTTTATCAACTTTACTCAGTTCTGCTAACTTATCGAGTTTGCGGAAAGAAACAATTTGAAAAAAACTAGACTACCCGGCACTTTTTTAGCAAAGTTTTTTTTTGTTTGATCTTTTGGTGTACTAAATACGAGTATCTCACGTACTTAGTTACCGAAAGAAACTGATTTGCTGGGATAAGCCACGGCCGAATTTGGCCGTCGTCCCGCTGACAGACCCAGTTCAAGAGACAGTTGACAGCCTTATTTATCGAGTTAGTGAATGATACCAACTAAACTTATGATAGATCAGACCCAACTGTTTACCTACATTTTGGTCTGGCAATTTGCAGCGTGCTGTTTTTAGCGTAATACCTACCAATTTTGTCACCAACTTACGAGTAATTACTTAATTTAACCCTTTCAAATACGGTACCGTGATGAGAGATGAATTAGCGATACTGCTTGACGTCTATAGACGTCAACACCCGTGAAAGAATTAAAGAGCGTAGCCGTGTTTTCATATAGAATCGGCCCTTTCACGAAATGGTTTCTGTATTTTTTTCAATAAGAGCTCTCAAGACAAATATTGTTTTCTGTAAGTTTCAGCTTCATATCTTTGTTATTATCGGAGATATGATTTTTTGAAAATTTCCAAAAATATCCGGATTTTGCCGCATCGGCTAATGCGATTCACGTGATTCTTTGGGAAAGTAATAAACATATAATGACTCACGTATTCCTTAAATAATATTGAATACTGCCAAATAAAATTTTGGAAAAATGTAGGGAATAAAACTTTAGATTATTTTTTCTTTCTTTCTGGAAGAGCGACACCAACAGTTCTTCATTAGGTGATTGCTTATATAAAGGGCTACCACATATATTTTTTTCAAAATAATCCAGTTAGTACTTCATACTAAAAAATACAAAAGTAAAGGATGAGGTATGCCCTTACCAGATAATTTAGTTGCAAAAGAGATTAGTTATGCACATTGCTTCTTTATCATTACGAGTAATGATATAACCAGCAGATTCATAGACCAACACCGGCCTCTTGACGTACGTGTCAGATTGCATTCATAAGGGCATTAAATATGACAATGTCAAGTTTTAATTATTTTTTTATGATCTTCCTGATTGGGATATCAATTTGAATGATGAAGAAGTGGTGCCCATTCAAAAATGCCAAACATGTGGACAAGAGTACTCCTTTTGGGGCAACCCATATACAGGGTGTAAGGGACGGCTCACCGAAAACTGAAACCAACGAGAAAGTTTTCGTTTTCCCGGGAAAATTTCCACTGGATTTCAGTTCAGTACAATGGTCTGAAGCTATGGTTTCAGTTTTCGGTGAGCCGTCGCTTACACCCTGTATTAGAAGAATAAATGATATTTATTGTAGCATATGTGGTGCCGATTTGTTTGTATATGAATATTAAATAGGAAAAATAAAAAACAAAGATTTTAAATAGTTCGTTTTCTCTACCATAGGCTCCGTTTCTCGAAAGCTTGTAACAGTTGTAACTAATAATATTAGCGGAAGTCTTTGTCTAACAATATCAGTTGAAAAGATACTTCCTCTAATATTATTAGTAACAAGCTTTCGAGAAATAGGGGCTAATCATTAAAACTTGACATTGTCATATTTAATACCCTTATGAATGCAATCTGACACGTACGTCAAGAGGCCGGTGTTGGTCTATGAATCTGCTGGTTATATCATTACTCGTAATGATAAAGAAGCAATGTGCATAACTAATCTCTTTTGCAACTAAATTATCTGGTAAGGGCATACCTCATCCTTTACTTTTGTATTTTTTAGTATGAAGTACTAACTGGATTATTTTGAAAAAAATATATGTGGTAGCCCTTTATATAAGCAATCACCTAATGAAGAACTGTTGGTGTCGCTCTTCCAGAAAGCAAGAAAAAAATAATCTAAAGTTTTATTCCCTACATTTTTCCAAAACTTTATTTGGCAGTATTCAATATTATTTAAGGAATACGTGAGTCATTATATGTTTATTACTTTCCCAAAGAATCACGTGAATCGCATTAGCCGATGCGGCAAAATCCGGATATTTTTGGAAATTTTCAAAAAATCATATCTCCGATAATAACAAAGATATGAAGCTGAAACTTACAGAAAACAATATTTGTCTTAAGAGCTCTTATTGAAAAAAATACAGAAACCATTTCGTGAAAGGGCCGATTCTATATGAAAACACGGCTACGCTCTTTCTCCAGGTGTTTGTTATTTTTATAATACTAAATAATTTAAGCTGTAAAACTAATAAGGTATAATTTGAAATGCTCAAGTTTGCCGGAAAATTAAATAAATCATTCGTTCATCATTATCATTTAATT
Organism: Acleris emargana; assembly: GCA_927399475.2. Taxonomy (NCBI): domain Eukaryota; kingdom Metazoa; phylum Arthropoda; class Insecta; order Lepidoptera; family Tortricidae; genus Acleris; species Acleris emargana. The sequence continues at coordinate 14,522,733 of OV656852.1, forward strand.
TTTCATATTTATATTTTTCGACTCATTTCAAAAGTATTAGGTAGGTTGTCTGCGACCGCGCCCGCCTCTGCCACATGCTCGGTACACCTCGATAATTTAAGATGACCGCTTGATGCGAAAATGAAATAAATAATTAATAAATTCAATAATAAAAAATGCACTTTAGTACCATGTCTATATATCGCACCTTCAGCACAATAATAACCTAATTCAGAAATTTTAAATTTCGAGTTAGGTCTCTATAATAATAAATTTATCCAAAAACTGAAATTTTGAATTAGGTCACTATTGTTCTGAACAGGGATCGTTACCGGTATTCTTACTACCGGTTTTAAATAAGGTATAACCGGTTATAATTGCATCTTGGTATTTATATCACTAAAGCTCTAATAAGCGGTATAATCAAAACCGGTATTGAAATGTAATAGCGGTTTCGACGATTGACAACATTACCTCTATTTGATACTTTACCAATAAACCCATTACCGGTAATACCTGTCAGTGTCCAAACAAGCAAGTTTTCTAATTTTGAATTATGACAATCAACGAAAAGATTACCATTCTGTCATATGATCGGTTTGTCTTTTTCTTTTCCGTCCGCGGCCCATTTTAGATATTTTTATATAAATACGAAATCTTTATTTTTCGTGTGGCTTTTTGCTACTTTATTAAATTATTACAGAAAGGAGAATAAACAAATTGACAATTGACAATTTGAAATACGTCGCAAATCAATTTATTTGTTCAGTACTAGCAGACATTTCAACCAGTGTTAGCCAACAATGCTATTGAGTTATGTTACACCTATTTGTTGTGCTTCAGTCATAATGTCTACTTGACACCTTATCTATCAAGAGCAACGAATACCGATATTAAATAGAGGTAAAGAATACTGTAAATAGTGCATACATAGTGAAAAAGACAAAAGCGGAATGACAACATTACCGCTAACTCGAATATAGGTATTATTATTTTAGCGGTAATCGTTTGACAATTTATATACAGGTATTCAATTTCACCGGTTTTACAATCCTTGGTTCTGAAGTTGCGATATGTCATGTTTAAACTGCCATATATGAATTGTCACAGCGATTAAAGTGACAAGATACACATATTTATAAACTCGACTGTGCATGTCATCAGCGCTCCTCCGCGCGAGGGCGCGAACATCCATGGGTTGTACATGGAGGGAGCTCGCTGGGACACCGTGTCGGGCGGCATCGTGGAGTCGCGCATGATGGAGCTGTTCCCCATCATCCCCGTCATCTTCGTCAAGGCTGTCACGCAGGACAAGCAGGACACGCGCAACGTCTACGAGTGCCCCGTCTACAAGATCCGGTGAGTTGTATCATCAAGTAGCTTGGGAACTGGCAAGCTAGACTTAGCTAAGAAGCGGAGGAAGAGACATATTATGGCCACATCACTCGTCGTGCCGCACGTCTTGCTCTACGTCATGCCTACCGCTCTCTGCTTCGTCAGTTGGTATTTTAGTGGCTGGCAACTATCGCTGTTTTACTTATTTTATATGTCACGAGTAGGCTTGGGACTTTTGGATGCTCGCTATGGTTTTAGATACCACGGAGTCGCCATTATGTTAAAATATTATTTTTCGGAGTCAACATGTTAAGATTTACGCTGTTATATCGATCGGTAATAACCACGTTATTATGACTGCAATTAATTTTATCATAAATTTATTAGTTATTACTTAACTCACGAGACGCCTATAGTTTTCGGCAATTTTATTTTTATTTTTATTACTGCCTTGCAAAGGATCAAAATTATTTCTAGCGTAAGAAATCAGTAAATTTAATTTAATTGGTTTAATTAAAGTCTGGACTCATGTTCACATTATTATTCTTCTTCTTCTTCTTAACTTCTAAACATAATATTAATAGTTAAAAGAAATGGTTGGATTTTGTTGTTTGTTACCTAAAGGCACGTCTCATGTTTACCTGTACCTATTTCTAGACTTAAAACTATAATTACTCGATCGTTTGCAGCATGCGCGGGCCAACGTTCGTGTGGACGTTCAACCTGAAGACGAAGGACAAGCCGACGCGCTGGACGCTCGCGGGCGTCGCGCTGCTGCTCGGCGTGTAGCTGCAGAACCCTACATCAGCACGACTTCCCGTTGTATTTGAAAGTTGTGTATGCGTCTATGCGAACGCTAACGCGGTCCTTTCATCAAGACATTTCGCATAACGAACAACCTAGAACGTTCTAGTTTCGACGACGGACGCCTTTCAAGCACTTTTGACGATCAATGACATAATTAGAGTTAATCATTCAATATTCTATTAGTGGAAGAATGTTGAAAATCGGTTTTGTAGTTTCAGAGATTACCCCGATGCCGAAATACAAAACAAACACACGATTTACTATCTCTATGTGTTATTAGTACCCATAGCATGTTACTGACATGACGTATGGGTTGTTATGGTGGCCCCGTGCGTGAGTTAAAAAGCATCACAAAAAAAAACGTTCTAATTGTGTTCTGACTTAATTTTTATGGTTTTTATGTAATTTAACTTATTTTTACGTAGGTATTATTTATAAACATGTATTGTATAGAGTATTTAATTGAGCATTTTGGTAAATTGTGAAATTGAAACGGTCTTTAATTATTTGTAATGGTAAACGAATAGAGTAGTTCGTCAACAAAATACTATAATACATTTTTAACCACAGATTGTACCACGACTAGTGTTGATGCGTGCTCATTTTGCAGAGCTTAAAAACAATTCACGCTCAATTAAATGTTTCGTAGATAACCTATTTTTAAACTCATTATTACAACCAAATAAAGGAATTTTACTCATTACTAATTTGTGGTTTTCCTTATTTACTGCATTAGGTTCGCCAGGCGTTGAGAAGGAAAATAAGTAAATATTTATTTTTAATTGGTTTTACTCAAAATAATATATACATATATTACGAGTATTATATTCTGACAAACAGTATTGTGCTTTTATAATGTTTAACATTTTCTTAATTCCAATGCTGTGCAGACATCTTTAGTAAAGGAAGACCTACAAAATCCGACTTATTTGAGTCAATCAAGATATTTTGTTGATAACCCTTCGTTGATCTGATCGAACGTTACAACAATGTATTTTTTTAAGAAAGTACATTTTGTATACACATAATAATATGATAATTACTTAAATATGAATAATATAATATTGAATATTTCTGTTCAATAGTGTTAGAAAAATAGATGTTAATTTACTACTGGACGGCATTATCAGTCAACCATAATCAATCACAATTACATTCTACAAAAAAAAAAATATTGCTAGGTGCACCTCGAGTATCTACTCAGTGCGGGATTAAAACTATTACAAGATAATTGAATGTTACTGTTATCTGGCAGTGATTAGCAAATAACAGGATTTGAGGAATTTTCCTACTAAGAAAGGCTGCAGAATCTCGCTAGCCACTTCGAACGCTGGTTTTTGCCTTAGTGGAGGAGCCGGGCGATGCGTTGTCGTTGTCCGACGGCGGTTCCGAGCCCTTGACCGTGAACGTGACGTAGTATCTCTTGTTCTTGTCGAGCTTCTCGGCGGGCAGAGCTATCAGCTGCCTCTCGGAGCCGTGCGAGACCTCCAGGGTGACGTGGGCCTTGCCTGATGAACCCGGCAACTTTGAGGGAATTTTGGGCAGGAACCCTTTTGATTTAGTGGTTGGATCAGCTGTAGCGGGCTTGGGCATCGTATGGTGATTCCATTTATAGGGTACTGAAATTGACAATGCATCCAAATTAGTGTTTGCAGCTCATCGCTATCAACGGACAGCCAAATACCAAATAACTATTTGGTATCCGCCAATACGATGTCAAATAGAGAGTTTAAATAATAGGTTGATTTTAAAAATAGCTAGTTACTTTCATTTAAGAAATATATAAAACTGTAAATTATTAATTTTTTAAAGGGATTGGTAATGACGCTATTTCGCACTAGCTTATTATAAGTCGCCTAGAAGGCAAGTTTTGTGTGGCGGCGACCGGCAGTGACGGAAACAAATACATCGTATTCGTCTTATCGCCACCGCAGCGGTACGCGGCATGCTCTATACATCTCTATGAATTCGTTTGTTGTCACTTGTCGCTCGTCTCCACCGACGCTGACGTCGCGCAAGGTTGTAGTCGGGTCACAGTGCAAAAACAACCTAAGGCACTGGTCCCACCGAGGGCGAGGAAGCGATTAGCTATCGACTATTTTCTCGCTCAAGAAACGAACAAATGATAATCGCTCCCGATAAATAAAAGAGAGAGATATATATTTTATACTCGATCGCTGGCTGTTCACACTGCGGCGAGCACTCTTTTCACTAGTTTGCCGAAACAAAAAATGTAGATCGCGTGTCAATAAAAGAGACGGATATTAATAGTTGATCACTGGTTGTGCTCGCTTCCCGCTCATCGTCGGCGGTGGTACCAGTGCCTAATGAACATTAAACTAGTGAACTTACTGTAAGCTGAACACGGTATCCCGGTGTAGGCGTGGACCGCGTGGAAGCAGCGGTGGGTCTTACTGGTGCACAGGCACGGGTTGTCGGGAATCGCGCTCATCTTGTACAGTTCACTTTCTCCATAATCGAAGTCTATAGGTCTTTCCGGCAAATTATCCAAATGCTTTTTACCACTTTTTTGTAACTTTCGAAGGCTCTCGTAAAGAAACTTTTCGAAACTACTGAACGAAAAATCTACGCTGTTATAAGAGCCCAGACCCACGCTGGATAAACTGGACTTGTTATATTCGTCGATAGCTCGCTTGACAAGAACTGCTTCATTGGTTTTGCTTGTTCGGATCTGCAGTCGTTTTAACTCCAGTAAATGTTGAAAGATCTTTCTTTCGCAATAATATCTGCAAACAAACCAAGATAACATACTAAGGGGCACTTGCAGGAAAAATGTTAAATCAAGATTAAGCTTAAATCTATATTTGGGACTGACAGTTCCATACATTTTGACATAGCTAAACTGAACTTAAGCATTAATCTAGATTTAAATTTTTGCTGCAAGTGGCCCTAAGATATTTATCTAATTAATTTCTCATTGGAGCAAAGAGTAGTCTGAAAGGTATTATTTTATAAGACGTAACACTTTAATCATAACACTCACCTTCTCATATTAGTTTGAATTCGTTGAGTCACTGATTTCATATCCACTGCGTATTTGTCTCCCGGCTTACGCACAGGGATTCTGCTATCAGATTTGCCCGAATATCTTCCACTAGCATTCCTTTGCTTGTAGTAAGCTGCGAGACGGGGGCTCATGATGCGGCGCTGCACCGCTCTAGGACTTGGTTCAAAACCTGAATCCATCAATCCACTGGACTCGTAACCCCTTTCGGAATTTTCACTTTTAGATCGTATTGTAATTCTACTTTTGGTTCTACCCTTTTTACGGAAACGTTTTCTGCGTCCATTTACTTCAGAATGACTGTAAATTTCATTATCACTTACGCTAGGAACGCGTCCGTACGTATCTTTAGTAATTTTTTCACCTTCGTTCATTTCTTTATCATCTTCAAGTGAAACTTCATCAGCTTTACTTGTTTTTTTTAGTATACCAGTACTTAAATCAGTAACGCTCGCAATATCAGATAGTACTTTATAGCTCTCCGTTTCATATATACTACTTTTTCTGCTGCTTCCTTGACTATCTTTTGAAGATTTTCTTTTGGGTGATACGGATATTGGTAAATTTATTTCTTCAGAGCTATTTTCCATTAGAACTTTTTGAACAGCGCGATCTGAACCCTCAGTTTCATCATTAATCACAGTGATCAAACCTTTGTCGTTAGTTTGTGGAATTTCATTACTACTACCTGTTGCTGTGGTAGAAGAATATTCTTTACGTTTCTCTTCAGCACTTGCTTGATTACTTTCACTACTTTCTTTTTTGCCTGCTTTGGTAGACTCTTGTTGGGGTTCTTTGTGAAGAACTTGTTCGCCCATCAAATGATCGGGCTGTTTATCTGAGTCTTTACTTTCGAAAATCTCGTCTTTATTTGCAAATGAAACAGTTGGAGAACTGCTTTTATCTCGTGAATCTTTTCTTTCAGCATTGGCGTCTAACGTGGATTTGAGTCCGTCCGGTGAGTCCTTGTTTTGAAGCAATAATTCATCGGGACCGGCCAAGACTTGAAAGGATTTTTTTCTTGTCCGTTCCAAACTAGAACTTACAGAGGTTTCGCTGGTTTTTGGTTTATTACTTGATTCTATATCGGATTTCCCTAACTCTTGGGATAAATCCTTTGAGATTTCTTCCGATTTGGACATACTCTTACTTATTGGTAATTCTTCCGTAGACTTTTTTTGAACCTCCTTATTTTCATTCTCTTGGTCAACATTTGAAGCTGATGCTTCATCATTTGTTTTGCTGTCCGGAGACTCAACGTTATTAGCATTGTCTTCCAGAAGAGGCGTAGATGTTTCATTATTATCTTGAGATTCCATTATTGCATCGTTTGACGTGATGTTATCTGTTTCTACTTTGGCTTGCTCATTTATATCTTTGTGTGATACGGACAGATTCGCCGTTTCTATAGACACATTGTTTGACGAATCCATGGTCACAGTTATTTCAGAGCTTCCGTGTTGGCTTGATTCACGTTCCATGTGTATTTGTGCTTCTGTGACGATCATATTTGTTTTAACTGACAGAGTATCAGTTTCAGTTTCACTTAGAGTTTTACTTTTTGGTTTTTCCTCGGCATCCGGTTCAGTTTTTATAGGATCTTCACTAGCTACTGCCACCATGCCTGGCGAGGCATCTTTCGTTTCAGAATGTTGCAAATTATCGGTATTCTTGTACTTAATAATATTAACGCTCTGTTTTTCATCATCATTTTCAATATGAATTGACGTTTTCTTTCCTTTCCGTTTTGTACTGCGTCTTTCACTGGATTCAGTGCTACTACTTTCCGATGGAGAACTTGACTTCCTTCTGCCTCGTTTTCGGTGTCTTTTGTTCTTCTTTTTATTCGAATAACTTTCAGATCCAGATGAACTTTGAGACACAGATCGATGGCGTTCACGGTATTTGGAATTGCTTCTGCTTTGCCTCGATGGTTCACTCTTAGACCTATTTTTTTTAGTGTCTCTTCTATGTCTCCGGCTTTGACTTTCTTTTTTAGACTTTCCTTCTAGTTCAGTGTCGTACCCATCGCTGAAACTTTTTTGAGGTTCTACTAGTCTTTTTCGTCTATCCTGGTGTCTGGTTGAATACGCGAGACATTTTTGAGATCTTTTTTTCGATCTTCTATCATCAGTAGAAGAGCCATTGGTTGAATCGCTATCGACTTTCTTTCTATTTCTCGCCTGGCGCCTTTCACAAACCGGGCTTGGCAGTTCGACCACTTCACGTTTTTCTATCCTAATTCGGTCACGAACATCAATTTTTGTACTTGTTACACGTCGCGTAGGTAAAGCAGTAATACAAGCACCGTCGATTAGAATGTCCGTGTTGCCCAACTTTGAAGCAGGAAGACCACCATGCATTTGCAAATATTTTGCCGTAGCTCTGTTTCCGCGAGTTGTTGCGCAATCTAAGGGTGTCATTGGCTCATTTTTCGACGATCTCGCAACGGGGTTGACTTCAGCACCGCGATCTAGCAATAGTCGACAAAGATCAGCATTGTCAGAAGCCGCAGCGATGTGAAGAGGGGTGCGACCTTCGTGATTGGTAGCATTCACTTGCGAAGGTCGACCGTCTAGTAGCCATTTCACTAATTCCCTTCTTCCTGAAGCGACCGCTTCGTGCAATGGCAAATCTCCTTTGGAATTACGTAACCATAAATTTGTTCCTCTCGCTCCTGTAAAAGCACAAAAAAGTAAATGTATCGTAAACATCACGTCTTGATTGAAAGTGGGTCATGTCATCGTGTGGTTTTTGCTTACCAAGTATACGGACGGTTTCAATCTGTCCCTTGGCGGCGGCAGTGTGCGCAGGGCTGCGTCCGCGGCGGTCCTGGCGGTGCGCATCCGCGCCGTGCTGCAGCAGCGCGGCGGTGGCGTCGGCGTGGCCCAACGCGGCGGCGTAGTGCAGCGGCGAGCAGCCGTGCGAGTCGGCCACGTCCACGCGTGCGCCGCACAGCCCTACCAGCGTCTCCAGCGCCTCCGTGTGCCCGCGCGCTGCAGCGCAGTGGAGCGCAGTCAGCCCATCTCTGTTAACACGTTTCAATAGGATGGACAGGATTTTTATATGACAATTTAATCAATCATTCACTCACTTTATACAGGTTGTCCTGTATTTAGAGGTCTAAGATGATCCTTTTCCCAAGAAAGTGACAAGCACGCCATGCCTATACCCAGTTCGTGGTAATCAGTTTTAGTTTTTCATAAAATAAATTAGGCTAAACTTTCAAGTCATGGGAGAGTGACTAAAAAAACTGAAACAAGATGCGAAATACGGTAATCTCGTGTCAATTGAGATTATCTCGAAAACCGTAAGACTTCTACCTACTATAACTAAGCATGTTAGGAAGTTTAGATAAATCAAAGGCTCGTATACAGGTTGTTCTTGCATCTCTAAATAGAGGGCACCCTGTATTCATATGTACCATATCGATTTTATCATGTACAAACACGCGCGGCGGTACTTAAAACGCTTATTTATTTATTTATTTAAACTTTATTGCACAATACATATGTAAAAAGTACAAATGGCGGTCTTAATGCCTAAAGGCATTCTCTACCAGTCAACCTCATGGTTAACAGAGAATACATGGTGCAAACAGTGTTGAAAATGAATTAAATACCTACTTAATACTAAAATGTATAAAATACATAGATATATCCACAACCACCCGTAAGCCCTTGCGTGTCGCGACGTCAACAGCTGCGAGTGTACCTGTCGGCGTCGTCGACGCACGCGCCGGCCTGGTGCAGCGCGAGCACAGCGGCAGCCGAGCCGGCGGACGCGGCCCACAGAAGCGGCGTGCGCCCGTCCGCGTCGCGCACGTCCACCCGCGCGCCCCCCTCCTTCACCAGCGCGCGCACCACCTCCAACGCCGCGCCGCGACTCTGTCCACATTTAATAACTTTGAGAAACGACACGATTAGAACTAGCACGTAAGGTCGGGGTCAATAGAAAAGACAAAAGATGTAAACAAATCAGTACTGTTTGACACATAACCTCAATATTTCTGCAAACCAGTTTTGATTAAAAAAAACGTATAGTTAATAGTTATTTAATCTTAAACATAATGTAAAAGTAAAAATCAAGCGTGTACATCATTATTAAGAGGATTGTGAAGCGCCCCTAAAATCGTATAACTGTCAAAAAAGTCCATACAAATGTAGCTCCGGCCGTTAGTTTCTCACCCTCTAAATTTAGTCCGATTTCCACGATTTTTGAATATGTTCTAGTTAATATACAGAACTAGGTCTGTACGTTTCTGTTTTTTTGTTTTTTGAATTTGTTTCATTCAAAGAAGTATTTTCGAGAAAAGGAAAACGTACGGACAGTTTTTAATGATATCTATATCTACAAGATATTCAAAAATCGTAAAAATTTGATTAGGTTTAAACCTTAAGGGTAGAGAAACGTTTTCGCATTTTGTATGGAGTTGTTTAGCTTCACAATCACAATCGTCTTTAATATACCTCACGCGATGTCCAAAGGTACGTGATTATGGTGCAATAATGATAAATAGGTCCGAATGTTTTTGTTTACCTACATCTTTTGTCATTTCTATATTGACCTCGATTTTAGGGAGTTTAGAAGCCGCATTAGAGCCATTAGAGGTTACACCTACAAAATTCTCCGAGCGTATTTTTATTGAATTCCTAGCTAGCGAGCAAAGAATATTCTAATGTCACCTATAAATGTAAAAAGGTTTTATTTGCTAAATTATTCCATCTCCACAGTTCGACACCTTTACTGATAGATGTGAAATGTGATTCAGAGTAAATTTACCCGGAGACGGTTTCTCGAGGACTTATAATTACAACTTGAATGCGCACAAGCATGAGAACGCAATTATGAATCATGCTGAACGCGACAAGCTTAAAATGCGTCATGTTCTAAATAAACTGGTTCTTACGTTGGTTTTTAAGTTGTTTTAATCTGCCCCGCTGTTCCCGGATTTTCCATTTCTGATTACGCGTTCAAAGAAGTGCATGAGAGCATGAGTCAGTTAGCGTTTTTCCGCGCACATTTCCTCGGGGAATTTCTTATATTCAAGGATCTAAAGTATTCTACGTCCGTCCGTCTTCCTATCCTTGTATTCATATTTTCATTTACTGGTTTTGGCGTTGAACCGTAAAGATGGTACATACAAACACACTTACTCATTTGTAATTTTAGGAAAGGATAAGGATTGTATACCTACCTATAGGAAAAATCACCGACACCCATATCATATCATAGATTATTTTACTACGCTGGATTTTCATATCATCGACAGGCATTTAGGTTCACAACAAAAGTTTTGGTCTTGATTAAGGATATGGATAAACGTGTATAAAACGTCTGTCACTTTCTGACCAGTATGTAAATGCGATAGTGACGGACAAGTGACCGCGGTAAAAATATATATGGTAAAGGCGACCATAATTGGTTGGTTGTCACTCGGATATCCCGTTCTATCTAGTCAGTAACGATAGAGACGCACTGAGCGACAAGCGAGAAAATACAACTGGTTCTACCCGTGCAAGAGTTATGAATTTTTCATGATCAAAGGTCTAACCTAACCGATCCTATGTAAACCATGCTTAAGATAACCTAAAAACAATAAGGTTTCAGCAGAAATTCGTTTTCAATTATATGATACATTCGATCAAATAAGTTTCTATGATTCAAGGGGATCTCATAAAGGATACATCAAAGGAACGTATCTCGTATGTACCTGGTGGTCGGAGGCGGCGGGCGCGCCGCACATTTGCGCCGCGTAGTGCAGCGGGTACCCGCCGTGCTGGTCGGGCGTGGCTGCGCGCGCGCCGGCCGCCAGCACCGCGCGCAGCGCGCCCACCTCGCCGCACACTGGGGACGACACGGGCACTCAAACAACGTGGGGATGTCATCAACATCATCAACATGTCGGCCAAACCATGCTAGAGATCCCTAAAGATCTCCACCATGATCAGTCTCGTACCAAAAAAAATTGTTTATATTTATACATTACATTGTAGCGCCTTTTTTCTAGCCGGTAAAATCCTTTACTGTACTTTCCAGGTAGGTACTGATAAAGTCTCATCGTAGAAATACATCAAAAATATGTTTACAATAGTATATCAATAATTAAATACATACATACATACCTTCACGCCTGTAATCCCAGAATAGTAATAATAATTAAATAAATCATAAAAATACCTTACAAAACCTTTCCTCTATGTTCTATATCAATCTATATTTTATACCCTCTTAACAATTCTCGTTTTATCCGCAAGCTTATTGTCCTTCTTAAAATAATCGGCGTAAGCCAACTCAAAAAGTAAATGAATATTCAGATAATAAACCTTCAACCCCGCGTCTCCCCCAAGTTGCATAAAACATGACTCATCAGGGACGGACACGGCCTTTTCAATCACGCGCTGTCTGAATAGCTGAATCCTAGATGTGGCGGGCAGTTCAAGGGCTAGGTTTGGCCTTGCCTCGCCCCGCGCCGGCGGCTCGGACCCGCTCCCCCCAAAATAATGGGGCAAGATGGCTACGATACGGATGCCCCGCATTACTCATTAGTAGAGTTAGGACTTTTTGTGGCAAATCGTGGTTCCATCCATGGAGTCGCTATTTTCTAATTTTAATAATACATACCACTTTGATTTTGACCTTCAGTATTTTATAATATATTTAAACTCATTTACAAAATGTGCAAAATGTGGTTACAGAATTATCAAGAAGTTTTAAGACTTGTTGGTAATTCTTTAGCTCTGCCTACCCCACTCTGGGAATGAAGGCGTGAGTTTATGTATGTATGTAAACTCATTTACTTATTTATACCGCTAAACCAATTTAAATAAATTTTGGTGTGGAGGATGTCTCTGCTGTGAAAGCGTTACAATACAATTACAAATAAGCAACTAAGTGGGTTTGGAGTAACCGAACTAAAAATGTAATTAGTTCATTTTGAAATATGACCATACTGAAGGTCAAAATCAAAATGTCATGTATTAGCATAATCAGGAAATAACGACTCCATGGAATCTAGAACCACGATATGCCACCAAAAGTCCTAACCCTACTCATTAGGTTTAATTCGCTCTACTATTTATACTGTTATGTAGTTCTGCTATGGCTTAAGTACAAAACCAGTAATAACGGCAATAATGAAGTAGTGCTGAAGGCAAGTATTAACAATATACTAGAAGGGCTGATATACCATACGAGGTGCCCCGAAAGCATAGTATAAATAGAAAAGTAGCTCGACTCCGGCCCTTTAGGAGATTCTGATAACAATTGCCGCTCGGGCGTCAGGGTTGTCCAAACTTGTTTTTCAATTTAAGTCACCTACTTGGCCATACTTTCTATGATTTATAAGAATATTAATTTTCATAAATTACACAAACTTAAATTAAGTAAGTATAAATATTGTTAGGTACAGTACCCCAACGAAAATGTTAAGCACTTTAGTGCGTTGTCATAGTAAATTTCAAACAGAACATCAAATGACACACATGACAATGACTATGACATTCACAATGACAAGGTTCTAAGTATGCTCAACATTTTTATTGGGTGACTGTACCTAAGTACCAAATTTAAATTATTTTACTTATATAATTTTATCTGTTGATACTAAATTATATATTTATAGGTATGTGATGGATGTGATATGTAAATTCCTTTTTGACCTTTTAATATTTATATATTTATTTAACAATATTTACGTCTTTTCGGCAGCGACATTGTATTGTCGCTCGATAGCGATAGGTAAGTACGCGCACTACCAACAAAACGTAACCGAGCGCATCAAGGACGCCGCAGCCCCGACTAATGTACACTCGTAGTATCCTGAGATTTAGTATAAAGTGGGAGTTTAGCCCCGCCCACCGCCGCGAGCCGCGCGATGTACCTTTGTTTGAAGACGTTCTACTGTTCTTATACTGTGCCGAAAGATCTGACAAAGGATGCGAGTAGCGCAAACACGACCGTTCGTGTAGATTCTAGATGGAGGCCTGTGCAATGGACATACTTCGACTGATATGATGATGATTCAAAGTACTTTATAGAGGTAGAGGTACGATGTAGTCAGTTGCTGTCGCTCATGTCTGTACACGCGGACCGGCTCGAAGGATCCTTGATGTGCCTTGTCTACGAGGTTCATTATCGCCCTCTTCCGCCTCCCTACTAATTTCCTCTGTGTTATAGGTTTTTTGCGGTAATCGCTTCTGTCTTAGTACTGTGCGAAACGATTTCTTCGTTTCCAAGTTACACCTACACGCCATATCGTACGTTTAATCAAACAAAGAAATAACTAATATAAATTCATTTCGATACACAATTTGGTTTTCTTTGGTTTGTAACACTAGTTTTGTTGCCATTTAAGTATCAACCTACATTCATCATTTAAGTATTAAGTATTAAGCCTACTTGTGCAAAATGTGGTTACAGAATTATCAAGAAGTTTTAAGACTTGTTTGTAATTCTTTAGCTCTGCCTACCCCACTCTGGGAATGAAGGCGTGAGTTTATGTATGTAAGTATCAACAAGCTAAATCAGTTTTAATTTTCTCGCATTGTTGTTAGGTTTGCTAGAAAAAATCCTCATAACAGTCATATTTAAATATTAATTTGATATATTACATTCAGCAGCCGACTTTCTTAAACGGCTCTAAAGAAATAACCTCTCACATTTGCTTCTTTGAAGTTCCTTCATAAGTTAATCTGTATAAGTCACGCAATAATAACCCTCAGGTATTTCTGTCGCGGTATTAATAAAGGCCACAGCAGGCAGCAGGAAGAACTTGACCTTTCCGAGCGCCGGCGGACATCCGCTGCAACCTGCACGGTTCGGAGCTGACCTTACACTGAACTGCTGCATTATTTGCATAGTCTTGTTGCAGACTTTAAAAAATGTTGAAGATAGTAAATACTGCTCAGTTTAGTACCGCGCTGTTTATTTTATTCTTGTTTCTGGCAGCAAAGTACCAAAATAGATCGACTGCACGCTCAAATGCCTTTCTCAAAAATGTTAGGTTGGAGTTGAGAAATGCGGTTATACTTAGTCATAACTCATGTTATGTTTATTTTTCACACGGAACAGTTCGGAAACGGAACTTCGGCTTAAGATAAGTTACCCCTATGGCACACACCCAAAGTTTCTCTAACCTTGCAGCGTGGTAGTTCACACCAAGCGGTCACTGCTCCGGGTTGCTTCTAAAGTATCGATTGTTTCGTGTTTTCTCATATCGACATGTGGAGCGCTCACTACCTGCGGGCTTGTTATGGTCATGTTTATCGATGTGGATAAACGTGGATGAAGCGTCACTTCCTGACTGGGGGGGCCTAATATGGGACGCGTGACAAAATGTGGATAAAACAACCGTCACTTTCTGACACGTATAAGTACGAGAGTGACAGATTCTTTATCTAAAAGACACGCAATAAATGTAACCATACTAGGCCCGGAGTAGGCCTATATTCGATATCGCGGGAGCAAAAACGATTTGACAGTAATAAAAGATTATGACAAATAGGTAATAACAGAAGTGACACTCCTATCGAGAAACGTTTATACCTACGAGTTCAAAATGTATTAATTTTCTTTCAAATATATTACCTTCATGCTTGACTTGATTAGTAGTACATATTTAAAGAGATTAGCTACGCAATCATAACTCATCCTTAAAAATACTAACATAACTGAGTAACTGGTAACCATCGACATACCAACCAATAGACACCGGGTTCCATACAGAATTCTCTTCCAAAAGTGTCCTAGGGCGACCTATACAAACTTCATACTCGTGTAAAATCATTGTCAAAATAAAACATCCTAATTTAAATGGTATATCATTAACGCAATGCTTAATTTTGATTGAAACAATTTATTATCTTATGTCGCTTCGACTAGAGGCTCGTTTTTTTACCTTATGCAGCTTCTACTAGCGGAGTGCCAATGTCACCGCGAACAGAGTACAAATGGAGTAGCTTTACACTTAATATAATTTCTGTTTTGACGTCTCAGGTGGGTTTAATTTAAACAAAAACTCAACGCTATTTTTATTATTTATGATAATATAAATAATATTGTGGGCTAGTAACCCATCATATATTATTTTAGCAACAAAAATTAAAAGCGTCTTCAAAAACCCTAATAGCTACTTGAAAAACTTATATCGACTGACTTATTATCTCAGTGGCAAAAATCATGTGGCATTGCTATTTGTGTAAGTATACCTACTTGACACTGGCTTGGATATATAAAATATCATATATTTGATATACCTGTTAGGCAACGATAGGGAATTTCTAGGAGACGGGTCATTTATTTCACCTTGTTCAGTGGGTTAAAATTATGAATGTAGAGGAAGCGAAAGTTATACTTGTATGCTTAGACCGGTGCACCTGGCATTCTGTAGTCTCTGCCTACCCCACTGGGAAACAAATGAGAAACTATATGTATATGTATGTTTAATGGATTTTTGAAGACGGTTTTATTTGTAAAAAGAAAAATCGCTTTTTAGTGATATTTCTCATATCATTGAGATTTTCTACAGCACATAATTATACTCGTTCATTACATTAAAAAACTTTATAGTCTAATAACAATTTCCAATCAGCCTTAACAATATTTCGCTATCCAATATGCAGGGCCGTTAATCATTAAAGAGTTCTCCCGGTACTTCACCATCAATTGCACTTCACTACATGCTTTACGTGAATGAAGTTTCATATTCTTAATAGAGAAATCTCATCACTGCCCGTTAAACAATTATGATTAATGATTTCCGGTGTTCATCTTTGGTCTTCATCAGTTAAAAAACTCCTGCCGTTCACTCGCGACAATAGAACTCTTTATCGCACAATGAAATGGATCACGAGATTCACGAGGAATCGACAAACTAATATTTAATTTATTACTGCAATAATATAAAGTATTAAACTACTCCATTGACATACTGTTCTCCAACAACCAAATATTGACAATTGTTGGTCCGAAACTAAAATATTTATTTATTTATTAGAAAGACTTAGTTATTTATCAATTAATATTACGAATCGACATTTACATGCCGAAAGTATGATATTCCGTCTGAAAGATTTTTGTAAAGGTGATTATTTTTGCAGTTTCTGAAAACGCATTGAGGCATTGTAACACGTGTCACTGTTGGCGTAGTTGACAATGAACTAAATTGAAGTAAGCTCCCAATTTGAAGTGAGTATATATTCGCTGGGCCGTGTTTGGTTCTCTGACCCGTTATCTAGTTGTATTGTTGATCGAAGCTGGTAACACATTAAAAAACTGTGTCAAGTATCAGTGTTCGCATTGGCATGTTCCGGTGCGAGAATAAGACAACCGAAGAAATTATCAACATAGGGACATTCTATCTTAGCCCTCAGGGTCGGCCACGCAGTCTATGGGTCTCAGATCTCATTAACTATCACGTGGCCTGTGTGCTCGTGTGCCTATCACACACACACACTTTAATCTGTTTACTTGGCCTATGTTTGTTAGACATTAACGCTACTTTCGTCTCAACTTCAAAATACTGCAGCGGAAGTGTTGATATAATTGAAACCATAACCGACAAGTTGGTTGGTTTGATTGGCATCCCGCCGGTTGCCAACCTGAGGGCCTACTTTGAAAATCTAAGTTCGAAGTTCCGTTAGCTTCATCCCTGTCTCTCGTCAATTGAGACTAAATCGAAAGAAAGGGATGGAGCTAACGTTACTTCGAACTTAGATTTTCAGTGTAGGGCCTCTGACTAATTGGTCGCGTGCGAGCTCGCAGTGAGCGAGTGATAACGCCGAACGCCCGCGGAGTGACACCAGCTAGATAACAACTCACTAGACGATACTACGATACCGACTAGCGCGCTGTATATACGTGTGTAGCAGTTCTAAATGCGAGCCCATATATTTCAAGGAAAAGCTTTTGAGTCAGGCAAACGAATCTAACATAATATTGTTCTAGAACGAGGAAAGGAAGCTATGGAGAGGGCTATGGTCGGGGTTTCTCTACGTGATAGAATCTAAAACTAAAGTTACCGAGATAGCCCGAAGAATAGCTAAACTGAAGTGGCAGTGGGCGGGGCACATCGCTCGCAGGACTGATGGCCGATGGGGCCAGAAGGTTCTTGAGTGGCGTCCGCGGACCGGGAGACGAGCTGTAGGTAGGCCTCCAACAAGATGGAGTGACGACCCTGTAAGGATCGCGGGAACGCGGTAGATGCGAAAAGCACAAGACCGGTCTTAGTGGAGAGAGCCTTTGGGGAGGCCTATGTCCAGCATCGGACGTCTTTCGGCTGTTATGATGACGATGAAGAGCCTATCTGGCAAATTTCATCGAAATCTTTGGAGCGGTTTTCGAGAACGTGATTACAAATAGGTAAGTATAAGTAAATGCTGTAATGTCGCTCTAACCGGCCTCTTGCAGGGAGCGAGGAAAAATTCCGAAAGCTTAATTTTCTCAACCTACCGCTGCGTAGCTATTGTATCGCGGGTTGTTTTTCTTGTTCTCTGCTCAGACGCTAACCAAAATATTGGCATGAACTGATGTTGATGTTGATTTATGTCTACAAAAATTAGGCATGGTTGGCTTGGGCAAAGTTCGATCATCCTGTTTCTAATCATGTCTCCACAAATAATAAACTTACCAGTAGCCCAGTGCACCACAGTATGGTGTTCATCGTCCCTCGCGTTAACGTCAGCCCCCGCGGCCAGCAGCGTCTGCACCAGCGGCACGTTGCCGTGCACCACGGCGAGGTGCAGCGGCGTGAGCCCGTCGGCGTCGCGCGCGTCGGCCAGCACGGGCGCCGCCATCAGCACGCGGTCGGCGCACGCGGCGCGCGCGGCGGGGCTGGCGCCGGCGCCGCTCGACGCGCAGTAGTGGAGCGCGCAGCGCAGCCCGCGGTCACGGACGCGCACTGACGCTGGCTGGAATACGAGCAATATGTTACTCGTGGGCCTAGCAACAAGGAGTTAGTAATTTCCATTTTAACATTCAGTAAAGTGCCCTTTGATGGTATAACAGTCAGGGATAGGTAGATATTTATATTATTTAGAGGTTTTCGTTTATATTAAGATACAACATAATGATAATTTACACTTGTCAATATTTTATCTTATTTTATTAACATCCATTTAACTTTATTCTAGAGATTTCTCCAAAGAGATGGACCAATATTTAGTACAAGTTCTGCTCCTCATACTGCGACTCTTCGTACTACCAAAGTATAAATAGAGAACTTACTAGAGCCAGCATGGCCGTCCTGTTGAGATTGCATCAATTGCATGTGATGACTGGTAGAGCGTACGTTCGAGGCACTCACACATGAAAGCTGCGAGCTGTACCTTTGTCTGACGAGGAACTATTCTATCCATACAAAAACATATAAATAAATTGTATGTATCATGCATTGACTCGCTAGCCTATGTAAATGTTGCTTGTACGAAAAGGTTAAGTGATTTTTTTTAAATGTGATTCCGAACAAAACTGCATCCTGTTACACAGGGATTCCTAGCTCAGGATGCAGGGTCGTGCTATATCCAATGAAATGTTTTATAAATTAAATAAAATTTTCATTTTCATTTTTCAATGAATATTTATTTTCATATTTCCTCTAATTGTCTACTTTTTTAAACCTAACTTTTCAAGCGTGCATTCTTGTGAGACATCTGTTACTTTGTACGTGACTTAATTGGTAATGAGAAGCGACGCATATGTACTCGTACCTACATCATTTCTTTCATAAATTATGTAGTGAATGAAACGAATCTAAACACTTACTGGCAATTTCTAATATTTTTTTACAATTTCTACGTAGGTAATTAATTATCAATTTTTTGGAACAAATCTCTTCTCAGAAATTAGAAGGTTTGGTCAATTTTCAGTACTTTGAAGGCCATTTTCTCCTAACAGGTTGAGTTTGGGCAGCTAAAAAAAAATACGTGTCCGTTATTTTAGACTATTCTATAACATATATCAAAATGAATCAAATCGGAGTCGGACAGTTGGGTACCCTTCCTTGTAAGTTCTGTTACTAAGGTTGATGCAAATAAAACTAACTTATGTTTATTTTTTAATTTCAATATGTATAAAAATTAAAAGCTTAATTAATATACATTTTGAAAAACAATTAATCATTTTTCTTAGTTTCCGCAATTCCCGATACGATCTTTTAACATTCACAGCCGGCATCGATGAAATTACGCATGACTTTTCTGTAAATTTCATTTTTTGAAATCGCTTAAAAGTTAGTCTTTGTTTACCAAAGAACTTTTTTTGTATAATATTATACAAAATCCTATCTCTGTATATGTTTAGAGACCAAAATTATATTTCTCAACATGACTTAATTCCAACTTATGAAGCAAGAGATTTGGTGTGTTTTCGTATTTCTGCAAAATCATGTGAAATCTTAAAGTCGATTTAATGAGTCATCAAGATTGACCGGTGTCCAAGCGGATCTTTAGTTGCTTTGAATACATTCGTATCAGAATTTAAAGCTAGAAGTCTGTTCAATATGTCACGCAAATTTGAACTCTCTACAGGAACTCTTACAAAAGTTGGGGCCGTTATCAGTATCATCGTCGTGCGTGATTTTAACTATGATTTTATCGTCCGAAATGGGAATACTTCAAGCTCGTACATCAAATAATTGCAATAGTTTAGAATACATTATTTTTATTATTATTCTATTTAAATCAAAGTTTTGATTAATATACAGGTTTATGCAAAACTGCTTTAATTTTGTTTTTATTGTAATTAATCTCAGTAACAGAACTTAGTAACCGACTAGGTAGGTACGTGACCTGCGAGTGAACTTGTACTTTAAATATGGTAGTAGCTAAATGTACGGCATAACATCGCCTAATATATTATTCGTCGGTTCGTAGACAATGGTTCCCGAGCTATTGTGTAGGCGATTCCGCCTATTGATTGACGCGCGCCGCGTTATCGACACCGGTGCATTTCCTAAACCCTTCACGGCTCGCTATTCTGATACCAAGGTCTCATGAAACTGTTCTACGTCACCCCGTTTCAATGATATTTAAACATGATAATCTTAACCATTGCAGGCCTTATAAGTAATTCAAGATGTAACTCCTCTGAAGTATTAAATCATACATAAAAAAATATGTAAGTTATTCTTCATTTATTACTTAATTCAAGCCCAGTTTTAAATATTGTATACACACATGTTGCAGAATAAACCCAAACGTTTTAACAATGTTTATTCCCAAGCAGCAAAATATGTTCTTTAATGATCGAGACAACGTTTCTTATTCAGTCTTATCGGATTAAATATTGTCATATAAACATCATATACACGTTTATATAACGCGATTTGGGCGCACTTTACTCGACTTACTGGTCGTATACACATCGCATAAATATCATATAACTATCCAATATGTCATATAGAAGGGGTAACGCTGACTTCTTTAATAAATAATTAAAGCATGTTATATGATTATTACATGTCTAATGAATCGAATAACCGCAAATAATATGACCATCAAGCCGCATAACAGCGATTTATAATCACTATGGAAGCTTTTAATATGACTAGTTAGTCCCTTAGTTGCAATTTTCATGACAGTTAAATGATCTATGGATCATATTAGAGCGGATTAATTGTCTTTAAGCCAGAACAACCAAATGTGTATCCGCGTGGGGAAATAAGTATAAGTATTTAAGTTTCATGTTTTCTACTACTATTTTGGTAATTAATGTTAAGAGCATATAAACGTGAAGTATAGTTATATTCATAAACGCTTATCAGTTTATCGACTAAGTTTTACTAATGTTATGTTTAATTTTAATGCCCCCCCCCTTCTATTTGCTCAATTTAAATATTATTTATTTATAAAAAATATGTGCTAACAATTAATTGTTTGTTATTCGACACATAAATTGCGTTCATTACAACTATTCATCTAAATTGTTGAGTAATAGTTACATATTCAGCTAACCTGACGCCATTATTGTTTGTTTTAGGGTTCTCTAAGGCTAGCTCAAAACTCATTTTTAACTTACTTTCTAACAATAAATTTATTTTGAATTTTAAGGGTATTAGTGTAAGAACCTAACAGTAAAAGCTATGTCATGTACATGACATTCATCAAATTATTTAGGTAGTATTATTTTTGAGTTCGCGTGCATACTAATGTATTTAGTAGGCATACCGAATCTGCATATGCGTAACGTGACGCGTAAGTGCAAAGTGTAGTAAATTAAGCCTATGCGTATAGAGTTTTGTAAAATTTCCTTTATTTGGTTTATAAGACCATTGTGCCAATAATTTCCAGTATCTACTGGAGTTACGCATATTTTTTCACTGTTTGTACAGAGGAGTGTTCCGGGTCAGAAGGCATGATATGTGGAATTCTTTTATTCAATATGTCGCTAAGTTCTTTTAGCGCGCTATGTGAAATATTATTATCCAAAGCCCATTTCGTAATTTCAGTGCGGCATTCTAAGTTGCAGAGATGTTCATTAAAATCATCACTATGCTCTGAATTAGTATCTAGTGATGTGGTAACAGAATTTGAAGTAGCGTTATCTTCTTCACTTGTGTATTGTAATTCATTTAAAAAAAAAAATTCTACTGAACCACTTTCTGTCACAATATCATTTGTCACTTGACTTTCCGAACCAAAACGAGCACATTCGATGGTGTCGACCTTAGATATTGTACTTATATGCTTTTTTGTCACTTTCCTCCTATAACCACCGCTTCTTTTAAACTTTAACCACTTTTCCCATTCCATTTTTATTAATAACTTTTATGATTTGCTTCATGCAGTTAAGGAAAAACGTTGACTAAAAGTAATGATGGCCACAGTAATATTAAATTTCAGTCATATAATTGCGATTAATAGATACTAATGTTCGATTAACAAGAACTACAACACCGTTACTCGACCTGCCATATAAAAGTTTAGTAAAAGAATTTTACACTACCAATAAATCGACTAAGATTTGTATAAGGGTTTCTTATATAGGCGATGTTTAATAAATATAAAGTCGTTATACATATAATATAAGGATTTGAGTTGACGTTTAGTCGTGTTTTTAAATGACCAAAAATATTGCCAATTATTGCTGAGTAATTTGTTATATTTGTTGTTTTTACAACCTCATAGCCCTGTAATAGCAACCTATAACACTTTTATTTGATTTGTTTTGATTGGCGAATAAAGGCCATATAAAAGGATTTTACATGCCCCATGTGTCATTTAAAAGCATTAAAAATGCAGTTATGTCACTATCCCTTATACGACTAGATCGTTACGTAAAACAACTGTGTAAACGTCTACTCGACTTCTCTATATGCCTTAATGATTCTGTCGTTTAAAGATCGGATAAAACACTATAATATGATTAATTAGAATAGAATCGCTTTTATAAGATTGTTATACGTTAGCATTATATAAGTTGCGGTTATCCGACTTTTAAAAGATCTTGAATCATGTAATTTGTGGTTATCGAACTCTTAAAAGATCTCAAATCATATAAGCATAAAATTATAGGACTACTTTGCTGCTTGGGTTGTATTTCAGTTACTTAGTACGTGCGTATGACAGTCAAATAACCAATGTTGAAAGCAAATCTTGCTGCCTCAAACTGAAAACCTTATAAATATGTATTTACGACACAAACTCCTTCAAAAAAACATTTTTTTATATACCATATATTAAATTGACCGAATTTTCGTTATTCCGAAAGCTCTATTGTACTGTTTTCAACGCGTAATTTTTAAACTTACGCTTATTTTTTTAAGTAACCCAATGCTTGAAGATTTTTTTAAGCGGCCCAGGCATCCTATGACGAATGACAAACGAATCTACGATGCCTGCATCACCTCCAAGACCTGTGACCATCGTAAAAATATTTTTTTCCAATCGAATGCTAAGATAACGATCGGAATATTGTTAATTTATGACTTCGATCAATTTTCCTGATACTTCGCAAATATTAAGTGCACCCGACCGCTAACAACAATCGGGAGTTACTGCAGTTTCAAGATTTGGAGAAAACGGAAAGAAAAAAAAGGGTACTTCTTCATACGAGGTGTTCTACTCTATGGTGACGGTGGTGATCTCCCTTGTGGTGATCATTAAACTTATTTCTAACTTTACAAGATTATACTGCTTAGAGTTTAAAAAATCAGGAAATATTCATCAATTTACTAAGTGCCTTGCCTTAGCATGAACTTCTACGTCCTAAGCTTGTAAACGTTGCAAGTCATAACGTGTGTTAAAGGTTCATTATTTCTGTATAAACCATATGCCAAACTCGCTAGTATTCATAGCTCACCACGTGAGCTCCGTAGCGAAGAATATTGTTCCGGTAGTTAACGAAACGAGTGTGTAAATATTGACTGAAGCATTACTCTACAGTGCAGCGGTGTATGTGCGGGTCCGGGGCGAGGCGCTCCGCGGGCGAGCATTGCATCGCGTGCCCGCCGCCGCAAAACCATGCTCTTTCATTTCATATCCCCACACCTTCCATAACACCTACTGTAAATGATTTAAGTGCTCGCTTTTCCTTCTGCTTTAGGTTGAGTCATGCTACTAACGGAGTTTTGAAACAGTTAAAGCTATGGAGATAAAGTTTGGATGTTAAATGAGCTGTGAATGAGCTGCTGAGTGTCGCAGATGGTCGCGGTGCGGCGATGGACTCACGTCTTTGTTGAGCGTGTCGACGACGGCCTTGTAGTCGGCCTGCTGGCAGGCGTACATGAGCGGCGTGCAGCCGTGCGGCAGCGGGGCGCTCACATCCTCGCCCGCGGGGCCCTCCACCTTTTCCCGCTTGATCTTAGAACTCTTGTCGAGGAGATCTCCCTTGCGCCCTTTGGGTTTCTTGAGGATGCTCGGGATGGGCTCGCCCCGGCCGCTGGCGCCGCGCTTGTCCATAACAGAGGAGGTTTTAGACCGGCTTGCGAGCCATGTGTGGGGGTCGAGTGGCGGCCGCGAGCGAGGGCGGGCGGGCGCGGAGGGCGCGCGCCTCAGACTGGCCCGCGGGCCGGAGCGCTGCCCGCTCGGACCGAGGAGGCGCTCCACTACCCCCGCCCGACCACTCCTAATATAACTATTTAACTCTTTGCAAAAGCAGGTCACTGTTATATTTCGTAACAACACGTAGACTAATGCTAATCGAAAATGTATTGCGTCCCTTGGACTAATTAATTGTTCTTTGTTAAGTACGACCGTTTGTTTTTTTATAGCTGAAAGACGGTTTGAGAATGTTACACACAAACAACTTTATTGTATATTCTATGATCATAGAATCACTCCTTTACTGTTAATTTTGAAAATAAATAACCATAGTGAACGTACCCTTTTAAAGAAGCTATACCTTTATAGGTATACCTACTTACTATAAGGAGAATAAGCAAGAAAAAAAACCTCAAAAAACAACATGTATGTACAAATTTTCTATTTAAAGTTATTTGGTGGTATAAGGTGATTTTTAGTACCTAAATATAAACTAAACACTTAAGCCGCCTATTTCTCAGAAACCAATCAGGTCTACTTAGTCGTGATAGTTTTTAAGTTCGATAGTATGTATGTACTTTCATTTAACATATTTTTCAGTTGTTTAGTATTTTTCACTTCACGTGCTCTTAAAATGTTCTTTAGTCTCTGCATATCGGGCTACTAAAGTTCCTTATTAGTCTCTAGGGTCTAAAGTTTTTTTTATATTACGGATAAATTCATTATATTTTCAAGCTTGAATCTGTTGGCTAAATATGAATGCATTTAAAGCGTCACTTTACAAATAAAAACTGCGGAACAAGTATGTAATAATAATAACTGTCACTAATACGCTGGTAAACATCTTAGCCTATTTGTGCTAAATGTGGTTACTGACTTATCAACAAGTTTTAAAGTTGTTGATAATACTTTAGCTCTGCTTACCCCACTCTGGAAATGAAGGCGTGAGTTTATGTATGTATGTATGTAAGTTTGTAACAAACTTTGTTATACATATAAATTAAATATTGTAATTTTGTATAGAGCGTGGTTTTTTTTCCTCGCATTCAAAGTGAAAAGTAGAGTGTTAAACGCAACACTAAACAACCATAATAACGAACGAACTATAACCGCCCTCGCTCAGCTCGGGTAGCTAAACATCGTGTCACTATGGCTTGTTTTAGTCCCTTGTTGAACAACCACCTAACTCTAGCGAAACTCAGAGTTCGAGAGTCAATATTTCCTTGACGGGCATCTATTCTACTTGGTAAAACGTTACTATTGAATAGATCCTATTTAATTGACAATAATGGCAGCCGAGTTGAAAACAATATGATAACATTTCAAAATCAATATTGTTTTACCGCGCAGGAGATCGTCTGAAAATTTGTATAACATGCACGATGGTTTTGTAAAGCTATCCAACTATGCCTCACACGATGTTGTTACATGAAAAAAATAATGTCACCCTTGCTTTATATGTACTGGAAGTAGGGTACATCAGGGTTTCTTATTAGTGATTATTTTCTGACAGAAGACGGACACAGGGAAACTACAAGGGTGCCCAGTTTGACTACGGAACCCTAAGAAGCACTAAGTATAACGATAACCTCCCCATCCGATCCCTTCATAATATGTAGTTGTGAGTTATGAATATTCTATACCCATGAGTCGATGGTTTTTGGTGTACATTATTATTGTTTTTAAAAGGCGTTGCGTGCGGCTTGGGTCATTAGTCACCTACCTACGTAAACCGTAACGCCAGTACCTCATGAAATGCCAAATGTGCCGTCATAACTATTCCTACTGGCTGATTCCACTTCGAAAACTTTGAGAATTTTGGAGGTCAAGTTTAAGACAGTAATATCTAGACTTATGTTGTGTAAAAGTTGGGTGGGCGGGCGCTGCGAAGGGCCCCCGCGCCCGCCTGCTATCGTGCTGATGGTATCGCACCGTAAATTTACGTCGCCGGGCAAATATGATTTTACGCGAGATTGCGTTGCTAGATAAAAGTTAGTTAGTTCAAAGTTCTTTCTCTTATCTTTAGACTAAGAGGCTCAACAGATTTTGAAATGCTTAATGCATTTCGACATTTGTAAAACGTATGCTTTGTCCAAAAAAACTTTATTTACATTTTTCTTTGTCCGTTTTTTACGATCCGACCCAAAACCGATCGAAGTATAATTTGGTAGGGATATAGTTTATAGCCCGCAGACCGACATGATACTTTTTATTTCGAAAAGTTGTACAGTTCCCAAGGGAATTACGCGTCTTCTAAGCGCTTAACAATTTTTTTAAACCTTGAATTTGAATTTATTTGTATTGAATATTGATTATGCCCCCCAAAACTTTGAAGTTTAAAGATTTATTAATATTAAGTTCGTGTTAAAGATGTCATGCAAAGACTTACACAAAGTTTCAAGTTCCAACTCTTTGATCATCAAGCTTTACAGTTCAACACCTAACTTTTGTACAAATTCAGTTTAAAAGTTTTTTTTATAGATATGTCACTTTTTGGATCTCTAACTATACTTAACTGTAACTAAAACTATATCTCATTGATACGAGTAGGTATACATACATACATACATAAACTCACGCCTTCATTCCCAGAGTGGAGTAGGCAGAGCTACAGAATTACAAACAAGTCTTAAAACTTCCTGATAATTCTGTAACCACATTACGAGTAGGTATACGTTTTATAATTTGTCAAAAACCTAGAAGATGAGTCTAAATAATTAAAAAAAACATGATCTACACTTGAAATCGACCAATTTTGAAACCAGCATCCCTTAAAATCTAGAATTATCCCATTACACCATCTTGTCCCTTGACGACTGTTTAGAAAATGTAAGTAATGTCCGCCATTTTGAAATCCAAAATTGTCATTTTGAAATCGGTATCCTATAAACTACGACGGGATATAACAAAATACAAAATGTGCAGTAATAGATTTCGAAAGAAATTTTATTGCTACAGATCAAAAAAGAGCCGTTTTGTGCTGTATTAACTGCACGCACATGATGAAAAATCATTTTTATTTTTTTGTCATTCTTTGTTATAATTCTTATTCCTCTGTGTTCAAGAAGTAAGCCTACCGGACAGGTAAAAGTCCTGCCCGTAATTATCATCTCAACGTCACCGTCTAGGGCGTATTTAGGTGTGTACTTTATACTTCGATGCACGCACTTGCATGACACACAAATTAGCAGTAGGTTGCTGCGATTACCTGACAGGCCCCTGTATCACACGTGACGGTTGAAATACCAGGCGATGATTTGGTGAATCTACTTACACTAATATAACGAGGAAATGGGCCCTATTGGTTAGGGTGATAAATAAGAGATATGTTTGTAATTGAAAATAATATATTATTATATTATTTACTAGGAGAGTCGTGTTAACGTAACTGTGTGATCGATTCGGGGTGACCCGGGGAACTAACTGTTAGCAAACATATTGCTTTAAAGAAACCTTTATAAAAACAAGGAACACTTGAGACTGTAAGTTATTATCCATATGAGAGAAAGAGAACGTCTAGCTAACTACTAGTGTGAGTGGGACGGATTTATTTATGTTATTTCCAACACGCCCCCTCAAAAATAAATCCTCTTTCTTTAAATTACATAATCAAAATAATAATTAATAATTATAATGTATTTACAATATCAAAATCACACGCTCTCCTTTATCTGGGGTACAATCATCATCATGATGCATCATGGTCCAACATTTGTTGCACAGGATTAGGGAAACCCAGAAAAACCTAATCAGACCATTCCACCTTATATATTTTATCTTATGTAATTAGATTTTATATTCGGTTGTCTGATGTATATTATGGTTTGCACTCGACCTGACATAAGTTTTGCTGTGAACTTGTTGAGTAGATTTACGAACACAAACAACCATAAACTATGGTCACACTTGAAAAGATTGCTACGGTACTTAAAAGGGTCTATGGATTTCAAGTTAACTTATACTCGAAATAACTATGAACACTTTTTGTGTGGGTTTGTTGATTCTGATTGGGGTAGTGATGAGTTGGAAAGAAAAAGTACGACGGGTTATTTATTTAAACTGTTTGAACAATGCACATTATGCTGGCAAACAAAAAGACAACATACAGTTGCAGCTTCATCAACTGAAGCTGAATACATGGCCTTGTTCAAAGCCGTAAGAGAAGCTCTTTGGTTAAAATCTTTAGTTACCAGTATTAACATTGAAACAACCAGTCCGATACCAATTTATGAATTTGTATTTTATATTTTTCTGGGATTACAGGCGTGAGCGGATATGTATGTATGTATGTATGGAATATTTGTATTTTTGTATGTTTCTAACAAATAAACTCAAAAACTACGGGGCCGATTTCAAAAAGGCTTTTCTACTCTTAGAATGGTACATTATCCCTGAGTAAAATGCCGGAAAATGGACGGTCCCCGTGGGATGACAAAAATACGAATTCTACGTGTAACATCTAGGTGTAGGTACAATCGATAATAGTAATTTTAATAAAATACGTTGGTCCTGAGGCTCTATTCAAATTAGTAAAACCATATTGCGTTTGACGAGTTATCGTATTGTCTTTACTATAGTTATGTTACGACAGGTCTAATTTACTTGATAGTAATGGCGGTCAAAAACAATATGTTTTTACCGTGTAGAATCTCAGTTCTGGTTGATAACCACCCTATCCTTGTTATACTTATAGCCTCAGCACATTTTTACATTAAATCAATCCTGTTTCCCATCAGAGGGGTAGGCAGAGACCACCTATTTCACCGGTTGTCTAATGATCGGTAAAACAACTTTTGATCTATTTGCCATTGGCCTAATTTCAGTTTGTCTAAAATCACTTGCCATAAACATTCACTTCGCCTTATAATCGTTTAATATAATATTATTTTTCATAAACACTTAAACTATATAATTTCGGTTTGTATAATTTTTGTAGTGCATAATATAAGTTAGTATAATACTCTTATTGCCTAATAATCACTTGGTAAAATAATATTTTTTATATAATCAGATATTGGAAATTAGTAGGCTCCCGCCAGAACTCTCGCTCGAAGGGCCCACCCTACACTCGCATGCGAGACCTTCGCTTCGCGAGCTTCGCTCGCTACGCTCCAGCCTCCGCATACTCGCTCCGCGGGCCCCTCCTCGCGAGCTTCTGGCTCCGCGTTTTGCGAAAACACTCTAGGGGTAGGGCAGACAAGACCACGTGGATACGGGGTGCCCTGAAGTCGGTTTTCGATCAAATTATCAGTATAATCATTTAGATTAAATATAAGTTATAATAAACGATAGTTAGGTAACTTAATCATTAGGTATAAGAATATTAGACTATACAAAAATGGTGCAAAACGTCTACTAGAGTTAACGTGGTTCGATCAACAAATCATTATACTAAATAAAAAATATGAAAAGTGATGTTTGGCAAATGGTTAAATATTCCAAACAATATTAGGCAAACCGAAAATAGAAGAAAAGTTGTTATATCAACCAAGGGAATACCTCTTTCACCTACTACGATCCTGACAGATCTCTTTCGCCTCTTCAACATTCATACATCGAGTCATGCATGCAAGTTGGTTTTGGGTTCTGAAGATTCGGCCCTTTTCCAGTATTTCTCCAGAAAAAGTACGTGCGACCCTTCCACTCACTTTCGAATATACAGAAGTATATCTCTCCAATCTAATTTCAAGTAAGTAAACGATTGAGAAGTAGATGATGTTACGTTTTCTCTTTTATTTCAATAGGTGCTAACAAGATGTAAAGATTCATCTCGTTCTAACACATTCTTTTCTAAAGGAATTCAAATAAATCTGACCAAATTGGCAACACAAAGTAGCACGTAAAAATATTCTCACGCAACGAAACCTTAAAAATACAAAACATTGTACGTTTTTCGTTATTGCCAGATGGAGTCCGCCCCACTGCCCTCAATAACCAGCGAAGGGCCGTTCGTGCCTTAATTAGCTGTAAGATTTTGTAATAGTGCTTCAGTAACTAAATTGTTTGGGAGTAATGGCAAATACGAAGGTATTAGGTAACTAGGTAAGGTTGCCATGTGGTTGCCGGCTTAGAATTGTGCCACTCCATGTCTTCCCGTGGAAGTCGTAAGAGGCGACTAAGGGAATAAAGGCTTGTAGTACTGTTAGGCGATGGGCTTGCTACCTGTCACTAATATACACTGTTAAACATCTTAGCCTAATTGTGCAAATTGTGGTTACAGAGTTATCAACAAGTTTTTAGAGTTGTTGGTAATTCTGTAGTTCTGCCTACCCCACTCTGGGAATGAAGGCGTGAAGTTATGTATGTATGTATGTATGTACGAAGGTATAAGACAGAACGTTTGAACCGTCCTGGGTTGACCTCTTAGTGTAGGAAACCTGTACTCTTATCTTGTTCCTGACTCTGCTCGCGTTGCAACCATCACACCAGGTAACCTAGGTAATCTTCCGTCTTCGCACTGCTAGATAGGTAATTCTCGTAGCCAGCGAGCTATTCAAATCGGTGACGCATAAGAGCCGCTTAAGATTTAATTGTGTGGATTTCTAATTTCTGAATTCCAAGCAGCTTCTCCCCAATTTGCACGTGCAATGCCTATGAGCGCGTAGGACAACTTTAGTCAAATCGTCACCTAATTGCAAAGTGAATTATTTAAGAGAATAACGTCTCTTGTGGGCTTTCCGGCATGTGTGGGTTGTCATCTTCCTCAGACTTAGAAAAGCTTTTGCCAACTTGAAATTGAAAATATCTACTGTCATCACAGACAAATTACCATCATGGTCAGGTTCCTTATTGTACGTCACGTAAATAAGAGCTATAACGTTGACAAAACGACAGCATGTCAAATGCAATTAGGCCGAGTAGAATAGAACATAAACAATGAGAATGAATGTGATCTTAGTGACCATGACCATGCCGGAAAAACTACCTTAGGGGTGCGAAATAAAAAAAAAATTACTAAACGCAGACGCGTTATTTTTTACTCAATTAAAATTGGTTATTGTTGTGCCTTCAGGAACATGAACATTCATAATAAAAGGCACCCTGTATCTGATCGCTTTGACGGAAGATAATCCAGCTGCTCGTATCTAATTACAAGTACAAAAAATACATAAAACAGATGCAAAAACAGCATAAAAGACGAGTGGGTTAACATGGATGGCTTCAGGTCCCACCAGCGTGGTGGATTTGTTTGAACTAAAGGAAAAGTGCAACGTAGACAATTAAATTATGCGAAACTAGGCCGTATGGGCCGTGTGTCGACCTAGATCCATCGAGATATTTACTTTTCGTTACGTGTGAAGTCAACTAGTCAAAAGTATTTTGAGCCGTCAAGTTAGTTTATGTATAAAATAAATCTAAGAAGCAGACGTAACACGTAGCCCTAAGAATTGCTAGACTTAAGTAGAACACTTATATTTTAAGTAGATAAAGTAAAAAAAAACGCAAATTAAATTTCTGAATATAAAAACAATAAAACAAAATAAATGCAAACAAGATTATATTATAAATTATTTAAAATACGCAAAATCCTACCGGTAACCATTAGACACAAGTACTTACTGGCAGTTAATCAATGAAATAATTGAGCGAAAAACATAGGACCAGGTCAGTAGCCAGTAGTAGTAGTAGGTCATAGCTGTACCAGAGAGAGCAATCACTATGGGGACAGGCTTATTGAGAAGAGCTTGCCTTACATCCTCAACAGCTTCCCTGCGGCAGAGACTGGAGCACAACGAAAATAGGTTTAAGAGAGCCTTATTCAAGCACTAGTATTATTTAAATTTTAAATTACTGATAGATTAATATATGTTATACTATGTCCAGCAGTGGTCGTCTTTCGGCTGACATGATGATATATACTAATGTAAACCAAGACTTGCGGATCCCACAGTGATACTTTGAAAACAGTTGACAACCGTCTTTGTGGCAAACCTTGGAGGAGCCCTATGCTCAGCAGTGAACGTCTTTCGGCTGAAATGGGGATGACGATTATAAACTGAAGCTTAAGTTGCGTCAAAGTAGCAAAAGTCATTGTTATCCAGTATCGTTTCTCAGAACTTACCGCCACACTTAATTGACTTGATTACTCAGTAATTTAATTCACGAATATGTTATTATGCTTGTTTGATAATTAATTACGAAACAGCGAAAAATTCGTCCTCTCTTATAAGCCAATTATGAAAACGTAATTACGAAAACGGACTAAAGGGTCGAACCTACCTCAGTACCTGTGGCGATTGTACACAAGTTTGAAAAAGAACAACTTTTTAAGATTTTTGGAAGTATAGTCGAAGAATTTTTAAGTTTACCATGAAAATAACCGTTGCGTCACTGCTGAATTCCTGGTAGGTAATCATTTCGTGCTAAGATAGATTAGTGGTTACCAGCGTTGTACTTTACAGAACGATAAGAAAATCGTGGATCGGCGGAACCGACAAATGCTACTGTCACCGTGTTTTTGAGTCCTAGACAAAAATCCATACCGAAAGCGGGCCTTGAAAAAATTCAAATGACCTATATGAAATTGATATATACGATAAATCTTCAGGGACGCTTTTCTACTCGCTTAACAATATTACTTTTGACATGTCATCGTATTGTTTTAATTTGGCCGTCATTACTGTCAACCATACGACACCATGTCAAAAGCAATATTGTTTTACTAAGTAGAATAGAGGCTCTGTACTTTTTCAATCTAGTATTGAAAGCATCTACAGACAGACTGCTTTCTGTTAGTAGGTAACATATTCCACAATCGCACAGAGCGAAGCCTTAGCACTTGTGTTTGCACAACGATGATGTCATAGTATACATAATATACCAACATGTCAGCCGAAAGACGTCCACTGCTGAACATAGGCCTCCCCCAAGGCTCTCCACTGAGACCGGTCTTGTGCTTTTCGCATTTACATTATATAGGTCGTAGTATATTGGTGGCGAATTAGATTTCGGTCAGGCGTAATAACTCTGGCGAAGGTCGCAGGTCCGCCTGGCCTGTAAATTACCGGTGGCTGGCCAGCAGCCGCTGGCGAACGAGGTCGATCGGTCGATCCATCGCGATAGGGCGCGCGGCGCGCTCGCGATTATGTGGAAATAAACCCATCAGCCACTCCGCCGGGGATTAAAGGGTAGCTTGGTGATTAATAATGTAATAAATACGATTTTCATAACAGTTAATTGGCTTAATTATGTAGTACCTACATTTTGATGCAAGACTCGGGATGAGTGAAAATTACAGTACCGCACGTGTGTCAAACGATGTATTTATAATACATTTTTTTGCAAACATAAAACCGTAATTAAAAAAAGATAAAAAACAGGACGGCAAAAAATTCAACTTTTCACACGATATGCACGCTAAGAGATACCTACGATAAGGGATAACTTCGCCTTTGTACATAATTTATTTTCATTTAGGTACTTACTTATATGCAGCTACAAAAAGTAAAAAGCACTATATACCTAAAGCTACAAAAGTACCAACATACCAATTTTTTAAACAGAGTGTATTAAAACGGTATTTTTTTAAGCTCACGGCGGTTCGGCCACACTCAGGCTGTTAATGACGGTCAAGGGTCTCCGCCTTCGCACACGGAGTCGGATCGTAAGCGTAGCGTACGAGAGCGATACGACCACGTACATCTTGCTTTTTACGCCAGTACTGCCCAGTACTGCTCCTAAGCAAATAAGCAGTATCCCAAAAGCAATAACCAAAGCAATCTTATATATTGCTACAGGAGTTTTATCTGACATACTGTGTATTAGCTTAGGAGGGCAGAGTACGCTACGACTATCGTACTGACGATAAAAATCTCATACGATTCGCTGCAATATTTACTGCATATTTGTATATGAATATAATATATCGCTACGCTATCACTCTGTCTCGCATCTAAAAGTAGACAGGTACCTACCTACATTTAATTTTCGTGTTTCTTAGAAAACACGCAAGAGCCGACTTGTGGGAGGACCTTGTGCAGGGTCCGTCCGGGTTGTTACCACAATCTTATCCATTAACCTACCGCCAAACAGCAGTGTTCGCATTGTTGTTCCGGTTTGGGGATAAGACAGCCGGTGAAATGACTAGCATAGAGGCATTCCATCTTAGTCCATAGGGTTGGCAGTGCATTTGCAGTCTTGTGAATGCGAATGTCTATGGTCACAGTTTCCACTTACCATCAGGTGGCCTGTGTGCTCAATTGCCTTCCTATGTCATAAAATAAATAAATAACTAATTGATAAGTAATTTTAGTTATATACAGTTAATAATATCAATTTCTAGAACCCAGTCGCAATGACCAACAAAAATAAACTTGAGTGCTGTGGGTGGGGATTAATACGGCACCTCATTGCATTAGGGTTCTATGGAGGCACATTGTACAGTCAGCCAAATAAGTCGTCGTTCAATTTTAGCACACTTATCCGTATTAATAAAACGTCACTAAAGCCTAGTCTTCCAATCGACAGACGCATCTAGGGTTGCCAGGACGCCGAACCTAATAGCCGGACAGACCATCCAGTTTGGCCGGACATTTGGGTAAAAAGGCCGGACACTCTATAATCCCTACATTATTGAGGATTTCGTTTCTCTGCGAGAGCGACGTTCGCTTGCGCTCAAGCACGCTCGGCGCTCGCTTGTTTGCAAAATGTAAAAAGTCTAACAACAGTCGGACAAGCCGGACACCGTTTATTTTGGCCGGACACGCAATCAAAAAGCCTAACTATGTCCGGCTTTATCCGGACGCCTGGCAACGCTAGACGCATCTTATAGACCTTATTTCCCTATGAAGTGAAAACCAAATTCAACTTTAGATTGGCCAACCAGCATATGTTTGGCCGACGGTACACTTATCTCCGTTTTATTTTTCTATATGCTATCTGAAATTAAATTACTTATGTTTAAACGTATTTGTTTTCCTTAATTTATCAATTATTCACTTGTTTTGCTGCTAATTAATATTGCTATTGATTAAACAGTGCCTATAGTTATATTATATTGTAAAGTGTGTACTCACAGCATTCAACTTCCATTATCATGTGGCGGCGTTATCCGCGATGCACTTCACACTTAAACCATTGAAAATTTAATAAAACACATGACTAAGCTATAACCTCTCCGAGACGACTGAATCGAGGCATCTAAAAGGTCACTTAACATTGAAATTTTGTCACGCATAGAATAAAATGTAGATTTTATCGAAGCTAATGACAAGCAGGCGTGCGGCCCCCACGTTGATGGCAGGGGAAGTAATTGGTAAATAAACGAGTGTGACATGTGGTGGCAAAGGGTGGATACCGCGTAGCCATGGCAACCTGCACGCCTCCAGTTGCTGTGGTAGCTTTACACCGCTTGGTGCCATACGGTGCAAGGTTTGACGGGAAAGGGGGTCTTTGGAAACGCAATTGATAACTTAAACATCGATTTCGATTGTGCATGCTGTTAACTTTTACTCACGAATTATCGACCGAACAGTTATTCCCTTGGTTGCTAATTACAATGGTTCAGTCGGGCGTGATCGCTCGAACTTATTCCGCAGTTTTTTTTTTTGTTAT
Source organism: Acleris emargana (assembly GCA_927399475.2). NCBI lineage: Eukaryota > Metazoa > Arthropoda > Insecta > Lepidoptera > Tortricidae > Acleris > Acleris emargana. The sequence continues at coordinate 14,558,409 of OV656852.1, forward strand.
TTGAAATCTACAATATTTTAGGGGCTTTGATCATAGAGAATAAAAATAGCTATGTAATTAAACTATTTATTTACTAAATGTAACGTCGGTAACATAAGATCAAGTAAAACTAGTAACATTTTAAGTGTTTTCACACAGCTTTATCCGAATCCAAAAAAAACAATGGATTACTTATCTACAACAATGATGGTTCAGAATCACGGCTCTAATGCGGAGCCGATCAGACATGATGACCACTTCGAATACGAAAGACACGAAAGCAGCTTTTAAGTAGGTACTCTAACATCTTCGGTTAACATTTGTCTTGCGACCAGGTAGACAACCCGGCGTTGTCACTTCTCCGAACCGTAAGTCTACGTTAAGTTTGACACAGCTGATTATTAAGTTGGTAGCGTTGACCTCGAGGGCCGAGGGGTGTAGGTAATCCCTGCAGGGCTCTGTGGAGCCGAGGCGCTGGCAACCCCCGTTGAAAGGCACCATCATGTCGTGCTTGCAGGGGTTGGGCACGCACGCGGGCAGGTACGTGTTGAGCGGTAGTACGAGGAACTGTCCTGTCTGGCAAGGGCCCTGGCGGTAGGCTGGCCAGCATTTGTCCGACGCCGGCTGGTAGACATGCGCTGGAAACAGTAAAATTTTGGATCTGAGCATATATAGATGCTTACTTGGTTTAAATTAAAGTATTTGTTTACACTCCTTACGGCCGCACTCAGCCAGTTAATGAAGATTAATGTCGTTTCTTTCCGCCGTACTCGGAGACATTTTTGAGACTTTTAACTCGTTCCTTTTTCGAACTTGCTCATGAAAAACCGTCACTAATTAACGGTGCAACTTTTCTTTTTAAACTTATCAATTATACCTAATTAGAGCACTCAGAGTCAAAGAATGAAGTCGTTCCTTCCAGTAATGATATTAACGATTTTTCCTACAAAAGTTTGAAAAAGGAACGAGGTAATTGTCTCTAATATGTCTCTGAGTATGGAGGTTTAAAGTTTTGCATCTGAGCCGAGATAAATGCTTCTAATTACTACATACTTATTTCAAATTGGGTTTACTAACGTCATTAACCACTATAGAGCCTTGTTGCATAAAACCAACGATTAATTCCTATGTAATTTTTATCTCGTCACTTGACGCTGTCATTATGACAAGGTTCTAAGGTGAATCAACATTTAAAGTCAACACTCAAAATCGGTCTAGTTCATTCATTCCAAAAATTTTAAACTATCTGTAATATTATTGTAGATGATGTAGATACTTATTTTATAGAGTTCTTCATATTATTTGTTGTTTATCTACAGAGTATAAAAAATACCCTCATAAAAAAGCCGTTTGGCGTATTGGAAGGACAAAGGCTCCAAGAATGGTATGAAAATACGGTTATCTCTTTGATTTTATGTTGGAGGTCAAGGCAACACGTAGGTGTTTGGGAATACGACATTTGTAATGGATTCCTCTTAAGGTAAAGACAGTCGTAGATTCAAATGGACCATTAAACAGACAGACCCCACCACCGCCTACAGCTTTATGGATCCGAAACCCTAAAAAGAGGGTTCAACTTTTTTTATCAACTTATCAATTATACCTATTATGTATAATGAAAGCACTAAAAATCCTTTAAAGACTATTGTTTGAAAAAATAAACGAGTTAATTGTACAAAATACTACCTAATAATACCTACATAATAATACCTACTTACATGGGTAACTTATAACAGCAAAGCCGGCAACATTAGCTGTCTTACTCTAACTTTGTTTAATAGAATGAGACGTAGGTGCTGTTGACGGGCAATTATTGCTCAAAATATTGTCCGTCTTTAGAATCACCCCATAGGCACGGAGTAGACGATCAATATTATCACGATATGGGAACGTCAATATTTATCGCGGATTTCAAAATGTTTGGATATCCTTGCGATCCGCATCAATATTTGGATGGTGATATGGATCGTGAAACGCGTGGTTCGCGTCATAATGTTGATAATGTAATCCGCCCCATTGATATGACAGCATCAAGTCCATTGCCAGAGGTAGGTAGTCAAATTAAGAGACCACATTGAAAGTCAGTAAGTCAGAAGTAGTAACTATTTATTTTAACTTGATCTCGTTTTTTTTTAATCGACATGACGCTGGCTATTCGATCGACTGTATATGTTCTGCGACCTAGATCTCAATAACCATAACGCCCCTATGTTATATTATATTATTAATTATATTCTTTGGATATATTAAACTTGAACATATTTCCTTGAGACTGTTCAACTTGAAAACCCAATTAGAAACAAAATCGTCGATAATTATATTTCAGCAATGGCACCTTTTTCGCAGGGTTTTGGTTGATCTTCGAAACTCGGAGCTCTTTAACGATGATTTTTGATTCAATAGTTGAGTACTTATGACTTTTTAATCCTGGATAACCATTTTTAAATAAATGCTGCCATTTAAAAGTAAACAGCTGTTATTTAAATCTCAAACTGCAATCAAAGCGCGAACTCCATCTCACATTCTTCTCGCGGAATCACATAAAACCATCTTTTGATTCTTGCGTGGGAGTGGCAGCGTATTGCAGCCTCTAAATAATTTTATTTATTCAACTACATGTCATATACTACTCAAAATAAAATAGGTATATTCTGCATACAAAAGAACTGTTTTCCGAGAAGGATTATTATAACAAATTTTAACCTGTAATTTTTGTGTTTAGTATCATTCGAAAGCTGCAATGTTCAACTTACAAGCTAGGTTTTTCATTTTTTTGTCAATTGTTTTGTTTTTACAGTGCGTGTCGTTTTTAAAAAAGTTGCAATTTTTTTGCTCATTTTGTATGAAATTTAAAAATTGATTTAAAAAACTACACGCATGGTAAAAACAAAACTATTGACAAAACATTTAAAAACACAACTTGTAAGTCGAACATTGCAGCTTTCGAATGATACTTAATTCTAAACTTACAGGTTAAAAATTGTTATAATAATCCTTCTCGGAAAACAGTTCTTTTGTATGCAGAATATACCGTGGCCCCTATTTTGTTTTGAGTAGTATACATGTTAAAATCACTTACATGGTCTGCAATCACAGATCCAGTCATCCTTCTGGTCCCCGGGGTACAGCAGCTCGTTCTCTGGACACTGGGAGGGAATATAGACGGGCTGGCGATTCTGGGAATACAACAGGAAATGGTTTATTAAAATTTTTGTTGCTTTTCTCTAAGAACAGAATCTATAACTGTATATAAAAATGAACTCCTATTTCTCCTGGTCACGGTATAACACGAGAGCGGCGGAACCAATTTCGCTGATTTCTTTTTTGTGGTGTTCGTCATTGTCAGGACAAGGCTTGTATGAAAGAAATTAATTGAAAAATTCGTCGGGGCAGTCAGAAATTTGCAGCGGGCCGAAGACGCTGGCGGGCTGCTAGTTTGACAATAAAAATCTAGTAAGGCGAATATAACGGATCCGGTCTGTTTGATCGTGACCATGACATGAAACTTTGACACAATCGAAATCGACCCACGAACCGTGGGGCGGTAGGCTGATGTCACTATCGCTGGAAGTGACAACTGAGTCAGAAAAGTGCAAGTATTAGAAGTTTTTACTATTGTTCTATACATATAGGTAAGTACGGTCGGCCTTATAAGTAGCTGATCACTATAGTATTTTGTCACTTTACCGTCATGTTCAGTGCTCGAACTGCTGCACTAACCTGTCAAAGACGTTAACGCGACATGGTACGAAAGTGAGCAGCTACTCAACAAAAGGACGGTAACTATTATAAATATTGAAAAACCGTATCTTGAAGGAAACTTTGTTTTAAACATTATTGCATTAACACATTGTCGAGTTGTTCAGACTGCACCGAGCGTCCAATGGAATGGCGCCCTCATTTCTATTATCGTGTTTTCTCATAAAGTAAGTCTTAAATCCAAGAGTGGTTTATTATTGTACAAATGAATACACAACTTATAGGGTATATAACATAGTTTAATAACAATTGATCTTTAAGGGCCTGTTGTTTGATCAGCAGTTATATCAAGTAACTGTTAAAATTCGAAAAAAGAATCGAAAATTTGACACATTTGCTTGAAATATAACAATTAGTTTAACATTTACTTAGTTTAACTATTGATCAAACAACAAACTCTAACCGCCGTACTCAGAGACGTTAATTAAATTTAATGCTTAATTAAATTGGCTGCTGTCACTTTCTTTGCTCAATAAAATGAGACAACACGTCACACGTGCGTCTTTGAGTGCGGCGGTAAGGGAGAAACACGAAGGTTAAAGGTTATTAAACTTTGTCATTATATGTTATACAATGTTCCTTTTATTTCTAACACACTATGTTATTACGCAAAAAATAATCCTTAAGGTGAAGCCTTTCGATCGGTATAATAAAGCTACAGGGTAATTATTTTTCTCGTTTTCGTCGTTGGTTCGATGCCCGGTTCAACCATATAATTGTTTAAATATCTATGAATGCAGTTATTATTGTTTTTTTAAATTCAAATAATGTCTTCTTTCAGTAAAATGTTCCATCTACAATATTCAAAGTTCTTTCCTTCCATGTGGCATAGCCGTGGGACGCCCTGTATATTATATGCTATACATTGTGTATTCCTTTGTTCAACAATTCTTCAATTGCAAGACAATACTTTAGTTTATTAGAAAATACACTCAGTGCAGTCTTCAGTTGTTAATGTATGTTTGCAGAACCTCGCTCCGGTTGGCCTTTGTTGTTCGGTGCTTCGTATTACTATTCTAGCTCTTATCAGCGCGTGACTTCACATACAATTTATATAATGTATAGATTTGTTGGCCGCTAGCAAAGTCACCCCTTGCATTTATAATTACCGTTTCACCTTTATTGAAGATAGGGGCTGCTGCAGCCAACATTGACGGTTCGTCAGTATTCCTGTCTCGAGTTTTAAAACCTTTACAATGACATTGTAAATAACTAAAATTTCGTTTTATTAAAGATCAAGCTGTTTAGCTTAAGAGAGGGTAGGATTAAGATTACTTTCGGATTATGATCTTCATTTAAATACTCTTGCTGATGAACTGTATGAGAGCTTGGCCTACGCTTCAACGTATGTTTTATTATCGTCGGTGATACTGCAAAACAGTGTAACTAATTAATTAAACTTATTTAATATTCGTTTTAATTTAGATTTAAGTGCAAAATTGCACTGCCCTTAAATTTTTTTTTTTTTTTATGGGGGGACCATGTCACACCAATTGACCTAGTCCCAAACTAAGCTCTAGGCTTGTACTATGGGTACTAGACAACGATATAAATACTTATATAGAGAAATACATACTTAAATACATAGAAAACATCCATGACTCAGGAACTAATATTCGCGCTCATCACACAAATATCTGCCCTTACCGGGATTTGAACCCAGGACCGCTAGCTTCGTAGGCAGGGTCACTACCAACTAGGCCAGCGCGTTGTCCAATTCCATTGTGGTGCCCTTGCAGGGTATCACATGGACTAACCTGTAGTATTTGTGGTACTATCTATACATAAATAGATACACGCTGTCTCAGGCGCACGCCGCAAGGGATGTCGCGTCAGTGACACGAGAGCCGAGGGTGAGAGTGGACGTGTGTCATTGCCTTGCGTGCGTGGGTGATTGAGCCAGTGTATCGTCATAAACGGGTCCTACATTTGGCGACGAGGAAATAGGTGAGCACCATTTTTTATACAAAACGAAAAAACAAAAAGAATCAAGAGATAAAATATTGAGCATTGTTACATAAAACCTGCTACGTTACAACAAAGAAGAGAATATTACAACATTACGTACAATACGAGTATTTAGAAAACAGATATGTATTGACTGAAAATGAAAGCAATAAGTAATAATAATTAGAATAATCTGACGTAGAATTTTACCGTTTTTTTTGTTTTTTTGTGTGTATTGTAATGTTATGGGTTTAAAGGTAGATTTAAGCTGTGTATCAAGCATAGCATTATTGGATGAACAATAATTATGTCGCAATATTGCGAAATATAGTAAAAATATTATTATCTGAAAGGAAATAAATACCCTCCTGTTGCTTACAGCTGCAGCGCCTACGTTTTTCCTATAGGCAATGTATCCAAGCGCCTACGTTTTGTTTAGGCACTGTTGTTATAGGAATTTAACTTTTTATTATTGATTATTTGACATCATTCAACTACTTATTTTTATACTTTTACAGTAGTGTTCTGTATATTGTTTTCGCTAACGGTAAAATGGATTATTATTGTTGGTAATTCTTTAGCTCTGCCTACCCCACTTTGGGAATGAAGGCGTGAGTTTATGTATGTATGTAAATCATAATGTGCTGTTTATTTCTTACATTGCATGTAGTTATTTAACTATTGCTTGGTCGTGATATCCGCGCCATTTTATTTAATTTTCTAAATATGGACATTAAAAGTATGTATTTAGTAGTGCATAGTTGTTTCTGTGTTCATTGTTTTTAGAAACAGGTTAATTTGTGATTTTGGAACCTCCATTGAATTGGAAATATCTGTGGTATCAAAATATCCATTAAATTGGAACTACTCTCGGTTTTAAGACCTCCATTAAATTGGAAATATTTGCGGTCTTCAAACGCACATTAAATTGTGATTTAAATGTCCATTACAATGGAAGTCTTAATAAAGACCAATAATTTGGCAAGATCTAAAGTACAAAATAATACTTTAAACATCCGTTAAGGTAAAAAAAAAAAAAAAAAAAAAATTGTTGTTGTTTGAAATAAGCTAGAACAGGGGTAGGCCTACAATTTAGGAATATCTTTTCAAGTCGCCCCGACTGACCCGTCACCATGACAAATAACTTGCCAACTCCTCAACAATTGGATTTAGAAGGAAATAGCGCGTCTATTGGTCAAATCTGGGAAAAATGGAAGAGGTCGCTCGAGATTTACCTGGAAGCAGCAGAAATTAAGTTACCTGTAAAAAGACGGGCAACACTACTTCTTTTGGGAGGTGCCGCGTTGCAAGACGTTTACTATAATTTGCCAGGAGCTTCCGTAGAACCAGCTGATGGCATCGATGTTTTCAGAGTTGCAATTGATTCATTAGACAAATACTTTTTGCCTAAACAGAGTCGAGTGTATGAACGGCACGTTTTTCGTCTTATAAAACAGGAAGAAACAGAGAAATTTGAATCATTTCTGGTCAGATTAAGGAAACAAGCCAGCAAATGCAAGTTTGAAAAGGCAGATGACCGTTTGATTGATCAGATTGCAGAGAAGTGTGCGTCCGTGGAATTGTGGAAAAAGATTCTAACTATAGGAGATGACGTTACACTCGAAAGGATTGTTATTGAAGCAAATACTTTGGAAGTAGTGAAACAACAACTAGAAGAATACGAAGATAAAGCCAAGAAAACAGATGTAAATCAAATAAATAGCAAGGAAGAGGATGTACGAAGCAAAAGAAGAGAAATAAATAACTACAAAATGTGCGGAAGGTGCGGAAACAAGAAACACGAATCGCATGACAGTTCATGTGTGGCGAGAAACCAAAAATGCCATTTTTGTGGAAAGTTAGGTCATTTCGCACGATATTGTAGAAGTAGGAAAGGACAGAAAAAAAGATTGGAATATGCGGATAGTAAATTTAAAGAAGATAAAGGATCTGAGTTTAAAGGTAGCAAAAGAATGAAGAAAGACGTAAGAGTAAGCTGTGTTGAAGATCAAAATAAAGACGTCGAGTACGTTTTTAACATCTATAATGATAACGAGACTTCTGTTAAATGTCAAGTGGGTGGAGTAGCTATAAACATGCTAGTTGACTCTGGGTGTAATGTCAACTTAATATCGGATAAAACGTGGGATCTATTAAAGAAAAGAAACGCAAGAGTTTTTAATCAGGTTAAAAAACCCAATAAAAGGTTGATTCCGTATGGAAGTGAGACACCCCTAGACATAGAAGGGTCGTTTGAGGCAACGATCACAACAGGAATCGAAGAAATAACTGGGACATTTTACGTCATTAACGGTGGTACAAGAGATTTACTTGGGAAAAACTCAGCAATGAAGTTGGGCGTTTTAAGAGTAGGAGTGGGAATAAATCGGGTTGATGATAAAGAGTTTCCTAAATTTAAGGGTATTGTAGTCGAGATCCCGATTGATGAAACAATAAAACCTGTAGCCCAACCTTACCGACGGATACCAATTCCACTCGAGCTGAAGGTAAAAGAGCAGATACAAGAATTACTAGATTGTGACATTATTGAAGAAGTGAAGCAACCGTCTAGATGGGTTTCGCCTATCGTTCCAATTCTCAAAGAAAATGGTGAATTGCGTCTTTGTGTGGATATGCGTCGAGCGAATGCCGCGATACTTCGAGAAAATCACCCATTACCCACAATGGACAACTTACTGCCAAAGATTGGAAAGGCAAAATTTTTCACAAAACTCGATATCAAAAACGCATTCCACCAAATTGAGCTGCATCCAAATTCTCGACATATTACAACATTCATAACGTCTCAAGGATTGTTTCAGTATAAGCGCTTAATGTTTGGAATCACGTGTGCTCCTGAAATATTTCAGAAGACATTGGAAAGAATGATTATTAGCTGTGAAGGAACTGTAAATTTTATTGATGATATATTGATTTATGGCAGCACAGAGGAAGAACATGATCGACGTGTAGAAAAGGTGTTGAAAATATTCGAGGAGAATAACGTGTTACTAAACAAAAACAAATGCATACGGAAAGTAAAGGAAGTAAATTTTCTTGGTCACGAATTAAAAGCTGAAGGAAATAAACCATTAAAAAAGTATGTAGACAGCATTGAAAAATTTAGCGCACCGAAGACTATTGAAGAGCTACAAAGCTTTTTAGGCTTAGTGAATTATATTAATAAATGGGTGCCACATCTGGCTACAAAAACCGAACCGTTAAAACAGCTATTGAGAAAGAAAATGGGAAGGAACGCTAACATAGAAGAACACTGGAATAAAGAACAGGAAGGAGCGTTTAAGTTGGTGAAACAGGTGTTGACTAAATTGGAGTCTCTTGGATACTATGATGTGAACGACAAAACGCAAGTGATAGCGGATGCAAGCCCAGTGGGTCTTGGGGCAATCTTAGTACAGACGGACTCAAAAGGACCCAGAATTATAGCGTATGGCAACAAGACCTTGACCGATTGCGAACGGCGGTATAGCCAGACTGAGAAGGAGGCGTTAGCTTTGGTGTGGGCAGTAGAACATTTTGATATTTTTCTCTTTGGGAAAGAATTTGATCTAATAACAGATCACAAACCACTCGAAATTCTTTTCGGAACGAGATCAAAACCCTGCGCCCGGATTGAGCGATGGGTCTTACGTTTGCAATCGTACCGATACAATGTTCGATATAAATCGGGAAAATCGAATATCGCGGATCCATTGTCACGATTGTGCCATCATAGTCCTAATACTAGAAAGGAGTCAGGTGAAGATCAACATGTTTACCAGATTGTAGAACACGCAAGGCCACAAGCGGTTTCCATGGGAGACATCGTAGAACATTCTATCAAGGACGTCGAAATACGGAATGTCAAAACTGGTCTGTACAAAGGTAGCTGGGACGAATCTGTAAAGGGATACAAGATTTTCGAAAGCGAATTATGCTTTTACGATGATATCCTTTTAAGGGGAAATCGATTAGTTATACCCGCAACACTGCGAAAGGCGGTGCTTGATGCTGCGCACGAAGGCCATCCCGGAATCGCAGCAATGAAAGGTCGGTTGAGATCGAAGGTCTGGTGGCCACGAATAGATCGCGATGCGGAATACCTGGTTAAAAGCTGTAAAGGCTGCACATTAGTGGGAGTACCGATGCCACCAGTGCCAATGAAAAGGCGGGAGCTACCATCAGCCCCTTGGATAGATGTGGCAATTGATCTTTTAGGACCATTACCCAGCAACGAATATTTACTAGTGATCATCGATTATTACAGTCGATACAAGGAGATTAAGGTCACTAAGATGATCACCAGTGTTCAGATAATTAAGCTTTTAAAAGAAATATTTAGTAGGCTAGGATATCCATCATCTATTACTGCTGATAATGGCCGTCAATTTGTCAGTCAAGATTTTAGAGCATTCCTACAGGAATGCAATATAACTTTATTTAACACGGTCCCCTATTGGCCACAGCAGAACGGTGAAGTTGAGAGGCAGAACCGAGATATTCTAAAGCGACTGAAAATAGGACACATGGATAAGAAGGACATGAGAGAAAGCTTGTATGAATATCTACTAATGTACAATGCTACACCTCACTCCATCACCGGAAAGTCGCCATCGGAACTGTTTTTTAGGAGACAATGCCAGGATAAGATTCCATCGTTAAGGAGAACTGAAAACGCGGACGACTCCGAAGTGAGAGACAAAGATAAAGAACAAAAAGAGAAAGGGAAAGAATACGGCGATAGGAAACGTCGGGCAAAAGAAAGCGATCTAACTGAAGGAGATAAAGTATATATTAAAGAAATAGAACATAACAAATTAAGTTTAAATTACAACCCTACTCAACATATAGTGGAACACCAGAAGGGTGGAGACGTCACGGTTAGGAATGAACAGACTGGACAATCTATAAGAAGGAACGTGATTCATTTGAAGAGAATTGAAGGAGAATGGAAAACGGTTAAAGATAATGGGAATAAAGATCAAGAAATTATGGTTAATAATACAATATAATTAAAATAATTGATGTCAGATGATTGCAATCAGATAAAATGTATAATTTGATTATTTGTGATTGAAGATAATAAAAAGTTTTAATAAGAAAGGGATGTAGTATTTGTGGTACTATCTATACATAAATAGATACACGCTGTCTCAGGCGCACGCCGCAAGGGATGTCGCGTCAGCAGTGTTGCCAGGTCTCCTGATTTATCAGGAGATCTACTGAATTTGGCATATGTCTACTGATCTACTGAATTTGCAAAAGAAATTTAGATAATCTACTGAATTTTGTATATATCTGAATTTACTTTAGGTTTTTTGTAGAAAGATCAATGGATTTTTTAATGTAATTGCAAGCATTTTCCGTACAAAGAACGTATCTAGCACTCATTGGGAATCTACCTTTATAGTGCGGGTGCGTAAAATGGAATGATTCGAATCATAGGTACTCTAATCTATGGAAGCGACTGCGACTACTATATTATCCTATAATCTGTGACTGTGTTTAACGTTCTTTCTATTTTGTTTGAGTTTGATTAATTGATCAGATCAGTTTGAGTTTGAGTTGGCGGCAAACAAAATACAAATGCAAACACTGTCTTTTCTGCTGTAGCACTCCAGTTGTGTAGTGAAGTGAAGTACTATTAGTGTTAGTGCTAAATATAATTAGGTAAGTCAATGAATTTATTATGATTAACGTGGTTTGATTAAGAAGATAATGCAAAAGCTGTTGTAAAAGGTTATTCAGGTATTATAACAAAATCTCCTGATTTTTTTATAAATCTCCTGATTTTTTGACCTTATATCTACTGAATGTTTCAGATTGGACCTGGCAACACTGCGCGTCAGTGACACGAGAGCCGAGGGTGAGAGTGGACGTGTGTCATTGCCTTGCGTGCGTGGGTGATTGAGCCAGTGTATCGTCATAAACGGGTCCTACATAACCTATATAGGTACTTAAGTTTTAAAGATACTAACACCAATCTGTACAACTTCTGTGCCATGTGATAACAGTGAATAAATGAATATGAATATATTAGAGCAAAATAAACCTTACTATCTTATTAAAAAGGTGCATTTTGCTCCTTATTTAAAATGTTACTTACGCGGTTTTGCAGTTTCACCGACGTTATGATTTTGAACATATCTTATTTTAGGCTGGTAATTTATTTCAATAGCAGACGAGTAAGGGGTCATCCATAAAGTACATCACACGTAAAGGGGGGGGGGGAGGGGGTCGACAAAGTGTGACATGGTGTGACAAGGGGTGGGAGGGGTCCTAAGTTTCGTGACATCACATTTCAAAATCTAATATATCTAGAGGTATTCATTTGAAATAAGTACTACTACTACAAAAAAGTACTTAATTTAAATGGAAATAAAACTAATTTCGGAACTGCTGTTTTAATTTAATAATTTTTCGATGTGAAATTTGCCAAACATGTGATGTCACACTAGGGAGGGGGGGTCTCATAAATGTGACCACCTGTGACAAGGACGGGGGGGGCTCAAAAAATCATGAAATTCGTGTGACGTACTTTATGGATGTGGGTGTCACTCAGAGTGAGTAACACCCGTATTCACAAACAATACTTAAGGGATCCTTCACCGAGTTCAATACAGCTTTGTGATTGGTCCTTTTTGACCGACCGACCTTTTGTTTATGAGACGATTTGAACCACCCTGTGCGTTCGCGAGCACCGTGAGACCTCATAGTGATGTTTGTGAATACGGGTAGTGTCTTTCCTTAGTGATGTTTTTTCATACACAAATAAAATGGAACGTGTTAATTTACTCTAAGGGCCTGTTGTTTGATCAGTAGTTAACTCAACTAATTGTTAAAAATCGAAAAAGGAATCGAAAATTTTACACATTTTGTTGAGATTTAGTTACGGTTTTTAACGATTAGTAAATTTATCCACGGTTAAGTAAATTTGATACTGCCGATGCCATCTAAATATAATCGAGATATAAAATCATCCATTATTAGTCGAATTAAGTAGTGGGGCGTGTCTGCGATTAAACCAAAGAGAATATTAGGGCCGAGTTCACCAACCAGTTTATCAGACGGTTAAGTCTTAATCAGCTGTTTGTCAATACATTTGACAATCGTCAAACCGCTATCCGTCCGTTTAATTGTTGGTGAACATCATCAAGCTTTGTCCAAAAAAACCTAAATAAATAAAATTATACTATGTTTATTTCATAGGAATTCTAGCAGAGATGGGCCAAATGACAACACAGATTGTAGAATGTGCGGCGAGGAGGTGGAGACAATGAAACACACATACCTACTGTGTGAACGCGATGCCCTCGCCGGAGTAAGAATGATAATCCTTAGCTGTGGTTACTCAGAACTAAATTATTTCAAGGCACTGCCACTGCATTCCATCATCCGCTTTCTGGAAGGGATGGAAGCAGCCATGAACTAATAACTGAATACCTACAGTGTTAAAAAGAAGAACACAAAAGATGCCATAGGGCAATTCAAATCACCAAATTATTTCTCAAAATATATAAACTTACCAGAATGTTTTTTCATGTTGCAAACAGTTACACAATTATACTAAAAAAGCTTGTCGTAAATAAAAACAAAATCGTTTATTCACTACACTACCAAAACAAACAAACCTTAAATAACTAAACAAATCTCTGTGATTTATTTCTAGTCGAAAACACCATGTCCAAAGTAATCACTTAATCAGTCACAATTCACAATTACTTACCAAAAAAACAAGCGTCACATTAAAATAACAGATAACTTACCTCCTTATTTCTAAGTTCTGGGTTTTCCTCAACTTCTGGAAATCCAATGGTATCTGCGATTGAATTCTGACCCGAGCATGATCTCGCGATCAACAACGACAAAAAACACGACAATACAAATGTACACATGATATCTTAGTGCGCCCACTACTGTGTATTAAGAAGTTGAGCGCGAGCGTGACACGGTGAGCGTGTCAAAGGCTAAGAGATACTAGCGGGTAAATAAGTTATTAAATTGTTTTAGTTATATCGAGGCGACGAGGTCAGCCTCCCGGCGCTTGCGGCGGACTGATGAGCCAGTAACTTATAAATGGACGGCATACAAATTGAAATAAACACGTTTCTGATTTGATTAACCGCCCGGTTGGAGGCGGTAACGGGTAAACCAATGATGTAAATAGTAAATACACATTTAGAGTTTTTTGGCGAATTAAGTTAACAATTAGGTACCGCTAAGTATTTACGGGTATAAAGCTAAATAAAACAATTGTTTATGGATTTTTTTATTAAACAACCCAAGTATATAGGTATCTACTTATAAGTAGGGATATTTTTGATCATAGGTAATTTTTTGAAAAGTATAATTATTATTTACATAACTAAAAAATAAATCCAGTTGTAATTCAACTGTATTTATGTAATATAATGTCTATAGTAAATATGTAAGGACGTGCCTGTTGATGTCTTTTGTGTCCAAAACCTTGGGGTCAAACGGTGGAAGAAAAGATTGTAATAAGAGAAGAGACGTCTTTCTCTTTATTTCTTTCTAAATTTAGATTGTAGGTCTGTAAAGCAAAGACTGCCCTGGATTTAAATCCGGCTGTGGCATTGTCTCTTTCCTCGTCTATGGTGCGTGTCAGTGTGTATATGTAAGCAGTGGCGGATTTACAAATTTTCAAGGTATAGGCTGTATAGTTTTTGCCGCCCTTTCCTCTACAATTGTCATATCATACATTATTTTTACTATGCAACAATTTCGTTGAAATTGCACGTAAAATATATTTTTTTTGTATATTTTTGAGCTAATCGAAGCTCAATCATGTATGAGGTAAAAAAAAAAAAAGTGGTCCCCAAATTTACCGCGCCCCCAAAATCTGCCGCCCTAGGCTCGAGCCTTACTCAGCCTGCTGGTAAATCCGCCACTGTATGTAAGTAGTGTAAGTACCAACACACAACAGCAGTAATACAGAAGAAGAAAAAAATCCTAGCTCTCTTCAGCCGGAACCCTCGAAATAATATAGAGCGAAATAAATAACGATCCATAAAATACATTTAATTAAAGAAACAAAGATAAAAAATTTTTTAACACTCGGTGCCTTTATCTCTTCGACATACAGTATCTTTTAACAATATCCTTCCATCATGCTTGTGTTAGTGGAGAGTTATTGTGGGAATAACCGGGGTAACCACTGTGAAGAGACCTATAAATAACAGAAATAACTTTATTACAATTTGAATATAGGTACATACAGTTTAAAAAAAAAATATGAAACTAAATAAACAAATATATCGTCCGAGTACACTATGTGGAGTAAGGAAGGGCAGCTCCATCATCAAAGCCAAACAGTTTCGCTACTGGTTTCCATTTATGGCGGGTGCCTCGAATGCACATGCTGGTCGCTCTAATAATTGATGTTATTACACGAGCTCTCAACCAGCCCAAAACGCAAGACAAGGATCTGTCCCAGCGGGATGCAAGTGCTTCTCCGAGGTGTTTAATAAAAGTAGCCAATTGTGGTGCAAAGACTCCATCCACGGAGGTGACGAGGGGTGTAAAAGTGGCATGACGCAACTCACAGGCGTGGTGTATTTGTTTTGCTTTTCTGACTCGGCAGCTTTGAAGAGACCTATAGTTGAACCGATTTGACATTCGCATTGAATGATTGACTTGCGGAAGCAGTCTATCTTTAAATAGCCTTGCAACGACTTAGTTTAAAAAAATGGCTTGGATATTTTAAAGATGATTTATAAATTCATAATAAATAAATTAATATCAGGTGATAATGTCACACGAATTTACCTAATCCTAAACTAAGATCTATGGGTTTAATTAAATACTTATAGTTAGTTATGTATAGAGAAACACGTCCTTAAATACAAAGAAAACATCCAAGACTCTGAAACAAGTACTCGCGCTCATCACACAAATATCTGGCCTTACTGGGATTTGAACCCAGGACCGCTAATTTCGAAGGCAGGGTCACTACCAAGTAGATACCAACTATTTAGGCTAACATGTCGTCAAAAGTACTTATAAGAAATAAATCAGGTTTACAAAAAAAACAAAGACAGTAAATGTAGGCACTTAGTAGTACCTATAATATTAAAACTCTTTGAAAAAATATTTTTTTATGACATTCTTGTTAGGCCCGTTGGTCTCTAATTAAAAGATATCTCGATAATTGTAGGAGTTACATATAAACAATGGTGAAAATCTATATCATATTACGCGAGGCCGATTTTTGTCCATGGCATCAGATCTACAGTTATGGTCCGATTTTGATAAATGATATGTCATTGGATTCGTCTCATGCTGGAGAGTTGCATAAAACTCTTAGTTTTTTTATTTTATTTTATGATAAAGTACTGAAAATTAAGTTTACTAGCGTGCCTCCGCCTATGCGACATGGTGTCCGCATCTGGGGCAATGGCTTACTAAGTACACGTACCTCAAAGACGATGACGATATGGAGAGGGAGCGAAGGGTGCTATCAGTGAGGGCTATATAGCCCGCAGGCCGCAGGTTCACTCGTAATATTATAATAGAAAATTAAACTTCGCGCCAATCGTCAACACACGATGGGTTGCTAGCTCAAAAAACGATAGCTGTGAATAAAATTATATGGCTTTCTTATGCATCGATAACATAATTAACTAATGTAAGTTTGATGAATAGGGCTTTATATTAATGTGTTTATTTGAAAGATTTTCTTTCAAAAGAAACATTATTTTTTACCACAGTGGCTGTATCATACGTACTGTTGTCCTTAGAAAAATATACGTACTGTTTACGTCAACTTGCTTGAGGTTTCGTTTCTCTTATGTCAAAACGGGAGTGAAAACTCTGAAGAAAACAATGTGAAAAGCTATATCTTTTATTGTGACGATGAAGAAAATATTCGTCATGACTGCATAAACTATACACCGACATGTTTACCAAGAAATCTCATCAAGATGTTAAGAAATCAACAGTTAAAATACAGGATTCTAAAAAGGATTCTGCAACCAGACTAAAACACTTGAAAATTGTTTTAGGTGAGATATTTACGTGTTTTTCTGTTATTGTGATGTTAATTACTTTGTGATTTGTTTGTAAAAGTAATAACAGCCTTTCTATTACTCTACGACGCTGCATTCCGCTTTACATGCTAATTAGTGGGAAATAACTGTAATCGGTGCGCCTCGACTTACTTCTGCTTATCGTGCAAATAAGTGCTCTTTTCCTAATGCTTTTGTCATGTGTGTGCAACATAGAGGTTGAAACCCATAAGTGAGGAATGAGCTATGAGCCATCTTCTAAATGAAAATAGCTTTATCAGATGATAACTCTCAAGTCCCAATGTAATGGGTTAAATCATTATTCTTACATTCTGACATTGGGCTAAGTAATTTTTAATTTAAGTTGACTGACACAAAATTCATAACCTGAATTATTTTTCTAAGATTTCAATTGATACACCAACTTCAGTCTAAACAGAATTGTTAATGTCTTAAGCGTACTATAGGGTGGAGAACTATATAACAAACAATAATGCTTGGCCTAAACCCGAAACTTGGTCATTAATAATTTGTGCTAATGCAAAAGTGGTATCTTGTCTAGGGGACACTGTTGATATAGGAAAACATATTGAAACTATTATATGGGGGTGTTGAGTTTTTTATTTTTCCTTTTTCTCCCTCTATCTTTCTCGTAATATGTAGGACATGTTTTCCTGTTGAACTATGCACAATATTTGATACTATATTTAATTTAATATTTGGGTCATTCCACCATCACACCCAAAACAGCTGCGTTTTTTAGTGATTCTCTAGTTTATTGGTCTCGTAATTTTAATTATTCGTGTTCAGAAGCAGAAAATATTATCCAAATAGTAGACCATTAAATAGTCGTTTTCCTAGTTCCTTATTACAATATCGAAATAAACCTTATTATATGAGTTTATGTAACACCCGAAATGGTGGAAATGGTGGAATGACCCATTTATAGCTTTATATAATGCTAGACTAAGTCTACCATCATTATAGTATGAAATATGGTTTCAAAAATTACTGACTGCTGAGTTTCTTGTGGCATTTCTTCTCACCAGTAGGTCTCCTTTTAGGAAGCGCTGGTAGTTTCTTGACGTGTAAAAGTGCCCATGTGGCCTACTTACTGAATAAATGTCTATTTATCTTTATTTTTAAACCTGTGGTTCTGAGGAGTTGTTAGAATATTTTCATTTTGTTATTTCATGATCGTAAATTAATTCACTCTTGTGTCTTTCTTAAGTAGCGTTTATTCGTATAGCTTTATTAAATGCACTTATTTTAATCCCTTAAATTACCAGGTGATTATTTTATTACATGTCATTTTTCCCATTCAAATAATGACATGTAATAAGTCAATGGAGCCCCGCTTTGTAAAGCTCCTATTTCTGGGTTGTTTTGGCCCTCCGGCCCTGACATGAAAATGAAACCTAACCTAAAATACCTATGTAATATGATGTATAGGTGAAAATTTGAGTAAATGACCTCTTGCATGTGCATTGTACACAAAACTAATATGGAATTTAGGTCAAATTTCAAATATGGAATGTTGAAGGGTCTATATAGTGTATAGTTTTTCACTTATAATTACTATTGTGAAAATTGGGATAGGGAAAAATTGGGAACTGAAAAATGAGGATTGTAAAAATAAAGAACATTAAATTACACTATATAAAATATTGCTCCATGAAAACAAAAAAATTAGAAAATTAACGTTTATGGAAGAACGCGATGTGCGTATTCACTACAATGAAAAATGCTTTTGTGCAAATAATCTAACAAACCGTTTTCTGAGCACTTAATTATGTCATCATTATAATTAGTAGATCCTAAAAGGATGCTAATGAGTTACAACCAAAGTAAACTGATGAGTGAATAGATTCCATTATGTTCTACTTGTTTAGTTTGTTATAGCTATTGTTTATGAAAAATTGTCAGTGTGGTTAGCACAAAGTTAGGACAAACTACTAGCAATTTGTTTGTGGCTCGATAATCTCTCTGCCTAGCTAGTTACAATGAAACAGATGAACAGAGAGACAAGCAAGTCAATGCAACTTGTGCTTGCCAGTTCTAGTTTAGGCAATATTTATCAAATTCCTAACTAAGTAACAATACACTTAAACTCATTTAAGTGATTATTCTATTTTAGTTTGTTTGTTGATACGGTGTAGGTACCTGATATTATGTTTTCATGTTTCAGAGCACATTGATACTGAGGAAGCCAAGTCCTACTTCGAGGCCAACTTCAGCCATGTCTACTTCATACTGTATGATAACTTTATACAAGCAGAGAACAACCTTCGCCAAAGAGGTATACACTTCTATTTCAAATGTATATAATTATGTGCATATATGTGTATATGATACTTAGTCTTTGATAGACAATATGTTTATGTCCTACCTGGAAATCTGTGAAAATACTTGAATATGTACTTATTATTGTTTTTCTTTTTGTACCATACAGAACTTCCGTTTCATCTCGGTGAGTTATGGGAATATTCATATCACGCCACTCTTCCATTATTTCCTTTGGTTCATTCATTGGTAGAGTTTCTTTTTATAATTTGGCTGTTTTAACTCGTTTCTCTTACCCTCATATATTATGTAAAACAGTTTCACCAGCTTATCTATCCCTGGGCTAAGTATCTTATCATTGCATTAGCGCTACCAGATAACTTGGACGTCATAAAATTAATTATTCATTTTGTACAAGTAGCTAATGCACTAAGTACTTTGACTCTACTTTAGGGACACCGAGTGATGGCACTTGACACATCTGACAATAGTGTTGTGAAACACTCCATTTAGTTAAATACGGTTCACGCTAACGGTACCTCTGAAGACTCTTCTGCCAGTCACACAATCGACTCACGAAAACACTCCATTTAGTTAAAGAGTCCATTTAGTCCCTACTATAATTACTAATATACACTCAGGGACAAAAAAAAACGGGTCAGAGTGCGTTTTTCATACAAACGAGGCTATTTCGAAGCCTTGGTTCCTTGCCAGGGGATGTTTTTAGTGAAATCTGATGATGGATACACCGAGCATCGATACAGGACTGCTAGAGTGCCTAGGATACTCAACAGATTGAATCTGCGGTTAACGCCGGAATTGACCATGTTCAGAAAAACATCTTGTAGATACACCTGGTAGATTTTTGACGTGTAAAAGTGCCCGTGCGGCCTACTTACTGAATAAACATCTTTTATCTTTATTTTTTATCTAAAATGGCAATAAAATGTAAAGAAATCCAAATGCTGACCTCTTGCTGTGGTGTTAACTGATTGTGCGATAAGTTAGGTATCTTAAGAATATTTGACCTCCTCTATTGAACCTCGGAGTATCCACCATTAAATCTCAGTCAAAACAACGCCTGGCAAGGAACCAAGGCTTCGAAATAGCCTCGTTTGTATGAAAAACGCACTCTGACCCGTTTTTTTGTCCCTGAGTGTAGCATCTTGAAATGAGGCTCTTGCCGAGATGCACTACGCTAACATGCGTTTCCATTCGTTTCGTTTTCAAACCAATCGCGTCACTGGTATATCACGTCACTTTTCGTATCACGTCATCTACCAGTGACGCGATTGGTTTAAAAAACGAAACGAATAGAAACGCTAGTTATTCTGCCGTCCGATCACTAAAAGGCCGTTAAGCAGCATTTTTGTCAATTTTGAGTTTTATATACTAGTAAATAGAGAAAAAAAATCTCTTTTAGGCTATATATAAAACTCAAAATTGACAAAAATGCTGCTTAACGGCCTTTTAGTGATCGGACGGCAGTATTAGCGTAATCCATCTCGGCAAGATATTGATGTGTGATGGAATAGAAAGTAGAATGAGGTATACTTATTGTAAGGCAGGAAGTTGTTGCTATTTATTGTCCAGTAAACAACAACGTTAGAGGCTGTCCACTATTTATGTAAACATTGGTGAGATCATTTCAAGATAATTTTAAATGTTTCTAGATAACATGTTTAGTGTGATAATAATGGGGTCTGGGAATGTTTTCATGTTAGTTATGGGGATGGCGGAGGTAAATTAATTTTTTTTTTTTTTTTTTTTTTTTTTTTTTATATCATAGGAAGGCAAACGAGCACACAGGCCACCTGATGGTAAGTGGAAACTGTGACCCATAGACATTCGCATTCACAAGACCGCAATCCTAAGACTGCAAATGCGTTGCCAACCCTGAGGCCGAAGATGGAATGCCTCTATGCTAGTCATTTCACCGGCTGTCTTATCCCCAAACCGGAACACAACAATGCGAACACTGCTGCTTGGCGGTAGGTTAATGGATAAGATGGTGGTACCAACCCGGACGGACCCTGCACAAGGTCCTCCCACCTCCAAAATCGATATTCATTGTAAGGAATTGGTGAGTCACATCTACCTTCATGTGAGTCATGCAACTGAGCAAACATTTAAGTTAAGTGGATCAGTAACTGGATGATAAAAAGCTTAACTCAACGGCTCTAGCACGACATTGTACAGCAGGGAGCGGTGGGTGGCGGACACAAATGCATAGAAATCGCCTTATCAACTGCGACAACTCATGGCATGCTTCATATATATTTGTACGTTTTTTTTATTTGTTCCGCTCGTCACTGCCGCTACCGGCGTCGCGTCGTAGCCAGGTCGTAATATGTCAGATGCCAGGCTCATCTGTTGTACCTACAAAATATACATTATATTCTTGTGACAGAATGTTTAAACGCGACGCCCACGGCGGGCTCGGCGTTTCGTAGATAAAAGATGGTGATCATGGGCCTTGAATGCGCACTAATGGTGTGGATGCATGACTTAGTTTCCAGTTTAGAGGTGTAAGGGTAAACAGACAATATTATTTTTGTTTATTTTGTCTGGGTTAATGAATACGATAAAAATGATATATGGTTCCAAGTTCCAACGGAAGACCAGCGCTGACTTTAATGCCAGCATTACGCTGAGTTGGGACCATTTCGTGGCCACTTTCTTCTTGATAATTATTTTCTTTCTTTCTTTCTTTCGACCTTTGATATTTTCTGTTACTGTATGGGCATGAAACATTTGCACATGATTATTTTTAGTGAAAATAAGCTTATATAAATAATAATCAGTAACAGAACTAGAACTTCATAATCATCATTAACAGGATTGAGCCTTTGATTTTGCAACTCGTCCATCACCATCAACTTTGAATGTTTACCTGCCATATCCATTATTAAGGAGCATTTCATTTTTTGCATATTTAGTTATAAGAAGACTAATATGGGCTGATTGAAACAACAGCATCTACTGAGCAAATTCAGCATCACTAACGAAGATGAATTGAATTCTAACATTATTCGTTTATTTTAGTTCATAAAGCTGGCAGAGAAGAGTTGGAAGGGGCGTTGTCCCTCCTGGAGAAAGTGTTATCTCTGTTGCCGGAGCTGATAGGGAAGCGGTGGCAGTTGCACTCGCTCACCAGGATATTCTCCAAGCTCCTCCACAGCGGCAACTCGCACAAACTACGAGCTGAGTCAATAAGGTAAAATATTGTGCTAAAATCATTTATTAAATTATGTAATGTAATGGGACTTATTTATGTACATAATATGTCACTTACCGCTTTGTTTACTATGAGCGACAGATAAAATTAATTAACAATCTTAGCCAAATTGACCTATGTAGTTCCAATTTAATTTCTAGACTTGTTGTAGTTATATTGTTACCTTTACGCCTGTAACACCAGAGTGGGGTAGGCAGAGCTACAGAATTACCTACAACTTTAAAAACTTGTTAATAATTCAGTAACCAAATTTTGCAGTTTTTATTTTTTGTTATTTTGATTATACATAAAATAGGCTAATCCCACAAATACTTGCACTTACTGGGAATCGTACCTGAGACCGCTGGCTTTGTGGACAGTAATCATAATCACTTATTTTTTAATTGATGTCATTAGCCTATCCATTGATAGATATAAGATAGGTATGATGATGATAAGTGGGGACGCCCAGCCGAAGCAGGCGGGCAGTCGATTCGGTTACCCGTTCATTCTGCCCTATTCCCCTCTATAAGATAGGTAAATAAAAGGAGTTAATCAGTCTGGTAAAACAATGACAGCAAAATAATTTGTAAGAGTCATCACCATGATGTTAAGAAACCACCATGATGTTAAGAAACCACCATGATGTTAGTGTTTGCGAAAAGCTATTGCTGTTCAACTGGGTTGCCATAATTTGTAAAGTCATATATCAATATAATACCAATATATTCATATTTCGCCAAACCCGTATACTACTATTTTAAATATATATGCACGATGGGAGATGGGCCAAAAATACCACCCATTGGTTGCCACACGATGGACATCGTAGCAGAGGTAGACCCAGAAGGAGATGGAGAGATGTCCTAGATTCGTTTGCGAGGGATTGGAGGGAATGCGCTCTGGATAGGGACGAGTGGCGAAAGAGAGGAGGTGCCTTAGCCCAGCAGTGGCACGCCAAAACAGGCTAGCAAAAAAAAAAGCTTAGATAGGCTTTAGAAGCTTAAAAAGGATTAGATTACGTTTTGGTGTAAAACTTTTCTGGAAAATTAGCAGTGTTAAATAAATTTGTATAATTCTGGTAACCTGATACTCATTAATTTTGTACTTGAATAAATAATTTATATATTTGCAGGTATTTCCTGCTATGGTATCAAGCACTCGGCGACAATGCACCAGTGGAATTGCACAAAATGTTTGCATCCTTGGTGCCGGGGCTCCCCGAGCCCTGCATTCTTCCGAGTGGGTCTCCACTCAAGGGAAAGCCATACGAAGCAAGCGCGCTAAACAACTCCGGAGACTTCAGTATGGAAGACATTTTACACCACCCGAACTTTAGTTCGACAAATGATAACGCAAAAAAAGTTGTAGTGGAACAGACTACAGGGTTCATGGGAAAATTGGCGAACGTTTCGGCGTCAATCTTCCACGATACAAATGCCTTAAACCCAGTCCAAAGCGTAGAGGTGCTGCCTCTACTGCCTCCAAGTGCCAATGAGAAAGCGATCGAGAATGAAACGAAGCATTTCTTTGAAATATTATTAGACGCAATGGCCACTACGGTCACTAAAATCTACTGGAAGGACCGATCGCACGCCAAATCTATGAGATGTTTTGCTTTTTTATTGGAAAAGTTCAAGCTGTATTACTTGCCAGTCATCTGTCCGCAGTACAGCCACAAGAATTCACTTTATAAACCAAACCTAGGTAAGTTTTATTCCTTTTTACATATTTTTTCATCAGTAAAACATAGAATGCATCCTGTCTAACACTTTCACTGCTAGCGTCCTGCTTGTCGGGTCCATTGTGTATGGAAATCAAAGCGCTGGCAACTGAATTTGTCAGAGATTATTTTACAACATCCTTACTATAATGTTTTCGATCCATAATGGCGCTCCTGGGAACTCAAATTGACGCTGCACAGTTCCGTCAATGTACCTACGTTATATTTATTCACAAAAACAAACAAACAACAGTATAATCACATCAGATTTCACACACAGCACATAAACTAAACCAAAAAAAAGGAACAAAATTTAATCGTTAATCACCACAGGACCATACATGAGCCAATTCGAATCCCGAAATTACGTTAGCTCCATCTCTTTCTCTTGATTTATCCATGTATGTCTAATGAGAGGGACAGGGATCGACGGGATTCGCACTCCAAACCAAAACAGTCACCCTGTTCTTCATCCTCTATCCCTTTCTCCCACTCCAGACGCATATGGCGCGTGCAAGGTATGGAGCTTTCAAACCACACCATACCTATCACGCCACACCATACCATTACCAATTTACCATATCTGTCACGATTAATTAGGGATGCGACCTCACTGAATAAAACCCTTACCCTTACAGAGCTGCCAACCCACCATAACATCCTCGATGACGACTTCGTAATTTGCCGCGTGACCCTAATCAAGTGGGTGGCCAACTACGCGCACTACATGAAGAAGGTGGGCAGCGAGGGGCAGCCCTCCTCCATGACCAGCACTGGCTCGCACGCGCCCTCGGTCACGCCCACGCCCGCCCACCACGAGGAGGAGACCTCCTTCACCGTGGGACAGCCCTCGGAGTCCAGTAGGGCCTCGTCGCATGACTCTGCGTCCAATACTCCGCATCCTAGCTTGGAATCAGGTTTGTTTTGGAATTCCTTGTGACGCTTTTTAGAGTTCCTTAGTCAAACTAGGAACGCTTATAGTTTCGCCATGTCCATGCCGCGAGCGGACCTGCTAGAGGGGGTGTTCTTTTTATAGTGTTGATTATTATTTACATCTAATATTTGAATAGCTTAGTTTTATTTTAATTTAAATAAGTTAAGTTTTAACTTTTAACTTTAGTACGTATATTATATTAAATAATTTAATTTTACAATAGCCGTGGTCACAATGGAGGGTAATCGAATTGTGCGAGTTACTCGACCTGTCCTTGGGTGAAAATCGTGTTATTTCAGTGAGGCCCTCTCAAGTATAGGTACTTTATTTGTTAATAATGAATGTAAACAAAAAAAAACGTGATATAATTCGTTAGCCAATAGAAGCAACACCGATACGTCAAAGTTCGACAAAACAGTTATGATTGGCCGTTTAACGGAACCACGTGGTTTGTTTACATTTTGTATATACCTAAGCAAATGGAGTATAGTTTGGATTGTTTGGTGGCAGGCGTGTGCCCGGCGGAGGAGCTGAGCAGCGAGGGCGTGGTGCGCGACGTGCTGTGCGGCTGGTCGCGCGAGCACGTGGACTTCACCGTGGAGGTGCTGCGCCAGGCCTTCCTGCTGCCCTTCGCGCACGCCGCCGCCGCGCGCCGCGTCATCGCGCTCTACAAGGACTGGATACAGCTCAACGTGAGTCGCCCCCACCGGCCTTTTTTTTTATACAGCATGGGAAGGCGAACGAGTACACAGGCCACCTGATGGTAAGTGGAAACTGTGACCCATAGACATTCGCATTCACAAGACTGCAAATGCGTTGACAACCCTGAGGACTAAGATGGAATGCCTCTATGCTAGTCATTTCGCCTGCTTCGGCCGTTGGATCAATATCTAACTGACCTAGTCCCAAGCTGAGCTCTAGGCTTGTGCAGTCGCGAACCGGGATTGTTGAGCCACTTACCCATGTTTCTAATTTGGCTATGTAATGCAAATCGAATAGCTGTCAGCCAGTCGTTGACATCGGTTATTGAATACACGGCTAAATTACGAACAATGCCAAGTGGCTCAACAATCCCGGTTCGTGACTAAATATAATAAATAATAAATAAATAAATATCAGGGGACAATTTCACACCAATTGACCTAGTCCCAATTTAAGCTCTAGGCTTGTATTATGGTTACTAGACAACGATATAAATACTTATATAGAGAAATATATACTTAAATACATAGTAAACATCCATGACTCAGGAACAAATATTCGCGCTCAACACACAAATATCTGCCCTTACCGGGATTTAAACCCAAAACCGCTAGCTTCGTAGGCAGAGTCACTACCAACTAGACCAGCGCGTCGTCTAACTATAGGAATGACAACGATAAACATACTCTTATAGATAAATAAATAATTAAATACATAGAATACATCCACTTGGGACCGCTAGCTTCGTGGGCAGGGTCACGTCTTAAAAGAGTTTACAAACACTGGAAACTGAAGTTAACGCGCGTTCATCTCACGCTAGCACTTCGAACTGTCGGTTGGCTACATCATTGCCTATGAATGTGGATCAAACAGACAGACAGAAACACTTTCGTATTTAGTATTGGCCACAGGATACATCGTTATGGCGTTCCTCAAGATAAACTTATGACCAGCAGTGGCCCACGGGACTATGACCTTGAAACCCGACAGCTGAAAGTCACTAACGCCAACGTCGGCCACAACTGACACAAGTTGTAGATTAAAAGAGACTTTGTTTCGTACGAATTAAGTTGTAATTTGCATAACATAGCAAACATATTTTGCGTGTAAGTGACACATTTTGAATTTTACGTAAATCGTTCAAACGGTTAAGGGTTAGCCTAGGTCTAGGCCCTCTGGACCACCTCGCTTAATCTACCCATGTATACATCGTTTGGCTCTTGTAATACTATAATAATAATGATGTAATACATACATACATACCTTCACGCCTGTAATCCCAGAGTGGGGTAGGCAGAGCTACAGAATTACCTACAACTTTAAAAACTTGTTGATAATTCTGTAACCACATTCTGCACAAAAAGGCTAAGATGTTTACTAGCGTATTAGTGACAGGTTGCAAGCCCATCGCCTAATAGTACTACAAGCCTTTATTCCCTTAGTCGCCTCTTACGACATCCACGGGATGACACGGAGTGGCACTATTCTATCCCGGCAACCACACGTGAAAATGATGATATGATGTAATAATAATGGTTAATTATCCGTTGCAGGTGGCGGAGATCCCCCCGTTCCTGCTGGAGAACACGTACGAGCAGCAGGTGGGCGGCGAGCCGGCGGCGCCGCGGCGGCTGCGCAACGACTCGTACCTCGGCGCCGTCGGCCGCGACAACGTCATCGTGCGCGCGGGCATGCAGGTCGGCCGCTATCACATACAAACTACATTTCGCCGGTGAATCTGCAAAACCGCGTAACTAATAAATTTATGATAGGGCAAAATAAACCTTACTGCCTTAATAAAAAGGTGCATTTTGCTCCTTATTTAAAATGTTACTTACGCGGTTTTGCAGTTTCACCGACGATGCATTATCTAAATATACAAGGTGTTTGGCAGTTGGGTGTAGGGGTGTGAAGAGAGGATAGTTAGGTTCATTTGGATCATTTTGAACCCTTGTACTTGTTTCAAAGATTGCTTTCTATTAGACCTGTTTACTTATCAGTTTGTAAACTGTATCGACTTTAATCAAATTTGGTATAGCCTCTCGTTTTTACCCGACTGAACCAGAAGGAGGGTAATGTTTTTCGAGCGTATGTATGTAACATGTCCTTTCCATTGTGAACGGCTCGAAACAGCGACGTGTCGTTAGATTCGTCTTGATTGTGGGAGTGATAAAGGCTATCATATTTTAATGAAAGTAAAAACATTGAAAGAAAAAATATGTTGACGACAATATCAAAAATGCAGTCGGGTTTTTTTAAAGCGTGCAATCTATTAGTTATTAGTTAGGCCGTACCCATTGTAGGAAAACAGTGCTATTGTACGACCGCACACTATAAAGAGATTACCACTACCTTGAAAGTTCAATACGTTATCAACTACTGCCACGCAAAGTAGATAACAAATGCACTTTAAAACATGGCATTTAATACTTTCGAAAGGACATTCCATTTTTACAAAAACGAATTCTTTCCCCAAAATCCATGTATGTTCCATTCCAGAACGTCCTGCAAGTGTTCATGACCCAAGCGGCGACGGTGTTCCTGGCGTGCGCGCCGCCGGGCGCGCCGGCGCAGCTGCTCGAGGAGCAGACCGACACGTGCAAGCGCGTGCTCAACATCTACCGGTACATGGTGATGCACGTCGCCATGGACGCCGGCTCCTGGTGAGTCCTTTGACAAATGCTTTAGAAAGAAAGAAAAACATATTGCAAAAAAAATACAAAATAAGATAGAGGCAGCGATTTGAATGGACCCAACACAAGGTCCTACCGCCACGTAGCCGCAACACCGCCACCATGGTAATCCATACAACCACAACTCATTAAAATTGACACCATTTTTCCAGTTTTTTTTTGTTAAATGGTGCCGATGGTAAAAGACGCATTGAAGTTGGTTATCTCAAATGGGTTGCCAACCCCAAAGTCGCCGTCAATAGAACTAATATTAACCTCAAATATTCACCAAGCGTGTATTTATAAATAATAACATATAATGAATGGTTAATTCATGTTAAACTTAATATGAAAATAATGATCTAGTGTATAAATCATTGCAAAAACGTCGCTTGATCTTTAAAAGTACGTGATTATCGAGTAATATTGTGCATTGGTTCGTTTGGTTTTGTTTACATCTTTTGCAAGTTCTACTGATAGTGATTTTAAGGATTTTTTTAATTTTACTGACCATTTCGAATACTGCTTGGCAGCTGGGTAGCGACCCGGACCCAGCACAAGGTCCTTCCATAAACACTGCTTCGGCGGTAAAATTTAAACGCTTCTTTACTTTTTAAAATCTTACTATTTAAGAGTAAGATAATGGTAAAAAGAAACAATCTAAAAATACTTCGTCATCCTCCATCAGTTGACATAGGTTGATCTCGAATTTCATTTGGTGATATTGTACACGTCGCTACTATGGTGGTACGTACGTTATATTGGTATTTGTTTTACAGGGAACAACTGTTATTGGTGTTGCTGCAAATAACCTCGCTCGTTCTTACCAAAGTACCGCCAAAGAGGAAACAAGACTCGCTAGGTGAGTAACATGCTATTTCACCAGTCGCCGTTACCATATTTATTCACTTTACGCTTGTGTGAAAGTATTCAACGCAGAAGTGTGGCTCTATTCCAATTTATTAATTTAGAAGGAAAATAAAGATATGCAGGGCCCCTATAACACATACTGATGGTAGGCAGGTTACATACACAACATACAGTTCGTAGCGTATGATATATGAACTCGTCGATATTGTAAACCTATCACTAAGTTTTATGAAACAAGATATAGGTCCATTTTATGCCAAGAAGAAGGTAAATAGCAGGCCAACCGATGGTATAGTCGTATTTTTCTAAGATATCCGAATGGTCATAAAGAGCTTAAAAAAAAACGCTCAAATAGCTACCTTCTTTTCTAAATTATACGGTTTAAGTTGCTTGGTTTGACTTTAAAAACAGTAGCGGCCTTTGCCACGCATCTCACGGGCCGTCTACCCTGGGTGAGCTCCAACCGCGACATATTATAGCCATTACAACTTGAATCTTATAGCTTAGAAGGGAAGGTAGCTATTTGAACGGATTCTCTTTTTCGATATTTCCTTTCGTTCTGAACTGCTAAAGAAGAGCTATTTATGACCAATCGGACATCTTAAAAAAATACGACTATTAGTGGGATCGGTACAATCACAAGAATGCAAACCTAACACTGCAAGCGCGTGTCCAATCTTGAGGAGTAAGGTGGAATACTATGCTAGTAATTTCACCGGTTGTCTTTAACCCCTCACCGGAACACAATGCGCACACTACTGCTTGGCGGTAGGTCAAAGGACAAGATGGTAGCGCTTCGGACGGCATGTCCTGTGATACTTAAAGGTCTACCTCCAAATTGTCCAACAGCTGTTTTCCGACTAATAAATAATAATGTCTACTACTAAACAAAACTTGACATGTCCAGGTGGCTTCCTAGCCCCAGCGCTGTTCCAGACGCTGATCGTGACGTGGATCAAGGCCAACCTGAACGTGGCGGTGAAGCCCGAGCTCTGGCAGAACTTCATGGAGCTCCTCACGCGGCTGACGCACTGGGAGGACCTGATCAAGGAATGGGCGGTAAGTTTTTCATAAATATAAAATAATATCAGGGGACAATCACATGAAATTACCTGGTCTTAACTAAGCTCCATATGTACGTACTGTAGATACTAGACGAGGATGAACTAACTTATAAAGAGAAATACATAGAAAACATTCAAGACTCAGGAACAAACATTCGCGCTCATAACACAAATATCTGCCCTTATCGGAATTTGAATCCAGTACCGCTTGCATCATACACGTAAACTTCGATAGTGAACTAATTACGCTAACGAGTCGTCTAAAAGTTTTTTCGCGTTTAGTTGTAGAGTGACAAGTTAATGCGCGACCGTCCAGCGGGGTAGCAGATGTTGGGGGGAGGTGCGCCCTTCCACCATTTAGCTACCCGGCGTAGGTGATTCCTAGTCTCTTGCTCATTTCGTCTTATCTTATCTTTACACAAACACCATTGATATCAGAACTCGTAGAGACTAGGGTGTTTAATTTTTGGCACATTTCAATTTTCAATGAATTTGATTAAATTCTTGGTCCTAGTTATCTAAAAGACCAGTATTCAAAATTATAATACAATTCGTTGGTATTTAGGGGTTGCACACTTTGACAACTTTTCAAGTAAATTTTCATGATTATGCAATGCTCCAAAGCCGCAACAGGGGGTAAATGGGTGGATCAACTTTTTTCTGTTGTTATTCTGTCCCGTAAGCCAGGAGACAACAGTGATAGAGTTTCTTAGAAAAAATGTTATAATATATACTTCCAGCACACTCAGGAGAAAGGCCATAAAAGAATGGGTGTGTAATTGCCAATAAAACAGTTTTTAAGTGGACTTAAATCCTTTGAAATCATAGTTTTAAAGAGTGACCCAGGAGACATCACCATGGCAACGAGCTACAAAGAAAAGTTGATTGACCCAAATACGGTGATGATTGTCAGTATCATTGTGTTTGACATAAGTGGACAGGTAAGGTAGTTATTGTTTGTTATTTTTGGAAAAATAATAAACATTGAAAATCTGGTCCTCCTTAGTGGTCAATTTGTGCAACCTCTAAATATTGCCCATCCACCTTGAAACTAGACATTTTAATTTTTTACCATAGAAAGAGTTACAGCGTAAGCGAAGTCTGCAAAAAATTTAGAGTTTGATTATAAACATGTATTTTTTAGTTTTCGGCCTCGCATTCTCAAACGTGTACAGATAATATTTTTTTTAATATTGCATAAGAACAACAATTTCATCTTGAACAAAAGCAAATAAAAAAAGTTGATTTAAATTTGGTATTTTTTTTAATTTTAATTTTTGAAGTTGCAT
Source organism: Acleris emargana (assembly GCA_927399475.2). Taxonomy (NCBI): domain Eukaryota; kingdom Metazoa; phylum Arthropoda; class Insecta; order Lepidoptera; family Tortricidae; genus Acleris; species Acleris emargana. The sequence goes on from OV656852.1 coordinate 14,589,872, forward strand.
TTCTGACTTTAGTTCGAATACGAATTTCCGCCCGCTTAGTTTGTGATGATTTTTTTTAAATAAACTCCTAGTTGTTATGCATTTTTGGAGAGCTAAGAAAACAGTTAAGTTTTTAAAATAATCTGCAAGCCAAGTTTCATAACGTTTTTTTTGTTTTTAAGGAATTTTAGTGGAAAGCGATCGCAAAAAAATATTTAAAAAAATTCGTTTTCCGTCTTGCTTTTTTAAATTTGGACCGATAATTATTGTTTTAATATTGAGAAATAACCAGTGTTTAATCGTTTTGTAAATCAGAAAACAAAAAAAGATTTAAATTGATACTTTTTTTGTAATAAAATTTTCAAGTTGAATTTCTGACTAATTTAAAAAAAAACTAAAAAACGCGATAACTCAAAAATGGTTCACTTTTGCATAATGCATATTATGAGGGTCAAAATTATCGCAAATAGTCACCCCTATCGCCTCCTAACGGGAATAGGTCGACTTACCAATAACCCTGTATAGAGAAATACATACTTAAATACAGATATTATTTGTTTATCGATCAGAAAACAATGGAGACGCTGACGCGCGTCCTGGCCCGGCACGTGTACTCGCTGGACCTGTCGGAGGCCAGCAACACGGACACGCGCGGGCGCGGCCGGGACGGGCGCCGCGCCGTGCCTGCGCCCGCGCCGCTGCCGCGCGCCGCGCCGCCGCCCGCCATACCAGAATGTAGGGCTCATGGTAAATGCAGTGCTGTCATTTCTTGTATCCGACTGACCCAGAAGGAGGGCAGTGTTTTTCGTATGTATGTATGTGGGGATGTCCGTTCCATTGTGACCTCCTGTGGCCTAAAAGGCTTGACCGATTTTGAAAGACGAGGCGTCGTTGTGGAAGTGAGATAGGCTATAATGTTCTAATCAAAGTAATGAGGATAAAAATAATAGTGATGTTAAAAAAAAACATTATGTTGGCGACGAAAAAAATATCAAAAAACACTTTTTTTTTTAAAGCTAGCTTTCGATTAGTGGTCTATTTGTTTAATAGAGCATTTTTTTTATGACTCTAATTTATCGGGTCTAATTGAGAAAAAAATATATACAAAGAATAGAATATAAAGTTGTCACTTCACTTGGATACCAATCGTCCTGAAAACTTTTAACAAAACGGATCCAGATTAACCAAATGTAATCGTTATGTATTTATTGTTTTGAATTTATCCTTTTAGTTAAGCTTATCTTGGCATCTATTGATACTTGTATAATCACAGTATCAAAAGGTTCGTCACTTTTCGACTCTATTTCAACGCTATTTAGGTTCAAAATTGAACCTTTAATGAGTATACCAACTGGTGTGGTTGTGTGACGCAGGTAAATCGCCGAAGTGCGCGCACGAGCCGCTGGCCCGCAAGGAGGCGGGCGCGCGGCGGCTGCGGCGCGCGCGTTCCGACCCGCACCTCGCCAAGGCGCGCGCGCAGCCGCACGCAGGTACCTCAGCTTACATACATCATACGTACATAATAATATAGGACAGAAAAACTCACTAACAATAAGTACGGTCACGAACGTTCATTTGTGACCCAATGTCATTAGAGATGTCAAGTCATTTGTAACTGATAGGAAACTCAGCCTTATTGCTGTAGCATGTCAGATTGACTTCGGACCTAAGGTGGGTCACAAATTTAAGTATTTGACCGTACATAAAACTTACTAATAATTTAGTGAGTATCATGTCTATATAGATAATTAGCTGTAGCTCGCCACTCCGTCCGAACCAAGTCGCGGGTATCAGCTAGTCGTCCGCGTAAAATTCGCATATCTTCCAGTAAAAAGTATGTCCTTTCTCGGGGTTCGAGTTATCTCCATACCGATTTTAATAGAGATCCGTTCTCCGGTTTAGGTGTAAACGCTTAAAAAACAGATAAAGTTACTTTCACATTTATTATATTAGCATTGAGAAATATGGATATTCACGGATTTGTTAACTCTACATATAACCCTGTCATAATGAGATGGTAAATGATAAATTTGAATATAAGAAATGAACTACGTCCATTTATGACTCGGGGTTCCTTATATAAAGAATGACTCGGACGCATTTGCTTGAGTCCGGCCAAGTTGACTAGAGGTCGCTCCTGGAGCAGTAAATTGCCTCGAAACAAAAGAGTTCGACTGTTGAATGATTGTGCAACACGTTCCCGGTCGTGAAATGTTTTTTTTTATTGATTTTGTTTTGTTTTAGCAGAAGAAACCAAAGAACATGCCAGCAACAACAAGCCGCGACGGTGGTACTCGCTCGACTCCTTGAGGCACTCGCCCCAGGAAGAGAGGGATTCCGCTAGTGGTATGTATACCGTAGCATATTATTTGAAGATGGGGTCGAAAACGTGGCGTTCACGTACTGAAAAACGTAGCGTAGGTAGGAAACCCAAAGAGATGGACCGACGATTTGGCTAAAGTTGCGGGAAACAGATGGATGCAAGTGGCGCAAGACCGGTCCTTGAGGCAAAACATGGGAGAGGCCTGGGTCATACACACTCAAAAAGTTGTCTCTCCTGTGGTCAATAGTTAAAGGCTTGTGTGCATATAAGTAATGTTTGTATTTGCTAGGACTATAGTAGACCCTTTTGCCGTTTATGAAAATGTGGGTTCAGCCAGAAAATTAGACCTTAAAACGTTAACTTCGGGTATGTCCACAGGAAAGACGGTACCCTATATCAGTGTATTACCCGCCTTTTTCCAGCAGTGGACGTCTTTCGGTTGAAATTATGATGAGGTATTTAGAGGTTTTTAATAAAAATCCACTTGGTATTTTAATGAGACCATACTGGTCAGGCAAGAGCTTTGATTGACATCAACGTATGGCATTATCTAGAGGTTCGGAAATTGGTGTCTTTGTTCAGAATTCGAGTGGAATTCGTCTGAAATTTTGACGAAAATAAGTCTGTCTTTTACTTTTTTTGCCAACTGTTTATCTGCTTTTCAAGATCTAACTGTTCAATACCACCACCACACGGTGGTCCTAACACGGTGGGTCTAATGTAATGTAAGTTTGATCATATATCCCAGTACCGTGTGCAACTCAAATGGTTGCGTATCTGCCGTCGCAGGGATGTGCATATTCTGTCACTCCTTTTCAATGTACTTTTCACTCCTTCTTCTCCTTTGTACCTTTCCGAAAGGTTTAGTTTTTTGGCCGATGGTAGTGGACACCGCCTTCGGTCTAGTGCTAACCTTTCCCTTGCCGTTCCATCCAACAAGACTCGTACCTATGCTAAATCTTTCACGGTACACTCTGTCCAATTGTGGAATGAGCTTCCATCGTGCTTGAGGCAATCTAAATATGTCGGTTCATTGAAGGAAAGATTGAAGAAGTTGTGGCTAAAAAAACAGGATGAGCCTGAGTGTTGATCCTTCTGTTGTAGGTTTTAACTGCTGTTTACGTATGTGTGGTAGTATTATATTGTATATATTATTATTTGTATGTTTAGGTATGTATCTTATTAAGGAAGATATTTTATTTTCTTCCTATTTCTCTGTTGTATGTAATATTTGTTATTTCCTGAAATTTTGTTAATTTGTCTATCCTTCGGCATTGTCCTTGCTTCTTCTACCCCAAGGTTAACTGGAAGAGATCCCATATGGGATAAGTTCGCCTATGTACATTATTTATAATGATGCAAATATGTCTTGTAATTGTTTATGTGCAATAAAGAGTTTTACATACATACATAGCGGAGATCCTATCGCCATCTTCCGATTCTATCAGATCAACTCTTAGATACCATAATATTGCATTGTCACGTAGCAAAGACGTTAGTCAAATTCTTGATTCGTCATGTTCTTGTTTCGTCAATATCTTGTTTCGTCATTAGCTTGTTTCGTCATATTCTTGTTTCGTCATATCAATCCTATGATACGAGGTAGGTTTAGGTTATGTTAGTTCTTTAGCAGGCCCGGAGGGCCAAACTACCCAGAAATAGGAGCTCTGCGATAGCAGAGCTCCGTCGACTCTGTTAAATTAGATTTTAATACAAATAATTGGTCACAGTAACACCAGTGTTATGGCTCAGTGTGAAGATGGGTCACGCACCTAAAGAAGGTCCCATTTTTTGTGTACAATTGGCATACTATCGTTAGATTAAGCTTAGGATTGATATGACGAAACAAGCTAATGACGAAACAAGATAATGACGAAACAAGAATATGACGAATCAAGAATTTGACTAACGTCTTTGCTATCCATTGTCATTGGGTTTACATATATGTGGTTCAAATTTTAGCCAATTCGGTTTACGGGAAGGGGGTCAAATTTAACTTGGAAGATTTGCCCCGTACATACATTACAAGTTAAATAAAAGCTTGAAAAAAAGGAGAAAGTTTTTTTTTAACAACAGTAAACTTCACTCTAGGTATAAGATTTTTCACCACTGGTTTGTTTGCTAGCCCTTAAGCTTTAGCTTAAATTCACCTGTAGGCATACGTTTTTCAACAAGGACAAGGTAAATACAAGATTTTTACAGAACTCTAAATACGGCCCTTTTTTTTTAAAGAATCTCGGTCCCCATCACCGGCGCCCTCTAGCGGCGTGGAAAGCAGTTCGATCAAGGACTCCCCTCTGCAGATAGACCTTGCGTCTGATGGCGGCAATGTTGGTAAGTGTTTGACTATGTTTTGGACTAGAGGGTAGATTATTAATTTTATTGATTTGTATAGTCGACTAAGAGAGTGCTTTACTTCTTTACTTTGACCTTAAAGTTACACTAATAAAGTCGAAAAATTATAAAGGATTTCCTTGATCGACTATACTTTGAGAAGTCTGATAATAGTGATAATATAGTAACCAAGATGGATTCTAGTGTGCCTTTTTTTACTGCGCAGAGTTGTTAGGAGTAATTATAGTCGCGTCGTTCTGAGAGGCCTGATTTGACAGCTGTAAACTCTGTACAAAATATAACTTCAAACACATTTTGTACTGATTTGACAGCTGTCGACAGATATAAGGCGAATATCACACAAAGCGATGCGGCGCTGAGCGGTCGAGCGGATAGAGAGCTTCTAATTGCGTTTGCGCGCGTGTCGTAGTCGTAGTTAGTCGCCTAACGCAGCACCATTCTTTGCCTGTATGCGGTATTTACTCATATCGTTTTCCAGAATGGTCGGAACACGAGCCCAGCGAGTACGGGTCGGGCGCGGGCGCCGCGGGCGTGGGCGTGGTGATGGGCGGCGGCGCGCGCGGCTGGCTGCCCGACGTGGCCGCCGTGCTGTGGCGCCGCATGCTGGCCGCGCTCGGCGACCCCAACCTGCTGCGCGACCCGCACGCGCACGCGCACCTCTACAACTATCTCATACACCTCAACGCGACGCTACTCAAGGTCAGTCGCTTTAGTGCTACAAGCCTCATTCAGTGACCGGCGACGCGATGCGCGAAGCGTCGGGCGACGCGTCAATCGCTAAAACTTTCCATTTATGGAAACGCAGCGCGTGAAGCAAGACGGTGGCCGTGACAGCACACTCGAACTCAAAACACATGCTTATGTATGTATGAACATTTTTGTAAACGCTATCGGCGGTGCCACACCCCGCAACCTCCCCGTCACGCCGTGGAGACTTTGCGACGATAAACGCTGTACATCAAGCAAAAAACGCGAGACATTGCTTCTTTATAAACGCTCTCATATATCGCCATATGTTTGACTTACCCACGCATTCGTTCACGCAACGCAAGTCCCTGAACAAAAAAAATATATATTTGCCAAACACGGTTACACAGATGTTAAATGTAGTACAGTTCATGCGTATTCAACCTGCATGCAGGTGTGCAAATTTACTCCAGACATTTTTAAGACTAATTACATACATACATACATACCTTCACGCCTGTAATCCCAGAGAGGGGTAGGCAGAGCTACAGAATTACCTACAAATTTAAAAACTTGTTGATAATTCTGTAACCACATTTTGCACAAATAGGCTAAGATGTTTACCAGCGTATTAGTGACAGGTTGCAAGCCCATCGCCTAACAGTACTACAAGCCTATATATTTTTTATTTTATTTTATTTATTGCAAAGGGAAACATACAGCAGATATATTACACCTAGAATATTCCCTTAGTCGCCTCTTACGACATACACGGGAAGACATGAAGTGGCACTATTCTGACCCGGCAACCACACGGGAAAACACATTGTATTCCCACACACACAATTGACACACGTCACATTTTATTGTTACATATTCGTCATTTAATTGGATCGAGGTCCAAGTTACAAAACTCCGGCAACTAATTTATTTAACGTGCCAGACTCCTTTACCTTTAAGCCCCTGTGATGAGGAAACTTCACTAATACTCACTGTGACACTTCAAGCCCGTCAAAAAATATAAATCTAGTTCAAATCTGGTGAGTCTGGTGGTCAAGCCAGCAAAATTGGGTCTTATTTTCGCGTCGCATCGGATACAAATTCGCGCATAGTGTAAGTTTGAACTTCTGTGACAGTGTGATCTTCTATTATACATAAATTAATATCCAGCGACGATCTTACACAAAATTAACCTAGTCCCAAACTAAGCATCCTCCTGAGATCCGGAGTACAACAATTTGTTCGATCTTGGCAATTTTTAGTTTAGACACTTTTCACGTATACCTTTAGATGTTGCTAAAATAAAACATATTTTAAGTATCATTAGTGATACCGAGGGTCTCAGGAGGTTAATACTTCTACCGTAGGCATTAGACGGTGTCCTATAAAGTGGCCGATTTTCGCCTCGCAGACAATTCGCAGATGTTTACTTTTTTAGAGTAACGTTTAGTATAATTAAATTTGGCATCTTATTCGTTTTCTCCAGTAGCTGTTTATTATTATAATCTTTTAGTCGATATTTCGTTTGTTAATTGTCTCAGTTAACCTTACAGCGCTTGGTTCGTAAAACGATCAAGTGATAATTTGACACATTTTAAGTACATCTACTTCTTCTACTTTTTAAAGATCCTCTTGGTTAGCCGTATTAACATGTCTGGACCAGTGTAGGGAAAAAATACAAAAAAATATTGAAAAAAAAATGAATACTGTTGATGACCCGTAAAAAAAAGTTATGTACGACGACGAGCGAAGCAAGCCGGTTGGCCGGTTTTTAATTTTCTTATGTAAATTTATTTTTATGCTGTTTTAAATTCTAAAGAGATTTAAATTCATGTCTTTTCCCAGACTTAGGAACAAACATTCATGCTCATAATCTCAATATTTACCCTGAATGGGAATCGAACCCGGCACATCTACCTTCATACATAGCGTCACAACCAACTAACCATAGTAACTATTATGCGTTACTATTTGGACAACTTGTTATTTAAGTACGTGGTTTATCTGCTTAGGTGTAGACAAGCAGACGACCTTGCGGCCTCCTGAGTGACCCAAGTGTTTAGGCATACATTGTTGATATAAGCACCCACACTAGTAGCCACACTTCATATATTTGTGTACATTGCTTAGCTAAAATCCGACTCGTTTAACAGCGCAGTTTGAATGGTAGTGTTTCGTTTCTTACACCGATTGAAACCTCTTATCTTCATGCTGTGACCGTGCAGATTGTGATAAAGTTCGAAACATACGTTCGCCGATACGCGACACATTGTGTTGCCCGCAAGTGTACTGTTTTGATCCGAAGAAAAATAAGCATTTATTCGTCTAACAACATTTAAGACAAATATAAATAAAAACGAGAAACGAGTACTCAAAATGGGTGCAAGCGAGGCTGAAGTTGACGCGCGGAGCCCTGGTTTACTGGTGGACCCGGAACTGACCTAATTAATATTTTATATCCATAACTGAGACTGAATATAACCGGCTTAAAAAACAACAGATGGATGCATGTGAAGTGTTATTTACGGAAATCAGTGTTAAAACTATCGCGATGTTCTGTGAATTCTCCATATGTATTTTTTATACAATCAAGTTCAATTACCTATGTCGTGAACGTTAAATATTGCGCGTTTAAACACCGTTCCCCGCTCGCAGTTGTAAATCATGTCATTCAATAGGCGACGGCCATCTGTTAATTTTTATCGCAAACACACCACACTTGACGAATTTATCTGTAGATATCTTCAATCCGGGCAATAGTTAGATGAATCATGTTCATCTGGAGTTTTATTTGTTTATTATTGTTTTCATTGTCGTGCGTCCAGAGAGTGTAGTGGCCAAGTTGGTTAGCAGTCGGGAAGACGAGTGGCACATGCGAATGTGTGTGTGCAGCGTTATTGAGAGTGGCCGAGCTGTTGTCTAATTCGAAAGCCTTCAAGAACTGCCAATGCGAAAGAGGAAGCGGAAAAAGGAGGTTTCTCAGGAGGCTCAGGAAAAAGGTATTGTTTGGAAGCTCCGGCTTAACTTGCGTGCGATCTAAGTATTACACATGTCTTCTGGAATTAAGTATCTTAATTATGATAAAGATAACTGCATCAAAATCCTTTGCGTATATTTAAGACAAAAAGACAGAAATAACAACTTCTAAGAAAAATAATTGCTCTAGTATATTTTTTCTTCTTCTTCTTCTTTTTATTAATGGCGGTGGACCGTGGTATTCCGTAGTGATTTCGCCAGTGTAAAGTGAGTAGAGTAAATCTTTCAATCGGCTATCTTCCCTCCCCGAAGGTTTCCAGAAGGTAGTATATTTTTTGAGTGCTAATTTAACCCTTAATCAAAAGGGACAATTTTTAGAAGATAAATGAATATAAAATTTATAAAGACACAAACAAAAAACCGAAAAATAAATGACAACTATAAAATCAAGTGGGACATAGTTTCCCAATATTTGATTAAGGGTTAAAAAAAAACCTCATCTCTAACGTCAAAATTACAATGTTTATAATCATTTTGTGTGAAATAAGTAAAACGTGGGTAGTTGGGTACTTCAATATTATCTGTCAACAATTCTTTAGGTGCGTGATTTATTACAAAGTAATATTCAAGTAATATTTCGTAACAAATGATTCTTGTTGTAGAAGTGCACTTTATCTTTCGTTATTATTTTGTTAATGTTATCTCGTTTCTACGAATGTTAAGCAAATTAGACTGTAATTCGAACACAGTCTTAAGTGAAGCTTACCGTGAAGTATTTCAGGTGTTTATTTTAAACTTGTGATTAAACTTTGGTTTCTTTACTTACTTTCCCTTCTCTTCGTTTACTTACTTTAGCCAGTAGCCAGTTTCTATTATTTTTTACACAATTTAAGTGTGCGTATTTTACGTATTCTTCAAATGGATTTTCACTTGTTGACGTGAGTTGACGTGAGTAGTAACTGACAAGTATTGAATGGTGGAAGTACATACATATATTAAATATATTCTAATTATACCGCCCGCCAAAGGGCCTTAAAGGTCCCTATTTAACACATGTTAACAGCCTGAATTAAAAAAAGCTTTAGTTACAGTGTCAGTTGTGTTCTCAGGTAAGGCTCAAAATTTAGTCAGTTGTCTTTTTGTTACACTTCTACCAGGCTTTACACTATACACTCTTATGAAACCATCCAAAGGGTTAGTTTATAACAGTGTTAAAAAGTCACATGTTCCTAAGTAACCTTATAGGGTTAACAACTATTCAGAATAACGGCACGTTAATACGCGTCTATTGTAAACATATATGGTAGTTAGCTCCGCCGGCCGCATTTACACTTGCATATTATTACTGTAAGTTTTGAAACAAAACTATATGCAAGACAGAGAGATGCAGATATTTGCCACTCAGTCTTGCCCATAGATGCGTCTCAAAACTTACAGTAAATAACTAGCAAGTGTAAATGTGGCCTTAGGTAACCACATTGACACATTGGTATCCACGTCTTAAAAAGGGAAGCTATCGCATGCGGGCTATCCACCCATGAAAATGTACTAACAAGGACGTGTAATGTAGTAATTGAAGTTTGAATTTACGTTATATCTATCTCTTTCTACCGGTTTAGTCACGATTAACGAGTGAAAAAGACGGAGCACTCAAAGTTTCGTTTTTTTTCGTTGTTCCAGATAAGCCAGAACCAGACCCTCAATGGCAACACGGAGATCCACGTGCCCTTCAACCTGGTGGCGGGCTGGTGCCTCGAGGCCGAGGCGCTGCCGCCGTCCCACAGGTTAGTGCACTGGTGTCAATATCAATAGACTAGTGAAGCCCGCGACGTCGAACGCGTTAGGCTAGTTAAATCAGTTACTTTTTGACAAGTGAAATCAATTAATTTTTTCGAAGTGTTGTGTCTGAAATAAGAAACCGTGCAATCACGCTGATGAATTCCATTCGTTCTCTTAGTTTTTTGTAATTTAGTAAATGATTGCTAAAATGCCTCGGGTTTGTAGTCGTATTTGTGGAGCTTTATTTCGTGGTTCGTGCGAAATAATTTATCTTGATCATTTTCAACATTCCTATTTGGCTATTCTCTACATTCGTTCTCGCTATTGGTTGCCAAGCTAGTATCCCTCAAATAAAAGTCTATTTACCATAATGCCAACAATACCAGCTCGTTTACCTTCTCATATTCCCACAAAAAATAGTATATCGTCCCTTTACTTTCTTAACCTCTTATCTGATCGAATATTTTGATAGGAAAGTAGTCTTTATAAACCTTCAAATACGAGGGTTTTTTCTATCTAACTATTCGATCATAAGAGGTTGAGAAAGTAGACGATATACAATATGTCATATTGCAGAGCCGGCAAGTTGCTCGCGCTTCGACTTCTGTGCGAGAGCACGCAAGCGCAGGCGCAGGGCCCCGGCGCGCCGTCGTCGTGCAACAACCGGCTGCATCTGGCGCACCTGCACCTCTACCAGCGCGCACTGCACCACGGTAAGAGCTAATGCCGCCCTGACTTTGGAGATTGCATGTAGTGTTCATGCCACAGGTGCGTCGCTTCATGAAGTGTTGCCTCGCTGCCCGACACAGAAAATAACAAGTAAGGTTAAGCGGGGGTATCGTGACAGAGGGGTAAATGCGTCACTTAATATTTTTCATTGGAATTCAACGTTTTTTAAACTTTTATGCGTCCTTCTCCTTCATTTCTATATAAGGAAGGATAAATGGTTTCAAAACGTTGAATTCCCTTGAAAAATAATAAGTAATGTATGTACCCCTCCGTCACAATAGCTCCGCTTGACCTTAGTAGTAGTAGTAGTCATTTATTTTATATTGGAAATTACATTATTAACAGCGTACAGTCAAGGGCAATAATATCTGTTGTGACGTTTTTTCCGTTGGTGGTACTGAATATAAATTAAAATAAGAACACCAATAGTCAACACAATAATTTATTGGTCGTGGATTAAAAGCCCGTCTAGGTTTCGCTCTCGTGGTCCGTTACTCCCCTGGCACTGATGGGCTGCGCTGATGCTGGGCGGGGGGTAGATGGAGCAGGCCGGAACGACTTCGTGGCAACCGCTGCAACGTTCACCCGCGGGGAAGTACAAGCGAGGTGCGTGGCGCTTCTTAACGTAAACGTAATACCCTGCGAATGGACGACTCGCATTACAATATGCTCCGTAATGCCGATAATGATGAGCACCCTGGTCAAGCGGAAGCAAAGGGAGGATCGGCTAGTAGTTAGTGTGGGTGCTCACGGTCAGAACGGAGTTATAGCAAACTTTGAGAAAAATAGAAAAAATAAGGTAAACTAACATTTACTTGGAACAGCTATAAGCATAGGTACATATAACTGGGCATAGAAAGCTCATTAAAATATGAAGATGAGAATGACTTGCATGATAGTGATAACACAATGATTTACTTAAAACTACACTAGGATGAAATAATTATATTGTTCAACACTCACCCATTAATCGGGGCACAAAAGTACGTAAACAAACGAGATAGATGTAAAGGTTCCACTACTGCCGCGAAGGAAGCTAATCTTTAATGATTTAATAGTTATGTTGCAATGTCGCACGGGCACTGTGGCTAGCTCGTAAGAAGACGCGAACTGGTGGCCGCGAACGCGCTGACACTCGCCCGACACCGATAGCTCCTGGCAGAGGAATGATGACGCGCCCGGCGCGCAGCGATCACGCGCAGCCGGCGTGTTTCTATGCAAGTCGATTGTGCGGAGCACTGCGCCGAACTTTTGGTACATCATAATAAAATAATATTTATTTATTGTTGTACCGGATGTAAATATTACGGCTTTGCACTACAATTTTATATTTACTACCATTCTAGTGTTTTAGTTCATTCGTTATTATTATTGTTTATTATAAATTATTATTTTATTGTAAAAATTATAAGTTATTATTTGATTAAGGATTATAGTATAAAGTTATATTAGGGTTATTAGGGTTAGGGTTAGTTAAGTAATATGTAACAGTAACGTTACATTACCCCGCGCATCACCAAGGGTTTTATTCCCTACAGAATAAAATCCGTACAATATATGCTAAGTATTTGTACTCCTATTACATACAATCTTTCTTACTCTTCTACATTCGTAATTCTCTTTTATAAAAACTCTTTCATAAGGGCAACAGTAGATATTTAACAAGAAATACTGACGCGTCCTTGCACTTCCGAGAGGCACCAGCTTATTAATTAATGAAGCTAATGACCTATACAAATACTATTTGTTGAAGATGTTAATTGAGGCGGTGTAATGGACGATATTAATAATATATATATATTACTTATTAAGACCAATCAACTTCAAATCTTTTATGTGCCATGTTCCTATGTTCTTTCCAGACATATCTGCAAGTACATAAACAAGAGGTGACTTTTTGTCAATGACTTTGCACTTTATATATTTTGGAGCTAATTTCTTGCTAAAGAACTTGTTTTTGTCACTTAGCACGTATGTTCGTTTCATGACTAAGTCACCAACGTTAAAATCAGTCGATTTACGGCGCAAATTATAGTGTGTCGCGTTTTTTTCATGGGCTTGCCAAAGTTTTGTTTGGACCTTATCAAAAACTTCGAACAGACAACCAAGATTTTCCGCGTAAACATCACGTGGCAGAAAAACAACTTCGACACCCAGATCACTATCGAGATAATGCGTACCACATGTGACGAGCTCTCTGCCGAACACCAGAAAGGATGGGGTGAAACCAGTAGCCTCATTGACTGAATTATTGATGGCGAATTGTACCTTTGGGATAAAAAGATCCCAAGTTCGATGATCATCCTCGACAAATGTGGATATGCACGTAATTATTGTACGATTATATCGCTCAACAGTGTTGATCTGCGGTGTATATTTCGGGGTGTAAAATATATTGGGTATATTATAATTTTGAAATAAATTTCGAGTAATTTTACTGATAAATTGGCTACCGTTATCAAGAAAAACTGTTTGAGGGACACCATGGACTAAAAATAGTGAGTCCTCAAGAATTTTACTAACAATAGTGGAAGTTGCGCTCCTGATGGGATAAATAAGACAAAATTTGGAAAAACAGCACGTTATTACTAAAATATAACTATTTTGTTTCCGACTAATTGGAAGAGGACCCATGAGATCAATGGAAACCATTTGGAAAGGGCGGGAACATTGTTTCGGTCTGCCCATTTCACCCAAAGTTTGGTGGTTTTGTGCTTTATAAGAAAGACACTTTGTGCATGAACCAACAAACTTAATGACGTCTTGGTGTAAACCTGGCCAGTAATATCGCAATGCAAGACGACGATATGTTTTAAAAACACCTAAATGACCAGCTATGGGCTCCGAATGGTTTTCTTTTATGACCTCTTGACGCAGCTCTAATGGTATAACCTCTTTCCAGGAGAATTCATTTGTTAATTCGTGTTTATTTTTGCACAATCGATATAATGAATTATTTTTAATGTAAAAATTTGGATATTTTTCTGGCCTTGATAAACACGAATTGAACAGAGATTTGTACCATGTATCAGTCGATTTAAGGTGCCAGTTGCAAGTGCTGATGGCATGAACTGGGACTGCTCTGGAAAGGGCGTCGGGAATGACGTTATCAACACCACGGCGATGTTTTAGTTCAAAATGAAATGCTGACAAACGCACTCCCCAACGAGCCAAACGTCCGGTGGGATTGCTAATGGAAAGAAACCACTTTAGAGCGCTGTGATCAGTAAAAACAGTAAAGGGCTGGCCGTTTTCCAGATAGCACCTCCAATGCTCCAGTGCTATGACAACTGCTAATGTCTCACGTTCTGTTATGCTGTAGTTCTTTTCCGCTGCTGATAAAGACCTGCTCATATAAGCTATTGGGTGCTCCTTGCCGTTAATGGTCTGGGTCAACATAGCGCCAACCCCATAATTACTTGCGTCGGTGTGCACCTCAAAAGACTTACGGTAATCAGGGCAGGAAAGAACCGGAGCAGAGACGAGGCACTCCTTCAACTTATGGAAAGCACTATCAGCTTCTGGAGTCCACTTGAACGGAGGGCCACCCTTCTTATTTGAAGTCAACTTATTCAGCGGTCCTGCTATCGTGCTAAAATTTGGCACAAAACGCCGGTACCACGTAGCTGTCCCGAGGAAGCGTTTAATATCCTTGCGACAGGAAGGAGTAGGATAGTTAAGAATAGCTTCCACCTTCTCGGGATCAGTCCTCAGACCACTACTGTCTACAACGTAACCTAAATATTTGAGCTGGCCGCGAAAAAAGTTACATTTTTTTAAATTTAACGTTAAATTTGCCTGCTTAAGTTTGTCCAGAACACGAAGTAATAGTGAAACATGAGAATTAAAGTCCTCAGATATGATGATTATGTCATCGAGGTATGCAAACACCTTGAGGTCGAATTCTTGAAAAAGAAGATCGACTAGACGCTGCTGTATGGCGGGTGCGTTAGTTAAACCGAACGCAGTTCGCTTAAATCTAAAGGTTCCGCGACCCGGTACGTAGAATGCGGTTTTATCGCGATCCTCAACCGCTATTGGTATCTGCCAAAATGCCTTGGATAGATCAATACTCGATAGATAACGGGCATCGCGAAGATTGTCCAGTATTTCCGATACATAAGGCAAGTTGTAAGCGTCTCGTTTGGTTACGGAATTAAGCTTGCGGCTATCCAGGCAAAATCGGGGTTGACCATCTTTTTTGCTAACTATGAGCACTGGTGACGACCAAGCACTCTCACAACTCTCAATGACGTCAAGTGTCAACATTTCATCGACCTGTTCCACCAATATACGCTGCTTTTCAGGTGACATCCGGTAATAACGTTGCCGGATTGGTTGAGAGTCACCAGTGTCAATACGATGAGTTGCTAAAGTAGTTTTACCCAATCCTTTGCACTCGGCAGAGATCTGATGAAATTGTGCGATAACGTCATCAGCTAACGACTTTTCTGAGGGATTGAGATTATCATAGCCATGAATATGTGAAGTTCCGGTGGGCTTCAAGCTGTCTATATTTAATTTAGTGCTAGTAATAGTAATGCTATCGAGATGTTTTGGGAATATTTCAAACTGACGCCAAAAATCAATGCCTAGAATAAGGTCTGTATTCACATCTGGAACTAAATGAGCCTTAATGATGTGAAACTGATGTTCGAAGGCAATGGGTAAGTTTATAAACCCGATACTTTTTAGTGTTTGACCCCCTGCCGCTGAAAGAGAGATGCAGTGATCACGGTTTACAATAAATCCCTGTTCCTCAAAAAATTTGTGTGCGTTATTGCCCATTAATGTTACAGCAGAGCCTGAATCAAGGAGACCCATAACTTGTAAACCATTTATATTTACTGTAACATATGGTCTACAATCATCAATTGGCTTGGTTTGCAGAATTGTGTCAAGTTTATATGAGCTAAAATAGATACGTAGTGATTTCAACCACTTTTGCCAATCCTCCTGTTCGAATTTGGGAGTATAGGAATTAACACAATTCTGCGAATTTAGTTTTTTGAAGTAGAAGGTTTATTTGTATTACAATTCGGACAATCCGGTGTTTTAAAATTGGGAAGTCCACAAACGAAACAACGCACATCATCCTTGTTAGCTGTGCATTGCCTCAAATTATGTGTATTGACACGACATCTGGGGCAGTAATGAGACTTAGTATTATTTGAATTATTAGTATTATTACTCTGAATAGCATGTATTTGATTTTTGTTTGAATTGTATTGATATTTGTTTTTATTATTGTTATTAGAATGAGTATTATTATTAAAATTTGTGGAATATTTGGATAGTTGATTATAATTATTGCGATTTGGATTATTATACTGATTATTATTATAATTAAATTTATTAAGTGTATTACTACGATACACAAATTCTGGAGCTAAGGTATCATGTGTCTGCTTGGGCGGTTCTTTGAAGTTTGCAAGACGCGCCTGGATGCTTTCGAAATTTCGACAGAGGGTCCTCAAGGTGTCGATGTCCAAAATTGTTGGTACAGAAGCCAATGTGCTAGCATAACACGGCCTAATGTTATGTAAGATTATTTCCAACCTGTCCTCTTGTGATAATGGCTTTGAAAGACGTGAAAATAACCCTGACATAATCGATAGGTAGATCGTGATATTCTCGGATTCCCCTTGAGTTCTCGAGCGTATCTCGGAAAGTAAACGGTAATCGTAATCCGACTGATCGAAATCCTGTTTTAGTAACGAAATAAGTTCGTTCCAATCAGACACTTGGTTCCTTATACTCCGATACCAATGTAATGCATCGCCAACGAAAATGTCTGTTGCGCATGACAAAACCTTTGTTCTGGCAACGTTCCTTGCTTCACAGAACTCGGTAATGCGTTGTATGAACGAACGTACGCACGACTTGCCATCGAATTTAATTTTAATTAAATCACTAAAATTACTGCGGTCACATTGCACAGTAACATTCACTGGAAGAGTGGATGTCGATGGCTCAGAGCCTGTAAAAGATGTTAATATGTCTACACCCTTGTCTTTTACTGAATTGAACTTATCCTGCAGCAATTTAAACTCGGTTATACAAGTTTCATATATTGGTTTCGTCCTTTCGTCGCAAACAATGCGATTAAGCCTGTGATACAGATGATTCTGAAGATTTTGAGTACGAAGCAAAACGTTGTTATCGAGGGTACCATCTAGGTTGGTTTTAATTTTGGTGAGAACGTCACTAACACCTCTAAGTTCATCCGATACTGAGAATGGAGTATCAAGTATATCCTCAGACGGAAACAAAGGACCGATTTTTGCTATTTGCTTACGTAGCTCTTGAACTGTGGTGGCGGGAGTGGTACCTCTAATTTCGACCTCATACTCAAGCTCCGATTTTTGTAGAGATAAAAATTTCACTGGAAATGCCATTTCGAAATTCATATATATACAAAAAAAAAACGTTATCAGTTTAAACACCGCTCAAATAGGAAAGTGTTGAACAACCTGGTGATACTACTCCGTACTGTTACAATGGTGCGATGAAATGAACGTTATGGTTGATGGCAATTATATAAAAAAAAAAAACAAATCAGCAGTATTGAAATAATCAATAAAATCCTGAAAAGCACATTAAATGTAACTAGCGCGTACAAAGTTATAATTCAAATTAGCAGATTATAGATCAAATATGCATTAATATATTTCAATAACTATGTAGATTAACAAAATTATCACATAATAAATAACTTCCGCTGATATACACTAGGATATCAGTCGCAAGTGACAAAACACATGTACCAAAAAAAACCGGTACACGCCAGTTACTAGCAACCAAAAGTAAAAAAACGTTTCACAATGATTAAAATTAAAACACACAACACACAACTACTCTACGAAAGCGAAACCAGACCATAAATACCACGTTAAAGGGCGCCAGTGTGACGTTTCACAATGATTTACTTAAAACTACACTAGGATGAAATAATTATATTGTTCAACACTCACCCATTAATCGGGGCACAAAAGTACGTAAACAAACGAGATAGATGTAAAGGTTCCACTACTGCCGCGAAGGAAGCTAATCTTTAATGATTTAATAGTTATGTTGCAATGTCGCACGGGCACTGTGGCTAGCTCGTAAGAAGACGCGAACTGGTGGCCGCGAACGCGCTGACACTCGCCCGACACCGATAGCTCCTGGCAGAGGAATGATGACGCGCCCGGCGCGCAGCGATCACGCGCAGCCGGCGTGTTTCTATGCAAGTCGATTGTGCGGAGCACTGCGCCGAACTTTTGGTACATCATAATAAAATAATATTTATTTATTGTTGTACCGGATGTAAATATTACGGCTTTGCACTACAATTTTATATTTACTACCATTCTAGTGTTTTAGTTCATTCGTTATTATTATTGTTTATTATAAATTATTATTTTATTGTAAAAATTATAAGTTATTATTTGATTAAGGATTATAGTATAAAGTTATATTAGGGTTATTAGGGTTAGGGTTAGTTAAGTAATATGTAACAGTAACGTTACACTGTACAGCCATCGCGTCAAATATATGTATACACAGACCTTATTGCCAGTGGCATAAAGGTGTATACCTATATATTTTTGACGACTTGGGACTATCGCACGCGCAACGGCGCTCCCACCGCGCAAAATTAAGGGTTCTGCCACATCCAACATCTGCCAGCAACGTTTCGCAAATCATCACTTCATCTTGCCGGGGGGCGTCCTACACTACGTTTGCCAAGTCGAGGTCTCCACTCAAGAACACGTCTAGTCCAACAAAAGTTTCAAATGGTTAAAGCTCCGCGATTCTTGTCAGGTCTGACGGGTGAGGACCGGTCGGTGGTGGACGTGCTGGTCGAGTACGCGGCGCCGCGCTACCTGTCCCTGGCCCTCGATGGATACTCCCTGCTCCTCCTGGACTTCGTGCACGCTTCCACGGTCGTGCTCAACTCCTCCGACATGGGGCCTTCGGTGAGTCTTATTTAATTACGCAGTAAATATTGACGGGTTGAAATAAAATCGAAATTAATGAAAACCACAAATACTGAAGATGCTTGCAGGGAATTTGTGATGTTAGATAATTTCGATCTTATTTCAATACGACTGAAGACGATAATGTTTAAGCAATAAAAAAATATATCTGCTGCGCTTCGCTGTATGTGCAGCCTTGTCCCACCGCCGTCGAGGAAGCGATTAGCTATCCACTATTTTCTCGCTCAAAAAACGAGCAAAAGACATAGATCCCGTATCAATAAAGGAGACACATCAATTAGTAGTTGATTGCTGGCTGTTCTATTCACACTGCCAGTGAGTATTCGTTTTCTGAATCAAAAGATATACATACATACATAAACTCACGCCTTCATTCCCAGAGTGGGTAGGCAGAGCTAAAGAATTACCAACAAGTCTTAAAACTTGATAATTCTGTAACCACATTTTGCACAAGTAGGCTAAGATGTTTCCCAGTGTATTAGTGGCAGGTGGCAAGCCCATCGCCTAACAGTACTGCAAGACTTTATTCCCTTAGTCGCCTCTTACGATATCCACGGGAAGACATGGAGTGGTACTATTCTAACCCGGCAACCACACGGCAATCAAAATATATAGATACATAATATTAATAGTTGATTGCTCATTGTCGGCGGTGGGACAAGGCCTTAATCTCACCAGCTCCTCCACTACATGCAGCTAACTATCGTGTCTGTTCCAGTGTCCCCGCACGGCGGCGGTGACGTTCCTGGGCTCGCTGCTGGCGCTGCCCGACGCGCTGATGAGCGCGCCCATGCTGCAGCCCTACCCGCACCAGTACAACACCGTCTCCTGCCCCGACCTCAAGGTATCAAGTCTCACTGCGAAGCCTAACGTATCAACTGCTTGGAGGAAAAGCTTGTCTCGAAATGATTTTTTTCATCTCACTAGCTCGGAAAGCCCTTTTTGTTTGTTTGATAGATTATCTATTGAGAAAATCGCTTTTTATCCACATGTGAAGAGTTTTGACATTTGAAGGCAGCTTAAGTGATATTAGGCAGTAACAAAATGTGAAACGTTAAAAGTGCTGAATTTATAACATCACAATTAATGAATTGCATCGAGTAAAAAACATTAAATACAGTCTTACAACTTTATTATAATTCATAACTTGTCATAGCAATCAACATTAACCTTCATTCTTGTTGTAAAAACGGATAAAATGTTCTGACAGTCCAAGTAAGTTGATGTGCGAACAAAACGCATCCGAAATAAAATAAAAAACTTAAGTCAAAACTTTTCAATTAAGCCGTCAACGTTAAATATTCGCATGTTTTTCTAGTTTGTTTTGTTTTTAAAAATGAGTGATTCGAGTGATGAAGACGTATTAACACCTGTGGAATTTCGGGAAACCGTGCATAATGCGGAATTGAGCTTATAGTACAAACCCTTTTTCATATTTTCCTCGCTGTAGTGAGGTGAAAAGTTTTGTGTTATTTATTTATTAATAGGTATTTATTTATTTATTTATAAAACAAATATACACGGGTGAGAAGTTATTTTGCGTCCCGTTTGTTGAAACACTTGCTATTCTCAGGATTCTATTTTTGAATTACTCGCTTCGCTCGTGGTCAATCATAAAGTCCTTTCGCTAGGTCGTGTTTCAAACGAACACTCGCAGGTAAAATACTTATTTATTTCTAGGATATCTAGTAGTTACAATAACAACAATGACAGAATGAAAACTTTTCCGTGTGCTCAGGAGCACGTGCTGAACATCGTGGTGCGCGTGTGCCGGCGCGAGGGCTCGGCGGCGGCGCGCTGCTGCGGCGCCTGCGCGCTCACGGCGCACGCCTGCCGCCTGCTGGCCGCGCGCCGCGCCTGCCCGCGCCTGCCCGCGCACGTCACCTGCCTGCTGCAGATGCTCATGGTACCTACACTCATATACTCCATCTGTTTAGGTACTTCAATAAATGTAAACCAACCAAACCACGTGGCTCTGTTGAACAGCCAATCAAAACTGTTTGGTCGAGCTTTGACGTATCAGTGTTCTGCTTCTAACGGCTGATCAACTATGTCACGTTTTTTTTGTTTACATTTTGTTAAGTACCTATAAAAATACTTGTGGGAGGACCTTGTGCAGGGTCCGTCCGGGTTGGTATCCCATCTTATCCATTAACCTACCGCCAAGCAGCAGTGTTTGCATTGTTGTGTTCCGGTTTGGGGATAAGACAGCCGGTGAAATGACTAGCATAGAGGCATTCCATCTTGGTCCTCAGGGTTGGCAGTGCATTTGCAGTCTTGTGAATGCGAATGTGTATGGGTCACAGTTTCCATTTACCATCAGGTGGTCTGTGTGCTCGTCTGCCTTCCTATGCCGTAAAAAAATATGGAGTATAGACTGCTCCCCGTGAATGGCGCGAGGCTAGACCATTTTAATGATCCGTAGCGTGTTGGATAAGCTGCCGCGGTTAAGCAGCCTGCTGTCGGACTACCAGCACATAAAACAACAGTTTTTGCGTAAAAACTTAATCATGTTGCCAATCGGTTCGTTCTTCGATTAGGTAAATTTAATATGATATCATTATGTTACGGTTTCACAGTACCAGTTATATATTCTACCGCACGTAATTAAATGTCAGACCTTAGTGAACAAAATAATTTAACACACTGTCCAATTTATTCGAATTGAATCGAAGTAACATAATTATATATATACATATATATATATACATACAGTGGTGGACATATAATTAGAAACACTTGCGACGTATTTCACATTATACAAGGCACATTGCCGTAAAACTTTTGTTTTTGGAAATAAAGCAACAAAATGCATAGAATACGTTCAACAACTTATAATTAATTAAAAAACAAATAAATATCCGAGTTTACAACTACGATTTAGATATTTAGTTACGTACAAACAACTAAACGACATTTGCAGTACCATCCGTCATGGACAAGTAATTAGAAACACTAAAGAAATGAGGTAAAAATCAAAGTTTTAACGTGTCAACGTCAACAATTTCAAATTATTTATGTAAAATAATGTTTGGTTTACTAAATTTCTTAACAATTAATATTTAGTTGCATAGCCTTTGTTATTAATGACGGTTCTGCAACGACGTGGCATTGATTCAAGTAATTTCATACATTTATCGAGTGGGATCGAGTTCCATGCTTCAACAAAGGCTTCGTAAAGTTCATTTTGACTGGAATTACGTTTAACGGAGACTTTTTTTTTAACGACGTACCACAAATTTTCAATTGGATTTAAATCGGGACTATTTGCAGGCCAGTCTAACATGGTAACACGTTGCTCACTAAGAAAGGATTTAACACTGCGGGCCGTGTTTTGGGTCGTTATCGTGCTGAAAGATCCAGGTCACAGGCAAATGGTCGTCGGTGTAGGGAATCATTGTCTCTTCTAAGATGTTTTTGTATTGAAATTGATCCATTATACCTTCAATCTTACGGACGGGTCCAACTCCGCAACCAGAAAAACATCCCCATACTTTAATATTACCACCGCCGTGTTTGACTATACTCCTCGTGTATTTATAATCAAAAGCATGGTTTATTGGACGTCTAACGTAGCGTTTGCCGGCTGAATTCACCATATTTATTTTTGTTTCATCCGAGAATAACACTTTTTTCCATTCTCGTACGGTCCAGTTAAGATATTTCTTTGCAAATAATAATCGCTTCTCTCGGTGTTGCTTGGTAAGAAGCGGTACCTTTCGAGAAACCCTCCCGAACAATTTAGCTTCCACTAATCTGCGGCGTACCAGTTTCGAGGAAATGTTCCTTGGGTCATCAGGTGAAAAAACTTAATTCCTAATCTCTTTGGAGCCTTTGAACGGGTCTTGTTTAGCTACACGTATTATTTGCGAATCTTCCCGGGGAGATGTTTTCCTTGGACGAGCCTTTCTAACAACACTTTTAGTAGTTCCGTTAGTTTTATAATGAGCAATAGCGTTGAAAACTTTCTTCACAGAACATTCTAGATGTTTAGCAATTCTTCTTTAAGTCCACTTTCGATCTAAATGTAAATTAACGATTAATTGCCTGGTTGACTCGTCACAACTCTTATTTTTACCCATTTTTAACAATACTTATTATTCACGTAATTTTCCAAATTGACGTTTAATTGCCGCCGAAACAACAGAAAAAGCGTAAAAGGAGGTTTTCTTTTTAGTTTCAAAAATGGAACGAACCATGGATCCTGTTTCTAATTAGTTGTCCAAGCGGCCAGTAATAGAAATTCAACTATCATGATTTTTAAAATCTTTTAATAATTAAAGATAGAACAGATTTACTTTTTTAAATATTTTATGAGTTTTTTAACTCATTGGCTATATTCTGGCATAGTCAATAGTGATTTAATCAATATAATTTTTACTCATAACGATAGTTCATTCTGTGTTTACCTAAGTTTTATGTACTGTTTCTAATTATATGTCCACCACTGTATATATATTAATCTCAACTTTTGTTTCAGATGAAAAACAAGAACATAGCGAAGGTGGTGAGCGACTGTATACTAGTGCTGGCGGACTACACGGATCGCATCGTGGAACTGTACCCGGGACTTGCTGGTGAGTCCTTACGGCGGAAACTATAATATTTTCAAGTGACAACCAAACTAAACTGCCAAAATGCAAATGATGATGATGATGAGTTTGATATGTTAAAAAGTATTAAGTTATTTTAAAGAATTGGTGTTGTTCCAGCTAAAATAATAAAGTGGATCTGCGCGTGCCTGGCCCAGCTGGCGGGCAGCAGCGCGCGCGACGCGGTGAAGCCGCTGGCCGGCTCGCTGCTGCTGTGCCTGGCCGAGCTGGCCGTGCGCTGCGGGCCCGCGTACCTGCTGCAGGAGCGCGCAGGGGACCAGTCGCTGCTGCTCATCATATTCAAGGTTGGTATTGTTACGATTCTACAGGGTTTTTTGTGGAGTTCCCCAGCGGGATATTCGAATTTAATTTAAAGAAGATTCCACACACTTCTAGTTTCTTAAATAGGTATTCCCTATCATTCCAATATTCCCAGGAACGAGGGAATATTCTCTCGGCCCATCACTAGTCAATAAACTGATAGACATAGGTTTCTCACACCGCGTACCACTTAGCACTCTGGTTTTCAGTCGCTACCAGCAACCCTGGGTATATCGTCGCTCCAACTAGTCACAAGGAAGAAATTTGAAAGAATAGACCTGCTTCATCACTTTTCATCTTTAGATTTGATAATAGTGTCATTATTAAATATCTACAGCACTACGAGATTAAGATTCGCGATATACTGAATAAGGGCCAAATAAAAAGCTCCCGAAACCGACGTACGTGCATGAAGAGATTGATGAATGTAGAGGAAGCAAAAGTTGTATATTTAGATCGATGCACCTGGCGTTCCATAGTCTCTGCCTACCCCATTGGGAGACAGGCGTGAAGTTTTATGTATGTATGTAAAGCACTACGGAGATTTGCATTTTGAGACATTGAAGATTAGAATTGGAAAGAAATAAAGACATTTATTCGTTTCAGCATTTAACCTTTGAGTACTCATGTCTTTTATAAATCACATCAAAACGAATTTGGAGGGTTTAATCGAAAATCAAAATAGTGAATAAATATGTAGTATAAAAATATATTTCTTACAAAAGACTGTACAAAACATTAAAAAACAATTAATAGGAAAAGTTATTGCAAAATCTTACAGCGCAATAAAAGACAACAGCAAAGTCGTGTAGTAAAACCTACACGACTCGATCGATATTTAACAAGTTGCAAGGTAATTTGCGCATTCTTACGTTTATAGTAAAAGTGAGTTAGAGGCCCTGGTCATTGAAAAATCAGCCCTTACAATTACCGAGAAAATTGGCTAGTGTATCTGTTCCTAGAACACGCTTGGTTCAATCATTGCCTTTTTACTGCTGGTATTGGTACTGCTGTTGGCCTTGAGAGTACTGTTGGCCCTGCGAGTACTGTTGACCCTGTTGGCCCTGTCCGGGGTGTTCCACATGCTCCTGCGGCTGGAACCCGTTCTCATCGGCGGTGTAAGTGACGGAGTAGACCTGCCCGTCGGGCGCGGTGTAGCGGTAGTTGCCGGACACCTGGATGGCCTGGTGGTCCTCGCCGAACTGCTTCAGGGTGCCTTGCTCTTGGCGGGAGGTGCCGTCGCTAGTTTCAAACCTATGGATAAACAAATACATGTTAGTTTTGTTGGCTGAATTTTAAGAGGATTAATTTATTCATTTATTTGATATAAAAAGTTACAAAACATTAAAACAAATGTAACATAAACCATGCAAGGTTTTTCTGTACACCTGGATCGTCGAATACATCATAAATGTACATTGTGAAGCTAAACATTTTCATTTCTACTTTGGAGCCGGAATTCACTAATCATAATTCATAATATTCCTATAACTACACATTAGTCTCAAAATTAATTTTGTTTTTAATATACGTAATTGTTTTTTTTGTGTGAAATTTTGAATGTATTCATTTTTAAATCCACTTTGAAATGTAATTTTTATAATAATATCAATAAAGACCTCAATGTATTGTATTATTTCTCTACCCTTAAACCTAGTCCGATTTCTACGATTTTGGAATATGGTGTAGATAATATCATGAAAAACTATGTATGTACGTTTTCGTTTCCACGAAAATACTTCATAGAATTAAACAAATTTAAATAACAAAAAACAGAAATGTTCAGACCTAGTTCTTTATAATAACTACAACATATTCAAAAATCGTGGGAATCGGACTTGATTTAGGGGGTGGCCCGGTGACCCGGCCGGAGCAAAATTTGGGTGGAATTTTTTGACAGCTACGTGATTTTAGCGGAGCTTCACAATCCTCTTAATAATTATGTGAAGACCCGTTGGGTGTATGTTAAGTGAAGCGGAGTCCAGTTACCATTCTCCGACTCTTGTCGGATGAGTATTTAAATACCGTCATATTGCATTGTCATCGAGTTTACATATGCATTCCCAATTTCACCCCATTACACTAACGGGAACTGGTTAAAAATTGATAACATCAATAGATGAAATCCCATATTGTTATTACTTAAAAACATCTACAACTTGGGATAACATTCGACATTTACCTTTACGTTACTAAAAAAAACTACATTTATATTGATTGATTAGCTACATGCCGTGTGGTTGCCGGCTTAGAATAGTGCCACTCCATGACTTCCCGTGGAAGTGACATTTGCCCATACAAAATGTGTCAAATTTTAATCCGAAGTAAGCCTATCTGTCCGCGGATTGAATATAGGGTTTGGCCGTAAGGGAATAAAGGCTTGTAGTACTGTTAGGCGATGGGCTTGCCACCTGTCACTGTTAAACATCTTAGCCTTATTGTGCAAATTGTGGTTGCAGAGTTATCAACAAGTTTAGAGTTGTTGGTAATTCTGTAGCTCTGCCTACCCCACTCTGGGAATGAAGGCGTGAAGGTATGTACATATGTATGTATGATTAGCTACATGAAAACAGACTCGTATTAAAAGTTGGCCTGTAAAGCTTACTCGAAGTGGTATCCGTCGGGGCTGACGTCCAGGTCCTGCTTGAGGATCTGCGCCGGCTGCTCCTGCGGCTGGGGAGCAGCCAGGGCCACGGCGGCGAGGGCGAGCGCGCACAACACCTGGGAAATAATACCACCGGTTATTACAAATATATAGCTAAAACAAGTGTTGCCAGGTCTAGTCTATCATAAATCGGGACTATGCTAGTAATAAATCGGGTCTTTGGTTTTCAGGGACAGTACCCAAAATTGCGTGAATTACAGCCCTCTTGCAATGCCAATTGTGCCAAACCGTTTTTGGCTTTCCCGCTGGTTACAAATTAGTATCTTACATTATGAACATTCTAGCGATGTGCTGATAATCGGAAGATTTGTTGTCCCGATCAAGGGTAAATCGTGACGTCGGGTAACACAGGCTATAACACTTCCCTTGCACATACAAGGCGAGATTCCAGGAGATACTGGTCCACCAGGCGTGGTCCTTTACCGGTCGGTTAAGTTATCATTGTTATCAAAAATCCAATGACGTGCTGTGTAAATATGTAATAAGTCGCTGTTATAGAAAATATTTTTGCGCTCACTTCAGACCTACATTTGTTTATTTCTGAAATAAGGTTATTTTACCCATTTAGTTCAAAAATAACAGGTATTTGCGAGTAAATAATTCACTGGATCTAATGAAACCTTATGACGAGGATAGCTTTGAGGCATTATTGGTCTGATGAAATGAGTCATCCGCAAGTGTTAATTGTCACGCCTTGAAAAGGAGCGCGTGGTAAATTTTAGCTTCCGGGTATTTATTTTATCCAGTTTTTTTAAGATTTTAATATTATACTGACTATGACGACGTTTTATAATAATATGCCACTTTGAAGGATATAACGTTAATATTATGGAGAGCTCAAATTACTTACGAATTTTGTCATTTTGATTTTGACGATCTGTTTCTCTTTCACTACAAAGTAAACTACTGCTACCACAGCTGTTGATCGAATGTACCTATCCCGTCCGATCTTCGTTTATAAATGCACATTGTTAATTGATGACAAAATTGCGCGCGTAATACGGTGCTAATAAACGAAGAGACGGGCGGCCTACTCCGCCGCTGGAACTTTCTTACATAACAATACGTTTTAGCGTTTCTAAACAGCCTTCTGCTATCGCTAAATGTGTGGTGACCCCGCGTCGGGTGCAAGTTTTCGCAACGGTGCGAAATGCCCGTACCTTATCGTTTATTATCAACTTCGCATGTGAGGACTATGAAGGAATCAAAACTGCTTACTCTGAATTTTGGTCTTTTCAACCGTCAGTTTAAATTACTTCACTAAAATAGTGTTCTTTGGTTTTGCAATACGAAAGAATATCACATTTTATTATTTGGAGCTCATGATTTTCGAATCGATTTTTTGTGTATGTTGCTATCCCATACTTTCCCTGTGGCATTTTTTTGGGTGGGGCTCATAACATTATTTCCGAAAACCAAAATTGATAGTAGCATTACTGACACTTCCCATTCGCATTTTTTTTTCTGTTGCCTATTTTCCACGTAGTATAAGGTTGAAATAGGTTCAGCTTATGTTGGTTTTGCAGAAGGGCCAAACCGACCAGAAATAAGAGTGGAAATTCTGCTATCAATAATAATTTGAGTTTCGAAAACCCGGAACAAATGACACCAAGAAAAACTGATTTACAGAAATTATGTTATGACCCACCCGTCATAAAATAAGTTAAAGTCATCGATAATTTTTATTTACAAGTCTAACTAACTCAATTAAATTTTCTATGAAGCTTTTCCGTTGTGACACGGAAATTAGCCATACAACTGTAGGGATACTTTTCGTCGCACAACGGAACGTTTTCGGCTTCGTTGTTTGTATGGTTAACTGCGTTTAACAATGGTCCAACTTTTTGGTCCTTACCCATAAAGGCTTTGTAATAAATAGGGTCATAATAATCGTCGTTTGTTTGTAGGTCCTATACGCCGTAATGCGCGGCACGAGCGGCGCTGAGATCGAGGGCCTGTCGCTGCCGGTGGACGAGGACTTCGACCCGAACGTGCAGCTCGACAACCTGGGGCCCAAGGCCGCGCCCTCCACCATCGACGTCAAGCTGTGGGCGCAGACGGTGAGCTTTGCCTGAGCGTATATACTCGTATTTCTGACCAAGGAGATTACTTATCAGCCGCCTCTCGTATCATGTTGGAGAGTTGTATTAAACTCTTCGTTTTTAATTTAATTTTATGATAAAGTACTGAAAATTTTACTAGCGTGCCTCCGCCTAACCGACATGGTGTCCCCTTAAAAAGGGTACATAAATTTAAATGTTTGGTTCACTGGCTTACTAAGAACCTCAAAGACGATGACTATATGAAGAGGGAGCGAAGGGCGCTATCAGTGAGGGATATAGCCCGCAGGTTCACTCTTACAATTCAATAGAATTAACTTCATATATCACCGATATTATAAAAAAATGCTGTCTGGTTTTAACGCTTGAATTTACGATTTGAAATAAGTAAATAAACGTTTTATCTATCTATCTTACTATAGGCCGTACAATTGAATTGATATCGACTGAGACACCCGTCTCTAAAAACCTCATAAACATCAGTTTTCTATGATAAGATGATTACTTTGACGTGTCTTAAGACAGCCACAGCCTCAATATTAATATGTCCGTATGACTTTAGATTTGCACGCAACTGGTCCTGTTCCTGGGGCACTGGCCGCTGTGGAGCAACTGCCAGCTGTCGTGCAGCGTGGGCGAGCAGCACGACAGCTCGCCGTCGCTCGGCGCGGAGCTGGGCCCGGCCGTGCTGGCCGCGCCGCACCTGCAGCTGCTGCGGCTCAGCGACGCCACGCTCGCCTCGCTCGTGGAGCTGCCGGCGCTGCCGCCGCCGCCGCCCACCGCGCCCGGTCAGTACGCACGCCGAGAGCCGATACATAACTTGATGGATGATAGTTATCCCACCGACTGTCTTACCTCCACTAACTGCCTGGCTTTAACCTTTTGCACGCCAAGCACCGAAGTAATACGACGTATCTCAGACGTCAGACGTCTCTGAGTCTTGTGGCGTATGTAGTTTGACGGCAATTGTTGACGTTTGGCGTCAGAGCCACGAATTTCCGTTTGCTGAATGTTCCGTAACTCTGAGTTGGGAACATTTCGGGGCTTCATTCTTCTTGTGTATTAGTCTGTCCTTTGTTACGTTATGTCACGAATAAATGTTTCTTTCTTTCTTTGTCCACACCGGAATCTTGTGCTCGGTCTCTATGTCTATAAAAATACAATTATTTTGGGTAAGTAATACGAGATATAAGAACTGATAATATAACACTCATAATATATACGCTCACTTTGTATAAACACGTTTAGTTTAACGTTCACTGGATATAATGAACGGAAGATATAATTTCAAAATATCTATTTCCATACAGTATAACGTTATTAATATATAATATCAATTTATATAACTATTATAAAACGTATAACGTTCATAACACCTAAGATTTAAAAGATATATTAATCAAATTATCTAACATCAAAAAACATAATACACGTATAATATAAATACATGCATATGTTATTTGAAATTAAATTCTATTTTCAGTATTAAGTGGCCTTCTTTATTAACAGTCAACCTTACCTTACTAACTTTACTGGCAGCAGTCTGAATTTTCTGGGTAAAAAAAAAATAACCTCGAAGGCCTAGGCGGGAGCAAGGCCTTCTAACCTAACCTAACCGAGTCGGTTCTGCCCAGAGAAGTCTTGCTCGCTCGCTTCGCTCGCTCACATTTATATCATACGATATTATATCTTGTAACACTTATACTAAAAGATAATATGTATTATGATCGCTATATGTCATGTATGTTATACGAACTGAAATTAGTCATTGTGAGTGTTATATTAAAAAATATTATATAAAATGAATATTATACGACTTGACCGTTATTCCTTATAAAAATATTGATTTTTTTATTATAGCTAACGTTCATTATATCTCGTAAACGTTAGTAACATGAAAATAGTTATTATGTAGTTATATCTCGTGGGACGCACCCAATTATTTTACCTTTTTGATAAAATTGTTTTCCTCGTTATAAACTATAGTCGGTCTACTCAATTTTGATAATATGTAACGAAGTGCGTATGGCCCCCCGGCAGGCCTGGCCACGTCGGACCGGCAGGTGCGGGTGCTGCTGCGCGACATCGCCGGCAAGGCCTGCTGGGACGCGTCGGCGCTGTACTACGACCCCGCCTACTGCCGCGCCGAGGAGCCGGAGCCGCTGCCTCTGCCGGAGTGGTAACTACCCTGACACTTACACGCATAAATATTTAAATCTGTTGCTTTTAAAATAACACTTAAATCCTTTTTTTTAGTCTGTATGTCGGTATTTATGTTTTTATTATTATTATTTTCCCATTTATTTTTCCGATACTAATATGGCATAAGTAGTTTACACGTATAATATAGAATGCTTGTACAGCGTTCCGTGGGTGACTAAAACCTCATCATAATGCTGAGCTGTCCGCTTTACTACTGCGAGGACGCACACACTCCGTGCCGTTCCTGTCACCTTTATTGTTTTCCATTATTTATGTCTATATCTGTGTCTTCTCTGGAGCGAATAAAAATCATAATTTGTCTTTTTATTATTGAAATGTTAATTGCGAGGAGTGTATTCAGCTGCATATTATTTTGTCTGCGTGCAGTGTTGACAGTCCCCGAGACAACACGCTGTCGTCCCTGCCGCCGCCCCTGCCTGCCGACTTGTTGCCGGACTACCAGAACTGCCCGCCCGACAAACATCAGCTTGACCACGTAATTACATTATAATTAATAAATTATAATATGATATTGTATATATTTTTCGTTTCATAGCAAATTCGTTTATTGCTTTTCTGTCGGTCTACCAAATTTCATCGTCATCCAACTACAAAGATTCGCCAAAATCGTTCTATTAAATAGCAGAACGAATGAGTTTTCACATTCGTATTTTTCTCCTGCCGCGTTTATTCCTGACGCAGTTTTCCTCATTCCAGAAATCAATTTAATAGTGTCGACGGAGTAGTAGGGTTTTGTGGCCTTGTGGGTTTGCTGCAAAACTCACAACCTAACCTATCTTTTTTGACGTAATTATAAGTGGTTATATTTTTTGCATAGGTGTTGGCATACATCGGTCACACGTCGCCCGAAGTCGTGGAGTCGCGGCGGCTGGACGAGGCGGGCGCGTCACCGCTGCCGCCCGGCGCCGAGGACGAGCTGCTCGCTACGCTCGTCGCGCACCGCAACGCCGAGCGACACTACTTGTCCACCCGCGACAGGCGAGTAACGTTCCAAAACCGCCGGTGAAACGTTGTCTTAAGGTGATATTCACTTTGTGCAGCAAGTTCAGAGGTTTATAAAAGACGCAGTTACAAAGTATTTAACCTTTTACCAGTTATTGACAAGTCAATTCTTAACATATTACATTTATTATGGTGGGAAATATATTCCCTCTGCCTTATAAATGGTTAAGGCGTAAGATGGCTATTCCTTTGTGAACTGGTAATTTTTTTAATAATAAAGAGTACCCTATTTCGTTCAAACTACTTCCATACTACCATATCTATACCATATTTTTATGGCAAAGAGACAGCATTCGAGCATACAGGCGCCACCTGATGATAAGTAAAATCTGAGACCATCTCAAGACTACATCGCACCTTTGCGACAAAACTGTGACATCTGGGCAAATCACAACTTTGGAGATGTCACAGTTTTGTCGCAAAGGTGCGACATTCTCAAGGCTGTCGACCGAATGGGCCTCTGACCCCCTGAGGACTAAGATGGAATGCCTCTGCTAGTAAAGTCACCAGTGGATGAGACACCCGGTGAAATTATGTACTATTGTGTTTCGGTTTGGGGATAGTGCGAACACTGCCGCTGGGCGGTAGATTCAAGGACATCCTGGTGGTAGCGATGCGGACGAGGTGCTACCAACACCAAATAAGCTGAAAGCTGAACAAATACCAAAGTGTTACTGTTTCTTTCGCATTTATAATATTACTAGCGATATGCTTGAAACTCTATCTCTATTGTTGAAATCCGCATTAAAATCCGTAGCGTAATTTGAAAGCTCGAAGCGTACAGAGGGACAGACGGCGTGAAGCTACTTTATACTATGTAAACAAGATTGCAGTACATACATACATACATACCTTCACGCCTTCGATCCCAGAGTGGGGTAGGCAGAGCTACAGAATTACCTACAACTCCAAAAACTTGTTGATAACTCTGTAACCACAATTTGCACAATTAGGCTAAGATGTTTAACAACGCATTAGTAACAGGTTGCAAGCCCATCGCCTAACAGTACTACAAGCCTTTATTCCCTTAGTCGCCTCTTACGACATCCACGGGACGACATGGAGTGACACTATTCTAACCCGGCAACCACACGGGAGTATAGACGATTAATCGTTATATTGTGTATATGATGTAGCGAGGAGGAGGTGGAGATGGGCGAGAGCGAGGCGGGCGGCGCGGCGGGCCCGTTCGCGCAGTGCCGCCTGCTGCTCGCGCAGCTGGGCACGCTGGCGCCGGCGCGCCGCGCGCATGCGCAGCTGCTGCGCCGCTCCGAGCGCCTGCTGCGCGAGCTGCGCAACCTCGACGCGCAGAGGTACACGCACAAACGCTACGATGATCTTTATCTTATCTTTACTTACACATACAGATGGACCCTTTACAATATTTGTGCTAAATACTCAGCTGTTTGCAGATTTCCTCACGATGATTTTTACCCTATCCGACTCGGCCACCGACGCATTAAATATATGTTACCATTTAGTGAGTTCTTAGTTATGAACAGTTTTTTTTTTATAACTTTAAGCGCCCTTGGTTGTTCTCAAAGTGTTCTTACTTTTTGTTTAGATTTAGTAAGCTAAAATATATATTTTAATATTGGGTAACAATCAACCTAATTGTGTATTCTCTTGCATTGTCCTCACCGAAAAATACAACTCCTAAGGTTAGCTAGAAGAGATCCCATATGGAATAAGCTCCCCTATGTACCTTTACTGTTTCGATGTTAATAAAATATGTATATCCGCCAAAAAGAGTTTACATACTTTATAAACGTGCCTTAATGATAAGATGTATCCACTTTTGGACCTACAAAGCAATAAGGTGAAAAAGTGGAAGCTCTTTGTAATTTAGCTGCATACTGTGTTGTGCCAGGTGTCGCGAGACGCACAAGGTGGCGGTGATCTACGTCGGCAAAGGGCAGGAGACACGCCAGGAGATCCTGTCCAACCGGTGCGGCAGCCCCGCCTACGAGGCCTTCCTCGCTGCGCTCGCTTGGGAGGTAACCTATTCAATTTTTCTTAAGTAATTTGTGGCCTCTGGTTTGAGGTCTTGTTCAGTATAATACTGACACCTTTCAACGTTATGTCAAATACAAAAAAGTTCACTCGCATGCCTATGACAGCTTAAAACCAGAGCAAATGTCAACCTTGCGTCATATTGACTGAGGTTTTTTTTTGCGCTGGCAACCATGATGGAAATACCACTACCATGATGAGCGTTAATTATTTTTAAAGTTGATTGATAAATATTTCTCTAAAGTATTTCGTACTCATTACGATGCTCTTGAAGCTCGTGTCGATGTAAGTCGAAGTTCAGTAGAACATTTCATCAGTTCTGTATAATGAAACATAAGTTGACAATTTATTTTTTTCTTCTTGCAAGGATAATCGGCCAATTACAAACGACAATTTAAAAAAGGAATTGTTTTTATTAGAAGTACAAATTGTTATACAGAACTAAGTTAACCATGATAATTACAATGCTATAATAGTCATTAGAGCACTGTGACCTTGCGCATTATAGAACTGGTTACTAGTTTAACCACTCATTCGTAACACTATTGATGGTTTTCTAATTCTGTTAACGACATCCAAACTGTACAGTTGAGACTAAAAAGCCGAGTATTATTTGTGCAGGTGGAGCTGGAGAGCCACGTGGGGTTCGCGGGAGGCCTGCGCGTGGGCGGCGGCGGCGCGACGGCGCCCTACGTGTGCACGCTCACGCTCGAGGCGCTGTTCCACGTCGCCACGCGCATGCCCGCAGACTCGCCCGACGCGCTGCTCAACAAGGTACCTACAACACGGCTGATACATTATAAACGCTTTGCAGGATTTTTTATTATGAAAAAAAAAAGAAGGAAATGAATAAACAGGTTTCCTGGTGGTAACGCGACCCACAAACATCTGCAGAGGATGGAAAAGTTTTTTTTTTTTTTTCGTATCCCTTATCACGATCAAACGCGAATAGATTTCCATGAAAATAGGCACGTGTTAAGTCTATAACATAAAGACTAACATAAGATACTATTTATCCCGATATTCTGCAAGGATTCTCAGAAAACTTCTGCTTCTTGATAGCAGGTGGCGCTTTTTCGTCTTTTAATCCTTTATCCGTTGTCACTGCTCAAACCGAAAACGTGTTGGAGTTTTATGCAAATTAGCTATAGATGCTTTGGCATTGTCTTTCATTATGTACTTTAACTAAAATATATTTGTCGTACGTTTATGAATCAAGAATACGTTACAGTTGACTAGAAACTCTAGTCTTACAAGTAAAACATTGGTATGTGTTCCAGACACGGCACTTGGGCAACGACGAGGTGCACGTGGTGTGGAGCGAGCACTGGCGCGCGTACAAGCGGGACACGCTGCCGACGCAGTTCTGCGACGTGCTCATCGCGCTGTACCCGCTGCCCGGTGGGCTGCTGCGCTGCACCGTCTCCAGGAAGCCCTCGGTCAGACACCATGAATATATCATTCGTAGGGTACCGTAGTTTAAAGGCAAGACCGAATCATATTGCTGTCGTTTAGTCCGTTCGTTTGTACAGTCGCCATCAGATATATCGGAGCGGCCGAGGTACTCAAATATTTCTGAGCAGCAATAAATTTCAATAAATTCTTTACGGTAAATAAGGTCAATAACATCTGAACATCCAATTCGCCATACATACAGTGGTGGACATATAATTAGAAACAGTACATAAAACTTAGGTAAACACAGAATGAACTATCGTTATGAGTAAAAATTATATTGATTAAATCACTATTGACTATGCCAGAATATAGCCAATGAGTTAAAAAACTCATAAAATATTTAAAAAAGTAAATCTGTTCTATCTTTAATTATTAAAAGATTTTAAAAATCATGATAGTTGAATTTCTATTACTGGCCGCTTGGACAACTAATTAGAAACAGGATCCATGGTTCGTTCCATTTTTGAAACTAAAAAAAAAACCTCCTTTTAAGCTTTTTCTGTTGTTTCGGCGGCAATTAAACGTCAATTTGGAAAATTACGTGAATAATAAGTATTGTTAAAAATGGGTAAAAATAAGAGTTGTGACGAGTCAACCAGACAATTAATCGTTAAATTACATTTAGATCGAAAGTGGACTTATAGAAGAATTGCTAAACATCTAGAATGTTCTGTGAAGAAAGTTTTCAACGCTATTGCTCATTAAAAAACTAACGGAACTACTAAGTGTTGTTAGAAAGGCTCTTCCAAGGAAAACATCTCCCCGGGAAGATTCGCAAATAATACGTGTAGCTAAACAAGACCCGTTCAAAGGCTCCAACGAGATTAGAAATGAAGTTTTTTCACCTGATGACCCAAGGAACATTTCCTCGAAACTGGTACGCCGCAGATTAGTGGAAGCTAAATTGTTCGGGAGGGTTTCTCGAAAGGTACCGCTTCTTACCAAGCAACACCGAGAGAAGCGATTATTATTTGCAAAGAAATATCTTAACTGGACCGTACGAGAATGGAAAAAAGTGTTATTCTCGGATGAAACAAAAATAAATATGGTGAATTCAGACGGCAAACGCTACGTTAGACGTCCAATAAACCATGCTTTTGATTATTATTTTGATGCTTTAGCATAGTCAAACACGGCGGTGGTAATATTAAAGTATGGGGATGTTTTTCTGGTTGCGGAGTTGGACCCGTCCGTAAGATTGAAGGTATAATGGATCAATTTCAATACAAAAACATCTTAGAAGAGACAATGATTCCCTACACGGACGACCATTTGCCTGTGACCTGGATCTTTCAGCACGATAACGACCCAAAACACGGCCCGCAGTGTTAAATCCTTTCTTAGTGAGCAACGTGTTACCATGTTAGACTGGCCTGCAAATAGTCCCGATTTAAATCCAATTGAAAATTTGTGGTACGTCGTTAAAAAAAAAGTCTCCGTTAAACGTAATTCCAGTCAAAATGAACTTTACGAAGCCTTTGTTGAAGCATGGAACTCGATCCCACTCGATAAATGTATGAAATTACTTGAATCAATGCCACGTCGTTGCAGAGCCGTCATTAATAACAAAGGCTATGCAACTAAATATTAATTGTTAAGAAATTTAGTAAACCAAACATTATTTTACATAAATAATTTGAAATTGTTGACGTTGACACGTTAAAACTTTGATTTTTACCTCATTTCTTTAGTGTTTCTAATTACTTGTCCATGACGGATGGTACTGCAAATGTCGTTTAGTTGTTTGTACGTAACTAAATATCTAAATGGTAGTTGTAAACTCGGATATTTATTTGT
This sequence comes from Acleris emargana, assembly GCA_927399475.2. Lineage (NCBI taxonomy): Eukaryota > Metazoa > Arthropoda > Insecta > Lepidoptera > Tortricidae > Acleris > Acleris emargana. The sequence continues at coordinate 14,626,813 of OV656852.1, forward strand.
TTTTTAATTAATTATAAGTTGTTGAACGTATTCTATGCATTTTGTTGTTTTATTTCCAAAAACAAGAGTTTTACGGCAATGTGCCTTGTATAATGTGAAATACGTCGCAAGTGTTTCTAATTATATGTCCACCACTGTATATATTTGAGCAGTGGTTTTTCAATTAAATCTGAACACACAACGAGACAATAATATCTGAAAGCACAACTCGTCAAAGTTATCTGCACAGACAGGGTGATCATAAATATCTGAACATTTAAGGAAAATATACCTTAAAGCACTAGGCATACAGTTTAAATGTAATCGTACAGATGTAATGAATTTTCCTTTTACAAAATAAGTAGGTAGGTATACAAAATACAAATCTGATATACATGTGGAACTGTCATTTTCACTCGTCCCGAGTGTTGTCCCTCGGTTGCAGCTCGGACCAGGAGTAGTATTGGGTTTGTCGTGTGGCAGGTGGGGGTGTTCGGGCCGCTGTGGGAGGAGGGGCTGGTGGCGCTGGCGGGCGCGGCGGCGCTGGTGCGCGGCGCGGCGGCGGCGGCCGGGCGGGCCGTGCGCGCCACCATGCCGCTCTACCAGCACGCGCCCGAGGAGCGCGCGCGCAGCCTCACCGCGCTCGTGGCGCACCACACGCAGCCCGCCACCTTCGAGCACTTCGTGGAGCGCGTGCGCGAGCCCGCGCCGCCGCCCAAGCCGCCCCACGGTCAGTGCTCACTCCTGCGCGCCACCATGCCGCTCTACCAGCACGCGCCCGAGGAGCGCGCGCGCAGCCTCACCGCGCTCGTGGCGCACCACACGCAGCCCGCCACCTTCGAGCACTTCGTGGAGCGCGTGCGCGAGCCCGCGCCGCCGCCCAAGCCGCCCCACGGTCAGTGCTCACTCCTGCGCGCCACCATGCCGCTCTACCAGCACGCGCCCGAGGAGCGCGCGCGCAGCCTCACCGCGCTCGTGGCGCACCACACGCAGCCCGCCACCTTCGAGCACTTCGTGGAGCGCGTGCGCGAGCCCGCGCCGCCGCCCAAGCCGCCCCACGGTCAGTGCTCACTCCTGCGCGCCACCATGCCGCTCTACCAGCACGCGCCCGAGGAGCGCGCGCGCAGCCTCACCGCGCTCGTGGCGCACCACACGCAGCCCGCCACCTTCGAGCACTTCGTGGAGCGCGTGCGCGAGCCCGCGCCGCCGCCCAAGCCGCCCCACGGTCAGTGCTCACTCCTGCGCGCCACCATGCCGCTCTACCAGCACGCGCCCGAGGAGCGCGCGCGCAGCCTCACCGCGCTCGTGGCGCACCACACGCAGCCCGCCACCTTCGAGCACTTCGTGGAGCGCGTGCGCGAGCCCGCGCCGCCGCCCAAGCCGCCCCACGGTCAGTGCTCACTCCTGCGCGCCACCATGCCGCTCTACCAGCACGCGCCCGAGGAGCGCGCGCGCAGCCTCACCGCGCTCGTGGCGCACCACACGCAGCCCGCCACCTTCGAGCACTTCGTGGAGCGCGTGCGCGAGCCCGCGCCGCCGCCCAAGCCGCCCCACGGTCAGTGCTCACTCCTGCGCGCCACCATGCCGCTCTACCAGCACGCGCCCGAGGAGAGCGCGCGCAGCCTCACCGCGCTCGTGGCGCACCACACGCAGCCCGCCACCTTCGAGCACTTCGTGGAGCGCGTGCGCGAGCCCGCGCCGCCGCCCAAGCCGCCCCACGGTCAGTGCTCACTCCTGCGCGCCACCATGCCGCTCTACCAGCACGCGCCCGAGGAGAGCGCGCGCAGCCTCACCGCGCTCGTGGCGCACCACACGCAGCCCGCCACCTTCGAGCACTTCGTGGAGCGCGTGCGCGAGCCCGCGCCGCCGCCCAAGCCGCCCCACGGTCAGTGCTCACTCCTGCGCGCCACCATGCCGCTCTACCAGCACGCGCCCGAGGAGCGCGCGCGCAGCCTCACCGCGCTCGTGGCGCACCACACGCAGCCCGCCACCTTCGAGCACTTCGTGGAGCGCGTGCGCGAGCCCGCGCCGCCGCCCAAGCCGCCCCACGGTCAGTGCTCACTCCTGCGCGCCACCATGCCGCTCTACCAGCACGCGCCCGAGGAGCGCGCGCGCAGCCTCACCGCGCTCGTGGCGCACCACACGCAGCCCGCCACCTTCGAGCACTTCGTGGAGCGCGTGCGCGAGCCCGCGCCGCCGCCCAAGCCGCCCCACGGTCAGTGCTCACTCCTGCGCGCCACCATGCCGCTCTACCAGCACGCGCCCGAGGAGGGCGCGCGCAGCCTCACCGCGCTCGTGGCGCACCACACGCAGCCCGCCACCTTCGAGCACTTCGTGGAGCGCGTGCGCGAGCCCGCGCCGCCGCCCAAGCCGCCCCACGGTCAGTGCTCACTCCTGCGCGCCACCATGCCGCTCTACCAGCACGCGCCCGAGGAGCGCGCGCGCAGCCTCACCGCGCTCGTGGCGCACCACACGCAGCCCGCCACCTTCGAGCACTTCGTGGAGCGCGTGCGCGAGCCCGCGCCGCCGCCCAAGCCGCCCCACGGTCAGTGCTCACTCCTGCGCGCCACCATGCCGCTCTACCAGCACGCGCCCGAGGAGCGCGCGCGCAGCCTCACCGCGCTCGTGGCGCACCACACGCAGCCCGCCACCTTCGAGCACTTCGTGGAGCGCGTGCGCGAGCCCGCGCCGCCGCCCAAGCCGCCCCACGGTCAGTGCTCACTCCTGCGCGCCACCATGCCGCTCTACCAGCACGCGCCCGAGGAGCGCGCGCGCAGCCTCACCGCGCTCGTGGCGCACCACACGCAGCCCGCCACCTTCGAGCACTTCGTGGAGCGCGTGCGCGAGCCCGCGCCGCCGCCCAAGCCGCCCCACGGTCAGTGCTCACTCCTGCGCGCCACCATGCCGCTCTACCAGCACGCGCCCGAGGAGCGCGCGCGCAGCCTCACCGCGCTCGTGGCGCACCACACGCAGCCCGCCACCTTCGAGCACTTCGTGGAGCGCGTGCGCGAGCCCGCGCCGCCGCCCAAGCCGCCCCACGGTCAGTGCTCACTCCTGCGCGCCACCATGCCGCTCTACCAGCACGCGCCCGAGGAGCGCGCGCGCAGCCTCACCGCGCTCGTGGCGCACCACACGCAGCCCGCCACCTTCGAGCACTTCGTGGAGCGCGTGCGCGAGCCCGCGCCGCCGCCCAAGCCGCCCCACGGTCAGTGCTCACTCCTGCGCGCCACCATGCCGCTCTACCAGCACGCGCCCGAGGAGCGCGCGCGCAGCCTCACCGCGCTCGTGGCGCACCACACGCAGCCCGCCACCTTCGAGCACTTCGTGGAGCGCGTGCGCGAGCCCGCGCCGCCGCCCAAGCCGCCCCACGGTCAGTGCTCACTCCTGCGCGCCACCATGCCGCTCTACCAGCACGCGCCCGAGGAGCGCGCGCGCAGCCTCACCGCGCTCGTGGCGCACCACACGCAGCCCGCCACCTTCGAGCACTTCGTGGAGCGCGTGCGCGAGCCCGCGCCGCCGCCCAAGCCGCCCCACGGTCAGTGCTCACTCCTGCGCGCCACCATGCCGCTCTACCAGCACGCGCCCGAGGAGCGCGCGCGCAGCCTCACCGCGCTCGTGGCGCACCACACGCAGCCCGCCACCTTCGAGCACTTCGTGGAGCGCGTGCGCGAGCCCGCGCCGCCGCCCAAGCCGCCCCACGGTCAGTGCTCACTCCTGCGCGCCACCATGCCGCTCTACCAGCACGCGCCCGAGGAGCGCGCGCGCAGCCTCACCGCGCTCGTGGCGCACCACACGCAGCCCGCCACCTTCGAGCACTTCGTGGAGCGCGTGCGCGAGCCCGCGCCGCCGCCCAAGCCGCCCCACGGTCAGTGCTCACTCCTGCGCGCCACCATGCCGCTCTACCAGCACGCGCCCGAGGAGCGCGCGCGCAGCCTCACCGCGCTCGTGGCGCACCACACGCAGCCCGCCACCTTCGAGCACTTCGTGGAGCGCGTGCGCGAGCCCGCGCCGCCGCCCAAGCCGCCCCACGGTCAGTGCTCACTCCTGCGCGCCACCATGCCGCTCTACCAGCACGCGCCCGAGGAGCGCGCGCGCAGCCTCACCGCGCTCGTGGCGCACCACACGCAGCCCGCCACCTTCGAGCACTTCGTGGAGCGCGTGCGCGAGCCCGCGCCGCCGCCCAAGCCGCCCCACGGTCAGTGCTCACTCCTGCGCGCCACCATGCCGCTCTACCAGCACGCGCCCGAGGAGCGCGCGCGCAGCCTCACCGCGCTCGTGGCGCACCACACGCAGCCCGCCACCTTCGAGCACTTCGTGGAGCGCGTGCGCGAGCCCGCGCCGCCGCCCAAGCCGCCCCACGGTCAGTGCTCACTCCTGCGCGCCACCATGCCGCTCTACCAGCACGCGCCCGAGGAGCGCGCGCGCAGCCTCACCGCGCTCGTGGCGCACCACACGCAGCCCGCCACCTTCGAGCACTTCGTGGAGCGCGTGCGCGAGCCCGCGCCGCCGCCCAAGCCGCCCCACGGTCAGTGCTCACTCCTGCGCGCCACCATGCCGCTCTACCAGCACGCGCCCGAGGAGCGCGCGCGCAGCCTCACCGCGCTCGTGGCGCACCACACGCAGCCCGCCACCTTCGAGCACTTCGTGGAGCGCGTGCGCGAGCCCGCGCCGCCGCCCAAGCCGCCCCACGGTCAGTGCTCACTCCTGCGCGCCACCATGCCGCTCTACCAGCACGCGCCCGAGGAGCGCGCGCGCAGCCTCACCGCGCTCGTGGCGCACCACACGCAGCCCGCCACCTTCGAGCACTTCGTGGAGCGCGTGCGCGAGCCCGCGCCGCCGCCCAAGCCGCCCCACGGTCAGTGCTCACTCCTGCGCGCCACCATGCCGCTCTACCAGCACGCGCCCGAGGAGCGCGCGCGCAGCCTCACCGCGCTCGTGGCGCACCACACGCAGCCCGCCACCTTCGAGCACTTCGTGGAGCGCGTGCGCGAGCCCGCGCCGCCGCCCAAGCCGCCCCACGGTCAGTGCTCACTCCTGCGCGCCACCATGCCGCTCTACCAGCACGCGCCCGAGGAGCGCGCGCGCAGCCTCACCGCGCTCGTGGCGCACCACACGCAGCCCGCCACCTTCGAGCACTTCGTGGAGCGCGTGCGCGAGCCCGCGCCGCCGCCCAAGCCGCCCCACGGTCAGTGCTCACTCCTGCGCGCCACCATGCCGCTCTACCAGCACGCGCCCGAGGAGCGCGCGCGCAGCCTCACCGCGCTCGTGGCGCACCACACGCAGCCCGCCACCTTCGAGCACTTCGTGGAGCGCGTGCGCGAGCCCGCGCCGCCGCCCAAGCCGCCCCACGGTCAGTGCTCACTCCTGCGCGCCACCATGCCGCTCTACCAGCACGCGCCCGAGGAGCGCGCGCGCAGCCTCACCGCGCTCGTGGCGCACCACACGCAGCCCGCCACCTTCGAGCACTTCGTGGAGCGCGTGCGCGAGCCCGCGCCGCCGCCCAAGCCGCCCCACGGTCAGTGCTCACTCCTGCGCGCCACCATGCCGCTCTACCAGCACGCGCCCGAGGAGCGCGCGCGCAGCCTCACCGCGCTCGTGGCGCACCACACGCAGCCCGCCACCTTCGAGCACTTCGTGGAGCGCGTGCGCGAGCCCGCGCCGCCGCCCAAGCCGCCCCACGGTCAGTGCTCACTCCTGCGCGCCACCATGCCGCTCTACCAGCACGCGCCCGAGGAGCGCGCGCGCAGCCTCACCGCGCTCGTGGCGCACCACACGCAGCCCGCCACCTTCGAGCACTTCGTGGAGCGCGTGCGCGAGCCCGCGCCGCCGCCCAAGCCGCCCCACGGTCAGTGCTCACTCCTGCGCGCCACCATGCCGCTCTACCAGCACGCGCCCGAGGAGCGCGCGCGCAGCCTCACCGCGCTCGTGGCGCACCACACGCAGCCCGCCACCCTCGAGCACTTCGTGGAGCGCGTGCGCGAGCCCGCGCCGCCGCCCAAGCCGCCCCACGGTCAGTGCTCACTCCTGCGCGCCACCATGCCGCTCTACCAGCACGCGCCCGAGGAGAGCGCGCGCAGCCTCACCGCGCTCGTGGCGCACCACACGCAGCCCGCCACCTTCGAGCACTTCGTGGAGCGCGTGCGCGAGCCCGCGCCGCCGCCCAAGCCGCCCCACGGTCAGTGCTCACTCCTGCGCGCCACCATGCCGCTCTACCAGCACGCGCCCGAGGAGAGCGCGCGCAGCCTCACCGCGCTCGTGGCGCACCACACGCAGCCCGCCACCTTCGAGCACTTCGTGGAGCGCGTGCGCGAGCCCGCGCCGCCGCCCAAGCCGCCCCACGGTCAGTGCTCACTCCTGCGCGCCACCATGCCGCTCTACCAGCACGCGCCCGAGGAGCGCGCGCGCAGCCTCACCGCGCTCGTGGCGCACCACACGCAGCCCGCCACCTTCGAGCACTTCGTGGAGCGCGTGCGCGAGCCCGCGCCGCCGCCCAAGCCGCCCCACGGTCAGTGCTCACTCCTGCGCGCCACCATGCCGCTCTACCAGCACGCGCCCGAGGAGCGCGCGCGCAGCCTCACCGCGCTCGTGGCGCACCACACGCAGCCCGCCACCTTCGAGCACTTCGTGGAGCGCGTGCGCGAGCCCGCGCCGCCGCCCAAGCCGCCCCACGGTCAGTGCTCACTCCTGCGCGTCTGTTTACTGTGCTACTAGCATAACTAAACTTACAATTCTCCTTGCATACTAAAAACCGCTAATATTCATACATACATACACATACATACACTCACGCCTTCATTCCCAGAGTGGGGTAGGCAGAGCTACAGAATTACCAAGCACTCTTAAATAAGTTGTTGATAATTCCGTAACCACGTTTTGCACAATCAGGCTAAGATGTTTACCAGTGTATTAGTGACAGGTGGCAAGCCCATCGCCTAACAGTACTATAAGCCTTTATTCCCTTAGTCGCCTCTTACGACATCCACGAGAAGACATGGAGTGGCACTATTCTAACCCGGTGACCACACAGGCTAATATTCATATATTGAACAATATCACTATAACGCCAATAATGTAACCGAAACATAAAAACAATTATATAATGAACGCTGTCATGTTAATATCAGTTGTATTATAATTATTATGGCATTGTTATACCTAGTTACGCGCAGGAACAATGTCAGCAATGGTGTTTGGTGTTAATTTCACGCGGCACCAGAATATTGCAATTCATATGCTTTATTTTTCGAAATATTAAAAAAAATAGTCAAATTATCCAAATATTAAATTGATAAGCTCAATAAAAAACATTATGAAGGTGTCCCAATTTCTCACCTCTTTTGACGTTGTAAGTACCGGTACTGGATAGTTTAAGAATTTAGTTTTCTTTTATTTGTATGCTTTCATGAATAGTTGATTAAGATGATAGAAGCATTATTATGTTTATAACTAATGTTAAAATTGGAAAAATACTGTAATGAACTTGAATTAAAATTATCATCAACATAGTATTTGCAACTTAACACCTGCCATGACTTTTTTTACTCCAAACGTAATGGAAAATAACTTTTTAAACATGCGTATGTTATGTCAATTTTAAAATGGTATGACACATGTGCCCTTATTATTAAACGTGGAGTAACTGTGGGGTAGCTAAACCATGTTTTATCCTTATCTGTCATTGTGACATTTGAATATGACAGATAAGGACAAAGCATGGTTTAGCTACTCGACGGTTACTCCACGTTTATTAATAAGGGCAATGATATTTTAATGCAAAAAAGAAGGAATTCGTGTCACATTTGCCGATATGGATCCTCGGAAACTAATGCTAATCATCTAAAAAATATCTTGTTCTCTACAATATCTCATTTGTTTCTGCTCTTTTGAAGAATATGATTGATGTTTGGTTGACCAAGATTCAAAAATAATATAAATCAGGTATAACTTTCACTAATTTTTACAAAAAATGTTCGAATTGTTTCCCTCCGACTCTAACGCACAAATAAAATATGGGTGTATATTTCGTAAATTGGTTTCCGATATGTCTCAGGCTGCATCGAAGACACGTCGCCGTAGTTCCTCAATATTTTTTTGAAGTTTTGTCTCCTTTTTATGTAGACCAAACATCGGGCCGGCTCGCAGCGGCGCTGCTGGACCCAGGCGCGGCGTGGGGCGGCGGCGACGCGCGCGCGGTGTCCCCGCGGCCCTCCAAGCGGCTCGGGCCCTTCAAGCGGCCCGCGCCGCCCCACGCGGACCCGCCCGCGCCCGCGCCCGCGCCCGCGCCCGCGCCGCGCAAGAACCGGTGAGCACCAGACTAATCCACATGGAACTGGGGACAACACTACACGATCAATAGAGACGTGGGACGTGTTCATATTACGTTCACTACGAGCTTTAAAACGGCGAATAATTTACACAGGGCGTAATCGAGTCAGCTGATTGCAAGTACCAGTCTGTTTGAAATAGTATTGTACACTAACAAACATATACTAGTAAACCGCAAAGTGTAAGCCTAATGTGAACACGCCTTTATACGTCCCTGTGAACTAATATCGCGCTTGTCGCTAAAGGAAATGTGACGTCATGCTAACCGATGACGCTCACTGATAATGTTATCTGGGAAAGGTTACTCACTTCTTTAATAACTTTATAAAGGGAGAAAAATTAACACCTGTATAAAATACGGAAAAAAAATGTTTTGTTAAGAACTGCTAATTGCATAGATACAGCTTTGGACAGCGCAGCCTTTCAGACATCATCCAGGAAACCCTACTAACACATTTGAAACTGTCATCTTATAAACCTATCCCGAAATAATGTACATTCAACTGTAAAAAATGTTCTTGATATAATGTTATGTAAAGAATCTCTTTGTAGACGACTGTACTACACGGCATGATAATTATTTTTCCTTAATAACAGATTACTGAAGATTGGTTGAACATGACATGCTATAAGCCTTCTAACGTTGTTGCCCAGGTGGTGCTCATTAAATACTAACAACAAGGTTTGCTGAATCATGTATTTGTACAGTTGCTCTTTCTCACGAAGTCTGTTCAAAAATCATCTTTCCGAACATTATGGTTGAAATTACAATATCGATTGGACTTCGTGAAAAAGACAGACTATAAGACATTTACAACGTTCTAATTGTAATTAGATGTTGTCATCAGAACCTAGTTTTTTAATGCTACATGTCACAATTTCTATTGTGTTAACACCTCATCACATGGCGAATAATTGCGAGAATAAACTGCAACGCCGCACACAAAGAATTTCGTACATTGACTTACCATTACTTGTATCTGTCACTCGAGCGTTATATTGCACTCGCTCAGCGACATTGACCGCCGGCATCATGGATAATAAACCTTTTTACCCGACTGGCACAGGAGGAGGGTAATGTGTTTATCAGCCTATATATGTACGTTTGTTCCTTTGTGGCGTTCTAGAAACTAAAAGCGTGGACCGAATTTGATGATTCTTATGGCAATCGACTTGTCTTAATCTTATGAGTGTCACTAAATATATGCCAGTAATTAAAACTCAATATGGCGGCAACCAGACGAGGTCAATGTACGAAATTCTTCGTCGTTGGCGTCCTCGCCTAATAAAAACGCAGTAACGCTAGCTTCAATCCTTTGCCACCATTCCATTGAGACTACAAAGTGAGGAGGGTAGAGCAGGAAGAGCGACTAATTGAATTTTTTTTGGCTTTTTACTTTTGTTTTTTTTTATTTACTGATTCTCACATTGGCAAAATCACCTCGAAACAACGGTGGACCGTTGAAGTTTCGAATATTAAGTTTCGGAGTAACCCGCCTGTAAAAAATATTTTTTCGGTGTTGTCGTTTTAAAATTGTTATGTTGTAACTCGAGGCTTTAGTAAAATGAGTCCCTGCCGCCTGAATGATTCCTTGCGTTAAAGGTTTACTGTTAAGTCTGGAACCTTAATTGTTGTTTAATTTTATGGCTTTACTTTTATAATTAGAAATGAGTTTAAATATTAACAATAGTCAATAATACTCTCGATATAATCGCGTCCCCTACCGTTTGGGGAAACGATTGTACGATTTACTCTTCATGTAATACTTTTGTTTATATCAATAATGGGTTTGCATTTGACCTCAGTCTCATTTATTATTTTATTATTATTTATTTATTAAACCAGCAACAAAAATTACAAATAATGCAAAAGCCCTGCAAAACTGTATTAGCACATGTTTATGTCGTTTTTGACGCAACATAACAAACGCTTTCTAGCGCATGGCGGCTTATAAATTGTGCAAATAAACAATATAATGTTGCTTCAACGCTACTCTAACAAGTCTAACCCTTGTCAGTTCTGTTATTAACCCTACCGTATCAATGCCACGGAACGCAATAACATACACCGCTCTAACACTGCTTTATACTGCTTCAAAGCTGCCAGCAACTTTCAATTCGACGGTTAACCACCAATACCTCCTAACTGACATTTTTGGTCAAACAACTTATTTTCGCAATTCATGATAAATACCCTCTAACGCACACATTAGAAAGATCTCCTATTTCAAATAAAGCATATTTCTAGTGTTTTCGTTATCCTGGCAATACCTGCTAAATGACAACGCGCGATTTTTGCCCAAAATACAACGTTTTTTGTGTCCACTGTAAAGTTTTAACATATTGAGATAGGAGGTTATTTATTATTGGTGTTTAACCGTCGAATTGTGATTTGCTAAGGCTCTCGACACACTTATCGACGATAACATCATTTGAATATAGCTCTAGGCTCGTATTATGGTCGTCTTTACCGCGGTAGATAAAGCATCCGCCACTTACATACTGGCCAGAAAGTGGCCGACGTTTTGTTCACAATCATCCTCATTTATAATCTAACCAAAAACCAAACCAGTTTTAGTTCTCTTCTCTTAGTAATAAGGTTGATATTGCTACAGGAATTTTATCTGACATACTGCGTATTAGTTTAGGAGGGCAGCATAGGCCCGCTGTTCCTTTCTTTGAGTTTACAGCTTTTGATCTTGCAGGTAATAATTCTAGAGATCAGAAAGAGCAAGCTATATAATGATGTGATGTGTTAGTACGTGTGACGAGTCACTAGAACGAAGAAAAATATGATTTGTGTACGTTTTATTGCATGTGACAGCTATTGTTTTGCTCTTCAGACTGTCCCGCCAACCACCACTGTTGTAAACGAGCATGCACGCACAATTTATATCAGCACAGTTCTGCCGTTTATGTCGCACCAAAATGTGGAAAATCTACCGAACACCCAAGAATGTGTTCGCCAGTCCAGCCCTCAAAGGACCTTATGGATACTGTCAATAAAAAAATGACATTATACCAACCGATTTCTTTGGCTATGGTACCCCAACACTGTTAAGTGGGTAAACGACGTGATAGTTTATATAGCCACAAACGTACTTCTCTCTCACTCGCTCTTAACAAGATCGTATGAGAGCGAGTGAGAGAGAAGTACTAAACCGAAGCCTCTTCTAAGTACTCACACACTGTACAGAGAGGGGCGGCTCGGAGCACGACACTTAAATGAAATTTAAGTCGCGCTGGGCGCTGGGCAGGCCGTGGCGGAGTTTTAGTATGTGAACGCGTCGAGCGCCGGCTTCTTGTATGTTTGCGGCTACAACGAGGATAGACGATATACATACATGATATATCTCGTTTATTTAACGATATAATGTATGCAGTTATTTAATTTTTAAAGACATGATTTAACGGTATGTTTACTCCGTATGTATAAATAGTAAACAAAGGCGTTATTACCTGCATGTTTATTAGCTTAGTGCTAAACTATGCAATATATTTTAAAGCGGTTTTTACGCGGATAATTTCTTCCGGAACATTTGTGTATTTCAACCATGTGAAGTCGGGATAGGTTCTGAAAACTAGTAAATGAACAGACCGTTAAATCATTTCATCATAGCTCGGATAAAATAGATTTCGTATGAAGAAAAGGAGTGGAGATTGTTCTAGATCAGGGGTTCCCAAAGTGGTCCAGGTGGACCCCCAGGGGTCCACAGAGACTCGACGGGGGTCTACGTTGGCGTGACAAAAAAATGGGGGTTCACAATTCGTAAGTGGAAATTGAAACGAAAATGTCTAAATCTGTTAATTCGTGATTGAAACTCAGCCGGAACGAAAATTTCCATAGTTAGATCGTCTCCAGACTTGGGTAATGTTCACATTTTTGCCGAGTTTTGGGAATATGGTAGAAATGTGGTGTAGGGGGTCTACCAGAACTAGTTAACTTTTGAAAGTGGTCTATGAGAAAAAAAAGTTTGGGAACCCCTGTTCTAGATGAATACTGTATTCGTGATATTCGTCCAATAAGAGATTAGCGTTGTGGACTTAAAACGATGTACTTAAGTATCGTGTAAGCTTAAAGGTGTAACTTGCATTTAAATGTAGTGTTGATGTTTGTAAAATATCTTTCATACTTTATTGATAACACCAAAACATTTGTGATATATTTAACAAACATTTAACATTCCTTCGATGTTCTCTGTATATATGTAAACTAGCTGTCGAGCAACACTAACATTTAGTTTCTTAACTTATTATACGTTTAAGTTAAAGAAGTCCCTGACGAAAATGATGTGTGCGATGTCGTTGATGTGGGAAGTTTTATTTTGGAACGAATATGTTTTATTTTATTTATTCGCGCGGGAAATTGTATTAATAAAATTAATCGTGAGACGTGGACGAAAATGTAATTGTAATTTTATGCATAATACAACTAAGCAAAACTATCAATTCTTCCAATGTTAGGCTATGGTACTTTGTCGCTATAACGTCATGTTAAAAATGCCACACGAATTTATTAAACGCGTTAAAGTGACAGGGTTCTAAAGTGTATGTGTACTTATGTTTCTGGCCGTACCACCGCTGATTTTTACTGTATCTTATCATTAAAGAAATTAATTTTAGATTATCAAAGCAGCATCAACTTATCTTACTGCCAACATGAAACTTTTGAGCGCTCGAAAGTCAAAAATCGGCCCCCAGGTTCGACATTTATGGGTAAAGATAATCAACTGTACCTATATATAAGGAAAATCTAGTATTTCCGAATTAATGTGCAGTCTCAGGAACATCGTATTATGAACAAACGATTCCAACGCCTCCAGTATTAACATTTATGTTTTCTTGTTCGAGGGACAAACTAAGTTACGGGATTTTAAATAATTGCAGTAAAACTAATTAAATGCATTTTTTTTAAGTTATTTCGTGTAATTAATACACCTTCAATGAATTCGAACCAGCTCAATTGTTCAACCAGAGTTCAATTATTGAACTTGAAATAAAATTGTCGGTCAATAAAACTGCCATACTTAAAGCAGGAAAGCTGTTTCCCGCCAATTGACAACATTTCAAAAAAAAAAGCAATATTGTTTTTTCGCGTTTATAATAGCTGGTTAAAAGTTAGACTACCCGTATTTCTCGGTTTTTCTATATTTCACTTAAATTCGTCGTTAATAATTTATTAAAGAAATAGTCATTAAAAAGACCGTATATACAAAGTTAGGAATACTGATGTCGTGATCTAAGCATGATATAAAATTTAAAAAAAAGTAACTTTAAACAGAAACAGAACTGACTGTCATGTCATGTCATATTTTTTTCAATTCCTTTGGTAATAAATGGACTAAGAGCACTATAAGTGTATTCCTAACATTCACAATCCAACTTTTTTTACTGTTTTTCCTAAATATAAAAAAACTACTGCATAAAAAAATCCAAAGATATTTTTACTGTAATCAGCAGTGTAAAATCTAGAAACGGTATTTTATTTTACTACCTTAGCACATAATGAATTGTTGTCAATTCCGGGACTGAAATTGGCGGGAAGCTAACTTTAATCTGCATTAAAAAAAATACAATAAGACATTTTCACCGTCCAAATACTCCTTTTTTTAAGGTTTGTAATTTATTAGAGTTGCACAAAAATAAACTTTGCAAACAAATGTTTTAAAACCAAATTATTGATTCTATTTATGTGTTAAGTACGTTAATTGTATGTAACCTTATATCATTGAAAAAGCGTATTACAACAATCAGATAAACTCGTAATGCCAGATCACCTAACATTTTAGTGCAACCCTCGTATATATTATATCGTCAGTATGTTTATTTATTGTTATTATAATTTTGTTACTAATGTTATTATTCTTAATTAAGTCTTGTTATTGGTGCTCGCTATAACAAAAATCTCTAACTACATTCCATGCTGCACAGCTTGTCATAATTTAATATAAGAAATTAATTATCTCTATTTTAAAATTATTTACATAATTATATGTATTATAGTTTGAGTGTAACGGTTGATTCACACGAGGCCTGTAGGCTGTAGCTGGATTCAGAAATACAATTCAAATCAATCATCCAGTATTACAGTATTCCCAGCTTCTTAGTAGCTTTCGGCTGGCTATTGCTATCACGCTTGCACTCGCAGCTGACAATATATTTGTCACTCGTGTGTCATAGAAAAACGAAGATTGCCGAAAGCTATTCGAAAAATAGTAGCATTGTTAGTTAAGTTATATATGTAGTGTGCTGGAGGTATATATTATAACATTTTTTCTAAGAAACTCTATCACTGTTGTCTCCTGGCTTACGGGACAGAATAACAACAGAAAAAAGTTGATCCACCCATGTACATTTTTCATAATCGTGTTACATCTTGCATTTATTTCATGAAACAATAATGTTGTTTTAATGAACCCGATGCATTCCACATGTTGTTTTCAGTATCTGTTGTTGGATGTCGTTTCCTCTTACCTAATTTTAATCAGTATTTTATAGATGTTAAGACTGACACAAGATTATGTATTGAAATCACTAAGTATTAATTTAAATTGTTATTTACTTTAATAAATAAATGTGGTGGTGTTTTCACTGTTAAAATTTAAACTAATTTATTATTAAACTTATAATTTATATTATTACACCTGAATAATTTTATCAGGTCAAGAGATGTTGCTTAATATAGAGCTGTAAGAATTCCATTGATTAACCCACAGACATTATGTATGGTAACCAAATCTTTTATATTACACAATGTAAAAATAAAGTTTTTGTTAACTTTTTTGCTTTTTTATTATACCTAGTGTTTCCCAGTGACTTCGTCTGCGTAAAATTTGTTTTGTAACCATCTAATAAAATCTATCGTATTTTCCAGAATATAAGGCATCTCACTTTAATCCAGGTCATTCAAGACCGTACTTATCTTTTGTGCCAGGGGGGCGGAGGGGGTGAAATCAGAAACAAGCTAAACTCCGTTGAAAACTAAAACGGCCACTTTCGATTTTTTCAATTAATTTAATCATACTGTAATTAAATGAGATTGACTGCTACGAAATGAAACTAATATTATTTGTATTAAATTATTATTTCTCTAATTTAATTACATTACCTATATTTAAACAACTTGAAAAAAATCATGAGTGTCCGTTTTTTTGCAACAGGGCTTAGATCCCCCGTGCTTGTTTTGCTCCACATAATATAACAAAACTACATGCATACAAAATCCGGAGGTGGCAATCGCGCCCCACCAAGATACGCCCTTGAGGACTGGACTGCCTCTGTACAATTTCCCCCAAAAAATTCAGCTGTTTATACTGCAATTGAAAGAGAAACATCTAAAGGGCCTCGAAAACTTTTACATGTAAAATAGTAGGATTTGTAGTACTGGGCAGGTAAAGTCAATCCTGAACCCTGACAGATTGCACAACTGTGAAATTTGTTGAATATAGTAATCTTGACAGTATTGAGAACACTTAAGTTATTTGTGGAATAGTGCAACTTTTTCTGCATATTACTGTGGTAGGATTGGAAGTAGGATGTAGATTGATAAACCACTGTTTCATATTCCATCAACTTTAATTATGTTTTGGGCAACTTGTACATGCCACCTTGGAACACTAATTGATGCATCCTAACTTTGGTGTCCAGGAACTGTCTCAGCTCCTGCAGGCTGCACTCTGTGCCTGGAGCTTGTGATGCAAACATCTTCAACATCTGATGGATGCGGTCGAGTGGCAGCGAGTCCAGATTAGTCAACATGCCAACTATGTAGGACCAGAACACTTGCAGTTCCCCTTCCCTCTGGTCGTGAGCAGACGCCATCACGCTCTCTGATTCATCATCCTCACAGATCATCTCCTGAACTTGGTTTGTGGACACATGGGATTTATTAGCATCAGAACCATCTACTAATACAAATAAATCAGGGCTCTTTTCAGTTATAAGCCCCATAGACTGCCAGTACGTAATTTTTCTTCTTAACACAGTAATTGGGACTTTCATCACCTGATGAAGATCCTCCAGGCACCATTCAGACTTATTTTGAAAATGCATTATCAAGGTAGCATTAAATGGTGAAACAGTTAGTTCAATATTCTTTTCACCTATTTCTATCTCTATATTTACATAACCAAGATGTGGCTTCCAGCTCAATGTTCGACTCCCCTTCAGTGCTTCAAATGATTTTGTATAAGCTTCAAAGTGATTTTTTATTTCATCAGGAAGCTCCAAGCTTTCATCTTTAAAAGGTGGCCAAAACTGTGCAGATAATATCATGGCATTTGAGGTAAACTTCTCATTCAGTTTTTCAAATTTACTGTCCTGGTGAATCAATGTGTTAATCCTCTTCGAGTCTGATATGTCCTTCAACATTACCTCACAAAAATGTAATTGTGATTCTCCAAACCTTAACTTCAGCAACTCTAAATACCGAATTTCCTTTTCTGTGTTTATCACACTTTGAGCAAGTAATCTATCAGCTAATAATGTCCTATATTCATTTACAAATAATTCTTTGCTCCCATACACATTGACTAGCATAGATATGATGTCACTGGCTTTTCTATCATTGGCACATATTTTTGGATCTGCATCAACAGGGTCAGGGTTCCAATCGTCCCATTCTTCATCTTCCTCATCTTCTGCATCAGTCTCTGTGGCAAACTTGGCCAGCTCCTCAGCAAGTTCGCTGCCAGCCCCTTCTTCTGTCAGACTGCTTACAACACTGCGCACAGTGTCCTCCCTATTTCTGAGATAGTTTCTCACTGGTTTAGTAACTGTCTCCAAAATAACCCCCGAAGGATCAAGATGCTGCAGTGCTCTAATAGTAGAGACATAACCTGTGAGGATGTCGGTTGTGTCCACGCCTGGGTGCAATAACCTAGTTTCTAAAGCACTCTGCAATTTCTTACACAAGGTGGCTCTCAAGTCAGTCTTTTCTAAACATAACTTAATGTCATCGACTGCAGGTTGTGACTCTGGGTAATGAATAATTATGCTGAAAAGTTGGTCTATTCTTAGTTTAGTGTAACTATGGTATAAATAGTAACTTAACTTTTGTTTAAACTTAGTAATAGCATTTTGGATATTTTTATCATCTGAAGGAGGCTTTGAAGACCCAGCACAGTATATTCTGGTCAGCCAAGACATAACTGTTGTCTCCAGCCAGTGCTCCAGGGTGCCAATATGTGAAACCTCAAAAGTTCCAGTGCAAAGTTTTTGAATATGAGATTCTATACGCATCTGGATAAAACTTGTAAGAACCTGTCCAGTCAACCTTTCTAACAATTGTAGATCCATCAGCTTCTTGTTAGTGTCATGAAACACTTTCACGATGTATGCACAGTTGCAGTCAGAGTATTCATTGGAGCACCCCGCACATGTTACATCTTCACTCATGTCAGAGTTATCATTTTCATTATCAAATACATTAAAAGATATTTTGTAGAAGTGATTTATAATAACCTGGAAATCTAGTGGTAGTTGAGATAGCAATGTTGCGCGTATCAGTTGTTTGAATCCCAAAATGACATCTTTTTCTCCAAATATAGGTCTACTGTCACCACAACTGTTGTTCAAACAAGTCAACCGACGTAGCATCGGCATAAAGTTCGTGACGGCCTCATATAGGTCGTTAACTGCGGATTTGAATAGCTGAAACCCTTTAGCTTCATCCTCGACTTTGGTAAATTTCGACCAAAACGATGGCGTGATGTGTTGCCGAACATATTTTTCCATGTGCAACAATATTAAATCGCGTATTCTCACAGGAATGCTCAAACCAATAATAATCTGCTGTATTTCATCATATTCTGCGTTAGTACAGTCGGTAAATATTGTGTCGTTAAGTATTGGATATGCATAGGTTATCTTATTCCAATAAACTTTGAGTTCAGCACTTTTATGTGTCATTTTTATTAATATAATAAACAAATGTTAACAATGTCAATAAGATTGTTTTCAATTATTAAAACATACAAATTTTTCTTCTCGAAGCTAAATTTGTTTGACGCATGACATGACATGACACTGACACTACCCCGTAGACAGTATTTAAAGCCGCAGCCACATGCTTGGTGTTTGCCACAAAATGCTGCTGGACACAGCTGTACGTTAGAGTGAGAATAGAAACACATCGTGTTACCAGGCATATTTCACTTCTATACAAAGCGACAAAGTAGGTCCGATCAACACGTAAAAGTATTGAATACATATAAAATATATGTATAATGCTGGCCGAACGCGCCTAAATAAACCATATTAACTCCTATTGAAAGTTCATTTTTCGTAGTTTACTGCGAACGTATAGTTATACCTACGTTTGCTCGCTCGAACGGTAGGGTTGTCAACACATCGAAAATATTAATATAAATTAACAGGTACACATTATGAGAAAAACAGTTACTTGAATAATCAAAATATTATATATATATATATTTGATGTACACGCTTGATTGTTACTTTTACATTCTGTTTAAGATTAAATAACTATACACTATAGGTTTTTTCGAATCAAAACTCGTTTGCAGAAATATTGAGGTTATGTGTCAAACAGTACTGATTTGTTTGTAAACAAATAATTTTATCATTTCTATTGACCCCGAATTTAGATAATTCAATATTTCTAACTTGATGAACACTGTTTCGTGTTGATTGATCACTTCAATATACTTAGGTATATCATCTTATATGTATAAATAAAAATAAATTGCAACTACTGACCTTTCCTCGTTCACCGGCAAAGAGAAAAACGTTTCCTTTTTATTATTTTTGGTTCTCTTGTGTAAACACCCACTCACACAGCAATAATGAGTCATTTTTTTAAATTATACATTCACCAAAATAATTCAAAGAAACAACAACACACCACACACATCTAACCGAACTTGGCGTAATGACTAGAATGTACCTACTACCACAGATTAAGTAAGAGTGTACTACTCGCCTACTTGCATCTCGCTTGACGTGTCTCGACCATGTCTCGACACTCAAAAACCGGTCGAGCGAGTTGACATCGCCGCGCGCGGGCATCCTTGAATTCCTTGATGTATTAGCATCGGCAACTATGTTCCGTCAGGCGGTGATTATCGGACGTACCTCGCTCAGATAAATATCTGTTACGTAGTAACTCTTACTTAATCTGTGGTGTTACTTCAACAATATAGCTGCGTCCCGCAGTGTTTGTGGCACACACCAAGTATGTGGCATCAGAGTACTACTCGGTCTACGCTTTACCCTTATCCATCATACATCTATGCCTTAACATTATTCAATCATCATATCATTTTATTTTTGTTATGTATGCATTCACACGTAAACCATTCTATGGATGCACCCACACAAGTGATTTTTTACACGTATCTTATCTTATATAGTCTCCTATATAAATGACATAAAAGTACTGGTGCTCTACATTAAAATTCAACTGCCTTCATCTAAATTTAAGACAACATAATATCCACTTCACTTCGCAGTCTTATATGTAAGACAAAAATATATGTTTTTGAGCAGGATTATTCTATTGGGTTTTGTTTTTTTCTATGGGTGGCGAGGCGACAGGGGCAAGTTCGATGACTTATCATGTGGCAGTAAAAAGGTTTAGTTGAACCTCAGACCGAAAGATTGACTGAGTCACGAGTCTAGTGTAGAATATTGTATTATTGAATGATTGTAATCAGATACCGATTTTTAATAACGATATATCGCTAATGGTTTTTTAGGTACTTTCGTCAACTTGACATAATATAAAAATAATATTATATTCAGTATAAAAATAATTATCACGTAGCATATACTTAATAAGCTGACTATACATTTTATTGCCATGGATATGCTCCCCTTCGTAGTCGTTCTTGCTCTTTTAGTGGGTACTAATGTCTACTAGAGGATCAATAAAACTATTTACAGGTAAAAAAATATTATGCACAATGTTTATTGATAAACTTAAAGAAAATAGTTGTTTGACTAACCAGGCCAGCTATATAGCATAATTTTCTTGAGATGTGTTTGTCGCTCAGAAATCTCAATCCAATAATCTTGAACTAATTTATTCTTAAGTTGAATGGGAACCAGCTGTGTTAATGTTTAGGTGAGAACAAGTTGTGCTATCGATACAAATAGGTAGGTGCATGGTTGCTGCATGATGAATAATGCATGAATTAAGCTGGTAAAAAATAACCGCGCGTGATCCTCACAGATCTCCTAATTAATAGAGAATCTAAGTTTACCTTTAATCAATTATATGAACTTTGTTATAATTGTTTGAGAACGAATAATGAGACGGTAGCGACTCTGATTGTAAATGTTCGCTATCGCAGAGTTTATCCGTCGCTGAACTCATTATATTTAACACAGATAAAATAGATGTATCACTGTCTCCTGCCAGAGACAACCATTTGACCTGAAAAAATGAAAACATATTAATATTACTAAATGTTTCCATCCGGCAAATAAAATCTACAATAATAAATTGCACGCGATTAAGTACCTACTTACTACACATCGCGCGTTTTTTATAACGCTCTCGAGCAATCTGAAGATAAAGATGTCACTCGCAATTCATAGTAACTATTTAACCATGTGCAATTTATCATTGTAAATCCATCGTTTAAAATAAATAAGAAATAGTACAACTAGGTTCAAGGTTGCGGTGAAGATTCGGGTCGGCATTTCTTACTTTAACACAAAGAAAAAGTGACTTTTAACACTAATATTCACTCGGCAAGAGAGTTTACCGTCGCGACAGGAACTACAATATCCTTAAATGGCAACGACTACATTAAATCCCATTTTACAGCAATAAATCACATGCATTCTTAAAACGCGCTACTACTAGCTTAAGAGGCCACATATAATAAACTCTGTATCATAAACTCTTAATATGTTTTAATATAAAACATAAGTTATAATGAAATATATTAAGGATTTTCTATCTGTCGATGCTTGGTTGCTTCGGATGTTTTGACTCTAGCGATGGGTAATCCCGACTCCTATTCGATCGGAATCAACAACTCTTCTCGCTCCACTCCGATCTGCACCAATGGGCGACGAGCGAACGAGACAAAACCAACCAACTCTATCAGCGCCGCGCGCACAATACTGATAAACGACGAAGGGTTAGCTGGAAGAGATCCCTTAAAGGGATAAGTTCGCCTTTGTACTCTTTTATTTTAATCTTCATTGTAATGGTTTTGTTTTTCTTTTGTAAAATAAAGTGTTTACATACATACATAAATAAACTAATCCCGTTGGTGAATCGGACATAATAATGCCACTAATATCGCTACCCTGTTTGCCATGACAATATTATAACTGACGTCGCTGAGATTCGGGGTTTGAGTGTTGGACTCATGATAGCAAAAAGTTCGAGTTCTGTGTGTGTCTTAGACAATGTGGAATGAAAGCATTATAGCTGTATGTGAGGTCTCCTCAAAAATTACATCTACAGAATTTCGTCCTTTTTTTGTTATATGATGAAAATATACGTGTATCTGTGTTTGTGACGAAGAAAGCAAAAGCAAAGTACCTAGGTGTTGTAGTAAAAGTTGGATTACTCTGATTTTAAAGTTCAAAATATAACATGATTATATACTTACTTCTACTAAGTGCTCGTCGACGTTGTTTTCTTCCGACAAAGTTACAGCTCTTTTGACACGAAGTGTTTCCAAAAACTTATCTGTAATCGTTTTTTCCATATCAGCTTTTAGATTTAAAAAAATCTCTGTGTCCTTCAAGCACATTTCATACTCAGTTTTAATTGACTGAAAGGCAGTTTTTACTTGTTTTATTTTATACTTTAGTTGTTTATTAATAGCGATCAACAGCTCTAATAAATCCGGCCGAGTCGACCTAGGCATGGAATCTAGTTCAACGGGCAGTAAACCTTCAATTATTAATCTACCGCTTTCATCCCTTGTTTTCCAATAGAAAAGTCCGTTTAAAAGATCGTAGACATAATCGTCTCTCTGCTCCATTAAGCATCGCTTGACTTTGTCGAAATAAGTATTCTCCGACAAGCTCATTTTTCTACTAAACTCTGTTAATCTGTTAGCTGAGAACGTGCCAATCCAAATTTTATCATTTAAGTAAAGGAACAATCCAAAAGATTTAGCTTGCCAACCGATCAACATGTTATATCTGATGCCACCCATTTTTAATGCGGTTACTGTTATAGATTGATCCAAATCCATAGTTACTTTTTAAGAGATGTTTTGCTTCGTTGTTCTTGTAGCATAATATAGCACATTTTTATGCCAGCCAATCCATTTTGCGTGTGCACCAATGTATTGATTAAAATATCATTGATTGATTATCGCTGATTCCCACCCAATTCCGCTACATTCCGCAAACGTCAATCAAATTGTCAATCAATCTTGAGATAACTTTAGTGACAGATCAAACAGACAGTGGCAATACATAAACATACCTACTCAATAAAAACTTTTTAAGAATTATCTTGATAATTGGGATCCATTAGGATCATAGCTGGGCATTAACTCGTTAATCCGTTAATCGTTAATTAACGAAGTTAACATTTTGATTAACGGATTAACTTGTAAGTTAACTTTTAAAAATGTTAACGGAGACGTTAACTTCCGTTAATATGCAGAAGTCCGTTAATCGTTAATCCAATACCTACTATTTACCGCACGGCGCGAAAAACAGGTTCAGACAAGTATGAAACGACAAGTACCGGGCGTGTAAAATGTGTCTGGGCATGAAATCAAAAGACTCGTTCAACGTGTGCAGCATTCCTCGGGGAACAGATATTCATAAATCTATTCATTAAATACAATACTGCTATACCCTCAAGCGCTGCAGTTGAACGTCTGTTTTCCACGGGTAAAGACATTTTAACAAGAAAACGAGCCTCGCTTTCAAACGAGAACTTCAACATGTTAATGTTCATGAAGGGGAATATGCACCTTATACCCGTCGATTAAATTACACATTTTAATTATACAAGTATTTTATTTTGTTCCTATCCTGTTAACTTCCAGAACCTAAACCAACAGGTTTTATAAGTTCACTAACGCAGCGATATAAAAATGCATTTTTTTTCACACATATTAACGGATTAACGACTAACGTTAACTTGCGTTAATTCTTCCGAAATGTAACGCTCTAACGTTTAACGAAGCTAATTTTTTTTGTAGCGGATTAACGATTAACGAAGTTAACTATTTGATTAACGGTGCCCAGCTATGATTAGGATACACCAGACAGGCTATTGCCTAACGCACTCGCAATCGCAATCGTTTTCAAAGTGGAAAAATTGTTCTCATTTTGTATGCAGACAAGCCTTCGATTTTTTAAAATGAAAACGAACCGATTTCCAGTGCGTTAGGCAATAGCCCCTCAGTTCTTTAACAATGTATTTGAATCTGACGCTTCTTATTTTAGGCGGTCTTATACATTGTCAGCTTGACGTTCTGGAATAGCACTGATTAAATCTGCCGTCTAAACCAAAGACCTTTATATAACTAACGTAATAGACGAACAGACTCCCTTTTTCCCGCGTTACCAAAACGGAAATGTCAACGTGTGCGTGATTTTACAAGTGTGTGAGTAATTTTAGTGATGTCCGTACGTTATATCGAAAAAATATCGATGAAAAAGACTCGCTTATATAAGACTTGTTTGTATCTTGCGTGGAACTTAAAACTAGCATTCTTCACTAATAAAACACAAGATTCTTTCATTATCTATAATAATACTCTTTTCATGGTAATTACCACACACATATCATACAATCAATTTTTTATGTAAATAATTAATAAATTTCAGTCTTACACAAATTCTAGGCTTTTAATATGGGCATGATGGAAATCTGAAATGTACCTTTACTTTTAGTGGACGGTGTACGAAGCAAATATTGCTTGAAAACCGCAAATCGATGTACAGGGTAGCCTTTTGGTATACGGGTACTTTAAGTTAAAATATTTCTTCAAAATATTGATATGGGCCAGTACTTAATGACATAATATTATTGTTGTATGGGAATTATATTTTTTTTCGGACACCTATCATGTGTGGTATCAAATGAAAGGACTTCATGAGCCGGTCCTCAAAATATACTATACCACCACCTTTCGGCCCCCTTTTTTCTAAAAAACCATGAAATATTTTTAAACATATTAAGTTTGGGTTTCTCCAGGTAGGAGACAACTTGGACTTTTTTTGTACAACATACCAACGCGAAATGATTCTTAATATAACCGTACCTTATCACACAAAACGCGATATTATTAATATTGAGATTCAGTTTTTGTTTTTTATTTATTAAAATGTTAGAGATTAAGAGATTTTGAAAGTTATCGATCTGTACTAAAGTTTTAGAAAACCTGTGGCCAAAAGGTGACGGTTGGTAAGTATATTTGGTTGGGTTATAGGGGCAAAGGGGGCCCGATTTTAGGACTTTTAGGTAAAAGTTTACACAACAAAAGATGGTTATTTTAGTACTATCTACACAATACATAAATAAAAACCGAATGTTATACAGACATAATTTTCACCCCATCGAAATTTCTCAAACGCCTTGTAGGTACCGAATTTACTAACTTTTGGACCCCCCATATCTCGGTAATTATCAACCTGAGAGAAAAAACTTAAATAAGAGAAGATGCTTATTTTAGCATTTTCTACACGATTTAATTAAAACATACACAAAAAACATAAAAAAAAAATTTGAAGTCCTGTCGTAGCCTGAACCACTGCATTTAATGATAAATAATAAACTGCGATCAATTTACCTAGCTGCGTTTTATAATCGCTCGGAATAATGTTTAAATAATTATGAGAAGGAATGAAAAAATATCGACATATTGATAACTTATCGATAGATGAGTGTGATTCAAACATTCAATCACTACCTAAAAAATGAAAATTTTCACGGACACAACATCTTTTCATTTTACATATAAAAATTAAAAATATGCATAAAACACAAAACTACATGATATATCGTACTTATTAGACCACTAACCGTATTCCTTGGACCTAGAAATCCTTGAAAATATGAGTTCAAAAATGACTATGTGTGGATCATAATTACCTGTGAAATGACTCATTGTTTGGATTATTCCTATGATTGACTTCGCAATCAGGTACTGCACAGCCCACCATTGTTGTTTTTAACGGTTTTGACACCACGTTTATACAATTATCCTGAATATTTTAATAAAAACTAAAAGACGCTGTCGCCAGTGGGCTACCGTGGGCTACCATTAGCTTTCAAAATGGTTACAACGTCAACGTCTTTCGCTGTCACTGTCGCACTCGTATTCGTGCATAAAGAGGCTGCGCTCTCGCTTCCACAGACTGTTCGTCTATTATGAAGGTCTTTGGTCTAAACTATGTCTAGGGAGGCCATTTGCAACGTTAAAAGATGGCGGACGTGTAATTTGTTTTAGACTTTAATTTTTGGGTAATTAGGTGTTCAAAGTTCTTTTCTGATAGTGATTTGTACTTTTTATGCCTTAGTGTCGCACAGTGATTGAAGACTTGGACTTATTTCGTGTATCTGGCATCTTTCTTCTCGTTTCAAGTGGACTCGCAGTGGTGCAGAGGTTAAAACTATCTTGACCTCTGACCTACAAATCACCGTACAACGTTGCCCCCAATCTTCCTAGAGAAGATTGGATTGTGTTTTATACTCATATAAACCTTGACACTGGCGAAATCACTTCACGTGGAAGCCATATCCCTGCGGTAGTAGCTGTTCAAGTCGCCGCGGGGGCAAAAAAAAAAAAAAAAAAAAACTATGTCTAAATAAAAAAAAATTGACAATTTAGTTTTAGGCTATTTAAGCGATGTGCACGTAGAATCGGGTCCAATGAATAGGGAAATCTATATTCCACTTTATACATTTATCTAAAATTCCCTAGGTATTTTTTTTTATTTAAACAGCACATAACGTAAAGTACCTATGTCGCCTATGTTGCCGTAATCTGTGGGTTATTTACCTACTTTATCATTACGCGTTAAAATTAGCGGCCTTTAAATCAACGCCCGTCAAAATTATCGGTCCTTAATGTAGCCGCACCATTATAAATCACATACACAACTAACACAACGTCAATGTGACAGACATGACATAACATAAGTTACTAACCTCAAAATGTTTGTTTGATTCATATTTGATTGAAAGGGATTAAACACTTTCAGTCACAGATTATAAGGACATTGATATTAGTTTATGATAGTTATTTGCTACTTGCTTCATTGTGAATCATGGGAGATAGCAGCAGCGAAGACTATGACGATAATTCTGGAAGGAAAGGAGAAACTGATGACGGCGAACGTGTAAGTTGTCAGTCGTAGATACGTTTTTTCCATAATTTATTGTAGTATATTATATCTAAACGGGATTTAACAGGAGCAGAAGGATATCAATAGCTTACTTAGCATAATAAGCTGTTGCTATTAGCAGTAATAATTATCTGCCCATTTGTATTGTATCACCCATCATCTATGATTAGTAAGGAGTACTAAGGAGATTGTTAAAAACTGCTTCTATAAAGACTCTTTATTCTATTCTTCTCTAGCCCATCTAGCTTAAATATCGTCATACTGTTGACCATAATAAATAAAAATAGCCTTCATTTGCTGATCTATGTTGCTAATTACATTAAATATTAAGTTCCAGTTACAACATATTTCAACTTTACCATCCAGCATCAGGTTGTCCGTGGACATAGGCCTTCTTCACGTCATGCCATTGATATACATTTTTTGCCTTCTTGCACCATCGTTTAGGGTTATCGTCATCCCACCTCATTGTCTGTCTTCCCCTACTCCTCTTACCATCCCTTGGGTACCATTCTGAGGTTGCCTTTGACCATTTCTCCTTAGGGGATCTCAGTGTGTCCTGCCCATTACCATTTAAGGTGTTTAACTTTCAGCCCTTATTTACTTTGTAGTAAGAGTGGTCATAATATCAACAGAAGCTCTATTCTACTTGGTAAAACAATATGACTTTGCTCTGTTACTGTATTGCCAATGTTATGATAACTCTTATTTACTTGACAGTAATGGTGACGGAGTTAAAGACAATATGATAACATGTCAAAAGCAATATGGTTTTACAGAGTGAAATAGTGTCCTACAATATAGAAGCAAGATGAGTAGTATTTATTTTTATTTGTTATTTCTTTGTTCTTAGACTGCTATTAGGTCTGAATTATCAACACTATCATTTGAAGAACTACAAAAGTTAAAAGAGAAAATTGGTGCCAAAGTCTACAAGGAGGCGTTGTTTGGGAAAAGGGATGAGACCAAAGAGTCTGCTAAAGCAAAAGTGTTTAAGAGAGAAAATAAAAACAGACCTCGTGAGATGACATCAAAAAAACCAGTTTCTATGATGATTGATGTTCCTAAAGTACGAAAGATTGAAAAGGATATTCGGGATCCCAGGTATGACGGATTAACTAATTTGTAAGGCTATTGGATATATACATTCACTTATAATTGTATTATTGATCTGCTGAAGTTATATTAAGTTTTTAGGTATAGGTCTTCAGCCACTAACTGCCATATTCGTAATTTGGGCCAAATTTTGCTAACGAACACAGGGGGTTACAAAAACATGAAAACATGGTGCAGCAGACCTGGGTGTACTTTCATACGTCTACATTCTTTAAAAGCTCAGTTTCATTGGTTGATAACAGAAATGCTTTTCATGATACATTGCATCGCTGCAATAGATCTCGGCTCGATATATCAAAACTACTCGTCAATGGATTGCTACAAGCATGCAGGCTAAATCCTAATGAAGCAGCGCCTACTACTTGCCCCCCGCACTCTGGGTCCTTCATTTATTCATAGTTAAAACTTTGTTTTACAGATTTGACCCACTCTGTGGTGAATTCAATAAAAAACAGTTTTCTGATGACTACAATTTCCTTACTGACATGCGTATGAATGACATTAAAGCCACGAGGGCTGAGTTACGGGAGACTACAGACCCAGAAAAAGCTATAAAACTCAGGCGGTTACTTCAGCGTCTGAATGAGCAGCACAAAGCTAGCCGATTAAAGAAGAAAGAAAGACAGGAGATGGAAATGCAGAAAAAGCAAGTTGTAGAGGAGATTACCGATGGAAAACAACAGTATTTCAAGAACAGATGTAAGTATTTTAAACTACAGTCTATCCTAGCCTTATGCCCTGGGACATAAATTATAAACAACAAATAAATATCACGGGCAATGTTACACATAAGTGTTGTTCAAAACTGAGCTAGACAATGATACACATACTTACTTATTTACATAAAAAAACCGGCCAAGTGCGAGTCGAACTCGCGAACCGGGGGTTCTGTCCCGCCGCACAGTAGGTATTATTCTATACTTATTTGATGTCGATTTCGAATCGAGCCTTACGCACAAGGGAACTTTCTTTTTAAGATTTGTACTAAAACTATATTATTATCAAATTTGACGCTTGTATGTTTTACCGTTTTAACGATAGAGCAAAAATAAAAATACGTTGCAAAATCATTTCTTGTATGGAGACCCACATTATTATTTCACTTTTTATTTATATTTTTTTATTTGTTCGTAAACCCGCTGTAATAACACCAACCCGCTATAAATTACAGTCCAAAAGATGTTAAAAGTTAGGACAGACAAATGAACAAGTTGGGCTCTCTTTGGGTACTAAACCCTAAAAACGCCGTATTTACAAAGAAAACATTCAAAATTTTAATACAAACATTGATACTTATCACAATCATCACACAAATAAATTTCTCTGTCGGGGATCGAGACAGAAGAGCATGTATATTTTTTTTCGTTTAATGTAATTCACCTATTTCAATTCATACAAGAATCAATCGCCTGTCACCTATGCCACCTGCTATTAACGTTTTTCATTCAATTTCAGCGGAAAAACGCGTAGAAGAGCTTGTAAAACAGTACGAAGAGTTGAAGAAAGAAGGCGCCAGTCGGGTGCAGCGACACATCAAGCGCCGCCAGCAGAAAGTCAAGAAGCGCTCCCACAACGCGCCCACGGGCGTCAGCTGATCAATATACCGTTCACTATTCATTTGTCTTATTGTGCGATACCCGTATTAGGCAATTGTCCCACCGCCAACGATGAGCGAGATACAAGTAGAGCCAGCGATCAACTATTAATACAGGGTGAACTCTAAATGGTAATACAAATGATCACTTCTGTGTTCTACTCACGAATATGAACAACTTTCACTATGGGTACAACTCAGAAATCACGAAAAAAAAACAGCTGCTTCTTACATTTTGGTCGAGTACCTATTGGAATGTTCTATGAGACAGCTGGTTTTTTTGCAATTGTATTACCATTTAGAGTTCACCCTGTATATGCGTCTCTTTTATTGACATGGGATCTATATCTTTTGTTCGTTTCTTGAGCGAGAAAATAGTCTTTTGTTAATTGCTTCCTCGTCGGCGGTGGGACACGTGCCTTAGGGTACGTTCCACGGGTTCCACCGTCCTCGGGATTTAATCACAAAACACAGAGAGCCGGCTCAGGTCGTTCGTGGGTTAGGTCGGGAGTACGGCGGGCCTATTCGGCGGCGTGCGTAGACATGTTTATAAGGTGAAAAAAAACCATTTATAGATCTAAATTTAATTGATAAAAATAAATATACAATGTGACTCATATTTATTAGTCACTGAGCTTCTTAATCCTAGGAGATAAATCACGTGGGCATGTGTACGCATAATACTGAAAAGGTCTTTTTAGTGCACTAGCAGTGGGCGAGGCTTGCGTGATCTTATTTTTTTTGGTGTCCTGCTGTTTGACCAAAAGTCATTTGACAAAATGACACTTGACAAACAACGTTTTACAAAAAAATGTTTCGTCACTTGATCATTTTACTAATAGTCATTTTACAAATGATTTACTTTTCCAAATGATCAACAGTTAAATTTACATTTTACGAGGAAAACGAACCAGGGCATAACCGACTCGGATAGGTTAGGTTAGAAGGCAAAGGCGGGAGCTTGGCTCCCGCCTTGGCCTTCGAGGTTGTTTTTTTTTCTGCCCAGAAATAGGTAAACTAATTGCTAAATGATCAATTGCTAAGTGAGTTTTTGTAAGATGATACTTTTGTCAAATGTTTCGTTTGCCAAATGATCATTTGGTGAAACGTTGTTTGTCAAATGATCATTTGTCAATAATTTTTTGGTCAAACATTAGTGAACCATTTTTTTTAAATTGGTATCACTAGTTATGGGCTGAATATGTTGATTTCACAAAAATACAAGACTTGCTTAAAACGTTACTCTGCTACTTGGCACTTATTCTTCTTAACCAAACGACCAATGTACTGTATCGCCCCACGGTATAAAACTGTGTATCTACTGCGTGTGAAACCGGTGTTACAGTGTGGAGAGGTTTTTTGTAGGTAGGTACCTACTATCTAATAGTTCGGTTGGTCATTTAGAAAAGATGGATTGAAGAAGGGTTACAAAACATATGGCTAGTAAGAATGAGTGGAGATTCGGTAGAGAACGCCCAAGGGCTTATCAAAAGCACCCGAAACCGACGAACGTGCATGAAGAGGTTCATGAAATGATGAATGAAGAGGAAGCAAAGGTTCCTATGTTTAAACCTGTGCACCTGTCGTTCCAGGTCTCTGTCTACCCTATTAGGAGACAGACGTGAAAGTATGTGAATGTATTGAATCATGTTTCCAATTTCTCTCGAACAGCTCCTTCATTTATTCTAAACTAATTTTTAAATCTCGAAATGTAATGGAGGCGTGGCTTCTTTTTAACCGCTGAACAACTTCTTGAACTCGTCAGCAATTTGGTTCGCATACCGGTACCCGTTCAAGGCGAGGCGGTCGAGGGCGGCCGCGGGCTTCGCAGAGTCTCCGGACCTGGGGGCATGCGGAAAAGGTAAGGCTCTTCACTTTGGCTAATGTTTATTTTTGACACGTAGTTGTTTAGCAAACATTTTAGTAGAGCTAAGCATTTATAACCATTTAAAGACGTTGTTGGGTTAGGTTAGGTCAGAATTGTACCAATGCGCATAGCACCTCATCTATACAGAGAGTAGAGAGTGCAGTGCGATGAGCGATCGGAGACGGACGTGTCACATTGCACAGTTGGAATTACGTAATTCGCGAATAGCGCGGCTTTAGCCGCTGCCCGGACTTTTGCTATGGGTACTCAACAACTCGTAGTGAACGAACTGTTGGCGTTTGTTCAAAATGCCGTCAACCAAGGAGCAATGACTGACGTTAGCATCGTGCAGATCTGCAAAACCAGCTTCACAGAGGATGAGATTTGCAGTGGCAAGGTGCTACTTTACCAGTCTGCGGGCAAGGCCGAGCAGATGCCGTCCCGCCGGAGGGATGGGGGAGCGAAAAGTCTGCAGGATATTATCTCGGTGTTCAGGGTGGCCCTACCGGATGATATGCCTGCGTTTGTGGCGATGCAGCTGGATAAGCTGCCTCCGGTCAGTTTCGACCACGTCGACGTTACCAGGCTGTTGAAGAATATTGTAGCCCTAAAAGCAAGCCTGGCTGAGATTGCAGAAAAATTTGATGCGTCGCAGATAACTATTACCGAGATGCGCAATGAAATTACCTGCTTGCGTAAGTCTGTCCCGGTAATTAGGTCATCGGCTGATGCATCAATTTCAAATGACAATGAACAAACTTGTGTCGATACGTCGGTCTCAAGTTTCGCGCCCGCGCTGACTCAGCTTGAGAAGCCAGCGCCTCGCTCGCCGCGTGCTGCCCCGCGCGCCGCCGCCCCGCGCCCCGCGCCCCCCCCCCCCCCCCCCCCCCCACGCCCCCCGCGCGAGTCGAGCCCCCCCGCCCCCGCCACCCCGCCGGCTGCCCGCAGCTACGCTGACGCAGCCGGCAAGGCCGCTGAACTTAGGCGGCCTGGAGCGCCTGTTAAGGCGTCGAAGAAGAGAGCTCCAGCTTCCGTGAAGGAGCTCCCTCGTACCGGTGTGGATAAGGAGGGATTCACATTGGTGCAGCACAGCAAACCACGCAGGAAGCCTCATAAGACTCGGTGTGGTACTGCAGTAACGGACCCGAGTTCCGAGCTGCGGGCAGCTATGCCGAACACGGCGCTCTACGTGTCTCGCCTGCACCACTCTACCACGCGAGACGACGTGGTGGAGTACGTCCGTCAGAAGGTTGGATGCAGTCTGACGGTGTTCCAGCTGCGGTCGCTTCGCTACGTGCACTTCAGTTCGTTTGTAGTGCGCGTGCCGCGGTTTATGCTGGGAACCGTCGAGTGTCCTGACTTCTGGCCGAATGGTGTCGTGTTTCGGCGGTTTCGGGGCAACCTACCGACAGCCGCGACCATCACGCCAAGTTTGGCAAAACAGAACCACGTTGTTTTGTCACCTCGGTGTTAGTTTTAAGTTTTATATTTTTATGTATGTTAGTCTATAAGGTATTTGTAACTATGGGCCTCGTTGCCTGAAATAAAATTTATTATTATTATTATTATGTGTATGTCTTTACCATTCACGGGACTATGGGAGTCCCGGACCTTTGGAAGGCGTACATGGAGCCGAAGCCAACACGCAGAGGCCCTTTAGACAAGTTTAATTTAGTAAAGTGATGGGACACCAACCGGCGATTGTCCCTGAGTTCAAACTATGGAAGTATGCTCCCACGGACAACCGATGGTTAGTGTAGGACTATTTAAGAAGGATGGAAACATTAATAATGGGCTCTATGTATGAACTGATATGGATTGGTGAACTAGGCTATTGATGAAACTACGGCGCCTGCCTGGCCAATGCTAATTACTTTGGTTGAAATGGCAGGCGGTGACTCGCCAACTCAATGGAATGGGCCTCCCGAAATAGCCGCATATATATAGCAGCAGGGAGGTAACAGTTCCAGAGGGGCTAAGGGTGGAGAGGTGCTTCTGGACTTTAAACGACCATAAGGTGCCCACTCACCACTTATGCAACACATCCACCCTTCGAGCATATAGCTCTTGCGACTCCACTCTGACCGGCCAATAAAGGCAAGCCAGAGGTGAGGGTCTGTTCCTCGTCATTATTCACTCCAGCCGGCCGGTGAAGGCAAGCGTGAGGTGAGGAACAGGACCTACCCTCGGGAGCATTCAGGTCCGTGGTGTCGCCACTCACCAACAGCTCGCAATGCGGAGGTCTGGCGATCTGATCATTATAAAAATGCTTTTAATTGGTCTTAAGTATCTTATTTCTGTATTGCCAATTAATCGACACATTCGACGAAAAGATAAATGGCGTATTGAAAGAAATATCATGTAGGTAATTATTTAACAGTTTGCCAAAACATTCAGTTGCGAAAACTTTAAGTCCAGTCTATTTGGCAAAACATCGCCAAATGGTCATCAACCGAAACGAAAATGTGGTACAAATTGTTTGGAAGATGATACTTTACTATACAATTTTCGCCGATTTACTAGTAAAGCCAACGACAGACGACGGACAGTCCAAACTCTAAGTAGGTAGGAAAAAAACCTGATCCACGAAACCATGATTTCCATCCAAAGCGCCAGTTGTCAGTCACCTTGTCATTGTAGAATTATCGCCTCTATTTACTTGAATTAAGTTTCACTATGCCAATGATTGGTAGGGTGCCAACAAAAGGGCCAGTTCCCCATGATTTCCGCAAACAATTTTCTTGACCGTCAGAACTTTATTTTTGTTTAAGCATCGCTTGGTTTACCTGCACCGTATGGTCCAGGGTTTGTCGACGTAGTAGATGTGCAGCGACACGACTCCGTAGGCGGCAGCCCACTCCAGCAGACAGTTTGGCGCGAAGGGGATGGTGATCTGTATAGAATAGAATGGAATGGAATAGAAAAACGTTTATTCGATGTAGTGTTGTGAATTACTAAAAATGTCCTCGTTAATAACAAGCGCATGTACTGACCCTGCCTACGAAGCTAGTGGACCCGTATTCAAATCCCGGTATTGGCAGATATCTTTTTTACTATTAATTTAAGTATGTATTTCTCTAAAGTACACAAAGTAGATGCAAGCCTAGAGCTGGTTGGGACAAGGTCAATGTGTGTGACATTGTCCCCTGATATTTATTTATTTGAGTAGAGATCATAGGGTACTTCTTATCCTAGAAAATCGAACAGTTCCTGAGTGAAAGCGATAAACGACTTCTACGCAGCGGGCTAAAGCTAATATTAAGTTATTAACGTTGACAGATGTTCAATGATCGTAAAAGCAAAGTTAAAAGTCAACCCGCAACAAATATTTAAGTTACATTGGGATCAAAGTAACTAGAGGTGAGTGAGTCCAATATTTGAGAGTGATATCCCACTAATATTATACCTTTAATGCGAATGTTTGTGTGTGCCAGTTTGTTACTCCTTCACGGTGTAACGGCTGGACTGATTTGGATGAAATTTGGAATGAAGATAGCTTATTCCCTGGATTACAGGCAACGGACAGGCTATTTATTACATACATACATACATAAACTCACGCCTTCATACCCAGAGTGGGGTAGGGAGAGCTACAGAATTACCAACAAGTCTTAAAACTTCTTGATAATTCTGTAACCACATTTTGCACAAGTAGGCTAAGATGTTTCCCAGTGTATTAGTGACAGGTGGCAAGCCCATCGCCTAACAGTACTGCAAGCCTTTATTCCCTTAGTCGCCTCT
This sequence comes from Acleris emargana, assembly GCA_927399475.2. Taxonomy (NCBI): domain Eukaryota; kingdom Metazoa; phylum Arthropoda; class Insecta; order Lepidoptera; family Tortricidae; genus Acleris; species Acleris emargana. Next base: position 14,661,741 of record OV656852.1, read on the forward strand.
TACGACATCCACGGGAAGACATAGAGTGGCACTATTCTAACCCGGCAACCGGTGTAATAACGATAATCGAAATCTACTCGAAGTCGCGGGCTGCTAGTGTTGTATATACATATAACAATGCGGTCGCTATGGTAACGCGCGCTCCACTCACACCGCGCCGCTTACCGCCTGCCTGAGACACCCTTCTTGAAACCGTGACTGACTTATCGCGCAGGGTCATGGTACGTGGTGCGCATTATACTTGCCTCGGCGCTTTTCTTCGGCGCGGGCGGCGCCTCGAACCAGCCGCGGCCCTGCTGCCGCGCCAGCCGGCCGAACACCTGGAAGCCGGTGCCCACCAGCTCGCCGCCGCTCACCAGCGCGAACCACGGCAGGGACTCCTCGCACTTCATCTCCGGCGTCATGTTGTAGTAGTAGTGGGTGCCTGGTGAACACTTATTTTTAGCATCTCAAGGGCTTGGGCAAGATAATTGGTAGTTTTGACGGTAATACGGTTTAATTAGGGAACACCTTGATATTATGTTTTTCACCTCAGCAGCTCAAACAAGCAGGTTTTGCTGCTTAAAAACAGTGAGCAAAATTCAATTTTGCTGCGAGCGAGAGGCAAAGTAGCTTTTTAATTATTTTTTTTAAATGCCGTGAGCAGTGCTGGGGCTACTCACAACATTCGAAAAAATTGAACTTCACTTTGTTCTGTCACTTTCACTTCGATAGGAAAAAAGCGAGAGATAGAACAACTTGATTCGAAGTTCGATTTTCAAATTCCACACATAGTAGGCCCAAAAAGAAACGCACGTTCGGATGCACACATAACCGTAAAATTGCAAATAAAACTATCTGTTAAAGTTTGAAATGTGTTTATTATAACTATTTTATACAGTAGGTACAATCATTTTTTTTATTTAATGTTTTGAAGACAAAATTAATGAAAAATAAGAAGTTTATCATGTATCTACATAATTTTGTTATCGTTTTAACAATCTTTAATTTCGTGACATAAACCGCGGGGGCAGTTTCAGAACGCATTTCAAAAATAGCGGGATTATTGTAGCCAATAGCCATAGACAAGGCCTAGTTAGGTTTTTTTTAAAGCCACAGTCTACATAAAGCTGTATAAAGTTGTGTTTGCACTACGGCATTATCAAGTTGAGTGACAGGTTTTATCTGTTTCATGTTTATTTTTTCCACTTTTTATTTTATTAGTATTTTGCAAAAATGCTTGTGATTGATGCATATGCGATCGTGTCGTAATTTAGTCGTGTATTCACCAAATGGTCACAACGGAAGACCTGCGTTGGCCCTACCAGCTTCACGCTGTGTTGTTCTCGCTGCTGAGGTGAAAAGTTGTATGTCTCACACGAGACCAAAGTTTTTTACGTCTCGTATCTTTGAATCCCTCGCTACGCTCAGGATTCTAACCTAGAATCACTCGCTACGCTCGTGATTCAATAATAGAATCCTTCGCTTACTCGGGATTCAAAATCATCACTCGCAGCAAAAACCAACTTTGCTCTCTTGTTGAACAAATAACTATTTTTTCTCGTATGTTCGTTTGTCCGAATTTTTTTTTTTCGAAAGCTATGGTTTACTAGAGTTATTTATTCAGATTAAATGTTTATTTGAATTGCTATATCGTCGGTGATACTTCAAAACCGCGTAACTAACAAATTTATGATAGAGCATCAGACTTATTAAAAAGGTGCATTTTGCTCCTTATTTAAAATGTTACTTACCTACGCGGTTTTGCAGTTTCACCGACGATATGTCAGGTTTAATTAATAAACAATTTCAAAAGATAAAGTCTTCTATCAACACATGCATTCGGAATTATGAAGATTCGGAATTGTTGACTCTGAGATTAACCATGACCTGGCTTAAGGTATCATCTCGTAATCGTAAGGTAGGTACTCTTTTTTACCGGTGAGGAAACCTACAGATTTGAGCATCTTAGTATACCCAAAAGGGCCCGAAGGGCTGCCTGATCAGCTCACCCATATTAGGGATGCAGTTCTGCTTCTTGAAGGCGGTGCTGTTGAGCTCGGCCTCGGTGCTGGGGATGCGCAGGAGCCTGGTGTCCGCGCCGCGCACCCACACGCCGCCGTCCTGCAGAGTGGCGCCGTTCTCCAGCGTCGGGCCTGCGCCGGCCTTCAGGGACTCTTCGAAAACACACTTGTTTAATACGACCAGGTTTAACACATAACATAGCATAGGTTTAAGTTTTTAGAGTTGTTGGTAATTAGCCGTGTGGTTGCCGGCTTAGAATTGTGCCACTCCATGTCTTCCCGTGGAAGTCGTAAGAGGCCACTAAGGGAATAAAGGCTTGTAGTACTGTTAGGCGATGGGCTTGCTACCTGTCACTAATACACTGGTAAACATCTTAGCCTAATTGTGCAAATTGTGGTTACAGAGTTATCAACCAGAGTTTGGAGTTGTTGGTAATTCTGTAGCTCTGCCTACCCTACCCCACTCTGGGAATGAAGGCGTGAAGGTATGTATGTGTATGTATGTGGTAATTCTGTAGCTCTGCCTACCCCACTCTGGGAATGAAGGCGTGAGTTTATGTATGTACTTACCTATGTTTAACACATTTGGCTATTTTTACCTATTAGTAGAAAATGCGTTTTGCGTTGGGGCGAAAGGTTATGCCATGGCGATCAATAGGCCCATAGTTACAAGTACAAAAAAACTTTGAAAATTTGTATTAAAATTCAGGCTTGTCAAAATGGACCTTATTGCAACAAAATAAGCATATTATCTAAAATAGTACCCTCGGTGCGCGAGTCCGACTCGCACTTGACCTTTTTTTTTATAAGAGCGGGAAGCAAACGATCATGTTCTAGATCTGAACCGGGACCGCTAGCTTCGTAGGCAGGGTCACTACCAACGTTGGCAGGCCTCAAACTTCTCCAGCAAATTGAACTGAAGATTTAATAATAGCTGCGAGCATCTCTATATGCGAGTAACACAGGACCGATCGTTGTAAGTATCTTTGGGAGTTGTCAAAGTCGATATTTTGTAAAATAATGGTACGTTAAAAGTATTTCTTCGATTTGTACTAATGCACAATTTTCAAGAAATTGTTATGACTGAAAATTTCCATATAAAATACGATAACGTTTCTCTCCCCTTTTACCTAGTTTTACGATTTAAATATGTTGTAGGTAAATATTTAAAAAACTAGGTCAAGTATACGTTTTCCTTTCCAGGAAATTATTTCTAAAAACAGAACTACAACATAGGTACGGTCGGCCTTATTAGTAGCTGAACACTTTAGTGCTTTGTCACATTAACGTCATGTTTGAACTGCTGCACTAAACGGAACCGGACTCGATTTAGGGGGTGAGAAACGTTATCGCCCGAAGCAAAATTTGCGTGGATTTTTTGACATAAACGCGATTAAAGAGTCGGTTTACAATCCTCTTAAGATTTGACTTGGAATGATGACAATTAGGTAGGAACCTAAGCGTTTCCCTGCCTGTACCTTCCGAGACGAAGAACTGCGTGATCGTCCAGTAGTCCCGGCAGGGCTCGCCCTCCGCCGCCGGCGCGCGCCACTTGACGAAATTCTTTTCAGGCTTCACGGCCAACGACTCGTATTCTTCTACAGGTAGCTGGAACCAATAGTTTTGAATGTTATTAAAATTAAGCACAAGTTTTTTTTTTAATGGCATGGAAAGGCAAACGAGCACACAGGCCACCTGACGGTAAGTGGAAACTGTGACCCATAGACATTCGCATTCACAAGACTGCAATGCAATCCTAAGACTGCAAATGCGTTGCCAACCCTGAGCACTAAGATGGAATGCCTCTATGCTAGTCATTTCACCGGCGGTCTTATCCCCAAACCGGAACACAACAGTGCAAACACTGCTGCTTGGCGGTAGGTTAATGGATAAGATGGTGGTACCAACCCGGACGGACAAGATCCTCCCACAAGTAAAATATGTTTTGTATAGTATGTTTTGTCTAATAACGCATTCACTGCCACCGATGCATATATGCGTTCAGTGTCATACAAGTTTGTTCCTAGGTCACGCCCCTTGGCAGTGAATGCGTTAACAATGCGGTAAATTTTTATAAACGCGCAATATAGCTAAAGTGTGCTTGAAATATGCTCAGTCCTTATCTGTCATTATGACATTAAAATTTTATGACAGAAAGGGACAAATAATACTTTGAAGAAAATAGGATTATTTTGGGTTTATGAATAAGATGGCATTTCTATTTGCTCTTCGTCACATTAACATAAAATATTCGGGTACCATCTCACACATATTGACGTAGTCCCAAACCTTTGTGTACTAAAAACCTATACAGGGTGTAAGGGACGGCTCACCGAAAACTGAAACCATAGCTTCAGACCATTGTACTGAACTGAAATCCAGTGGAATTTTTTCCGGAAAAACGAAAAATTTCTTGTTTTTTTTTCCATGTTTTTGCATATAAACCTTATAGTACCCTGTATAGGTATATACAGGGTGTAAGAGACGGCTCACCGAAAACTGAAACCATAGCTTCAGACCATTGCACCCAACTGGTGGAAATTTTCCCGGGAAAACGAAAATTTTCTCGTTTTTTACGTGAAAATGCCGTTTTCAGTTTTTTTTACATAATGAGCTTTAGTATGTCATAATATGTTGTCCTAGATAGGTTTATATGCAAAAACATGGAAAAAAAAACAAGAAATTTTTCGTTTTTCCGGGAAAATTTCCACTGAATTTCAGTTCAGTACAATGGTCTGAAGCTATGGTTTCAGTTTTCGGTGAGCCGTCCCTTACACCCTGTATACATAAGTACATACTCGTACATACTTCACATAATAGGATGTATTTGTAAAGAAAATAGTACTATCAGCCCAATGGAACCCTAAACCACGATAGAACGGTGTCACAGTGACATTATAAAACAATTTGCTTGACACTTCTTACGATTTGAATCATTACGTCACTGTGACACGGTTCTAAGGTGGGTCAGGGTTCTAATGGGCTGATAGTACATACTAAAATACCTACAGAGACAACATTCAAGACTTAGGATAGGAACAAATAGTTTTGATCATCACGCAAAGATTTGCATTGACGTACAACAATACATTCATCTTTAGGTATGCATATTATCCTATTAATATAATTTGACTATTGTCTGTTTTATATTGCTTTATCGTTTTACTAAAATTGCCGGAGATCAAAGTAGCCTTTGACTTGCGAGTCGTGTAGGCCCGGACAATCCAAGAAGGGATGTGCTCGGAAAAAATCCTTGCGAATTTCGTATCAACAGTCGTTGATCTCGACATTTCTCCGGAGGTGCATAAGTGCACAGAACTGTCTGTGCATAATTGTGTACATACATTTGCACTCGACGGAACATCGCGCTATGTAAATGATTGGGCCCTTACTTAATCAATGCATTCTTTATTAAGTACCTACTCTGGCTGTAAGTAAGATCGCCATCAAATCGATAAGAGCCAAACGCAAACTGTTAAACGCATCACAAGATCATCTTTATGAGATCGGTAATGACTGTTGCATGCGACTCTGTCCGCGTAGAACTGCGTAGAGCTCCGTCGTTTATCGATATGCAGCCGTTTTTTCGTAAAAGACTAACAAACCGAGAGACAAAAAGACAGAGTTACTATAACATTTCTAATATTAGAATGACGCTAACAACAGCTAAGCTAAGTCTCAAAAGTCACAAATTAACAACACTGAATAACGCCTATGTAAGGTTTTATAAGTGCACCTACACAAATATTTCGTTAATTACTGTTCATCGTTCACATAATCTTTGCTTTCCCCATTTATTAAGGGACAATGCAGTTTTTTTTTCCAAATCGGATAAATAACACTACTTAACATCTGCTAGTAATAAAATAAAATCGTAAGTAAATTGGAAAATCTGATTTGTTTAAATCTAACGTGGGCTACTACTAATTCAAGGGTTCAATTATACTCGATAAAACCATATTGCTTTTGTCATTACTGTGCCCCAGCATAGTTTTATTAATCGTTGATGTCCTACGGGGACCAAGGGATTCATAACCACAGCCAGTTCATTCGTTTTAGGCAAATTCCGAACACCAAATAATTCCCTCGGTAGTTCGAACAGAAAGTTCTGGAATGCTATCCCGTTAGTCCTACGCATTGGACGATAGACCCTGTTGACGCTCATTCAGTAAATTAGATAAACGAGCGAGTTGAGTGGCGAAGAGATTGCCGGCCGACACTGTGAGTAGGAAAACAAAATAGGAATGATCTTGACCAAAGACCCCTCGGTCTTAGATATCATACTGGCACAATAGGTATATACCATCTTGTTTTTGCAGGAGAGAAAATCCTATTACGAGTTTATAGGTATTTAATGTACATTAAGTATCTGTAACATTTTGGTTTTATAAAGTCAATGTTTGGCTGTTTGTGTCCCAATTGCGTCTACACGGATTTGGAAAAGAACAACTAATAATTAATTTTCTTATAGCTTTAAACCACCATCTACCATTAAAAAAAATACTGTCTCTAATAGGAGGATTGTTTAGCACCGTTTAAATCGCGTAGCTTTAAAAAGTAGTAGGCTGAGAAGTTGTACTTGTGGGTGTGAAAGAAGTAAGAGTAGCACTGGTCCTCAGACTCTAATCAGGAGATATACACTGTGAGTTGGCCCAACAATAGCGTTGCTACTAAGACAGACTTGAAGAAGTACAATGTGACGACCCTGATCTGGAGGTATTCTCCGCTAGCTGAGCTGCCCTGGCCATAAAGGCGACTCATTCATTTGGCGCCCTTAATTATAATTATATATTTTTTTAAACCGGCCAAGTGCCAATAGAACTCGCGCACGTACGCTCCCGTACCACGCCGAATAAAACACGTTTCTTGTATGGGGACTCCCTTTTATTTTTAACTTTAAGTAAAAAAAAATCGCGGCTATAGTAGGTACCTATATCGCTCTACACTTTGTGAAAATTTCAAGTTTGAAGCTATTACTTAATTTATTATTGATTTGGTACCATAGGTGACTCGCTACCCCCATCTAAAGCCGGCCCTGGCCGCTTACATTGCTACTCCGAAAGATCTTAGAGAACTCATTTGTTGCTTGCATTCACTTCAGATTAGCGTTGCTGTTACAACAGATCATGAAGAGTTCTATTCAAGAGACTTACCGAGAGCTGCAGGCCGGCGACGAAGCCCCCCTCGTCGTAAAGCGGGCAGACGCCGCGGCCCGGGGGGCAGTACATCTTCAGCGCGGGTAGGGCTCCCGCGGGCCGCTCCGTGCGCCGCCAGCCCTCGGCCTCCACCTCGCTCACACTGCGAGGGATTTTGAAGAAGTGCTCGGTGTCTGCCAGGGCGTCGGACCAGCCGAATTTAACTAGGAAGACGTTTTTAATTAAAACATGATTTCAGAATTTTCAGATAGGTATGGAATAGTTAAATGACGAGATGGTTAGTGTTTTGTTTCTCAGCCGACACAAATCAGCAAAATGTACGTATATTCGTGTTTCACTTGCAGAATCTTGGTGCCTAGCCATTTTTTCATTTCTATCGCACAAAATGTACAGTCAACAGCACAAATAAGTGATCATTTCTGTACCTTGTCGCTTTCAATCCTTTCACAATTTTGTATAACATTTCAAACTCAACGTTAAAGTGACAAGGTACATAAATAATCACTTATTTATGCTGTTGAATGTACCTATGGGATGACATTCTCGGGCGTTGCGATAAACCACGTGGTCAACTGTCATCCCATACATTTTGAGCGGTAGAATAGAAATACGTTAGTAGCGTTTGCATCTTTTCTGGGGATCTCTGGTCCTAATGAGATGACGTATTAAACGCTACATAACTCAAGTTTGAGATATGTGGTCTGTCTTTGCGACATGGTTCCACGTTGTTACGTGTAGGTAACGCATTAGGTTCATCATCATCATCATCAGCCTATATTAGTCCACTTCTGGACATAGGCCTCCCCTATGAGCTCCATAGCGCCCTGCCTTACCTTGCCGCATCCAGCATCTGCCTGCAGTCTTTCGCAGATCGTCAACCCACTTGGCCAGAGGGCGTCCTACTCTACGTTTGCCGAGACGCGGTCTCCACTCAAGAACAGGTTATCGGTTCTTCGCGAGATATGGCCGGCCCACTACCACTTCAGCGTGCTTGCTGATCTTTGAGCTATGTCGATAACTTTGGTTCTCTGTCGGATGTATTCGTTACGAATCCTATCCTTCAGAGAAAGTCCGCGCATAGCTCTTTTCATAGCTCGCTGAGTGAATGAACTGGTGGACCAGCCCTACCGTGAGTGTCCACGTCTCAGCTCCGTAGATTATAACGGGTAGGACGCACTGATTGAAAACTGACTGGTGACGAAAAGAATAGGTCAATAAATGACGTAACGTATTTTACTTGCTTTGCTGCCCATGTGGGCCTGAGCACATTTCCCATTACGTGATCGTGGGATCATTTGCCTTTTTTATGGGAAAGATAAGGTTCATATCATATGGTAAGTGGGATCCGAGATCCATAGAAATTTGCGATCTCGAGACTACAATCCCAAGACAAAGGCAGCAAATTCATTGCCAACCCTGAGGACTGAGGTAGAATGCCTCTATGCTAGTAATATATTATCCTTAATAAGTTGTCTTATCCCCACTCCCGAGCACAACAAAGCGCATACGGCTGTTTGACGGTACGTTAGAGAATAAGATGGTGGTAGCGATCCGGACGGACCCGCCACAAGGTCTACCACCACCCTCCCCAAAGTTAAAAATCCGGCCAAGTGCGAGTCGGACTCGCGCACGAAGGGTTTAAGGGGAGCCCCCCGTTTAAATATTTATTTTATTCTGTTTTAGTGAAAATTTTAACTGTCTAGTTATGAGCCGTGACGGCTCGTGAGATACAGCCTGGTGACAGACAGACGGACAGCAGAGTCTTAGTAATAGGGTCCCGTATTCACCCTTTGGGTACGGAACCCTAAAAATGAAATCATAATGGTGGGTTACCTTGAAACCAAACACAGCTAAAAACAAACAAAAAACCTCACAAACACAAACAAAACAAATCTGCCAATCACAAATTCTGCTTTTTTTGGTTGAGAGATTTTGGTCGAGACCTTACCTATTGAAATTTTCTATGAGACAGCTGGTTTTTTTTTCGTTATTTCTGAGCTGTACCCATAGTGAAAGTTGTTCATATTCGTGGGTAGAACACCGAAGTGATCATTTGTATTACCATTTAGAGTTCACCCTGTATATAAAACCTTAATAACCTTTAAAATATCATGCCTATCGCTCTACTCTGTAGATATCATAACTGCATAATAGGTAACATACCAAACGCCTTAATCGTCATCTCGTAACCATCGGGCACAGGGCCGTCGCCGTAACCCACCACAATGGTTTTGTTTACCACCATTGTACTGCAAACTGCTTCCAGTGCAAGGCTCGGGTGAGAAACACGACTAATTAGTGAATATTCATACGACATTGTATTTGGTAAAGGTTTGTCCATAACTTCCGAAAGTCAAATTTTGTTAGTTGCAGAATTTCCATGTTTTTTTTCCCACACACACTCGTTATAGTTAGGTCAAAAAAGGAAGGTAGTTTAGGTTGTTAGTTATAGCGCACAGAATTAGAAATATTAATTTCTGGAATGGTTAAAATATGTCAGGGAAAAACGAGCCTGTGAAAAAATACGACTGTGAAAAATTAAGATCGGGAAAAAATGGGAATGGAAATTTAGCAGCCAATAAAATTTGTCTTCTGACATGCGTTGACCTGCTCGCGATCTACCTCTGTACTTGAGAAAGCGACACACATACCCTTAAGTTATTCTTACGTTTACAAAATAGTAGCTGCAGACTTACCTCGCAAGCCATCGTATTCTATACCTGTAACAAAAAAATTATGATAAATAACTAAATCTATCTATATGTAGGTATATATAACAAGTGTAACGAAAAGCAAGCTTTAAAAAAACCCAACTCCTGTTTGGACAATAATAATAAAATAATAATAAATAAATATCAGGGGACAATGTCACACCAATTGACCTAGTCCCAATTTAAGCTCTAGGCTTGTATTATGGGTACTAGACAACGATATAAATACTTATATAGAGAAATATATACTTAAATACATAGTAAACATGTATGTTTTATTTCGCCAATTACACATTTAAATAATTTTAATTTAGCCTATGACACTAGTGGTTAATACGAATCTAACCACGTATAACTTATTAAAGTCGGTTTAGCTGTTTAGTAGTTACGAGCGGACATTTAGTCGAACGTGTATATAAGTCAAACACATAACACTCCTTTCGGGATTTGCCGCAGTCAGGTAAAAATGAACCCCTATTTCTCCTGGTCACGCATGACATGAGAATGGCTGAACCGATTTGGCTGATTTCTTTTTTGTTGTGTTCTTTGTACAACAAAGACAAGGACAAGGACAAGGTTTGAATGGAAGAAAATAGTTGAAAAATCCACCGTGAATATATTCTCACACAACCAGACCCAGTGACAAACTACTTGTACTACGTACTAGATAATGATAAACTTACAAAACAGCTACCTACTACGGAACAAATCGTCGGTGAAACTGAAAAACCGCGTAAGTAACATTTAAAATAAGGAGCAAAATACACCTTTTTAATAAGATATTAAAGTTTATTTTGCTCTATCATAAATTTCTTTGTTACGGGGGTTTGCAGTATCACCGACGAAGGCCAAGTCGCGCTCATCACAACAAAAATGCCCTTACCGGGAATCGAACCCAGGACTGCTAGCTTCGTTGGCAGGAACACTGCGAACTAGGGTAACTATCTATGGAGTACTTAATATGTACTTGGAAGAAAATCGCTAATGGTTCTTGGTATAAAAAAAAAACAGTAAGGAAGAAAAAAGAAACGAAGGTATTTCCTTATCCCTTACTTCACACTGCCCAGTGAATCGTTAAATTTGGTGTTTTTGCTCACTGTTGTTATTACTACCTGGTAAACGCTTCATTGATTGATCAGATTAAACCAGAGAGAGTATACATACAAAATCTGTACTTTTGGACTCAGATCTGTTTAGGCTCGATCTGCAAGTCATTCAAAGTGCAAGGTTAAGTTCCTTCGTATAAGCTTAGAAGATGTGTGTTGTAATATTGCAACGTGTATTATGACTATATTCTCTCTATCTATTGTTTTTTACAATAAGTCAACATAATACCGGCCTTTACACGCGCCGTTTCATTTTTCGTTGCGAACCGTTTCCCGCGGTCCGAACTTTACGTACTAAAATGTTTCAAAAACTTGAAGAATATTATATTACGTTAACTTCAACTGAAATGCTAGCCTTGCCTAGTACGAGTCTCTATTTATATTATATTTATCTATGAGGCTTAGAGTTAGTACAGTCAGCTGCAGAGAAAAGGATACCCCGAGGCCCCCTCCTGGTAAGGATTGTTTTTTTTCGAAAACCTGTGGTTAGATTTAAATGATTTTGAGTTTATGGGTAGACAATAGTAAAATCTTCAATTCACCGAAACATCTTATAAAATTAACCACAGGTTTTTGAAAAAAATCGATCCTTACCAGGGGGGGGGGGGGGGGTATCTTTTTCTCTGCAGCTGACTGTACTATCTATACTATTTAGGTATTTCAAAAACGTTTGTTTTTACTTTTTACATATTTTGAACATTCACTCGTAATTCCCGCCACCCACATTGGTCCTTCGACCCGGATAATAAAATAATAATGATGATTCGTAAAGGATTTTTCTACCTTCCTAAATTTGGCCGTCCTTACTAGAAATTGAATATGAATGAAAAACAGGAAACTATGAAATGTAACTCGTATTTTATAGAACTCGCCGGACTGATTATTAACCGGTGAGTATAAGTTGCCCGTCAGAGCGTACAAACAACATTTAATTGCGTGCATTCTCAATTAGGTAGCTTAACCCTTGGAGTGAGCCCGCTTGTATGACTCACCGTTCGACAGAGACCCATCCTTAAGAAAATAACACCTCTGGATATAATGATGATGATATTTTATGGGTTCCGTGCCCGAAGGGAGCCCAACGGGACCCTATTTATATGGCTACGCTAAGCTGTCCGTCTGTCCGTCCGTCTTTGAACCGTAATACCTGTTGTTTTTTTTTTCAGCATAATATGTGCTACGGCGGATTTATTGACAAAAACAAGTGAAGTAAAAACGGGGTCCGCATACAAGAAACGTTTGTTTTCAACGTACTTTTATTTTTGTTGTGTCGTTACAATGGTAAAACATACAAGCGTCAAATTTGGTTTGGTCATCGCACAAACCCTGAAGAAAAACAACAATAACTAAAAATTGGTCAAGGATGAGTTACGCTCGCGCTAATTCGATTCGAAATCGAATAAAAAATTGGAATGTAATAAAGAAAGGCCGAATCTTAAGTACCCGAAACTGACGTGCATGACTAGATGAATGAATGTGATGAAGCGAGAGAGATTTGTCAGGATCGTACCTGATGGAAAGAAGGGTAATCTGCCTACCCCTCTGGGAAACAGGCGTGATTTAATGTATGTATTAAATATCTACTATACGGCGGCACTTAACCCTCCTCGGTGCGAGAGTTCAACTCGCGCTTGAACGGTTTTAGATTTACACATTTAACTGGTGTGTTATACTGGTTAGGGTTATTTCAGGTATCGACAGAAACCAGAAACGATTTAAATAATTTCCGAAGGAAGTACGCGCTGTAGGTAGTAGGTATGTGGCTGTAATAAAATTGTTATCGCGAAAGTATTGACGAAAAAGAAACGGCTAACGCCTTATTTAATGAGTAATATTAGGCATTCCATCTTAGTCCTCGGGGTTGGCAACGCATTTGCAGTCTTGTGAATGCGAATGTCTATGGGTCACAGTTTCCACTTACCATCAGGTGGCCTGTGTGCTCGTTTGCCTTCCCATGTTTAAAAAAAAAAAAAAAAAAGATTATTGTGAGCGCATCAGTCGCCAACAAACTAACACACAATTTGGCGACATTTAGATTAAGGTACTATTTAAAAAAACATAATTACAACATAAAAAACTTAATAAACTTAAATTTTCACTATAAGTAAAGGTAACTATCTACTGAACACTTTTAATGGGTCCAAAGACACAGGCTCAGCCTAGTTTGGGGTTAACTGGATATTGATAATTGTTTCTTAAATAAATATTTTCATATTTCTCATTTTCATTTCCCTTCAACTTATATTATAACCGTTCAAGAAAAGTGACATTTTACACCAAACCACGTACTTACTTACTTATTCAGCTAATCGAACATACAAGCTTTTCAAAAATTACATAAGCAAGCATGCAAAATTTCTAATGAATCTGGCTACTTGCGAAGTAGTGTAAAGTGTAAATTAGTTACAAAGTTACGTGTGTTAAAAACACAAATAAAAGGCTAACAGGTAGCCCTGCGCATTGTACTTACCACGAACCAGTGAGATAACTCCCGTCACGAAGAGTAAAGTCCGCATTTTCAAAACAAATGTAAATTGAATTACCCGAATAGGTACTGTCGCAGAGCACGAGTGTCGACCGTCGATCACAATTCACAATGGCATTGCGCACTGGCATTGAGCGATCCAATTTGTAACTTTATAACGTCTTCCTAGCAGCTACGGCTTAGCCCATTAGGCTCGAAAATTGTCTCAAAGGTATCTTTCTTTACTTATTTTTAGGGTTCCGTAGTCCGTAGTCACGATACAGGGTGGGAAGGAGAATACCGACAGATTTTAACCATGGATTCCTGTTGGTGTTACGAGTAAATAATTTTACATCTCGAAAATTAGGCTTTATCAAGCCATACTTGTATTCCTTTTTTTGTCCAAATAGGCGCTAGAATCGTTGGTTTCAATCTGTCGGTAAACTCATTCCCACCCATATTGTTTTTTTTTCGCCATGTCAGTCCGCCCGTCCGTCCGCAACCTAGGTATATCAGAGACTCTTAAAACTAGAAAGCTGTAATTTAACGAATTTAGCATGAATATACATAATAGTCACGCCAAAAAAGTGTTCATATATTATAGAGTTTTGTACTTAATGTCAAAAAGCCAACACAAGATAAAACTTTGTGTTAGATTTAAAAACGTTACGATTGTTACCTACTTAGGTACTTATTTATTAGTATATGCATACACTCCATAGGTACGCGGATTCTGCCGGAATGATTAGATACGTAGGTACAGTCGATTTCATAAATACGTATGGTTACACTTTAGTACCTGGTCGATTAAAGGGACAAGGTACTAAAGTGCACACGTATTTATGAAATCGACTGTACTACGTTGGTTGGTGTGTAGGTTTATTAGGGCTGAGATTATACAGGGTAAAACGTGAAGCCTTACCTATTGCTATTGACGCGTAATTCCGTATTGTCACCGTTTTAGGTGCTCATATTTACTTACAGCACAACACACAGTACAAATCAAAAGCAATATTGTTTTACCGCGTTGAATAGAGGCCACGCTCAGCTTACGTTAGCATTTGTAAACATTAATTAATTTTATTAGTTTAATTTGCTACTACTGTCTCTACATGTGAAATCCTTTAATTGGTTTTGTTCTTCCTATTCTTGTTCCATATGTTGTATTTGTAACTGTTAGATTTCCTATCAATAAATAAATAAATAAACAATAGCAACAATAGTGTAACAATAATTTTCGATCATGAACGCGTCGCAAAGTGTTATTGATAAACATAACCGTAATTATTGAACTTCCTTCTCGACAGAGTACATTGACGATAAAAGTGAGTTATCTTGGGAAACATTGTAACGGCAACATACCTACATATTTTACATACATACATACATAAACTCACGCCTTCATTCCCAGAGTGGGGTAGGCAGAGCTAAAGAATTACCAACAAGTCTTAAAACTTCTTGATAATTCTGTAACTACATTTTGCACAAGTAGGCTAAGATGTTTCCCAGTGTATTAGTGACAGGTGGCAAGCCCGTCGCCTAACAGTACTACAAGCCTTTATTCCCTTAGTCGCCTCTTACGACATCCACGGGAAGACATGGAGTGGCACTATTCTAACCCGGCAACCACACTAATTTTCCAACAATATAACGTAGTTGAAATGCGTAAATAGTGTTCATGATGAATATATGTACTGATGTACAACTATTTATCAAGTTTGCCAAGATTACACGCACTCGCGATTTCTATTGTGCTGTTTGGCGGGATAATCAATACGTGTGGCATTTAGTTTCGCGTTGTGTCGCGCTGTCCCCCGCTAGAGGGGAGCGCGGCGAGACATCAGTTGCGCGACAAATGTTTCAGAGCGTAAGCGTGTCGCGCCCTCGTTCACAATCATGGAGTTTATGTGGGACAACGAAAAGATTTTCAAGTTAATAGAACTCTACCAGGCCCGCCGGATTTTATGGGACACTTTAAATAAGGACTATAAAAATAAAAATAAGAAAAATGAAGCGTGGAGTGACATTTCAAAAACTTTAGAAATCCCGAAAAGTGACGTTGAAACTAAAATTCATACTCTAAGGACGCAGTTTACGAGAGAGAAAAAGAAGATTATGTTGTCAAAAACCGCCAAATCTAGATGGATGTTTTTCAATCCACTGAAGTTTCTATGGGGAATGGGTATTACGAGTGGATGCGGTGCCTTAAAAACAACAAATAAAGGGGTAAGCGGTTAAAAATAACTAGGTAACTAAACTAAAATAAAACATTTATATACTTTAAAAAACTGCTGTTGATTCTGCGTGATAATTTTAGCCCCAGACTTTGAGCTGAATACCTATAATTATGAAGTAAATGTCTAAATTTGACGTTTATTTAAAAGTGTTGCCATAGAGCGAAGTAATTAACGACCACAGATGATAAGAGCATGTGTTGTTAACGACTGCCAAATGATAGTCATAGTCATAGTCATATTCATTTATTGCTTTATGTTGTACAATGAGATCTTAAAAATAATGATGATGACGAGTTTTTTATTTATTTAAGAATAACTTATATTATAAATAATTTGCAAATTAAAAAAGTTTTGGCGCCACTAATAAAATATTCGTATAGATTGAATAGAATAGTTTGCCAAGAGTCTTTTATCAGGCGAAAATAGGATTTAGTGGAACATGCGTTATGGCTTATGGCTCCTCTTCACGATCGGCCATGATAGGCAAACAGGCGAAGCCGAACGTGTGAATGGCATAGTCGTCTCTATTTGCCTATTATGGCCAGTAATCGATAACGATCGCCGCTCTGTCGGTTTTTAGTACACATCAAAGGATGTTGGGCTATGATTTCAAATATCAAAGGGGCCAGCACGATCGTATGGACAGCTGCACAATGATTAAATAAATATCAGGGGACAATGTGACACCAATTGACCTAGTCCCAAACTAAGCTCTAGGCTTGTACTATGGGTACTAGACAACGATATAAATACTTATATAGAGAAATATATACTTAAATACATAGAAAACATCCATGACTCAGGAACAAAATATTCGCGCTCATCACACAAATATCTGCCCTTACCGGGATTTGAACCCAGGACCTCTAGCTTCGTAGGCAGGGTCACTACCAACTAAGCCAGCGCTTATTGCAGCGATATTGGTCGAATAGTGCTCGCCCATTACCTATGGCCGATCGTGAAGTTGCGCTATTAAACTCGTGACTGCGATGATGTGTTTGTTTGTACGAGGTCCACGTACTGCACGTTGGGTTCGTACCTATAAGAGAAATATGCCGTAGCGGAAATCATGCTAATCGTATTTTGTTATGTGTGTTACAGATCGACGATCTCAAAAAAATGATACCAAAGACGACTCTAACTTCCTCCCCGGTTCGTTGCCAGCCAGAGCCCTCCGAAGAGTCTAATCAAACAGCGAAGGGAAGAGTTGGCGAAATAAGCGAAATATTTGAAATTGTTAAAAACGCTAAAATACTAAACGAACCAAAAGACGAATTCGATATTTATGGTCAGTACGTAGCGTCTGAGTTGAGAGCTGCAAAAAACGAGATGGCCTCACTCCAGGCAAAGTCTTTTATCAATAACATATTAATAGAAATGAGGATGGGGAAATACAATCAAGGGTATGAAGACGGTCCTAGGTCTGAGACTACATGCACTGCTCGCACATACGCCAAGGATCTCGAGCAACCACTAACTGAAGGACTTGAAGAAACAAATTCGTACATTAAGTCTGAATCGTCCTGAATGGGTTTGTGGTCAACTACCAAAAATCAACTAAGTATTAATAAACTTGCATCTGTTTAGAAGTGTGGTTTTGTCTGATAAACAATCAGAATGACGTATGAGTATTATTCTCTTCAATCTTTAAAAAACAAAGATGAACTTTCGTTTTTGTTCATCGCGTAAAAACAGTTACTGCTTTTTTGCAGTTCCGTATGCTTTAGAGTAAGGTCAAATAAGGTGCCAGAGAACTGATTTACTTACTTATTTACGCGTGAAATTGTACCTATACTCCATTTACTTTAAGGGCCTAGGTTGTACTGGAAAAGTGCAGTTGCACGTGTTTGGCTAATAAGAATCCGCTAAACCTAACCTAACCTAATCAGTCAGCTCTTACGCCTCTTACATCTGTACGGTGCGGACGCGTTCCTTCTTGCAACTTATTGTTTACCTATTGTTTTTCTGCGACTTGACTTTTGAAACGGACCGATGTCTCCTTAGTCTGTACCATTGTGAATTGTGAATGAGTCCTAAGAAGATTATCTTTTGTTGCCGCCCGCTTGGATACCTACCTGCCTCTATCCCAAAGAGTAGTGTAATAGCTCTATCCTTTATCCTTGTTATTTGTATGACACTGCGAGCGAGTGAAGCCTATACTTACTAACGGGTGATAACAAAAAAATGAGAATTATTTGCAAGGGGGTAAAAAAATAATTGTGTAACATTTTATAATTTTTTTATAGTAAGGGTTATAATAAACATTTAACTATTTACAAAATTATTAATGCACGTTACGATAGAGCCCGTAATCAGCAGTTCGACGCAGTTTTGACATAATGCCCGAACAAGACCGTTGGACGGCATATTTGTCCATTTTTCGCGCACAGGTTTTGATTATTTTTAGCAGTTGTGCACAATTTTCTGCTTCCCAATTAATTTTGTAAACCAAACTGCTCAAAAAACCAAAAAAATCTTCGATTGGCGAGATTGTGGAAGGTTTTTGGGATTTCGGATTTTCGGTACAAATGGCACATTGTGGGAGTCTAGGAATTGCAATGTTTTTTTGGCGTAATGCGACGATGCCTTATCTGGCCAAAACATATACTCTCCATCAGGGCGATGTTGGCGATTAAATGATATAAGTATTTTTATCAAGCATTCACTCTATGAGAGTTTAGGATTATGAACCACAGTTTTGACACACCTTTATCGGAAAAAGCCACATAAATCATAACTTTCTGCTCAAACTTTTGCTTTGACTTGTGTTTTATATTCTCTGGTGATGTTGAAATGTTGCTGGTATAGTACCGATCATTTCCAGGTATATGGGTTTTGCTCAAAGGGAAATAACTTTCATCATCCAAAATAAACGATTTTTCGTTGTAATTTGTAACCATCCAGCGGCATTGTGATATAATGTTACATTTTTGCTGATCGGTGTATTCCAGTGCCCTTATCTTCTTGCGGCACTCCAAACCCACCTTTTTTTAAGACCGGCAAATGTACTCATGGAATCACTATCATTGAAAGTGATATGGAGTGTCTTCAGTCTTCCCTTGGTCATTATTTTAGCTGGTCGGCCGCTAACACGTTTGCGAGTTGTCGTCAAGGATGCAAGAATTCTATATAGGGTAAACCCTCCAGTGAATGAACACTTAAGCATTTTTTCAACTTTGAAAATTTATTACTCTGTATTTATCAATAATTGTAATGGTTTTAACGAATTTAATCAATCTTCATTTAATAAACTAGAAAGTAATTTCTGTGATTTTTTATTACGTTTATAGTATTTGAGTTACAGGAGAGTTTATGAAAAAGTACCCAAAAACCCAGTAAATGAACAAAAAATCTAATGAATGAACATAGTGTAACACAGTAAATGAACAAAAAACTAATAAATTAATATAGGTAGTAAAACTCAGTGAATAAACATTATTTAGATCTTTTTAATCAAATAATAAAATCTTTTTAACATAAAATTAAGTCTTTCTTCAATAATTATCATATAAAAAATTTAAGTAGTTACAATTACAATATCTACTTAATATTCAAATAATGTCTTTTATCACAAAATACACCTAAGTAGGTACATAGGATCGTTATGGATTCTTTTTCCTTCCCATGTGGAATTTCGTAAACATTCTTATAGTTTTTTGGACCTAAAATTTGACCGCTTTTTGGACACATCACCAGTTTCATCAGAATTAAATATTCTGCTCGGGTCATCTTTAATATCTAGGGCATTTTCTTCTATCAAGTATTCTTCTAACTTTTTAAACCATGCCCTTATGCCTTCTTCTGTAACTGCTGCTATTGCGTTAGAAATCATTTCTGAATTTCTTTTAGTTAAATCAGGATGCCTTTTAAGGAATAGTTCAAGCCATTTTGGTCCCGGCTTATTTGCAGCAAACTTTGTTTCACGGTTATTTGCATTTAAATAATTTTGCACGCTATCAATGACTTCGTCTGGATGCATTGGAAAACCAAGTTTTGCTTTATTTATTATCCATTGAACTAGTTCTGCTTCTTCAAGACTAGAGAGTTCAGTCGGCGGTCCCATTTTTCTCTCCCATGGAACTTTGTGGGTGATTTTATTGTGAAGAGTAGATTTGGGCACATTAAACCGTATACTTGCTTTGTTTAATATCATTAAGCCATTAGAAATAGCATGTAAAGCTGTTTCCAAGTCTTTTTGAGTATAGCGGAAGCGTTGATATCTTTTTTTTCCGTCCATATTGATCTAAAACAA
The DNA here is from genome assembly GCA_927399475.2 of Acleris emargana. Lineage (NCBI taxonomy): Eukaryota > Metazoa > Arthropoda > Insecta > Lepidoptera > Tortricidae > Acleris > Acleris emargana. Next base: position 14,681,670 of record OV656852.1, read on the forward strand.
ATTGTAATAGAATGAATGTTAGTCACCAGTAACACAGGAACACCAATCAAAAAATCAATCATCTTATCAAAAACCACTTTTGGTAAAATAGGGTCTAGCTCAACAAATCATGCTTAAAATAATTAATTTAAGAACAAGAGGAAGATTTTTTTATTAAAAAGCCCAATTTAGGAACTTAAACTTATAAAATGGATAAAACAACTTTGTCGTTACGTTGTTCATACATAGGATTACAAGGTATCTAGTAAATGAACAAAGCCAAATTTCTATAGTCCATTCACTAGATTTTTCATGCCTATGAATGAACACTAGTGTTCCAATACTGGCTCAAAGAATCAGAATCGTTTTCTATGCAGAATCTCAAAAAACAACCTTAAAACGATTAGGTTTACATTTAAATTTAGAAGAAAATCAAAATTGAGTCACCACCAGTAAATGTACACACTGTTCATTTATTGGTTTTAGAACATTTGATAAGCCAGTAATGGAACACCTAAAAATAACGACTTTATCGCAAAAACAGTCATCAAAGTGTACATTGATAGAAGGTTTAAATCTTATTCTTACCAAATAACTAAACTTTCTACTGTTATACATCAAATAAGCACTTCTAATGTTACTCCAAATATGCACTGTTCTTACTCTAGTTTCTCCATACAACACATCAAAAACAGAAACACGTTCACTTCAAACGCCGGCCATGTTGAAATTGGTAGATTATAAATTTATCTAGTGTTGCCATTACATAGGAAACCGAGTTGCTAATAAGAAAAAAAATACGATAAGTGGTAGAAATGCCTGTTTCTTATTTTAGGCAAAAAATGTGATTTTGTTCATTCACTGGGGGGGGGGTTCATTCACTGGAGGGTTTACCCTATAGTAGAAACTGTTACATTTTCTTTGGTAAAATTATCTACTGTGTACTTTTTCCCCATGTTTATATTTTTATTATAAAAATGTACAACGCCTTTTCGCAGAGCTTCTTGTTTCGGCGTTATTTTAACAATTATAAATGAATGAAAAATGAAACAAATGAAAATCAAGAATATCAAAAGACGTACAAATAACATCTGGAACAACTTTTTTGTCTATGGCAATAGATATTTTTTTTAAGACTACTGAAAATGATTCTCATTTTTTTGTTATCACCACAGATCACAGAAACAAGGGAGATATGTTATGGGGGCGTGGTTCGTGACGCCTCGATATGGTCAGAATGACCATATCGGCACGAAGCGTGTCAAGCGTTGACATAGTCACTCACTGAACGCTGTCAGTATAGAAGCTCCGTGTAAATGATAAAATTTCTCTATGTAGCGTGAAAGTGTGCAAAAATATAAGTGCAAACGTTAATATAAAATCAAAGGGCATAACTTACCACCGGTAAATTTAGTTTTTAAGGATTATTTATATTTTTAAATGAATATTTTATATTTGAATGGATTTCAGAGCGTAAGGTTGTGAAAGTTGTGTTGACGTGATTTCTATCGACTATCGATAAATATGGTTTATTCTACAGCTATCAATAGAATTTAATGTGTTAATAGTTCTAGTTATTTATCACTACCACCACACGCTTAAAACAGAAGAAAAATAATTTTAATAAATTTTCACGTTATACAAAATTTAATTTTCTTTACAATATTAACGAACGACGAAGGACTCTAGCAATTCAAATATAAGTAGACGAATCATAAAATTAAGATAAAAATAAATTAACCAACCACAAAGGCAAAAGGGCTCTGGCTCAGTATTGAGCTGTGCTTGCACACAGCGCTGATTGACAGCTCGCGCCGACTCACTCTCAAAAGGATTCAAGCCTAAAGGTTGGATGGTAGAGAATGCCCCAAGTATTAAGTCTATCTTTCTGTTTTAAGTAATTTGTACCATTTATGAAATAAAGTTTACATAATCAAGTCGGTAAACTACTGGTTTGTTCCAAACTGAGATCTCGTGACGTGACACTCAACCGAACCCATTTTATTAGTGTATTTGTATTAACATCATAAAGTCCAAGTTTACAATTTAGACTTTTATTTACTAATCAAAAAGAAAATCTTTAACAGCTCCAGAAAATTTAACCAAAGAAATTCGGCCATTTTTTTGTTACGTTCTAATATAGGTATCGTTCCCAATTTAAAATCTTATGTATCAATTTTACGCAAACCGTATTCTTGCTAATAAAATATGATTCTATTCTAACAATAATATATTAAGTTTAAATGATGTAATTGTATTAACCTAGTAGTAAAATAATAAAACTAGTACTTATTGCCTGTAAATTGAATAGTACCTATATTAACGTTGCAAACAAGTTTGAATTGTTTATCGATATATTTTGAAACATTCCTTGTGGCATCCCTAAGTGGACGACAGGAGAAACGCACACCTCTTGAAAAAAGTATAACTAGATGTCGCTGTGTGAGTAGTCCTTAACCTGCTGAACATAGGGACTACTATCTTAGCGCCATCTAGCTCTGAGGAATTAATTAATTACTCGTCGCATAGATGGCAGCTAAGTGACGAGTAAGCGCTACCTTACGTTCAGTGACTGAACTACGATGGAAAAAAAACGATCTTTCAGCATTTTTCAACCTTGAGAACTTAGTATAAAGCTTAATTTTCTGCTACTATCAAAACTATGTTACGGCGTTTTTAGTTCGTAAGCTGTAACCAATTATGAGGAGGTTGTTTTTGTAGTAGTTAATAGAGCGTAAGCGTAAGACGCACATGTTTAAAAGTGGCGACACCGGGTCTTGTACGAATTGGCGTTCATGACATATCTTCCTTGTTTCTGTGATCTGTGGTTATCACCCGTTAGGTCTTTAAAGTAAATGGAGTATAAATAATAAATACCAACGCTATACCTAGTATTTTCAATTCACAAGTCGAGGTTTTCAACTCTATACTCTAAGGTCGGATTTTTATTCCCATAGAAAAAATGTAAACAAAGGTGTTGCCGTTAGCGAAAAAAAATTCAGTATTCTAAATATTTATACTTTCCACATTTAAAAGCAATCGAGTTTCTTTAAATAGAAACCATATATATTATAATCAAGATTGAAGAATTTATTTTGTTGATGGCAAATTTTATTTTAATATATACTCTTTATTGTATTAATTTAAAACCAGAAAACTGTTTTTTTATGCATAATTCATTTATTGCACTGGTATCATTGACTCGATACACCTGTGTCAACAAGTTGAGGGCCGCTTGATTGATGTGAAACTGTGAGACGTCACTTCACTTCACAATTCATGCTCACGTGTCGTAATCGCTTTCCAGTGACTCATTTATGCTATTTTAATTTCAATTATTTCTTGAAATTATTTTTATATCACGGGACGAGCGAAATGATAACTTCATATTATATTTCTTGCTGGTCCAAACTTTAAGATCGCCTGAAATGTCACTTTGACAGTGACGTAACTATGTTTACAATTTTTTTCTGTGGAAATAAAGTTTGTGGATTAACGGCACTATCAATATGAAACTATGGACACTGATATTCCGCCCGCTCTTTATTTCGAAATCAATTAAAACAACGATCAATCAGACACATTTTTATGTAACTAATAAATAAAGTTTTATAGTTATATAGTTATATTAGCAAAATGTCAATATTTTTCAATTAGTCACTTTTTATATAATGTTTTATTTTTATAGTGCAGGACATGTAATAATGTCAATAACTCACATTTTATCTAATAAATAAAGATTTGTGTTCGCATTAGCAAGATGTAACTAATTATTTTTAATTTATACGAATAACCTATAACCTATAACGCTGCGTTTACAAATGCCGGCGGCCGTAGCTGAGGCCCTACTTTGAAAATTGAAGTTCAAAGTTACGTTAGGTCCATCCTTTGTCATAAACCATAGAGTCTGTCTAATGAAAGCTGAACCTGGATTTTTCTTGGCTGACGAGTCTGGCAACACTATTTAATATGTCGTTTGGACTTTGTTGTTGTTAGAAACTTGTCAATTCGAGATCTAAATTGATAAAAATACGGAGTAATCATGCCGTCGACGATAAGAGGCGGTGTCCGGGAGATTCTGTATACTATTATACAGAAGTACAAAGAAAAACAAGAAGAAAGAAAAGCATTATTGATGCAAAAAATTAATTGTATAGTTACGGTGACCAAATTTATAGGTTAGTACGACTTTAGTACGGCATGTTCATTTTGATACTTCTTATTTCTCTATGTGCAATCCTAAGTTTAATTTACCTTTTTCTGTCTATTATACGATGAGATTAAGAAATTAAACGAAATTAAATTCGTTTCAGAAAACCTGGACGTGCACGTTGACAAAAGTGTGCTGGAAAACGTAAAGCAGCTGAAAGAGGTTGAGGAAACTGAGTTAGCCTGCCAGACTCAGACGAAATATTTGGAAGAAGTATCTTCAATGACCGGTAATTACTAAAATTATCATTGTCTTTCCCTATATAATAGGTGTAGGTACCTATTGTCTGTCCCTATATCATGTTGAATCTCTTAGCATTCACAATTTTATTAAATTAATTTAATAGACAGATGATTAATGTAACTGACACTCATAGTTTCAATAAAACAATAAGGAGGTGTTTAGTTAAAAGATATCATAAACATATTATTTGATATGTATTTTCTGTGTGCGGAGCAAACAGCATTTTGTTGTTTATGAACCAAATGTACACTGTACAGTCGATTTCATAAATATGTGTACACTTTAGTACCTTATCTATTTATTTAATGTCATTTTTGATCGGCCAGATATAAAAGATGTTCGGGTTATATGAGTCTTCCTTGTTCTTAAACCGTTGCGATTAGAACCTCACCGATGCAATTTCATTTCACCTAAACCCAAATGTTTTTAGGGCTGTCGGACTGTACAATGGGGCTGTACTGCGCAACCACACAATGTATTTCTAAATGGTGTTCTGTTTATTTAACACTTTCTTTCTTCTTACAGATATCAGTGTTTCATCTTTAAAAAGAATAAGTAATGAGGGAAAATTAAACAACGGTGTCTTTAGTACTCCCGGAAAAAAGCGACCTCACAAGTCCACGGTGTCTAATTTGGATAACTTTGACATCCAAGCTATCCGAAATAAAATAAATGAATTTTATATTGTAAAAAAACAAGTGCCTACACTCAGATGCTTATTGGCAGAGTTGAGAGAAAGCATCGGTTTTACCGGATGCCTTGAGACTTTACGCCGAATACTAATGGCAAATGGATACGAATTTAAACAAAATACTGAACAACGTTCGATACTTATTGAGCGTATTGACATAGCAGCTTGGCGACACCGCTACCTAAGGACTATTGCATCAAAACGTGCTGAAGGTAAAAAAATAATATACCTGGATGAGACTTACGTTCACCAGAACTACAAAACAAAAAAGTCGTGGCAGGGGCCTTCCACCCAAGGTGTAGTTGGCAATATCTCAGCTGGAAAACGATTTATTATTGTTCACGCTGGATCAGAAGATGGTTTTGTGCCTAATGCTTTATTAACGTTTAGCACAAAATCAATCAAAGCAGACTATCACCATGACATGAACGCCACAAATTTCAATAAGTGGTTACGTGAGAAGCTTATTCCCAACTTGAGTGAACCAAGTGTCATTGTCATGGACAATGCTAGCTATCACACGGTGCAAATTAATAAGGTACCAAATACCAACACCCGCAAAGCCGAAATAAAAGAGTGGCTGCGTTCTAAACAAATTGATTTTGAAGAATATTATACTGTACCAGAACTTCTTGTCTTGGCACATAAACACAAAGCAGACCCAATCTATGAAGCCGATGAAATTCTAAGGGAGCACGGTCATGAGGTTTTAAGACTTCCGCCCTACCATTGCGACCTTAACCCCATTGAGCTAATCTGGAGTTCGGCGAAGAGAAAAGTCGCGAGTAGAAATGTTGGCGTATCAGCAGCTGAAATTGAAAAAAATATTAAAGAGTCTTTTGACAGCATAACACCGGAGCATTGGAAGAAAATGACTAATCATGTGCTTAATATTGAAGCTCAGTACAAAACCAGGGATGGAATAACTAAAGAACTAGAATCATTCATTATAAGTGTCCGTGATGATGACAGCACTAGTTCAGATGAATCATTAGAAATAGAGTATTTAGAATCTGATTTTAATTACAGTTCCTAGAGTCTTAGGGTATCATCTGAACTGGAACTACTGGAAGGTTCACCATCACATACACTTATTATGAAGCTTTCCAATTGATTAGTAATTCCATCCTTTTCCAAGTTAGAAACCGTGGCTGGATGAGGTCGCTTCATACCAGGAGTGCTAAAGATTCCGTTGTTTTATTAGCCCTCATTAATTATTCTTTTCAAACACATGGTTGAGGAGGCGATGGCTGAGATCAGCGTCATACTCGTGAACGGGTGTTGTCAGTGGGGTCCTGTCTGTTCACGCTTGCAAGAACCTGTTTTCCAGTTAGTTATTTTAGTTATCGTTCCTGACGTAGAGACCTCGTCATGTTGTTCTCCTAGTCACTATTTTTAATTTACTCAATGTTATTGAGCGTACATTTGTAACGACTAAGTTTGTGTTGTTAGAAATAATTATTAATTACTTTACTACCTTGTAATGTTACTTTTAAGAATAATTGTATTTTATGATTGGAAAAAATGATCTGCTGGAGTTTCTTGCGGCGCTTCTTCTCCAAGATATAATTGTCGTTAGATAGAGGTGTAAGGGTGATGAGAATAATGTTACCTCTAATTACTTTATTAAAAAGGTTGAATATAATATTCCTCATCATCATTGTTTTATTATGCTGTGTGCGACACAGACGAAAACCTCTCGTATCAATGAAATCTATCAACAGCACGACTAGCACAAGTTGCTCGTGACTTGTTTGTCGCTCGGATCTCCCTTACTATCTAGTCTGTTACGATAGAGACGCACAGAGCGACAAGCGAGAAAATACAACTTGTGCTACACGTGCAGATCACTATATTTTCATGTCAAATATATTTCGAAAAACCAAATGTGCTCCAGTCACTGTCATCGTATTTTACCTAAAGTGCTTTTCATCAAAATATAGCGCTCGTAATAATATATATGAAAATATAGTACGCGTTTCCTCTTCCTTTGTGCCCACCAAAATAAATAAAATAATAAAAGTATCAATATCGTTTATTCCTTCATTGATCGGTAATACCATATCAAGATTTTTTGAATTTGCCGCTTTTTCCCAGGTTCAGCTTTCATTAGACAGACTCTAAGTTAGCCTAGGGTTCATGTAATTAACATATTTGTTATGACAAAGTCTTATTCGTTACAAAAGAACCGGTGATGGTTCGAGAGCCGGACATCACGGTTCATATCATGCTATTGACGGAGGGAATGCAGTATCTCAAACATTCATCCTCCCAAGTACTATGCTCATACGAGCCTGAAAATGGGCCTATAGCCCGGGACGGTCCACCATAAGCCTCCCCCTGACCGTACCACCGCTTACCAATCCAAATGACACATTCATGATCCTGCACCAGGCAGCGATCTATACAGTGCACCCGTAACAGCGCACTATAGTCTAAATTCGCATAGCTACAAACCAATGATCCCGTGTCTCGTCTCATCATCGGTCTTGTAACCTTTTATAATATAATAGAACTAGATAATTCATATCACTCACCAAACAGCGCAGTACTTGCCACTAATTCCTCCACTTCACCTCACCGCGAGCCGTTGACTCTTATTTGAATTTATCCCCTTGCTTGGTCACTCCTACTCCAGTTATACTTATCTTCGGTGGGTAGTATTGCCATACTATTATCATAAAGGTGCGCACACACACACTAACACTAACTCTAATATTAAATCGCGCTAAATCGCGACATCCTTCTTTCTCGATTTAGTCTCGAATGACAGGGATGGAGGTAACTAGCTTCGAACTTCAATTTTCAAAGTAGGGCATCTGTTCGTGTCGCTTGTGGTTGATATGCTGCGGCCACATCTGTGGGATTCGACGAATATTTTTGTTGAAAGCTCCTTATGCTAAACATGAGATGCAATACGAATCCCTACCCTGAACGCCCTGTTGCCCTAATCTGTGGAAACTGGATATTTAACACCGGCCTTCTTAAAATTAACTTTGACTGAAATTCGATTTATCTATAATCTATAGGTATAGCCTATTTAGCGTCCCGCTGCTGGAAAAAGGTCTCCCCTTATTTTTCCAGTCATCTCTTGTTTTGGCTAATCATTTCCAGTCTGGGTGTAAATTTATTCAAATCGCCCCGCCGCCATCTACTATTTGGTCGGCAGACCCGTCGACTCCGGCTGCCGTTACATGGGATTCAGACAGTCGTGATCTTGCTCCATCGGTACGGAGGCATACGGCAGATATGTCCAGCCCCGTTCCATTTTAGAATGGTGATCTTCCTTCCCACAGCGGCAATTCAAGTCCTGAAGCCCTACTTTGCAAATATAAGTTTGAAGTTAGGTTAGCTCCATCCCTGCCTCTCGTCGTTCGACACTAGATCGAGAGAAAGGGAAGGAACTAACGTAACTGCGACCTTCGATTTTCAAAGTACCTACTCTGGAGTGCAAGTCGGTGTTTCTAATTCTAATGCGATCGGATCTCCGAGCACCTACAATCCATGGCTCTCTGACACTGCCGTTAATGTAGCCGCACCGGATCACCTTTGTTTTATCAAATTATGTTTGACAAATTATCACTTCCCAATATTTTTTTCCTAACATTTGCCAAATAATTGTTTGCCAAATTAACTATTCACAAATAATAGTAACGCAAACCTAATGTTTGGCACATGAATGTTTAGTCATTGACTGGCTTACCAACTGGACATATGACTAAATTTCATTTAGTCAAATGTTTTAGTTGGCATAACATATTTTACGCAAAACAAAATAAGGCAAATGATTTGTATGGTAAATACATAAATCGAATGTAAAAATGGTGAATTTATTTTGGGGGTCGTTCTAACCAAACTTAACCTAGTTTAATTTGTAACCTATAACCTACTTACCTGGCAGCAGTTGCGTTCTGGCGCTTCGCCGGCCGCTGCCGCGGCACGCTCGCTTTGCTCGCTCGGCTCGCGCGCTATGATGGTCGCAGTTGTAACCTAACCTAACCTACTCTTCTTGTAGCAGTTCGTTTTTGCTGGGGGTCAAAGTTTTAACCTATCCTAACCTACTTACCTGGCAGCAATTCGGTAATAAATTCTTACTGTTGTTCAAAATTATTACTTAAACTTTAAACTTTTTTCAGACAAATTCAAGCACATAAACTTACAAAAAACGCTAATGAGCTGAAACAAACTTAAAGTTGTAAGTTACAAATACAGTTGTAATACACAAATTAATGTATTTGTGAAAATAGCAGTGCATTTTGTATTTATGGGATCGTGCCGTTTTACCAATATTATATTACTCGAACAAACTCCGATTTTTGTCTTTATATGTTTTGTCATATCAATTAATTTGCCTAAATGTTTATTATGTAATGTTTTTTGCCTTAATAAAGCATTTGCTAAAAGACCAAATGCCTAAATGTCTGTATCCGAAGTTAAACTGCTTAGTGAAAATTTGACGAAATGAAAATTAGCGTATTATAGTTATGCCAAAGATTGCATTTGTTTGGGTAATGAAAATTTACCAAAATAATTTTGGCAAAACGGCAGGATCCCAGCCGCACCATTAAGTCTAGTAGCAATGATACCAACACAAATGTCAAAGTTCATAAAAAGTTTTATTAATCGTTTTATTTGCCTGTTTCGGCTGTTTCTTTATAATACTATAAAACCGGTTGAATAATGATCTTATTATGTAGCTATGACTAGCTATCTTAGCAGTATCTATCTAGCTTTAGCAGGTATAATAACTCTGTTAAAATTATAAAAGGTAATGGCGCAAGAAAAAGGTAAGTATTTAAAACTTTACGCGAAGTTTGAAAGTTATGAATTTTATACTTTGATTAAGAAATAGGTATAAGTTTTGATAGGTTTGGACGTGGAGCAAGGTCTTTCGGACGCAGAATGTGTGCCGCTACAACCATTGCAGCCCCGCGGGTGTAGTGGTGATGAGATTCCTTCAACTAATCACATAATATTTAGGTAAGAACACGCAGTAAGTTTTAGTTTTGCCTACTTATAGGCAGTTTCAGTTTAAAATTACACCCAGGTGGCGCCGGGCGCATACGACTAGCACTTAATAACTAAACTTGAAAACTAAGAAAATAAAATGAAATAAGACAGTAAAAATATAAACAAAAGTCCTCAGTAGCATTGTGCTGAAGATTTCCAGCATTTTTTTGAATAGCAATGAGCCAATAAATATTATCAAGTAAAAAAAAATACATTTAAATGCTAAGTTTTGATATTCTAGTTGCAAACTGGTATTTAAAAATTTGTGTTCCATTTTTGAGAATAAACATACCAAATTATAGTTAATAGAGACATTAGAAATACTTAGCAAAATGTTGACTTATACATTATTCCTGGTGATGATGGTACTGAGTTACACTATTTGTCCATCACAAAAGGACATTTAGGATTTTTTTAATTTATTAATTTTGTTCATACATATAGTTTCATAGTATTTGTTCCTTGTAAATGTATTTTTTTTAATTTCTAGTGATACAGAACTCCATGATGATGCAGAACCTGGCTCAGGTGACGTGTTAGTTGAGGATACAAATGAAAAAAACCCAAACAACACACTTACTAAGCAACTCTTGGAAGCCATAGACTGTGACAATGAGGAAGAGTTACTAAGGTAGGCTGGCCAATCTTTGACCTTTAATAATATTCCTAATAGCCATTGTAAAGAAAAACATGAATGAATATGGAATCAAAATAGTCTCTATAGAAACAACTTGTTCTTGTGACCCTGTTCATACAGAAAATATTTAATGCTATGTCCTCAGAAACTGTAAGATTTTCCATTATCAGCAGCACTCCATGCCTATCCCCGAGCGATAAATTATATCTGTATCCTTTAATATAGTTCTGTTAAAGCATTGAACCATACCTTTCACATCCTATACTGTTAAACGTGCAATATTTGTATACAATATGAAATCAAGTTCTGGAACGATTTGATGAATCTGCAATATAGGGGTTTACGGGGGGGTGAAAAAAATTATCTGTCAAGTTGTCAACTTCTGGAAAATTCTTTTTCAACCCAAGTGATGCTGTGTGTTCCAGGTACTTTCAGTATTTCATTAAATACAAAGTTTTTCAATAACTAAGAATATAATATAACTATTATGCCCACAAATTTAGAGTAAGAAATGGATATTAATAAGAATAAGACATTTTTATTTTAGGCACCGAGGCCCATTATTACAAATACCTTATAGACTAACATATATAAGCAACAATGATATGATAATAAAGACTCAACAGTAATGATGGCAAGTACCACGGTACCATTGTAGGTTGCTGGATGCAGGTGTGGATCCAAACGCTACATATCCCCTGTCCCCGCGGCAGCAAGAGTACTTGTACCAGGTGGTCTGGGACCAGGAGGGAGATGATTACAAGAGGATAGAAACCTGGGTAAGTAGTTTGATTTTTATAATGCTGTTTTGTCACCTAATGTATATGTACATATTTTTTTTGTGTTTTGTTTCCATTTTATTGATAAACTATAACAGAATATGTGTGAGACAGTTTTTTTTTTACCAATATGAATGCAAGATGAATCGTCAACTAAAACAAAATCAGTGTCTTCGAAGGGAAAAGGTGAGGTTTTTTTTAATGTAATTCATGGCATTTTTTACGTTCATTTCACCCAAAGGGTAGCCCAAAGAGACCCTATCAATATGCCATATGCCTATACGGTGTCCGTGCGTCCTCTTTTGAACCGTAATAGCTATAATAGATAGATAGAGGGATGTTTTTTTCAGAATATGTGTTAGGTATTACGGCAAGGTTACTTACAAATAAAAACTAGGCTGCGGACGGACGGACGGACATGGCGAAACTATAAGGGTTCCTAGTTTGACAACGGAACCCTAAAAAACGAAGAAAAAACATGAAACGTGTCTTTTCAACGATTTTTTATTTTTGTTGTGTCAAAATGGTAAAACATACAAGCATCAAATTTGGTACTATACTAGGACAAATATTGTAGAAAAACAACGAATACAAAAAAATGGTCAAGTGTGAGTTGGGCTCGAGTTGATTCGATTCAAAATCGAATTCAAATCAGATTATAATAACTCTCTGCTAAGTAGATGGCGCGCCAGCACCAACAGCATCTTGATGGCGTTAGTTGATAGGTGGACTCCCCACTGCTCCAGCGGTGGACGCGGCTCCACACTTATTCTTATTCCAAAACTAATAATAGAGTATAGTATAAGATTCTTAACATAAGTAACTAATACCTATGGATTTTATTCGAAATTTATGATTTATATTTCTATTTTAAATAAATATCAGGGGACAATCTCACACCAATTGACCTAGTCCCAATTTAAGCTCTAGGCTTGTATTATGGGTACTAGACAACGATATAAATACTTATACACCGTGTTTTTATTGATTTACTATAACTTCGGCATATTACTAGGTACATCCATAGAAACTAAGTGGTAGATTCTTTTTTTTTATATTGCAAAAAAAAAAAAAACTATGGAGCAAAGTAACTAAATGAACTTGGCTCCAGTTTTTTTTTTTTTTTTTGCAATATAAAAAAAAAGAATCTACCACTTAGTTTCTATGGATGTACCTAGTAATATGCCGAAGTTATCGTAAATCAATAAAAACACGGTGTATAGAGAAATATATACTTAAAAACATAGTAATCAAACATCCATGGCTCAGGAACAAATATTCGCGCTCATCACACAAATAATCTGCTCTTACCGGGATTTGAACCCAGGTCTGCTAGCTTCGTAGGCAGGGTCGCTATCAACTAGGCCAGCGCGTTGTCGGATTTTATTTATAATAATACCTACTGTGCGATACGGGACTCTCGGTGCGCGAGTCCGACTCGCACTTTGTTTAGGAATGCAAAAAAAAATATGGACTTTATTGCATTAATCGGTTGAGACAAAAAATGGTTTGACCAAAAAAACGGCATGACCTCGTAGAGAGGAAAATCCGGTTAAAACATCAACACATTCCTAATAGTTAGGGAGGCGAGGTAGCTAAATGGCGTAATTCAACGGCGCCGCCGCCGTCGAGACCTATCAAAATCGAAAGATAAAATAATTTCGAAAAAAAAAGCTCGTATGGTAAAAACCATTTTACCTGTGGGTTTGGCGTGTACGGTTTTTCAAAAATGTTAAAAAAACAGTTACTTGGGCATTCTCGAGCGCGTCAGATATTCATACTGCGTATGCCCCAAGTGCTTCTGATAACAACGGTATACTAATCTGCCGGTTTGCGTGGTGGGGGTAGGCATATAAAGTAGTCAAAAATGCAAAAAAAAAAATTTACTAGAGCGCATCAGATTTTCGGAAGGGGTGTTAAGTAGGCCCCAAGGAAGCTCCCTTTAAAAAAACTGTCGATTTCGGCGTGACGATAAGTTACGATGAATTTTTGAAAATGCAAAAAAAAAGTTTTTTTGAAATACTCGAGCGCGTCAGATTTTCATAGGGGAGGTTTATCTCGGTATCCTGAAAGCATATTTTCTTAATCTGACAAAAATGTTGGTGGGTTCTCTTAATCTGACCGAAAAAGGTTTTTTGGTTTCTTTTTTTTCCTTTCTTTCTCCTTGATAAAACGGGGAATTTAAGAATGACAATAAAGTGATAGATATTCCCTTTTTTGTTTATTTAAACTTATTTTTTGTAAAATGTATCGTTCGCGACTTATATGCCGCAACGCGTTTTTCGGAAGACGAAATGGCTCCTCCACACTTCCGGTCATGCGGAAACCGGCAGATTTTGTATTTTTAGTAAGTTTTAGATTATATTCTTACCAATAAAAAAAAAAACGCGCTCGAGAATAAATAAATAAATATCAGGGGACAATGTCACACCAATTGACCTAGTCCCAAACTAAGCTCTAGGCTTGTATTATGGGTACTAGACAACGATATAAATACTTATATAGAGAAATATATACTTAAATACATAGAAAACATCCATGACTCAGGAACAAATACTCGCGCTCATCACACAAATATCTGCCCGTACCGGGATTCGAACCCAGGACCGCTAGCTTCGTAGGCAGGGTCACTACCAACTACCTAGGCCAGCGCTTCGTCAAGAATGCCGCATTTACGTTTTTTTTTACAAGTTCGCGACCCTATAACTCGGCGGCGTCAAGGACTTATCGTCTGATTAGTTAAATTTAGTCTTAAAACACTAAAATCAACCCCCAATATCTTAATCTGACGCGCTCGAGTATTTCAGACTATCGTTTTTTTTTACTAATCTGATCGTCTATCCTAGGCGCGCGTCACTACATATAGAGCTAAATACTTTACAAGGTTGTTCTATTAGGTCTAAGGTATCTCTCATATCTTAAACTGCCACGCTCGAGTATTACCGAAAATTCCCCTATTCGCCTCCCTAACTATAAAACCTCGTCTGCGATAGCAATGCAATAGCTATACTTACATTAGTCGAGTTCCTATACAAACTTGCCTCACTCTTACTTATTCTAGATTTGATTCGTTGTGTTTTTTTAAATTAAATATAGAACCTTGAAACAAGCTTTTGTGGGGCAATGGGGGCTTTTTGATTTTTTGCAGATATCAGGAGACAATTTCACACCAATTGACGTAGTCCCAAACTAAGTTCTAGGCTTGTACTATAGTTACTCAAACTTAAATAAAAAAACAACAAGTAGCTATGAACTAAACTTAAAATTTATCTGTTTAAAGTTATTTGGAGCGTCGTTTTTTCAAAATTTTATTGTTCCACTTTGTCGGCGTGACTAACATGTATATGCATGCTAAATTAAAGCTTTTTAAAACAGAGTCTCTGAGCTAAGTTGCGGACGAACGGACGGACTTGGCGATATTATAAGGGTACTTGACTACGGAACCCTAACAAGTCGATAGTCTTGTGCTCTGTACTGAGTACCTATTTTGTGCATGTTCCAGGGGGGCGGTAGTCCCGAATGGAGCGTGTTACATTTCGCCAGCGCAGCGTGCGCGGCCCGCTGCGCGCACGCACTGCTGTCGCGCGGCGCCCGCGCCTGCGCCCCTCTCGCGCGACGCACGCCGCTCGACGTGGCCGGCGCCGCGCTCTATTACGGCCGCTCTATAAGCCCGGACCAGTGAGTGCGAGCGAGTAACTACGTATTGTCAGCCTCCCGTGTAATGTTACCTACTAGAGATTTTGCACTTTCTTTAACAGTTAGATTTATTACCTTTTTAAACTACGTTGGAACCCATCGATAACTGAGAAATAAGAAATACGAACTTGTCTTCACTACATACTAATATAGACGTAACTACTTATTTTACATTAAGAATACACTATACAAAAGATATAGAAAATAATAATTAAAATAATTAGGAAATAATGTTACCTTTTTTGTATATATACGTATTTAAAATAGAATTATTAAATATATTTGTGTACAAAACTACAAAAAGAATACTCCCTTCGTGGCATCGTACCCATGACGCTGGCTGCGTTACATCTCTAGATAGTTAAACCTATCCTTTGGGAAAGGTAAGCGCCAGCTCTGGGATTTCCGGAGGCGTCGATAAGTTTGCCAGACAGGGTCTTTATAAAACATTCCATGTCAGCAGACCAAGGTCCCAGAGTCCCAGAGTTCAATAGTTTATTTAAATGTAACACCGTCGTAATTTCTTAACATTAAGGTTATGCATAATCCCGTCCTCTTAATTCTTTTAGGACTAGAAACTAACTTTACTTCACTGAGCTAGAAAAAATACTAGTTGAGAAAATTAAGTATTCGTTTGATTTTAAAAAATCTTTCAGTCTTCCAAATTCAATATTGACTTAACTTAACTATGTTAATTCAATCAAAATCAAGTAAACCTCAAGTCAATCTTCAGTAAGCATAAGATAAGAATTCCCATCCTTAATCCTCCATTTTTAAGACGACGACGACTAGACGTACATAAGGCTGCCTTAATTCTAATTTGTTTTAAAAGTGATAAATAGATTATTTAAGAATATATTTGTGTGGTCACCGGGTTAGAATAGTGCCACTCCATGTCTTCCCGTGGATGTCGTAAGAGGCGACTAAGGGAATAATAAAGGCTTCTAGTACTATTAGGCGATGGGCTTGCAACCTGTCACTAATACACTGGTAAACATCTTAGTCTGATTGTGCAAAACGTGGTCACAGAATTATCAACAACTTATTTAAGAGTGCTTGGTAATTCTGTAATTCTGCCTACCCCACTCTGGGAATGAAGGCGTGAGTTTATGTATGTATGTATGTAAGATTTAACCTTAGGCTCCAATTGCTACTCGGGATATTGGTTTCTTCGAACGAACTCTAGTTCCAAGAATTACACTGAGTCTTTGACGCAGCCTGTGCCGAAGTCGAGTCCACCGTTTCCAACTCAACAGCCAAGATGCAAACGCCACAAAAAAAAAAACTACCTCTACATACATACCTTCACGCCTTCATTCCCAGAATGGGGTAGGCAGAGCTACAGAACTACCAAAAAATGTTGATAATTCTGTAACCACACTTTTTTTTTTCTATCTCTCAAAATGTATGACTGACATTCTCGTGCGTCGTGCGTAGCAAACCACGTGGTCAACTGTCATCCCATACATTTTGAGTGATAGAAACTACGGCTTCAGGTTCGAGCAGGTGGTATGTGCGCTGGCGCGCGCGGGCGGCACTTGCGGCGCACGAGACGACGCGGTCCACGCGCTGCACACGGCGGCGCGCCTGCGCTCCCCCCGCGCCGCGCGCACGCTGCTGGCCGCCGGCGCGCGCGCCGCCGGAGATAGCGACGGGCTGACGCCGATGCACATCGCTGTCGAACTCAAGTGCGAGGACGTGCTTCAAGTTAGTACGAGTATATATGCAATTAGACGTGTACGCCGCGACGATAATAATTGGCGGCGTGACAGTGGCGGGGTAAATCATAAATTTGATGTGGGCATGGTAGTTATGTACTTATTTTGTCCACTATGACAAGAAAATTTAAATTTGCGGCGGCGAAGGCGGCCTGGGGTCCACGGCGCAACACGGTGAACACTCGAATTTATAAAAGTTCTGTAGCTAACCCAGTTCTTAGAAATCTTGGATTAACTCGCCTCTCTATTAGATGAACTTTTTTCAATCGAAATAATAATTATCAATCGACCAAATAACTATACACAGTAATTGTAAACTTGCTCAAAATTATTTCCTATGGCTTTACCCCACTTGGTAATAAGGAGCTTCTCACCTTCACTCGGTCACGCATCGCATCTAAGTCGGATATAATAAGTACTTACTTAACCCTGTCCAGATTTTTATTAGCACACATGCAAGAGTGCGAATTGATGACATTGCAAATGACATTTAAGGGCCTGCTAGACGGTCGTCAACAAGCCTTTCTGCAGGGGTGACCTTGTCAATTTCTGCCGTGTAGACAGTTGTTGCCGGACTTAAACCTCAATAACCTCCATCGATGGGCTAAGCTTGCGTGGCCAACCGCAGTCGGCGCCTGTCGTCGTCAACCATGTAGCCGGTTTCTAACCAATACAAGGCAGATCAGATGCAGTGCGTACGAGACGCGTAGCTTTATATTAAAAGTTAATTATCTACTCCTAAAATTGTACTGTTAAAAATAATGATGCGTTGCATATAATAAATAGACGCAATAAATAGCAGTCCAAAAATATTTTTTATTAATTAGTAAGTATGCTAAATTGTACCTATTGGATAAATATTTTTTAGAATCTTAACTGAAATAACTTTAACTTAGCTTAATAACACAAGTGAAATTCCTTATACCTCTTATTTGTACGAGAACCAAACACACTTTTTTTTCTTCTATGGGATACAATAGCGGCAGAGGAATTCCAATTTCTTAAAAATTTCGTCACCGACCGAGCCTCCGACAACCTCTGTAGAAAGGTTTGTTGACGACCGTCTCGGAGGCCCTTTAACCTCTGATACTATTTGCATAAATACTATAACCCAGCTTCTAACGCAGTTGGGTAAAAAAAAAACATTAGATTTGAGACACTACTACGCCTATAGACGTTGCTGGAGGCGGACGCGGGCGGGGCGGCGGCGCGGGCGCGCGGGGCGCCGCTGCTGCTCGCGGCGGTGCGCGCGCGCTGGCCGGCCGGCGCGGGCGCGCTGCTGCGGGCCGGCGCGCCCCAAGCGGCGCTCTGCCGGCACCCCCACCGGACCCGCTTGAACGGCGACCCGGTACGCACTTGTACGGCTACCTATACTTTGTCCGGCAGCAATCATTTTAATTGTTTTACTGTTTTGCGAATGCGAAATGGACAAGAGAATTTTAAACAGTTAAAGGCTTTTAAGCATTACATGCAATAGATCAGGGTATATTAACCTTTTTTGTGTTAAACCATTTCAAAATATGATTACGCGATCTGCACTTCCGGAAGATTCTATCTTGTGGTTTTTTTAAACTCTAGGTGCTCCCATTCTTTGATGCTTTAACTTTAATTGTTTCCTTTGGACCACATTCCAGATAAAAGTGACGCCGCTACACTTGGCCGTAGAGATAAACGATGTAGACATAGTCGATAAGATACTGACTCTATCCAAAGACAAAAACTTGAATTGCCTGAACAGTGAAAACGAAACTCCTCTATGCGCGGCCATACAACGCGGCCACCTCGCGTGCGCGAAGTTGTTGGTTCGCCACGGGGCATCACTATGCAACATTGACGGCAAAAGCAACGCGTTACATGTAGCCGCTTTCTACAGCTACCCGAACGGCGTCAGTATACTGAAGTATCTACTGGAGGAGACAGACGTCGGTGACATCATCAACAGCCCCAACGAATGGCACCAGGGTCCCATCCATCGCGCCGTCATCTCGGGCCCAGAACCAGTCAAAATGCTCTTGGACAAGGGTGCCGACATCAGACTCAAAATAGGGGGAGAGAACAACGATTATGAACGGTGGTTCACCCCGCTGCACTACGCAGCGATGATGCAGGACAGTGCCACCGCCCAAATGATCTTGAGCTATGACCGCACCACCATGGACGAAGTCGACGCGATGGGGCGCACTCCCCTCCTCGTCGCCGTTCTTAATCACGCCGAAGATGTTGTTACAACCATCCTCCACGCGGGCGGCTTGCTCTCTAGCAACTCGAAAGGTGTAGAGCAGCAGTCTGCTATAGAAATGATAACGGATAAACTTCCCGATTCAACTGAATTCTTCGAGCGATGTTTCGACTCTTCTTTGTACAGAGTTGAGGCCGTCGGCTCGTCAGAAGTCGTTGTAGATTTTAGTATATTCACCAACAACCACGAGCAAAACCATTTGAAAGCGATCGAGGAGTTAATTCGCTGTGGGCAGCATAAAGTACTGCTGCACCCACTGATCAAAGCCCTTCTGTATCTTAAATGGAGGAATCTTTTGCCGCTCTTCTACGTCCTGCTTGGGACGTATGCCATTTTCGTCTTTACATTGAACCTTTTTGTTGGAATAATTTACTACTGGGTCATTGATCGACGTGAATTTGTGTCGAATTTTATGCTCTATATACTTTGGGTGGATTTCGTCGTTCTGTACATCTCACTGTTATGTATCATAATAACGGTAAGTTATCTTACAGTTATTATAAAATGTATTCTATACTTTTCACCTTGAAGCTCGTTTTGCCGATTTAATGATCAATTATCACGCCCTTCCGGCCATCCGTCTCATTATGTCTCCCACTTGAACAAGACCAACTGCAAGAAATCAAGGATGCGGGTAGTTTTGACTAGTAATCGCATGTACCCCATAGATTAAAGATTAAAGATTAAAGATATTTATTCAGTAAGTAGGCCACACGGGCACTTTTACACGTCAAGAATCTACCAGCGCTTCACAAGAGGAGACCACTGCTGAGAAGAAGCGCCGCAAGAAACTCGGCAGTCAGTCATTTTTTAAAATGTATTTAATGTTACAATGGTATACTTAGTCTAGCATTATATAAATCTATAAATATTAAATTAAAAATATATATTAAATAAGCTGCGTAGTTTCCGCAGGAAAACACACCAAAATCTTGCGAGAGAGATAGAGGGAGAGGAAAAAAAAAGAGAACACCTACCTAGGTGTAAGTATATAAGACGGTGCAACACGACCACATAAGATTGATATGTTTTCCTACATCAACGGTGTCCCCTAGACAAGACAAAGATACTGAATTGGAAAAAAAATAAAAAATATTAAGTTTCGGGTTTAGGCCAAGCATTTTTGTCTATTAGATAGTCCTCGATCCTATAATACGCTTTAGACATTAACGACTTTTTCAAGTAATTTTTAAGTGCTGGAAAGGGTAGCTTTAAAGCTAAGTCAGGTAATTTATTATAGAAATGAATGCATTGACCAACAAATGATTTATATACTTTACGGACGCGGAATTTGCGAATAGCGATTTTATTTTTATTTCTAGTATTGAAATTATGTACATCAGAGTTTTTTGTGAAAGAATCTAAATTTTTAATAACATAAATAATATTCTCATAAATAAATTGAGACGCTACCGTTAAGATATTGATTTCCTTAAAAAGTTCTCTCAGCGAGTCACGGGAATTTAAGTTGTAAATAGAACGAATGGCCCTTTTTTGTAACACAAATATAGTTTGTATGTCAGCTGCCTTACCCCAAACCAGAATACCGTACGACATGACACTATGGAAATAACTATAATAAACTAGGCGAGCTGTCTCAATATTGGTTAGCTGTCTAATTTTCCTAACGGCGTAAGCTGCCGAACTTAGTTTACCTGCCAGTGCAGCTATATGGGGACTCCATTGCAAATTTTTATCTATAGTTATGCCTAGGAAAACTGCCATAATTTTATGGAACTTCACTTCGAACGCTATTTTCTGCTGGAACCATGATGTATTCAGGATATATATATTAAACACTAATTACTATGTACGTCTACGTTAGATTACCAAAAAAAATAACTCATGCGGTGAGGAATGCCTGTCGATAAAAAAGGTACCATGTACTGAACACGCGCGAGTTCATGTCCATCGAGGGCTGAGGTTAGGCTGAGGCGAAGTGCGGCAGCAGCTCCCCCCGCCGTCATCCGCCTCACCGCATTCGTCCGCAGTCTCGCGTGCGTACAATACCTATGGACTGTGTTGTTCGTGTGTTGCACCAGCCTTTAGTTTTTAGAGTTTAGCTTTTTCTATGTATTGCACTTTGGTTTAGTCAAGATGCATTCTATCAAAGCAAAATAATATAAAAAACAATGTTTTAGCATAAATAAGAATACAACATTGTATTAGGCTTTGAATCTGCAACACGACGGCTTTGATCGAAGTCATCGTAGTTATTTCGACTCGATAGAATTCGAATTGGCTGTTCCTAGTATTCCTACGCATTTTGTCTGTTCCCAAAAAATAGGTGATGCTTGTTCAACAACTAGAGCGATAATGGTTGTAGGAGTTGGCCTGCATGCACGCCCGCGGGCGCCGGTACTGGGGCTCCCTGGAGGCGTGGGTGAAGCTGGGGTCCTGCGCGCTGGGCGCCGTGCTGCCCCCGGCGCTGCTGGCGGACAGCCGCCTGGACGCGCCGCGCCACGCCGCCAGCGCCGGCCTGCTGCTGGCCTGGCTGCAGCTCATGATCCTCCTCGCCCGCCTGCCAGAAGGCCACTACGTCCTCATGATTGGGAAAGTCGCTACTACCATTGCCAAGGTTCATTTTTGGCTTTATTTTTCTAACATATAGATAATAATGTATAAAAGAAAAACCAGAACAACACATACACCGTGTTTTTCTTGATTTACGATAACTTCGGCATATTACTAGGTACATCCGTAGAAACTACATGGTAGATAAAAAATTTAAATATTGCAAAAAAAATAATGTTTTCTGTTCAGAACAAAGTAATTAAATTTTGTATCTTTGGTCATTCTAAAAGGACCTTTGGAGTTAACTAATAGATAATCAGTGTCAAATATGTCAATGTTGGTGTGACATACTCGAACACACACCATTAAGAGCCTTTTACACCAGTTCAACGTGATTAACTGATTAAATTTAAAAATGAAATATCTTTAAAACCGTAAGAGTTATCATTTGTCTGTCTTCGGGAAATTAACTTTATTTGACCTAAAGAACGTTCCCTTAAAGTTATCGTAAGTCAAAAAAAACACGGTGTATAATTTAAAAATATGTACAAAGGCGAACTTATCCCTTTAACATCCTATTAATCACTACATAGTATAAAACAAAGTCGCTTGCGCTGTCTGTCCCTATGTATGCTTAAATCTTTAAAACTACGCAACGGATTTTGATGCGGTTTTTTTAAATAGATAGAGTGATTCTTAAGGAAGGTTTATATGTATAATACATTCCACGCGGGCGAAGCCGCGGGCGGGTCGCTAGTATTATATAAATGCGAAAGGTGTATGTTTTAGTTAATTTGTTACTTCATTGCAACGACTAGACGGATTTAAATGAAATTTGGAATGCAGTTAGCTTATACCCTTGGTTTAACAAATAGGAAAAATTTAAAGTACCGAGGGAATAACGACAATCGAAATCTACGCATACATACCGGAAACCCTAACGAGGATTAGTTCCCAAGTGCTTTGCTAATGGAGTACATTTTTGGTTTGCATTATATTATTCAGCTAAAAAACTGCAGTTAAATCATTTGGTCGACATGAAATGTTTATTGGTCGGCAATAAATAAATAACCGGGTGCAACACTTGGTCCGTAATTATGTTAAATACTATTTACAAATTAATAAATATTCTATCAGATTAAAATATTATGTGACTGATAGATAAATATTCAAGCTACGAAATAATTATTGGTCAGCAGAAAAATCATACCTATTTATTAGCTATTTAGTATTTAATTGAGCTGCATTTGTGATGTGGTAACAACCACTATATTATAGTAACGAAAAACCCCCGTTTCCACGTGGTTTGGTCTATCGGTGTTTTTGCGAAGCGCGGAGCAAGAAGTTCTCGAGCAAGGCCTGAGCTGCGAGAGGCACGAAGGAGCGACGACAGTAACTTCTGGCGGGAGCCGCGTGACACCATGTTTTTACTCTTGTGCTTTCAGATACAGATCGTTGACACCGTAATATTACATTGTCAATGGATTTCTCTTTAACACACTGATACGGCATGGTGGTGAAATAGGAAATAAATTACTCCACCGACAAGAACATAGCTCTTAAGTAAATGATGATGATGAATGGGTTTCTACATAAATACAATGTTTTAGCTCAATTAATTACTAGAGGTTAGAAGTGGGAAAATTTCTTTTTTTGCAGCAGTTTATAGGTATTTATTATCTGAGTGATATATTTCTCATGAAATGTATCAAATATATTAAATTAGCTATGTCATTTTTAATGTTACTTACTGTTGACGATTACTTCAATATTCTCCCAACCGTTTAAAGGATACCCCTTAGAAATAGTCAACTACTTATTATTATTTCGGCAACTATCTATACTTAAGCAAAACTTAATTGTTTGCTTCTGATCTCGGATGGACCCCCTAGTCGTTTCTTTTAGTTTAAAAAAGCGAAAATCTTTTGGAGGAATAGGTTTTAATGGCCTCTTATTATAACATAAAACCTAAAATAGTAAGGTTATCCACATTTTGAAATAAATACTTAATTAAAATCACGAATACTTCCTTGCCGGCAGATTTTTGCCACGTTCATATTCCTGGTGAGCGCATTCGCCCTGAGCTTCATGATCCAGTTCCGAGCTTCGCCGCCCTTCGACGGGCCCCTCGCCGCCCTGACCAAGACCTTCGTCATGATGACGTCGGAGTTCGAATACGAGACCCTTTTCGGCGACGAGCACGCGAAAGTCCTCGCGAACACCCGCCCCGTCGTCACCATTCTCTTCCTCCTATTCGTCGTCTTCGTCTCCATAGTCATGATGAACTTCATCGTAGGCATGGCCGTCAGCGACATCAATAGTCTAACCATGACCGGTAACGCCAAAAAACTGGAGAAGCAACTAGAAATCCTCGTCACCCTGGACATCCTGGTCTGCGACGGAATTCTCGGTAAAATACTACCCCGTAAAATAGTAAGCACCATCAAAAAAAGGAGATTATTGACTAAAATGGTCCTCAATCTCGCCACTTCAAAAACTTGGACGGTACATTGCGAGGATGCGGAGTATAATTACGAAATTGAAATGTCTTCTTCTTTTTATCAGACCGCTATCTCAAAATCGCGGATGATAACCGAAACTGAATTTGAAGATAGAAAGCTCAAGAACATGGCGACAATGTTGTATCACGCTATAATAGAGAAGGAGGGTATCAACTCGTTTAATTTCCGTGAGCACTGCGGTGCTCGGATGAGGTCCAAGTTTGATGATGTACTCGCCCGAATGGAAACTTTAACCGAGGTCCAGGAAGATTTGTGTAAGCTGAAGAAGTTTTACGATTATAAGGAGCGTGAGTTAACGCAGGGACGTCCCAATTACTTTGAAAATCTGGGTTTCGTGCAGTCACAGATGGAAACTGAAAAAGTTTAGGTCAAAGTCGGTCCAATTCAGTATCGTTAGTGTCAGTAGAATAGAAAACTTAATTAGTTACAAATTAAAGTTGGGTTTCAAGGTCCATAATTACAAATAACACGCAACAATATTATACTTGGAACTAACAACGAGGTAACAGTATGTTCCTGCGGGCTTATTATGGTCGTGTCGACTGGTGTATAATGACAGGCATAATACACGAGTGTTTTAATGCCTACTTATTCGTACACTCACATAACTTTATCTACTTACGTGCATATCTTAAGTTTTCTACAATATCTGAGAAACCTGTATCGGTCGTTACCCTGTATCTTAATGTACCTGTATCGTAATGTTTACATTAAATTATAGGTCACCGATACTTTGCAGTGAACATTAAGATAATTTAATATTAAGATAATTTTTACACCAAAAAATTAGTTTTTTGGCCTTTACTTCGATACTTTACAAGTACAGTCAGCAAGAGTGTGTCATAAAAATGATAACGAATATATATAATTTTAAACCCTCTTTACTATTAAAATCAGACATTGCTACGGCTTGCTCTTATATAAATGTCAGGTAACGGCCCGGGACGCCGCGTTTTGGATCTCGTTAGGTGTCTATCTATAGATTTCAAAGGTGGTTAAATACTCTTTTTTGTTGGGGTTATTAATTCTGTCGAATAGATAATACATTTATTTTTATGAAACAGAAAAAGTTATATCGTCATTAATTCAGCATAAAAGTAATTTAAAATACAGATATTTTTTCAAACTTATTCGGTGAAGTGAATCGTTCTATGAAATGAGTTTCGATATTTCAAGGGTAAACCCAGTTAAGCATAATTAGTTAGTTACAGAACTAGACTTAAGAATTTTGGTGCTATATTTTTTACTTATATACTGTTTTTGGTAAAGGAATCTTTATTTTTAAGCTTAGTATTTAAGGGTACACTACATAATTCCAGAGTCATAATAAAAAATTGATCAAAATCTCGAATTTTCATAATCCCCAATGCAATGTTTTTATAGAAGACTATATTTTTTGATATCGCTTATAAATAGCACTGACGTCGCTTATCCGTATGGATTGAATGTTTATTTTATCGACTATGTAAATGTCGATGGTATTGTACTGTTATTGTCATGTCACTGTCAATGAGTAAAAGACAATCACTAATAAAAATGTGATAAAAAATAATGGCAAATAAAGTAGCTGGAGTTCGTTAGTTAAAACTGTTTATCATTGTTTTTCTATAATAATTGCATCAGGTTAACGCATCTCGTAATAATAACGAGGTTATCTACTTATTGTAAATCAAGAAGTTTTAGTACCTAAACTATATTGAAATTGAGCAGAGATTTAAAAAGCAAAGAATCACTTGCTTTGTTGCAAGAGGGTCTTTAAAATAAACATTTAATCCCTAAATAAAAGCGACGTCGGTGCCTCAAGATAACAGCGTCTAGTTATAATTAAATCAAACCTAACGTAAACTACGAATAGCAATGGATTTATGCATTTAATCTATAGAACTCCAGCATAACAGCATTCGGAAAAATGAATATTCGGAAGAAAAAATAACGGAATTTTAAGGTGTTCCCTATAATCATACATACCATTAATGCTCTGGATTTACTGTACTATCTTAGTTCACATATTATAATATAATATGTAACAATGAAGAAATAAAATAAGTACAATCATTTTCGAGTATTTTTTTTACTTTTATGCGTTTGCTGGCTCGATGGCCTGAACTTAAGACCTAAACGAAAATCGACGTAAAATTGCCCTTTGATAATGGGCATATCATATCTAATATTTAACGATGAACAATGCACGGACAGCGTCCCAGCCAAGTTCCAGTTTGTGTCTTAAAAAATAAAAACCGGGCATTAGCATGTCTGACCATGCCCAGTTGAGTGTTCCGAAGCCGTTACTTCACAAAATTATCTTAAAAAACAACAAGTACATGTAATTGTAATACAATACAAGTAGTACTAATTCTCTATTTAAAGTTATTTTTGTGCTGTCTTCGGAGATTTTAGTAGATATAAACACTTAGGTCGCCTGTATCTCAGGAACCAATCATGTCTACTTGGCCGTGAGTTTTTTTTTTGTATGCACTTTCGTTAATGAAGATATTTTTCAGAATTTTAGTATTTGTACTTTTGGCTGTACACTAGACTAGACTCTAACAAAAATTAGTGCTTTAAACCTTAATATTAATCGAAAAATACATACCTGGTTGGTTACTAAGTTATGTTACTGTAATAATCCTTATCTACATAAAATATACTAACGAAAGTTAAATAAATTATATATTAAAATGAAGTACACACAATCAGGATTTACATTTGTCAATTTCATTCAAAATGGCCTCCTTGGGCCTGAACACAGGCCTTCAGACGACGAGGCCAGTCATCAATAGCGGCACGCACGGTTGTCATATCTAATTCCGTCACTGTCTTGACTATGGCCCGCTTGAGGGAGTCAAGATTTGTGTGGGGTTTAGCAGGCTTTCTCCTCAATAACCTGCCATATAGCATAATCCAGGGGGTTGAGGTCCGGGCTGGAGGAGGGCCAGTCTTCGTGGGCAATGAAGTCAATTTTGTTGCTTCGAAACCAGGCTTGAGTTGTTTTTGCCTTATGTGCAGGGGCTGAGTCTTGTTGAAAGACCCAGGGCTGGTTTTGAAATAGAGAGTGGCTTAAAGGCTTCACTATTGGTTCCAGAACGGTTTCCTGGTAAACTTTAGCCCCAGTTTTGACACCTTTTTCACAGAAATGGACCTGTGTTAACCCTGAGTATGACACACCTAACCAAATCATGACATAAGAGGGATGATGGCCTCGTTGCACTCTCGGAACAGCTACACTCGCTCCTTGACTGTTTTTTGCATATACTTTGTCTTTCTGGCGGTTACAACATTCTTCAATGGTAAAATTATTTTCGTCTGTAAATAATATATTTCGGTGGCCATTTTGTGCGTACCGCACAGATCTGATTTGCCAACAACTTTTGCTTCCGGACGGGGTTTCTTGCGATTCTCGCCTTCACTGCCTTTATTAGAGCTGGGGTCCGAACGGTGCGTGGTCTTCCAGACCTCTTGCGGACATCAAAGCTCAGGGTACTATTGTACCTATTAATGGTACGATAAACGAATTGTTTGTTGATTCTGAGATTTCGAAGCAACTTCAAAATCAGATTTGGCGGATGCCCGCATTTGTGCAACGCAATTACAGCAACACGATTTTCTTTTAGACCCCAATCCATTATAAATACGACGAGATAAGTGTTGTGTGTACTATAAAAATAATAACTGACAACCCGCCATATTATGTAATTTTTTATTTTTTCGGTAGCATTTGTTTTAACGCAAGAAAAGAGTTTGCAAATCGAGTAACAGAACTTAGTAACCAACTAGGTACATACATACATACCTTCACGCCTTCATTGCCAGAGTGGGGTAGGCAGAGCTACAGAATTACCAACAACTCTAAAAACTTGTTGATAACTCTGTAACCGCAATTTGCACAATTAGGGTAAGATGTTTAACAGTGCACAAATGCGCAATATATAATATGAAAGACGTTTCCAACGACACCCCACACTTCGGGGTAGACAAGAAATAGTTATTTGTTCAACAAGAGAGCAAAGTTGGTTTTTGCTGCGAGTGATGATTTTGAATCCCGAGTAAGCGAAGGATTCTATTACGCTACGCTCGTGATTCTAGGTTAGAATCCTGAGCGTAGCGAGGGATTCAAAGATACGAGACGTAAAAAACTTTGGTCTCGTGTGAGACATACAACTTTTCACCTCAGCAGCGAGAACAATACAGCGTGAAGCTGGTAGGGCCAACGCAGGTCTTCCGTTGTGACCATTTGGTTAATACACGACTAAATAACGACACGATCGCATATGCATCAATCACAAGCATTTTTGCAAAATACTAATAAAATAAAAAGTGGAAAAAATAAACATGAAACAGATAAAACCTGTCACTCAACTTGATAATGCCGTAGTGCAAACACAACTTTATACAGCTTCTGTGGCTTTAAAAAAAAACTAACTAGGCCTTGTCTATACTATGGCTATTGGCTACAATAATCCCGCTATTTTTGAAATGCGTTCTGAAACTGCCCCCGCGGTTTATGTCACGAAATTAAAGATGGTTAAAACGATAACAAAATTATGTAGATACATGATAAACTTCTTATTTTTCATTAATTTTGTCTTCAAAACATTAAATAAAAAAATGATTGTACCTACTGTATAAAATAGTTATAATAAACACATTTCAAACTTTAACAGATAGTTTTATTTGCAATTTTACGGTTATGTGTGCATCCGAACGTGCGTTTCTTTTTGGGCCTACTATGTGTGGAATTTGAAAATCGAACTTCGAAACAAGTTGTTTCTATCTCTCGCTTTTTTCCTATCAAAGTGAGTGACAGAACAAAGTGAAGTTAAATTTTTTCGAATGTTGTGAGTAGCCCCAGCACTGCTCACGGCATTTAAAAAAAATAATTAAAAAGCTTGTAGTACTGTTAGGCGATAGGCTTGCCACCTGTCACTAATAAACTGGGAAACATCTTAGCCTACTTGTGCAAAATGTGGTTACAGAATTATCAAGAAGTTTTAAAACTTGTTGATAATTCTTTAGCTCTGCCTACCCCACTCTGGGAATGAAGGCGTGAGTTTATGTATGTATGTAATTAAAAAGCTACTTTGCCTCTCGCTCGCAGCAAAATTGAATTTTGCTCACTGTTTTTAAGCAGCAAAACCTGCTTGTTTGAGCTGCTGAGGTGAAAAATAAAATACATCCCTACGTTACGTGTAGGACAGGTATAATAAAAAAAATGTTTTTTTCATGATTTTATTTTAACTTTGTTGGCGTAACTAATATGTATTTTCATGCCAAATTGCAGCTTTCTAGTACTAAGACTCTGACTAGGCTGCGGACGGACGGAAATGGCGAAACTATAAGGGTTCCTAGTTAGACTACGGATCCCGAAAAACTGCCATAATCCATAAATCTATATTTAAGAAAAGATACTCTGAAAGACGCTTATACTTTCTGACTTGTTCAAATGTGAGAAAGTCAATCAACAAACAGCCCTGCTGCCAAATTTATCTACGCCTACACCTAGCGCTGCTATGGGCAATTGCACCTCTATGGAAAACTTCTAACTGTAAGCTAAGTTCTTATTAATATAATAATTATTGAGGAGCTAAATTCAGTTTATTCGTAATTAATACCCATTACGGGACAAAGTCGATAAAACCCCCGCTTTATCGCAAAGATTGATGAGTCAGCAATCCTTTGGGGAAAATCTACGTCGTAGTGACGCCATTGAATCACAACAAACGCAAATACTCTTGCACCTAGTTCCGACCTTCTCGTAGCAAAAGCTTTCCATGATTCACAGCAAGTAAACAAATTGCCGGCTATTTCGGGCGTCTGCATTATTGCATTCCGCCGTCGGTACGATTATCCTTCACCCAATTGTCGGCCCTTGTGACATCACAATATTAGATTTTATAAAATTTTAGTAAAAGCGCGGGAGTGACGTGGAAATTGCAATGACAGCCGTCTAAAAATACCCGCGGCGGCGTCGCGTCGGCCGCTGGCAGCCGCCTCAGTCGAGAGCCGACCGCCGCGAGTCACGCCCGAACGATACCGAATCAGCAACCATGGTTTACGAAAGTGACTTTTACACTACGCGCCGCCCTTACAGGCCGTCGTCCACCTACAGCAGCCTGACGGTGAGTGCTCGTCCCTCTAACACCTACACTACCTGAGCGTGCACCGCTCCTCGCTCCCACTGTCTCTCCCGGGAGCCGGCCCTCGCACCAGCTCGACCCTCGAATTTCACTCTATCTCATTAATCTTCAATTCAACCACTTTAACATCACGTTTGATGCGGGCTAGGAAAATCAGATATCGAAGCGTCTCTATCGACAGTCGACTTCCGCTTGTAAACATTCCTGATTGCTTTCATTAAGTGTCCTAGGTTAGGAGTATTCTATCTCGCGTTGAGTAGCTATAGGGAATCGTCTCGGCAAGTGGGTCAGAACGCGAAACGGAGTCGGAAAGCGGAGCTACCGGGCGCGCCAAATATAGCCACGGCTGGAGGCGCGTCCGACTAACGCGATTCTCCGCTTGCAGCGGCCGACCGTCTGCGACTGGGAGAAGGTGCCGTTCGTGGCGCGGCCGAGCCTCGTGCCGGATCCGGTGACGGCGTTCGGCCGCCGCACGAAGTCGCGCGCGCGCCCGAGCATCCTGGAGCCGGTGGCGCGCGCAGCGATCGCGCCGCTACCGGAGAGCCGCCTGCCGGCGCTCGCGCCCTACGTGTCGCCGCGCGATCAGACGCGCGAGCGCGTGCTGGCGACCGTGGGGCAGCGCGAGCGCGCCTTCGCGGCGGACCCGCTGGCCACGCCGCGCGACCACATGGACGTGGCGCTGGCGCACGCGCACGGCCTGCCGCTGCACGCCCCGCGCCGACACGTCTTCTACTCCAACTACGCCTCCTACTGAACGGAACAACTCCGAACATTTGTGTCGCTTTCGCTTATGTAGTTAACCGTCGTCCGCTGAAGAATGCTCATGCTCAAATTTTTACGGGATTGTCGGGGCTCCCGCAAAGCGGGATAGGAACGGGTGAAGAAAACTCTCGAAGAAGATAACGGACAGGAGATATTTAGGCGGCTGTCAGGAATGATGACGCGGTTGAAGGTGAGATCGATAGGCTAGATGATCGCACGATTCGCGGCGGAGGTCGATACGGATCATCTGGTAGATAGGTCGAGGTTCGCGGTCAGGCTGGTGCGAGCGAGGGAGTGTGGCGCGGTGGTGCTAAGGGCGCGGTTGTTGCAGACGCCGCGGCACTACGTGGTAACGGACCGCGAGCCGCAGCGCCGCGCCGAGGAGCAGTACTCGTACTCGTACTCGAGCACGGCGGAGCGCACGGGCGCGGGCCCGGCGCAGCGCAGCTCGTACTCGACGTCGACGGAGCGGCGCTCGGGCGCCGGCCCCGGCGGGTACAACTACACGTCGGAGCGCAGCAGCAGCCTGGGCGGGCCCGGCGGCTACTCGTACACCTCCAGCGCCAGCGGCCGCCTGCCCTACGGCACCACCTACCGTCACTACTCCTACCGCGTCTAGAGCCCGGCTCCCGCCCCCCGCTCCCCCCTAATCCCTTACGACCCCTAATCAGTATTCGCTAACGCATTGTGATCGCTCTACTTTAAATTTAAGCAAGTAGATGTGAATCGTAATTAGCTTTTTTGAAGATGTTTTTGTGTATACTCTTTTATTTATTTTAAGCTATGATTTAGACTGATTTTAATAAAGCTTGCAATTTTTAATAGATCTATTTTTCTTTGTTGCAATACCCATATAACGGGGGTAAAGGTCGATGATGAACTTCGACTCTATACTTTACTAACAATGTTTCCGATCTATTTGATGTGATTCTATATTGTCTTTCGATATAATAACACAAATAAAGAAGGAAATAATTGACGTCAAACCCAAGGCGGGTTTCACTATTAAGGGTCCGATCTTAGGTACATTTTGTCAAATACCTGATAAAGCGGATTGTGAACCTAAAAAAATCTACCACATTTCTATAAAATTTCTCACCCCCTAAATCAAGTCCCTTTTTTACGATTTTCGAATATGTTATAGACATTATAAAAAACTAGGTGTACCTTTTCAACAAAATATTTCTTGGAAAAAAATAATCGGAAACCTACAATTGAACCTAGTTTTTCATAATTACTACAACATATTGTGTGACTTGAGGGGTTGAGAAACGTTAACGCCCAATTTGTATGGATTTTTTTGACAGCTACGCGATTTATGCTTTGCTTCACAATCCTCTTAAAGGTCTTTAGGTTTATTCAATTTTCAATAAAGATAGTAAGAAAGCTAATTAATTGTAGCTATAACTACCTAAACAGGTGGCCTGGGTAGGTACACTGAGAATTTGGTAAAACATTTTTATTGGATAGGTAGTATAGTACCGGCCATCAAACCGTTAAATATTGCTGTTTTAGTCAAATACCTGATAAAGCGGATTGTGAACCTAAAAAAATCTACCACATTTCTATAAAATTTCTCACCCCCTAAATCAAGTCCCTTTTTTACGATTTTCGAATATGTTATAGACATTATAAAAAACTAGGTGTACCTTTTCAACAAAATATTTCTTGGAAAAAAATAATCGGAAACCTACAATTGAACCTAGTTTTTCATAATTACTACAACATATTGTGTGACTTGAGGGGTTGAGAAACGTTAACGCCCAATTTGTATGGATTTTTTTGACAGCTACGCGATTTATGCTTTGCTTCACAATCCTCTTAAAGGTCTTTAGGTTTATTCAATTTTCAATAAAGATAGTAAGAAAGCTAATTAATTGTAGCTATAACTACCTAAACAGGTGGCCTGGGTAGGTACACTGAGAATTTGGTAAAACATTTTTATTGGATAGGTAGTATAGTACCGGCCATCAAACCGTTAAATATTGGTCCTTCAAACCGGATACAATAATTAACAACAAATACATCTAGTGAGTTTTCGATTCTATGAGCAAGTTTTTTAAAGAAATTCCAGATTTTATTAAAGCAAAAACTTTGCATCTTTCACACTCACAGGTTTTAATACTCTTTACATTGATGATTGAACGTTTCTCCTGACTGCTTTCGTTTAAAAAAAATATGTCAATAAAAAAGACATAAAACTACTGAAAATTTATTACAACCTTCGTAATTAAACTTTCACTACCCAATTGACGTAGGTCGTTTCCAGAATTTACGATTTCCTGAATAACTTCTATTATTACATCGTCAACCGACATGACATGACATACCTATCGTGTCATCTAGTGAAATAAGAAAATCGCTTTTCATTGGGAGTGAAACGATGAGTAACGAGCTCCAATAATCTTTAAATAGACTGGACAAGATTAAATTTCCAGACGTCAGCCTTAACATTAGGGCTGAATATATGTTTTGGGCTAACTACACCTAAACCGGAAGTTTGAAGATACTTTAGCCTTGCCCTTATTTCTCATTGTAACACAACTTAGGAGTAGGGACAAGCTTCTGTAGTTTCAAATTTGCTGTTTTAGTGTAATGGCGCGATTAGATTATTCGGATTAGCCGTACGTTTTCATTATGCCTTAATGCATCAGGTTTTGATGGAGTTGTAGTATAAATAGACGGTGTCTGTAATGTAGGCACTGAGATAGTAGTAGGTAATTGCTAATTGTAATAAATAAATATCAGAGAAGAATGTTGATATCAAGTTTGATCAGGATCATTTACCCGAAACACGATAAAATTACAGTAAATAGGGTAAACCACCCGATTAATGGCACTTTTAAAAAAAAGGTTATTGCACTTTAGCCACAGAATATGTCAAAGACCAAGATCAGCCCAATACTACCCTGACTCACCATAGAACGGTGTGACAGTTACACTATAAAACGATTTGTTTGTCACTGTGATGACATGACTGATGTTGGTTCAGGGTTCCATTGAGCTGATGGTACATACAGAAGCGGCTGTCTCTAGCAAAACAGCGTTAAGATAGGATGAACATGCCTTCTCTGCGCATCTCTTCCTGTCGTATGATTCTTATTCAGTCGCACGTTACTCAGTCCATACAAAAGTCCCACTCAGGGATGCAAGCCGATGTACTGTCACCCCAATGGAACCCTGACCCACCATAGACCGTTGTCAGTGACATTATAAAACATTTTTTCTCTGCAAGCTCGTCCGTTTAAACCAATACTCGGCCCGCAATTGCCTGCTTCACTGCCTAGGCAATAATGTACTATTGTTTGACACATCTTACGACTTGAATCATAACGTCACTGTGTCACAGTTCTGTGGTGGGTCAGGGCTCCATTAGGCTGATAGTAGGTAAATTCTTGCGCTAAGTGCACCGGGTCCATTTTATGTTTAAAGTGCCAATAATTTCAGGGATGCAACAATAGGGTTATTCAGCGTACTTTCGACACTTAACACTCTTTGTCGTTGGCAGCCCTTGTCTTCTGTATACTACCTCTCGTCTCTTCTACCGTTCTATCACGACCCGTACATCGCGTACATTCCGAGACTCTCTCAGGTAAGTTTATACATGTATATAAGCCGATGTATATAACCATGCGCAAGGCTGAAATTCATGCGTATGATCACCGCTTTTTCATAAACATGGATTCACAAGGGGAATATCACGCGATAAAATAATTTAAATTAAAATAAAACTAAGCTACTCAAAGATTAAAGATATATATCAGTTATTTGAGACAAAAATGCATTTCTAGCTTATGAAAGTGTTTACTAGGGTGACGGTACCCATGTTGGACACTTTAAGCGGAATGTACCAATAATGGACACTTATTAACTCAAAATGTAAAGATCATAAGGTTACAAAATTATTGTCTCAAAATAAATGAATATCTATTATCTTCTGTAACATAAGAATCAAGTGTCTATCAGGAAAGAAAATTCTGCGAAGTGATTGGTACGTTCTATGAAATGGTGTCTATAAAACAAGAGGCACCGCGTAAAAAGGATAAGCAAGTGAAATAAACTAAAATAAATCGCGATAAATATGATTAATATCACTGTTCCTGCTTCTGATTGATCGAGGCTAATGGCTCTATGACTCATGGGCCACCTTAAAAGACGCATTTAAACCTTAGAGCGAGCAAAGCCTCATCCTGTATCTCACTTAATCATTACTCCGTCCCTGCGCTGGCCAATGATGTGCCATCGTGTAGAGTATGAGGGGCCATAACGATTTATAGTTGCCATATTATCGCTTGCAATAGTCATTGTGAATCCACCTTAAGCCCGCTGTCTCACGCTTCAGTACACTTGCGGCAACACCCGCTGTCAGTACAGTACTTCCTCAGCTCAGTGTTCACAGTATGAAATCTTTTTTTTTTTGGCGGTCCACCACGGTATTCCGCAGTGATTTCGCAAGCGTCAAGTGAGTAGAGTAAATCAGTAAACAGAATAAATCAAAAGTAAAAGCCGGACATCTTTCAATCGGCCATCTTCTCCCCGAAGGTTACCGGAAGCCGACAGTATATGAAATCATCTTTGAGCATCATTCGTTGACAACAGTTTACAAGTAAGTATAGTATACTTTTTTGATTGAAATTAAAAGACAAGGTACTTAAGTACATCTTTAAACCAGCTTGTAGATGCAACAGAATTTGGTTTTTCAAGCGGCGGCTGTATCTATTATGAATTATTATAACCAGCCAATGCAAAGGCGGCGGAAGGGAAAGAGAGAGCTATATGATTGCTTTACCTTGGTCCTTTTTATTGCCTGAAACTTGTCAAATTAGGCACCAAATAATACTGCCTCAGATAATCAAAACAACTTTGACCATAACTACCATGGCACAGCAAGCTCAAGCTCGAAATTGAGGCAGTGTCTGGAAGACTTTTTTAGTAGCTTGCATTAAGTAGGTAAAGTAGTATTTAATATAGGAGTTACGTAGAACTAAAATAGCTTAAGTATTTATTGCACGAGCAAATATTTAATTTAATGACTGACATATTTTGCATTAAACTGTACAGATGTAGTGCATAATTGGTTTCCATCGTATTTTCTCTGAAACGTTCGTATTTGTCATGCTACTTCAGTCAACCTCAGTACTTTTTGTACTGTGACCGACCGAAATAGCAAGACACGTCCGTAAGTTTCCGTGAAAATACCATGGAAAACAATTATGCACTACATTTGTACCATGTCACTGTACTCTGTGCACTCTACTTCCATATTATAATAAATAGTTAGTCAAAATTTAAAATTAAGTACTTACCTTATACCAAATAAGTACATGATTTTTACATATTTTTTCATATCATTGTCTGATTTAAAAGGGAAAACCCGCTTCTAAGTTTTTTACTCTATACCAATAATTAGTAAGTATTTATTAAGTATTGTAGTTGCTTTCTGCTAACGCAAACGACTAGGTACAGAAATCTGACAAAATGTATGGAATTTTCAATGTTCAATAGCCGATGATGCGGTCGTAAGACAGCTTTACATCAATCAATACAGACTTATAGAGTTATAGACCTGCATAAAGGGTAATCGGAAAGAACATTCCTAGTCACTTAAATAAAATAGAAGATTGTTCAACAAGGGACTCAAACAAGCCATAATGACACGAGATGTATAACTACGCGACTTTACGCGAGCGAGCGAGCGAGGGTGGCTATAGTTCGAGTTTCATTATGGTTGTTAAAGTAGTCTCGCGTTAAACACTGTACTTTTTTTCTTCGACTGACGTTCTATACAAAATAACAATATTTAATAAATATGTAACAAAGTTACTGACAATTTGTTTCGCGGTTGTAAGTTTTTTGTAGTGACTCTTTCAATGCTAGGATATTTTTTAGCCAAGATAAGATACAAACTTGAAAACTATTTGGACCATGCCTGTTAAAATAAAATAATCCTTTATATATTTAAATAGATTCATATTCGTTATTTCACGAAATTAAGTATTTTTTTATAATTTTGCACAGTTGTCATTTTGAGGTCATTTCCACGGCGTAAAAACGGTCCATACCCAATCACTGAAATTGGCGGTAATCCTCCATTCACAAACATCGTGATTGGCTGTTTAACGATTTCCAAAGTAAATTAGAAAAAAAAAGTACTATAAATAAACGGAGTAAAGTGTCGTTTTTATCCCTAGGGATTAAATACATCACTTTAGTTCGCCTATTCAAGGCTATAAAGGTAATTTTAGAGCCTGAGAAGTGAAAACGATATTATAATCTCAAAATGATCGCAATGAACTTGCTACTGAGTTAAAGATTAAGTCTTAATATTTAAACTGCCATATATGAATTGTGATAGCGGTCAAAGTGACAAGGTACAAAAGTCTTCTTCACAGTGTTTAACGTTTGCAGAATTCAACTTGTCTAGGCCAACTGCTTTAAAAATAAGAAATATAATAGAATTACTTGAGAAATGGGCGCACTTCTAACGTCATTACTAATTTAACGTAAAACAATAAAAGTGCCGCACATTCTTATGCGACCCATTTAATTTCACCTTGTTCTAATTCAAACACTCTTGCTGGCTCATAAAACGCACTGATTATTTTTAAACGGGGATTATAAAACCATTATACCTAATAGTTTATTATTGGCTGGTAATACTTAGTTCTGGACTTAAAGTAGTCCTTGTACCTGACACACTGACCTTGTACTTGACCTTGCACAAAATTAAAGTCAAACAATTGTTTGACGGCCGAAGTATACCTAAATGCCTACCTTTAAAGGTAAATGTTCGTAATATGCCATAACTTTCCTTGTTTTGTTATAAGAAAGTAATATCATGGATTTCATTTTAATGAGAAAATATGATCTTCTGCTCAATGATTACTAAAACCATTAAAAATTCACCAATGTTTCTGCCTGACTGAACACGTAAGTCTAGGAAAAGATAGGGCATGCGAGCATCAGTCATAATATAATATTATTGAACATTGACGCTAGTTATATACATACAGATGTGCCAGATATCTTTGAGCCTGTAAATATTTCAGGTTAGATTAGGTTCGTTATTATAAAATCCTCAAATATTTACGGTGACAGAAAACAAAGCGCGTTGGCAAATGAAACGGTTGGAAAACGTTACAATTTGGCAAACATAATTCGCCGATACAAAGCTGACTGTACCTACAGGGAGTTAGTAAATAGGTAATCACAGTCAAAATGGATGACGTTTAGATGTTTGTGAATCAACGTCCGATCGGATTTAAATGAAATATGTGATAAATTACTACCTAAGGTAGGCGTAAAAACAAAAAAAACAGTCTTGATACATTTTCCCTTGAATCTTTTTTTTAATATGGTTTATCGGCTATGCGCGTAACACGCGTAGCTGGGTGTACCTATAAGACAAGTATGAGCACATATTACTGAAGTTGTAGCTATTTTTACACAGTGAAGCCATCTCTCCCCATTTCAACAGGAAAATAGCACAAAGTTGATTCACACTCTATTCTGCCGATGACAATGGCATCTATTTTTATTTGCGGTCACGCATATTTCATTGATGCCACATTACTATAGTTGTAATTGTAAAGATTATATTCGCCGACACATTTATGAATGCTGTTACGTGCCAGCATGTTGGCAACGATGACAGGTAAAATATACCTGTAGGCTAATGTCCAAGTTTAATTGAGGCTTAAGTAATGGCGGGCTGTTTTAGTCTTAATTTAAACTAGGTGTTAAGAGGCCGTATAGCCACGCCCGCACAAAAATCAAAAGGGATGGTTCTATGAGTTTCCGTGAAAAGAACGTGAGATGGAGATACTTTTCGCGCGCCTCGATTGCATCGTTAAATTGAAATATTGCGTATTTATGTTATATTATTCTATTAACAGTTAAAGTTAAAACTAAACTTATTTACATACATACATAAACTCACGCCTTCATTCCAGGAGCGGAGTAGGCAGAGCTACAGAATTATTTGATAATTCTGTAACCACATTTTGCACAACTAGGCTAAGATGTTTATCAGTATATTAGTGACAGGTTGCAAGCCCATCGCCTAACAGTAGGTACTACAAGCCTTTATTTATTTAAATTAAAATAAAACTAAGGTAGGTACTCAAATATTAAAGATGTAAATAATGATCACCACTATAAAAAGAACCCTCTAGCAGGTCCGCTCGCCGCATGGTCCCTATGACACTGGCTGCATTACCTCTCTGTAAATAATTGCTGTTTACTTTAAAACTATAACATTTAGTATTTACTACATACAAAATGTGTCAAATTTTAACGAGACGTCACAACTCTACCAACGGTTTTTAATATAGGAACGCACCATTACAAGTGTAAGAAAGAGAAAGGGCTAAATTTATCTGTCAGATATGTTTAGGTACTTGTCGCTTGTGAAGCAGGCGGTTATTAAAAATATGTTTTACCAGGATTAAAAAGTTACTCGTATTTTAACTATTGAATCAACAGGCTTTGTTAAAGATCGTAGGATTCAACCAGCAACAAGTGTCATAAAAAAAAACTGTGGAGTATTGGTTTCTAATCGTATTTTCACGTTTAACAGTCTCGAGGAAATATGACGAAGTGGTTATTGAGATCCAGATCGCGGAACTTTACGCTGAGAGAAAGGGACAGAGCTATAGCAGTTATATAGCTCTGTCCTTTTCTCTCAGCGTAAACTGAACTGCAAAGCCATGTCATAATAATCCCACAGTATCGACTTTATCATACTTATGCCCAGTTCCTATATTCAAGAAACGAATCGTTTTCCCTACGGGCAGTAGCGTTATGACATTTGCTACATACAAAGTGTGTCAAATTTTAACGAGATTTCACAACTCTACCAACGGTTTTGAATATAGGAACGCACCATTAGTGGCCAATCAACCGTGTGGGCTAGCTTACGTCTAGGGTTGCCAACTATACTCTTTTAAAGAGTATTATACTGTTTTTCACTAAATTATACTTTTTACTGTTGAACAAAAATAAAGTATACAAAATACTGTTTTCAGCAACAAAATGCAAACACATTATTATGTGTTATAGTTAGACGCTCACATAAATTTGTTTATTATTTAGTCAGAGGGCGCTCACTGCTCAATGCAGCGCAGGCACAAACAAATCACACTGAGTTTCTGAAAAATATGTATTTAAAACAATAAATAAATAAAATACTGTTAATTTTTCTAAAATACTGTTTAAAATTCTTCATAGACCTGAATATACTTTATTTCTTGTAAAAAAAGTTGGCAATCCTACTTACGTCATCTATATAAAAGGCAACGCGTAAGCTCCGTGTACGATTTTCAAAAATATTCACCGATATTTTTTATGCTGCGGGTGTTGTATGCCAAGTTGTTGTTGGCGAGATCGAGTTGTGAAAGCTATTTCAAATAAGAACCTGTGCGTTAAGAATTAATAACTGCTATTAACGCTCACTCTGGCCTGGCACTTAAGCACCTGCCGAAGTAAGACGAAGAGATTTTTTTCGAAATAAATTATTTAACTTCACGCCTGTCACCATGTATGTACCTAGAGTAGGTACCTACAGTGTTCTATGGTGGTACAGTTCTGCGTTGCATCTCTTTGTGCTGCATTGTCTTTGTTTTTGTACCTTTAGCTGAAGCTCTTTCCTTTTCACAATGCCTAAAAACGGGTGGGGCTAGCCCTCGCGTTGTAAAAACTATAATTTCTCAGTCAAACAAACAAAAGTGTCCCTTTTTTATGGCATAGGATGGCAAACGAGCACACATGCCACCTGATGGTTAGTGGAAACTGTGACCCATAGAAATTCGCATTCACAAGTCTGCAAATGCACTGCCAACGCTATAGTACGCAAGTTCTAAACTCTAATGCATTTTAAGTTTGCTTGCAAACAGTCTGTCGTTATGCACTTCTAAAATCTCCGATGGAAGTGAGTTATATAATTTTGGCCCAATGGCACCGTGACTTTTTTTTCTTTTTTTTATGGCATAGAAAGGCACATAGTGCTCACAGGCCACCTGATGGTAAGTGGAAACTGTGACCCATAGACATTCGCATTCACAAGACCGCAATCCTAAGACTGCAAATGCGTTGCCAACCCTGAGGACTAAGATGGAATGCCTGTATGCTAGTAATTTCACCGGCTGTCTTATCCCCAAACCGGAACACAGCAATGCAAACACTGCTGCCTGGCGGTAGTTTAATGGATAAGATGGAGGTACCAACCCGGACGGACCCTGCATAAGGTCCTCCCACAAGTTTTCATGAACGACATATCGTTATAGATATGAACGACGATTAGAATTCTTCAGTAGAGTTTTTTGATTGGGGCGTAGTGACTTTAAACCGTCTAAGGAGGCTAAGGACCAGCGAGTGCAAGTAGATAGCGATAACCGGCCGAGACCTTTTAAGAAGCTGGGAGTAGGTAGGTACCTACTGTATGATGTGTTCACGATGACAAGGTTCTAATAGAAATACGTAAATCAAACCGAACTGTTACTGTAACACACGTTACTATAAATGTAAATACGCAGCAAAATGTTCCATGTTTACAAAAATAATTGCGCATTTGCACCCGCGCAGACGGCCAACTCATTTCCAGCGGGACGTGACGTCACCGCTCACCGCATTTCACAAGTTCATTACTAAAAATATCTTTAGCACGTGTGGATATACCCGAACGACCGCCTTGCAGTATTTAGGTTGCATATAACTGCATTGGTGTGAACGCGAAATGATAGCTTTTAGCGACAAGTCATCTCAAACTGAGAAAATTACCTTAAAAACTCCATCTTACCGTGGAAGTCGTAAGAGGCGACTAAGGTAATAATAAAGGCTTGTAGTATTGTTAGGCGATGGGCTTGCAACCCAAACTCCAACTCTCCAACACCTTAGCCTGTTTGTACAAACTGTGGTTACAAAATTAACAACAAGTTTCTAGAGTTGTTGGAAATTCTGTAGCTCTGTCTACCCCACTCTGGGAATGAAGGCGTGAAGGTATGTATGTAAGTATGTAAAATCATTTTTCTTTGTTTGTACTTGTTCACTTTCCACAATATTCTTATTATGTCCCTACAGAAAAAACGATATCCCCTTGAAACGCATAAAATTGATTGTCCTACAATATTTTCATCTAACACCTAACCTAACCTAACTGTAACTGTCTTTTAACTTGTGGGAGGACCTTGTGCAGGGTCCGTCCGGGTTGGTACCACCATCTTAAGGACTGTTCAATTTACTAAGCGGACACTAAAAATATATATTAATATTACGATTTTTTCGCTATTATCTCTTTATTTGGCTAAATATTATTAAAACAAAAACAAACAAAATAATAACTAATGAAAAAAAAGAAACTTAATACATCGATAGAAATTTCGGACTTTTATGCGGATACTACGCATAAGTTCCTGCACATCACTTTTTGTCACTTTTCGAGTAGCTGCAAACCACATTCTTTTGAATTGTTCCAATGATTTAGCTTCTCGACCATCCTTTCTTAAGTGCCTCTTCACAATGGCCCAGTACCGCTCGATAGGACGGAGCTCCGGACAATTTGGTGGATTGTCTTGTTTTTGAATGAATTCAATGTTTTTTGAATTTAGTAGCTCCACTGTCGGACCAGCATAGTGGGCACTTGCCAAATCAGGCCAAAACAAGGGTGGGACACTGTGCTTCCGATAGACGGCAAGTAACCGTTTTTGGATGCATTCTTTTCTGTATATTTCACCACCAATAGTGCCTGTCGCAAAATAGGAAGCACTTTTGAGGCCACAGGAACAGATTGCCTGCCAAACCAGGACTTTCTTCCCGAATGTATCCATTTTAATGGTTCTTTCCTCCTCTGGTACAGACTCTCCTACGACGGCATTGTAGTATTGGGGCCCCGGTAATGTACTGCAGTGCTATCATATTTTACGTACGTTTCGTCGTCCATTAAAATGCAACGAGATTTATCTTTTAGTAAGATGCTGTACAACTTGCCGCACCGTTTTTTTGGATCTAGTTTGCTGCTCTGCACTTCTTTTTGGAATTTTTTGCTTTTTGTAGGTTCGTATATTATTATTTTTTTTATATTTTGTACCGTACCTACGCTGACGCCAATTTTCTTTGCAATATCACGAACCGATAGATAATTTCGCGATTTTAACAGCCGCATGACATTTTCGTCGACTTGAGGATTTGCCGGCCCGCTCCTGTGTCTAGATTTCGGTAAATCTTCGAGCGTATGATGCTCTCCAAATTTTTTAATCATTTGGTACACCGCTGACTTGGAACATTTGTACATGTTTGCTATTTTTCGCAGTGAATACTGCCCTGTACACCATTTTTGCTCTATTAATTTGCTATTATCTAAATTAATACGCTCCATCGCGAATAATAATCGACAATGAAAGAACAAATATGTCGCAATTGACGAAAATGTATTTGCTAATGTCATTGCTGTCAACAATATATCAATTATTTTTAAATTCTAGGTTTAAAAGAGGTTTCAGGGTGTCCGCTTAGTAAATTGAACAGTCCTTATCCATTAACCTACCGCCAAACAGCA
This sequence comes from Acleris emargana, assembly GCA_927399475.2. Taxonomy (NCBI): domain Eukaryota; kingdom Metazoa; phylum Arthropoda; class Insecta; order Lepidoptera; family Tortricidae; genus Acleris; species Acleris emargana. Next base: position 14,725,354 of record OV656852.1, read on the forward strand.
GTGTTCGCATCCTTGTGTTCCGGTTTGGGGATAAGACAGCCGGTGAAATTACTAGCAGAGGCATTCCATCTTAGTCCTCAGGGTTGGCAACGCATTTGCAGTCTTGTGAATGCGAATATCTATGGGTCACAGTTTCCACTTACTATCAGGTAGCCTGTGTGCTCGTTTGCCTTCCCATGCTATAAAAAAGATAAAAAAAGACCTTTTAAATTATAGAATTGAAGTTAGCTTTTTTACAAAAAAACTGCTCAACATTGTAAAAACCATTTTCGCTCAAACAATACTTTAGGTCAAATAATGATTATACTACTCGATACAGACCCAAGTAAACATTTAAATACCTAGGTAGGTACTCATAAATCTCGTGAATATTTGAACACTATTTAGTATCTAATTACGAGTAATAATAAGGTAAGAGGGCAGTTTAGAAGATTCGTTATTGTTGATGTTTTTCTGTGTGGTGCCTAGAATACGCTCAGGACATGCTCTTATACCTATAGTAATAAAGACGTGTCAGATATTTTTGCGCAAAATGTTGGATAATATATTATTGCTGATGACTGTACAGGGTCAGCGAAACACAAAACTAAGAGCAAGAAAGTCACTTAAAAGTAAGTTGACTATAGGTACGATTGGAAATTGGAATCTGTTATACAATTAGGTACATACAATTTAGAGGGTTCGTTCATTTGAAATCCTAGAGAAATTTCTCTTTCCAGTGTCCAGCATAACGTAACAGTTTATTGCTGGAAAACCCTTAAAAAATTGTCTACAAAAAGCTGTTTAGAAAGAACAAATTATGATTCGGACCCGCAATGGGGATCAAAAACGTTACCAGTCCCAGTCCAAAGTCTGATGATTCCTTGATATATTTACCCATTTAATTTATAAACGGTTTTGGTTAGAGAGCTGTATACCTATCTAAAATATCTTTAACCTGGACGCATAGCTTAGGTACAGTAGCAAACTACTGAAATCTACCCTTAGGTACATATTAATTATACATACCTATCTTATCTACGTTATACTGAGTTGAAACCAACAGATCTAGCATCTACCAAATTTTGGCAAATCGCCAGTCGCTAATTACAAACTGAAACATTTGAAACAACATATTGCAAAGAACATTCTTTCGAACTGTAATTGTTGGGGAGTTTTCGTCCAAATTACGGAACACGTGGCCGTAATGTGTACGTCGAAACACTTTATCAACCGGGAATTGTTTAACATCAGCTTCAGTTGTTTTTAGACAAGAGAAATACCAACTGATGTAGGCACTTTGGTATTTTTTCATGTTGATGGGCATCTCTCTAAGAACGCGATCACGTTAGTTATAGCCGTATTAATTAACTGGGGCCCTACTCTTAAAATCGAAGTTCGAAGTTACGTTATTTCCATCACTTTCTCTCAATTTAGATTCGAATTCAGCGCGTCAAAAGAACCATCGTGATCTTGGCTGAGATTCCCTTTTCAAGAAACGTCGGAAATGCGAGTTCTCTATTGACGTTTACTTTGACGTAGTATCTTGTGTCGGCCATCTCGGTCAAGATGAGTTTATTATAAAGGCCTTTAGACTTACAGTTTTCTGCTGATACTATTTTATTTAAATAAAGATTTCACAGTAGTGTAATCTACAGCTTATTTTCAGTGTAATGCTAGTTTGCGGTTGACTCGATTACGCCCGGCTTCCATTAAATACATTATACCTAGTCGATTATTTGTGGCACAAAGACTGCCAGTAGATTTAACCAAGATGCAGACGCTGCTAACATTTCTTTTTTCTATCGATTCGAAATGGCTGGAGTTGACATAAGCGATCAACGAGTCAATCAATCAATCCTATTAATTTTGTCGATTTCCGAAAATCGCTCCAGCAGCCAGTGTTCACTTAAATAATATGTAGGTACGCTATCAAGGTTCTCCTACTAATTATGAAGGCATGTAATAAGAAATTAGTGGCATTTAGGGACTTTAGTCAAATTTCTCACGAAATGCCTGGCACCTGTTAAAACTAGTTAAACTGACGCAAAAACAGCTTAAGCCTGTCTATTATAGTCCAGAATATACGACCGTAGTCCCTTGGGAAAAACAAAGGCCGCATCATGAAGGGAACGTAAACATTGAGGATTCCTGGCAGCTGGCCGAAGGTCGGGCAATTACTTGTCACGGTGTCATAAAACGGCTATATTCTTCAGCAAACTGAATACTTTTATAATGGGTTTAGACAATCCAAGGAAAACAGGAGAACAGCATCTTATGAAACTTCGAATAATAAATACCTAACTACACTTATGGATGAAGGTCGAGGATTAAGGAATTCGGCAGAGACAATTGTAATTTGATACCGACTGAATAAAATAAAGTTACTAAAATTATTGGTCATTATTGTTCTGAATTTCTGAGATGATTAGCTTATGCTTTTTGAGACTGCAGAAGGTTCAGTATAACAGCGAAACACTGTCACTCAAGATAACTAAAGGTAAGCAATAATAACAGATAAAGAAATATCGCATAATTAATTAGGCAATAAATAGGTGTTTTTATTATACCACTTTCTATGAGATAGATAAGTTTCCAGCACGCATGCATTTACCGTCTAATTTTAGTCCTCACAGATGACTCACTGCCATTGATCCACGCAATAAGGTCTTTCGAAAATAGCTCAGCGATGCGGCATTTCATAAACAAAATGGAAAAACAAACTATTCGTCTCGTTGCCAAACTATCTCGATAAATATCTACCATGCATGCGGTTGAGTGATCTAATCTTCATTTATCTTTTCACACTTGCAAATATTCTGTGCTTTTTTAAACGTTACCTTTTTGTAACTCAAAATCCTGGTCAAGCAAGTCATGCTCACCTAAGGGGCTACAGAATATGCAATAGCTGATTCACACAGAGGCATGTTGGCAGTGATGTTACATTACAGTGCATGTATCGCGAGTATCGAGGTTCCCAGTTTTACATCACTCATTTCTATGACCCTGTGGGAGAGACATGACATATCCGGTTGACTTATGAAGTGATGCCGTCACTAAATAAACGACGCTTATTAAGCAACATTACATTTTTTCTAACACCAGTTTAAATATACATTTCGCAATCTTGCCGCTTGAAATCTCGGTTTGAGCATGTTTTAGCCAATTAGCTACCCATTTGGCCCCACACATGCGTCGCTTTTGTCACCAGCGATGTAATATGCACCGACGCCAACACCGCTGCACTAGGTGGCGAATCTCAGCTTCGCTAATAAGCACACAGCAAATAATAACGCTTCATCAGATATGAGTAATGATTTTCAGTTGGAAGTTTCAAAACCAGGTTATTATTTTCTAGTTTTAACAAAGATATCGGTAGTTTACACAAGAAATTTATTATGAGCTCTTTACCTAAAATGAAGTTCACGAATATCAACCAGTACCTATTTGAGTAATCAACACCAATTTTTCATTTTTTTTTTAAATCTGCTTCCCATTTTGGAAATATCAGGCCATCTTTCGAGTCATCATTTCATTCCGGTGTCTAATCGTTACATCTACCAGGCGGAGTTAATATACCGGCCGACGGCTCGCAGCGTGACTCGACTCGTCACGTACCCTGAGGCGCCCCACCACATCGTGAGGGTCCGGGTGCGCCCCTCCGTGGTCCTGAGGGAGCTAGACCGCATCAGCTACCGCCCGCGCCCGCAGACCGCCGTCTCAGCGTTGGACGACTTTTATAAGGCGGAGACTACTAAGGTAACGAAGGTATACAATGTGGTTAAGGGGATTTAAGATAAGTACTTCACAGCTTTCCCCTTGCAAGAGAGTTTGGAAGCCTGTCAATCCACCTGACCATATTGTAGTTTCAAATCAGATATTTCATTATTTATTTGAATTCAAATGTGTATGGCCATACTTAGTACAATATATACATACAATACAATACAATACAATACAAATACTCTTTATTGAACACCAAAAAAAACAAAACACGGAACAGTACATTTTAACTATAGGTATACAACAGGCGGTCTTACCGCTAAATAGCGATCTCTTCCAGACAACCTTGGACAGAGAAATAATAATGACAAAAATACATGGCAGGCGGTGTAAACTAAATTCTTCAGAACTCAAACTAAACTACAAGAAACTACTTACACATATATAAACTACATATAAATACACTCATACACAAAGTAAATGAGTTAATAAATACATACTAAATACACGCTACATACATATTATTATACAACTATGAAATATATATATATATACATAAATTCTAGAAATCAGCCAAACAAAGATAACATACGATGGCAAAAAATAAAAGTAAAGGAAATCTTGGAAAAACTACGGAAGCGATAGATAATAGTCCTTTAGCTTGCTTTTAAAAATAAAAATAGACTGAGCACGCCTTACTTCTGTAGGCAAAGCGTTCCATAGCCTTATTGCCTGGATTGTGAAGGAATTGGAGTAAAACTTAGTGGAAGAAAAGGGGACTGACAAAAGAAGGTTTTGGGAAGCTCTAACTGAATTAAAATAATTGAAACGCTCCTTAAGATAACACGGGGTTGCAGGGTTGAAAAGTACGCTGAAGAGGAGACTTAAAATATGAAAGTTACGACGAGCACGGATTGGGAGCCACTTGAGCTGATTGCGAAAAATGGAGACGTGGTCATACTTGCGTAACCCAAATATGAACCGTATGCACAAATTTTGAATACGCTCAAGCTTATTTAGTTGCTCCTCAGTAAGATCCAGATAGCACACGTCAGCATAATCTAAAATAGGAAGGAGTAAAGTTTGAGCAAGCGCAATTTTAGTAGAAAGAGGCAGAAAGTTTTGAAGTCGTCTTAGAGATCCTACAGCTGCGAACATCTTCCTGCTAGTCTCACTAACTTGAGGTGCCCATGACAAAGAGCGGTCCATAATGACACCAAGATTCTTAACCTGTAGAGAGTAAGGAATAAGAGCACCGTCGAAAAAAACTGGGGGAAGATTTTCAAAGTTGACTCTAGAAATAAGGTTGGAGCTGCCTATGACGATTACCTGAGTTTTAGTAGGGTTTACCTTTAGCCCAAACCCATTGCACCAGAGTAATATACGGTTTAAATCTTCATTGGCAGCGTCAACTACGGAAGAAAGATCGTCAAGCGTACCCTGGGAATAAATTTGAAGATCGTCAGCATAAAGGTGATAAGAAGAGAGAAGGTTGTGCGTAATAGAATGAATAAAAATAGAAAATAGAAGCGGAGACAGCACGCCACCCTGCGGAACGCCGGCTAGCGTGCCGCACCATGAAGATCGGGAATCACCCACCTTTATTCGCTGCCGACGACCGATTAAGTAGCTATGAAACCATTCAATTACTGCAGGAGATATGTTAAGAGAGCGTAAAATTCCAAGCATTATGTCAAAATCAACGGTACTAAAAGCATTACTAAAGTCTAACAGCGTCAAAACCGTCAGTTTTCTGTTATCCATGCCAGCGCGAATGTCGTCCGTGATTTTGACAAGAGCAGTAGCCGTACTATGACCTGGACGGAAACCGGACTGAAAGGAGTTAAGGAGGTCATATCTGTTTAAGTAGGAAGACAATTGCTGATGAACAAGGCGTTCCAGGATCTTGGATAAGAAAGGAAGAATGGATATGGGACGATAGTCAGAAAAAGAAGCGGGATTTGGTTTTTTGGGGAGAGGGACAACTTCAGCATCCTTCCATAACGACGGAAATTCATTGGTCATAATGGACCTATTAAGGATACTAGAGATGATAGGAACGAGAAGGTCAAGCAAGGGAAGGATCATGTTACGACTAATGCTATCAACACCAACAGCGTTGGAACTGATGGATAGTACGCTCTTCTTAACATCACTGTCAGTGAATTGAGAGAAGGAAAAAGTTGAAGTATCAGGAGTTGAGATGTTAGAAAGACATTTAAGCGTATCGGCTTTAGCCGAACCATTAAATAAGGTAGAAGAAGAGAAATGCTGATTTAGCTGATCGATGTCAACATCGTTGCTACTTGAATTAACTTGAGATTTTCCAACTCCTATTGATTTGAGAAACTTCCATACTTTAGCAGGATCACCATTTTCCACGGATTTATGTATATGACGACTTTGTGCGTCACGACATATTGTGCCACATCGGTTGCGCAATGTGTGGTACTTAAATTTATTTTCGTCTGATGAGTCAACTTTGTATCTAGATTTTGCAATATTCTTTTTGTGAATCAGGGATCTTATTTCATCAGTAAGCCAAGGAGCAGGAAGATGCTTAATTTTGACTGGCCGAACCGGAGCATGGACGTCATACAACTGAGTAAGTTGGGAGTTGAACAATGCGACCTGGTCGTCTACGGTATTAGCACTAGAAATAACACTCCAGTCAACCTTAACCGCGTCCTCACGGAGACTATCTACATCCAACCTACTAAAATTGCGCTGAAGGAGAATGTTGGGCTTAGACTTTGGGGGCCGGACTTTATACGATAGATAAATTAAGTCATGGTACGAGAAGGCATCCGCAGAGTATTGACCGAACTTCGCAACCAGAGTAGAAGAAGAAGTTAAAGCAAGATCTAAGAGTGATGGGGAACAGTTGGGAAAATAATGAGTGGCATTACAAGGAAGAATACTCATGTTGCAAGCATTCACGAGAGATATAAGTGATTTTGAACGAAAGTCATTTTTAAGGAGACAAGTATTGAAATCACCCATTAAGATGTGGTGGTTAAAAGAGGGCATGAGATCCTCGAGAAGCTTTTCAAGAGCGTCAAAATAATTAACATGTAATGAAGGGGAATAAAATACTCCAAGTAGGAGTTTAGTGTGGGAAAAAGTCAAGCTAAGAAAAATATACTCTGCGGCGTCACAAGAATTTTGCGCTGACGTAGAAACAATTGAGTAAGGAATATGGGAACGAAGGTAGATGGCAACCCCTCCACCGCCTCTCCCTGTACGATCATTGCGAATCAAATGAAAACCTGGTAGAGAATAGGAAGAAGTTGGTAAACATGGTTTAAGCCATGACTCTGAAATTAAAATTGCGTGCACATTTTTTAGGTCAAAAGTTAATAGCATGTCATTAAAATGAGCAGGAATGCTTTGAGCGTTTATATGAATGACATTAAAATTTTTAGTTACATCAGAAAATTGAGCATCAAGATAGTCGTGGAGAGAAAGAGGAAGACTATGAAAACTACCATCGCTGACCGAACTAGAAGAAAAAGAAACGTAATTATTACTATCGTTACTATCAGTTTGGCTAGAAAAAGACATATGTATTTAAAAAATATAAATATAATAAATATATATAAATATTAAAAGGCGCTTTAGTAGACACTACCTGCCAGCAGTAAAACAAAGATAAGAAATGATAACGTAATCTCGAAAGTTTGCTTACGAATAACGAAACGCAACGTATAAGTCGGCAACACTGAACAGACCCAAAGAGTGTCAGAAAGAAACGTCATGTCAAAGTGACAGTTAACTGATAAATTACATTTACAAAAATAAATCGATCGATCAATAAAAAGGATTGAGGGTATACATAAATGACATGCAACAAAAATAAGTGGTCTAAAAAATAACCCGTACAATATACTACCAAATCACGAAGCACAAAGATGAAGACAATAAGATAATAATATAACAAATAATGGCTAACTATACGGCATCAAAGCTAGTAAGCGGCCGGCTTCGCAATGTTTCTCCTGGTCTTCTTGACCGGCGGCACAGTTTGCAAGGTACCACTAGCGCTGGCAGGAGGAGACGAAGCGGCAGGGGCCGCAGGCACGACTGGGATGGCGCTGACCTCCGCAAGAGAGGTAACGCGGTGCCGCACACCGCCTGCGCCCAGAATATGAACCACTCCGTCACGAGTCCAACAGCTCCGGACTCCGAAGCGCTCACGGGCCGCCATGAAAGTATCGTGGCGACACTTCGTCAAAAACTCCGACACCGTGATACCCGTGCCTTTTAGAGCCGTCTTGCCGAACCATACCTCGTCCCGGTTTATGATGTCACGAAACTTGACAAGGATGGCTCTAGGCTTATCACTACGAGACCGACCAGTGCGGTGACAACGTGCAATCTCACCTGCATTCTCCCTCTTGAGATGTTTTTGAAGCGTCGCACTAACAAGAGCTGTGGTGTCCTCACTGTGAGACTCAGCAACACCATGCAATAGCAGCATCTTGCTGCGAGAACGCATATCAAGGGAGTCTACCTGATGAGAAAGTTTCTCCACCTGTTGCTGCAGAATGTTCAGCGCTTTCATCATGAAGCTTTTGAACTCTGCAAATTCTGCTACAATTGAAGCCACGGAATGGTTACCGGCACTAGTCCTATCTAGGCTGCCTTGAAATTCAGCCATCCTGGCAGTGAACAAAGTGGCAAGTTCGGCAATAGATGTCTTCATCTCAGATTGTGACATTTTGAGGTTATAATATCAGTGCTGTGACAAAATATGTTGAAACTTCCAGGAAATGAGAAGATTACTGCTGGTAGGTGGTTTAGGTCAATTTACCATTGATTTTAACTAGGTATTTTCGACAAATAGTGGTTATTTTAATTTTAGAGAAATAAATTCGTTTGAGACTATGTTTACTTTTTTATCCACCTACCCGAAAAACAAAAACAATCAAAACAAACAAAAACATACATACATACTTACATTAAATCACGCCTGTTTCCCATTGGGTTAGCCAGAGGCCACTTCTTTCCACCTGTTATTATTATTAGTAAACATATCTGACATCAAGTGACTACAAGAAAATGAAATCATTGCATTACTAACTTAAGCCATCAATGTTTCTAATGCCCTTGACCTAAAATGCCGGAATATTGTCTAGCTCCTCATATCACCTCTCAATCTTCGTTTCCAGCAATTCGAGGATGAAAGCCGTCGCATCCGCGCGGACACCGCCTCGCTGCTGACCCGCGCTCGCTCCGTGGTGCCCCGCGCCAAGACCCTCTCCCCTTTGGAAACCATTCACACGTAAGTCCAACATTCAAGTGCTTCTATGAGGAACATATATCTTGTTCTATTTCAAGTGTAAGCTATTAGACACCAGTGACTATTAAAAAAACGACTCATGTCTAACGCATTCTCATAAATAATTTGTGTTATTTAATATAGATATTATCGATGAGCTAGCTTAACTTTAGTTTTGCAGCAGACATGAGGTAGCCCACATGATGTGATTTATTGAGGTCGAGATACGGTAGTATGCATCTAACGCACCTGTTCAAACGGCTAGTCAAGTTTTTCTTGGCCAGATGTGAATGTATAAAAATAGACAGCCCATTGATCCGTCTGTCCGGCGACTACCCTGGCACTGACATTGAGCTTCGACGACATATCGCCTGCGCATCCATTGGCAATGATCAACGCGACGTTACAAAGTTAAAACTTCGTGTTCCGCTCATCCAATTAAAGAAGACCAACAAATGTTACACGTGTCTAAAAACAATGGGTTCTTTCTAATTTGGCTACGATATTTTGAGCGTAGGTGTAGATTTCATAGGCAAATCTTGCCGTACGTAGCGTAGGCAACGAGCAGTCACGGGGTAATTATAGACTGGTTAAATGCCAGCAAATGTTTGCTGTGTAGTGCTCCAATAAAATGTTTTATGGTTTATTTTCACTTGATAAACATGTAGAATTTGCGGGCACAGCGAAGCTTTTTTAATAATATTTATTTAAGGTGGTGCTGGTGGAGTTATTTAATTTATCTCACGAGCGGTTGTAGGTATATTTTAGAAATTCTACATAACAAGAACATACGAAGTGGAAACTTCCTATGACATTTAAATTTCAAAATGCTTCAGTATTCCTTTGAAGTCAACTAAAAATACTTACTACAATCCGTTGTTATATTTATAACTTCAGATATTCCTATGGGGAGCCGATACCGTACCGATACAGCAATGACGCATATGTAGCCCGTCTACTCGTCCCATTGCGTAGCGTCGGCGACAATATTAAGAACATCTCTTTCTACAATGAGCCCGCCAAGAAGTTCACAGGTAACGATCAGGAGGTACCTACTCAACTATCACTATTATTGCAGCGGGATTATCTCTCTATGAGGTACACAAACAATACAATGTCGACAACAAATAACATATAACCAATACTGACCAAGTACTGGAGTGATCCTACCTCTTCCACTTGTCTCGGACTCATCTTCGTCCAGTAACCGCTAACAGTTATTCCAGTGTGCCCCCCGTGGTAACATGAGGTGTTCTCACCAGGACGCGGCCACCTCGCGTGCGTGCACTACACCGGTAACAAGGCGTTCTCCAACCGCCGCCCGCTCTACAAGGAGCTAAGCATCCGGGACGACGTCAATCTGCTCTCGTTCTATGCGAAAAATGGGCTCGCGGCCGCCGGCCTGGCCGGCGACAAGGCCACAGGTACAACAACCGCGCCGCAACGCTAACGCTCGCTCACCCTACGCTTCATTAAAAGATCAAGTTAAACGTTTGCAGTAACGCCCGCTCTGTCGGTGGGGTTGTAGAGAGCGGGTATAAACAGGAGCATAAAGTCCGTGTCTAACACTGTGTGTGGTGTCTCTTGCAGCGGGCGCGCAGGAACAGCCGCCGGCGCAGAGCGCGTAGCCCGCGCACCCCGCTCCCCGCCCCCGTCCGCCCGCGGGCGCGTCGCGGGCGTTGGGCTCGGCCGCACGCCACCCGGCGCCCGCGCCGCGTTCGCCCTTCGTTCTGATCTCGGTATAACACGCTCCGACTAACATAGAACATCTATTTTTTATCCATTTATTGAAGAGCTATATTTTGTTACAAACGAATTCTCAACGAACGAGCTATAATTAAATCTATTTTTCTAGTCATATTTAGTAGCAGGTCCCCTCCGTGTTTTGGAGGTGACATCCCTGCTACTTACCAGAACTGATTTTGAGTAATAATAAAGAATTTTAACAGATCTTTCAGTTGTTTTAATCATTTCGCATGATATTTAGTCGACCTTAACAGATCCAGGCTTCCATAATGCTTTGCTTCGAAATAACAATTTATCAAATAATGTTTTTAGTAATCAACACACGCTTAAAACGCATTGTACATATTAAACATAAATCTTAAAGTGATAAGTAAGGACTTCCAGGACGAGGTATCATTTCACATTTAAAAAAGGCAGACACGTCGCAAACAGGCAAAACGCAGCTTTCGAACGTTTCACAGCATGAATAGATCGATCAAAGGCAGCAAACATGGCCAAGCTTTGCGATGAGGCTTCAAGAGTCTAACTGCTTCTATCAGGAACCCAATGGTTTGCGTCTGCGTCGCTTTTATGCCGTTTTCCAGTGAAAGGACTAGCTGGTTTAACGCTCGGTGCCGGATTAAGACTAGAACTTGTATTGACACTCAGGCCACAAGTCAATTCAAAACACCATATACCTGTTAGTTTTCCGTACTATAACTTTCTATTACAGCTTCAGCTGTTGGTTGGTCCTTGCTGCTGATTGCACAATTTCCAAGACAACTTTGGTTGGAACTGCTCAAACCTTTAGAAAAACACTGTTTTAATTGCTAACAAACAACCAGGCTGTAAGCTTTAGCAATTGAAATAGAAAAACACCAACCAAATCTTGGGTTGCGATTCTTTTAATATATGCAGGAAAGAACCCTTTTCTTATCCGGCACTGCGAGCACTTGCTGGTCTTTTCAAGTATTTTAAACGAGAAAGTTGGTAACATTGGCCGGGGCGCAGTCAAACTGCTCCCGTGGAGGCCGAGCCGCAAGTTCCAGGCGCCTAAGATGATGGACGACCCCTCGGAGGAACTGAAGGCGTCCAAGGCCGAGCGCGAGGCGAGGTTCCGGGCTACCACCGCCGAGCCAGTGCTGGCGCCGGCTTCCGACCTGGCCGAGATCAAGAAGAAGAGGCAAGAGGAAGCCCGCGCTGCCGAGGAAAAGTGAGTTCAACTGATTTTTCTGTAGCAACTGGATTCTCAAAAGTCAACGTTTCATCTATTACAGGTTTTTTCTGTTCTGCGGATACGCTCACGCACGATTGTTTGGCTCCTCCCGTAATCCAAAAAAAAAAATGGCATGGCATAGTTTAGGTACCTCATTTCATATCCTCGTGCCGCCCAGGGCAAAAAAGTTGTTAATCGAAATCAGTACATAGATATATATATAAAAAGTTTAAAATATGATTTTTAGAAGGCCTTTTAAAAGGCCTCTGGGCGGCAGGAGGATATAACATTTAAGCTACATGAATTTTTACATATTCATTTATTTTCTATGATGGCTCTTCACTTAAAGTAAAATCGTACAATTCTACTCAGCTGGTTGCTAATACAGGTACTACCATGCATGATATAATTATTCAATTTTTATATTTCCTTGTAAATATGTACTGAAATACATTTACGTAAGATAAAACCAGGCATTATCATATCACCTTATGAAACTCTTAATAGGTAGTTATTAAAAGCATATAATAATAATCATATTATATCTTTTATAATATGCAGCTGAAATGAGAATGCTGAGAGGGATGTGTGGTGTTACGCGAATCGGTATAATAAAAAAATAGTATACTCGTATAAGAGAAAGTCTGAAAGTGACCCCGGTGAAAGTTGTGTGGAAATCGGTTGGCTTGGTATGGGCATGTGATGCGAAGGAATGAGGCAAATATCGTCGGGAAAGTTTTGAGTATGAATGTGGATGGCTATACGAATAGGGGAAGGCCAAAGAAACGATGCATGGACTGTGTGAAAGATGATATGGCTAGAAAGGGAGTGAATACCGAGATGACGACTAATGGAGAAGTATGTAAGAAAAAGACATGTAGCGCCGATCCCGAATAGGCTGGAACAAGGGCAGGAGAATGATGATGATAATTAACCCTTAAAATGTTTAAGGGCCTTGAAGGAAGAAGCAAAACGCGAGGCTGAACGCAAAGCACAGGTCTGATTAATTCTATCAAATATTTGCTTAACTGCATTAAAATTATATCTGTATATTTGAGAAGTAACAAAAACTTTGTGACTGCAGGCCGAGCGTGAAGCAGCTGAAAAGAGGAAGGCCGAAGAGGAAGCGCGTAAGGCCGAGGAAGCTAAGCGCAAGGCCGACGATGAGGCTAGAAAAGCTGAGGAAGAAGCCCGCGAGGCCGAAGAAGCGCGTTTAGCTGAAGAAGCTAAGAAGGCTGAAGAAGCTAAATTAGCCGAAGAAGAAAGGTTAGCCGAGGAAGCACGTTTAGCCGAGGAAGCTAAAATGGCAGAAGAAGCTAAGTTGGCCGAAGAAGCTAGGTTAGCCGAAGAGACCAGGTTAGCCGAAGAAGCTAAGAAGGCCGAAGAGGCACGTCTGGCAGATGAGGAGAGGCAAGCGGAGGTCAGGAGACAGGAGGAGCTCGCACGTCTCGAGGAGCTGGAGAAACAGGCTCAGGAGGAGCGGGAGGAGGAACTCGCACGACAGGTAGACATTAGCCTTGTGTTTAACCGAAAATGATTATAATTTATAGTAAAAAAGAGACAGCTAAGATCATGTAGGAATTAGACCTACTTATGGTTCCAAAATCGAATCTAATAAACAGTGATCGGATTTCACGGTGCAACACTGCGGGATATAGAGTAGAAATCTTAATATGGATGTGACTAAAATCCCGGGATCTGGTTCGAAAAGAAAATGCGATTGTTGGGATATTTATAAATAGGCATTAGGATAGGATTTTAGACAAAGGAAGAAATCGATTAAACATATAAAATATTGAGAAAATAATTGTATGCTATTTCAATTTCATACAAACTAATAAAATATAATATCTGTGTGTAGTGTGGTGAACTGATAATCAAGGATCGGAAATTCGGATCGATATTTACCTAAAGTTGACAAAATCCCGGAAAAAGATAGGCAAACATGGCGTCGGCTTCTTAAAAATATTATTTTAATAATATAAGTTCCGGGATTCTGGGATTCTACAAATTGTTAATATAATAATAACTTTACATGTAGGATAAAACATTCATTTTTGCTTCTATAAATTCGTTAAGTTAATGAGTTACAGGTAAATAAAATAACATTTGGTAAATCTATAGTACATGAAAAATAACTTCAAACAGTTAATATGAATAATTGATTATGAATTAATGCCGGTGCAATTTATTTATTTTGAAATCCCAGAAATTTTAGTCATGAATTCTATGATTGAGTCCGCCTCCATACAACTGAACAACAAAGCCGGTGCGGAAGTATAGGTAAATATCGATCCGAATTTCCGATCCTTGCTGATAATGCGTACCGTATTATATTTTTTATTTATATTCATACCCAAAGACTATTTGGCAGATCAATTTTAAACAGAGTATAATAAAAACTAAGTTTTTTTATTTTTTTACATACCTAAATTACTTTTGTCAAAATATTTATTTTACACGTTTAAATTGTATTGAAATTGATTTGAAGTAATAAATTCAGAATAATATTTATCAACATAAGTCCCGGAACCCCGGGGCATATCCATATTAGCATAATGTTTGAGGTCATTCAACCCGTGTTGCACCGGGATATCCGATCATTGCTAATAAATAAGCTTACATTCTCAATTCTAAATTCTTTATTGCTTCCATAATGTTTATGTGTTGTGTATATACATTATGTATATCTTACCCGTAAATATAGTATAGATTTTGTATAAAGCTATCGTCCCATTAAATATATTTTTTTTAATTTTAATTTATATAATTGAATATTTATTTTCACACAGGCGGCGGAGTTGGCAGAGATCGCGAGACAAGAGTCCGAGCTAGCGGCCGCGCGGCTGGAGGAGTTGTCCCATAGTGGCTCTGCTGCCGAGGTCGCTGACACGGAAGCCAGGTTAACATCTACTTATAATTCCGAAAGTAGCAACATAATGTTAAGCAAGTGAATTTATCTAAAAATAAATTCGCTACAATTTAATAGTTTTAAACCCAAAGGCAGCTGCCATGAATGAATACTCAAGGACGTTACACTTTACGGTATCGCTTCTACCCATCCATCAAATTAATCTGTAGTTCCATCCGCAAGTTCTCAATATTTTCCTATGAAGATATCGACGCGACGTTTCAATCCATCCTACAACAATCAATCAACATTTTATTCTAGACACTTTTCTTGACGACAATTCTCATTAATTACAGCGATTTCCACGATGCTGAACCCATCGTTGAAGAGCCTGAATCGCCTGCTGTAGATCCAGAAGCACCAGCAGAGACCACCGAGGATCCCGCGGCCGAAGCCAGCGAAGACGAGCAAGCCGAACCGGACGTCACAGATGAAGAATAAATACTAAAACAAACTTATCATGAAGGAACACAGGAATTTCAATGCATTTACAGATCTAAGTTAACGCTAAATGTCATTCATGTTTTTTAATAGAGTTTACGAATGATATAATAGCATTTATAAGTGTCCCAACAACAGAGTTTTCTGCTCCGTAATTAAATTACGCAACAATGAAAACAAGTGAACGATCCAACCTATGAACCTACACCTTCATGTAATTTGTAAACTACCACCGTAACATAATTTAATTATTGAAAATGTTAATGTTATAGGTTAAGTGTTCTAAATTGTATTTTTGTTAAATTTTAACAATAAAAGACATTAACAGTTGTCTATGTCTGTTTTATTGTTTTTACCGAGTGAATTAACCTTTGAAATTCAGGATTCACTTATGTATGATTCACGTAAAAACGGTAAGTAACATTTTCCGCAGCATTTCACCTTTGTATGGACAGTCACAAGCATGACTTATAAAAGCTAGCCGAACATATGTATCCGCGAAATAAGTCAATTTACTTCGAACATACTGGTTTAATAAACACGCATATCACATACATTGGACATACAAATACTCGAAATAATAATGCTTACGCAAACGGTAGGTAAGTACATAATAAGCTAGTTATTTGACAACATTGAATTTATACTAAAAAATGTGGTCATCCTTTTAGATAATAGCGCAAAACAACATATTAACTTTATTTTAAACTAAATTATGTATTTTTTCGGAAATAATACGAAAAAAAACAAATATTTTCTGAAATTTTATCCGTGGCAGAAACGCTATGTTATTGTTTCGCAGCTGTGGTTACTAGCTGGTGACGTCACACGCAAGTAACCACAGATCATAAGGGTAAGGGTAAGGGGTCTCTTCAAATTATTGGTTATTGTTTACTTGCGTGTGACGTCGTACTAGTCATATGGCCAGTAGCACCATGATAGAAACAGCGATTTTAGCGCGGTTTTGAAAACTTGAACTTTAATATAAATTTTATCAAAATTACATTTTCTTGATCGTGAAGTTGAGAGCTATCGCATACGGTTTATTTCTATTGATAATTGGTGGAAGTTTTTTTCTGTTTGTTGACGGATTCGTTCTCTGGGACCTCACAAATCCCTAGACTCCTAGACATCGATTTTGGACTAACTAGCTGAGATACACTAAACGAACAATTTTCAATTTTACGAGTATTAGGGGACAACCCTTACGCTCCATTGGAGGGAAGGTACTTATCTCAACCAGTAGGCCTAGTTTATTTAATGCTTTAGCTATTTTATATCTGTACAGCCTGTATGCTTTTGGGCGCAAGCTATTGGATGGTGAATGTACCCATGCGCAAGCAAGCACATCCCCTCCATTGTCGCTCAGCCTTTTTACGTGACGGAATCTGTACTATGATTATATTTAGACAAAGAGATTCAATATTATAGGTAATAGAGTGTCCATTGGAGACATTTTCATAGAAAAACTTTGAGGAGTGCCATATAGCGTTTAGTAGCGAAATACGCATGACAATAATAGGAATACTTCGTTCAGCTATTGGACGGTAGATGGCGCTAATTGAAGGGATGTAACCAATTCTATATTGAGGTATCAATATTATCGATAAAGATATCGATATCGTATTAAGATTGATTTAAAAATTGCGACTTTGTCAGCATAAAACTATTTTAATTACCACTGTAATATACATTTATTTATTTATTTAATATTTTTTGCACAAAATAATACACTTAATTTATACAAGGCGAACTTAATACCGTGGCATTCTCTACATTAATTACAATTCCTCCATCACTACATAGTATAAAACAAAGTCGCTTGCGCTGTCTGTCCCTATGTATGCTTAAATCTTTAAAACTACGCGACGGATTTTGATGCGGTTTTTTTTAATAGATAGAGTGATTCTTAAGGAAGGTTTATATGTGTAATACATTCCACGCAGGCGAAGCCGCGGGCGGGTCGCTAGTAGTAAATAAATAGTTTTCTATTTGGACGAACTGTATCCATTTTTGCGCGCTTTTTTATTGACAGGCGGAAATCTACAAGAGTTGACATATCAACAAAAACAGTAATGTCATACTAATATTGCAGAAGTTAATTTAGTAAGTCACTATTCATTAAAAGTAGGTAAGGTCAATGTGTCTAATCCCGTCTACGGGGGGTAACACCGCCGCCGCGTTTATGGCCAATCTAAGAACGGTACGCCGTTGCTACCTCTGTTGATAAAGCAGGAGAACTTTTTGGTTCAATCTCTTTAAAAGAGATGGCGCTATGTTGTCTACGATTAAAGAAAACAGTGTTTGAAATTTAGTTGTGCATGTGCTCCGAACTCGAAACGCGAGTGTTGTGTGATGGTGTTTTCCCAAAGGTATGTTTCAAACCGTACAAGTTATGACTTTGTGAGTGTGCTTAATATGTTCTTTAAGATGTGCGCCAACGGCTTCTTTTTTCTATTTTGCATGAATTTCAAGTGTTTTAGAATTATTTGCTGCGTAAAATTTGTAACTTCAGAATTGTCAAGTGGGAAAAACCGTCTAAAATTGAAGGGGCAACACCGTCGTATGCCGGTAATTCCCCATTCCAGATAAAGTCAACCTTTTTGATCAGCTGTTAAATTACTTAGCCCTTTGTTAGTTTTATAATAAGTTATATATGAAAGAATCGTGTGTAGTAAGGAGAGTTGTTGGGTTATGTCTTAACCAATCCCGTAGATTACGTGACTCGTCTACCAGTGACGCGATTAGTTTAAAAACGAAACGAATAGAAACACTAGTTAGCGAAAAGCATCTTGGCTAGGGCCTCTGAAGTGGTTCTGGCCAGGCAAAATATTTGTTAACACGTATAGTATTATCTTTGAAGGATAAGAGTAGGTACTTTATTTATTTTTATTGTTTTTTTTTACATTTTAGCCTTGTGTTTTTGAGTTCAGTACAAATTATACCTAATTATGTAAGTATCGAAAATGTTTATCAACAGTTTTGTATTATCTTTAGAGTTTGATTTACAATAAATACTTAAAAAATGAAACCATTGATTTTTATAAATTAATTTTATATAATTTTATGAGATAATATTTATCAACAATGTTTATACATCAAATTATTATATTTAATAATTGATCGCACTCGCATAATAAGTAAATCGTAAAAAAGTAAAAAAAAGCATTATTTTAAAGCCTTAGTAAAAAAGGTTCAACACCTCTGATTTTAAGAATATGCCGGAATAGCCCCGAAAAACGTTTTTCGACGATAAAAGCTAAACTCGACTGTATATTTTACCTGTTACAGAACAGATTTGATTAAAATCCTCTATATTTCTTTCCAAATTGGATATCATTTGAAATAACCGTCTGATTATCGAGATATTGCTACTAGCTGGATTTACCCCAAAACCTCGGGAAAATCCGTCTACTGACCATGTATTAAAAAAATATTTTTAATTAAATATACAAGGTAGCTACGCTTTTTCTTAAATATGATTTCAAAAGCCAACTAAATTCTTAGTCGGTTCCATACACAAATTCTAATAATAGTTTAAAAAGACAGAAGTTTTGATCAATCAAAGTCGAACTAAAATAAACTATGCCGGTATTAGACACATTGACCTTACGCATATTATTTACTGACAAAAAATATTGATAAAAAATCCATAACAGCAATACATCTCCCTATTTTAGTAATAGTTCATCTACTCAACAACAGAGGACCCTTATAAAAACAAACTTATTTTCAATCAAAATCACGTCCCGCTGCTTTTTCATATCGCGATTTACAATAGTGAAACTCGGCATGTTTCCATTGAAATGTGTTTTTTCTTCAATGACACATTTACAACATCACAGGCGGGTGTGTCAAAGTAGACTACACCAAATGCGATAATACTATTTTTTACTGTCAGGACAAGGAATATATGACAGGAAAAGAATGAAAAATCCACTGCACGAGCCGGAAATTTGCTGCGAGGCGAAGCTGCTGGTGGGCAACTAGTATTTTAATATAAATCGTTCAAATTTTACTATTATAATAAAGAGCTATTTTGCCCTAATAAGAATATCCAAAAACATGGTAACCACCCCAATTCAGTATAGTATGTGATCAAATATGAAAAAAAAACCTTTGATATTCTCCAAACTCAGTTTTTAATACTTACTACACTTACTACGATTATTGTTTTCGGGGCAGAGCAGAGATCCTGTTGTTACCTTCCAACTCCATCAACAGATCAGCTACTAGCTACTATCATATTGAATTAAAGACTATAAGGAAGAAAGAAAATAATAAATTAACAAATATACCTATTTATTACTCTTATAAGTCCATTTTCACTAAATTTTCTGCAGTTTTCTTTATATCTTCTTTGGACACCTTGGGTCCCTTTTTCTTCTGAGGAGGTTTGACAGGCTGCTTGACGGGTTGAGGGGGCCTAGGGCTCTTATTTATTTCAAGAAATTGTTTGTCTATATCTTGAACTTTTTGCTTCATCTAAAAATTAAATTAAATATTATTATTTAATTTAATGAGTTTTTTTAAAGAAGCATAAAGATAGCTGTGGGTGCAGAAACCGAAGAGCTGTTTCTATGTTTGGACCTAATTATTGTTATAGTAAACAAAGAGGAAGTGCAAAATATAATGGGAGTACTATAACCACCAAGAGTGGATCTCTATCACTCTATAAGGTATCAAATTGTTAATTGTTAAACACTGGTTGAAGTGCATTAATTTTGACTTCACACTCCTGGGCAAGATATCTAAATTTGCTGTAATCTTCTTTTTTGAAGTTTGTCTGTGCTGCAGAGTGAATTTAGCAAATAAATGGTATGAGTTTGAGTTTTGTTTAAAAGGTAAAATAAAGAAATTCAAGGACTTACATTTTTTAATCCCAAATTAACAGCTTTTGCTTTCGATTTCTTTAAGCTTTTAGCTCCAGCAACTTTAAAAACATTAGCTTTAGGAGCATGAGGCCCTTTAGCTTTAGCTCCTTTGTTTTTGTTTTTACCCATATCAAATTTTTATGAAGTACCGTGTTGTTTGCTCGATAACAATTTCATACAGAAATGAAAATCACGTTGCTCTGTTTTGGTAAGGTTAGGACAGCATAAAATAATTTAATTGTCATAACTTGTATTTTTGTTAGTGATCAAATTAGACTGTGTTCACTTGGATTATGGCTCATTTTTTATCAGTAACTCTCTTTCTAATAATAAGTTTAGTGAAACTTGGCTCAAAGTATAGGATTATTTGTAAACGTCAACGTCAAAATGAAATGAACGATGCATTCAGGTTAACATAAAACGTGATTCCGGTAACATTCGGGAGGGAAGATGGCCGATTGAAAAATGCCCAGCTTTTACTTTTGTTAATTTTGATTTATCGTTCTATTTACTGATTATACTCTCTCACTGGCACTGGCGAAATCACTTAGTGGACCACCATTAATTTAAAGAAGAAGAAGAACATAAGACATTATGCAATGTTAACTTGACATCTAATCCATTCCTTGCCCTTTGGGAACATTTTATTTAAAATTACTTGCAAGGGGCGAAATTACATATTAAATGAGACTAATGCGCAATTCTACTTGGAAAAAAAGTTTAAGATAAATATCAAAGTCAGCAAAAGCTTGTGTATTCGTAGCTTTGTTTTATGGTGCTTTTGTTTTCTTGTCTCGAATAGCTCTATTATTTATTTATTTACGTTTTCACCCTTACCCCTACCCTACCCCACCGCAACCACCACACCTCCAGCCAGACTCCGATAAATCGTTTCATTCGTTATCGTAATCATATCATATCAGTATTTTTGCTTTTAGATAAGAATAAAATTCAAAGATAAAAAGTAAATAAAGGCCGTCAAGATTAATTACTACTCCAAATACAACTGTAGCATATCTGCCATGGCTAAGGTAAGCCGCGAAAATACACAACCGGTATAAAGTTGTAATTCCCGATTTGCATACTAGAAACTTGATTCGCTTTTGTCAAGATAAATGTCGTTAAACCTGTTTTTTATTAATATCTTGTTTACTGCTTTATCGAACGTTTGGCTTATTTTAACGAAGTTCTCGAAGAATCAGAACATAACGCCTTGAGTTAACGAAAATGAGTGTAAAAAGCAACAACAGCGAAACTAAGGTATTTTAAGTGTAACGCAACGAGTTTTCTCACCCTATATTATTGCGCGCGATAAAAAAAACCTTGTTTTCTTTTCCTTCCAGCCAGTACTGTATTCGTATTGGCGGAGCTCGTGCTCTTGGCGGGTCCGAATTGCACTCAACCTGAAGGAGATTCCATACGACATCAAAGCGGTGAGCTTGATCAAAGGAGGCGGGGAACAACACTGCAACGAGTACCGGGAAGTAAATCCTATGGAGCAGGTACCCTCACTCCTTATTGGTAAGTATATTTTAATTTTATGTTGAATACTATAGGAAGAGAACATTTTTTAAAATATTCGTTAGTGGCAACAGCAAAGCCAAATCAAAAGCATCCGAAACTGACAAAATGTGCATGAAGATGTTGAGGAATATAGAGGAAGCGAAAGTTTTATGTTTAGACCTGTGTACCTGGCGTTCCGTATTCTCTGCCTGCCCCATTGGGAGCAGTACTGCAGTGCTATACCTACCAATCCTCAAAGCATATTAAATGTAATGAAAATTATAGCTGACTATTACTAACTTATAAACTACAAGGTACTTACTTGTGTTGCTCTCTCTAATACTTGCTTACATCTACATTGATAGCTCGATTGAGAGCTCAGGCTTTTACCTCATACTCGTTCAAGAAGTCTCAGTAACTGGTCTTTGCAGTAATGTACTAATACGGTATTACACATTAGCGGGTGCTTCTTTGGCAAGGACCTCCTCCAGCAGGGTTTGCTGTCTTCATTAAGTTGCTAATCTCTTATCTTATCTCTTTAGTGGACAGTGTTATTTTATTTCATTAAAATAAATGTGAACTTAGATATGAGAATAGAGTTATTCAGTACTATTGATGACAGGCAAAAAAATAGAAAAAAACCTATAGTAGATTTTGTTAGAGCCGCAGATAAGACCACAAATAAACACATTCCAGATGGGCACACACTTGTGGAATCTCTAAGCATTATGCACTACCTAGAAGAGACACGGCCACAGCGCTCACTCATGCCGCAGGACTGTTTCAAGAGAGCCAAGGTGCGGGAAATCTGTGAAGTAAGTCACACTCTTACAATATTTGTTTGTGTTATACCTATATTTAATGTCGGTTCCATTTGTATGTGTTCAGAGTCAGTATGACCAAACAGTTGCAAGAAATGGCATGCTAAACAGATGCAAATCGGGTTTTTTTGATAGACAAGCTTCTGCGCATGACTTTGTCCGCGTCGAAATAGTTATTAGGCTGTCCTATGTTGCGTAGAAGTAGGTATGTTTGTGAAATGTGTTTATCTTGTCTGTGAATCATTATTAGGCATTTTTTAATTATCCTGGACGAAAAGAAGGCTTTGTGTTAATTCAGGGTATAAGATATCTCCATTCCAAATTTCATCCAAATCCGTCCAGCCATTGCAGCATGAAGGAGTAACAAACAAACTAACACACAAACTTTCGTGTTTATAGTATGTGTGGGGATCAAGGACCCAGCTGATCACCAATGATAGGAAATATTGCAGTAGTACCCATTTCCATTGCAGGTAATATCCTCCGGCATCCAGCCTCTCCAGAACCTCATGGTGCTTATCTACGTGGGTGAAGAAAAGAAGAAGGAATGGGCACAGCACTGGATCACGCGGGGGTTCCGGGCTGTGGAGAAATTGCTGTCGTCGACTGCTGGGAAGTACAGTGTTGGAGACGAGATCACCTTAGCTGACTGCTGCTTGGTGCCTCAGGTGTTTAATGCGAGACGGTGAGAATAATTTTACCACATTTTATGCACACTTTCTTCTCTGTATGTTTATAAATTACAGCTTATTCTGGTAAAAATTTCGAGACTTGAAACAAAGCGCAGAAATACTTGATTAACAAATGGATGATAATGATGTTTCAGATTCCACGTGGACCTGCGCCCGTTCCCTATAATCCTGCGCATCGACCGCGAGTTTGAGAACCACCCCGCCTTCCGCGCTGCACACCCCTCCGCACAGCCTGACTGTCCCCCTGAGATCGCCAAGTGAAAACCATTACACCAATAATCGATAGATGGCGCTAGTTACCACTTCGCTTCCTCTGTTCTTTTTTTCTATGACATCTATAACGAGTTTTGTAGCAAAATGGTGTTACATGTACATTTCTACTCACACACATAAGTTGAGGCTGCGAACTGGCGAAAATCGTGCTAGAATAAAGACAAGAGTCACAACAATGAGACAAAATATAGACATAGTACAAGATGATTGAAATTATAATTACAAATGAAAAAAAAGGCTGTTCACTAAATATGAACAACATTTGTATACAATGTCAATAAGTTACATTACACTCCGTTTATTCTTACTTGTAAACAAAGATGGAAATAGAAGTATGACAGTTTCGCACCGAGTTCTTCTGCGAATTATTAACTAACGGATAGATTATAATAGATATGTTCTGGTGCTAGTGCAGGGTTTTCCGTTAGTTGTGACAGTGCCAAGATCAGAGAATAGCTATTGTGCAGTGAAAGAGGGCGTGAAAGTCGTTCGGGTTCAGGTAAAATGGGATAGACTAGCATAGGAGCGTATTAGAGCGAATGAGAGGGAAGTACAAACCTGAAGGTAGTTTTTTATGTGCTTGCATTGTAAGTGATGTTAATATTTAAACTAGTCAGCGGATTGTCGTCATGTGGACGCCCAACCTGTTTGTAAGTTCTATAGTATGTATCAATCTATGTAATTGAATAATTATAGTTTTACTAATATTATAAAGAGGGAGTTCGAATTTTGTGAGGTTGTATCTATACGGCGCGTTATCTCCAGAATCACGGAACCAGTTTTTAACCTTCTGAGGTACCAACAATTTTTTATTTGTTTAAACCAGAGCGAAGCAAGGGCGGGACGCTAGTATAATTATGACGTTTTTTCACAGCTTCCATAAAAGCCGATTCATGTCATAACTATCTCACATATCGTCAAAATTAAATTTTAGGTCATCAAATATTGTCGGAAATAGTGGTAAGATATCACGTTAAAATCATTTAAATACATGTCAAATGTACATAAACCATGTAGAAGGTTGTGAGTTGTGAAGAGTCTCAACAAAATCCAATTAATTATATAATTAATTATTGATATTATATTTCTTACTTAGCCATTTCGTTGCCCATGAACCAAGAGTGCGCTTGTTTGTTTGTTTGCTTTGATGTTAATTAGCGTCATCTAGCGCAAGATTGGTCTTTAGTTAGATAAGTATTTGTTTTGATGTGCGGTAAGTATAAATGTCTAAGACCAACACAAGTTTTATAAGAGTTTACTACGCCGCAGGAATCGTGTCTGTGTGTTGCGTTCGTGGCCAATGTATCTTATGGTTTTATGCCGCATCCACATGCCTGATGTTTGCTGCAAACACTGAGGGATGCAACTGTTAAAGTGAGCACGATGTATTTCTATCTCACTGTAACGTACTGTTGCGTCCTCCATGTGGATACGGCTTTATGCCTTCCTGCCATTACTTTATGGTTACGTTCATAATTTACATTTTACAGTTTTATAAAAACTTTACAAAATTGTTATTTTGACTAGGTACTCTAGTCTAAATTGTTTTTTAACTAGTTTTATTTTGTACTTATTTTATACATTCCTTTAGAAATCTAAGCAAACAATACTGAAACCAATGAAAGATTTTTGTTGAAACTTAGCTCTTAGTGTGTTTTTTTTTTTTTTATTCTTCTATTGAATAAAGTTTTTGTAAAATTATGCGTTTCATTTCTTAGATATTGAATAACTTGAAAAAAGTTTTTGACGTAGTGTTGAAGCAGTATAGGCCCAATAGTTGAGTGACAGCATTTAAGTAAAAACCAATCAGCTTGATCTTAGCTAGATTCGGCGGATATAAAGATAAGGTACTTTAACGATAGGACAGACGGACAGCGGCGGATTAATAATAGTCCCGAAAACCGAAGTGGCATCTTCGCGTCAATGTCTTTTTGCAGTCTTATGTTGGGTCCACACCTACAGGACTCTGAGAAGATTCGTAATGGTTTTTTATTCCTTAACATAAGAAATGGAAGAGGTTTAACACGACTTTGATTTTTGTCGTTGTGCGAGTGCTTCCTTTTTATGACCCGACCCGACTGCCCAAGAAGGGCTTATGCTTTTCACTTGTTAATCTACTGCTCCTGTTTGTAATTTGCTTCATATAATATAATGGACCAAAAGACGGGCCGTGTATTTGTTAGTATTATGAAGGAGTAAGTTTTTAAGAGCCCAGCCCATGTTATACCGTAATCATCCCATGGCTTGTTTATCATATATGATATTACGGTGTCATTAGCGTGAAATTAATTTGTAAGAAAGGTGTCCTGTCCAGTATTGCAAGTTTTATTTATTATCTTTGTTTTAACTTGATCGCACCATCTTTTACGCCATCTAGTAGTGACATATGAAAACGAAAAAAATGTTGCCACTGTAAACGGTTGTGCTCTATTATGGGTAAAAAAGTGATTTATGATTTAACAGTAGCGAGCCTGTAATACCTTGAAAATACTGATTGAGTTGGTTTAGTACTTTTTGAATTATACCCATGAGCAACTATGATTTTGGTTCTTAATACCAAAATATACCAACCGCGGTTAGCACAAACTTTTAGCGAGATAAGATAAGATTTAGAAGACTGTACAAAAATCTTTTAATATCTACTTCCTTAATCATGGAAAAGGAGGCCATTCATTCTAATATAACCCGAACTTAATCATAATATTTAAGACGTTAACCACAACTTAACCAGCTTACGTCTTGCCGAAATCGGAATAACTTAAGTACCAATTTCAACAAACGATGTTACCAACTTAACAGACGATTAGAGTGTTAATAGCTGTCAAAATGTATGAACTAACAGTCAATTAACATTGATTAAAACATTAAACATCGTTTGGTTAAATTGGTACTAAAAGTTCCATTATTTTGTCTGTATGAGGGTAAAAATACTTGAAAATCTACTGGTGGCAACACACTTCTGATAGCTGTCAAACGTATCGAACGCCCTCGTTAGCTTCGGAGACGAGAAGACGTTTCTCTACATCGCATCGTGCCGTGCTTTGATAGAAACGGAAGTATTGTTGTTTGTGTCGAGTACCGCATCGCGCTTCTTCAGTGGCATATTAAAAACATGAATCCAGTGCTGTGTTAAGTGAAGAAATAACAATGTCAGTTAAAACTTAAACAAGTGCAGTGCTGTGAAAAGTTTTACTTTGTTGTGTGGTTCAGAATTTAAGATGACGGAGAAAAATAAATCTGACAAGATGACTAATGTATCGAAACCTGTTCCCATGAAGCTTTTTGCTGCCTGGGAAGTGGACAGGACGCCTTCCAACTGTATTCCCAGGTTAGTTTGGTAGCTGGGGAATGTTTTCAAAGCGCTGGGAGGCGTGTTTTAAGTTAGGAATTGGTGTTTGTTGCACGAAGTGTCGGCGCGGATTTGGGCAGGGGCAGTTCGCCGAGCTATGTACGAGCTACAATTCTATAGGCAATTGTGTAATGTAGCCGCGGCCGGCGAGTTATCGTAGCGTGCACTCCAAACGTTATGTTTGTATGGCTTTGTTGATATTTATTTGAGTTACTTATTGGAGATAACGATGCTCATTGTACCACCCAGCACCATTGTTTATGTTGTATTTGTTATATAGTATATAATATTCTTCAGTGATTTTCCTTTTCCTGAATCAAAACAAACAATTATCCCATAAAGAACTGATGACAAATGCATTGTGCAGTTATAATATATTTATAATTTTATTACAAATACTTTTTCTTCTATCTGTATAAATTAAGGGTTTCCAATCATTTTGATTTGTGATTGTTCAATTGATATCTAATAATGGCACTCTTATTTATTTAATTGATTTCAAAAGGTTACATGTCTTTCTTTAATATAGGTATATTAAATTCGAGCAAATCCCTACCAGTCTTGATCAACAGTGCTCTAATACCATTAACATGAATAGTTTTAACTGTTCTGCTATGATGATTTTACAGATGGTTTCTTGGTGACATAGCAATTATAAAATTGCACAACTACCACATTTATTTTAATACTGCTTGCAACTTCATACTGAAAATTACAATTTAATAGTGACTCCTGATATGTATTATTACATACATACATTACATACATTAAATCACGCCTGTTTCCCAGAGGGGTAGGCAGAGACCACTTCTTTCCACTTGCTACGATCTTGACAAATTTCTTTCGCTTCTTCAACATTCATACATCGAGTCATGCACGCACGTCGGTTTCGGGTACTTAAGATTCGGCCCTTTCCCAGTATTTCTCCGATTTGATTCGAAAAAGTACGCCTAGGGCGGCCCCTTCCGACCCTTCCACTCACTTTCGATCTGTATATCTCTTTCGTCAATCTACTTTCATCCATCCTTTCCAAATGACCGAACCATCGAAGCATGCCCTTTTCAATCTTAGTCACTACGTCTTCTTTCATTCCACATTTCTCTCTGATTTTTTCATTTCTAACTCTATCAATCAGTTTCACACCACACATACTACGCAAAGAACGCATTTCAACTGCATTTACACGACTAACATGCTTGTCCTGCCACACCCAACATTCACTACCATACATCAGGGTAGGGGCTAGCACTCCATTGTGAACAGCCAGCCGGGCTTTTTGTGAAACGCCCTGTCTGCTCACAAAGGAGTGCAGGGCCCCATTAATTTGATTCCCCGCATTCACCCTCCTCTCGATATCCTTCTCACACTTACCATCTCTTGTAAACATACTTCCCAGGTACACAAATTCGCTCACTTGTTCTACTAATTCACCATTTATATTTATCACGCACTCAGTCATCTCCTCATCCTTCTCTATCACCATGACCTTGGTCTTGGCAACATTTACTTTCATCCCCTTTTTCTTAAATCCCTCATTCATTACTGTCACCATCTCCTGCAACTCAAGTACCGATGAGGCAAGTATAACTTGATCATCGGCATATAAGAGGCATTTGATTAGCAACTCTTGCTCAATGTATTATTAATTATCTATTTGGTGCAAGCATCAATGTGTCCCATTTTTAGATACAGGAAATCCCTTTTGAAGGGTAATTTATGACAAGGGATTGGAAATTTGTATCAATATTTACCTAAAGTTGTGAAAATCTCTGAAAAAGATAGGCAAACATGCCATCGGCTTCTTAAAAATATTATAATAATTTAAGTTCTGGGATTCTACAACACGTTAATATAATAATTACTTTACATGTAGGGTCAAACATTGTTTTGCTCCTATAAATTTGTTAGGTTAATAAGTTACAGGTAAATTAAATAACATTTGGTAAATGTATACATGAAAAAAAACTTAAAATATAAATGAATAATTATGAATGAATGCCGGTGTAATTTATTTACTTTGAAATCCCAGAAATTTTATTAATTAATTATATGATTGAGTCGGCCTCCATATAACTGAACAAAAAAGCCGGCGCAAAAGTATAGGTAATTTTCGATCTGAATTTCCGATCCCTGTTTATCACCCTCACTTTTTGTCTTTAAAACAGTCTGCTAACTCAAGTCTTTGTTTATGAGCTATGCCTTCCGGGGTTGTTGAGTATTACTTAGGGCCTTATATTGAGTGCACTGCAGCCATAAAAATGGGTGTTATCTGCACTAATGATATTGACAACAGTGATAAGATTGTAGAAATGAAGTACTATCTCGTGTTCTATCGATTTTAGGAAATAAATTCAAACTATCTATTTAGTCAATTCCACTTCAACACTTTTAAAAATAAAATATTTCTAAATAGCTGTCCGTAAGACATTATGAGTTGTCAGTAATTTTAGTATTTAAGTCAACTGGTAAAACAAATGTGTAAAAGTGCTAGTATTTATAACTCTTCAGTTCCTGATTATTTTTATCTTGTGGTTAAAATAACTACATAACTATAGCAGTTCTTAACCTAAAACATGAAATAAAATTGAAAATTTCAGATCCCATATACTTATTACTAGCTAATCTATTATTTTCACACTCAAAGTTGAGAGAAAGACAAATAATGTAATTATGAACTTTAATGACTGCATTAGGGTCAAGTGAATTTTCGTGTATAACTGCAAGGATTATGATAATGCATGGTAATGGGGATTCTGGAAGTTGGTGTCAGATATTATTATATTTTAGTTGTACCTAGTGGAAACAAATAGGAACTCAAATAGAAATGGTTTACAGTTAACAATCACAATAAGCTTAATAGGGAATATTTATACATACCTATTATTTTTATTAAATACACTCATTAATAAAAATACCAAATTGATGTACCTATCCCATTGAAAATTCTTATTGGAATAAAGAACTATTTTATTGAGGCTTAAGTATTTAAATGTTAAAGGGAAATAAATTATATGTGTACCTACATACATTGACATATGGAATTCATCTTGAATTCTTGATTCAATCAGCCAATTCACAATCATTGGAAATTGATGTTGAAAGTTGTATTAAATAGACTGGTTAAGACTGCTGTTCAAATATTGTTTATGTAAATAACATTTAGGGGAGTACCTAACACATGAGCCACCCGCCGTGGCGTCCCATCGCTCCGCGTTGGGTCTCCCCAGACCTATCGACGCCGAATCGGCTTGAGCCGGTAAGAAAAAAAATTATGTCCATGCAATAAGAGCGAAAACGACGTCGCTCGGCTCGGCTCGGCTCGATTCGGCGTTGCGAACGGAACGACGTCGTTTTCGCTCTTATTGCATGGACATAAAACTTTTTCTTACTGGCTCAAGCCGATTCGGCGCCGATAGGTCTGGGGAGACCCTTACTCACCGTGGTTACCCACCGCAGCTGGCACAGCTTGAATTTTCTGAATGTCGATCAATGTGTCTCTTTTGTTGTGCAGTAGTTAGACACAGACTTACTGCGTGACAAAGAAGAATTTCTTCAAGCGATTGGCTCGTATTATGGTCGCTTTTATCGCGGTGGATAAAGCATCCGTCACCCTCGCACTTACATACTGGTGAGAAAGTGACAGATGTTTTATCCACGTTTTACCACATCACACACGACCATAATAGACCCGAGATACAGAAGGCATGGAAAACTTGATTCCGATGTATAATAGGGCGCCGTAAATCAGTCCTTGTTTTTAACTGAATAGTGTCAGTGGCCACCCCTTGATAGAGATTTGTAGATATTTTTCACACCTTCCCCTCCTTAGGTCTCATTAGACCTTTCACCTTTGCCACTTTGTCTTAGCCCAGTTTGCTATAACGTAGGTATATATAAAACCGGACAAGTGCGAGTCGGACTCGCCCACCGACGGTTCTTCACATGACGCGGTTAACTCAATACAAAATTTGGACCGCCATTCCTCGTATTAAGACCCTGTTTTTTTGGGATTTAATTAAAAATGTATAGTTTTCACATTTTTCCCTATACTGGTAGTGTAAGACGGTATTACTTGCCAAATTTCATAGTTCTAGTACGGAAAATACCCCTATTAATTGTGATTCCCTTGAGAGTGTCGAAATATACGTTTTCGGCGGCAGCGATAACTTAGAAGTTTGTTATTTTCACAGCTTCAATTGACTGTAGACTTGAGTTTATGGTTTTAATTTCAAATCGATACCTCCACGCGTTCCGGAGATAAAGGGTCTTGACCGACAGACAGACAGACGGATGGACAGACAACAAAGTGATGCTATAAGGGTTCGGTTTTTCCTTTTGAGGTACCGAACCCTAAAAATAGGCTTGAAGTCGTCAATGTCATCAGAGATGCCAAATCATTACTCAACCTTATTGTTGTATAATGTCAGCTTGACTTTGGACCTAATGTGGCTCCAACATTTAAGTTCTTGACTGTACCTCGTACTAACTTAACCGTAAGAGTCACGTCAACAATCTGCTGATTACGCAATGGAAGCTGGGCTGAACCCTTGCTAGAATCCCTGGGTCACGAAACAGGGCCGTACTTTGAAAATCGAAACTCGACGTTACGGTAGCTGCATCCAGTTTTAACCAGATTTAAAGGCCCTTGCTCACTGCGTCCGGTACGTGCCGCCGATACGATGTAACTATGCAATTTGAACGCGTGCATTCTTATTTTGTACTACAGGATCGTATCGGGTCCCCCCTGTAGATGCGGAGGGATCAGATCGGGCGCAGTGAGTAAAGGCCTTCATCTCGAATTTCGAGTGAAAGGATGGAATCCAAAATTTCGAGACAACTACACCGTGTCCAATAAGTTTGCATACAGTTTAGATTCTCAATAAAATAAATGTACGAACAGTTAATACAATGAAAAGTATATTTTATTAATGGCACACTTATGTACAATATTTACAACAAATGTTTCGGAATAACTCCACCTTTAACTTTTTTTACTAGCTTCAAACGTTTCTCAAATGAATCACACGCGGCACGCACCGCTTCAATTGGTATTTCGTCCCAAATATGCTCGATAACCTTTTTGAAATGATCCAGGTTTGCGATTTTATAATCATGTAGTTTTGAGAGCATGTACGACCACACGAAATAATCTAATATGTTCAAGTCCGGAGAACTGGGTGGCCATTCATGTTTCGGCAGAAAATCGGTCAAATTAGCCTGACACCAAGCTTGAACAGCGTTTGCCGTGTGTGAAGGAGCTCGGTCTTGTTGGAAAACATAATATTCGTTCTCAAATATCCTTTTTAAATTTGGAGCAACAATTTTCTCCAAAACCTCGGATTTATAGTATTGAGCATTGAGTTTAACGCCTTTATCGTTAAATACTAGAGGTAGTTTACCCCGCTTACAAACTGCACCCCACACCATCACCGATGGTGAGCTCTGGAACCTAGGAACATTTTTCTGGTGGTCCGGAATGTCTTCTATCATTGGAGCCCACGATCGATCATTTTGGGCGTTATGAGGCTGTTCTAACACGAACAGTTTCTCGTCAGAAAATACAAACTCATCCCCTGCGTGCCAAGAAAGTATTATGTTGGATCTTTGTGCTCTCTTTTTCTTGGTCGCTTCGGAAATGCCATGAACTTTTCGATTTTTGTAGTCATGGCATTCAAGATCCACCCTTTAAATATTGTGTACCGATCCTTTTGAAATTTTCAGGTCATCAGCCAATTTTCGGATAGAACGGTGTTTTTTCCGCCGAAGTCGCTCTCTCACAATCTTTACTACTCTATCGGTTCTAGCTGAACGTGGCTGACCGGATCTTTTCCTGTCTTCTACTGAGGAGGTCTCTTTATACCTTTTGATTGTGGTGTAAACTAGATTGCGTTTAATTCCAAGGGGTTTTAAGGCCTTGAAGATAGCACTTGGGCTGTCGCCATTGCTAAATTTTCTGATAATCGTTTCACGAAACTGTTTCATCGTGAATTAAAAGCAAACTACAAATGCTTGACATTTGAAACAATTGTATTTTATTAACGACACCATACATTATAAATTAAAATAAGAATTCGATGGCCTGTAGTTTGTATGTCTTTAGGGTTAGTGCTTAAAGATGTGTATTCGAACTTATTGGACACGGTGTATATGACCTACTTTATAGGTTGTCCTGTGACACGGACAACCAGATTCAGATTAAGATATTTATTTATAAAATTTTAGTATTTTACATGTCATTTTACAATACATCCTTAAAATAGATACATAATAATAATTAATAATTTAGATTTTACAATGTCAATATATAATAATAAACAGTAAGTGTATGTTTGGGTCAACGATTACCATCGACAAAATCATCAACGCTATAGTACGCAAGGTCAGTCAAGTGCATTTTAAGTTTGCTTGCAAACAGTCTGTCGTTATGCCCCTCTAAAATCTCCGATGGAAGTGAGTTATATAATTTTGGCCCAATGGCACCGAGTGTCTTTTTTTTTCTTTTTTTTATGGCATAGGAAGGCACATAGTGTGCTCACATGCCACCTGATGATAAGTGGAAACTGTGACCCATAGACATTCGCATTCACAAGACCGCAATCCTAAGACTGCAAATGCGTTGCCAACCCTGATGACTAAGATGGAATGCCTCTATGCTAGTCATTTCACCGGCTGTCTTATCCCCAAACCGGAACACAACAATGCAAACACTGCTGCTTGGCGGTAGGTTAATGGATAAGATGGTGGTACCAACCCGGACGAACCCTGCACAAGGTCCTCCCACAAGTAAACATACACTTTCGCGATTTAGCCTGCCTATAAATAGGTCATAGGATTATCACGGTTGCGTTTTGTTTTCAGCAGTGCAGCTATTTGTCAGTCATACTCGAGCACCGGTTGTTAGACCGTAGCTCTGCGATTGCGCTGGGAATCAGAACTGAGAGTAGTCCTAGAGTTGGTCGCAGTATTAGGATATAAGCGTGCTGTGTTCAGACTTTATTTTATGTTGGTTTAGCCAATCTCGCTTCTGTATCGTAATCATATCATCGATGTTATCGTAGCTTTTATTCGCATGTCTGTAATTTTAACAATTATATGAAAAAATGAAAATATACATGTGAGAAACAAGAAGAAATTACAATTAGGTTAGGTAGCAATATCCAATGGACCCCAAACTAGGCTGAACTGAGTATCTTGGGACCCATTGAGTTTGAGGCCATTTAGGTACGTACCTAACCTATAATGGTTACAATATGAGCTAAACAAAAGAAGATTTAATGCCTTGGCTGGCTGGATAGGATAGGTACCTCAATGTGGCAATTGCAAAGGTTAAGTTAAGTTTAGTTCCAACTTTTTATTAGTATCTACATATTAAGTAAGTTGGCAGAATATTCTGACAAAAGAAGGCGGCTAACTGCATTATAAAACAATTCAAGTATATACGCATTTTAAATTTAGTGACTACAACATTGCAGTATTACCGATCATCCACATACTCGTATACCTACAGTAAAACCAGCGGGCCTATTATGGTCTTGTTTGTCGATGCGGATAAAACATCGGTCACTTTCTTACCAGTCTGGTGTAAGTGCGAGAGTGACGGATGCTTAGTCAATAATCGGGCCCAGAGTATTAATAGTAACTCGATTTTCTACCGCTTTGACATGTATAAATGCCACACTGCCGTAATATTAAAGAAGGCAATGTAGTAGACGAAGCATTCTATACTCTATTGGTAAAGTCATTCAGTTTAAATTAAAATGCTTCTACAATTACCACGCAGTTAGCCACCTTATTTGGTATCATAGCACAGAGAGTGACAGCGATAATGGTGTTAGTGTCACTATGCCTATGTGAATTATTTTACGACGCGCCTACGAAGCTGGCGGTCCGCGGTTCAAATATAATTAATCAAATCGGTCCAGTAGTTTCGGAGCAATGCAAACAAAAAATCAAATATTTCGTCCTTATAAAATTATTCGATGTGTACGCTTATGTCATCCCCGCCTGTCGCTTGTCAATTACACGTGTGCGCCCGCGCCGAGGGTGACCGCAAGGTCGCGGCCAGTGGGGGGTGACGAGCGACTGACTCACGCCGATCGGCGAGGGCCTCCGACTCATCCGGAACAACGACAGGATGATGCATCGCTCTGGAATAGAACAGTCAGCATCTAAATTCGATTCTCGATGAGTGTCAATGGTCGAAATAATCAGAGGTTGTATGAAACGCCTATTCATACAGATTCATAGAAATTTACGACGCGGTTAGATTGGGTTAAGTAGTGTGCAATTCTCGAGCAAATATTTATTCGCGAAATGAACATGAAATTTGTATAGTTACAAGAATTAGAACAGCGTTAAACTTAAAAGTATGTTTATCGTTGTCTATTAGGTACACATATATAAACATAAAGCATAGTTTGGGACTAGATCATGTTCTGTGAGATTGCTCTCTGATATTTATTGATTTAGTAGCCTAATTTGGAATTAAAAGTGTGTTTAAAGTTAAGCTACCTATTTGCTACATAAGGTACCTCTTCTAACAGTAAATTAATAAGTATGCCTATTATCGTTAATGGTAATATCATGTCGTCTGCAGACAATAACTTAAATTAAACCATAGTATTGCTCAAACGTCAGTAACTGGCCGGCTATAAACAAGATTACTTCACACTTATTATTCGAAAATGGAACGGCTGTCTCCGTTCTCTGAACTCGTATGACGCTGTTGCGTTTGTTAGGAACAACTTTACTTGTGTTCCTAAGAACAGAGTTCTTTATACAACTGCGCATTGAATGTAATACGAGCTTGGTAAATTAACCAGGTGTGTTCCAAAAGCAATTTCGCGACGGCCTCGGCCCCGTATCTCAATAGTACCGTTAGCAAGTTACTGGACTGACAGATCGATCCCCTTTTTTGTGGCTTGGTCGACGATCTCATCTATAAACTCGCCTTTTGCCTACAAACAGACGTTTATCTAAAGACGAATTGGGTTAAGGTTTGTTAACGTCGGCGTCGCACGATTTAAAATTTATATATGATTGGTTTCGTTTTTTCTAACACTAATCGGAAATGTTGCAGTAAATGACCAAATTTTCTTTAACTGTTGAATAAAAGATCCTTACTTTCTTCATTTCTTGGAACTTACGGCTGCATAATTAAATAATTTGTAAAGCTGTTGGATTTCCTTAACATAAATAAATAAATAAATAATAAATGAAAGAGTTTGGAAGTCTAGATAGAGGCGTTTTATCTTAGTCTTCAAGATTGCCAAAGCATGCAGTATGAGGATCACAGGAAGCCGTGTGTGAAAACAGTCGAACCTACGATAATGTCCTTAACGGCTTAAATGATATGCTTACGGTTTGTTACTTATATGTATTCAATTGAAACAGTAATTAGTACCATCGTTTTACCTAAGAAAGCTGCTACCTGCATGCAATGTAGTGATCGAATCTTATAATTATACTCTATTGCTAAACTAGATTAACTTAAAACTTCTTAGTGCAGTGTTCACCAACAATTAAACGGACGGTTAGCGGTTTGACGGTTGCCAAATGTATTGACTAACAGTTGCTTAAGACTTAACCGTCTGTTAAATTGGTTCGTGAGTCGCCTTCTTCACGGCAGATACTAACGTCGACAAAGAGGCAGGAGTTAGGTACGTGCAGGGCCGAAGGAGGTCGGATGTCGCACGGACGCGCCCTATTGTCGGGCAATCATCATATTTGGCCCTTGTAGAGAAGCAATCTGACATAGTTACTTTATAAATAGAGAATGCTTATGACTGTGTGTGTATGCATAGAATCAGTTTCCGAATTACTTCTACTACGCCCATTTTAGAGACACTCCTAGTAGAGCATAAAAATACCAATTATACTATTAGCCTAAATAGGTACTAGTTACATTATGTGTAGTATAGTTTTCATGGGGTAAGGAGTAATTGGGAGGGGACCTACGATTACCCGGTTATATACCTAGCTGAATATTGTTACGTTACATGCTATGCATGCATGTTATACGTGTCGCCGAAACGATAGGAGATGGAGTAAGCGAATTTTAGAGTGGCAACCGCGCTTAAAGAGAGGAGTCGGCAGGCCCCCATCAAGGTGGTCGGATGACGTCAGCTCAACCGCATGCCCAATCTGGGGGAGATCCACCGCAAATCCGGCCCAGTGGAAGAAAATTGGAGAGGCTTATGCGCAACGGTGAAGAAGAGGAAGAAGACATGCTACGAGTATTTACCTGTCTACACCTCCTAAATTATTTACCGGTACTACAAAGCTATCGCAGGCATTTTTCAATTTTATCTCAGTATCTATATTTATTCTTATCTTGTCTTTGATTGCTATCGAAGAACTACCAAAAACTTATAGTTCGACCGTGTGAGATTTTTTATTTATTTTTGGTAAAGTAATACTTGCCCGTTGGTACCCTTTAGTTCGAGGCTGGAGCATTCACGTGGAGCCCAGAGAGACAATACATTTAGTATAGAACGTGCAGCAATGCCGCCATTTTCCAACGACGTCCGAAGAGTTATGATTACCTATTATGTTACTAACAATTAACAATCTATGGATAGATAGACTGTGAGTTCAAATGAAATCTATACGTACAAAACTCTTCCGAGACTGACTGATCGACAACAGTCTAAACAGCTGGTGGTCTTCAATTTTGGGGGGAATATTCCTTTGGTACCTTAGAGGTATCCTAAGATTGTCTTACTGAGACGGAGACGAGCGAGCGGAGCAGATCTGTGCCAATATTAAACAATAGAAGCCGCATGCTGTCAGGTCGAGTGCACTTTGCGCACGTGAATTGAGTTTTTTTTTTTATATTGGCACAGCTCCGCTCCACTCCGCCTAGGTGGAAAGACAACCTTAGTAAAGATTTTTCGAATATCGTCACCTACGGGAAATAAATAGAGGGAGTAGCAGGAAACTAATACTACGCGTACGAAGCCGGGTGTTCTTGGTAAATTAATAGAAAGAGCCGCTAAATTCGCGTAGCTGTTAAAAAATTCCATACTCAAATTTAGCTCCGGCCGTTAACGTTTCTCAGCCCCCGAATCAAGTCCGATTTCCACGATTTTTGAATATGTTGTAGTTAATATACAGAACTAGGTTTTTGTTTTTTTAAATTTGTTTTATTCTATATAGGAAGTATTTTAGTGGAAAGGTAAACGTACAGACAGTCTTTCATAATGTCTACAACATATTCAAAAATCGTTAAAATCGGACTAGGTTTAAGAGTAGAGAAACGTTTTCGCATTTTGCATGGAAATTTTTAGCTTCACAAATTCTCTTACCCCCTTACTTATAAACGTGGAATAAGCTTGGAATAGTTTATGCCATGCTTTGTCACTTTCTGTCAGATGCAAATGTCACAATTACAGATAAAGACAAAGCATGGCATAAACTATTCCAAGCTTATTCCATGTTTATAAGTAAGGGGGTTAAAGTAGATATTTATGCTGAGGGAGACGGTTTGATAAGTATAATATTTATTGAGTATTAGAGGAATGTGATTACGAAATGTTTATTGAAAGGAATGATAAGGCAATTATAGATTCGATTTCTTCAATGAGCTCTTATTACGTGTAGCCGGCGCGGGCGACGTAATCCGTGAACTTTCTTCAACTTTCCATTGTATTCGTGCGAGCGGATTATAAGAGTTTGCGATTTTGTGGTAGATATAGGCCAATATCGGAGAATGACCAACTGTCTTATAAGAATTTTAAATTTAATGCGGCTACCAATAGAGTACATGTCCTGCTACATGTCCTTTGGTATAAAGACAGCAATAAAAGGTATAGAGGCAGCATTTCATGAAAGTCAAGGCTGTGAAGTAGCAGTAGAGTGCAAGGCTGGTCCGGAGCACTACCATCATCTCATCCTTTTAACCTACAGTCAAGCAGCAGTGTTTGTATTTTTGTCCCTTTCTTAAATAAAACAAAAGATACATACCTTCATACCTTCACGCCTGTAATCCCAGAGAGTGGGGTAGGCAGAGCTACAGAATTACAACTTCAAAAAGTTGTTGACAATTCAGTAACTACAATTTGCACAAATAGGCTATGATGTTTACCAGCGTATTAGTGACAGAACAAAAGATAATCAATGAAATAAGCTTAGAGCCATTCCCTCGTCCCAATCTAAGCTCTAGATTTGTAATAAAGGTATTAGACAACGATAAACATACTTACGTAGAGAAATGCATACTTAAATACATAGAACATCACAATCCAAGACTCGGGAACAAATACTGGCGCTCTTCACACAAATCAGCCCACAGCTTCGTAGGCAGGGTCAAAAGACAGTACAGTCGGTGATCGAATTCGAGATCAAAATCCTAACCTCAACCGGCGCAAATTCGCAGTGATTACTGCATTTTGGTTTAAGTGTAGGTATTTCTATCAATAAAACTTACCCTAATATTACTGGTAACACGAGTTCTCATTAATGTTTTTATGAAATAATGTTAAAATAACTAAATAATCAAGATGGGAACTGTCATTTTTTGGTCTCGAATTCGATCACCGACTATAGTCTTGGAAATGTCAATAGATCTCAGATCCACTTACCATCAGGAATGTTGACTTGACTCATCTACTTCAGGGTTAGCTCGAAGAGATCCCATTTAGGGATAAGTTCGCCTTTGTACATTAGTTTAATACTTATATTGTAATATTTATATTTTTGTGCAATAAAGAGTTTACATACATACATACTTGATTCACCCTTGTGTAATTCCACACAAAAACGCTAATTTTACTAACACTTTTCAATCACCAATTGCGTCAAACGTTTAAAAATCTTCCACGACCATGACGCCTCGCAACATAACAGATTTAACACTTCTATTCAATATATTAGTACTCTTACGGTTAGTACTACTTATACAGTCGTGTTATACCTACACACTTGTCATGCTCAAGTACTTCTCATAAAAGACGTTCTGATCTTGAACTGTCTTTCAAATGTGAATCTTAATAGTGTTCTTCAATTCGTTTTTAGGGTTGCGTAGTCAAACTTATAGTTTCGCCATGTCCGTCCGTCCGTCCGTCCGCAGCCTAGCTCAGAGACTCTTAGTACTAGAAAGCTGTAATTTGGCTTGGCTTGGTCTTTCAAAACTATTGCGGGTTTGTGGAAACAATTTTTTGATTTAGGTATCCGTTTATGAAATATTAAGCTTTAAAGCGCTAATTTTGCTATAGTCAAGTGACAGCCAAAGCTACAAATGCTAAAAATCTGAAAAATATTTTAAATGAAAGCACATATAATGAATTTAATAGAAAAACTATCACTATTAAGTAGACTTCGAAAACTTATTTGCGGTGTTGGTAAACTGACCGCGACCTATGTCGAAGTATGGGAATAACAGTTTTCCAAAGCAAAGTTAAGTTTGTCGCGAGAATTTGTTAAGCATGGTCCGACAGGCTCTTGCCCGATTTTTAACCTCTAGAGCGGGTGTTACATATTATGAACAACAAACGGTTTTTAGCAGCCTCATTTAAATGTTGCCACCAGAACATTCCGCAGTCAGCTGACGGTCTAATCCATGTCGGCTACCTATGTCAACCCCATACATTATGTCCGTTTTTAAAAATCGCTAACTTAAGCATAATGCATCTTATCTAAACCCCCTAAACGACATTTAATTTATGTTGGGACGTCATACTCTGAGCAATTAGTTATTGTTATTACTATACTTTATCTTAGGATATCATTTGTAAATGTATTGTAGTAAAGTAAATAGCCTAAGTTATATACATACATACATAAACTCACGCCGTCATTCCCAGAGCGGGGTAGGCAGAGCTAAAGAATTACCAACAAGTCTTAAAACTTCTTGATAATTCTGTAACCACATTTTGCACAAGAAGGCCAAGATGTTTCCCAGTGTATTAGTGACAGGTGGCAAGCCCATCGCCTAACAGTACTACAAGCCTATATTCCCTTAGTCGCCTCTTACGACATCCACGGGAAGACATGGAGTGGCACTATTCTAACCCGGCAACCACACGGGTCTTATGACTTTAATGCTGTGTAACTAAGTTATATGAGTAAGATTAATATTATGAAGCGCTTGCATGCTTTTGTAATCATGTTACGATACATTTTGTATATTAGGATAAAAAGTCAGCGTCCGTTGGATTGTATCTTAAGAGGATTGTGGAGCGCCGGTAAAAGGACATAGCTGTCGAAAAAAAACCTAATTTAAATTTATTTCTGGAAATTTAAATGTATGGAAATTTTCCTTTTAAGATAAACAAAAACAAAACGTTTTTACCACCCCGCCGCTTAACACCAAATGAATATTTCAACAGCCATATTATTTGTATCGTGAACCAATTAGAGAAAGAAAAACAAAGGATCTTATTTGGGTAGGTCCATCATGACGCTAACGATGTGTCAGTCACAGATGGGCCGTCGCCAAATGTGCCAGTTAGCCCAATGAATGACATGGGAACTTATTAAAGCAGCTGGCTTGTTGTCTAAATATCCTAATTATATCATCTTAATAGCTAACTTCTGCCCGTGACTTCGCCCAAGATTTAGATTATCGTTATCCCCTCGGCAACATTTAAATGTTTAATATAAGCCTACGTGTTAATCCAGGGTAAAAACCTCTCGATCTCCATTTCAAATTTTATCCAAATTCGTCCAGCCGTTGCACCATGAAGGAGTAACAAACTGACACACACTTTCGCATTTATAACATTAGTGGGATACTACTGATCCCACTACTACCCATCTGGTACCACTAATTCAACTACTATTCATACTTAATGTTATAAATGTAATTTACTTGTTTATAAGCCGGTTACCTACTACAAACATTCTGAAAGCAATTTCGCAGCTGTTCCAGTGTTATAAACAGAACATGAACAATATTCCACTGAGACAGCACGAACGCTAACTTTACTCGTAAGCTCCATTCGGTATTAAGTCCACAATATCCCGTTTATGCACTCATTGCACTTTTTATATCCCTATAAAACAAGTAGCTCGGTATTTTTGTAGTTTTATCTATACTCAACGCATTGAAAACATTATAGTTATCAAAGTCTCTTGAACTTTCTAATTGCAATTTGAAGCGGCGAATCGCCGCGAGATATTTTAATCTAAGCAGTTGTGTAAAGTCTCTAAAAAGTAACACATTACGATAATCTTAAGTATTATACCTACTCGTAACATATTGTAATACGATTTACGACAATCTCTCATATTTCTGGCTTTATCTAGTATCTATTAGCGAAATTTTAGATGAGCGAAAATAAAATCCGGCTGAATTATACTTACGAAAGTTGTAACCTTTAACACCGGTGCGTCTTAAATTATAAATAGTTATTGAGTTTGTTTCTAATAACCATGATACATATAGGTACTGTAAGGTGCAAGAGCGAATGTGATAGCGATAGTCAGGCCGTAGCTATAAACAGTGAATAATGTAGGCATTGTAGGCATTGCCCAAGGATCTGCATAACGATGGGATTAATACTACTTGCATCCATCTATTTCCCGCGATTTTCACCAGGCTTTTCTTGTTGCCACTCCAGAACCTTCA
The DNA here is from genome assembly GCA_927399475.2 of Acleris emargana. Taxonomy (NCBI): domain Eukaryota; kingdom Metazoa; phylum Arthropoda; class Insecta; order Lepidoptera; family Tortricidae; genus Acleris; species Acleris emargana. Next base: position 14,767,710 of record OV656852.1, read on the forward strand.
AATGGTTATCAGTTCTTTAATGTGTCCCGCTCACTGCATCTTGAAGTTTGCAATTCGGTAAGTTATGTCAGTAACATTGGTTCTTCTGCGAATCTTCTTATATCTGATTAAATCTCACTAAGAAACTCTGAGTATAGCCCTTTCCATAGCCCTTTACGTTAGCGTCTGTTCCATTGTGGAGGACCTCCATAACTTGGGTTTTGTGCTATCCATCGGTTTTCCACGATCTTCAGCAGGCTTTCCTTATTCAAGGCCTGCCACACTTTGCTTTATATTCTGCGATTGCCACTCTAGAACCTTCCTGACCCAGGGGCCATCCAGTTCTTCAATCTGTCCCGCCCACTGCATCTTGAAGTTTAGCATCGCTAAGTTATGTTGGCAATTTTGCTTTTTATGCGGATCTCCTCGTTTCGATCTCGTCGAACATCTGGCATAGGATGCCTGGTGGAGATCATCCAGTAGTAGACGCCTTTCGGCTGATAGGATGATGATGATAATTATATGTATAGTCGTATCATGATCAGGGATCGGAAATTCTGATCGATATTTACCTAAAGTTGACAAAATCCCGGAGAAAGATAGGCAAACATGGCGCCGGCTTCTTAAAAATATTATTTTAATAATATAAGTTCCGGGATTCTGGGATTCTACAAAATGTTAATATAATAATTACTTTACATGTAGGATAAAACATCCATTTTTGCTCCAATAAATTCGTTAGGTTAATAAGTTACAGGTAAATTAAATAACATTTGGTAAATCTATACATGAAAAATAATTTCAAACAGTTCATATAAATAATTGATTATGAATTAATGCCGGTGCAATTTATTTATTTTGAAATCCCAGAAATTTTAGTAATGAATTCTATGATTGAGTCCGCCTCCACATAACTGAACAACAAAGCCGGTGCGAAAGTATAGGTAAATATCGATCCGAATTTCCGATCCCTGATCATGATTAAATAATTTAGCAAGCTAGTAAGTCAAACTGCGCTCGCGTGCAGGTTTGCCTCACAAACATACTGTTTAAACTTGTAATTACATAAGTTTGTTCTAAGCAAAGCAATGCACTTGCTATCGGTTACACGCGGCCTTGTACATTACATAACTTTTTACGACGTACAATAAGGGGAATAGGTTTAGGCACAAATAACTTGAATATTGCTGCTTATAGAGCGGATAACTCTTGAAAGGCAAACTTATTTACATCAAACTTAGTTAAAAACCACTCTTAACTTTGGTTTTCAATTAAAAATAGACATGACTTCACCGGAGAAATGAAGCCACTGACAATCTCAAACAGACAGACAGACATACTGCCCTCCTAAGCTAAAATAAGCCGTATGTCAGATAAAATTCCAGTAGCAATATCAACCTTATTACTAAGATAAGAGAACTAAAACTGCTTTGGTTATTGATTTTGGGATACTGCTTATTTGCTTAGGAGGGCAGCATAAGTGTCAAACTTATAACGCCCTCTTTTTATTAGGGCGTTAAAAAGCACAGTGTAATACTAACAACACACAAAATTACCTTCTGGCTAACTCTGTATGGTATTACTCGTACTCGATCTCATATGCCCTTATGCTGGTCTAACTGTCTGACTTTGCCCGAACCTGAAGGACGTTTTGAGTCCTCTAGCACTGTACGATTGTATGTAAATATGACGGTAGAGGAGACTGCTGCCTCCGTCATCATGGAATGTCCAGAGGTGGCAACATATTGGACACGACACCTTAGACTAGAGCGGACGGAGGTCGCTACCAGAAGTCGGTGGCAGCATCAAGGGTCTGCTTACCTTCCTGGTGGAACTGGAGTGCCAGTAACCCCATACGCAAAATAGGCGCATAATTGAGTCGTCGAGTTGCGGAAAATTTACCGACAGAACCTAAATATAACTTTTAATATTTGTCATACTTTTAGTAGGTAGTAAAACTAATATTGTTTTTTTCTTAAAACCAAGAATTCGCTGTTGTGTAGCATGATCACAAAAATCCCAAAAGCGTTTCAGGCACGAGATGTTTCCTTATCCTGCCACGGTCCTCACAAGGAATGCCCAAAATGCTAAAATGGAATAACTCTTAAATAATTAAAGCATCTTCTTCATCTTATCTCTTTTTGTTTTCATACAAGTACGAGTATCAAATAATACCTACTAATTGCTCTTATCATTATAACTTAAGTGAATACAGATTGTCTTCTGCAAGTGCACATGGACGAAGTGTCGTCCCGACCTTGTCGGAATCACAAACAAATATGCAATGATTCATTTAGAAATACCCATACGATTTCCTCCTCGGAAGAATCCATGAAACATCCCATTCATAACTTACGGGTTGTAATATAAAATAAAGTTCGCATTGCCGAAACATCATCAGCATAACGATTTCAGAAGAAAGACGACACTGTTTTGCCTCGACGCTGTTTTGTGATACACGCATCCATCAGTTAAATTATGTCTAACATACATACATACATACATACATACATACATACATACATAAAATCACGCCTGTTTCCCAGAGGGGTAGGCAGAGACCATTTCTTTCCACTTGCTACGATCTTGACAAATTTATTTCGCTAACAATGCTCCTGAAAGTGTTTTTTTGATATCAGGAGCATGCGAGCAGAATAAATTTAGATAAACTTGATGACTAGACTGAGAAACATTTACAACTAACTGTATTTGTGACAGAGCATTGTAATTCAACGCATCTTCATCAGATAATGTTTATTTACACATACAATCGTGTGAGCTGTGTTCAGTAACACAATAAAAAGTTTATTAATTTATTGCATTATTTATCTAAGAAAAAATCTTAACAATTTATTGCTATGTCTGAGAGCATCAAGCTGATTTTCTTCTATCTAATCCAGATCAACTCTACATGTAGTGTCTTTATAATTACCACATTACAATATAATTAAAATTGTCGGTGGTTTCAAAGAAAACTGGCACAAAAATGAAGTTAAATTATACGTCATGAATTAGTTTATTATTATTTATTAGTTCAGTCCGAAATGCCATTATAATTATAGTGATGGCTATATTGGATACGTGTCAATACTCTTAAAATAGACACGACACTACAAGTCAATTATTCATTGTGTCCGAATGAATGGGAGCAGAGGGGTCTAAACTGTTCGTGACGTTCTTCGTTTGGTGACTCATACTTTGTAAGTATAGCCTTGTTAATTTCTAACAGTGAAAGATTTCAGGTTATTCCGGTTTGACTTGGCATACTCTGCTACTGATGGTAAAATAATAGTCCCATTCGCATTTTCTCACGATGTCAAAATGTAACACCTGGGCCGTGATTCTACACGGTTAATATTTACTCACAGTAATGCGCTCGAGTTAATAACAAGACCATCACACATCAAAGGATATGGTTTTACCTTGTAGAATATAGGGTCTGGAAACTCTTATAGTGCATTGTAATTTTTAAATAATCCATACTAATACACTCAGGGACAAAAAAACGGGTCAGAGTGCGTTTTTCATACAAAAGAGGCTATTTCGAAGCCTTGGATCCTCGCCAGGAGATGCTTTTAGTAAAATCTGATGATGGATACACCGAGCATCGATACAGGACTTCCAGAGTGCTTAGGATACCCAACTGACATAGCTGGGCATTAACTCGTTAATCCGTTAATCGTTAATTAACGAAGTTAACATTTTGATTAACGGATTAACTTTTAAGTTAACTTTTTAAAATGTTAAGGGACACGTTAACTTCCGTTAATATGCAGAAGTCCGTTAATCGTTAATCCAATGCCTACTATTTACCGAACGGCACCGCGGCGCGGCAAGAAAAACAGGTTCAGACAAGTATGAAACGACAAGTGCCGGGCGGCGCGTAGCAGCGAGTGTGTAGTGTGAGAAACAACGATGATGACAAGGAAGACTTTTTCAATTCTGTCACTCAGTCTATCGGAAAGTCTCGTTAAAATGTGGCTGGACATGAAATCACAAGACTCGTTCAAAGATGCTGCATTCCTCGGGGAACAGATATTCATAAATCTATTCATTAAATACAATACTGCTATACCCTCAAGAGCTGCAATTAAACGTCTGTTTTCCACGGGTAAAGACATTTTAACTCCAAAACGAGCCTCGCTTTCAGACGAGAACTTCAACATGTTAATGTTCATGAAAGGGAATATGCACCTTATGCCCTTTTGTATTTTGTTTTGTTCCTATCCTGTTAACTTCCAGAACCTAAACCAACAGGTTTTATAACTTCACTAACGCAACGATATAAAAATGCATTTTTTTTACACATATTAACGGATTAACGTTTAACGAAGCTAACTTTTTTTGTAGCGGATTAACGATTAACGAAGTTAACTATTTGATTAACGGTGCCCACCTTTGCCAACTGATTTAATCTGCGGCTAACGCCGGAATTGATCATATTCAGAAAAACATGTAAAATGCCAATAAAATGTAAGGAAATCCGAATGCTGGCCCAAACTCTCTCGCTGTGGTGTTAACTGATTGTGCGATAAGTTAGGTATCTTTACAACATTTGACCTCCCCTATTGCACCTCGGAGTATCCGCCATTAAACCTCACTCAAAACAACCCCTCCTGGCAAGGAACCAAGGCTTCGAAATAGCCTCGTTTGTATGAAAAACGCACTCTGACCCGTTTTTTTTGTCCCTGAGTGTATTATAAATGTGAATGTAACTTGGTCCTTTTATTTTGTTACGCTTTTACGTCTAAACAACTGAACCAATCTCGATGATATTTGGTATGGAGATAGCTTGAACCCCGAGGAAGGACATGGTACTTTTTCCCGCGAGTAGCGATGAATGCGCGGGCAGCTAGTAGTTTTATACTTTATCAGAATGATCACACGCTTAATGTTTATCAGTCTAAATAAAATAACACCGAGCAAAGGTACAGTGATAATGAACTTTCTTTTGACTTTACCGCAAGATTATTTGCTGATGACTATGCTTATAGTCACGTTCTTAAATGTCTCGGCAGCCAGACTTATTGGTCCGCCCATTAGCTTAATTAAAAAGTCATTGGTACATATTACTTTAGCAATTAATGTTATGATATATTATATATGACAACAGAACGTTAGTATTAAAGCGATACGTTACTGATTGTTTTTGCGTTCATTACGGATTTATTTCCACCTTAGTTTCATTCAAGGGTTGATCGTTTGTGGAGAACCCTTGACATAATGGCCTGACCTGTTCTTTCAGATGTGATATCCCCTGCACAGCCCGACCGATTTCCATAAATCCTTGATAAGAATCATCCCGATTAAACTTGCTTTATTTAAAATACAATCTCGCCTACAGCAGTCCATCCGTTTGGAAGGTACGACCCCTTAGACAGACATACAGATACAGGTTAAAGTTATTAGATCCCATACCAAATAATTTTCTTACCTAAGGTTATTGTGCCACTTAAGGTTTCATCACATTTCAGACGTCACGTAGGTACCAACTAAATTGCCGCAAATAATAGCTTAGAGCGCCGTGGTTTGCCATTGTGACATAGACAATTCACAAAGCAAGCCGTGACTGGAACAGAGCGATGGGAGGTTACGAAATAAATAAATAATAGCCCATAGACAAAAGCTTCGTTCAATTCAATGAAACCGAAGAAGACACATCTGTGAAACGAAACGGAGTTTAGACAAAAAAATGCGAGACATTTCAATTACATATTGATAGTTCTCTTCCTATAGCATTTTTGTTTTCATAGGTTAGCATACGTTTTTTATTTACCATTTTTTTATCTTCGTATAGCGTGTTTGCAGTATTTACAAAGCATTAAATTCGCACAATTTGCAATGGACGTCACCCGCTGCATTATTTGTTTGAAAACATGTTTCCGGCGCTTGCTCGTGTTGTGTACATGTTTAATATAAATGCCCAATATATAATAGCGACCCCTGGTTTCAGAGCAGATAGGATCAGGTGGGGTAAGTGCGTCAACGGAGTAAGTGCGAAAAGCCATATATTTTTAGGAGATATTGTTGGTTTGACAGACTTGCCCCGTAGACGCATTTGCACCAGGTGGGGTAAGAGCGTCTTTCAACGGAGTAAGTGCGACAAGCCACATATATTTTTTAGGAGGTATTGTTTGTTTGACGGATTTTACCCCGTAGATAGCTTACCCCGCCCTACCTTAAACGGGTCAACCGATTTTCTGTTTAAAAAAATCCCCTTCGAACCCTTCTACACGATATATATTTAGATTCACACATTATTCTTCTCTCTTCTCTGTTTTCGCAGAGGGTTAGAAAGATTCAGACACTGCAGTTGTTTGAACAGCGAAAAATCTCGCTGCCGTGTTTTGTTGTTCACTTACGAATCAAAAGAAAGCTTGCTCGATCAAACTAGATCAACATGGTCTGGGCGCGCTAGGATAGCGTGGCTATCTATATCGACGACGTATTTCCGGCGAGGGCGCAGTAGATTATAGCTAGACCAAAGCGAAGAGAAATAGCCAGGTATTTAAGCGACATCGTCTAACTCGAAAATAATTTTGTTACGAGGGACACGTATTGCTTTGTAATGTATTTAGTTATACTTCGTAAGCCACAGTACGCTGTCCCAAACAGCCCGCCTGGCTCCTCTGAAAACCAGCCCGGTTGTCATCCCCATGGCAACCATTTTGCTGAATGGACTGAATGGAGAAACGTTTTTCAATGCTATTCTATTATTTTTACTCCTTCACCTTCAGCCCCGTCAGTTCCGACATCGACTGCGACCGAGGCGCATATTTAAAATTTTAATTCAGGGATCCTCGCTTTTATTCTTTGTATGAATAGCGTCTATTGTTCCTTAAAACAATTTAACCTAAAAGTGATAGTAGTCCTAACTCGTAGTCAGATACTCACAAAACCGCCCTCAATGTATCCCAACCGTAATCCAGTAGCAAATCAACTTAATCCACGAACGAAAGCAGACATAACTGGAAATCTCACGATGGCTATCTCGAATGTCTAGACTAGTTTCTAAACTGGTTGACTTTTATATAAAAAAATCATGTTCTGTTTATCTTCTTAGTTGTAATATTTAAACTGTTACGTAAAGCTGCTTGCTATGACTATAGCAATACATTGTGTACGAGTAAAGCTAAGCCAAACCGATGCGATGACGATAAGAATCTGATTTCTTTGGTTTCTTCCCCGTTTTGTTTTGGAAGTTTCTTTGTGCTCGCGTAAGCATTTATTCTATTATTTGTTTGGCCTTTTTGGCTTCACATCGTGCGAACCTTAATTTTTACTTTATGCATACTCCTAACTTTATAGAAACTCCGCAATAAGGCTTGGTCCTTGATCGAAACGTACAACGTTGTGGTATGCGGTTTCACGCAGCGTCTTACGCTGGGTTTACTCCAAGCGAACGAACAAGAACTACACGCAGAAACAGAGCGAACGAAGAGCACACGGCAAATAGTATCTATTTGAAAGCGTGTACTGTTCAGATCTCAAAATTTGCTCCGGAGCTAAAGGAGCTAAAGGAACTAAAAGACCGAACTAGTTCCTTTGACAGATTGACCAAGATCGGAGCGCTCCCTTTAAAGACCGAGCGGGCGCAACTCTAAAACAAAGTCTGTCAACTCCCCCTGTCAATAATACCAGAACCGTGTCAACAATAATGTAGTCTGTGTAACCGTGTTAGACCCACGATCTTTCCTGAAAGACTTCGCGGCCCCCTGAGAGTTGCGACCCACAGGTTGAAAAAGACTGTTTTAGAGCATACCACCATTTGTTTGCCTCGCACTGGTGACGCAAACGTCTCGTCCGTCGTCGGAATAACAGAACATTCCAGACGTTTCTCATACAATTAAGTTTCCGACACCGCATAACGCTAACCGCAAACTGCAACGTTGTCCGTTTTAAACAAGAGAGAGGCCAAAGCTTAGCCCTCTGAAACAGCCGTTCAAAAGTACAAAGCAAGATCGCACGATATGTCAGAGCTCGCGATATAACCAATAAATCCAAGCTTACACTGTCAAAGAAATCCGAAGTCGAAAGTCAGTTGGATTTGTGAGATAGGGCGCGCTGGTCCAAGTGTTAAGTGGGACTTATATTTGACAGTTATGCCCTCGGGTACAGTGGCGTAAAACTTAAGAGACAGACGACTTATCTATCAAACTGTCAAAGTTTGTTGAAAAAGGACCTTTGGCAGTTGATACGCGAAAATGGCATGCCTACCTAGAATGATTGATTGATATTTGGGAAACGTACTTAGGTACTTAACGAACGTGAGCGGTTCTTCAGCATTTTTACCGTCATCAATTGTGTCTTCGCATATAATTCCTGTTAAGATTACAAGTTCTTATTCTCTTGAATGAAATCGAAACCCTGGGTACTGCTTCGATAGTAATGAATGCAAAACTGCTTTTGAAATTCTGATCATCTAGTATACAAGGCTTCACAAGTTGTCGATGGAAATATCAGATGTACCTACTATCATTTAACTTGTTAAACATAAAGCTGCTATCTCTAAGAAACATACAGTAAATGTATATGATAGTAAAGTCGTGATTGGGTTCCGGCTCGTAAATATTTACGGCTTTAATCAGAATGTTGTTCCTGTTGATATAAACCATAAGTTTAACCAAGTAATCAATTGGCAAAGTGTATATCGTTTAAGTATTTACTTTTCGTAAAAAGATACTCACCGCTGCAGCATATTTTTTTGTTGTTTAACCAACGTTATCCTACATATCAGTTATTTTTAGCCTATTGTTTCTCAATGCGGGGCAAAGGCCTCCTCCCTGGATTTCCATAACTTCCCTGTCCATCGCAACCTCCGGCAAATCTTTTAGGAAAACGTCCATGTCACAGAACAGATAGGTACAGAAAGCAATCTACATACAAAGTGCGCTCGAGCAACGCACACATAGACACCGCTCACGGACACGATATCTCGGAGTAGTTGGGACAAGTGCGAGCGCGAGTGCCGTCCGCTTGACACGCGTCGCGTCCGTGGACTTTTTTGTGCGATAATTAGGTATAATGGAGCAACAAAAAATAAGTTATTATAACTGTTCAGTGGACGGTTGCTTAAATTCCACTTTAAACGGTGAACTGTCCTTTTTCAAGCTACCAGTGGCTTCAGAGAGGTAAGTAGGTATCTACTTGTATTTCAATGGTTCGTTTTAAACTTACACAGAAGAGTTAGGTAGGTAAGCGCCCCGCACCGGCCCCCGAAGAATATATCTAAGATAGATTTAAATAATAGTTTCCTATTTTGAATCAGAATAAACGAAGTACTTAACTATATTTTTGTAAAGTAAATTCACGCCACCTTACGTAAGTTGAAAACATGTTTTTTTGTTTGTGTAGATATTGTGTTGTTTTTAGTGTCTTTTGATAGGTTTAGGTCTAAAACGTATATGGTAATGGAAATTGTGTAACTAGGGTAATCCGTTTAGAAGTTATAAGGAATTTTCGAAATGAAAATTGACAAACGTAAAATTTTGTATGTTTCTGCTCTGTAAACTTTTTGTATTGTAATACCTAGTAGGTAGGTTTATTGTTTTGTTTTGTAGGATAAGTTTTTTGCTATTACGGGCTATAGGTAGGTACTGCGGGTTTGGATTAGCCCCTCCAGTCACCCCCTCCACTTTAATATTAATTCGTCTGGTCGATTATTTTTGAAGTTACCTACGGTATTTTTAGGGTTTCGTACCCAAAGGGTTAAAACTGGACCCTATTGCTAAGACTCCGCTGTCCGTCTGTCTGTCACAAAGCATCTCACAACAATAAATCAAACGACTAGATACGAGTGCCACTATATACCGCGATAGTTTTTTGTGCATAAGCCATAGTTGACAACCCTAGAGCGACCGCCGAGCGTAGGTATGAAAAGTGAAGTACATACATGTGATTTACTTCTGTACTTATCTGTTCTGTGTCCATGTCGTCTCGCCTTCTGCGCCTGGGTGTACCTCGCCGTCTGTAGCAGTCCAGGGGGACCCACCAAGTTGCCGCATTATCCCACCCCTGTGGTTGCTGCCCAGGTCTACTTAACTAAATATAACATTAATAAGTTTTTGCATGATGAAAGGTTCTAAAACAAAACGTTTACATTTAAAAAAAAAAGTTTTACGGTCCGGTAGATGTTAATTTGTGTTTCATTATTCAAATTTTATGAATTCGCTCGCATTCGCTCCTATTTGACTAAAAGCCCTGTAATCTAAATCATAATAAATTAGTTGTTACGTATAGGGGTTGCACACTTTGACCACTTTTTGAATCAATCAATCAATAGGCAGTAAATATGGTGATCACGATAGATATCATTAGTGTTTGACATAAGTTGACTGGAAAGTTAGTTATTATTTGTCGTTTTTGGAACAAACATTGAAAATCAAAAAATAAGTGGTCAATTTGTGCGATTTGTGTGATACATTCTTGAGGTATGTATTAATGGTGTGGTGAGTTTAATGTGTCTGTCTGTGTGAACCGATTCAGACGCGGATTTTTCTAAGCCAGGTTTGATGTAAATCGGTTGGGACATTAAGATTTATCAGCTCTAAAAGTAGTTTTCGCAATTGTGTCGGGAGTTTCATCTATTTTTAAAGGTTTTTCTAATCGTCATTTGTCTAAGGCATCGTTTGTCTAAATGTTCGTTTATAATAAAGCCTTTACGCCTGAATTTAAAACCTTTATCACCTAACTTGACTGCAGCAACTGTTGACGAAGCTGAAAAGGACAAAACATAATTCGGACAAACCAAACTTCATTAGGGATTCCGGGAATCTCGTAATCATTATTAAACCATGAAGTCGCACCCACTACTTCAGTTTACGTGCATCGTCAATTTGATTGTATTCAAAACACTAATTGACTTACTTAAAAGTAATTTGTTCACTAAACGGGTTACAGATAAATCCAAAGAGCTTATTTACATTACGATTATAATTCCGATGTCATAATGCTGTTTAAAATTCCAGAGCGCTTCGAATTAATGTACAGTCAATCTGTGTAAACAGACGGCTGTTATTGGTAGGGCCGGAAAACTACTTTCCTGCTCGGCGTACGCGCTATCACTCACACTTCGTTGCGTATATACTCATATACCTACTACAATATGTTTATTTTACAAGATGTGTATTTGTATTTGTATTTCTTAGCCTATTTGTGCAAATTGTGGTTACTGAATTATCAACAACTTTTTAAAGTTGTAATTCTTTAGCTCTACCTAGCCCGCTCTGGGATTACAGGCGTGAAGGTATAAAATAAATAAATAAATAAATATCAGGGGACAATGTCACACCAATTGACCTAGTCCCAAACTAAGCTCTAGGCTTGTACTATGGGTACTAGGCAACGATATAAATACTTATATAGAGAAATATATACTTAAATACATAGAAAACATCCATGACTCAGAAACAAATATCCGCGCTCATCACACAAATATCTGCCCTTACCGGGATTTGAACCCAGGACCGCTAGCTTCATAGGCAGGGTCACTACCAACTAGGCCAGCGCGTCGTATGTATGTATGTATGTATCTGTATTTTTTTTATGGCAATGAGAATGCAAATAAGCACAGAGTCCGCCTGATGTTAAGGGTAAGAGTGATCTTAGATTCACTTTGCATACGGGACAAACAAACAAACAATGTTTTTTATTTATAGATAGCTGTTACCCGTGGACGGTGTTATCTTGTTTATAGCTGCAGTAATCATGGCATTCATGGCATAAGTACACTTTTTTTTTAATTAAGTAAAGGAACATGTCTTCATAGATTAATCCTGGGATTCAAAAAAATGCTTGGTTATGAATCCTAGCTTACGCACAACTCTTAACACACTTTTTCGATCCGGATGGTTGACGTCAACGGATTATGGTTCATCTCACCATTTTGTTTCTCTGTGTCTTTGCCCTGTACGTCAATACTGATGAATTAAAGTCAAAGTTCTTTATTCTTCAATTTAGGTTTAGTATAATGCACCTATGAATGTCTAAAAGCATTACCACCAGTTCGAAAAATAAAATAAAACCTTTGCCCGTGAAGAACCGGAGTAAGAACTGGGACTGATCGAACTGAGCGTCTAAATTTTCAACAAGCTCACCTTTAACATCTTCCTTCGTTGGCTTTTTCTCGTACGTACAGTTCTTGCAGAAAATATTTTTTTATTTTATTTATAAGTATTTTCTTCGTTTGTTCATTTTTACCAAGATCAAATCCTATTCTCTTGTAACACTCAAGTTAAATAAACATATGGAAATAAATTCCTGCTCGCTCATGAGCGCAGTAAAACGCTTTAAACGCAGTGTTTATATAAGATGTCTGTTCCTTATACTTGTTATAGAAACAAACGGGTGGTTAGTTCCTGGTATAATTCTCGGAACTTGGTTGTTGATTTTAGGATAGTAAATGGATGATTCGATTACTGAAAGATCAAATAGATTTATTTATAACTAGTGTTGGATTTTGAAACATGTTGTTTACTTAATTCTTCTCTCCAAACCTCAGGAAGTATACATTCCGAATAATGACTGTGCGTTGTCATTCAGTATAAGACTGATGAATCAGTTCGGACAGTTTAATATTCAAACTTACATATAATTCTAACGACATGGTTCCAACGGAAGACCAGCGCTGACTTTAATGCCAGCATTACTTACGCTGAGTTGTGACCATTTCGTGGCTACTTTCTTCTTGTATTTGTTTGTTCTTTGTTATGTATGTCACCAATTTTTTTTTTTCTTTCTTTCTTTCTTTTTCTTTTAATTGGTTAAATCGTAATGAAAAGCTGCATAAATACCATTAAACCATTAAAATACTATTGGTACCTAAACATTAACCCAAGACTTCCACGTTTCTAAATAAATTTCCCTATAACCAAAGTAAAGCCAGTCAATGGTCAATAAAGCGACGTAAACGTAAAGTAAACAATACGTAACTCAAACTGTTACGTGAATGGCCAATGACCGTGGTCGCGGACGGTGGAAGGTTGCACCGCCAACCACATACGTGTTTGGTAGCATGCTATGGCTATTTTTGTACCCATAAGGCCATTGTATAACAGGCTCGCGACTTATTTGGAGCTCACTGTTGCACTTTTTTCTCGTATAGTACGATTTTGGGACCTAATTCTTGTGCTGGTGTATAGAATTTTGACTGAATATCACTTTCCGGCGACATGCTTTCGATATTACTTTATCTTTATTGAATTTATTGGGATTCTGTATGTCTTTGTTCTTTGTCGGGCGCACTGTGGTCCCATAGAAGGCCATAAGTCCAGATTGTTGGTATAGCCCAGTCATAATTTATCTATGCCTAATTACTCACTAGTAGCCATACATCCATAAACTATAAATAGTTTGCAAATCATTTAAAATAATCATTACGTTTCGGACCTTCAAAGTGAACGCATCTGCCACTCGTAATTAGCGTTATCAGTAAGTCATTAAAGTGAAAGTTTGTTTACGACATATATCTCAAGATCATTTGTGTATTAATCATTTACATCATTATGGAAGTTGTTGATAAAGGTATGTTTTATTATTATTTGTATTTTTGTTACATATTTAAACAACAAATGTTGAGTTATTTGGGGTCTACGTGACCTTCATTGTAAATAAAATATTTAACTGCTACGAATTTTTCATAAAGCTTTTAACTATTTCCGAACGATTCCGGAAGATTGACTTTATATTCGTTGCATTGCTTATAAAGTGTATTTATGAAGTAATGATATTTTACTTGCCGGACTTTGCCGGACCCCAGGATATGAGCCCCCTACGAAAGTCGTAGCACGGGCTACAAGATTGAGCTAACTGTGTTAAAATATTAACAACTGTTTATATACATTTTCGTTTTCTTCCAGGTAATTTTTTCCACTGCACAGTTTAGAAGGTGGTACATATTCGAACAGTGGCATATTGCTACTGGTCCGGAAGCAGAAAAAATACGTCATTATAGTCCAATTACTTCTACAACTGGTGCCCGAGGATGCTGAAAACTTAGATGTAGAAAAATTACGTGTTGCTGTGGAAATTGATGTTACGCAAATAAAAAAAAATTGGAAGAAAATTAACAGAACCCGTAGGGATCTAATACATAAGTATGGTGATAGGGTGAATATAACTGAAACCGTAGATTTACCCAAAACTACATCTGACGTCGCTGCCGCTGCTGCCACATCTACCTCCCGGCAAGTGTTACCCGATGACTTGGGTAACAATTCAAAATTAGGGCGACCGAAGAAAAACTATGCATCGTGCAGCAAGAGGACTCAGCGTAGAAGATTAGAAGAACTTTTTGCGTTAGATACGGCTCGGCAGCTTGTTCAGGAATATCCATGGTATAGTTTACCGGCTTCTGTGCACAAGGTTCTCATTCACGGGGCTGAAGTGATCGATCATGTTATTGTTCCTATTGGAGAGCTTTCAGAAGAAGCTGCCGAGTCCACAAATAAAAATATTAAGATGTTCAGGCTCAGTAATACTAGGAAAATGTCACGCAAAGTAACAAATGAGGATCTTTTAAATCGCCTTCTGTTAAATTCAGACCCCCTGATTACGGGTCTCAGAAAACTCACCAAGATGAAAAACTCGGCTTTATCACAATCAGTAATTAGTTTATTGCATATCTAAAGTTAATATAAGACTCATTAAAATCATTAATTTTAAATGTAAATAATTTTAAGGCGATTACTTATCACTTGTAGTAGTACCTTGGGTGTCAACTTTGTAAATATGTTTTTCTAGACTTTTTGTATTTTTTTATATTTTTAATATTAATGAGATTTTATTTTGATGAAACATATTTTGTAATATATTATTTTGTAATAATTAGACATTTGTAATAATTAAATAAATTTTGCAAGTTTTTTTGTTATATTTATATTTTTTTTTATTATGAATGACATAAAGTAAAGCTATATTTTATTGTTTATATTATAGATTTAGTATTAATAAATATCACTGTATTTTTCGTTTGAGGGTTTCATTGATACTTTTGGAGAAATCGAATTTTGACACTTTCTTCATACACGCCGAACCACAGTGGGGCGGTGCAAGTCATTTGTATAACAATTGGTGTAGTGTTTTTGGCATTAACAATAAATAAATAAAGCTTCCTCAAGAGAACTCCGCTTCCTCAAATTTGCAATTTCAAAGTTATCACCGAAACGTAATTTGGTATCAGAAATGGTTAACCCCGCGTGTGAAATCTTTTTTGTATCGTTCTACGAATAAATGCTCTATGGTCTTGGTAATTATCCAAGCAAGTTGCCATATCGGAATTGGTTCCAAGTCACATCCTGAGTTTCTAAACGGCATCAAGGCACCGAGACACTTTCTCCGCCCGCCACGGTCCGCGGACGCCGCTCGAGTGTTCAATTGACTGGTAAACAGCTCAATATCACCGATTAGTTTATAAACTACCTTCATTTTCATTGACTATCAATGTGAGACTAAAGCAGCTTTATGAATTTGCATCATTATTGTAATAAACTTGTTTGGCGTTTATTTTAACATCTTACTGCGCTTTTTCCTTCTCAGCAATCACGCTCTTGGTTTTGTCCGAAGCGCTAGTAGATTCACACCATGTTAACGAATTGTAATAGGCACATGAAATTGACAGTTTACTAAATTAAACAAATTACTCTTAATTTTTTGGCTTCGAGGGGTGCCTCGAAATGTCCTGTTTTGTTTCAATTGGACTACAATATTCTATACGTACGTATTTTTTACGTATTCTATAAGAACGTACATATTTCAATAGAACTACAATATTCTATAAGTACGTATTAGTTATAAATAACTGGCATCTAAAATCATTTCGTAACTCTAGGACTAGAAACTGGTATCTCTGTGATTGTTTATGCATCTATGCCAGCGAGTTCGCGAATCCCGTATTAGCACAAGTTTTGTAGCGCTTGAATAAATCCATTGTTAAAACTCCGCCGGAAAGTGCGACGCGACGCGAATAACAGAACTAGTTTCCGTGATGCGACAAACTTGAGTAAAGACAGACTGAATAAGTTGGTTTCCTTTCTGTATCTAGTTTTACAAGTGGCTATATTCAAGCTTACCTATTCAAATGCTCTTTCAGGAGTTCATAATATTTTGGATAAAGTTTCGCGCTGTTAAGAAAAAGGATTGTTTCATGATCGATGCATAACTACTTCAAGCGCTATTGTTTAAAAGTTCTGTGTTTTTATACGTATTATGTATTTTATCTTTTATTATTTGTCTGAGAGCTATGAATCTCTTGCCGATTCAGACGTTGGTTGTGTATTCCTTTAGATCCCTGTATTTTACATTGCTAATACCTCCCTTCTCTACTTATTCAGTCTATATAGCTTTTTGCTAGTGTATTGTTGACCATGCGAGCATGAATTCTGTGGAATTTTCTTGTGTACTATATTTTTCCTGCAAATATATCTGTACTGTTAATCTTAGCATCCGCAACAGTTTCTTGTTAAAGTGGAACTGAGTAGTAAAGTGGAAAGTGTTCGGTGAAGATTAATGCGGCGCGCGAAATCGGAAATGATAGTGATTTGCGAATAAAAAACGGTTACCGGCAGACTACTGAATTCGTAATTTATTTTATTACATCTATATTCACTAACACTTTGTAAAATTCAAGTAAATGGCTTTTTCTTCTTTGTTAATGTCATTGTCAAGATTTTAGCCCGAATTGCTGTTTTGAGAATTTGCATTATCTTTTCATGTTAAGAAACAAAAGCGGCTGTAAATCAGAAGCCAACCTACTTTGCGGTGGTAGGCTGACTTTCTCTTTTGTGCATCTGTCACCGTCTGTTACTGACACTGCGGTGTAACTGGTAATTAATTCAATACCTTTCGTAATATTCGTCCATTGACATATCCAGGAAATAAGAGAAGCTGAGGTGTCATCGTCACAGGATTTTGTCTCTGACAGTAGTGTTTGTTATACGGAAGAATACGAACTGAACCTTCTGCCAGAAATTGAACGCCGATAAGGCGTTCGGAATAAATTGGGGCACGTATCTAAAACACATTAGTATCTCAAGTTACTGTTGGGAATAAAAGCGCTATATGTTACCAGTTTCGATTTCAAGCGCAAACAGACATCAGTTTCAGAAATTGTCGCGCTGGGAATTGCTGTTCGTTTCGAAATAAATTACCCGTATTTGTCATTAGTCATGGATATTGCAATGCAACGTTCATTAACTAAGATAAAGTAAAGCTCTGCTTGCCGGCCTGTTTGTTTTTTGATTCTAGATTTTCCGTGCATAAATCTTGTCTTCAACTTCCCTTTGTAATTTGTTAGTTTGAAGTATGCATGTCGGAGTAGTTATCGTGATTTTGTCGTGATCGGCATCGTTAACTGCGAGTTGAAACAGTTTTCATCGATTCGTTTAACGAGGAAATTTGAATTGTGTCTAATCACGATTAATTGGATATGGTGCTCTTAGAATCCCCATTTATTTTAAAACTGATTTCAAGCTTATTTTGATTACCGGTATTAAACTACTAATTAGAAATTACTCCCAATATCAACGAATTTCATAATAGTGGTAGGTTCCGGAATTTGTTACTAATAAGAGTCTTACTTATCTTTCCTGTTCTTCTGTCTTGTCGATATTCTCCACCCTAATATATTCATAGTTACCTACATGAAAACTCGTTAGATTCGCGTTCATAATTATTTCTGCTGACTTCCTAGTTATTCAAAATCGTGCGACTGCTTCCTAGTTTAGCTCGAGATGAATTCCTTATTATTCCATCCAGCACATGTAGTGTGTGTCTAATCTAATGGACGAGTAAATTACTTGTAATGCATCTTATCTGGCATCGTGGGAACGTGAAACAATTTGCGGTGTTCGTTTTGCCTCGTAATAAGATTTCTCGGTATTTCGTATTGACTGCACAAATCGTACAACTCTGGTTGCCATTTGTTTTTTATTCCTGGAATGTTACGGTTACGAAGTGTGTTACAACGTGATTTTCAGCAATATGTATTCTTTTTGCGCTTTTATTTCATTTGCTAAGTAAGTATGGATGTTATTCCGGTTCTAATGCTGCAAGTCGATATTGAACGGCAAAGCAATATTACATTAACATTATTATATTAATACTATTATAATCTAGCTGATCGTATAATGGAATCGGAAGACGACAGGACCTCCGCTATATTTAGTGTTTGTATTCGATAAGTATTTGATGACTGTACAAAAAATAAACTAGACTAAAACACAGACGAATAGTTTGTCTCGCTTATTATGGGGAATAAAAACGACGACAAATTATTTTCTGCTTCGTTCGAGTTCTGATTTTGGTACAACTGAAACTGTCGTGCCTTTATCAAGTGTCCCATCATCTTCCCTCTTTTTCTCTGGTTGATTATTTGCAGGAATTTGTGTTTGCGTTAGGTGCATATTATTGACTTTAGACGTGTATACTCGAGCGAGGCAGAGTATGGCCTAGTTAAATATCGCATGTAGTTAATTGTTTATAATTTGGCCGCGAGAATCAATATACGATATCCTTCATATTTGTAAACGCCTGCTGGTCTTTGTTTGTTGCATGTTTTAACTATTATCAAACAAAGCCCTTTGTTCTGGTCTTCGTTAGAATCATTTTTCTTTTTCGTAGCGCATAATCGGTGTTCATTAATTTTAATAGTTTTTACTATAAGCATCGTATACGATTACATTGTCTATGTTTTTTTTCGGACGTATCCGTTAAGTACTACGCAGATGTTTCATGCTTTATTATGAGGCGTTAAGTTATGCTAATTGCGTTTTAAAATTTTGATCATACGAATAATTGAAGTTTTTTGTATGGCAAGTTTTGGATCACGAATGTGTTTTGCATTCAGTGTTTTTTATATATTCGGTGAAAACTTTGCTTGAATGAAGGTTTAAAATAACAATGAAATGGTGGTGACAGTTTTTTATACTAGAGTTCGTTTAGTTGTTTAAATAATAAATACAAGATACCCAATACATGGAATCATTATAACTGCCGCGCTTAGAGACGTCAATTGAAAATGAAAAAATGAAAAAAAATGAAAAAATGTTTATTTTTGTTAAAAATTACGGTTACAAAACTTGAAAGGGTTGAGACCTCCTAGTAAGTATAGTAATACCTGTGACAGAAGGCCTCGCTCTTCTATAATAAGTGAATAGTTATTTAATAACAAAAACAATCATAAGTATTAAAAGTTCTACAAAACCAAAGCTTACACGTGAAATGAATCCATTTCAATTCAAATTCTTGTGTGTGTGTGTGTGTGGTGTGTGTGTGTGTGTGTGTGTGTGTGTGTGTGTGTGTGTGTGTGTGTGTGTGTGTGTGTGTGTGTGTGTGTGTGTGTGTGTGTGGTGCTTATGACATGTATCTATTTTCCTCATAATTACGTTCTGTTATAGATGATGAGTGCTTCAACATCATCATAACTTAAGGTTTTTAACCAATCCATCAAAGTCTTTCTACAGGTAAATAATTGTAACGGGAAAATGTTTTTTTCTTTATTAATTTTATTATAAAGTTGAGCCGAAAGTTTACAGAATTGTAACTTAGCAAACCGAGATTTGCAGGGATGTACAGGGGCAACATTGTATTTACGCCTTCCACTTAATAAAGTTGGGTTGTATGTTAAGGACCTATGTACTTTAAGGGTGGTCAGCAAGACAAATAGTTTCCTCATTGAAAGTAGTTCAGACATGTTGTACAGTTCACTCGTTGAGTATCTATACGGTTTGAAGTACATTACCTTAATTAGGCTTCTTTGGCCCCTCTCTACCTCAAGAAATTTCGTCTTTGATGCCCCTCCCCAAACAGTTATGCAATAGCACATGATCGATTGGGCCAGAGTTGTGTACAACCTATTTAGTAACAATTTTGAAGCGATATGCCTTAAGTTTTTGAATATCCAGGTAAGTTTCCTGATCCTTGAATTTACGTACTCTATATGAGTATGCCACGAGAGCCGTTGGTCAATAATGACTCCAAGATACTTAGTGGAAGTAACTTTTTCAATTTTGGTACAAATACAAGGGAACGAAGTATCCTGATTACAGGTGTGTATTTTTAGGTTGAGATTACAGGATGGTTGGGTACTTATATTTTTTGTGAAACAAATATAATTGGTTTTTGTGGTATTTAGAGTAAGTAAATTAGATTTAAGCCATTTGTTCACATGACCCAGACCAGCTTCAGCGTAACTAAAAACCGAGTTCCAAGATTTACCATTAAACACAATAACCGTATCATCTGCATAAGAAAACACGTTGCCCGCTTCAACTTTCATATTGGTCAAGTCGTTAATGTAAATCAAAAACAAAGTGGGCCCAAGCACACTACCCTGAGGAACACCAAATGAGATATCTGACCCACGACTTACATAACTATCAATTTTAACTCGCTGACCTCGATAGCACAGGTAGTCACACAGCAAAGATAACGGCTTCCCCCTTATACCGATATATTCCAGTTTTTGTACAAGAATGGAAGGAGAGACAGTGTCAAAAGCTTTCTTGAGGTCCAAGAAGACTGCCAAACTTTTATCACCTTTGTCGACTTGATCAGTTATTAATGAAGTTAGTGCGAGTACAGCGTCTTCCGTAGACTTTCCCTGTCTGAAGCCAAATTGTGAGTTGGATAGAATTTTAAATTTATTTAAGTATGAAATTAACCTGTTATTTATATTTTTTTCCAAAACACAGGTCAATTAAATTTAATGTTGGTTTAGTGACGTATTGTCTTATTCTATTGCTATATCAAAGAAAGCAGCAGCAACTTTAATCAAGCATTAAATTTAATTGATGTCTCCGAGTGCGGCAGTAAATATTAAATGTCGCTGTTGAAACTGTCCATTAAATCGATTATCCTAGATTAGGAATACATTAAGCGCGCTATCTGGACGTTTCCGTGTCCCGCCAGTTGTTATCAGTCAACGGCTTGACCTTCCTTATCAGCTGTAACAGAGCCTCCTAAGTAGGGTTCCGTCGGAATCGTCTCCTTAAGTGTTATTGTCGGTTGTTGACCCTATTTTATATCGAGGGGTTGAATTGTTGCAATAGTAGTTCAGTGCCCGTTTCTGGTTTCCTAATAAAATTTTAATGATCACAGCTTATTTCGTGCTCAAATGTATTATAATGTTGTTTTAACTATTATATAGAAAAAAATCCAAAGGCTGATGCGACTCATTCGTATAGAGCTGATATCTTTTAAACGACTCAACCGATTTTAACCATCCTGATAAAACTAGATTTCTTTTAAAGATCGCGTCCAAATTGGATCGTCCATTTGAGAGCTAGAATCAATGACAGACACACAGATACAAACAAGGACTTTACTTTATATCTTGTTTCTTTTTTTGTCGTAAGTTACTAATACGGTCTTTGAAAGTTCGTTACGTTATCGACCGTGTGTTCCATACGTTTGAATAATAGATCTATCGCATTTGTAACGTCGGTTTTTGGAGTTGACCTCAATGTTCACTGTTATTAACGTCTTTCGATTGACATATGATGTAAATGTAGTTTGACGACGCGCTGGCCTAGTTGGTAGTGACCCTGCCTACGAAGCTAGCGGCCCTGGGTTCAAATCCCGGTAAGGGCAGATATTTGTGTGACGAGCGCGAATATTTGTCCCGAGTAATGGATGTTTTCTCTGTATTTAAGTATATATTTCTCTATACAAGTATTTATATCGTTGTCTAGTACCCATAGTACAAGCCTAGAGCTTAGTTTGGGACTAGGTCAATTGGTGTGACATTGTCCCATGATATAAAAAAAATAATAGATTCTGTATACTTTGCATTCGTATTAAACTGCTTAAAGGGACAGGCAAGACTTTTCGAATATAATATGCCAATTATAATTTTTCAAAATTGAATCTATTTAAAATAGAGTAGGTATACGCTTGCGATTTCGTTCGCGTACTACTCTTCCTATTTCATCCCGATGGGGGTTGATTATACAAAAATCCTTTCTTAGTGCACCCTTAGGGTACCTAATACACATTTACCCGCTTAGGCTTTGCGGAGTCTGTCAGTTAGATAGTCACGAAAGAGTTGTACATGTCTGTACGCCCATGTTATAAAACGTTGATATAAGATCAATTTAATAGCATAGGCGATTTTTTATCGACTAATGAATTTATCTCACGCTTCCAACTAATGTTTTCTCGCTAAGCATAAGTTAATTAAACATGCTTATTCCATTTTGCTAAGTGCTGTTCAAAGATCAGCGTCCGTAAACTATGTAGAGTAGATACGGCATTAATGTACTTTGTTTTATCAACTGACTCATAGATCGAGATAACATAATGTTTTATAGACGATTACAAGAGATTTATCCACTTTTGGACCTTTTTAGTCGACTGTAAGTAACATTTTTGCGCGCTTCTTAACCCCCGTCGCAAGAAGAGGGGTGTTATAAGTTTAACTTAATTATGTATCTGTATGTCTGTCTGTGGCATCCTAGATAACAAACGAACTGATTCGGACGCGGTTTAAAAAAACAATTTAAACGGGATCGTTGTTAGCTACGTTACGTGAAATTGGTTTGGGCGATTAAAAGATATCAGCTCTCAAAGAAAACATCGCCAGTATATTGGAGGTTTTAGTCTATTTAATTAGTTATTCTCTAAAGCGACGAGCTTAACGACGACGTTCCAAATGTATACATCTCTTAAGCCATAACGAGGATAAAACTAATTTTATCTCACCTTGACATTGGTTTCTGGAAATGGTTTCTTGCCGGGTTTTTTTTGTACACTTCTATCAATATACGCGGGCTTGGGCGAAACATAGATATAACTTTTTTTTTACATTCTGCTTTGTTTTTATTTGCTATTGCGTGAATCATGCGACCGGTCTGCGATATTTTGCTTCTCTAAAATTAAACTTATATAAAATTCATTGTGTTGCGTGTTATACCAACTGGGACGTTTAAAATTTGGGGCCGGCGCTATCTAAACAAATGTCTTGATATTACAATAACGCTGAAACTACGTACGGCATATTCGACATGTTATGTCGACGTCATCAGGGCCTTTTATGGTCGCGTTTATCGACGTGGATAAACGCCGACAAAACATCTGTCACTTTCAGACCAGTAAGTAAGTGCGAGATTGACAGATGCTTTATCTATCGCGATAAAGGCTACAATAATACGGGCCCAGGGCCTCTATTCTGGGCGGTAAAAACCGTATTGCCTTGATCGTGTTTTGCTATTGTTTTTGACATTACTGTCAAGTAAATATAGAGCGAACGTTGACAATACGATAACAGTTCAAAGGCAATATAGTTTTTACGGCCTGGAATAGAGGCCCTAAGCCTATGCTGGATTTGTTTATTTTAACTTTGAACTATGGTTGGAGTTGGAATTAAAGTGTTTTTTTTTATCTTGTTTCAGGTACGACGCTTTAAAATTAGATATAAATTCGATTTTTTATTATTTTATAAGGTAAGCCCTTGACATAGACTACGTTTTCGTGCATAATTCATATTAAATAAATAATAAATATCAATTATTTAGTAAAAGCGAACAATTTGAACTAGTCCATTGATCTAGTCCCAGAATAAGCTCAAGTTTTTTATTACGGGTACTTACTAGAAAGCGAAGCATACACAGATGAATAAATACTTAAATACATAGAAAACACATCGATTCAAAACTCAGGAAGGAAAACTCTTGCTCATCACATAAATATTTGAATTTAATCGTTTGTGACGGTATAGTAATTTTATCAATACAAATGTAATAATGTTACCTATTCAAATAGGTACTAAATAAACCATATTATAAAAGAATATTAAACGAAAGTCCCTTTCAAGGAATTTGTCATCTTTCCCAAAATAAATTACTTCGTATTCTCATCGGCTTTGGGCGCAGAAATATATTAGCTGAAGACCCTGTTTATTCGAACGGGTTTCGTGTTTCAAATACGTTATTACGTTATAATATTCCCTCACGAAAATAGATTGATGATATGATATCACATATCGCACCGTCAGAACAATAGTGACCTAATTCAAAATTTCAGCTTTCAAACTTCAAGTCTTAAATTTATGATTCATCATCATCATCATCATGTCAGCCGAAAGACGTCCACTGCTGGACATAGGCCTCCCCCAAGGCTCTCCACTCAGACCGGTCTTGTGCTTTTCGCGTCCACCGGTTTCCCGCGATCCTTACAAGGTCGCCACTCCATCTTGCTGGAGGCCTACCCACTGCTCGTGAATTTATGATTATAGAGACCTAACTCAAAATTTTAATTTTCTGTATTAGGTCACTATTCTTTTGAAGGTGCGATATGTCAAAAGGCATACTATCCTACCAAATAAAGGGGCCCCAATTAGCATGCTTGATCAGTTTCTAAATTAAATCCGTAATAACGCATGTAGACGGCGTACTGACCGAGCCCCCGCTTCCGTGCAAAAGTAATTCGAATTCAGGACACGGTTTTCAATACGTATCTTAGCAACAAGTGACGGATTTCACTTTCGCGTTGGCTAAGTTCGTTCACCCAGTTCGATCTACGATCTAATTGTTGCTGATACTTTATACTATGGGGGTAACGTTGCATTTCGCGTGTTTTGGTTTTATGTTTGGCGTCTATTGTAGTAAGTTCTCGCCAGATGTCAAGAATTTTGTACATTTGTCAGGGATCAATAAAAAAATAAATAAATGAAGATTTGTTTATGGGCACTAGACAACTTTACATACTTGATCTTACAAAGAGAAATAAATGCTTAGATAAGTAGAAAACAACCAACACTTAGAATATCAAATACATAAATGAATACCTCGTTTAGCAGTCAAGCGGTACTTAAAGTACTTATCTAGATTATTAGTTCGTTTTGGTAAGTGACATGGTACGTCATGGAAAAATGACTGAATTTCGACAAAAGTCTTTTTCTGGAATTTTCAAATCTGTATGTGGTAACCCTAATTGTAGCGGAAGCGGAAGTCGCCTGATAAAATGATAGTGGTCAGGGCTGGCAAGTGGCAATATCACCCTTTCAGCGACTTGTGAATTACTGAGGCGTGAGGGTCTGTTTTGACATTGATAGATGTAAGACTTTATCGCTAAAGTTGTTGCGAATTAGTTTGTGGTGTCGAAATGGGAAAGCTCCTGTAGATTATAATTTTCCGTTTTCTGCGAAAAAAACAACACCAACGGGCTCATAGACTCGTCAATTTGCTTGAACATTGTACCTAAGTTGATTCTGTTTATTTGTCTGCGAGTGCATATAAATCAGATCTAGTTGAACTCTCATGCCCCAGAGTTATGGTGCGGTTGTATTTTGTTACAATTAGGTAGTTAATTTGTTTCCTGTTAGATAATATTTTGTTGTTCCGTCCTGGTAAAGATGTAGGGCGCGGATTAAGCTGATGTTTTAATCTGCTGAAAGATACTGTAATCAACTATTTCAGTGCCTTTAGTGCTAATGCAATATAAAATAGTTTCAAATAGCCTCCTTTACGTCCACATGACATGAGGGCAAGGCAGGTTTTGGTTATTTAATATAATTTTTTGAATAGCCATAAAAATTACCAAGATATAAAGATTTTGTGAATCACTGTCTAATTACCAGTTTAAAATACTTTATCAACCTATTCTTGACTGATTTTAATTTTAATTTCACTTTTGGTGATCTGTCCATGAAAATATCCATGCATATTCCCTATTTAAAATGTAAGTAACTTATTTCCTTTTATTTACATCTACGACAGTTTAACGTAGATGGTAACGCCACTGTCATGTCTTTAATTCACTCGCGCTACTCTGCGACCGAAGCAAAAAGGCAGTAGCGTATAAGAATTTCATACTTCAATACTGCCTTTTTATTTTGGACTACAGCTATAGGTAAGTTTTACAACCGACAGCAATTGTTGCGCCCTACAAACTGTTGATTGACTTCCGTCCTCGCTCAGCCCCCTTGTGGGCGCGTTACGAATCAATAAAGCTTTTAACGATAATGGTCAGGCAAGGCGAGGTGAAGATGGACGGAGAAAGGTATACCTGAGGCCCCAGTGCCTACATTCCTATATATGTGTGGGTAGATTTCAGTTAATTATTGCTACACCATCATGACGTCATCGCGGCGACCATTTTAGGAACTTTGTGTGTCATATCGTGATATGTCAATTTTGTTTTTCTGTTTGTCATTGAATAAGGTACCTAGATTTTTCCAATAAATAAGATGCTAGACATGTTTTTCAATAAATAAATAAATAAGGTCCAAGGACTCCAGTTCCTCTTTACCTACACCTCTTTAGGTCGATTTTTCCATACTATCCTACCAAACCCAAGTTTATCGGTAGAAGCATTCAAGTCTGAAACAGAACAAACAAATCACTAAACAGACTTTTGAAATTAAAGAACATAAGAATGACGCAGCGTTAGTCTAGCAAAAAACCGTACGTCAAATACCGCACATACAAAATACAACCACCTCTATACGAATTTACACCGTTTAGCTAAAAATAGTTTACGCACTTAGAGCGGAGGTGGCGCGTTGCGGCCCATTCGTATAGAAAGACGCCTCGATCACGCGTTATAAATGCTTTTTAACGCAGTGCGTTTGCGGTTTATAGCGTAAAAATATACAATCAAGTAATACGTGACTACCGCACGTCGAACGTTCCTGGCGAAGATAACGTCCAATATTTCGGCTGTTTTGTTCCATTGTCTTTGAAACGTGACTGCACTCGCAGTATCGTTCCAGTGTTTTGTATACAAAGGATTATGTTGCCTTTATAAGGATCAATTGTGACTCTTGGCAATTAGTTTGTCTCAATTAACCTAACAACAAAGTAACGCGTTAGTAAACGCGGTAGTCGCGGGTGCCCGACTGCTGGTTTTTCATACTTTAAAGACTCGATTTAGAGATTTTGGCTTTGGTTGTGACAAGATATTCAGTGAATTTTGCATGACAATCAGAAAGCCAGGCTCTTTATGGGTAGTGCCTAGTATTGCGGTCCTTTGAAACTGGGCCATTCAGACACTGCCCGTAAATTGCGTGGAAGTTTTAGAGAAGTGCGTTCGTAGACGTAGTAGGATTTAAGCAAGCAATTCGGTTTATAGTGATGGTTCTAACTTCCCTCGATGTCCTTGACACCCAAAAATACGTTGCGTTCGTAGAGACTGACAGCAGAATTATCTTTAAATCTCCTCTGAGCATTTTTGCACCGCATTCGAAATAAATGCGGTCTGGGATCTGGTGGTGCTATAAATTTAACCTGACTAGATTCCTAACTGCAGACCGCGGTGAAGCAAACTGACGCATAAACGCTGATAGCGCTCATAGTAATTGCATGAACAATATCCCTATCAAGATATATTTAGGTACTAATATAACATTACGTAAAGTTTGTTCATAACTTAAGTCCCTTAGTGTAATAATGTCGTAGTAACTGTGAAAAAATGCCAACTTATCTGGATAATGTAATGTTTAAGGTGCCCGCCACCTTAAGCCGGCCTAGAAGCCCAGACTTAATAACAGTAGGGGCTTAGGATAATTTGCAGCTTATTCGGTTCGGCTTGTATTCGGTGTTTTTTACAGTTATTTTCCAATTGGCAACAATAGTTAAACCCTAAGTTTCAGAATTAAACCGCGCTGGCTTCAGTTCAATGAAGTCTGGATTGAATTTCTAAAAATTGCAATATAGATCTAAGCTTTAGGCCTTTGCTGTTTGACAGGCAATATTCAAAAATACTGGCTCTTAGTTTCTCTGACGACTTACCATCTAGATATTGATTGATGAGCGATTTAAATATTTTATCATTATTTTATTGCACGATTCTACAAATTAGCATTGATACAATTCAATTCAATTCATTTATTGGTAAGCATTTACAGGTCAGATTACATTTATACATTGTATAAAAAAGTTCATTATAAGCTAACATAGTAGCAATATAATAATTACAAGTATGTGATACAATACGTGCACGACTGCACGTGTTAGTTTACTTCGTCTTCTGTAAAAAAGATTCTTCAATTTAAAATATGACGTGTAAGGACGGTAATTCTGCTTTAAACTTAGTTAATTTGATTCCTTATTTATTAGGAACCGAATAGACCAATCCATTTCGAGTAGTTCGTGATGGAAATTCTCAAGCGCGGATCGGGCGTGTAACCCCTTCTTGTAAGGTCAAATGTCAAAGCCCGAATCCGCATTGATAGGGTTTAGCAGTAAATATGCTCGCGAAGTACGTAAACTCTGTAATAGGGTAGACATTTGAAAACTATGGGAACGGCTAAGGTTCCATGCCAGTCTCCTAGATTTTCAGACAACATGAGCTTGATATGGAGTTCTTTGTACTGAATGCATTTAACTGTTAATGTGTACGTAATCTTAAGGTAATCGACCAACCAAAAATAGTCACTCAGACAAATTGTCTGTGATCGCTCACGGCAAGAAGAGTTTTTGTGTAAAATTGTATTCGGCGGTTGTTCTTATTCTTAGCTAAAATGGACCAATCAGGAGGTTATGTGTCACCAGTCTATGATGATTCACAATAAATCACGAATTACGAGCACAGTCGACTACAAAGGGATGTATTCACTTTTGGACCTTATTGCAATGCAATAAGATTTGAAAAGTGCGAACATCTTGATCGAACATGATCTTTTAGATAACTGTAACTAGCGTTACAATTTGAAAGATGGCATAGACTCGAAGGCCCCACGGTCGAAAATAATTAAAAAGTGCAGTAGCCAGCAGGTCCCCTCCTGTGCTGCACAATAAACGGACGCACGAATCAGACCATACCCTGCATTTATCCACTTGCTGAAAGTTCCCATGCCAACGAGCCACGAAGCCATTTTAATTGTCACTGAGTCGACGCAAGGCTTCCGTCGTTGGAAGAATGCCACATCCGTCTTTATAGCATTCGTGCATGACAGTAGGAAGTTCTTTCTTTGCAAACGGGTACATTTATTTCAGATGTTCTATTTTTCGACGTGAAGTTATGCGATGCGGTGCAGCGTCTAAATGGACAAACTTTAAGTACAAATTCTAATGTGGAACGAGTAACGATTTTAAGGAGAATTGCAGCACAGAACATCTCTCTGACTTTTCTCTACTTCCATGGATAAAGAACCACTTCTTTTGTGAGATTAAGAGAGAAGAGAGCAGGGCTATATTAACAAACTGGTCTTGACTGTAATGCTACTAATGCTCATCTCTAGATGCGTCTTTACGAATCTTATGACGGGCATCTCGGTCAAGATGAGATTATTGGGAGTTAAAATTGTCCACGATGATATTTACGTCCTTGACTGAGCATAATAAATGATGATCCCTCTTTACACAGCAATTTAAGCTAGTTTGATTGATAGCTTGATAGTTCTATCAAAAATATCGAATAGAAAATAAATAACAGCAGTAACACCATTTAAAAACAAAACGTTCACCTTCGCAGGTTCAAGGAGCAAGATGACGAACTGTCAACAAGCAGACTACAAACTTGCACAGTCCACTTATAGTGGCGCCACGTCCAACCACACACGTCAAATCGTATACATTGACATTAGTTCCAAGTTTTCCCACCGCACGATATAAGTTTGGAGTATACGGAAACTAGTACGTGCGGTAAACGACCGTTTAATTTCTAATGGATTTAGGTGTTTGCTTATTCTTTTAGGAAATATATTGAAGAAAGTGAACTTAGCCGTTACAACCTGGTTTTGATATCTAGATAAGAAGATTTTAAAGCGTGAGGAGACTGTTTTAGCTACTGTGATAACCACATATGTGAATGTGAAATTTGCGACGAGAACACTAATTGTATTCCGTCAAAAAGACGTAATATGACCAATATGCGAGGAGTTGATAGAAGCGCATGAAGCTAACCCCGTTTGCTTCTGTTTAGTGCACCAGAGTAAATAATCTTTAAACGAACAATTTCTTTAATAAGTTCATGGTGATTAGGGCACATCGCTCGCAGGACTGATGGCCGATGGGGTCAGAAGGTTCTTGAGTGGCGTCCGCGGACCGGGAGACGAGCTGTAGGTAGGCCTCCAACAAGATGGAGTGACGACCTTGTAAGACCGGTCTGAGTTGAGAGCCTTGGGGGAGGCCTATGTCCAGCAGTGGACGTCTTTCGGCTGACATGATGATGACTTAGATTGTATAAAACTCGACATTGGCGAATACACCTTGATAAAGAAGGGAGAAAAAACCATTAATTAAAAAAAAATATGCGAACACTCACACCACGTAGTACACACATCCATTGTTAATTTTAATCTAAACAGTACCCTAAATCCCGCTGCAGAAGCATAAAATCCAGGCACTCAAAGTAACACCCCCGAAAAAAGTTAAAACATTCATTACACGGTGTCAATGTTGACACGGTCGTTATAAAAGCATGCCCATGCTCGCGTATGTAAATACCGGACCAATGATTTACATGATAAACAGATACGATTCCTTTGTGGTACGCCCTTGGTGCGTCGATCGTGTCGTGATCGTTACTCCGCTTAACAGAGCGCGACGCATAACGCATTGTTAGATTGTTACCAACTTGATAAACCGAGTACTCTGATATCGCTCGAGTAAACATGAAACAGCTGCCTCTGATTTAATTGCGTCTGTCGTCTGAATTACTGGGGATACGGAAATTGGAAAATGTGGCCAAGTTACCGTACTGATGAAGGAGTTAACCTCCTAACGGTGCAGGAATACAGTAACCAAAGGAATGCCGTAGGTGAAATGACATCAGTGTTTTATTGACAGTGTCCATAAGGTTCAAAGCTAAGGATTTCTAATTATACTCAGTGGTTAGTCATTAGCGCCCTTTTTCTATTGTTAATAGGGTCTTTCGACGCAGACGGGTAAAATTGTGCTGATATAATTCTATGGTATCATTGAGCGGGTCCATACTCGTACCATACTTGATGGAGGCAAAGTGGCCATGGGAACCCTTCAATGACAAATAATAATTTCGTTAAGTAAGGATTCGTTTGACTTGTTTTTTTTTTTAAAGAGTTTGTTAACAGTGATACAAAAAAGTTTAGTATAAACAAAACATGTTTAGTATTTTGTGGCCTATGTACAGTAGTGGAGATAGATAGGCCATTCAATAATTTTCATTAAATTTATAAAGTAAATCCTACGTGAGGCGTACTTGGCTTGCGCACTGTCAAACATTTAGTTATGTTCTGGCAAAATTAATGATTATAGCATGTTGTTGCAAATGGAGACATAATTGTGTATATTTAATCCGAGTCGATGGAGGCGTTGACTTGTTTACGCTTCTGTCGGAATGTATTTTTCTCGTTTCGGCTTTCATATTTGTAACTTTTGGTTCGTACAGTATGTACTTTAAGACTAGAACATAAACAATCGTCAATCACAAATGAATGAATGAATGAATGAATCGTGAGCACTAGTACCCAAAGAAAATGCAGGGTCAAGGCCCGCATTTTTAAAACATAATAATTATATATAACTAAAGTGCAAAGTTGCACAGACCAGTTAACACATTGATAAGAAAGTGAATAGGAGTTCCATATTGGCCCAAAAATCCATCCATCCATCCATTCCAATCCATCCAGACTATTTTTACTTCTTTAGAACTTTGAAAAACGGCAACGATATGGACTGTAATAAATCAATTGATCTGCCCAAGTGACTTTCAAGATTTGACTTATCATTCATCACTTTGAAATCCATTTGGTTGACTGTACCTGGGGTTCTTTTCTACTCCGTAAATCCATATAGACGTATTGTTCGTAATTGGCCACTATTATTGTCACGTAAATAAGAGCTATCATGACGTTGACAATACGATGACATGTCAAAAACTATATGGTTTTAAGGAGTAGAATTTGAGACCCTGCCTAGTTTAAGTACGCAGTGTGGACATTGTGGATTAACTATATGGTTTTACGTAGTAGAATAGAGACCCTGTGTAGTTCAACTACGCAGTGTGGACATTGTGGATGAACTATATGGTTTTACGTAGTAGAATAGAGACCCTGTGTAGTTCAACTACGCAGTGTGGACATTGTGGATGAACTATATGGTTTTACGTAGTAGAATAGAGACCCTGTGTAGTTCAACTACGCAGTGTGGACATTGTGGATGAACTATATGGTTTTACGTAGTAGAATAGAGACCCTGTGTAGTTCAACTACGCAGTGTGGACATTGTGGATGAACTATATGGTTTTACGTAGTAGAATAGAGACCCTGTGTAGTTCAACTACGCAGTGTGGACATTGTGGATTAACTATATGGTTTTACGTAGTAGAATAGAGACCCTGTGTAGTTCAACTACGCAGTGTGGACATTGTGGATTAACTATATGGTTTTACGTAGTAGAATAGAGACCCTGTGTAGTTCAACTACGCAGTGTGGACATTGTGGATTTTAACACGCAATCTGTGTAGAATTGGTGCGTGCCTTTACCTAATAAGGATGTATGTGGGCGGGATAGTACAGATTGTTTGTGTTCTACGAAGACGCTCTTTACAACGTTATTATATTACGTATAAAAATAAATCATCGCGTTATTTATAAAGTCTAGCTTCTTCTGCGTCCCTGTTATCGAGATAAAATACAAACCAGTGTTAGGTGTAATCGTAAGTTCATGAGAAATTTATCTAGTGGTTTTAGTATGATGCTCGGATAAACATACAGTCTGATAATGAATCCAAAATCTGTAATTCATCAGGGTCTATCGTAACCTAACTTGTCCACTCGTGTTAAAATAACCTTCATTATATGACAGTTGCAACTATAGGGTACACATTCCGCCTGGTCACATTCGATCCCTTTTCGTGTCCTCGTCACTAATCAGTTATTTCAACGAGTGATTAAAGGAAGTATGCGTGAGTCAAGTCCTGACTAAAATAACCAGCAGTTATCTATTTGTTGGTGAGTTGACTCAGCGGCGAAGTATTCTTTGCTCACAGCAGGACGTGTAATGGAATCTATACTGACATTTTAAAGAGTTAAAATCGTGTATATATTGGGGGTAATTTGAAGATAAGTATTATTTTTCTCTGGAACATCAGAAAACGTAAAAAAAAAATCAGTAATAGGAAGATACAGCATCTATGATTAAAAAGGCCTATATTTTGATAAAAAAGGTAGCAAAGATAGCGCGGGTAGCCAGACTCCAATATAGAACTACTGACACTGAATCAAGACTCGTTCACATCAGGGGCTTCGATCCACGTGAATGGCATTAATGCAATATGATTCCACACTAAGAACTCGCAATCTCGATACAAGATAAATCCACCAGCTACAAAATGTGATCTGTGGTGGATGGGTTTGTTCCGAGCATAAACTATCATTCGTGTAACTTGAATTTTTTATGTTTTACTAATATTTCCTCAAAATAAAAATAATGTGTCCCGGGAAGAGCCAAGGCATTGCATTTAAGGTGGCCCCTATAGACGAAATGCATTCTGCGAACGCTATGATTAATGGGATGGACGTAAGCTGCCGCACGGCTGCGTTGAGCGCATAATGTGAATTCTATACATTAGGACTGTTTTCGGAAATAGTTTACTTACGTTAGATTTATGCTTCTTGTGTATACTGAATGTCCTACATTACAACACGACATTAATAGTCTTATATGCCAGTGAAATGTGGACACTGATTAAAAGAGATAGAGAAAGACTGGAAGCTTTTGAAATGTGGCGTTGGAGGAGAATGGAGGGGACAGGTTGGAGAGAAAAAATATCTAATGGCCGAGTGCTGAATATAATATAAAAAACATCATAGAAGGAAAGACAGAAGGAAAGTGAGGCAGCTTTTAGCAAATAAAAGAGAAGGTTAAGGGTGAGTTGGACTAGAAAGTCCAGCAGTTGACGGAGGACCGGAGCGGTTGGCGATAACTCCACCGACAAGAGCATGGCTCTTAAATAAAGATAGAGAGACAGTGTTTTAACATTCATAAATTACGTACCCACATTAAATTACGCCTCTTTCAAAGAGGGTAGGCAGAGACCACTTCTTTCCACCTGCTAGACTCCTGACAAATCTCTTTCGCTTTTTCTACATTCATACATCGAGTCATGCACGCAAGTCGGTTTCGGGTACTTAAGATTCGGCCCTTTTCCAGTATTTCTCCGATTTTATTTCTTTTAACCTTCAACATTCAATTTTTTTTTCAAAATCTTGTAAAATAGTAAATTCTGAAAGTGGCGCGAGACATTTCCATCCGCGTTATTTTATATGAGAAGTATTGCTTTTTGCTACTCTTGGTGCCCATCATGTCGTGTGGAGTGAACCCGCTCGGCCCAGATAAGCCAATTTGTTTCTGGAAGTGCTGTGGGAATTGTGTTGTCGAAAGGTTTTCAGTCCATTCTACTTTGAATCTATTTGGGTGAAGATAAAATATTGATGCAGGGCCGCAAAGGTTATAATAACATCGCGTTCAATATTATAATGCGGATTGTTAGTTTGGACTTTAGACAGTATAGTGGTGATTTTATGTAGTTTGTTTGTTTCCATACGTTTGCCATTATAAAATGTTATCATGGCTCCATATGTTTACATAGTATAAAACAAAGTCGCTTCGCGCCGTCTGTATACACTCTTATATCTTTCAAACTCCGCAACGGATTTTAATGCGTTTTTCATCAATAGATAGAGTGATTCACACACACACACACACACACAAACTCACGCCTTCATTCCCAGAGTGGGGTAGGCAGAGCTAAAGAATTACCAACAAGTCTTAAAACATCTTGATAATTCTGTAACCACATTTTGCACAAGTAGGCTAAGATGTTTCCCAGTGTATTAGTGACAGGTGGCAAGCCCATCGCCTAACAGTACTGCAAGCCTTTATTCCCTTAGTCGCCTCTTACGACATCCACGGGAAGACATGGAGTGGTACTATTCTAACCCGGCAACCACACGGGTGATTCAAGAGTAAGGTTTGTATGTATAATAAATTCTGGATTATGAACGGCTCGCTAGTTTATATCATACATGTCTTGAACTATTTGAAATATTACTTGCAGAATGCAAATGAATAAATACCAGCAATATGATTGATAGTCAGACATTGCAATTTATATGCTCTGATTGACACCTATACGATTGGCGTTAGCTTCTAAAGTGATTTAATAATGGCGGCGGCGAACCTTTGACCTAGTTTATGTCAGTATGTAGTATTTGTATTTTTGATAATATTATACTTGTTTATCATCTATTAATTGACATAAATGTATTGATTTGGGCTAAAATGATGGTAGCTTTTCATGTAGGTAATTTAATATAAAGCCTCTTACAAAGGCAATCCGATAACGTTGCCTGTGTTTGTTTGTTAATTAAAATATAATTGAATGATTAACTCTGTGCAACTAGTACCTATATTTAAATGCGTTTAATGTAATAACTTAAGTGGTGCTGGGATCTTGTGTGTAAGACCAGGTTATCCTTTAAATAACCACCAAATTACAGTGTTCGTATGTTGTATTCCGAGTTGTGGAGAAAATACAACTGGTGTAATTACTAACATACAGGCATTCCTCAATGTTGACATCGCATCCTAAGATTGTCCTAAGATTGTAGTCTTGAGAATGCAAATGTCTATGGGTCTCAGATCCCGCTTATCATCAGCTAGACTTATTTTTTCTATTTATACTTACTTACTATGGTATTACGGAGCAGTAAGCCTCAGGTAGCCTTTGTGATCGTTTGCGTTCTCCATGCCATATAAAAT
This sequence comes from Acleris emargana, assembly GCA_927399475.2. Lineage (NCBI taxonomy): Eukaryota > Metazoa > Arthropoda > Insecta > Lepidoptera > Tortricidae > Acleris > Acleris emargana. Next base: position 14,803,367 of record OV656852.1, read on the forward strand.
GTGATTAGGTTATTTTCGAACTTTAAAAGATTTTCATTATACACTCAGCGCCAAAAATACAGGTAAGAGTGCGTTTTCCATACTAAAGAGGCTATTTCGAAGCATTGGTTCCTCGCCAGGGGATGCTTTTAGTGAAATCTGATGATGGATACCCCGAGCATCGATACCTTTCCAGAGTGCCTAGGATACCTTGAATCTGCGGTTAACGCCGGAATTGTGCATGTTCAGAAAACATCTAAAATATGAGGAAATAAATAAAATGTAAGGAAATCCAAATGCTGAACCGAACTCTGATTTGATTTGATCTGATTGATCATAACTGATTGTGCGATAAGTTAGATATCTTAAGAACTTTTTACCTCCTCTAGTGAACCTCGGAGTATACACCATTATACCTCTCTCAAAACAAGCCCTGGCAAGGAATCAAGGCCTCGAAATAGCCTCATTTGTATGAAAAACGCAATCTGACCCGTTAGTTTTGCCTATTTGTGCAAATTGTGGTTACTGAATTATCAACAACTTTTTAAAGTTGTAATTCTGTAGCTTTGCCTAGCCCACTCTGGGATTACAGGCGTGAAGGTATGTATGTAGTTTTACCCCCGAGTGTAAACCCCTGAGTTATAGACGGTTTCCCAACCAGTCCATGTGCTTATGATAGGGAATCAAGATCAAGAGCTGGATTAGGCAATCATTGAAGAGCTCTATACCCCACCACACTATGAGAGAGTCTAGACCTAGAGTCGCGGGTTTGGTTCAAACGTCACTCGAAAACAACGAAAACTAATTAATTATCTTTATTTATGGCAAGCGTTAACAGACGTTAATCATTAACCGCGTCAAAGTGAGTTTTAATCTCGTTTCGTACTATCACTCCCCATTACGGCTCGCCTACTAATTTGACTAATAAATTAGGTGGGAACTTGGAATTACAGCGTTTATACCGGCCTTTCATTAAGTGAATAGCTTCGTTGAGCTACGTGTACTATGTTACAGACAGGGTGATACAAGTATATTTGCTACAGTTAAAACAACTACAACAACTTTTGACTGAAAGATATTTGACTAAAACTTATCGATGGAAAATAACAGGATTAATCCAATTCGAGGGGAGCTATACTAAGATATCTACGAGTGTTATGAATAAACGTAAAGTGATATTTTATTTCGTATTTATCTCTTTTACCAAGTGGCATATTGATGTGTGCTGCAGCAGATTAAGAAACAAAGATAGTACGAGCTTATCTGAAACACGATGTTCAATCGATCTAAGTATTAATCAATTAATTTATTTATTTGTAAAACATAAGCACTTTACACTCTTAACAGAAGTAAAAGTGGGTTATTATCACTATGTTTTGCCATTAGGCATTTAAAAATATGACGGTGCGTAGTGTAACATATCATATATCTTCTTTCATGGAAACTAGACGCAGACTTCGATTTATCTCTTCTTTGGCGTAGCATTTCTCTACCATTTCTTTCCGGTCAAATCATATGTCACTTGTATCCACGAACCAGCTGGTGCTGATGCTTTCCGTATATTACCACCTCATCTTATTTGAGGACTTCCTGCAGGAAGTTTTTCTTCGTATGGTCTTTGTTGAACATTCTTCTAGCAACGATTTTATTTTTACGAACAGCTTCTGTCCATTTTCATTTAAGATTTGCTCAATTTTACTTAAACTAGTTTCAATACTCAATAATCCTGTTTGGGCCTGTTTCAAAAGATTGATGGAGAAGATATACAGGGTGTCCCAAAAGTACCACGCCACAGTGACACCGGAGGTAGGTCAGCTCAAGAGGAACCTAACCAGCCTAACATGACCTCAGTAAAAGTTGCACCGTTTTCGAGTTATACCAATTTAAAGATTTTTCCAATTTTTCACCTCTTTTGACATTGTAAGTGCTCGCATTTACTGGGATAGCTTTAAAATTTAGTTTTTTTTATTTGTGCGCGTTTATGAATAGTTTACTAAGATGATAGAAGCATTATTATGTCAATAACTAATGTAAAAGTTGGAAAAATACTGTAATGAACTTGACTTAAATTATCATCAACATAGTAATTTAAACTTTGAGCACCTGCCATAACTTTTTTTTACTATAAACAAAATGAGCAAATTACTTTAAAAACATGCGTATTTTATGCCAATTTTAAAATAGTATGACACATGATATCTTAATGCATAAAAGTAGGAATTCGTATGACATTTGCCAATATGGATCCTCGGAAATCAATGCTAATCATCTAAAAAATTATCTTGTACTCTACGATATCTCATTTGTTTGTGCTCCTTTGAAGAATATGATTGATTTTTGGTTGACCTTAGTTCAAAGATAATAGAAAACGGGTTTAATTTTCATTAGATTTTACAGTAAATGTTCGAATTGTTTCCCTCCGACTCTAAGGCACAAATGGCATCTTCGAATAAAATTTTCTGTTTAATTTTCGTAAACTGGTTTCCGATATGTCTCGGGCTGCATTGAAGACACGTCGCCGTAGTTCCTCTTCGTTACTTATTTGAATAAATATTGTCTTTCAAACATCACCAAAAAAAAAACATTTTACAAAGCGAAATCAACTTCCGTTAAGAGTGCCGAGTAGTCGTTTCAGTTCCACAAACAAAATCAGAGTGACACATGATATCTTAATGCAAAAAAGTAGGAATTCGTATCACATTTGCCAATAAGGATCCCGGCAACCAAACTAACAAATGAAACGCGTTTAGCCGCTTTGCAAGTTTATCATGTAAAGAATTGTAGGATAGTTATTAATTTATTGCAGTTGTAGTCCTGTGACCCAAACTACTCATAGTTTGTTACCATGCGTTTCGTGCTATACTCGTTGATTAATATTAAACCTCGTTTTAATAGCCGACTTTTTAGTTAGGTACGAAGTTAGGTAGTTATCTTTGAACCAAGGTCAACCAAAAATCAATCATATTCTTCAAAGGAGCACAAACAAATGAGATATCGTAGAGTACAAGATAATTTTTTAGATGATTAGCATTGATTTCCGAGCATCCATATTGGCAAATGTCATACGAATTCCTACTTTTATGCATTAAGATATCATGTGTCATACCATTTTAAAATTGGCATAAAATACGCATATTTTTAAAGTAATTTGCTCATTTTGTTTATAGTAAAAAAAAGTTATGGCAGGTGCTCAAAGTTGGCAACGCATTTGCAGTCTTAGGATTGCGGTCTTATGAATGCGAATGTCTATGGGTCACAGTTTCCACTTACCATCAGGTGGCCTGTGTGCTCGTTTGCCTTCCTATGATATAAAAAATAAAAATAAAATAAAAATAAATAAAATTACTATGTTGATGATAATTTAAGTCAAGTTCATTACAGTATTTTTCCAACTTTTACATTAGTTATTGACATAATAATGCTTCTATCATCTTAATAAACTATTCATAAACGCGCACAAATAAAAAAAACTAAATTTTAAAGCTATCCCAGTAAATGCGAGCACTTACAATGTCAAAAGAGGTGAAAAATTTGAAAAATCTTTAAATTGGTATAACTCGAAAACGGTGCAACTTTTACTGAGGTCATGTTAGGCTGGTTAGGTTCCTCTTGAGCTGACCTACCTCCGGTGTCACTGTGGCGTGGTATTTTTGGGACACCCTGTATGATATTCTAAAGTATCTATAATAAAAGTAACGCGGTGAGGAGAGTGGATGTGCCATTGCCATCCCATAAGCCGCACGATGGATTGAACAAAATTAGTTATCCACTAGCCTAGCCGTGATTGAATTAGGGCGGAGTGCTTCGTAATTTATTAGTGTTACACCTCTTATCAGAAGCAGTCGTAGCAGTGCGAGTGCGTCATAGGGGTGCGCTGTAAACATACTGTATATAAGTTCTATGCACATGTGATGGCATGCTGTTTATTTGTTGCATTACGTATTAGCTGCAATTATGTTTGGGTCACACTGAGCGACTTAGGGCCGTATTAATAAACTCATCTTGGGTGAGATGCCCGTCACAAGGTACGTCACAAGAAACGTCAATCCATAGAAAGCTGTCATTCTTGACACATCTTGAGATGAGCATTACAGTCGAGATCAGTTTATTGATACGGCCCTTAGATGCAAATTAGAGTGGTTGGAGAGGTCAGTTACTAATACATCTGTAAATATGCATGTTGGAACTAAACAAAAAATACACTATTTTTCGCACATTTTCCTCTTAACTAAAGGATGACTCGTGTATTGGTTCTTCCGCCCAAACGGTGAGTCGGCCTTTGTGTTCAAAAATGGATGTCAAATGACTAATGGATTCGTAGGGTAAATAATTGAATGTCCCCGGCGACTGTTCCAGTTTTATACGTTATTGATCGGTTTTCAAACAATCGCATTGTGTTGGAGGTAAATATTATGAAGGCTTTATGCATCTTAAATCTTTGTTTTCATCATCTTTCATGCCGCACTTAGCGACTGTTTACAAAATAGTATTATTATAGTTTTTGGCATTGTATTTAAAGCTTGTAATTCGTTAGAGTTGAATCTCTGGCTTTGCAAATATTTGTAATTTGAACACAGAAGGGCGTGTCGCTGGCACAGAACACGTCCAGATATATAATTAAAACAAAACGTTTTAGGCTCTAAATAATGACAGGTTATTTAGCTGGTCGCAACCCCTGCAGGGGTTATATTATTATCTGGGGCAGAGGCGGAAAATAAATAAATAAATGGATATTGAAGTCGAACTTTGTCAGCTTGGTTGACTTTGACAGAAAGATTTATGTGACACCTTAAGTAGGTCATGATAATATTGATAAAAGTTCTAACAGTGATTGATTATGTTAAGAGGCCAACTATTATTTTAATAAACCATTATCATCATCGTTATATGGCTATACTAGTCCACTACTCCACTACTGGACATAAGACTTTACAATAAAACTCTTTTATTTATTGCAGTTATGGGTTTTAATTATTTAATAACTTATGGGAGGATCTTGTGCAAGGTCCGTCCGGGTTGGTACCACCATCTTATCCATTAACCTACCTCCAAGCAACAGTGTTTGCATTGATGTGTTCCGGTTTGAGGATAAGACAGCCGGTGAAATGAGAAATGACTAGCATAGAGGCATTCCATCTTAGTCCTCAGGGTTGGCAACGCATTTGCAGTCTTGTGAATGCGAATGTCTATGGGTCACAGTTTCCACTTACCATCAGGTGGCCTTGTGCTCGTTTGCCTTCCTATGACATAAAAAAAAAAGTATTTGTATACTTCCCACCATAAACCCTGTTAGGGCTTCTCCCATTGGACGCGACCTAGCACGATCCGCATTCTAAGTGCTAAGTCCAAACAATTCTAAATGGTCTCTTCCTCCTATGAGGTTTCTTCCCAAAGTGCAGCCTTCAAACAAGTTGCCCATTCGCGTCGGTTGTCTAAAACTGTTATATTATAACGCTATGAATTACAAACTGTGTTCAAACAAGTCTTGTAACTGCTCAAACACGGGTACAATTGAAAATTTATGTAAAATAGTGACATTAGCATAGAGTTCACGTAAACAAACGTCTATCGTTGACTTGCAAATGCATCTCAGTGCAACATGTTCTGCTGTGACCTATATATCCTTTAGCTGCATTAACTCATTATGTCGATATTAAGTGACAAACGTGCACTGGAATGTAAATTCAGTAATTTACTCGCAATTGTATCGGCTTTATATTACATTATCGTGGCGTGAGCTTATACAATATTCAGCTTATTAACTAAACATAATTCAAATTATTATATCATGTTTTTGTTTTCACAATATGTTTTGCTATAGCCTCTCGCAGGGACACAAGGAATGAACGAATTTCGTGACAAACACCCAGATTTGGTATCTTTTTAAGTTTAACTAAAATTTATTCTTCTGTAGGTATAATAGTGCACAACAAAGTGAGACAGTTATTTCTGCCGTCCTAACTATATCCATTTTAAGTGGGTTCCTTAGATTTACATACATACATACATACCTTCACGCCTGTAATCCCAGAGTGGGCTAGGCAGACCTACAGAATTACAACTAAAAGTTGTTGATAATTCAGTAACCACGATTTGCACAAATAGGCTAAGATGTTTACCAGCATATTAGTGACAGGTTGCAAGCCCATCGCCTAACAGTACTACAAGCCTATATTCCCTTAGTCGCCCCTTACGACATCCACGGGAAGACAGTGGCACTATTCTAACCCGGCAACCACACGGGGAAAAGATGACCAGATTTACATGTTTTTAATTAATAAATACTATAAGTAGGCTAGGCATGTTAAATTCATTATTATTGTTACCACACGGCAAACTTGAGTGCCGCATCAAATTACAATCGCATTGCAGTATTTTATGTCACCTTGACACTTGAAGTTTGTTACAAGCAACTGCACCCAATTGCATGCCTACATCCTCGGCGCTGCCGTCTACTTTGGGGAAATTACTAATAAGCAGCTAACATGGCAAGGACACTGCAGTCCTAGGTCAGGTTCTTATTGCTTTAGTGACCGTGGAGTATTGTCCTTGGCATTCTGGACAGTGTTCAAGAAAACGCAGTACGATTTACTGAGGCCTTGTTATTTTACATTACGGGCGGCTTATTTTTGACTAAGCAATAAAATACTAGCCGAATGACACTTTTAAAGCCAGAATTCTTCCATCGTGAAGCCCAAGAGATCGTGTGTCTCACCAACCACCAAGTCACCAAGGACTTGAAATTGAGCTTGTGGTGAGTCTCTTTCTAGAGATTGCAGCCTCTGATATTTTGTGGGTCTCAGCTGATGCAGTAACAGGTCTTGAAATCATGAGTGACGCTTTGTTTCTAGTTTCTACATCCCTAATCTGCTGTTTATTCTGTATTGTTATAGACACATTATCAACCCAAGCTATATTTCACGTGTTACACTTGAAAGCCAGTCTCTAGAAAAATCTTAGCACAACTCTCTAAAAACATAACAAAGTCCATGTTGTGTACGTAAATTATATTGAAAGGTCGCCGACGTGACTGACATTATAGTATCTCCGTTTTAAACGCGTTTAAGGTCGTGACACAAACCATACAGCGTGCCAGAATCAGAATACATTAAGGCAACAAATACTTGTAATTTGAATTTCAATAAACAAATTGGTAATTTGAATTGTTCGCGAGTTAAGAAAAGTCCTACGCGCATAACAATGGTAAAATTATCGTTTAGGTATTCTCAAATATTTGTTGAGAAACAAATATGAAGAGCCTTTTGATTTATGAAAACGGGTAGCTACGAGTATTAGACAAGCACAATATACGTGATGTGTAAATCTTTATAGAAGTGTTTATATCATGGCGTCGGCCTAACGTCGGTTATGCTTATTTAATGACCGTAGCTTTAGTATGGTAGTAACAAAACTATTACAGCCTTCGGAGAATGGTGACCCAAACAAATCTTAAAACGTATTTAAATAATATAGGGGTGGTCGTCAGTCGGGTTTTAAGGAACGTTAATAAAGTGATCTCATTATTTTTATTGACGCGCTCTAAAACCCAACTGACGATTAATAGTGCCATCTCTGACGCGTCTTGAAATATTCATACCACTCAAGATTGAATATGACCACATTTTTTGAAGTTTTGAATTATTCCTTCCAGAGACCATTCTCGTTTTGTATACCCAAATTGGAATCGAATGGGATCGCGCCATATTGGCATGGTGCCCGTCGAATTAGTTTTTCTGCAACGCTCTTGACCTCGGCGGCTTGGCGTGCGACTGGGGCGTTCCTCACTTATTGTTGTTCCAGTAATGTCAAGTTCAAGAATGCCATCGTATAGAGAATTTGAATAATTATTGCTAACGACTGCCTTGTGCCGTTTAAATGGTCTTAAGAGTATTTTATGCTGCGTAGAAATGGCATGGCGTGGGTTTTTACAACATTGAATAAAGTAAATTAATATTAGAGGCAAGGGCAAGTACCTACTCCGGCAGCGAAGACATTTTTCAAACCGAAAAGTTTTTTATGAATGCCGTGTGGAAAGTTTTCACAAACAAAATCGTTGTAGTTTTTTAAACTTAACCAGCTGCTATAATTATGATGTAGGTTTTGCTTACCATAAATTAGGCCAATATTCAGGCCACGTTTGAATGAATCCTATTGTTTTTCCATAAATATGTACATTTGGAACTAATCGTGACTTCATTAGAATACTTATCCTAGATGATTGATTGTTCATATTTTATTATGTTTACGAACTAGTGATGGTTGTCAAGATTCATTCTGCGAACGTTGAGGACTAAATATGTATTGGATTAATGAACTCTCCGGTTGATTATCTGAACTCCAACCATGTATTGTCAGAACAAGGTCGTGAGTTTGACAGCGCTATAGCATCGTATAAAAAAGCAAAAAAAAAACCACTTTATCTAATTGACAATATCAACAATGACGTAGGTACTTCTATTTGTCGCCACGTCAAACCCTTTTGCCAAGCTGTATATGTCTTCGTTCCGTATACTGCCTGGAACTTGGCAGGATTTGACGACCTCTGTACGCATCATAACATGCACATCATAAAACCGACGAACTTTTTGTTTGGCGTGGTAAATCACCCATAGCGCACGCGGTGGGTCGTAAATCCATACAAAGCTGATTCGGGCACTGAATGAGACGTTCCAATTACTGAAATACTAGTGCTAGTGGCTGCATTACTCTGAGGATAAAGTTTTAAACCTTTGAGCTGCTCGCTTTTTGAAATGCTTTGACGCGGTTTGCGCTGCATCCTAACTCTACTTACCTACTGAAAGTTGAGGTTAGCGTATAAATATATAGTGGCAAAGCGATGGTTCAATGTTGAAAATATCTACTTAGCCCCTCCTACAATTCTACGAGTAGAGTGTTTTTTTGGCCTGTGTTTTTGTGAGATTTAAGTACAACGGTTTTCGGATTTTACCACCAATGTTTTATATATAGCATAAGCAATTTTTTGCAAGAAACAATGTCTTATAGCACAAGCTATAAGACATTGCTTCTTGCAAAAAAAACATGATTCTAGGTCATCTGATAGCACACTATAGGTTTTAATTCCCCTGCGATTGTCAAAATAAAAGGGTCGTATCTTTTGATTGCGTTGACTTAGAACTTTGAATCTTTTACAGCTCCAAGGAATTGCAAACTTGATACCTCCACGTTCCTGAGAAAAACGGAACGGTACGGAATCCTAAAAAACAATTTTATTTCAATTAATTCTTTCAACAATATTTATGAAATGCAGAATATTTAAATTTCACCCAGTTTAAAAGTATTGCAAATGCAAATCATATTTGCCGCAGATATAAGTAAAAAGTGAAAAAAAAGCGTTTTCAATCTTCCGCATCAATTGAGGAACGGGCGGAGAATTTTTTATTCAGCGTCGTCGCTCTGCATAACTCGAGCTTGTAAGAACACTTTAAAAGAAGCAAAACGACTCTGTCTTTTGAGGGGTTAAGGAAGTTTTAATAAGTTTCCGCTGCAGAATTGTGTAAGTATTTTATTTTGTAAAATGTGAAACCTTGGGCGAATCTACAGATGATTTAGACTTAGAATGTCGTTGAAATACGTAAGTAGATGGAAGCTGATAATGTATGTTTATTCTAGATCGCAAATCTATCTAGCTGTTTTTTTGTAAGCGTCTGCGGATGGGACACGGTAATATAAGAAACTTAACATTTTAACAGAAATAAAAAGTCGTATCGAACGATTTACCAGATTTATTGTACTGATTAAAAATGAACAGTCATAATAGATAACCATGGCTTCATGGCCAGGCTCAGCGCTCCACAGGCCGATACAAGCAAAACGTCGATTTCAGCTCTCCAGCTTACGATTGCCGCTCGGCTTCGTGCCAACACACTTGAACAGCGGCTTGAAAACGTTCCAATACTGAAAAAAACGTAGGATAAAATTGTTGCAGTTCAAAAAGTAAATACACGTGATCTCTGTGGATGAAGAGCAAAACAAGAAAGATAGATACATTCCAGAACTTTCTAGATGAGTAAATGATTAAAGCAATCCAATATAAGAAATCGTACGAACCATTTAGTGAGCTGATAAAAAGCTCGTAGGAACTGTGTTGCCAGGGAAATGAGATTTTGAAAACGTTTAGCAACAAAATGGATACCGAACTGATATCAAATGTTATTTTTTTGTTGTAAGTGGTCTGATTATCTTAAATATTTCAGTATTTGTGACACGGTTCGCGGTATGTAAACATTAATATTTATCTGTGTTAGTGGGTTATCGATCCTCTTGTGACATGTGGACAGCTACTATTTTCAGTTGTAATTGCTGTCACCGTATTGTTTATTGATTTTTGTAACAATTATGTTGTAAAGTAATCTTCACCTGGAATTAAAAGCGTATTCTTGATAGTTTGGGTTCTAAATTTTAATAACGAAAATTATCTTCCAATTGTTTTACGATTATACAGCATTACAGTAATTCTTAAACTTCAATTGATTAAGCGCCATGTTGTCGCATACATTGCAGGTTAAAGGCTTCAGTGAATTAGGAATTCTTCATTAAAACCCCCGCATTTGTTATTATAAATACATTCCATATGCGACAGTGTGTGTAAACGTATTGAGAGTTTATATTGTTTGGCAATTTGATTGCAGATGTGACTTTTTTGTCGTCTTAGAGGTGATGCCCTGATAACCGCGATTGACACCTAATGCAATGGGTTGATATTTGGGTTATCAGGCGCCACTTCGGACGCTGATATCAGTGTTTTTGTGTACGCGAACGATGTTTTGTAGTTCATTGTTATACAATCGTGTAAAAAGGAAATAAATATATGTACCTACTTTTCGCAATTCTGAAATTGTAGATTAAGAAAATGTAGATTATTTTTACACAAGGACTATGGAGTGAAGCTTAATGAAAACTCGCAAGTAATTAGCTGATGAGAAGGGTTTGACGTCTTGTGTAAAATTAGACGCACTAGCTAATTAAAGTAGGTTTATTGTGATTCACAGCTAGTAGGGCGTTATTATATAAAGGCTGTATTTTAGTCTAGATATTATCTAGTGTACAAAAATATAGTAAACTAGCTGTTTCCCGCGGCTTCACCCGCCTTGAGGTCGGTTATCTCTATTCCCCCGAGAACTATTCAATTTTCCGGGTAAAAAGTATCCTAATGTCCTTCTCCGGGACTCAAGCTATCCGCATACCAAGTTTCATTTAAATCGGCTCAACGGAACAGACAGACTTACAAAGTATTCAAAGTATGGAGTATGGATACCAGTGTGTGTACCCAAAACATAAACGACATGATAAGTTCGCGCGTCGCAGATTGTACAAATGCGTCTGTGACAACTGCTGATGTGAATGTACCAGTTGTTAATGTCATACTGCCAAATCTATTTTTGATGGCAGACATTTCTGTAAATGTTCTTACAAGAAAAGGTAACTTGGAATCGATTCGGCGTTCACTTGAAATGCTGAAGGCAACAGAATACAACGTTGAATCTTGAAAAATCTCGTGCACGTTTCACATTCGGATATTATTCCGAAATGATTTATATTTTAAAAAGAGTTCAGCTATTTTGGTTACACGTTTTGTTATTATGTTTTAAACGTGTTATTATTACTTAAAAACTTTCACTATATTTTGAAAATTTCGTAATTAAGCTTAACCTCAATACATTTAGCGTCACATCGGTCACATTACGAGTTAATTTTACTTACGTTACGGTAAGACGATAGTAATGATGAGAACTACAATTTAAAACTTAATAATTTCGAGTAGGAGTATTTCTTACCAAGCATAATAAATACAAGATGCTATTCTTTGACTATTAAGCTAGATCTGCTTGCAGCAATTATTGCGGAGATTGTTAAGAAAGAAAAACGACAATTGAGTTCATTGCGTCGTGATCTTGAGGCTTGAGGCCTGTACTAATTGCTAAATAAGAATTCTAACTTTCAAAAGTAAGCTTAGCATCATAACTGGTGGAAATACATTAAGCATGCGTAAAACAATACATCCGTTATGTACGTCGTCTATTTTAGTTTCTAGGAAGCGGTCGAGTGATTTATACATAGCGATCCGCATTACATATTCTAGTGGACAAGCTACTCCGGACTTAGGATGACGGAAGACGAACAGTTGGCACCGGTGTGTTCAGGGATTTACATAATACACGTATTTGCTGAGGTGAAGACGGAAATCCCAAGGATATTGATGCTATTTCAAAAATATTCCTCTTGTACTGTTACTGAAACGCCATTTAAAACTGACAGAAATCACTATGATTACGAAGAATCGTTTATTGATCGGTTGTTTCATCTGATTAAATGAGGAATGGATTGACATGAATAAGACTAATCTTGGCTCCGTATGAGTATAATGGAATGTCAAATTAGGCGTTGGATATAAGGTAGGGCCTAAAGCAGTCCCGAACGATCGTTCTGTCAATCAATCAGATCGTAAGCCATACCAGAACGTTCCTGGTGCAAAGGTATCATTGTTACGCAACATTGACCCGATTTTATGCCAGCCTCTTCCATTATACGTCAGATTTTCCCTAACTCTCAATTGTGTCTACTCTCTACTATATTATTCTAAAACCCTTACTGGATAGTGATTGATCATTGTCGGTAATGTCGGTATATCGGAAGTTATATGTGAACGCAATAGTTATAGTTTGTTTGAAATTTCAACAGAAGTTTGTTACACGTTCTTTACACCTATTACCCCACGGTACGGAAATAGTAGCGGTGAACATTTCCCTCATATGACGTTCAGCATTTTAGATTTACGAGGGCCGTGTGGTCGTGTCTTGTACATTACGTGGATTACATCAATCGTCGACATCATCGTGGAATAAACAACATTATTACATTACCTTCGACCGTACGAAAATAGAAGTTTAAAAGTAAATCGGTATAAAGTTTGTTTTCCGTAAAACAATTGTCAAGTTAATTTATTTCTCTACTTAAAGGTTTCCTAACATTTTTATATTTCTATAGGTCGGCCCGTAATTTCTTTTTTCCTTTGAAATGAATTTGTTGTCGGAAATTTGTGACAAAAACATGTACTTATAAAGATTAGGTTATTTTTGTAATAAATACGTTCCCGATTGTGTTTATCTGCGATAGCGTGACTCAGAGATTGAAGACGCTATTTTTTTTGATACGTTAATGCAAACTTGGTTATGTTCAGATAAATGTATGCGAGAGATATAGTTTGTTATGAATACTAAGCAATTGTTATTGCATGCTTCCATCATTTATGTGACAATTGAAAGAATCTATGATCACAGAATGTGGAGACAAAGGGAACTGTCGAGGCGCGGTCCGTCGGAATGTGCTGTACCCTTCCCAAGGTCGGCGCGTGATTCGAATGAAATGCTCATTAGCGCTGTTCATTATGCCAGCAGTGTCTCGAGCATTAATTATTCCTTGCTAATTTACACATTGTTGTCCTAAGCGATCCATATTTTTTTGCGTCGTGGCCAACATGATTGCAAACGTGACTGTTGAATAAGGAATGCAAACCGCAGGCGTCTCCTCTAGTTTCAACAAACACACAACGCAACGGAGTTGTCCATTTAGATTTATGTTAAACGTCACATTCGATTGCTGTCAAGTCGCTGGCAATTGACTCTGGAACTATGTGCGGGATCATACCTCACACGTACTGCCCTACAGACAATTTGAATAATAATCAGTCAAAATGTCTTACGTAATTCGTTTCTTAGAACCGAGTTTAGCTACGGTCACTGGGTATTTGCTTATAAATTTGAAATAACAAATGCCGTGACTATTTGAGCGACATGTCTAAAAATATTGCTTGAGCACAGATTGCAAGGAAGAAGAATAACAAGGGATCAGTGTCGCCTACATATGCGAAGCGTATCAACTCATTAGTTTTAGTATACTAGACACGGCGAGGCACGATGGATGGTCCCCCAAAAGCTCATTAAAAGAGACACGTGCCACGTGCCGCAACGTGATCGGAAATTTGAATAGATCTTGTTCAATTCAGAAGCCTACATTTTCACGAAGCCCTTTATTCGATTCAGAATGGGGTTTGAATTGATTGTGAATACGCTTACAAATTGCGACGACGCTCATGAATATAACGTTTTGTTATTCAATTAAAAATAATTTTGAATTCATTCCGTTTTCGTATTGCTAATCTTTGTGTTTACTTTGTACGAGTAAAGTAATAAAATTACTCTTAGTTCCACTGGCTATTTTGAAACCTGTAGTATATTATTAAAGTCCATTTATTTACTTGTCCAATTTTTTATCAACCTCTGCCGCTTAATTATTCTCCCTTTCAGAGGCACCAGTTCGATAACCTCAACAATTTTGTGAAAACAGCGGCGAAGAGCCTATGAGCGATATTTTATTATCCTTTCCTTTATAAATAACTGGCTCCAAGGAGTTCTCTTTATCTCTCTTACGCCGACACGAATATTGGATTTAACACGTCTTACGCAAGTTTAACCCTGTTGTGATAGTAAACCTTTTTTAGTATTTGTCTTTGTTTCTTTTCCCTTAACGCGCATAGTAAAAGGCCAACTTTTTCTGTAAAAAAAGTTACTCTGAATATGTTACACACTAGAAGGAATGAAATGGACCCAATTATCTATTTAATCTCGATTCGTGTGCTAGGGGCGAATGGGGATCGTGTTGTGATTTCCAAGTCAAAGCGGTTTGCGCCGTCTGGTGATCAGGTCAGGAGTGCATGCGGCAAAAGTTATTGGGGATTATTCATATTTACCCTAGTTTGAGTGCCTTGACTTTATTGAAGCACATACAATCTCAGTAATACTCGTACACCTACAAAAAGTGAAGTCAATCAACTATCAAGCGATGTTTTATTAATTGTGCAATTAGTACTTTCATCAGCGAAAATATGAACGTTGATTCAATCAACGCCGATATTACTAATTGGATTGATAACGTTTGACCAGAATATGTAGAGCGTATTTACCTCAACCCGACTCATGTTGTTACGCGTGAGTGGTATATAAATGGTTTAGTCTAGATAAATCCTGTCTCACCCACGCGTGAATCTACGTCAAATTTAGGCTTTATTTATTCGTAAATGTATCTAGATGGGTAAAGTAGACGAGTGAGTCGAAAGACTTTAGAAATATAGTCGAGGAAAATCAACAGGAATACATTTATATAAATTACGGGGGACATACGCACACAAATTGACTTAGTTCCAAACTAAGCTATGGCCTTGTACCTACTAGGTATAGGCAACGATAAACATACCTACTTATAAAGAGAAAAAAAACTTAAATACATTTGTATGTATACACCTGTTGTAGACCTGTGTGTTATTTTATCTTGGGTGTGATATTGATTCCAGGTCACGTTCGGTATGAGCTATCCACGTGGACTCATTATGCGGAACGTCGCTTTAATAGCTTTCCTATTTTACGACTATCTAATAGAATTTCTTTATGATCCATGTCCTTGTTGAGTAGACTTACTAGGTGCAGATGCCGCCCCCGGGCAAGTCTAAATGGAGCGGAGCTGCTACATATTTCTCATCATGTCTTTAACCAAAGCTAAAGATGAAGTTTCAAAAAGGTTACGAGCGATGAGCGCCGCTTAAAGTCGAAGTTTCGGCACTTTTCCCATTTTTCCCATTGAAAGTCTATGGGAACATATTTTCTATGATTATTCCTCCGTGGTATGTCCGATTTTCTATTTCATTTGTTCCAAGCCATCTATGGCTAGATTTCGTATTAAAGACTGTACACGATAAAATCCGGCCATGCATGCTCTGGTGTATTTTTTGAATGAATGCTAATTTTCAAGCAGCACTTTTTTGTAATAGTCAGTGGTTATGAAACGACATAATAAAAATACAATCATAATAAAATGTTAGAGCGTCTGTGACTTAGACCATTATATAATCCGCAGTACCAATATTTTTTTGTACACGGTCTTCTGACAGTCTTTACTAAATTCTCGTGTTAAAAACATTTTATTATTTTTAATTATACAAGCCAAATTATACCTTATTACATTATCTTTTCACAGTAGTTAAAACTTTTCTAATTGTATCGAGATTGAGATAGTTCTGATTTTTTTTAACTTTGTCGAATTTGACTTTTTGACAAATAAATGCCTCCCATACAAAAACAACCTTCAGTGCTTGAAGTAAAAAGTCTTCCTGACTACTACAAATAGAAATGAGTTAGAAAAAGTATTTTTTTGGTAAGACGACATTCTAATGTGAGTAAAACAGCTTGTAAAAATATAAATACAGTTGTGACATTGTAGCAGGAAGCGAGTGAAGATTGTCAAAAAACGCTGGACAGAAGTGGAAAGGTATGATAGAATATATTCGACGAAAACTCACACATACCCATACATTATGTGATATGATTTTATTTTATTATATAGTAATATAACTATACAAGCTATGAAAAAAAAACTGCTTGAAAATATGCATTCGTTGCAAAGATACACCAGAGCATGCATGGCCAGATTTTATCGTGTACAGTCTTTACGAGCTAAATTTGATCCTGATATCTCTAATAGTTTGGGAGGAGTATGCGGACAAACGAAAATCCGAATCGGGGAAGATATATAATTAGTTCAGTAAATTATCAATTGTGTTTCCCGAGAATTTCTGGGCCGCGACTGTTTTACTACAGTGTATATGATGAATGAAATTGATGACAGAATTGTTATAACAGGATTTAAATACGAAACTAATTAAATTAATGCGGCAATAGATGTAAAGTAAAACCGTTTTCTATATACTGTACTACTGGTAACACCAAACATAATCTCCATATCCTATTAAGTGACTTTAGCTAAAGTAGGAGGAGATTCAAAGTTAAATGGTCGAGTCCATCCAGTTCAACTTGGATGGTTAGGCCTAATCGTTGCGACGGATGCGTTAAAAGGCAATTGTCTCGCAACTCATGAATTATTTATACATTTACGATGCTTCATCTTGGTGCGGTTTAGGCAAATTGCCGTGGAATGACGTTAGGAAGAAGCTTAAGGTAGAGCCGGCATATTTGCGTCGAGAGAATAGTTCTATCGTTTAAGCTGATCGCTTTTGTGAACTAGGCACATTTCGCTCGCTCGTGTATTGATGCGTCGGATACTGGCAAATTTTCTAACATAAAAAGTGTATCTCCAACTTTACAGCAAACAAGACTAACAAAAATGCATGCTTTGAAAAGCCAGTCGGTTCAGTTAGTCACCCCAGCAGCATCAGATTCCATTAGCCTATGATATTCCTGGGGTGAATACCAATCCAACAATATCCCGCAATTTCGTCAAAGCGTTTAGCCCACTGGAGCTGGGTAGATACATACACCCAAAAGACATTAATATTTCTGGATAGTCGGGTAAAAACAATATAGGTATAGACCCATTGCTCCGTTAGAACTGTTACAAACTTAGAAGTTAAACAAATACAATTGCGCATTTGACTCAAAATACACAAGCCGAGGCAAATTGAAATACCAGTATTACCGTGGGACGGCAGTTTTTCTAACAGTTTGGTCTAGGCAGGTGTCATCATGTCTCGTGCGGGGCCTAAAACGCATTAATCTCTTGTGGTGGGTACGCTTGCGGTTGCGTCATAGGTGGTTTGGCTATCTAAAATCATAACGCCCATCAGTTTAAACACAGTCAAGTGCGGCATTTCTTGATCTTTTGTAAATTTCTTGTAACGATTTATATTTGGAAGTTTTTGCATCTCTAATTGAAAAGTGTGTCCTTTTAATGCGTATTTTTTAAATATGATTGATAATATGCGTATGTTTTCGAATAAAGGTACTTAATTCTTTAAGCTTCTTTCATGACTGGCGACGTAATCGGCTTATTCAGTTTTTAAATATTTTACTATACCCATGGGCCCTCATCCTAAGAGACGACACCTTTTGTCCTGCCGCGTTTATTTATTACATCGCTTGTCACGCTCGAAGGCCCTCGGATTATTGTGAGCGCAGAATACATTTTTCGGATATTTTTTTAGGACTAAGCGAGCGAGTGATTTATTCCAACGTACCCGTAACTTGATTTGCGCGCTCTTTTATAGAGGGCTTCACGAAAATATAGTGTTATTCTTTCAACAATACGAGTATTACAGTTTTCTTGAGTTTTGCGAGAATTCTGAATGCGTTACGTATTCGGTGTTCATCTGATGTTAGTTGAAGGTGAATGAATCTAAAGAAGAAGCTGAAGGTTAATCGCGGTTATGTTGCGTTCTAAAGTAGTAAATTTGAATTTTGGTAAACTTTTATCGTATGTATGTTGTTTTGAAATATAGGTACTTATGCCAAATATTTTTTGTATTAAGCATTATTTTATAGTGATTAGTACTGTTAGACGGAAAATATCGAGTAGGAACATCACTATTATCGGGAGGCATCCCTAACGCGTTTGACAGACAGAGGTGGCGTCTCTCGAAGTTACTTTTGGCGGCATTGTGTTCTCGCTATCACTAAAGTTGTGTTTTACCTAATAAATACTCTTTAAAACCAATTTGTGTGTATTAGTACTGTGCATCTTATGAGTAGCCTTGTCCACATTGTGACATTGGATGTTTTTGCTCTAGTATTCGTAGTGTAATTACGTAGATTCTCGTATCGCTTCACGGCAAAATTGTTTTGTTTCTGATTGTAAGCCGAAATAGGCATTGTTACAACTGGAGCGGAAATTATTTTACTGTTCTGGACGCGTGACATCCCGGGCCATTGAGTTTATGTTAGAAATGCCTTTCTAGATTTTACTTGATTATTTTGTAGTTTAATAGCTTGAACATTTGAGCAGCACCATAATGAATACAGGGCGTGTATTGTATTCAGTTATGTAGGTGTTTTTCGCGATGGATTAAGCATCCATTACTCTCGCTCTTACTGCGGGCCTATTATGGTCGTGTTTATCGTTGAGATAAAGCATCTGTCACTCTCCGACCAGTATGTAAGTGCGAAGCCGACGGAACCTTTATCCGCCGCAATAAAGGCGACCATAATACGGGCCCTGCACTGATAATCCTAACCATGACACCGTCAGTATCTGCAAAAGCAAAGAAAACTGCTAAAATGTTCAAAATATTAAACTAAAAAATAAACTTAGTGACAAATGCTTTATCCACGTTTATCCACATCGATAAACACAACAATAAATAAGCATGCAGGTTGTCAGTTGCACACTTAACGTGTTTGAGAACTGGGGTTTTATTTCAGCCTATCTTGCTGCAATATTGTAATTCATGACGTTATAATAGCTCATAATGACATTTTCAAACGAATTTGAGGTGTCATAACGTCTACAGTAACATTACAATATAGAAACGAGGTGACTAAACCAAAACAGAATTTATATTCTGAATGGTGAGACGAGACGCTTATTGATATTTAATTACCTGCATAAAACACTGAATCATCTTTATTGGAGCTGTTCATTCACGTGTTTCGCTCACACAAAAAGCACCCATTCATAAATTTATAATGATTCGTGCAACTTGAATTCGACATGATTTGTCATATCGTACTGAAAACCAATTAGCTGGCTGTAGTTAACTGTGGCATTTAACCAATCAGTCCAGCATGATTGACCTGCCAGTTATACCGACGCTCTAATGCCCGGTTCCTATATTCAAGAAACGAATCGTTTCCCTTACGGGCAGTAGCAGCGTTATGACACTTATGACATTTGCTTCATACAAAATGTGTCAAATTTTAACGAGACGTCACCACTCTACCGACGGTTTTGAATATAGGAACGCACCATAAATCGATCAGTCGGACGACCGACTGTTACAGACGGTTAGCTTGTCACCTGTCAATTTCCTTTGCTTTTGACAGGGTGGAGTGACTTGTTTATTTATGAGTCGGTCCGTTAGGTTTGTTGTTATTAAATTGGAACTCCTGGGATTTTGTTTAGCTTGTTTGTGGAGTGTTTGGGACAGGCTATCGCGCTGCAAAAGGAAATTATTGTGCAGGCTTGTATGCTCGGTACGTAGTTTATTGGCAGCTGCGATTGGCATAGTGAATTATACGGGATGCAAGTATAATGAAGTAGTTTAGTGATATACATAATTTTTAGCAGTGTAATAATGCCGACAATCTTAAATTAAATTTACAAAAACTATTAACGTTTAGTTGTACGATTATTTTAAAAAGATAGTTAGTTGTTAATGCTCTGTTAAAAATATTCCCTAAATACAGATCTAATAAACTAAAATTAATAACTATTAATAAACCGTCTTTGTTTTCCCCTAAGCAGGTACAGTCTTAGGCAATAATATCTATACGGCCATTCGCGCCAAATATATAGTATTCATAGACCGTATTATCAGTACCACATAAAAATAAATTCTTAGTTTATTGTTTGCGATATATTCCTTTGTTATATATAAATCGAGCAAGTAAAAGATTAACAAAACAAACCGTTAGTTATTAGCTTAACTGATTTGCATTTCTTTTGTTCACAGGTATGAATCAGCCACTTTTCAAAACCACCTCTTCTGGACTGAAACATATAGGTATTTTATTATACACATACACGATGCAGAAAGTGTTATTGTATGGTGTAACGCATGATACATTGCTGGTGGCAGTCGCATGTATGCAAATGCACTTTCGCCGGTCTGTCCAGTGCAGTATGTATATTGTTGTTGATGTAATGCGACATGCGGTTGTGGCACGCATCCAACGTGATGTGTACTCGCTCGATTAAACGAATTGAATTATTATTTTCTTGTTTATTCAAATAGTTGATTTTGTTAACTATTGCCGTGGTTTTACACCATACTTCGTCATTGAGTCGGGTTATTATTAGATTACTTATTTTATTTATCTCAATTAGTAAAATTTTCACAGTTAACAACAGGTTTAACCCTACTGTATCTATCTATCTAGCTATTTAGTGTCTCATTGCTAGGGAAAGGTTTTTCATGAATTCTACAAACTTGATTAATTTATTCAAAATTGACAATTTAAACGTACGATACCTATATTTCGGACGATCAAATAATTGTTTTTTTTGAAGTCATCATTGTAAATGACGATTATTTTAATTTGAACTAAGTATTTTATCTAGCTTTAATAATCTTTGTAAGCGTTGGCTAGTTTGGTACGTGTTATTTTTTTCTTTATTAATTCCTCACTTGTTATTTTTACCAGTTTCCCATTCCATGACTAACATTTATTTTAATACATCGTCTAAAAGAAATAGGTTTTCAATTTGTCGCGTTTGTATTTTTTTTTCATATATCATACATAAATATTAATTAAAACTGTATTCTCTTTATTTCTCATCGCCTCAGGTATATGAATTATGAATACAATACAGAACGCCTAGTTTTTGCGATTCGTTCAGTTAGGTACCTACCTACGACAACGGTTGTATACCCAGTTCGAATACAGTTACTTGTGCTGCTTTTATCGTGACAATATCGACGTTAGTTTTCAACTTAACGCTTTTTGACGAATGTAGAATACCTTTTTTGGAGTTTTTTCCTTATCCTCCTTAGTCGCCTATTATTCTAATACCTAGATTGTTTCTTTGGTTTTATGTAACACACCACCTATGATTATTTTGGTGGCAATATTTTCACCAGATCACCAAATTAATCAAACAAATACCATCGAATTAACATCTAATCTTAGGACGAAGAGTGAAGTCCTTTGCAGAAAGTTGAACACTAAAATTCTAAATTCATAACTCGTCACTCGTACGGCGGGATGACTATGCCATCAGAGAACAAAATATATACCGTGCACAGCTCCCAGGGTATATAACCAACATTTTAAGCGAGTGCTAAGGTTTCCAAATCCGTTCTCCCTACTGGCCCCTAATTCTCATTCCACTTGAGATTAAGCTTCATTCGAAATGGAATGTCAACTGCATATACTATCTATTGTAACTTCATCTCGGATGCCCCGAGGGCTACGAGAACTAGTGAAAATAATCTGATTACTGACATTTTTATAATAGGGAATGGGTGGATCAACTTTTTTTTGCTGTTATTCTGTCCCGTAAGCCAGGAGACAACAGTGATAGAGTTTCTTAGAAAAAATGTTATAATATATACTTCCAGCACACTCAGGAGAAAGGCTATAAAATAATGGGTGTGTAATTGCCAATAAAACAGTTTTTTAGTGGAATTACATAGGTACAGCAACACATCTAGCTATACACTTCAGAAATCTGAAATCTTTGCATGAAAGAGAGTCGCACTAGAATGCATAGAAGTTGACATAATACACATATATACATCTCTTTCTTTTTCTCTCTGCTCTGTCTTTAATGGTTAGTTAGGTGTGATGTTGTGTGTACTTTGAAATCATAGTTTTAAAGAGTGTCCCAGGAGACGTCACCATGGCAACGAGCTACAAAGAAAAGTTGATTGGCCTGTATACAATACATGGTTGTTTTTATCGCATTTCTCAACAATATATGAAAATACCGTAAAAGAGATAATAAACCAAAAATTAAATTAAAATTAAAATCGCTCAAGAAATACGGATGATACAATCATTTTAAACTGCTTATTAACCAGGAATTAGATAAAGAGATCCGATTGGCACTGTGACGTCATGTAACAGGTCGGCCATATAAACTCCATGTTAAATTCTGTTAAATTCTGTACCACAGGGAAGCATTTTGGGCCCTTTGCTCTTTCTATTGTACCTCAATGATCTGCCAGACCACTTAAGCCATAGTTGTGTAATGTATGCAGATGATACAACATTAATAATTAAAGCGGACGATATAAATAATTATAATAATGACATTAGCAATGCTATCGAGAAGGTAGTGGACTGGTTAGATAATAATAATTTAAGAATAAATATAGGTAAAACCAATTTAATGCAATTTAGCACCCACAGAAGCCGCACTTATAATTTAAACATAGAGTATAAAAATGAACGTGTAATAGAAGTTGAAACTACAAAATTTCTGGGAATTGTTATTGATAATTGTTGTTCCTGGAAAGCGCACGTCCATGAAATTTGTGCTACACTTAATAAGTTTGTTTTCGCTCTAAGAAGGTTAAGTAGTACCTGCTCGAAAGTGTGACGGTTTTATGTAATTATTATTGTATGGTGGAGGGTACTTTACGTAAAGGCAATAAACCAGTCAGTTGCTAGCTCTGGTGTTTCATTGACGTTACATTGGCGCCGAGTCGGGATAACAGGTTTTTTTTTTCTTTACCACGCGTGCAAATTGGTTATATAAAATGCCTATTGGTAAAATTGAGCTTTTTAACCTTAGTTCCAAACAGTGGCCGGCCTATATCCGTCGCGTAAATCAATATATTTTGTTAAACGAAATAAAGGATGACTTGAAAGTGCCAATGCTAATTACGGTGGTAGGTGACGCAACATATTCGCTTATGTGTGATCTGTGTTCACCGGATTTACCAGAAGACAAAACGTACGACGAATTGGTGACCTTGGTTACCCAACATTTGGAACCACAGCGCTCTGAAATAGCAGAAAGGCACCTGTTCCGATTGCGTCGACAGCGCAATGGCGAGAGTCTCATGGAATATCTGCAGGCTTTAAAACACCTAGCCGCGACTTGTAACTTCGCGAAATGCAAAACATGCTCCACGCTCGAAGAAAACCTGAGAGATCAATTCGTCTCAGGTTTGGCAAACGACGCGATGCGATCAAGGATTTTTGCGGAGAAGAGCATTCAGTTCAAGGATGCCGTGGAGCTAGCGCTGGCATTGGAGGCCGCGGAGAAGCACGCGGAGGTGAGCGGCAGCATAGTGCCGGCAGGGACCTCGGGTGCAGGCGGCGACGCGGGCGAGGGCCTGCACTACTCGCGCGGAGGGCGCGGCGCGCGGGCGCGCGGGGCGGGACGAGGCGCGGGCTCCGGCGAGCCAGCTGCGCGCAACCCGACCTGCTGGCGCTGCGGCAAGGCGCATCGCGCGGATCGGTGCCGCTATACGCAGTATAATTGTGATGAGTGTAGTCAGAGAGGCCATCTTAAAGTGATGTGTAAACAAGTGCGTGGTAGTGGAAGCCGAGCGGACAGGCGACAGTTTTTTATGGAGGACGAGGCGGACAATATGTTTAACATTAAAGTAGCCGCGCAAGGTAATAAGCCTTATTTTATTAAGATCTCTATAGACAACAAAGACGTTGTATGTGAAATAGACACAGGTAGTCGAATTTCAGCTATTAGCAAAGAAATGTATACACAACTATTCTCGAATAAATTAATTAAAGCGGATAATTTAGTGTTACGCTCTTATTCAGGTTCACGAATAGAATCTCTGGGTTTTATCGAGGTGAATGTTAAATTGAACGGTGTCGAGGCACGGGCGCTACCCTTACACATTATTAAAGATGGAGCTCGCCCATTATTAGGAAGAGAATGGTTACGGGCGCTCGACATTTATCAAATTAATATCCACGAATTAATTGAGGATGGATTCGTGAACCAATTGTGCGTTGAATTTCCAGAAGTATTTACTGATCGACTAGGAACTTGTAAACAAACCATTCGTTTGCAGCTCACCGATAACGATCCGATCTACGTCCGCGCGCGCCCCGTCCCGCTATCGCTGCGCGCCCGCGTCGAGCGCGAGCTCGAGCGCCTCGAAGCGGATGGGTCGATATATCGCGTTGATTACTCCGATTATGGCACGCCCATCGTGCCTGTCGTTAAGCAAAATGGAGATATACGAATCTGTGGTGATTATAAGATCACAATTAACCCTAAGATAAAACGTGATCATTACCCGTTACCGCGCATCGATGAATTGTTTGCTAGCCTTAGTGGTGGGGATCTATATACAAAACTGGACCTATCTCATGCGTATGAACAATGTCTGATGGCAGAAGAATCTCGCCCGTTTACGGCGATAACAACGCACGTCGGGACGTTTGTGTATAGACGTACCCCCTACGGTCTTTCATGCGTACCCGAAAAATTTCAAAAAATAATGGAAGAGACACTGCGCGGGGTTCCGGGTTGTGTCGTTTTTCTAGACGATATTTGCGTCACGGGAGCTAACAGGCAGGATCATCTGAGTAATCTGAGAGCTGCACTCGAACGGTTAAGTAACATGGGGCTCACAGTAAAACTGAATAAATGTAATTTTTTACAGGAAAGCGTTAGGTATTTGGGTTTTATTATTAATAAAGAGGGCTTACGACCAGACCCAACCAAGTTGGAGGCAATCTCTAATGCACCCATCCCACAAAACATTTCTCAGTTAAAAGGTTTTTTGGGAATGTTGAATTATTATGGAAAATTTATTCCTAATTTAAGTGATTTACTGCACCCCTTACATAACTTACTTAAAAAATGTGTTTTGTGGAATTGGGATTTACAATGTGATCGTGCCTTTCTTGAGGCCAAGCGCGCTCTCCTGAGCGAGCGAGTGTTGGCGCACTACGAGGAGGGGCGGCCGCTAGTGCTGGCGGTGGACAGCAGCGCGTACGGGCTGGGCGCCGTGTTGGCGCACCGGTACCCGGACGGCGCGGAGCGGCCCGTCTCCTGCGTGTCGCGCACGCTCGCTGCGCCCGAGCAAAATTATAGCCAACTCGACAAGGAGGCACTCGCTATAATGTTCGGTGTTACCAAACATCACCAATATCTGTTTGGCAGGCGTTTCTTGTTACGGACGGACCATCAACCTTTGACGCACATTTTTGGAACTAAGGGCGGGATACCGCAGACCGCGGCAAGCAGGCTGCAAAGGTGGGCAGCTCGATTAGCAGCGTATGACTTTGATATCGAGTATGTGAGGTCGGCGGATAATGGTCCGGCCGACGCGCTATCGCGACTGCCCCTGGCTCGGGAGGGCAGCTCGTCCGAGGCGATAAATTATATTAATTTAGTTGAGGAATCACTGCCTGTCAACTTTAAAGACGTCGCCAAATATACGGATAAAGATGCGTTGCTAAGCAAAATAAAAGGTTACATTCAGTTCGGCTGGCCGTCGAGCGGGAGTTGCGATGAGGAAAAACCTTTTTTTAGTCGAAGGTGTGATTTATTATTAGAATTGGGGTGCATTATATACAAATATAGAATAGTAATACCGACTTATCTTAGAAAACAAATTCTAGATGAAATCCACGAAGGGCATTTAGGAATAAATAAAATGAAAAACCTATCACGCAATTATGTGTATTGGCCGAGTTTAGATAGCGATCTAGAAGCTTTGTGTCGGGCTTGTGAAGCGTGCCGCGCGGTGCGAGACGCGCCGACACGGGCGCCGCTGCACTCTTGGGAGTTCCCGCTGCACCCGTGGCGGCGCGTGCACGCGGACTTTGCGGAGTGCGCGGGTCGCCGTTACTTAATCCTGGTAGACGCACACTCCAAGTGGATCGAAGCAGTAGAAATGCGAAATACAGATGCACGATCCACAATAACAGTATTTCGGAGCATATTTGCGCGTTTCGGTTTACCATCGCAACTCGTAACCGACAATGGGCCGCCATTTTTGGCACAAGAGTTTCAAACATATTGTAAAAAAAATTGTATGCATCACGTGACGTCAGCACCTTACAGACCGCAGGGGAATGGCGCCGCCGAAAACGCTGTTAAGACGGTAAAAAAAGCAATAAAGAGAGCGTTACACGAGGGGGAGGACGTCCCAACAGCTTTAAGTCGATTTTTGTTTCAATATAGAAATTGTGAACACGCAACGACGGGCGTGTCACCTGCGGTCGCGCTGCAGGGCCGGCGGTTACGCGGCCGGTTGGACGCGGTGCGGCCGGACGTGGCGGCGGTGGTGCGCGTCGCGCAGGAGCGGCAGGCCCGGGCCGCCGGCGGCGCGCCGCGTGCCATCTCTGTCGGGGACACCGTCTTAGCCCGAGACTTTTCAGTAAGGGGAGACAAGTGGGCGGAAGGAACTGTGGTGGAAAAGACGGGTCCGGTTTCCTATAAAGTAGACATGGCGAATGGAGCTCAATGGCGAAGACACGCAGACCAAATAATTGTAAATAAAAACCGGTTTTCGTTGTCGCGTACTAGTGTCGTTCCGGAGATGGAAAATGCGGCGATGGGTACCCCGGTCTGTAATAAGGAGGCCGACGACTCGTTTGAAGACGCATCCGACGGCTCCGTACTCGAGGCCGACAGGGACGAGCGCGGTGCCGGCGCAGACGGCAACAGAGCCGAGCCCGCGCTCGAGCGGCCGACACGCGGCCCGTCCCCGACGTCACCGGCGACGTCGGGTGCGTCCGCCCGAGTGCAACGGGCATTTAATAGGGCTAAACGAGCAAAGGCTCAACCTCATCAATAGTGTCTTGTAGTATCAGAACAAGATCTTAAAGCAAAGTTTGAGTACTCACTTAAGATTGTGTGAAACTATTTACCTACTACATTTAAGTTATTTTAATATTATGTTAAGATCTGGTTGTGTGTGACCACGCGTTCAGTAACGTAATTTATTGTTATTACCAAGATAGCCTAGGATTTAGAAGGGAGACATGTGACGGTTTTATGTAATTATTATTGTATGGTGGAGGGTACTTTACGTAAAGGCAATAAACCAGTCAGTTGCTAGCTCTGGTGTTTCATTGACGTTACAGAAAGAAGTTGCACTTACGGCTTACCACGGTTTTGTGGCTTCTAAGCTTAGTTACGGGTTGTTGATATGGGGCAATTCCGTAGATGTAAAGAAAGCATTTGTAGCCCAAAAGAGGTGTATAAGAGCTGTATGTAATACTCACTTTCTCACTCCATGTAAACCTCTATTTCAAGCCACGGGAGTACTGCCTCTGCCGTGCATGTATATTAAGCAGATTGCATTATTTGCTAGGAAAAATCCTATTATGTTTGCTACTCATGCTGAAGTTTTCACAAGATCCACTAGATACAAAGATAAACTGTACTTGCCTCGGTCAAAATGTAATATTTTCAAAATTAATTCTTACTTTATGGCAATTAAAATTTACAGTAAACACCAAGACACCTTTTACTTTAGCTTAATATAGCACGCACAAAGTTAAAAGAAATAAAAGAAAAACAGATAAAAACAAAATAACAAAATAAATAAAATAACTATATATTTGAAGAGGCTGTGGAAACACCTCTACATGGTCTGCACACGTGTTCAACTCGCGTTTAATATCGGTTCAACTAACTAGAACTTCACAAATTGGTAAAGTTTGTCGACAAACTACTCGTATAAGGGGATTATCGCTTACCGCTTTACATTTCAGTTCGGTTTATCTTGTTGCCTTACCTCCCTCGTTAGTCAACTCTGATAAATCCCTTAACTTTGTGTACCTACAACGTTACAATAGGTTGGATGTCAAATTGTGTATCATTTATAAAGTCACAGTATCAAATAAACAGTCATTGTTGAAGAGAAGACATTTTGAATAATTTACATTCGTCATGTTTTAGAATATAAACAGCAATTGTCTTTAAATTATGAGTTCCTATGGTGGGTAAACAGTAATCGCGGTTATCCCGTAAAACATCTGTTAAATTGAATACCTATTTGTCAATGCGGTTTCCATTCATCTGAGATTGCTTTCGATTGCGGCGGTGTGCTCATCACCTTTTATAACAAACAATACACTCCACGCCAGCTGTGGTGCCCATTTGGCAAACAAAGCCCCCATTCCCATGACAAACATTCCATAAAATTTGCATTAGCTACTCCAATTTCAGCCTTATCACGAGCTAATAAAGAACCTCTGCATTTTGGCAGCAGCACAGATTACTTGGCTAAAGGCATGCTAGTTTGCTACCGGGGCATGCAAACAAACGCGTGCCAAGAAGTAATCTATCCGTGCTTGGCAATAAAATATTGGATTTCATCCAAGTATTTCCTAAGTATATAATTTTTTGTTTTTTTTTCATTTTATTGCTATGATCATTAAAAATAATTGTCATGAGCAAATTTTATAGTTGTGTTGTTCTTTTCAATAAAATAATATCTTAGATGTTGTCTCTAACTGCCGCACTCAGAGACGTTAATTAAATTTAAAACTGGTTTAGTGACGTGTTGTCTTATTGTATTGCTGTAGCAAAGAAAGTGACAGCAGCAACTTTAATGAAGCATTAAATTTAATTGACGTCTCTGAGTGCGGCAGTAAACAACCTAAATTCAAAACAATACCACACTTTACTTGACTTACCGCCTGTTTCACAATCGACAAGTGAAGCATATTTGACAGATAAAATTAGCCCTTTCTCTTTCTTACACTTGAAAATAGACAAGGAGAGTGCCAACTTTAAATGGCAGATACATTTACTTGTCGATTGTGAAACAGGCCCTTAGTGTCTTGTGATGCCAAATGCTAAATCATGCAAATATCGCACTTATTATTTAGTGCTATATAATACTTTTAATAAACGCAATTAAACGTCCATAATCCGCTTAGGGTCCATTTCAAATCTGTGCGAGGAAGCTGAGCTGTGAGTGAGCCAGATAGCTCCACTGTGCCAGGCTAAGCTAGATAATGACGTAATGTCATTGGTCGATGATTTCCTCGCGCTCTGCTGCTCCGAACAGCTCTGGTCGCTGTCGATCCGTTCATTAATACAAATTAAATCAAAAATACAGTTCCATTTGATTACAGTATCCCGATTGAAATAAGTATTAATAGGCATCAATCGATATCCAACCCTTGGTTTTTATAAAGGTTCGCATTGAAGATAATAGAAACGATCTTAAGTATCAAATACGTGATATGTACCTACAAGTTTGAACTAAACATTGACCTAAGATACAGTTATAGGGGCAGGATGCTCTATCAATATTATCGTGTGATACACGGATATCGCGATGCGAAATCAAGAAATGTTTATTTAATCGCAGTATCGTGATAGTGAATCCAAATATTTTGAAATCCCCCATTGACTTAGGCACCAGTATCAGTGATAATATTGATAGTGTATACTGCCCCATTGAGTTTATTATATTATACATACACTTAACACTTTGGCTTGTGCGGTGAAGTATGTTGCAGTGTTTACGGATCGGCGCATTCCAATTTGCAATATCAGATAGGTATTCAAACAGTGGCCATTCAGAGTTATGGAAGTTCTCATAATATTGGTAACATCTAGGATCAGGACTCAATATGCCTACATGTCGAATCTGGACTACACATATGAGTAGCAAGTTACTTGTGGGAGGACCTTGTGCAGGGTCCGTCCGGGTTGGTACCACCATCTTATCCATTAACCTACCGCCAAGCAGCAGTGTTCGCATTGTTGTGTTCCGGTTTGGGGATAAGACAGCCGGTGAAATGACTAGCATAGAGGCATTCCATTTTAGTCCTCAGGGTTGGCAACGTATTTGCAGTCTTGTAAATGCGAATGTCTATGGGTCACAGTTTCCACTTACCATCAGGTGGCCTGTGTGCTCGTTTGCCTTCCCATGCCATAAATAAAAAAATGCGGTTGACCTATCTCTACAAAAACAAAGTCGCTTCCCGCCGTCTGTCCTTCGTATAGATCTAGTACGTTTAGATCTTTTAAAACTACGCAACGGATTTTAATGTAGTTTTCATCAATCGATAGTGTGATTCCAGAGGAAGGTTTTTATGTATAACAAATTCTGGTTTTTGTACGGGTATTATAGAAAAGTCTGATAAACGAGGGTCGCTAGCCTCGCTAGTTTGTAATAAGGCACTTGGGTCGTTCTTCTTTTTTACCGACAATGAACCGTCGATTTTCGGTTTTTTAGATTTTTGAACTATCAATAACTATGGTTTCAGTGTTCGATTTCAAAAAAAGTTGCATTTATTCTTTATTAAAACTAATTAATGCTTCCTGTCCTGCATTCATATTTTATTCTTTTTAATATGGTTTACCAGAAACACTGACAGAGTGGCCGTTTTCAGCCGAGACCAAGTATTAGATGACCACTCACGGCATTCCAAGGAAAACCATATTATTTAAAAAAAACGTGGGTTAAAGAAAGATCACAATTATTTGGTACTTTTACATAAATAAAAGTATGGACGTATATTAAACACGAAAAACATAATTATCCATACTCTAATGCGACGCTTAATAAGATGAGAGACAGGCTATTGTTGGTAAAAAAGAAGAACGACCCACTTGTATTCTACGAATTTGTCTTGAAATCTCCGCAGCACAGGTCAACAGCCCTGAAGTATCGAATACGGTTGATATAAACCATGTTTCCCATACGTGAATGGCGCCGTTATATAAACAAGAGCTAATAAGAGGCAAGCACGTGTGATGCCGGCGTCCCCAAAACAATCGGCCTTGTGGCGGCATCGTGCGACCTAGACCGTGCCCTCGCCGAAGATAACGATATAAATAGAGCGTGCGCCGGCGTTGCCAGGCGACCGCGAGTTAACGCGCCTTCCGCAAGCAATGGATGATGTAATGGTTCAGTCTCCGGCCAGCGAAAGTGATTTTCTAGATCAGGGTGCGCAAACTAGACCCGCAGAGGGCTGAAATCCAGTTCCAGTTAAAGCTCCTTTAATAGTCGCGATAAGCTAGTGTAAACAAAAGATACGTACATAAAACTACTACGGTAACCGTTGCAGTAAAGTTTCTTAGTCTTTGGCCCCAAAACTTAATTTGTTACGTTTTTGTGGCTCTTTCCCTGGTGTAGATGAACCCTATCTATCTAGATGTTTGTTATTATTTAAAAAAATGTCATACACACATTAATACAAACACTATTTCCTAGAGGGGTAGGCAGAGACAACTTCTTTTCTCCTGCTTCGACCCTGACTAATATCTTTCACTTATGTATGTAATATTATTATGTATTTTATCAGGCGATAGTTGGGACAGCTGATACCTGTATCCAGGTGTTCCTTGATCAAGTGATCTTTGTACTACTAATGTGTTGGTTCAGTCGGTTTATAAACTAATTGGACGTTCAGTGTTGAGGCTACTTGTTCTGACACTTTGTTCCATGGTCTCACTACTCTATAACATAAGAAGTTTCTGCGATTTTTGTTGTGGGAAAGCTCAGTTAGCTAATGTAAATTAATGGCCGCGAAGACGATATTTCGATGTTGAGCCAAATTAGCAACTTTGGTCAAATTTTTACCTAAAAACTATCAAAGTGTGAGGTGGATAATTTAAAAAAAAATACTGACGAGACAAATACCTTCACGGTCTCCAGTATAAACACATTTTCAAAATGGTGTTAGGTACCTAGTGTATTAATTTTATATAGAATTTAGGTTAAGTATGACTTGTAAGTAATGAAATTATTATCCATAAATAATGTCTATTTCTATGTCCATTCAGAGTCCAATTAGAATAACGTTGAAAATTGTAAAATTAAATTGAAATTGGAACTGAAATAATGTGGAACGCGCTAACGCGCTTGTCAAATACTAATAATTAATATGTCGTGTTGTCTGCCATAGACGTATAATTTACTGTGTTATTACTTATTATATTTATACGCAAGGGGATATTAGTGACTCATGCCACTTTGCTATCAAAACATCCGTCTAGCCATTACACGCTGAATGTTACGTCTATATCTATCGGAATGAGGATTTGGTTTTTTTTTTTTTTTTTAAAGGTAATCGGCGAAGGATTTGATTTCTTTCATTACTTTGTTTTTGTTAACTAATAAAACAATGAAAACAAAGAGTTTAAATTCTAGTAACCACTAGAACTGAGATCTGGAGCACATGTAGGTAGCTACTTTAATAACTCATTTAGCTATTTTGATAACTCATTTAGCTAGCTATTTCAATAACTCATTCAGCTAGGTACTTTATAAAAGAAAAGTAGCACAAATAGCACAATGTCACCAGTGATGACTGGATCATTTTACTTTCATTCACGTTCCTTCCTAAATCCTTAATTCTATTACTCTTAAGCAAAATTCTCCAAAGTTTATTACTATAAGCATCAAGACGGCTCAAATTTACCGGCCTGTAGATTAAAACAATTACTTTTGCCGTGAGTACGTCTCAGTTTAATTAAAATAAGCTTATCTTGAAAAAATTTACTGCAAAACGTTGAGTAAACAAAACCAGAAGTACGTTTGACTTCGCAGAATGATCTATTAATAATGATTTTAGTTGAAAAGGGTTTACTCGGAAATTCGAATTATTTTAAGCTGTCCTGGGAGGTAACTGGTGTTGCTAGACGTCCCGATTTTCAGAGATGAACAGGTCCCGATTTAACCTTGATCGGGACGCCAATTATCCCGATTTTCATCACATCACCAGTGTTGATATATGTATAAGATACTAAGTTATAACAACCGAGAAGGCCAAACATGGTTTGTCATAATTGGCATTGAAAGAGGTCTGTAAATCGCATGGTTTTTTTGTACTGTCCCGATTTGAAGACCCATGTCCCGATTTTTTTCTATTTCCTATTTATGATAGACAAGACCTGGCAACACTAGTTACCCATCATTTTATCGAATTTCACTTCATCAATTGTATCATTTCATCGAATTTAATTTCATCGAACGCTTTTTTCTGCTGAAACCATGATGTTTTCAGGATATCTTAAACATTAATTACGTAAGGTAAGTTAGGTTTGATTTGTAGGTAACTACCAAAAAAAAATCACATGCCGTGAGAAACATCTTTCGATGAAATGAAAATTCTGCGTAATAAATAAAATACGTTTGTTGTATTTCGATAAAATAATAGGTACCCGTCCTGGGAAGTTGTTTGCCCGCACGGTCATTCTGTTGGAGACTAAACGCAATTATGGTTTAATTGCTTGAGAAATGCTGATATTAAAGTGGTGGTTACCACGTGCGTCCGCTTTAATAGACAGGCCAATGATCATCATAACAAAATGGACCTATACAATACGAATCAAGAGCATTAAAACTGCTGATCGCCCAATAGCTCACCACGGGGCTGTCGGTCCTGACTGCTTCTAGCAGTCTGTCTATCGAGACCCTTAACGTCTCTTGCGATTGTTTTCTATTCGTGAATCGCAATCGCATTGTTTACGACTCGGCAGCTTCATAACAAGAGCCGTTATAATGTTAAAAATACAATGTGGAATAGGATCTTGTTGTATCCCTAATAATATATGCCATCGCCTATTGCGTTAAAATATGTATGATAGACCTTATTATCCTTGGAATAGAGGCGTGTAGATGTTTTTAAGGTCTTGGAAACGTTATATATTTATGACTTCGACCGTGCGCGGGACGTGTTGGTAACTCATTATAAATGGAACACGGGCTTATTGTGTGTAGTTGTAGAGTCATCGACACGCCGTGGAAATTGAACAGGGTTTCTATAGCGCATCGGTCTAATCATCATCTATCATCTTCATGTCAGCCGAAAGACGTCCACTGCTGGACATAAGGTCTTATACCTAGATTAAACGCCGAATTTGTATAGACTAATCTCGGAGTTAAGGTGCGACCCCACCGCTGCGTAAAATACGGTGTCGTTGCGTAAACAAAAGACGGAGTCATAGTAAGAACATGGCGCCGTTTTTGACGCAACGTAATATACACGCAGCGGTGCGGTCACACCTTAAGTCTTATTCCAGTTTCGTAAAATCGATGGTAAGTAATTTAGGAAACGAGAGGATAATCGTGACTATGTACGCATATAATTAGTTTTCCGTGACCCCTCCTTTTTTACCCCTTAGGGTATGAATTTCCAGAATACATTTTACGGCAACTACGAGTATATTCCCTCCAAATTTCAAGTCCCTACGTCCAGCACCTTCTATATGTTAATCGATCAGTCAGCCAGTCAGTTTCTTATTTTATATTCCTAATGTATAGATTAGCAATATATCATCCTGTTACAACAACGATCCTGGTCAACCCACCGCTCCTACCTTCATAGCTGAAAAGTCATGAACGTCCCGACGAATAAAAGGGTTTATCGCTCCATGCTTGTACTTAATCTAGTATTGGTTATCATTATCAACAAAGACGACGGGAATCCTAGAAATAGATTTTCGGTTGTAAGAGGTTTTGGTTGCATTGCATGCTGTATAGTCGAGCTAAAATATATATTTATTCTAATAGTTTTTTTATCAGTCCTTACTCTTTAAAGAAGAAATTCACGTAGTCTGAAATCATTTTGTTGCTTAAGGTTAAGTCTTGAAAAAGGCTATTGTTAGAAAACACTTACCTAAGTGAAAAGCCGGATAAACGTCCAGATTAGACGAACGAGCTTCTTCACGAAGAGTTTCGAGGGCTTTCGAACGTTTTCGGCTGAGCGAAGCGTGGAGAGCCTTCTGAAATGTAACAACACAAGTGCTGTAAATAATGTTTAATAATTTCTTTATTTTTCTGGTATTAATATTAGACTTTTAACGTTTAGAATTTATGTTTCACTTATGGTATAGGTGATACCCTAGCCGGTTGCAGGGGTGTCGGCGCAATCCTACTGGATTCTATGTATTTCTATGGAAGCGACGTTTCGCTCTCTAACTACGGCAGATATTTTATAAAAACGAATGTCGGACAAAACTAAGTGTGCGATCTATAGAAAATATTATGATGAAAGAAAAAAACAGCATTGTAACATTTGTTACCCACACATAGGTACAGCGAATAAATAATTCATACATTCAAATAATTCACACATTCATAGAAACGTCGCCTGCTGATGCCGCGTGCACTGGCGTGCAGTAGACTATGGAATCACACTTTTACCGGGGAAATAACTAGCATAGAGGCATTCTATGTTAGTCCTCAGGGTTGGAAACGCGTTTGTGGTCTTCGAATTGCAGTCTTGAGATCGTAGTCTTTAGAATGCAAATGTACAGGGTTGGGCAGATTAAGTGTCCTAGTTAAAAAGAGCCATAAAATTAAAACAAGACAGTTTTTTTTTTAAATTTATCACGTTTTTATTTTTAGCGTACTCTATACTTAAAAAAACTAATTCATAAGTTCAAATCGCTCGCCATCAGCTTTAATAACTTGACGCATTCTTCCATAGAATGCATTGCACGCGGCACGCACTACCTCGTCTGGTATTTCATCCCATATCTTGACTAATCGATGTTTGAATGAGTTTACATTCATGCCCTGTGTGCTCCCAATCTTGCTCAGCATGTAACCCATATCGAAAAGTCCAAAGCATTCAAATCCGGCGATGATACAGGCCATTCTTGCCAAGGTATAAAATCTGTCAAATTTGTTCTACACCAATCTTGAGTGCGTTTAGCTTTGTGAGATGGGGCACTATCTTGTTGGAAGCAGTAATAGTCGTTTCCATATAATTTTTGAGCATTTTCTAGCAAATGACCCTGTAACACGTTCTGGATGTAATAGTCTTGGTTAATTTTGACACCTCGATCAATAAACAGCAGCGGTAACTTGCCTCTAGGCGATATCGCACCCCATACCATGACAGCTGATGCACTCTGGAACCGTTGTACGGCTAATTTGTCCACAGGAATATCCTTCAATGAAGCACCATAGACACGATCGTTTTGTTGGTTGTGACTGTCTTGTAACTGGAACATCTTTTCATCGGAAAAAATAATATCATCGCCGTCGTGCCAAGCTAGCAATTCCCTACATTTTTTCACTCCAGCTTTTTTCTGGGCATCTGTTAAGCCATGATTTTTTTGTTTTTTGTAGGCTTTTAGCCCAAGATCATATTTTAAAATACGACTCATTGTTCGACGGGATATTTTCATATCTTTAGCAAGTTTGCTTGCACTTCGAGCTGGATTTCGTCTAATACGCTCACGAATATTTTTAATGATGTTTTTGGTGCGAACAGATGGCTTTCTCCCAGGTTTGGGCCTGATTTGTGAAGATCCCGTTTCTTTGAATCGCTTGACGGTCCGCGATATAAACCTTATATTGATATTTAAATGTTTCAGCGTCTTCAATATCTCACACGGTCGGTATTTTTTCTGGTACAAATCGCACACGAGCTGGCGTTTCGCGTCCATTGTTGAAAACAATATAAAAACAAAATATATCAAGCTGACGTGTAGAAATCATAAAGAAGATTAAATTGTCAACAAAAAAAAATACGAAGTGAATAAAAAGTTAAGTTATATTTAAGTAAAAAAGCCATACACAACTAGGACACTTAATCTGCCCAACCCTGTATATGGGTCACAGATCCCACTTACGACTTAGACGTGTGCACTCGTTTGCCTTAGCATAAAAACTATTTTACAACCTAGGTCGCGTCCACTACTGGACCTTGCCGTAAAGTCACACCAATCACGTCGTTTTTGTTCACTCCGACTCTGCACCAGCTACATTGACAATGTCGTCAGGTCACTCTAACATAGTCTGGCCTGTAATGTCATTAAATTAAATTGAGCATTGGTATATACGAGTATGTCACTGCTGAGTCCAAAGGTCACGTACATCGGCTTTTGGTAGCAGCCATACGCGGCGGTCGGAGCATCGGGGCGTGAGCTGCCCCTAATCGCCGCCCTTGCGCCGCTGACCCGGCTACTTCGCTGTCTTGATGTCCCCGGTGACCGGGATCTGACCTTCCTTTTGATCTAACCCTTTTTCATTCGTCACAAATCCAATTGAAATCGATTTTATTTGGTTGATTTGTAGAACTCATTTCGATTTCAGATATATTTTGAACGCTTGGTTTTTATATTACTTAAGTGGGGGTAAAACCTTGTGCGGGTTCTGTCCGGATCGCTGCCATAATCCTTAAACCTACCACAACCAAGCAGCGGTGCATGTTTGCACATGTGTGGGAATAAGATAATCGGTGAAATTACTAGCATACAGGCGTTACATTCTACATCTTAGTGATCACAGGGTTGGCAACGCTTTTGCAGTCTGAGGATTGCAGTCTTAAGAATGCCAATTTATATGGGTCTCAAGTCCCATTTACCATCAGGTGACTTGTGTGCTCGTTTGCCTTCTTCTTGCCATAATAAATCTCTTGTCGATGGAATAGTTGCCCCTTTTCCCTTTCCTCTGCCAAGCTACTCACCTAATTTCCTTTCCCATCTATTTTTGCACTCTTAAAACACGTCCAGCGGTTGTTTGCGAACTCCACGCCAGTTTATTAATTAAACTTGCCAGCGTGCTGGTCACGCGGAGCAAGTTCATTAATTACTGCTAACGATTTTCCGAGCTCTCAGCCGCTTGTGATTGGAAACCTGGCGCAAATTGGCGTCGTGCTGAGCACTGCGCCATTACTAACAATGGCCGGTTCGGAAATGGGCCACAAAACTGCTTTGCACAAAATACGACTACATATTATGTATATGGTTGTGTGACGTATTTTTTTATTCCGCGTTACCTCTAGTCCTTAGTTCGTCCTAACCTTTTATGTGTATCTTTGCACTTTTCATTTCGTTAGGAGTTTCTGACGAACGTCGGATGGCGTTGATTGTTGTGTGTCGAAATTTAATGTGGTTTTTATATTTAAACTTTTTTTTGTGGCATGTGATAAGAAGGATCAAAGACCCATTACAATATCAAGACTGCAAATGCGTTGCCGACCCTGAAGACTAAGATGGAATGCATGTGTGATTGTCTTAATGTCCGATTGTTTGTTATATCATTTAAACCTCATCTCCTCTCCTCAAGGGTGTACCGCATTGATTTTTAGATGTCGCTTATAAATCAAACCTAACCTAATCCAACCTACGTATAGCAATTAAATAATGCATTTAATCTCAAATTTTTAGTTATTTCCGCTAGCAGCGGTGGGATCGGCGAGTCGTCAGCGGGCGCGATTAAAAATTTATAAGGACGACGCTAAAGACATAATGAAATGTCAAGTATAACCGAGACCAATACGGCATGCATCACCTCCATGTTTCTGATTTACAAATAATGCGTAATCAATTGACAACAATTCATTATGTGCTAAGGTAGTAAAATAAAATACCGTTTCTAGATTTTACACTGCTGATTACAGTAAAAATATATTTGGATTTTTTTATGCAGTATTTTTTTTATATTTAGGAAAAACATTAAAAAAAATTGGATTGTGAATGTTAGGATTACACTTATAGTGCCCTTAGTCCATTTATTTAAAAAAAAAATACAAGTGTCATGTTCATTTTTTATCTGTCTGACGAATGAAACTCAAAGCAGATGCAAAGCAGTAAACGCAAAATAGTTTATTTATTTTAATGGCGTCTACAAATTATGTAATTAATTAAATTACGCAAAATAGCAAATTTGTGAACGAACGGCAGCGAATGATTGACAAGTGAGTGACATGACATGACAGTCAGTTCTGTATCTGTTTAAAATTACTTTTTTTATTTTATGTCATGCTAAGAAGGATCACGACATCAGTATTCCTAACTTTGGTCTTTTTAATGACTATTTCTTTAATAAATTATTAACGACAAATTTAAGTAAAATAAAGAAAAACTGAGAAATACGGATACTCTAATTTTTAACCAGCTATTAAAAACGCGAAATACCAATAACGCTTTTTTTTTTCATTGAAATGTTGTCAATTCCACCGATGCACCTGCCGCTGTCTTATAAACATGGTAATTAGATACAAGGTGCGCGCTGTATGACAAGGTGCACACATCTGATTATATTTCTGCGTTGCATTCATACATGTGTATTTCAGTTTGCGCTTGTAATTTGTACTTCAGCTAACTTTGCGAGGATGCCAGGAAATGTTACTTGAAAGTCAACACTGACGTGACACACGAGGTCGTAAACACGCTAATGCAGTAACGTCTAGCGTAAAAACGTTGAGGTTCGTGGCTATTTATAAATTTTATTATCTACTAATCGTTTCATTAAACCGGATTGGGTATTTTTTAATTTTTTCTTTTTTAAATAGATAGGTAAGGTAAGGTTTTAAAGGAAAAAATCCTTTCGTTTTTCAACCGCTGTTTTCGTAAAGTTAAAAATTGTTTTTTTTTTTTGCGAAATTGTGTAATGTCTCGTTGTTACCAAAACTTATTCTATAGTCTTTTGTTTTTCTCGCATTTCTTTGGAGAGAGTCTCGGATGAATAACAACAAACAACAACAATCTGACGGAACGAGTTTCACTTTTATGGACGTGTCGCGCGGATTGAATGTCCACACTCGATTTTATTAACGATTATTACGTAAGATTAAATCAATGATTCGATATTTGATGAGACGTATTATAAATAAATCAATAAATATCAGTGGACAATGTCATACCAATTGACTTAGTCCCAAACTAAGCACTAGTCTTGTACTATGGGTACTAGACAACGATATAAACACTTATATAGAGAAATATATACTTAAATACATAGAAAACATCGATGACTCAGGAACAAATATTCGCGCTCATCACACAAATGTCTGTCCTTATCAGCTGACAATCCTATGGACATTGACAGAGTCTCAAACTACGTTCAAGACTTTTACTAATGGGTACTGGACAAAGATAAACAGATTAATATACTTAAATAAATACATAGAAAACATTCAACACTCAGGCAGAAACAAATATCTATGCTTATCACGCAAATACTTGCCCTACCGGGAATTGAACCCGGGGTTGCCAGCTTCGTAGGCAGGTTCACAATCACCACTATCTAGGCTATGCTACGCGTCGTCAAAATAGATCATATATTATGCTGCTTCATCATGCCGAAACACGTCCACTGCTGGACATAGGCCTCCCCCAAGGCTCTCCACTCAGACCAGTCTTGTGCTTGTGACGACTTTGTCACTCCATCTTGTTGGAGGCCTACCTACAGCTCGTCTCCCCGTCCGCGGACGCCACTCGAGAACCTTCTGACCCCATCGGCCATCAGTCCTACATGCCTATATGCTCTAGTCCTATACGCTGCTTGTCGGTCGGTTAAAAGATAAGATGGTGGTAGCGTGGCCGGACCCATATCTTGGGATTTTGGTAGAGGAAACTTACTGCAAGTAGCATCTCTAAATGTTACAAAATTAGAATAGGTACTACAAATCGCTTCACTGATGTTAGATAAACAGACTAACAGACACACCTGGATTGCGCAAGAGTCGGTATGTAAATGTAATCGTTTGGTAGGATTTATTTTTACATGCGGTTTGGATTGCGTGTTGTTTTTTAACCACCGTTTATAAGCAGTAGGTAAGGTTATTTATAGCCGAGCGGTTGTTGTTTGCGAATAGTCTAATAGAAATTTACGAATTCGTTTCGGTCGGCCTTGGATTCATGCTTTATTTTAAGCTTAGGGTTGTTCTGCAGTTTATGTTTATAGCACTTTTTTTGGATTAGAGGTGAAATAATATTGTTTTAAATGGGAAATATCATTTATAATGGCATATTTGAAACCTTCAAACTTGAAGTTTGGCAAGTAGTTTCCAGATCCTCATCAAATAATTTTTGGAATTTTTTCAACAAGATCCCTATTTTTAGGGTTCCGTATCTCAAACGGAAAAAACGGAACCCTACTAGGATCACTTTGTTGTCCGTCTGTCTGTCCAGACCCTTTAACTAAGGATCGCGTTGAGTTACAGGTCTATAGTCTTATCGTATAGGTATACTATATACTCAGGTCTACAGTCCCTTGAAGCTGTGAAAAAATCAAACTTCTAGGTATAGGTATTTCCCGTTGGCGTATGAAATTTGGCAAGTAATACCGTCTTACACTACCAGTATACGGAAAAATCGGAAACTATAAAGGTAAATTACATCATAAAAAAACAGAGTCTGTATGCAAGGAACGGCGGTCCAAATTCTGAATTGAGTTATTAACCATGTCATATGCGGAACCCTCCGTGGGAGAGTCCGACTCGCACTTGTCCGCTTTCGTTAATAGTCACTTGTATTAAAAACCACCCGATACCACATCAACTCGCCTGCATTCACCGGATTCTTGAAACCTTTAACCGCCTATGGCATAAACCACTCTTATACCTATTAACGTGTGAACTATTCTGTAAAAGATTTTCGCTCCTCTTTGAATGGAGGGTGGGAGGGGATTCGCCCCAAGCGCACTCTGCGTCATCCATTACGCTGTTACCACTCGAGACCTCATATTTATCTAGTCAAATAAATTTCATGTTATCTTGGAAAGTCTGAAGCTTTGTTTCTAAGATTAATTGACACACATCTGGAGTGCACTAAGTTGTTTCATTCTCTGAATGTAATATTTTACTATGACGGGGCAATACCTCTAGGGTACGTACTTAATGTTTCGATGTTGGAATAGTTTTTTTTTATATTCTGAAAAACTACTGACGCAGGGAACGCTACTACGTGTTAACTTTATAGTGGTGCAATAAATTAAAATAAATAAATATTTATACCTACTCCTACATAATATATTCTTGAACTAGCTCCTGCCCATGACTTCGCACGCGTAGAATTCGTTATGTTGCCATCCTGAAATATTCATACATCGATTTATTTCAGGATTAAACGTACAGTCAGGGACATTCGCGGTCATCCACTTAAGAAAATTTTGGCGTGTTCATCGCAGCTAGCTAATCCTACAGCGCTCAGGTCGTTACGCGTCGAACGCGCAAACGAATATCACCCTAGGGGTGGTCGACCGGGAATGCTCCCGACTGTACCTATGTACTCGACTATAATTCATCACCGGGCCAAATTTTATCCATATCCGTTCAGCCGTTCTGGCGTGATTGACTAACACACATACATCCAAACTTTCGCATTTGTAATCTGTTAGTCGTAAGATTAGCCAAAAGAAAACACGTTTAACAGCACTTGAATACCGCAAGGTTTGAACAAAGTTACCACCAGGCTGGTGGTAAACCAGCATATAATCAAACTACAACAGCTGTGTTCAATACACGTAGGTACGTATAGGTATATGCATATAATCCGCCACACCGGCGCACCTGTATTTTACGATAGCGAAGTGTCGACACAGACCTTTGTTGTAGTTGCTATCGGAATGTATGCCTTGTTTCCGTGTGCCAATTAACATAGTTCGTTGACGCTTCCGTGTAGTAATAACAACGCCATTGTCATTATGCTACTGTACTTTAATGGCCATTTACGACGACTCATCAGGTAACATGTCAAGGAAGTGAGTGGTAAATTTTGTATGCATGCATTTGGTTACTGTGAATCATTATTATACAATCATCATTTACCAACGTCATTAGCCTTGTTTCAAATTGATACCTGGTTAGAATAGTTGTGATTTGATTTAGTGATAGGTCGGTTCATTTTTCTACTATTTGATACAAAATATGATTATTTATTTAATAATATGATTTTATGATTTACTACGAGGTTTTTAACGAGACGATATAAACGCGTTAATTACCTTACGGGGGCTATGTTCAACTGCTATAGCACAATTACGTACGTTTGTTACCGATGTTAGCAGATGGGATTTATATAGGTAATATAAAAATTACAAGGTTAATAAAAATACCCTACTTTGGAGCATTCACATTTTAGCAAGCCTGGGTTAGATTTCTCTTCTCTCTCTCTATTCTCTTTGGGGACAATGTCACACCAATTGACCTAGTCCCACACTAAGCTCTAGGCTTGTACTATGGGTACTAGACAACGATATAAATACATATATAGAGAAATACACATACATACATATATACCTTCACGCCTTCATTCCCAGAGTGGGGTAGGCAGAGCTACAGAATTACCA
Organism: Acleris emargana; assembly: GCA_927399475.2. NCBI lineage: Eukaryota > Metazoa > Arthropoda > Insecta > Lepidoptera > Tortricidae > Acleris > Acleris emargana. The sequence continues at coordinate 14,846,802 of OV656852.1, forward strand.
ACAACTCTAAAAACTTGTTGATAACTCTGTAACCACAATTTGCACAATTGGGCTACGATGTTTAACAGTGTATATTAGTGACAGGTAGCAAGCCCATCGCCTAACAGTACTACAAGCCTTTATTCCCTTAGTCGCCTCTAACGACTTCCACGGGAAGACATGGAGTGGCACAATTCTAAGCCGGCAACCACACGGATTACGGATATAGAGAAATATATACTTAAATACATAGGAAACATCTATGACTCAGGAACAAATATTCGCGCTCATCACACAAATATCTGCCCTTACCGGGATTTGAACCCAGGACCGCTTGCTTCGCAGGCAGGGTCACTACCAACTAGCCAGTGCGTCGTCAAATTACTATAATACTAGTAAATTACTATAATTAAAAGCTCATTTCGCCGCACCCTCAAAGAACTTATGTAATACCTGCGACGTTTCACGTAACAATGCTAATCTAAGTTCGCATCAGCCTATCTGAGTCAGACTCACAAAAGCCTGAAGCTACTCAGACACCGGCTAATTGTCTTGAGTGCGCCACGCCCGCGTCTGAGTCACCGCGCCGTCTGACAGTCGTCTGCGCTGACGTTGCGACAATCGTGATCTATTGCATGATACAGTGATAGTGATAGATAGATATATCACTAACACTAGACAGGATTGTTAGCAGATTGCGAGTTAGGACTAGGTTTCGCAGTTTTAATGTAGACTTTAATTGATTTGTTGTTACTGCAATGCACTTTATTGATGAGATAGATGAAACCGACTGATTGCATCTACAACAATTTTTAGAATGATGCATTTTTTTATGTATTTAAACAGTTATCTTGCTTATGCCGCTTGATTTTCCTATTTATTTATTGTAATAGGTGCTAGGCTCGGAACATTGGGCGAAGGACAGGCCGCGGTGATTTTAAAATAAGTCCAAACATTTGGCGGTTGGACGATATTTATAAAGTGTTTTGTAATTGGATAAGATAATGAAATAGTTAAACACAGTGAGTATTACCAATACAAGAGGAGTAATACTTAAGCATTCGAACACGGTTGTTGTTCGTAGTATTCACTTAGAGCTACTAGAGGGCCCGTTTTAAGTTGGCGAAACGCTCGCCCAAGCAAAAACATACCAATTTGATACTGAAATCCGATTCGTAGTAAAAACAAAAGTATAATACAGTGTTTTTACGCTCAACTCTATTTGTCTATAAATGAAGAAGGTATAATACCTACAGTACATAATTTTCCAATTAACATAGTAATTTGTCAAGTGTTAATTAAATAACGAGCCATTAATTAAAAACAGTCGGTAATCAGTTAATCCATATTAATTATGCCTTGCCACGACATTGTCAGTAATGTAATTATGGGAACATTGTCAAGATAAATATTTATGCCCAAGCATACGAGTAAATTCTCATAGTATGGGAGCGGATGTCATAAATGTAGCTTTGATTTTGTATCCTATATCCTAGTAGGATCTTGTGCAGGGTCAGTCCGAATCGCTACCACCGTCTTGTCCTTTCACCTACCACCAAACAGCTGTGGTCGCCTTCCGGTATGGAGATAAGACAGCCGGTGAAATTAGTATATACGCATTCCATCTCGGTCCTTAGGGTTGACAAAGCGTTATCAATTTTAAGATTTCTGTGTTGAGATTGAGATCGTACGAGGGGTGATCCAAAAGTTTTGATAATCGGTATTAAAAATGGGAGATATGTAAATCGTTATATTTTAATTGAAATAAGCACACTTTCCATATTTCCAAACACTTATTAACGTCATTCAATTGTTTTATTTTACCACTATAAAAATAATTTTACTTTAGGAGGTCAAAATGGTCAAATTTTGTACGTTCACTAACTCATCATCAGCTCGTGATTTTTATGTAGTTGTTTTTTAACATTAGTGAATGAGAAGTAGTAGTCGAAAATTAGGGCTTAATAACGGGGAGAGCGGTTCTCAGTTCTGATCTTTGGTCGATGAGCAGCACCCTTGTGAATTAGAAGGCTCTGAAGCACATTTCCTGCCACAAATATCTTTTTTTTTTCTTGAGCTTGTTTTTAATATTTTCCCATAACTATGATAGAATAATGTTATATAACTCTCCTAGATTATTTAAACACAATTGCTAAAAACTAATGTCAAAGTATTTATTTGTAGGCCTCAATAATCCTGGGCGAGGCCGAAAAAACCACCCTAAGTTTTGGTGACAGAGCTGGAGATAAAAAATTCACTGCAATGATAACTTAGTTATCGTTTAAATCATAATGATAAATCAAGGTTTCATTTTCAAAAACAATATTTTTTATTAGTGTACCAGAAGTTTCTCCACACCGCTCCAAATTATTACAAAACTAAGTCTTATTTTACCGTCTTGTAAAATTATTCATACAGATGTTTTTTGTTTAGCTATCACAGAAAAACAAATGAACAATATAGTTTTTTTTTCTCTAATTTAAGTTTGATTAGTGCCATGGTATATTCCACATTAAAAAAATATCATTATGTGCATGGTTCATACTGATTCTCAAAACTTATGGATCACCCCTCGTAGTCTTTTGAATGTAAATGTCTATGGGTCGCACATCCCCACATCTCACTTACCAGCGAGCGCCCTGTGTTCACGTTTGCCTTTTTTTTTAAATGTGTCATAAAGACGGACAGATCTTTTTAGGGGTGTAGAGTGCAGAAACATGAACAGATTTATTTGTTAATTTTTTATGGCATAGGAAGGCAAACGAGCACACAGGCCACCTGATGGTAAGTGGAAACTGTGACCCATAGACATTCGCATTTACAAGACTGCAAATACGTTGCCAACCCTGAGGACTAAGATGGAATGCCTCTATGCTAGTCATTTCACCGGCTGTCTTATCCCCAAACCGGAACACAACAATGCGAACACTGCTGCTTGGCGGTAGGTTAATGGATATGATGGTGGTACCAACCCGGACCCTGCACAAGGATCTTATTGCAGTCTTGGGTATCCTACAAAAACATTACCGCTCTGTATGAGTCGCATCTTAAATAAGAGTTGTTCTCGATGCACTCAGCAGAATCGCTGGAAAAGTCAACGGTAATCGTGTGTGAAGCGATTACGTGTATCGATTTATTGATCATGTAATAATAGACCGGGAGCTACTCTTCTTTGTTGCTGCATTGTTTGTGAAATTCGTATATTCTTATCCAACCTGTGTCTAAGATTTTTACTATTGTTATTAACCTATTATATCATATTTGTTGTTGTTGGATTACTAGCATAACTATTGTTTTCCTATATAAATAAACAATAATACCATTGATGAAAGTGCTCTGTATTAAAAAACCATTGGGCACTTTTGGAAAGGAATAAGTTCATCATCATTTCAGCCCACATTCACCCAAAGCAGGGTAAAGGCCTCTTGATTTTCACGCCACTTTGACTGGTCTCATGCTAACGCCCATCCATCCATATTGTGTAGTTATTTCAAAGTAGATAAATAAGTATTGTTGAAAGTTGGGTTACATTTTGACAGTTGTAACATACAAGATAATACATGTGATGTGTGTGATCTTTCCTCCTTGGTCTTAATATTGCGAACAGACCTTAGTGCCCAACGATATCCTCCAATTTTCGCACATACGCGTTTCATGCGTAGCTATTTAAACTGTAGTTTAACTGTACAAGCCTAGAGCTTAATTCGTAAATAGGTCAATTGGCTGGAGGTTGTCCTTTGATATTTATTAATTGAATACCCAGCTCCTGGCCCATCGCAGGCGCATAGCGATTGTTCTCGATAATTGTCGGTAATCGTATCGTCTGCGGACTGCGCCAGAGTGCATTCACCGCGAGTTCTGTTTCGAAAATATAGAGCCGCTTTTAAACGTGTTACGCTTTTGGTATTCTTCCTTTGTTCAAGAGTCTGAAAACAAAAAGGATTAATGTAACGATGTAAGGTAACTATATACAAAACACTTTGTTGTTCGTTTTCAACTTTATTCCTAAATATATAGTTTCTTCTCAAGCTGGATTACGTTACGATGTTAAGTTCCTATTCCGACCATTTCAATAACCAAGGTATAATAAAACTGTGGGTAATGTTGTGAGTGGGAATATTGTTATGTCAGACTTATTGTAATTCTACGTATCGTATTTTAATTTACGTAGTAGTTAAGTATCTGTAAATACGTATACATGTCATTAATTATTATGAATACTTAATGCCTGATAGAAACGCAAGAAGTGCTACTAAAATAAATAAATCAGATTTTGATGTAAATAAGACATGCTCAAGAGTTGCTTTGAACATTTCATAGATTTTCTAGTCTCCTTAAATATTTTTCAGATTCCCTAAACAGACCTTTTCTTTCACTCTTTTCGTCATTCCTGCCTGACATCATTGAATGTGAAGATTATTATATCAGATTTATTTGTTTAATTATTTTCATTTTACACAAAGATATTCTTTTTAATCACTATACAAATCATCATTACACAATTAATAAATATATCCGATTATTTTCTTGTTATAAATGATTTTTTTATCCTTTTTGCAATTTAAGCTAATCGAATTTCACCGTCAAGTTGCCCCAGTTTCTAAAGAAGTACAGATATTTATGCGACTGGTCCATAGACTAGTGCCGTCGTAAATATGTTTGCCCGCCCGGCTGTAATGTAATGTTCCTGTGGCACGTTGACGGGAGGAGCGAAGAGCGTTGCATAAATAGATTGTAAGAAAGAAGAAAGAAATGCATTTATTCACTAAGATAAAATTATCCAAAAACAAGAGTACGCCCGCGACTTCGTACGCGTAGAATTAGTTTCCCGCTATTCCCCCTATTTTAATCCCTTAGGGGATGTATTTTCAAAAATGCCTTCTTAGGATATCTAAGGAATAGGGTGACGGCACCAATGATGAACACTTTTAGCAGACAGGCACCAGTAATGGACACTTCAGTCTTAAATCAAATTTCATACGGTCCTAAATTGATTGTTGCAAAACAAATGAATAACCCTTATCTTCTGTAAAATAAGAATCAAGTGTCCATTATTGGTGCCTTGTCCATTACTGGTTCCGTCACCCATAGTCCAAATTTTTCCTAGTCCCTCCAAATTTCAAGTCCCTAAGTCCAGTTTTTTTTTTTTAAATACAAAAATGAAAAAAACTATGGAAACAACAGGAATATCACGAAATATGTGACACGCGGCAGTGAAACGGACGCTGCTCAGCAAAATAATGAGGTGTCAGAAACCCACAGCGCTGATTTTCAGCCAGTGGTAGATGTGTTGTGAAGGTTGTTTTATGTGCTGCATATATTTATGATTCAATTAAAAAATATAGAACTATAAAAAATACCATTTAAAATTCCAACTCCTCAATCACACCATCCCAAATATTCGTGGTCATGTTTCATTCTCTCTTGTTAAAGTATTTTCAATCTACGTCACCACGCCCCGCCAGTCAAATTGACATTGCAAGGTTGCCTCAACGAATAAAAATAATAAAATAATGTTCGTATGTGGGGCGGAACGTCGTGAATTTGAAAACACTTTAATTAAAGTGCGTATTTAGTGAAATCTCTAAGCGCATTTGTGTAAACAAATGAATGCTGTGTAGATTTCACCTATTTGTTTTAAGTTTCTGTTATTAATCAGCCACGACGGAAGTTACATGAGTTATATTACGAATTATGCATATTTTAAATTGGTTACCAAATTCCTGCCATAAAAAATCTCGTTAAAGAAACACAAATACCATTGATTAAATAATTGCATCAAGTGTACCCAAAAAGGTCTTACTAAGAAACGCCATTAACCAAAGACAATGCCCATAGAAGCTACCGCTTCCGCTCAGTATTGTGTTCCCAGTGCATTTCCATGGAGGTACAATAAGGCACGTTTCAGTACGTGACCGGCCCTAAGCTTCTCAGGATCAGGCGACCTACTTTATTTTGTAAGTCTTGTCTCTTTCATTCGAATGTGTCAATGGTCACCTAAGACGGAGAAAGACAGCAGTCGAGTTGTACTTGCTTTGAGTCAGAGAATGTAATGCATATAAATTGAAAGCTGCACTGATGGCTTTAGGCTCTTTCATTTGAAGCTATTTTTTTAACTTTGTGCGTTGTTGAACTGGAATTAAATTCAATTTGTTTATTTCAGGTAATGTGACCCATAGGTATTTATAAATACCTTACGAGCTAACATACAAATACTTTGGTAAGTAAAAACTCGAGAACTACGAGTATCAAAGAAACGCAAGTTATATTTATATTAAATATGTCAGTCTTCACTTCGATGTTTGCGTCGTCTGAACAAATATTGAATAACAGAGTAAGTAGTACAAAGGAAAATGTAATAAACATCCAATTTCGATGTTACTTTATTCTTTATTTGATTTAGAAAAGAAAACGCTGATTTGTTTGGGCGCTCTCAGCTATGAAATTACGAATATTTTCATGTAATTGAATAGGTAATTGAGTTTACAGGCGAAGTTTGTATAAAGACAGTCGAATAAGAATAATAAGTTTTGGTTTTATGTTACTTATAGTAGCTCCAAAACGTTTTTGAGTAAAAGTTTGAAAACCATTAACAGACAAAAATTTTAGGTTAGCTTTCAAAGTAGTATTGGATGCTTTTACGTCGCCTGGTGTCATGGTGTGCCGTCGAATTCGATGGGTTGTAGGTACTCGAACGGGTCGGATCGGATGCAAACAACAAATGGCCACACCAACTCACTCAATAAAATTTCTACCAAAAAATTCCGTTGTTATACGAAAATTTGCCATACAATTGACAACAATTCATTTTGTGCTAAGGTAGTAAAATAAAATACCGTTTCTAGATTTTACACTGCTGATTACAGTAAAAATATCTTTGGATTTTTTTATGCAGTAGTTTTTTTATATTTAGGAAAAACAGTAAAAAAAGTTGGATTGTGAATGTTAGGAATACACTTATAGTGCCCTTAGTCCATTTATTACCAAAGGAATTCAAAAAAATATACAACTGTCATGTTCATTGTTTATCTGTCGGACGGATTACTTGATTCTGACGACACGCTTTCAATTCTACGCAAAATAGTTTATTTATTTTAATGGCGTCTACAAATTACGTAATTAATTAAATTACGCAAAATAGCAAATTTGTGAACGAACGGCAGCGAATGATTGACATGACATGACAGTCAGTTTTGTTTACTGTTTAAAGTTACTTTTTTAAATTTTATATCAGGCTAAGATCACGACATCAGTATTCCTAACTTTGTGTATACGGTCTTTTTAATGACTATTTCTTTAGTAAATTATTAACGACGAATTTAAGTTAAATAAAAAAAAAAACAAGAAATTCGGGTAGTCTAATTTTTAACCAGCTATTATAAACGCGAAAAAACAATAATGCTTTTTTTTTGAAATGTTGTCAATTGTAGGGATACTTTTCGTCGCACAAACGGAACTTATTTCGACTTCGTAGTTTGTATGGTTACCCAAATACGGACGAAACCACAAACTTTTGTTGTGTCCTGTTAACTTCAAGCCAAATCCAGCAATGCAGGATCTCAAATCGCCCAGTGATAGATATGTCAAATAGGAATGTGTCTTGTCCTACTGCTATCTTGTTGCGCTATTTTGTTTTCTCTACGCTTATAATTAATTTATTACCAGTGAGCTAAGTCTTAGAGCTCCTTTATACTCTAAGAAATGAAGGCACTCCATTAACGAATAGGACCCTCGTTATAGTCAAGCCTTATCTCATTTAATTTATCTATATTACGTGGCCCCTACAGAGCCGCAGTGTTAACTTGCTGCCTGACCGGACCCAAGTACTAAAACCTTTTAGTAGTGACATTTACTGTAAAGACCGCTTCACACTAGAGGCGCCTTAGTAGCTCTGCTGCACTCGGCTAAGGCTTAGCTGAGCTTAAGCAGCTATGCAGTCGAGATGTTACTTGTATATGGACCTTTACCCCGAATACGGAATTAGGGAGCTCACTATTGCCAGCTCATGTTCTAACTCACCATTGTATTGCCTCAACTAATCTTGTACCGACGTTTAAGAAGATCGGACCAACAATAATCCAGTTATCTTCCTATGATCTGATCCACTGAAACATACAACCTCATTGCACTTTGTTTGGACGAGACACTCGAGCGAGACCCTGATCTAAAGTTAGATGCTCGTCTCAAGACGCTTAACAGACATAAATACTTAATAAATAAATATTAGGGGACAATCTCACACAAATTTACCTAGTCCCAAACTATGCTCTAGGCCAGTACTATTTAACGACGAACGACGAATTTATATAGCAAAATACATACCTACTTAAATTCAGCCAAGACTCACGGACAATTACTCGCGCTCATCACACAGATATCTGCCCTTACCAGGATTTGAACCCGGTACCGCTAGCTTCGTAGGCAAGGTTACTTACTAACTAGGCTAACGTGTCTATATAGATAAATATAACAGACAACTTTCTATCACTTAACTTTACAGCGCAATGTGAAAACGCTCTAAGTTCCAAACGCTCCAATAATTCCTGAACAATAATGAAACTACATTTTTGCGGTTGATTAGGTTTTCAGACGATTGGTCCATCTGAAGTGAGGTGACTGGCAAGGTTTTTTCTTCACCGGTTTATTCTAGATTTATTATCGTTTGATGTATTGATGTGCAAATAGTGGTCATCTAACTTTGCTGGTTAACTTTTGGAAGAGACCCGGTCTTTAAAGTGGTATTTATGGCGCATATCGTGTTTTTGCAGCAAATCTTAGTTATTTGTAAACACAAAAAAACAATACGGTTCCCTCTGGCAATGTATGTGTATCAGGCTTCAAAAAGCTTATTTTGTATCTACATCGAAGTACCTCACCATATATCCCCCGAAGTTAAGTAAAAGTTTTCTCAGCCTGATCTAACCAGTAGATCAGCAAGCTCTCCAAAGAGGATTCTACAACTCAAAAGAGATAAGACTTGCGCAGTGAATAGGATCCTAACTGGCCACTGCAAACTGAACAGACATCTGTTTCTAATGGGTATGAAACAAGACGCGACCTACAGGTTCTGTCAGGAAACAGAAGAGACAGCAATGCACATCCTCTGTTCTTGCGGACCACTAATGCGCAACAGAAGAATACACCTAGGGCGATATATCATTGACCCACAAGAGATACAACTACTCACTGCCCAAATTATCTGGACATTCCTGGACGCAACGGGCCTTTGCATTGAGCTCTAAACAAAGGGCTGCCCCAAAAGATCAGCAATGGTCGAAGTTGCCCACAAGGCCCATCGCCAAAACCAGTAAAAGTAGGTACATTGCGTCGTTACAATAGCTCTCGCCTCAAACTCGTCAATGTACTTTTTCTGGAATGCTTTTGCTGGACTAATCTAAATCTGGCATAAACAACGATGTTTCGCTGTTTACCATGCAGATCTAAACCTAGTGCCTCCAGCGATGGTTCTTAATTATGCAACAGGTACTTAGGGAGGCGATAACCGACGCCTTCGCCGGCTCCGATTACGTGATAACGATCTGGGTGTATCCGTTTCACTTATGACCTTAACGATAACTCAGCTGCATAATACCGTTTTATAGATCTTGAGGTATGCAGGCATTCCAGAGTAATATGGTCTCACATAAACAGTTACAAGACATGTTTGCATCGATATAGTAAATGAACATAGTAGTGTCCGACCGAAGTTTCGGTTTCGGTTTCGTTTTCGGCCAGAATCCGGCCGAAACCTTCGGCCGGGCCGAAATTGCTTCGCGGCCTCTCGCGGCTCTTGCATCGGGAGCGCTCGGCTTAATTCGGGCGCGGTCGGCCGGGTAGGTATAGGTAATGCATCGGCGGCCGTCCCAGCCGGGACCACCGACAGTCAGTATTCATATTCATCCCGTTTGTGACGTTTGTTTATGAACCACGTGGCGCGCGAGAAAATATGGTGAGTGTCGTTTATTTATTAAATTATTATTTATTTTTTAGAATCTGTTACTGCATTTTATGCTGTGATTAATGAACGATACGTTTGATATTAGGATTGTGAATTTAGTTTAAACGTGATAAGAATAGGTTGTTTGTTTTGAATAATATAATACCTATGCCGCGAATTAGTGAAGTCTTGATAACTGCAGTAAAATAATTTAAATAATACCTTATTAAATTAACCCTATTACTATCCCTTACATATGTAGGTAGGTATGTTATGTAGAGTTGATTAAAATTTAATTATTTCATATTTTTTGACAAAGTTGATTTATGTTAATGTAGCATGAATGCTGTGATTTCTCTTGCAATGTTTGACTTTGTCACACGAGGTATTATTCTAAAACTTTGTTTAAAGATCACTGATTACAGTGATAATACTATAATTTATGTAAAAGTTGATGTATGTTTATGCTGTGATTTATCTTGCAATTTGTGTTTGTGATTTACTTTATCCAGGTATTATATTAATTAGGTAACTTTGTTTAAAACTTTAAAAAAATGATTTTAATTTGGTTTAAAATTTCATAGTTTACCTCTAATTATATCTATTTTCATTAAAAATAAACGTTTTTTATTTTGTTTAACTAAAACAGTAGCTGTTCTCATATAAGAAATCCTTGCAATAACCTTTTCCTTACGATTTGTACTTACAGTAATTTTGAATAATTTCATAAGTCTTCAAAAATTTCGGTTTCGGTTTCGGCCGAAATCAGAAAAAAACCGAATATTCGGTTTCGGTTTCGGCTAAAAATCGTGTTTCGGTCGGACACTAGAACATAGGCGAACATATCCCACATGAGATTTCCCAGTTATGCTTGGAGTAGAATAAGTAAGGATAATGTAAGAGGAATAACAATTAGTACATACATTTGAGAGACAGAAAAAAAAAACTGCTTTCATAAAATACAGTGAACAGCAATTAAAACCTACAACAGAGCTAACTTGTAAGCCACTTCTTTAACTTTTCCTTCTATTAACCGACGGATCTAGATTGCTTCAAGCACGGTAGAAGTCCATCCACATTTCGCTGTTTAATGCAGAATTATCCTGTGGAGCGTGTCATGACGTCTTGGGGTATTCTAAATGACCAAATCTTACTGCGTAACACAACTCGATCACAAACACCTGGTTCAAATTACAGATTCCCAATTATGACTCATGAATGGGAATTGGAAACACACGTCATTTCTATACAATTGCCTACAAATATCACAATTATTGAATTTTACCGCCATTAAAAAGTACTTGACCAATTCTATGGTTAGTTACCTATTACAGCAAGGGAAAGTGAAAGACGTACAATTTTATGTCTTATTCACATTGTGACAAGAGCGAATTTTTCAATATTTTTAATGGTATTTTCGAAAAATACAAGCTGCCCATAATATAAGCCCGTTATTTGAAGATTTGGTACTGCGTCGCAGAATAAGCAAACATCAGCACGTTCGCATTTGTGAATGAACAACGTAAACCAATCGTAATGTGTAATGTGCCGACGTTCCGCGATCTATATTTAAACACGTCGTAAAGTCCATTCAACGTCGATCTAAACCGGCAATGGCGAGGAAGCAGCCAATCGAACGGAGCTGACTCATCGCACAAACATCCAGGCACCTCTCGTTCATGGAACAAAAAACATAGGAGCCTCCTTTTCGTTCGATTGAGAACGGGGAATTTGAAGCTATGTAGGAAAATTATGCAGCTTTGTACTCATATACTTTGTATGTGTGTGTCTTATGGTTGGTGAGTATTTCTTCTTCTTCTTCTTCTTCTTCTTCTTCATATAGGTAATGAATAATAAATGTCTGCGACCGGACGGCAGATTCTTATTCGTAGAGATAAACAGGTTGCTGAAATTCTGCATCAAGTATAGGACACTACCATCTACTCGTAAGGCCTAGATTTGATTTGAAATTGATTTTTCTCAAACATGCTCGGAAAAAACGGTTTTCCGATTGAAACACAAGGACGGAAAGAGCCTCATTTTACTCCTAGGAGTAAAAAAACCATATGAAAACACTTTCCGTCCATGTCCATATATTTCTTAAAAATGCTGTCAATTTGCATACAAAATCAAAAGGACCAAGACAAAAATGCCAAACAGCCAAGGTAACTGCTCGCTTTTTTAGCACAGTGCGTGTGTTTCTTTTTGAATTTGCATTCCAATGTCTATGGTTAGTATTTAAAAACAATTGACAGTCGGTAACATTCGTTCATTCTGCATAATATAATTGTGAAACCGAATATTAAACTATTTGTTGTGTGAAATACTTACCTACTATAAAAAATGAGCTCAAGCGACGAAAGCGACGAAATAGGTACCATACCGCCTATATTAAAATCTGAAGTTGCCTCGGTTAGGCAAAACCTGCTTCCCGCTAAATCTAAGGAAATTAAATTACTTGCTTTTTAGAAATGTATTTGTATTATTTCCTGACATGTTTGAGAAAAGCATTATGTATGCCTCGGCGGGAACGAGGATTTCCTGACTCGTATTTTAGCAGGCCTCGCTGTTGCTCGGCCTGCTAACCACCTCGTCAGGAAAACCCTTACTTTCCGCACTTAGGCAACAATGTACTAATGTTAGACCGAAGTGCATTTGCGGTGTTGGGAATAACAGTTTTCCAACGGCAAAGTTAAGTTTGTCGCGAGGTCTAATTTTTTTGTAATAACGGCTTCGGAACCCCGGTTTTTTAAGTGAAATGCATAGCCATGTCATAATAACCCCTCTGGTCGTAGTTACTACCTGGTTATTTGGAAGTTCCAAAATTAAAGACGTCTACGTAGAGGAGTCATTATCATTCATCTTAAAAAAGCTTTTTCTCGCCATTAGCAATGATGTTAATCTTACCTGGGAAAACAGATATTACTATACAAACAGTAGGTATACATAAATATACATCCCTGCACAATACACTATTTTCCTGTTCCCCTGAACGTATTTACCCCGTATTTCGCCGAGATAGCGCCTTGCTTCTCGGTAATTGGATCCCGCCGGGGCCTATTCAGAATTCATTATTTGCGGCTTGGCTAGGCTTTGTTGGTACTTGTTCTTTTGAGGATAGTAATAAACTAAATAAATAAGTCTTGGTTTTTCGGAGATTTAACGTGTGTCCTTTGTTTTTCTTATTATTTTTAACTAGCTGCTGCGCGCGACTCCGTCCACGCAGAAAATAAAGCATGTTACTCAGGGATAATGTAGCACTAGCATTCTAATGGTGAAAGAATTATTGAAATCGGTCCAGTCGTTGTTGAGCTTATTCGTTACAAACATACAAAAATACAAATCCTTCCTCTTTATAATATTAGTGTAGATATAACAGATGAGCAGAGAAGGGTACCTTTAATAGTAAAAAAAATATATTTGGAATATTCAATTCTGGGGTAAAACGTACCTGAATATAAAAGTAACGAGACATGTAAATCTGTTAAGTTATTAATGTTATTATATTGACTCCGAAAACTGTAAATTTTATTAACACCTTCACTTGTACCGTCGAGAAGAGCAAACCAAAACCAATAGCAGTGTTCGCATTGTTGTGTTCCGGTTTGTGGATAAGACAGCCGGTGAAATAACTAGCATAGAGGCAATACATCTTAGTCTTGCCAGTGCAGTCTTAGGATTGCGGTCTTGTGAATGCGAATGTCTTTGGGTCACAGTTTCCACTTACCATCGCCTGTGTGCACGTTTGCCTTCTATATGCCATAAAAATGACCTATTTCGTTGGCATCAAGGGATCGCAAGAAAACAAAGTCGATTGTAGGTACATGAGTACCCGTCGAGTCATACTGTGATCGATATTCCCGGTCTTCCCTAATCCCTTAATTACTTCTCCCTTGTCCTGGGATATTGGATGAATTCATTAATTAATCCCTGATATTCTGGTTGACGGGAGATTGGAGGGCTTTCGTCGTGATTGAGTGTTGATTTGTTTTTTATTTGAAGTAAGCTTATATTATCATTTTTTTTTATTATGTAGTATTATCTTCTCTAGACATACATTTTTTACTTTACCACTCCGCCATGTATATTCTCTAAAGGATTCACTTTTCAACTCGACGGACGAATTATTAACCTGACAGTTTAAGTTGTTACATCAGAGCGTACAAATAAAATTTGACGGCGTGTATTCTCAAACCTTCAGCTTCGTTCGTATGAGGTCGCTCGATCAACCAAAAACAGTTTTTTTTAGAATAATATCTCTTAAATCAGTCTTATTGGTTATGTAGGATTAGCCAATGATATAAGTGGATTGTTTGGGTACCTAAAAACCCCTCAGTGTTCTGCCTCTACGCATCACAGCAGCTTTGTGACAATGTTGCCCTTGCGTTGCGTTTTGCAGCACGTAAAGGATCTTGACATTGTTTCCGTCGATATAACATAGTGTGCGGTCGTGTGGTCCGGTTACCAATTCATACACGTCATGCTCTATAAACAAGTACATACATACATACATACCTTCACGCCTTCATTCCCAGAGTGGGGTAGGCAGAGCTACAGAATTACCAACAACTCTAAAAACTTGTTGATAACTCTGTAACGACAATTTGCACAATTAGTAAGTTAAGTATAAACAAGTAAGTTGGTAATAAACCAATACGGTCATTTACGTGTTTCAACAATGGCGTTACTCTTCACGCACAAACAGTAACGAATAAGAGGTTCTCAATAAAATTTGGATGGTAACAAAACGACGACGTCGTGACGTGTCAGATTTTGTTCTCGTCATAAACGATACAATTTCCCAGTCTGTTTACACTCTGATGCAGATTGTACCGAAACCACCAAATTGTGGCTTATTCTATTTTTCTCGCGTCAATATTTGCCAGGCATTCCCACCGAATCAGGGACCAAATTCCCACTTAATTTGGTCCCTGTAGATCATTTTGCTCCGAAAAAATACAACGTACCTAGTAAGCATAATAAAAGTAAAGTTGAAGTAAGATCAGTTATTTTACTTTGTTTTACCAATCTGTCTTTAGAAACCATTTAAGTAGCATTCTTACAATTCGGCCTTTCCTATAAAATGAATACGAGATATTTATAACGCTTTAGGCGCGTATATACTTAGTCAAAATCAGTTCAATGTTTTAGATTAAGAATAATGTTTAAATTAAGGATTTATTTTTCTTTGCATGTTCATTATTTCCAATAAGACATTAACTAATGTTGAATGATGCCCAAAGTCGCCGAAAGTCGCCCAGAAGCCTTTATTGCTTCTGACACTAAATTTTTAGCATGTATTAATGACCCACTGCTGGGCAAACACCTCCCTTTTGTGCCATGAACCATTTAAAATATATAATCTGATAAAGAGAAAAGTATTTCCACAGCGCGCTCAACTTTAGCATAATATTCTGCCATTTGCAAGTTTCAATTTAAACGGCAAATCTCAGGACTGTGTCGTCGCACAAATCGCGTAAATCGAGGCGCCATTCTGGTTTGCAGTAATTCAGCGTTTTGCTGAAACCAGCGCTTTCTGCCACACAATTTTCCTTTTCGTAAATACATTTTTGCAGAGTGGAGATGGATGCGTATGCAAATGAATGTTAAATAAATTCAGAGGGGGAATAAAAGTCGAAAATAACGAAAGTGAATATAATTTGTGCTCGTTTAAGGTTTTGTTAGTTTCATTTGAAGTATTTAATGATGTAGTTAAAGAGGGAGACGACACTAACACAGGCTAAAAAATATATGATGTAGTATAGAATAATAAAATAATAATAGATAGAGGTTTATTTGACAAATATAGTTTTTTCAATATTTTACTTCTTCTTTGTCGTATTTTTATGTCTGAGGGACGCTTCTGTATCCGTGGTCAGATTGCATTGTTAGATCAATCTGACCACGTCCACTCTTTTGTATCCTTGGTCAGATCGATTGATTTATTATGAGGTAGGTTTAGGTTATGTTAGTTCTTCCGTTGGCCCGGAGGGCCAAACCACCCAGAAATAGGATCTGACCTAGGATACAAAAGAGTGGACGTGGTCAGATTGATCTAACAAAGCAATCTGACCACGGATACAGAAGGTGAGGGACGTGATTATGGTGAGCGCGCTTCACTACCGTTCTTCAGGCGGCTCGATCTTAGGTTCGGTGAATGCTAGCCTGAAGCATCGTTCCTGTTGTAGCTGTTATTGTCTTAGTCCATTTTATTGGTTTACCTCCTCTATTTCTCTTTCCTGCCACAAGGCCGGTGATGATGGAAAGTATGAACAGGTGAAAGGTAGAAGTGTACAGTACTGTACATTAAACATTGTTAATTGCTTAATCCTTCGTACGGCTAATGATTACTTTTGTATGTAAAGTTATATTCAAATTGGATCACATTTGATTCATGAAGTGTCAGACCGGGGGGGACAAAACTGCATTCATGAATCATAGTATACGATACATGGCATGGGACGGGGAACCGCAGCCCTTAGTCTAAGTTGCTAATGCAAAAAAAAACGTCTCGAGCACGTTTGCGTTTCTCGTATAAAAAAACATGGATGCAAACGGATTTAAGATTTTCCGCGTTATCGACAACTTATCACACGAATTCTCGTGGTCCTACTATATTTATCCTATTGCACAAAATGTGTAGCGAGATTTTATCATCATCATCATGTCAGCCGAAAGACGTCCACTGCTGGTGATAGGCCTCCCTAGATTTTATCACCAAATACTAATTGTGGTTATAAAAGTAGGTAGCTTAGGTTCGTTAGGTATCCTCAGATGCCCGAAGGGCAAACTACTCAGTAACAGGAGCCCCGCCGAAAATCAGTAGTACAAATATAGTAGGACCACGAGAAAACGGCCATGTTATCGATGGTCTCCACCCAAGATTAGTTTTGTTTTTATAGTCTTTTAAAACCAGACTAGCCAGTGCGTTTACAGAAATAAAATCCTTCTCGATAATATTTCGTGAAGGACAATGACTGCCGTTACAGTCCGAATTAGGAAAAATATGTCACCTAATATGTTATATACAAATTGAGATAACGTTTTCTCCTTTTAAACCAAGTTGGATTTATTCGATTTTTGAATATCTTGTAGGTAGATTATAATGACAAGTTCTGATTACTAAAACATCAAAAATCACGAAAATCGGACTTCATTTAGAGCGTGAGAAACGTTATGGTTATGGCCCGAAGTTAAATAATTATGGAAAAAAAAATACAGCTACGCGATTTAAGCGTCGGTTCACAATCCTCTTAAGTAGGTACTATTTAGTTGAGAAAAAAAACAAAGTTTAAAACATAATCAATTTTAATAACCAAATTAAACCACGATTTTCAATCTCTATTACCTGGCCAGGCACAAGAGAAGGAGAGTACCATTTTGGTACTCCCTTGGAACAGTCTTCCCCAAACAAGTCATTTGTGTGTAAAGGGACGGGCGGGGGCTTCGTCTTCGGGACGGTACTCTTTTTCCTCGCCACAAGCAAGTTTGCCTCACTGAGGCACAGTAATTTGCGGTCAGCGAATGCCGCGTCTCTCGCCGTATTATCTCCCGTGGCAAGATGCCTGAAACTTGGCTGTTGATATCTGAAATGAGAGGAGTTGTTTTTCACATCTTTCCTTTGTCGGTTTTTATTATAAAAGTTAATCGAGATTTTTAATAAGTTTGCTCTTTTCTTTGGACGATCGTAGGGACAAAGGATCCTTTGTTGAAGAGAAAGTACTCAACGGAATTTTGCCGTGACCGTTTACAGAAGAAAGAAGAGAAGAAAACAGCAAAATCTAGTTATTTCTAGTAATAACCTGGGCCACACGTGTCTCACTGCATATCCACCTCCGCGTATCATTGTTGAATTATTGTGAATTCGTATATGAAATTAGAAAACGTCGAATTTACGCAACCCCGGCCACAACTCGCGGATGACAGGCTCCACCCGTCACCCGTCTTTCGTTCGGAATTCGAAATGACATTAGCTGTCACTAAACTTATCTTAAACAAGTCTCGCTCGTAAAAGTTTTGCTAGGAATGTTTGATTTATTTTTAACTTTTAAAACACGGTAGTTTGGCGCAGCCGTAGTGAACTCTATGAGATCTCAAAATGTTCTTTAGATTATTATCTATTATTGACTACGCAATAGCCTAGATTCTAGGCTACCGCGTAGTCCTAAGTGGTAGTGACCCTGCCTACGAAGCTATAATAAGGCAAATATTTGTGTTATGAGCACGAGTATATTTACCTGAGTCTTGGATGTTTTCTATGTATTTAAGTATGTATTTCTCTATATAAGTATTTATATCGTTGTCTAGTACCCATAGTACAAGCCTAGAGCTTAGTGTGGGACTAGGTAAATTTGTGTGAGATCGTCCCTCGTGGTACGTCGTCGTCGTACCCAAATTATATTTGTATTTTGAACTTGCTTTCAGTAGTTTTAAAAGGTAACGTCCACAAGTAAAAGAGAAGCGTTGGCATTGCTAAATAAGTTGGGTACATTTTGGTGTTTTTGAAAATATGATTTAGTTCGCCCTCGGATTAGGAATCGCTATTTGAAAATTGTACTTTCGCTTATAGGGCAGGGTTGCCTTTCTTCTGATACCGTTCCATATTATGTCCAATTCTATAAACAAACGAAAAAGTATATCGAAATTATAAAAATTATTTATGAAATGTTAATAAAGTCGTTGGAATCAAGTCAAACAAGGTCGAATTAATCACTGTTTACGTATTAATGTGCGGAAGTTAATTACGGGCAATGACCCGACCCGAATATTCGAATGCCCGATATTGTATTTTTACATTTTCACGTCTCAGCTGAGCTCATTATAAAATCAGCTAAGATTCAAGAATCGTTATTTATGTAACTGGTACAAAATGATTTTATTTTTAAATAGGGAACTATTCCTCTAAGATTGGTGGACGGGTTTTGAAAATTATCAGGTCAGGTTCTGATGATGGGAGCCTCGAGAAATTGAGGGAACTCTTCAAATATTATACGCACACCACACCTATAGCGATTTGGTTGGTATCCTGACTTTTTACCAAATCATCATTTGACAAACACACGTTTACACACATCTGCACATTTTTTATTACGGTTATTATAGACTAAACTGTATTGTTTTTTAGTATAATTATCAAAACTGAATCATATAAGTTTAAAATCGAATCAATCACTTATATCAAAATTACTGTATATATTAGTTATTATAAATGTGGCATGTAAATTATTATTTTTACCAATAAATTATCTTATCTTATCTTATATCATTTTACAAACTTTCATTTCGAATAAAAGTGCTTGTGCTCAAACCATTACGTACATATAACATAGGTTACATGGGCTTGTTAAATAAGGTTAGGTTAGACTTTTGACCGCAAACAAATGTTAAATAATGCGGCGGGCAGTATCTCTTTGCGAGATGAAAGTTTGTAAAATGATATAAGAAAGAAGTCGTGGCTCCGCAATATCCGAGAGTGGACTAGAATAGCGAGCGCATCTGAACTGTTTCGACTCGCTAAGGACAGACAACAATTCCAGACGTTAGTAGCCAACCTTCACTAGTTGGAGAGGCACTTGAAGAAGAAGAAGAAAATGATATAGTTTGTCAAGTGATGATTTGGTAAAACATTCGTGAAACGATTTGGTTATTTGGAGTTGGTTTATAGTTTTTTAAACACTTATATATATACCTAACTTATAATGCCTCAACATCTAAATAGTATAAAACAAAGTCGCTTCCCGCCGTCTGTCCCTCTGTATGTACTAGGGAATGCAATTTAACCGGTTATTAACCGATTATGTATGGAAATAACCGGTTAAAACCGGTTATAACCGGTTATTTGCATTCCCTAGTATGTACCTACGCTTAGATCTCTCAAACTACGCAACGGATTTTAATGAAGTTGCCATCAATAGATAGAGTGATTCAAGACGAAGGTTTTTGTGTATAATAACTTCTATAGTTTATATACGCGTGTTACAGAAAACTTACATATGTCAATATCTTATGTCATGTTTAAACTGACATACATCAATTTTCACAAAGATTAAAGTGACAAGGTGCTACAGTGTCTACATATTTAGGACTCCACTGTACATTTGAATTCTCCAAGCTCTCTTCCACGTTAAAGTTCCATTTAACTTCGTTCGAGCGTGAACTTGATTAATGGACGCCATAATACGAACACTTCCATTAAATTACACTCAAGTTCGAAATTTTCACATCATTAAATGTTTTAATTCCCCCACACACCACTCAAATTTAGAGTATTATATATACGGTTTAGAATTTCCGATAAAGCGGTTCGATTTTATCTTAGCTCAAGAGAAAGATTCAAAGTGAAATAGTATGTCAGTAAGATTATTACATTTGACGACATTTGCGTTGACCTAGTTAGTCTAGTTGGTAGTTCTTGTATGTACGTTATGTATGTATGTATGTAAATACTTTATTGTACAAACGGGAAAATAACAAACAACAAAATAAACAGAAACACAAAACGTATGTACAAAAGCGAACCCAAAGGCATCCCTTTAAGGAATCTCTTCCAGTTAACCTTACAGAGGCATAGGCTGTAAGGCTTGTTTCATACGTACCACAACCACACCACATCGCAGCGAGAAAAATTGGCTGCGATAAAAAAATATGGTTACCACTGACGGTAAAATGTGGTCCGTGTGAATAGAATTACCTATTTATTTTCATAAATTGTCGTCCGACCACATCGCTTGTGACTGCGATGTGGTGTGGTTGTAGTACGTGTGAAACAAGCCTTACTCTGCCTATGAAGCGAGCGGTCCCTGCAGCTGTGCTTTACAAAATCTTCCTAGAACTTGGCCATAGTCATATGCTGTGGCTTGGTCTTTTTTCAAGCTTTTATTTAACTTGCAATGTATGTAAGGGTCAAATCTTGCAAGCTAAATTTTACCCACTTCCCGGTTTCCGATGAAGCTGAAAATTTGAAATACAATAATATAGTATCACACTTAGGCTGGCCAATTGGCCATAGGATCTCCTAAATTACACATGAAAAACCCGTCGTGTTAGGGCTCGTTAAAATCGTCTTGACGAGTAGATGACGACTGTGCAAAAAAGTACACTTGGCAACAAAAGCTTGTCCCAAAAATGAAATTTTTAACGGGACTATTACAATATATAGTTTTGTTGACATGACTGTAATTAGGCTGATTATACTAACTATGTATGGAATTATGATATTGGTAATTCTAGACGTTCTAATAGTTATTTATTTCTCCTTCCAAGATCCCTAATGGCGCGATGGCGTTCCAAAATGGACCCAATATAACCTCTTGGGCATGAAATGTATTTCCAATATTTCCATTTAGATGTAGGTACACACGTGAACTCTCCACGTCGCAACATGCTAGCCCAAGGTTCTAAGTGTTCTACTGTCATTGCTCCGCTACTCAATAATTCATGGAAGTTTCCTTGAATGCAGTTACTGTGGACTTTCCTATCAGCGGGTTTCCGAGAACGGATGACCTGATCAATTGTCTAGGGGGCATGGTGCAATTTATGGGGTTGTTTGTCTTTTTACCATTTTAAAGTAGTATTTGAAAGCATAGTACAACGACTAAATAATAGTTTACTTTATTTATTTCATTAAAAAAAAATGCAATTTAAGTTTGCATTTTATGTCAAAATTACAAGTTTAATAATTAAAATCAATTCTCCAATAGAGATCGTCATAATAATTAAATAATATATAATAAAATAATAACAATACAATACAATACAAATACTCTTTATTGAACACCAAAAAAAAACAAAACACGGAACAGTATAAGACGAATATCTTGTTTAATTGGGCTGAAAATAATTCTAATTTAACCAGTCTATATCAAGTCGACGCATTTAGCCCGGTTGGTACTGTTGGCAGTGACCCTGCTGCTGGTTCAATTTCCGGTACCCCATCACTCAAATATTTGCCCATATATTATATTCGTGTGATGAGCGCGAGTATTTGTTCCTGAGTCTTGGATGTTTTTTATGTATTTAAGTATGTTTATCATCGTCTAGTACCCATATTGAAAGCCTAGGTTTTTAGATTGTCCCCTGATATCAATATTAAGATTTCCTGTTTAGACAATGTTATGTAAAATTTCAAAAATATCGACTCATGAACTGTCACTTCTTCAATAAAAAAAAACACTTTATTTAGTCTGTGATATATAAAATCTTAATCGCACGATAATTTTATTCTCCACTATAAATACCTACGCCGTCGTCATAAAACTGCCACCAGGACGACACGACTAAAGTAGCCTAACGACAGTAACACGCCGAGCATCGAAGCCGTGACCTATCGCAACCGGTCAAGGGTTGAGCTGTGGCTGTGAGTCATAGGGACGGTAACTTTATTTTTAAACACAGTCAATACCTATACATCGATCTCTTTGTTATCGGCTGTGCCTTTATACGTTTAGCTCATCTTGCTCCGATATCGTAAACTCAATGTTGACATTGTGACAGCTGTAATATGAACCAGAGATCAGGATATGGGTGTCATTACTCTTAATAATGTGGACATGACCCCAAATATACTAATTAAACAAATTAAATTACATTGCAAGGCAGTAATAAATAAATAATACAAAGACTTGTAATTGTGTACATTTATTAAAGCAAACAGTATTTTTTATATTTTTTCCGTAGTTAGTTCCTTCTCATGGTTAAAATAAACTTATGAGGTGATAAGCTTCTTTCGCAATCGACGGATGTTAATGGAACATACTTAAGTAGATTAATATTAATGGCTACTCCTCACGTCTTTGTATTATTTATTTATTACTGTCCTGCAAAGGATCAAGATAAGGGGTTCAGGTAACAAATCGATTAATGTAATTGAATTTGTTTAATTACAATCTTTGGAGTCATGTCCACATTATCGCAAGTAATGGCGCCCATTTGTCCGATCTTTCAATATGATTAAGAAATTAAAGCATCGAATAAAGACCCTGTTTGTTATTGTTAGAAAACAAAGAGCAAAACCAAATGAATTCAATTGGTGTTTTTTCATTACATTTCAACGCGTACATTTTAATTAAAGCCAAGCTTCCTTTAACCATAAAATGCCTTTGAAATTGTGAAAAGAATGGTTATTATTCAGTATTCAGGGCGGGTTGTTCATTATTCCTGACAGAGGAAAAAGTTTACGGTTTTTTGCGACGGAAGTTGTTTTATTAAAAAGTTTGTCGGCTTTCGGAATTTGGGTCGGTGTTTAACGACCACAGATCACAGAAACAAGGGAGATATGTTATGGGGGCGTGGTTCGTGTCGCCTCGATATGGTCAAATTGACCATATCGGCACGAGGCGTGTCAAGCGTTGACACAGTCACTCACTGAACGCTGTCAGTATAGAAGTTCCGTTTAAATGATAAAATGACTGGATGTAGCGTGAAAGTGTGCAAAAATCGAAATACAAACGTTAATATAAAATCAAAGGGCATAACTTACCACCGGTAAATTTTGTTTTTAAGCATTATTTATATTTTTAAATGATTTTTTTATATTTGAATGGATTTCAGAGCGTAAGGTTGTGAAAGTTGTGTTGACGTGATTTCTATCGACTATCGATAAATGACTTATTCTACAGCTATCAATAGAATTCAATGTGTTAATAGTTCTAGTTATTTATCACTACCACGACACGCTTAAAACAGAAGAAAAATAATTTTAACAAATTTTCACGTTAAGGTCAGGTGGGGTAAGGGGAACATACTTTATTCTTCTTATCTTATTTTGAGTTCTATACTACAAAGTATAAGGTTCTACGTTTTTTCGCTAAAGACAAAACATACTTATTTGCGTTAGCTTTCCAGGACAAAATACTTTGTATGCTAGTTCTAATGCACATCGCCAGAAAATGAATATTCGTAAGACTAGTTCTATCGTTTCCCTTTCCCTATTTTTGGGGTAAGGGAAACAGTCTCAATAAATCTACAAGTAATAATACTAGTTTGGATTATTCATACGCAAAACATTTTTAAAAACACCTTTATTTAAATGTGTACTTCATACTTTACGAAATACGGTTACAAATATAAAATATTTACCACAATCGGTATTTGGGGTAAGGGAAACGTACGAGTTTCGAACTGGGGTAGTCAACTAAAAACAAAGGAAGTAAAAAGTAGGTGCAATTTTTTATTGTAATGTTTATTAAGTAATGGTTAAAATCAAGTAGCGTATTTAAATTACTTTTCTTTGGCATACAATTGTTATCACATAGTTCCTAGGCATTTTTTTGTAAAAAATAATGTAGTCTTGATTAAAAACAAGTTGTTCATATCGCCAACCGTCATTTGACATCATACAAAATAGCATAATATAAGTAAGTAATAACATATAATAATAGTTAATAAATAACCAATAATTATAACCAATAGAATCGTTTAATACTTTACATTTTTTTCCCCATAACTTAACTTTATCCCAATTTTTTTTTACAATCCAATAACCTATTTTGCCATTTAGGGTATAATCGGTATGGAGGGGTCAGCTGTTACGGTACCCAAGCAATGTGTAAAATATCATAACAATTATAGTTAGTTACCGATTCAAGAGACTATTTCTACTTTTTATAAAATATGCATGCCTGTCTCAAAATGTTTGTTACTTCTGACGTCGGGAAAGAGAAACATATGTCCCCCTTAACCCGGTCATGATAGTTTCCCTTACCCCACTTATGCATTTGTAGGTTATGTTAAGAATCACATTAAAATTTAATATTTATAGCATATTCAGCAAAAAATGATATGCATACAAACAAAATATATCTATAAATCAATACTTACTGACATTTCCAGACTTGTTACCAGACTTTTTATAACATAAATCAGTATCTAAATAAGGTACGTCGAACTCGTGTTTTCGTTGTTTGTCAACTAAAGTATTGTTTTTGTCACACTCGCAGTTTCAGTTGTCATAACGCTATCTGTGTTTTTTTTTGTAAATAAATCTCAGTTACTGCTTTATCGATCGTGTAATCACAACTCTGCGGTCTATAGTTTTTGATATATCAACTAGTGTTTCCCTTTCCCAGTAGTTCCCCTTACCCCACCTGACCTTATACAAAATTTAATTTTCTTTACAATATTAACGAACGACGAAGGACTCTAGCAATTCAAATATAAGTAGGCAAATCATACAATTAAGATAAAAATAAATTAACCAACCACAAAGGCAAAGGGCTCTGGCTCAGTATTGAGCTGTGCTTGCACACAGCGCTGATTGACAGCTCGCGCCGACTCACTCTTAAAAGGATTCAAGCCTAAAGGTTGGATGGTAGAGATTGCCCCAAGTATTAAGTCTATCTTTCTGTTTTAAGTAATTTGTACCATTTATGAAATAAAGTTTACATAATCAAGTCGGTAAACTACTGGTTTGTCCCAAACTGAGATCTTGTGACGTGACACTCAACCGAACCCATTTTATTAGTATATTTGTATTAACATCATAAAGTCCAAGTTTACAATTTAGACTTTTATGTACTAATCAAAACGAAAATCTTAAACAGCTCCAGAAAATTTAACCAAAGAAATTCGGCCATTTTTTTGTTACGTTCTAAATGTTCTAATATAGGTATCGTTCCAAATTTAAAATCTTGTGTATCAATTTTACGCAAACCGTATTCTTGCTAATAAAATATTATTCTATTCTAACAATAATATATTAAGTTTAAATGATGTAATTGTATTAACCTAGTAGTAAAATAATAAAAATTGTACTTATTGCCTGTAAATTGAAAAGTACCTATATTAATGTTGCAAACAAGTTTGAATTGTTTATCGATATATTTTGAAACATTCCTTGTGGCATCCCTAAGTGGACGACAGGAGAGAAACGCACACCTCTTGAAAAAAGTATAACTAGATGTCGCTGTGTGTGGGTAGTCCTTAACATGCTGAACATAGGGACTACTATCTTGGCGCCATCTAGCTCTGAGGAACTAATTAATTACTCGTCGCATAGATGGCAGCTAAGTGACGAGTAAGCGCTACCTTACGTTCAGTGACTGAACTACGATGGAAAAAAAACGATCTTTCAGCATTTTTCAACCTTGAGAACTTAGTATAAAGCTTAATTTTCTGCTACTATCAAAACTATGTTACGGCGTTTTTAGTTCGTAAGCTGTAACCAATTATGAGGAGGTTGTTTTTGTAGTAGTTAATAGAGCGTAAGCGTAAGACGCACACATGTTTAAAAGTGGCGACACCGGGTCTTGTACGAATTGGCGTTCATGACATGTCATATCTCCCTTGTTTCTGTGATCTGTGTTAACGACTCTTTTTACCACGCTTGTTTAGAAGCTGTTACAAAATATTTTATTAGAAATTGGTAAGTGCTGTTATGGCCAGCATAACGGCTCAGAATCATTGGTTTTTAACCTGCATGCTTGTAGCAATCCATTGACGGGTTGATGTAACATTTTTGAGCCGAGAGCTATTGCAGCAACGCTATGTATCACGAAAATGATATCGCGCAATGAAACAGCCTTCAAACACTCGACTGGTATAAACAAAGTGAATTCAACATATTATGTTGGTGTGGTGATCCAAGTTTTATTTTCTGTAATATATCGATGGGTTTTGTTTGGCTTATAAGGTCTACGTATAAAGTCTTAGGGCCTGTTCATATCACCTCGGCGCGGCGCGGTGCCGCATGCCGTGCCGTGGCACGACCCGACTTTAGTCGACTAACACAAGACTCTTAACGAAATGTTACGAGATAGGTCACTTTTATAACGGCTCATTAAAACAAAATATCACTTTGGCCTTTAGGTATACATATAGGATCCATCGATATACAGGGTGGAAAAAAGGGACAGGAAGTACTAGCATTTTTTTCTTAAACGAACTTTCCTTCGTTCAAAAAGAAAACAACAACACACAAAAAAAACAGTTTTTTTTATTAGAACACTCAGGATTCCCTGAAGTTTTGTAAAATAATCTCTCATTGACGTATAAACAGTAATCAAACGTATAAAATAAACGAGTTCAACGACCTTCACAATCAATAAAATCATGAGCTCGCGATATTATTAGTCATAATTTAGCTGATTCCTCGCAAATTGACGTAAGTAATTAAGATTCTAACTAGGCGTTTTAAAAGCCAAATAAGTACGTGATGTCCCCTTCAACATAAATACATTAGTTGGTGTCCCTTTGTTCCGGTGGACCCCAGGCGCCGCATCTTTTTGTTTTATACACCATGTTTTTATTGATTTACGATAACTTTAAGGGAACGTTCTTTAGGTCAAATAAAGTTAATTTCCCGAAGACAGACAAAAATGATAACTGTAACGGTTTTAAAGATATTTAATGTTTAAATTTAATCAGTTAATCCCGTTGAACTGGTCTAAAAGGCTCTTAACTGTCTGTGTATGTCACGTCAACATTGACGTACGTGACACTGACTATGAGTTAACTCTAAAGGTCCTTTTAGAATGACCAAAGATACCTACAACATTTAATTACTTTGTTCTAAACAGAAAAAAAATGTTTTTTTTGCAATATTTAAAAATCTAATCTACCACTTAGTTTCTATGGATGTACCTAGTAATATGCCGAAGTTATCGTAAATAAAAAAAAACACGGTGTACATAGCTCGCATGCTGTAAAAACGCATATACTTTTAGGAACTGGGTCTGCTAAATCTCTAACCATCATGATCGTCACTATCTTTTCCAGTCGAAACACTGCTGATAATTTCTTCATAAATAACTTGAACCCGCGCTATTTTATATACATGTTGGTGCGGTGAGTACCTACCACTAATGTAGTGATGTATTGACAAGAGGATTTTTTCGGAAAGGTATTCTGACAAAAATGATGCTTGTAGAGGTTTGTCTCAAAAGCATATTGTTTTTATTTAAATAAATTTACTTGAGAAAAAATAATTGAATATTATGTGTTTGCAACGCCCGCTTTGGACTAGGAAGCGGTACGATTGATGTCATATAAAAAAAAGTATTGTTTTGAAACAGACCTCTAACACCATGTTTTTAGAACACCATTTAAAACAGTCCCTGTTGTATTTTTTTGTATTTCGGTGTATTCTTCCCTATCATTTACTTAATTGTTATACTTATTACTCTACTGACGAAGAAGGATGTTTTTTTTGTGTAAGAGCGGTTGTAAACTACAGGTACTCCAAAATTATGAATTATCGTATAAAATTCTCTCACCGTATTTTTTGACTGAATCGGATGCCTGTGTCTTTGCTCTAGATAACAAAGCTGTTTTTATTACAACCACAGACATTCTCCGGAAATTTTCAGTAGCAGGATCCGCCCGATCCGACTGGCAGGAAATAAGCATTCTAAGTTAGCTTTTACCTTTAGTCTATTTCCTCCTAGATTGCTTTTATCAGGTTACGGCTTGTGAACGGAAAATAGTTCCGCTTCGGACGGAACGTGTAGGTTTCATTCGTTCAGTTCAATCGGTTCAGTTCTGCATATTGCAGTCGGCTTTTGTTTTTGGCAGGATTTGAGCTTTGTGTACGAGGTAATTGCTTGCAAAATAAAATGAGATTCAATGTGGGATTGCAAGGGTGTTCAGTTATTAGTATTGAATGAATACATGTTTTGACAGTTGAGTACCTACCTAAAAATGCTTTTATACATATAGCTTCGTAGTCAATAACTAATAGACATTTATTTGTTTTTGCTAGATACTGTTAACAAATAGTGAAATATTTAATGTTGTGAGCCTAATCTAACTTAAACAGTTTTAAAAACTACAACCATTAGCTAAAGGGTTGTTCCCTCTAGCGGCGTAAAGCGTGTAAGCCCAGAATAATTTACGGACCCAGATGGACCCAGGGCCCAGAATTAACGCCGCAGATGTTCTGGGTCATTTACTTTATGCGCCGCTTTTAACTTTACCCCGGGATTGGGATTCCTTTGCGGAATATAAATTACACTCGAATCACTTTTTTATGTTGCGAGTTTGCGACATTCTTTTCAAAGAGTTAAAGCATTGAAGAATTTCAAAAAAACCCTTTTATGTTTGTTTTAAGATAAATGGTATGATGTCAGTTTTGGCGTAGCTGAATTATTCACAACGAGCATTTTGAAATGGTTTAAGTACTTACTTTTCGTTACTCGGCAACGATTCGCCGTTGTTTTTAAAGGGTTATTTACGTCAAAAGTTCTAAACAAAGGCTGGTTCTTTATAAAACACAGAGTAGGCCACGGGTGACGTACTGCTTACTTATTTGGGCTGGGGTTTTAAAATATCAATCGCTTCCCTTTGACTCTCTCTACAGTGACGACGTATATGAATCGTATACGATCCCAGTGAAACGGAAAGTCTGGAGCTGTGAAGGGAACCACCATTTCATCAGTTTATCTTACAACCGAACGATCTACGTCCGTTTTCATAGGGCGTTTGACTAGCATACTTTCTAACTTTGAAATGAAATTCGCGGTGTTTCATCAGCGCCATGCGACTTGTCCTTTTTTTAACGTGGCGTAGAAATAAATTTAAAAGAAGAGATGGGATTATTTCTCCTGGTATTGCTGATGGATATGGGCGACGGTGGCCTGCCCGATCGCCTTTTTAGCTGTAGACAAAATAGCAAATATAATTTTAATATCACCCAGTATATGTCTTATTTCACTTATGAGTCATTAGTGAAATAAGACAATTTAACTGACTGCCTTAGGTACTCGTAGATACAGTCCTATCAGACACGACAAAATACTACTAAACTACTTAACAATAACAAAAGCAGACGTACAATATTATGTTCTAGTTGTTTTGATGTGTTAAAGCTCCTTAGAAGATTTTAGTATTATTTTGTTTGTGGTAAATTTATTTTATGGTCGCTAACAAAATATATATCACATTTCCAGACACGCCGTTGCCATTTTCTAAAGAATGTATGACAAACATTAGCGCGTCGTCTGAATAATGCTTGTGCCCGCACGTTCGTAATTTTCCGGACCCGAGAACACGACATTACTGTATGTCCCTAATGCACAGAATACCCGGCAAATTCCTTTATGATTAAACTCATGTTATCAGCTAAAGTTACGGCTCTTTAGTTTTTAACTCCTGTCGCGTTTTATTACTCCTAACATTTATCGCTCATAAACTAAAAGAATAAGGCGTTTTTTTTAAAATAGAAATCTGATTTTGTGTTATCTTCAGGTACGTTAGTGGTTTTTTTTTTATTGTTCGACGTAATTTGAGATCTTTCGATGATATCTCTCATGAAGCATTAAAGCATTTGATTTTCGGCGACTTAATTTTGTACGTCGTAAGTAATATTACCTATTTTACCTGTACTTAGTTTAGTTGTAATCATTTATAAAAATAACCCGGCCACGTGCGAGTCTTACTCGCGCACCGAGGATTTTATACCGTTACATAATACCTATCTAGGTGCTTAATTTACAGTGATCGGAAATAGGTGAGCTAAAATACCTATTCTTCGCGAGAGGACATAATATAGAGTGGTTACAACCGGATAAAAATTATTATTTTTTTCTGTTCCGGGTATTCGATATTTATTCGGGTAATTATCGTAATGTAAAACATGACATGTTTTGTTTAAAGTACAGCATGTTTAATGTTAGTTTTTGGTATTTTTAGTAAAAAGGGCTAGAGAAAAGAAGGAATGTACAAGATTTCTAAAAAGTAGTAGCAGGACTAATAATATGGGTTTTCCCACGCATTGTTTGTTTATGACTTGTAAATGGGCGTGTTAGAGCCAAGCGGTGTAAACAATAGTACTCAAAAGATAAGGAAGATAATAAAAGGTCAAGTACATACTCAGGTAAGTAAATGGGCTCATTCGCTCCTGAACCCTGGTCAGTTGTGTAGTGTGTGTGTGGTTTGTTTACCTGAATATGTACGTAACTCTATATGTATTTACCTCCTTATCTTTCTAGTACTAGTAGCTTACACTATTTTGACGCTAATACGCCAATCTGACAAGCACTGACAATGAATAGGAAAACACAGACTACATAATTTACCATCTATTTCACATTTTCGGATTACTTATAATTTTAACTTTATGGCAGGAATGTTACCATTTTTACTACAAACTTTACAAACATTCTATAAGGAAAAGAATGTATGTTCAACATTACGGCTAGTATTCGCAGTGCCCGGATAAATATCAAATACCCGGAATCCAAAAAATATATACTTTTATCCGGTTGTAACCACTCCATATTATGTCCTCTCGCAAATAATAGGTATTTTAGCTCACCTATCTCCGATCACTGTTAATTTAATATGATAGATGAGTATCATAACAACAGACGTTAAGCAACCAGAGAGCGGACTAAAACAGGATGGATGGTTGACTGCCTTAAAACACCGAGTTTGTAAGGTATTTTTATAATTATAGCATTTTATACGGTTAATTGGATGGACGGACGGCTTAAATAGGGCCCTGTTGGCACCGTGAGGGTACGGAACCCTACAAACATTAAGAAAAAATGTGTTATAGCGACGAAGAGCTAAAGTGTTCATTAACATTCATTCATTCTTTGCCGTTAAATTATAGAAGAAAATGTATGTATGTAAAAAAAGCACTAAGTAGAAGCATCAATAACATAGCAAGAACTTTATATCGTTGAAATAGCGTGATCAAACTGCATAGAAGCCTGCAATTTACTCGCGGGGAATTTTAACTCCGATAGTATAGTTCCTCGTAACCATGGATACCAAAACTAAGCAGCGATGTGGGAAAACCTACTATATTGATTATTCTAATTAACGAACTTTTCCTGTGTACTAAGATCAGACAGTACTCGTAATTTTTATCGTGAATATCTTGTCTTCTTAGGTAATATTGTAATGGTTATATTAAAAACTAAATTTGATATTGCATATTATACACCGTGTTTTTATTGATTTACGATAACTTCGGCATATTACTAGGTACATCCATAGAAACTAAGTGGTAGATTCTTTTTTTTTATATTGCAAAAAAAAAAAATTTTTTTCTATGGAGCTAAGTTCATTTAGTTACTTTGCTCCATAGAGTTTTTTTTTTTTTTTTTGCAATATAAAAAAAAAGAATCTACCACTTAGTTTCTATGGATGTACCTAGTAATATGCCGAAGTTATCGTAAATCAATAAAAACACGGTGTATATTCCCACAGTCAAACTGTAAAAACAGTTTTGTGGGACATTGTATTAAAACAAAATTTGTCAACATGTCATAATAAATAAATAAAATAAATAAATATAGAGATTAATTAGTCCCCTTAGGCGATGGGCTTGCAACCTGTCACTAATACGCTGGTAAACATGTTAGCCTACTTGTGCAAATTGTGGTCACTGAATTGTCAACAACTTTTTGAAGTTGTAATTTTGTAGCTCTGCCTACCCCACTCTCTGGGATTACAGGCGTGAAGGTATGTATGTATGTATGTAATTAGTCCCCTTTATTATATTTACCTTGAGCTCTAGGACATCCTGTATGCTGTATAGACTATATAAGTAAGTTTATCATAGCCTGGTGCCCATAGTACAAGCCTGGAGCTGAATTGGGGACTAAGTCGATTTGTGTGACGTTGTCCCCTAATTTTTATTTATCAGTCGAAAGACATTCGCTGCTGGTATACATACATACATACCTTCACGCCTGTAATCCCAGACAGTGGGGTAGGTATGTTTCATGTTATTCGCATCCATCGGCTTCCCACGATCTTCCCCAGGGGGGTCCTATCCCTTTCTCTCAACCTAAACTGACCTGCTTTGAATACAAATTTCATAGCAAATAAATACGCCGGGATAATGTAGAAATGCATCAAAATAAGTATTTCTCAAAATTCTTACCTTCTTATGAGTTGGGATACGAGTCTTCTAGCTAGTCAGCTTTAGTAATTACGATATAGGAAAGTTTTCTTATATTTATATAGGATAAAAGTTTCTCATAACGGCGAAAGTTCACCGTATTAGAGATCCCAAGAGACAACTTGCCGAACAACTTGAGCCGAAACTTTTAGGGAAAATCACTCGTGTTAGTAGTAAATACTAAATACATATACACTAGAGGCCGAAGCCAAAGTAAATGCTTTCTGAAAAAAAGTATATTAGTTTCCGTGGAAATATAAAAACATGGGTATACGCTACATAATCTCGATTCTTTTTTTCCGAATTTGATAAACACGAATTTCAGAATCATTATTCGGAATTTTAGTTTCACGAAGCATCACATTCACGATTTTTTTAAATTCTGGATAATCACATTACCGAATTATTAAAATCCCGTAAAAAAAATAGGAATATAAAATTCGAGATATTGATAATTATCATTACGTATTGTAAAAATTCGGAATTATGAAATTCGGAATTAAACAATTCCAGATTTCAGGGTGTTCCCATAAAGACACCTAGATACCTGTACATATTTTAGTCAGGTTATTTTATTAGTGAAGAGTTTAGGTACTCTCGTATTCCAATGTAGAGACTCGATTCTACATAATTTTGTATGATAAAGATAAAGACATTTATTCAGTAAGTAGGCCGCACGGGCACTTTTACACGTCAAGAATCTACCAGCGCTTCACAAGAGGAGACCACTGCTGAGAAGAAACGCCGCAAGAAACTCAGCATGAGCATTGATATGAGCATTGCTTTGCTTGCATCTATATAACAATCATATTGTTGACGTTAACAATATGGCTACGATACGTACAGAAGCAAGATGGTCAAACAAAGTGGGACAGAGGCCCCGTTGCCAGATTCAGATTCAGATTCAGATTCAGATTTTATTACTCAATATAACACAGTATAAATTACATGGCATGTCAAATTATATGCAGTTACATTGAGGTCGTCAGAAATAAAATTAAATGATAATATTAAAAGTCAACACAAATACAGAATAAAGTAAAAAATAATAATTTAAAAGTCAATCTTATTTATAAGTCAAGTTCCATATACTCATTCACAGAATAGACTGGGTTATCCAACAAAAGATTCTTAAGCCGGCGCCTAAACATTTCGTCAGATGGTTCGCGTTTGAGTTCGGCGGGTAGACGCTCGTAGTAGGTGGGACCGATGACGCGCGGGTTCTTACCTGAAAGCGCCATGCGACGAGGAACCGTTCTCAAACGCCCTGTGTGTGTGTGTATGTGTGTTGAAATAAAATGTTTTTACCTATAAATGTTGCTTGATCATCTTTAATATACTTACCTTAGACTGCGGTTATCAAGCCAAGCGCACTTTAGATGCGAAACACATCGGTTTGCACCTTTGGGTTTTACGTTTGTAAGGGTGGCTTGCGTGTACAATCCTGAAGACCTACGTTTTTTTTATTTGAAAAAGGTGGCAGACGAGCAAGCGAGCCACCTGATGGTAAGTGATCATCGCGACCCATAAACACCCGCAACACCAGAAGAATCGCAGGTGCGCTGCCGGCCTTTGAGAAAAGAGTAGGCTCGTTTTTTAAAGGCTCCCAAGTCGTATTGGGTCGGAAATACAGACGCCGAAAGCTGATTCCACATAGATAAGGTGCGTGGCAGGAAGGCCCTTGAAAAACGCGCGGTAGTGGATTTCCAACTATCAAGATGGTGTTGATGAAATGATAGTTTGGTACGAGTTACGTTACGTGTTTTGTAAGGACGAGCGTTTTATGTACCTAAGTACTTGTACTAAAAAATATGTGGTTTTGTTTCAGGTTATGCACACTGCGCGTGACCCGGCTTCGGGTTTGCGGCGCCCTTGGTGAGGCGGGCGGCGGGGCGGCAGGCGGAGCGGGCGCGGGCGCGGTGATCCTCGCCGCCCGCATGCACAGCAGCAAGCGTACGCTCCGCTCGAACGACATCGCCGTACCGCCGCTCGACGTCGAGCTCGATCTCTGTTTCTCCTTGCAGTACCCGCATTTCGTCAAGCGGGATGGAAATAGGTAAGATTGAAGTGTGTTTGTACATAGAGTCTGTCAAATAAGTTGAGGCTCCCGATTATTTAAAAAGCAAATATATAATAAGTACTAACACTCAAAACAAAAAGGTGGTATACGCATATTGGATTTTACACTCCTTTGCCTTTTTCTTTTGAGCCGCAGAATAAGAAAGTGTCAAGCATCATCAGGCTCAAGATCGCCGCAGACACTATTATGACCGAGAAATTTGTTTCCATCGATTCACATACGTAGATTTTACCACTCGATTGACTTTTGAACTCTTTTCTTAAATAAAAACCTTGCAGTGACAAAAATACTATACAATTTGGTCCAGTCAATATTATATATGCGTACAAACACTATGTAGTTTTTTTTTAAAATATATGATAGATGATAACTAACTTCACAATTACTGTGAGAGAAGCTAATTCGACGTGGGCGAAGATTAGACCAACATTCCATTCCGTTATGAAAATGTTGTGCACATTTTTTAACACCCCCTAATTGATGCCAGCGTGTCATTCACAATTAAGCCATTAAACTAGTTTTTCACATCAGAGACCAAATTTGTTTACAAGTCAGAGTTTACTGCTCATTCTAATTTTATGGCTTCTAACCGTTGAAATGCGAGGCGGGCTAGTTTTATATGAATTGATATTTCAAAGCCGAGGCCAATTTTAATGGTGTAATAAAATTATAGAAGCGTGCACAATCTATAACGTTTATCGCTGCCACATTGGCCCTGGCCCATTTAGGACGAAGTGTTTTAACCCGTCTTGCTATCAAAATAATAGTGGCTTTACCGCATGAAGTGGATTAAGGGCACCACAGACTACCCAGTTTACCTTCAATCGTAAGTCTGTCACGTTGCCTGACAGTCCAAAATCTCTGACCAAAATGTAGAAAACGCATAATACAAACAATAATAAAAAAATCGATATAGTTTTTAACAAAACGAATTAGAGGCACAACTATCCTATTCAACTTGCAAGGAAAGGTACCCAACTGTCCGACTCCGGTTTGCTTCATTTTGATATATGTTAGATTTCATTGATGAAATTCTGAACTGACCAATGTTTTCTTAACAACTAGCAACTGTACTATAAATATCAGCCGTAACATAACGCATACATTTATTCTGGAGCATTCCAAGAATTTTAAAAGCGCATTAAATAAGAATGGGGAAACGTCGTAAAATCGAAGACGTAAAAATTTAAAGCCACTAAAATGTTTTTAGACCGGCCCGGAGTAGAAGGATCTGTCGTTCCTAAATGCTTACAAATGCATTAATGTGTTCCTCAGCGTTTTCAACTGTTTCTTTTATTTTATTATTTATTTATTTATTTAATTATTAGGCACGGTACAAAAGTAAATATATAACAATATTCCCGCAAAACTGTTTTTACAGTTTGTCTGCAGGCAGGAGTCTCTATTTAGCTAAGTAAGTAACAAATAAGGTAAGTGAGTACAGGTACATAAGGTTATAAATATGATACACACCTGAGTGACAATTGCTAATGAAAGCAGTTGTCACTCAAGTGTCTGTAGTAAATATTTTTTGAGCTCTTTCTTAAACTTAAAAATATTTGGTTCATGACGGATGTTCGCAGGTAGGCTATTTAGGAGGTAAGGCAGTCTTTTTTTTAACGTTCTGTCTCCAAAATAGTTGGAGACACGGGGAACCTCAAACTTACCCGTGGACACCGATCTAGTAGCATGAGTATGCTCAATGGGTGTAGGGACATGCGCTAGAGTGCCATGGTTGTTAACTGCAAGAAGGTATTTATGTTTTAAGCTTACTGGTAATATTTGACAGATTTTAAATAACTTAGTATAATCTCCTTTACAATTTGCTTTTGTTTTTTTACTAACCATTAATTTTAGGAATCGTAATTGTAAAGCCTCTAGTTTGTCTACGTAAGATTTAAATGTGAGTCCATAGCTGTCCAGCGCATAGCCCAACACAGAGTCTACTATCGCATAATACAGACATTTTAATATATTGCTAGGGACCTTATAACTTAAGTGGTAAAATTTACCAAGAAGGGTTCTTAATTTGTTACTAATGTAGCTTATATGTTGGTACCAGGAGAAAGTGGCATCGACTTTTACACCAAGATATGTTACACAGTCTACTATTTGGATAGGTTTACATTCACAATTTTGAAGGTTTTTATGGAAACAATTAAAGCTATGGGTATACAATAATGGAGGTGTTTCTGATCTGTGCATATATGGAGATTGTATAATTATAAGTTTAGTTTTATCTACATTTAAAATTAATCCATTATCATGAGACCATTTTACAACTGCGTCTACATCTTCTTGAACCAGGCGACACGTTTCGGTAAAGCAGGTACCGGCGCGTAGGGTGCATAGGTCGTCAGCAAACATGTACGAAGAGCAGTTACGCAGTACTCCGCATAGACTGTTTACATGCATAAGGTAGCATACAGGTCCACACACGGAGCCCTGGGGGACTCCGCTACGCACCGGCGTATCGTCGCTCGCGCCGTCACCTATCCTCACACGGAACGAGCGTGATGTAAGGTAGTCGCGGAACCAGCAGTTCAGCGGCTGCCCCACACCACATTCATCCATTCCATTTAATAGGGTACTGGTATCTTGGGTATCAAATGCTTTTTTAAAGTCATAAAATATAGCTACTACGAATTGTTTATTTGCTAAATAAGTGTTTATCTCGTTGGTGAAGTTAGATAATAGAGTGTTTGTGCTTTTATTTTTTTGGAAACCATGTTGGGACTCATTTATTATACTATTTTTTTGTAAAAAAGAATTGACTTGTTGAATTATACACTTTTCTATTATTTTATCGATACTTGAAAGAATTTATATGGGTCTTTAATTTGAAAATACCTTACGGTCTCCTTTTTTATGGATTGGGCGAATCAGTGATTCTTTTAACTTATCAGGATATTTATGTTGGGTTACCGATAAATTAATTAATTTTGCTATGACTGGGCTGACCTTATTAACAACTAGCTTCAAATCGGACATACGTACAAGATCGCTTCCCGGTGCTTTATTCTTATCCAATTTGTTAATAATGCGTTGAACATCTATACCTTGCACGGGTTGCCATCTAATATAGACGTCCGACTCTTTTACATAACTTAACCTATCCAGCCACTTATCATTACATATATGTTTTACTTCTTCCACCTCTTTCATGAAGTTAAATGCGAACTTATCACAAATTTCCTTAACACTACCCTCTTTTTCCATATACCTAAGTACAGAACTATCTATGGACATTTTATCCTTACCTAGAAGATTATTAATTCTATCCCATACTTTTTTAATGTTATTATTGCAGTTTAATATAGTTTGCTTCTCATACTCATTTTTACCTTTAAACACAGCCTTGTTACATTTATTCCTATACTTAGTATAAATAAGTCTTTTAGACATATCTTTAGGATCATTGCACCAAATTGAAAACAACTTATCTCGTTGTGATATCATTTTTTTCAAATTATCACTTATCCATAAATTTTTATTCCTATTACTATTATTTTTGTTACCATAAATATGCTTAATTTTATAACATTTCTCGTATATATTCTGAAACAGTAGGGTAAACTCTTCGTACAGTTTGATTGGGAATTTATGGCGGAGTAATTAATCATTGGGAATTTATGGAGTTTTATTTTTTAAATTGCCTGACACATTGTAATACGATTGGATATTTATGGCAAATATTTTGTGTGATGAACACATGAACACGAGTATTTGTTTCAGAGTATTGGATTTTTTTTATGTATTTAAATATTTATATAGTAGGTATACAATACACGTACCTACCCATATAGTATAAGCCTGAAGCTTAGTTTGGGACTAGGTCCATTTGTGTGAGATCGTCCCTTTATATTTATTTATTTAGTACCTGGGCCATTCTACTTTTCGATGCCTAATAAAACGTCCGTTAATGTGAACGTAAATTCAGAGCCATAATTTTCAACAAAACTGGATAATCTTTAAAAATGCACACATTATTCAGATTCTGGTCGACATACCTGTTTTTTTTTTTATCCCATATTGGGTGGGGCTGTGTAAAAAAAGGCTATATTTACGAGTAATAGTAACGCAGTGGTCGTTATTCGTAAAGGGACGCGGAGACTGGTAACGAAGTGGTAATTTGAGCAGGAAATTCGTGTTTTATATACAAAAAGGACAAAAATAGTGGGTAAATTTACAATATAACGTAAGATATGGTTGAGAATTAATGTGGGACTGCTGTGAAATTATCTCAAGATATCTACGAATTTTTAAAATGGGTTTTAAATTATAATTTGTATTTTAGGCATCGAAAAGTAGAATGACCCACCTACCTTCCACCCAACACCTACAGTAAGAGTTGCAATAGGTATATTAAATAGTGGCACCAAACCAATTCAAAATATAACACACACGCAAAATTCCTACAAAATAAAAAGGATCTTTCTCTTTAAACTGTCAATACGGCGGTAGATACAGATACAAGATCATGATTTGAGAATATCTGCGAATATTCCATCTACTCTGACGTGTCGGTAAAATATATTCAGTCCTGTTTATTTATTTAATTAATTGATTAATTAATTAACTCGTCCGGTTATAAAACACGCAGCGGAGAGTTAGCGCGATCCACAGCTCGACTCTGAGATTCTCCAGATGCTTGTATTGTTCTTTATATTTAAGTTCTTGAAAGTTTCAACGAGAAAACCATTAAAAGTATTAAAGTGTTGCTACAAAAAGGCATAACTCCTTTAACAAATAGTACTTACTATAAAACGGTTCTAAAAGGAGGCTCGTAAAACTGAACGGCCTAATATTTTACGAGAGCGGACGCCCAACCCCGACACATTAATATTACCGGTCACAAAGGCTATGTGATATTTCCACGGCTTTTATTGTGGAAATCTAATGTATTGACTGTCAGTAATATATTTTAGCGGTTATCGGGAAAATCGGGAATCGAAACCGCCGAACAGAGATATCTTACAATTGTCCAGGGACTTGGTATAGAATTTATTGAGTGCTTAAATTTGTCATGGTTTACTTAGTTATAAAAACTACTATACTAAGTACAAAACGTAGAAGAAGTATACTTTAAAATGTTTCCTGCTGGAAAGTGGTAGTTATAATTACTAAAATACTTGACTTGACTAGTTACTGCACTCGTCACTCGCCTTTCCACTCTCCCTGTAGGTATAATCTCCCCAGAAAATACGAGCACACTTTCTTTTTTATGGTCCCCGCGTTATTACGCCTAATATTTATTACATATCGTTTAGTTTTAGTAGAAATACGGCCATAGAAGCTCATCAAATTCAGTAATAAAATTAATTACTCTGGTTTTATGACTCTGCTCATTTGTCCGATTTATGCTTTTGAGAGAGATGTGTCGATGTAAATATTGGGATGACGATAGAGATATAAATATAAGTAGGTATTAAGTTACCGCGATGGTTCAATGTACAAATGTATGTGTGTAGATCCGAGATTGAGTCCCCACTCCCCATCCTTCCTTCCTTCATAATTTTAATGCCAGGTATTTTATAGTATTTGGGTATACTACCTAAACGAGGAGCTATAACAGCCAAACGAGGAAGCGAGCCTCGCGAATTATTTACCAAAAATCAACGCAAAAACGTACGGTTAAGCACAAACCGGGTTAAGTGATGCTCACGCCTGCTTGCCTAGAGTTTTGGGTAATTTCTGCACACAAATATGTTACCTATGCGGAACTATGAAAACTCTTTTTACTTACTTATCTAGCTAATTTCATCGGAGTACTATTTGCTTATTATTCTTGGTTCCCATTGTAGTTTGTTTAGTGAATGTCCAAAGAATAGTGTTCAATTCATGATCCAATTTTGGCAGTTATAATTAATTTTTAATATCTGGATTGTACGGGTATATAAATGTCAATGTAGGTATGTAATTTTTTTTTATCACAAAGGACCGGGTTATATTTACCACACCCGGGCTTTAGAGTCGCTACACGGGTTTTAAAATCCGTTCGGAAAAAAATTGCTTGTACTGTTTGGAATGAAATTTGTGCAGTCGGATTTTGCTGCGAGTTAATTAAATTAATTTATTTTTCAAAATAAAATTTAGGTAAGTACATGATTTATTATCTAATTACATGCTCGCCAAACTGTTATAGTCTTTACTATTTGAACTGAGCTGATCTTCTACACAAAGGCCATTGTTTGTAAACAATACCATTGTCTTTCTTTGTGTCCGTAACACCAAGACGATTACATACAAAAAAGTTAGAACTACATTGAATGTACATTGAATTATCAACCCTACCCTCTTAGTCAGTAGGTTTAAAATGTAAAGTGTCAGGATACAGATATAAGTTTTGTGTAGATGATAGTATTGTGTAAAGAATAAGCACAGTTCAAATAATAAAGACTTATATCTGTATCCTGACACTTTACATTTTAAACCTACTGACTAAGAGAGTAGGGTTGATAATTCAATGTACATTCAATGTAGTTCTAACTTTTTTTATGTAATCGGCTTGGTGTTACGGAGACAAAGAAAGACAATGGTATTGTTTACAAACAATGGCCTTTGTGTAGAAGATCGGCTCAGTA
The DNA here is from genome assembly GCA_927399475.2 of Acleris emargana. Taxonomy (NCBI): domain Eukaryota; kingdom Metazoa; phylum Arthropoda; class Insecta; order Lepidoptera; family Tortricidae; genus Acleris; species Acleris emargana. Next base: position 14,888,228 of record OV656852.1, read on the forward strand.
GAAATAATAAAGACTATACCCAGTTAGTTGGCGAGTAAAGCGCTCAAACTTATAGCGAGTATTGATTTTGAATCCCGTGCTAGCGAAGGATTCTATAAGGTTAGCTTTGATCTCGAGTTGCACATACAACTTTTTTAAATTAATACGTTACATTGATAATAGAATTTTGCTCACTGTCTTTCGCACGCAGCAAAATCAAGTTTTGCCCACCGTCTTTAAACATCAAAACCTGGCTTTTTGAGGTAGGTACTAAGGTGATTTTTTCCCCGACGAGCTGCATGGCCACCACAAAGAGGTTGCCATTTAAAAAAATTGAAGTTCCACCCGTCACCATATCAAAGTCTTTTTTGGCACGCCGTAATACGCTGCTTCTTGTGTTCCTATTCCTACTGTCCCAGTGGCAAGGTTCACGTTCACAAGTGTCATGTGGGTGCGTCAGGTGTGTGGTGCCATCTATAAGTGAATTTTGGATTTCTACTGAAATGCGATCACCGTCTTTAGCCTCTATTCCGATTAGGTATTATGAACTATTAAGTTCTGCAAAATTCCATGTAGCAAAAGAGACAAACCTATATGACTGCTATAACTTTGCCCATCACTGCCTGGAATTTGCCTCCGTAGTCGTAGTTTCGCTGTAATTTTCTGTGCTTTTTTTTCTTGGTAATTTGCCCATTTACTGGTATTCTGCCTCTTTCTCCGATCTCAATTTATTACCTCGGCTGACTCACCGAACAGGGCATGCTCTCAGCCGCTCACACTTATCTCTAATGACACGTTGCGACTCATAAATCACGTCTTAAACGACTATTTAATGAACGCACGGAAGCCGTTCCAGTCCTCTAATCGACCGCGCACGTTGATATCATTCATCTTTACTTGGATTTGTTTTCAATAAAGAAACAACCGTGGGTTAACCGTATAAAGCTCAAAGTCCGCTCTGAAAAATATTTGGACACCTGTTATTTAATCCGTAGGTACGTATTTAATTATTAAATTGGTCTATAAGAAATAGCAACTCGTTTATCTCAGGATTTAACCCTTTTATACTGACATCAAAATAAATCTAATAAAAGGTACCTAAGCTTTAAATATCCGACTGCATTTTATAATATCGTTTTTTTTTATGGCTTAGAGAAGGCAAACGAACACACAGGCCACCTGGTGGTAAGTAAAAACTGTGACCCATAGACAATCGCATTCACAAGACTGCAATCTTCAGACTGCAAATGCACTGCCAACCCTGAGAACTACGATGGAATGCCTCTATGCTAGTCATTTCACCGGCTGTCTTATCCCCAAACCCGAACAAAACCATGCGAACACTGCTGTTTGGCGGTAGGTTAATGGATAAGACGGTGGTCCTGCACCTGCACGCGCAAAAAAAAAACTAAACAACACTAAAAGTAATCCTTTGATTAAAATATGCTAATGTCACTCCCACAACCAAGACGAATCTAACGACTCCTCATAATATGTTAATATCCATCAACCCGAAGGCAACGGAGCTTTTTCACCTCCCAGATACTGGCAGTGTCTAAAGTCAAAAGTCTTTAACCAGTGTGTGTTGCCAGTGATGAGTTATGGAACAGAGACGTGTTCCTTTAAAATGAGCATGGGCCTCATAGAAATGGCAATGGAAAGGGCTATGCTCGGCGTATCTCTGCGAGATCGAATCAGAAATGAGGCAATCCGTAGCAGAACCAAAATGACCGACATAGCCCAGCGAATTGCTGATGATTATGATTATGATGATGATGATGATGATGATGATGATGATGATGATGATGATGATGATGTTAATGATGTTAAGACTGCAGAGTGTGCGTTCTATAATCTTGTAAGCGAGGCTCGCTCATCATTACTGAAAATCTTCTTTTCTATTCCGTTACTCCCTTTGTTCCCCAAAAACAGAACATTCAATTTCAAGCTCAATAAGTAACAGAAAGCGTTTCGTAATTAAACTTCAATTAATTTGAATCGGTGTTTTGGGCGCAGACGACTTTAATTGCTATATTCGACACTGATTTTATTTGCTACTTGCAAATTAATTTATGCCCGGTTGGAGTTAATTAAGTATTATTTGGTTACAGATTGCAAATTATGCTGCAGAGGCGTAAGAAATACAAGAATCGTACAATTCTGGGATATAAGACTCTTGCCGAAGGAGTTATCAGGATGGACCAGGTATGTAAATTTAATTTAAATTAGAACCATTTCCACCGAAGATGCGTGAGGGGGGGGGGGGGAATTGGTTTTTTTTTTTCAATACACGACCCGACAGATTTTTGTAAAACTTAGCTAACAACTATGTCATCCCGTGGATGACTTTAGAGGCGACTAAGGGAATAAAGGCTTGTAGTACAGTTATGCGATGGGCTTGCAACCTGTCACTACCTAATACCCTGGTAAACATCTTAGCCTAATTGTGCAAAATGTGGTTACTGAATTATCAACAAGTTTTTAGAGGTGTAGGTAGGTACCTAATTCTGTAACTCTGCCTACCCCACTCCGGGAACGAAGGCCTGAGTTTATGTATCTATGTATGTAGCTAACAACTGTTCTATCGAAATAACTAGATGTAAACGAAAACTGGGTTGCTCATTTTTTAATCTATTTCAAGTTAAATAGGATGTAATAATTAAGCCACACAATGATTGCGAGATAAATTGACACACACACGTCTGTGTGAGATTATACGTCTGTTGCGTTTGTCATGTACCTATTTGGACAGGTTTGTACGCAATGCACGCTTGTATGCGTAGACAAACAGAAGGATGGAGCGATTTTGCGAGCACGAAATCTTGTAAGGCCTTTTCGCCTCTAGCTATTTATTGTAACTGGCGAAAGGGTCTAAGCTCTTTTAAGTCAAAAGAATCAAAGGTCAATGGAGATTTTACCCTCCTTGGTTGTGAAAAAGACGTTAAAGAAGGAATTTTATTGACTAGTAGGTACTTCATAAGGTATGTATCATGGATACACTTCATATCCATCGTGATTCCATCCATACTAATATGCAAAAGTGGTTGTCTGCCTCTCTGTCTGCTACGCTTTCACGACTATAAACCGCTGAACCGTTTTAAATGAAATTTGGTATGGGGTACTTTTTACACGTGACTAGCTATAAAAAACTTCTAAGCGGATGGAGACGCGGGGAACAGCTAGTGTTAAATGGTATAAAGTCAAGCAAGTAATCAGTCGTATTGAGCTTTATTGAGATTCCATTAAAGTACGATACCAATAGGTGTGGTGTGTGTAGTAATAAAATTAATACAAGTATTTACTAATAATCTCGTAACATTCATTATTTAATGAGTATTACGTTGTTATACTGTTAAACGTATACATAATTAGCATCATTTAAATGTAATTATTCATAAGTTTGCTTCAACGCGTTCATTACAAAGTACGCTCAAGTGTCAAAAATCCATACATATAATGGTTACGCGCACTGAACGTGTTTATTAATTACGACTATGTAGGTTATGCGGGGTAATTAGTGCAGTTTTATTTTATTTCAGATGCAATTTATATTTCCTTTATTAACATTGTCAGGGACGGTTGTTCACTCTTTATTTACGTTAATGACTCATTTATAATTAGTTGAACTTTGTAATTCGGGGTCGTGTTTTAAAGCGGGCGAGGTATGTATTTTTTTTTGCCGATTTCTATTAAGGAGGAGGGTTTCAATTCGTCTATATTTTGTAATGTTACGTATGTTACTCCATTTATGTAAAATATTTTCGGTATCGGAAAGTTTTATTTTCTTTACAATTAAATAATATGTGAGTGAATAGAATCGGATAAACAAATAAGTACCTATAGTTAAATGATAGATAAGATACTACATAGAAAACATCGAAGACTTATGAAAAAAAATGCTTGAACTCATTGTACAAAATTAAATATTCTATCCGTACCTGGGATCTTCCCCGGGAACGCTAGCCCCGTAGGCAGGGTCACTACCATATAGGCTTACCGCGTCCTCTAATACAGCTGAAATATAAGCTTTTCGTTTCCAGGTGCTCCAGCGTTCCATGGACATGGAGCTGGAACTGACCGGCGTGGGCGGCAAGGGAGGCGCCGCGGCCGGGCAGCCGGTCGCGCGGCTGGCCATCACCGGGCTGGCCTCCACGCCCGTGGACCACGACACCAAGAACAACAACACGCTGCTCATCACTGGTGGTGAGTCATCATCATCATCATCATTCAGTCCAAGCATAATACTTGCGGGAGCTTAATAACTTGTGGGAGGACCTTGTGCAGGGTCCGTCCGGGTTGGTACCACCATCTTATCCATTAACCTACCGCCAAGCAGCAGTGTTTGCATTGTTGTGTTCCGGTTTGGGGATAAGATAGCCGGTGAAATGACTAGCATAGAGGCATTCCTTCTTAGTCCTCAGGCGTTGCAGTGCATTCTGCAGACTTGTGAATGCGAATGTCTATGGGTCACAGTTTCCACTTACCATCAGGTGGCCTGTGAGCTCGTTTGCCTTCGTATGCCATAAAATACATAGGAATATTTATTACTTTCTCTCCTATTCCAGAGAGAGGATATTCGGACGAAGAGGAAGAAGGGGAGTTCAGCTCCGTAGAAGAAGCCGACGACATGACGTACGGGGCGCCGGCGCCGCGGCGCGCGCACCGGCAGCTCACGTTCAACAAGGCGGACCTCTCCTATACCAAGGTAGGACTCACTCCTGGTGTGCTATGCAGCCCTGGTATTCGCTTTTGTACACAGCGCTATATTTACAGCGCACGCTGCTGATAGACTTTCTGTTTTACTTCGGACTATTTTATTATTTATATGATGAAGTCTTCAATATTATCTGTTAGAAAAATTTCAAGTTTTACTGCCGGTCATTACTCATCAAATAAATATTCAACCAAGCTTGCCTCCTTTATACAATGGTAGGGTCTACCTCTTATGATGCCATGAAGTCCTGGTATTGGCTCATGGCTTTATAGGCGGAGAACTTTCGATGTGTCTCAGGATTTAGTTGTACTACTCGTATTTTTGATAAACGATATGTTTATATTGATCTAAGTTTTTTTCAGTAATAATACTGAATACCAATACATGTTCGATATTTACTACTCTATTGCTCAAACACAGATTAGAAAAAATAAAATAGTGATAGTCGAGCTGGAGTCGTAATATTTAAAAATAATAATCAAAATAAATTGGTTATTTTTATTACTTTCAATTCTTAAAAATGTTCAGTGTTTTTTTAATAATATTTCAGTTAAATATAATATTAATTCCTATGTACTTTTCATAGATGCAGTGCATGATTCAATAATGATAGGCTTAGAAAAACCTTGATTAGCTAAACTTCATACGTTCATATAGATGTAAAATATCGCAGTACGATTAAAACTAAAATTTAGTACTATACGGGACCCCAAAAAAGTTAATGCATGGCTGTCACTTTAAACGCTAACAGTATGGTACATATTATTTGTTTCGTTCTACATATACCTGCCTAAATATTTTAAATATGGCATTTAAAACTTTTACCAAAATGGACTCTATGCTCATACATTTAAAGCCTTCTTATCGCTTAGCTTAGCAGTAACATAGACGTTGCTTGCACGCAGCTGTCACGCTCGCGAGACATGAGCTTCATGGAGCGCGAGCGAGAGAGACAGAGCTATATGCGCTCCAAGGTGAACGACAGAGACAGCGACAGTGAACTGGAAAACGCGTCCGCCAAGCGCAAAGGCAGCCGCGGAAAGCTCGCGGTGAGCTTGAGATTGTGCCTTGCTTTCATAAGAATAGAGACAATTTTCCATTACCTACTTGCAGCATGGTGGCCTTATCTGCATGCCTATCAAAATTGTTACATAAAAAATTGCATTTGCGTGCATGTAGACGGTTTTTGTGTAGAGTATAGATATTATCTTTTATCAGATCGATTAAACTGACAGTTCATGAGTGGTTATAGTTCAATAATAGTCGTGTTAATTTTGTAAAAATAATAATCATGATTAACGACGATTACAGAAATTGATCCTCAGACCACTTTGGACTATGTTAAAGTGACACTGTAAATTAAATCATAAGAAATCTCTTACGTTTTGATTTATTACGATAGTTTGACATAGTCCTATTGAGTCTAGGAATCAATGTCCTTTACTGTACCTCAATTAGTACTCAGCATAGTTATAGCATAATACCATAACGACTCGTGAACTATCTCTTAAAACATTTGATTTAGAAAACTGGTAAGAATTGGTAATAAGCTCGTAGTAATAATAGTTGGTATTAGTTGTAGCCCTAGTTGTAGTGTACGCTATGTTAGAAGTAATTATCAAAATATATTGAGCTGATTTTGTAAAACTCATTTTTTTTTTTATATTTAATAACAGGAATATGACTAGGTATATACGCCCGATGGCCATTGTTCTTAGAAAAATAAGAAGAATAATATAATAGTAACATTGGACCCGATTCTACAGTGGCCTCTAAACATCCTAATTTTATTTTGGTTTCGCTAAAACACTTTGCTATTCTATGAGCAGCTGTCATAATCAAATGACAGCGCCATGACAGCGCTAATTTGAATCTGACGCTTCTTATTTCAAGCGGTCTTATACATTGTCAGCTTGACATTCTGGAATAGCACTGATTAAATCTGCCGTTTAAACTATGTCTTAAAATTAGACAATTTAGTTTTAGGCTATTTAAGCGATGTGCACGTAGAATCGGGTCCATTGTAAGCTATTTTAATAGAGAACAAATACTTAGTAGCTCTCTATGATTGATTGGGCAACTTTTCAGAAACAATAAGTTATTGTTTTTTCTAAAATTAGCTCAATTTTATTAAATAAAGATTTCCTCACCCGCACATGATCTTGTACGTTATTCTTATCAAAATTTGAATGTCAAGGCAGTTTAGTATGACGTAACTATATCTACACTTCGGTAACTAGCTATGTTTTCACATGAGTAGCTTATCTGCGAGATTAGATTACCGTACAGGCACCAGTTAAAAATACCGATTAGTCGTTGTAAGAGCACTTATGGAGGTAAACATATGTTTTTTGGAGAAATAATGTTTGTAAATTAATTTTGAGTGTTGGTGAAATTGACTTTTTTTAAAGCATGTTGTGAGTTGTGACACCCTGTGTTTTACATCCCTTTGTATTTTTTGTTTCATACTAAAAGTTTTAATGGTGGATTTTAAGTGTATTGAAGTTACTTAAGATGTGATTGTCTTTTTTTTTTTAATAAGCCCTAGTGTTACTAAAATTTATGGTGTTAATTGTTTTACTAATTTTCGTTACACAGTAATTGTCACGTCCAAATAAAAATAAAAAAACAGAATCTGACTGTGTGTATGATCTCTCTAATCTCAGAAACTACAGAATGGATGATGCTGTGGTCACTTAGACCATATATATTGGAGGTTTATAAATACATTCACATTACACTCACTATAGTAAGACTGTCTTATCCGTAAAATTGGTTGTTTGTAATCGCAGTTTAACTGTTAACATATTCTGCTCTCCCTTAGAAAGTATACTTTTTAAATCTTTTATTACCAGTCTCATCTCATGACGACTATCATCTATGACCAGTTCAACATAGGCAGAGCTAAATTGCTTTAACTTACGTCAATTCCACTCACACTTTAGTGAAAAAGAAATCTTTTTCGTTTCTGTACCACATGTTTAAAATAACTAAACTGTCCAAAACAGACGTTTCGATGTTAGTAAGCATTCCTATTAAACCTTTCCCTGTCTTCATGTTACGACCTGTGTGACTATGTTGCAGCAACGCAACCTGAAGCAGAAGTTCGCGGCGCTGTTGCGGCGCTTCCGCGTGCCCGAGGAGATGGGGGAGCGCGGGGCGGCTCGGGACACGCATCACGCCCAGAGGGACATCGATGAACTGTTCCAGGTAAGAAACTTGTAACCCTGAAGACGGGATGACCTGCTAAGTCTCATGCAAGGAAATACAAAGTAACAGCAGCGGTTTTACCATGACTATTCAGTAAAAGGCAGCAACTTGGCTGTGCCGCAGGCGTGGCTGACGGTTATGGGCAGACCTAGGAATATACAGGATTACAGGGCAAAATTAAATGACAGCTAGGGATTGTCTACATCGATAAACTCAATTATCGATGCTTTTCCCATATCCTAGTGATCACCCCCAGCATTGTTTGTAAGTGTGTATTTTTTTATTTCCCCCCTACCACTTCCACAGAAATTGAAGTCTTTTAGCCACCTGAAATGGTTTCATCATTCGAGTCGGAGAAAATGAACGCCCGAAAATTTAGAACAAATACCGATCGTTTACTTTAACAGTAGTAGTTAATGTTACAGTAATTCTGAAATACACAATGAGGAAAAAAAATTATGATTATGAGTGAAGGTATAAAATCCTTTTAAATTATAACCAGAATTATGTTGCTATTTTGTTTTATTTTCACACTTTCAATAAATATTTTTCCAAACAAAACTTGGAGTGATCACTAGTAATATGGGAATAGCATCGATAGTTGAGTTTATCGATAGATATAGGCAATCCCTAGCTGTCATTTAATTTTGCCCCGCAAATTCCTAGGTCTGGTTATGGGCGACTGTAACTGCTTATTTCTTTGCTGCATCTGCTCGCCTTTACTCAATTTTGGCGAAATTTTAACAGTTTTTAAAACGGCCCCTAATGTTTTTAAATTCTAAGTATGACCATCCTAAAGTTGGCTTTCCTATTTTTTGTGGGAAGGGTGACGTGCTCGAAATGATTAGGCAGTGCAACGTTATTGTGCTGTCGAGAGGAGGTATGTTGATGTATTTTTGTTTTTCACTGATAACTTACTGGATAAGGGCCGAATCGAAATCAAAAAAACTACCCGAAACCGACGTACGTGCATGACTCGATGTATGAATGTGGAAGAAGCGAAAGAAATTTGTCAAGATCGTAGCAAGTGGAAAGAAGTGGTCTCTGCCTACCTCTCTGGGAAACAGGCGTGATTTAATGTAATGTAACTGGTAACTTAAGTGAAATGTAAATTTCTTTTGAGATAATAAAGATTCTTTAACCCGAACTTATTACTCAGGAACTGGAATCCTTATCGTGCGGTGAAGGCGAGGACTCCGGTCCTGACCAAATGGACACCATCAGCATCGGCTCGACCCCCAAACCCTCTATTCGCCCCTTTTTTAGCAGCTCGAGGAGTCTCGCCAACCAGGAGCATCACAGGCATTCCAACGGTCAGTGACTTTTTTAAAATTGGTTTTATCGGTTTTTGCTCCTGGTGTAATAATGAATTATTTTGGTAAATTATAATTTTAAATTAGATCTTTGTATGAATCTATAATTATAAAGATTTTATCAATCTAATTGAATCATATTTGAATTGTTTAAGATTCGATTGATCTTGCATTCATAAGAAAATAGAGTTAAGAACCCTTAATGCATTTTAAAGTTCTTTTATAAATTAACTTACATACATTAGACCAGGAGAGTCGTTTAAGAATGTTGCTATAATTAATACCTATGTATTTTAAGTAAATGAGCAAAATTACTTTGCCTGAGCATCGAATGGCACACGCGACAGTGCAACGTTGGAACGCTTACTTTATAATTTGCATTTACATTTTAAAACATAGAGCAATCATACACATAATGTACATATCTCTGTTTAATATACATGTTTTGTTACGTAACGCTGTGTGCATAGTGTTTTAGCGGGAACACCCTAAAATCTCGAATTATTTAATTCCGAATTTGAAAATACCGAATTTCTTCATTCCGAATTTTTACAATACCGATATGCCGAATTATCAAAATCTCGAATTTTATATTACACAGTATTAAACATTTACGAATGTTGACAATTCCGAATTTTCTTTTTACGAATATTTGAATTCCAAAAATTTACAAACCAGATCAGTAATGTAAAATTCGGAATTTTGAAACGAATCACTTGAATCGAATTGAAGTATTCTACTTGAAACAAAAGTTAGGAGAGATCACGAGCACATCACTTAATTAGGCCAATCTCACCTTGATAGGTTAGGTTAGGTTAGAGTTGCGCGAAGCTGAGCTCCGACAACTTTGTCGGACATTTGTTACAGTTTTTGAGCATTATGCATGATACACATTATACAAGGTATTAGATAAACAATATTTTATCAGGCGCTTATTTGATATAAAAAATATTAAAAAATTCGGGCTGCTAAAATTTCTAAATTAGTTTTTCCGTTTGGTCGGGATTGTGATTCGGAAATAATACATTATTAGATACCTAGGCGCGGAAATCCTCGTTTCCGCCGAGCGAGGCACATATAATGCTTTTCTCAAACAATGCGAGGGAATGATACAAATACAAATTATAAGTATTTTTAAAAAACCTTTGACAAATTCGGAGAGAAATTTTGTTTGAAAAGTACGAGTATTGGTTAAGGTAGTTCCACACACGACGAGCCGCCGCCGCCCCACACGCCCCCACCCACAAGTTGGGTGTACGGGATTTTTTTAATGATCTTTTCGATTTTATACGCAACAGAGGGCACTTTTAAAAAACAATATGGACATGGACGGAAAGTGTTTTCATATGGTTTTTTTACTCCTAGGAGTAAAATGAGGCACTTTCCGTCCTTGTGTTTCAATCGAAAAACCGTTCTTTCCGATCATGTTTGAGAAAAATATGTTTCGGGATTTTAATACCTAAGTATGAAGTGTGATTAGTCGGGAAAAAAACATGATTGCTTTGTGAAACTAAAATTCGGAATAGAAATGATTCGGAGATTTCAAAATCGGAACACTGAAATTCGTGTTTATCAAATTCGGAAAATAATTGTTCGAGACTATGTAGTGTACCCGTGTTTTAGCATGTGTGTGTGAGATGGACTAACAGATATGTGAAACAATAACCTCAATTCCATACTTATAAATTAAACCAAGTAAATTCCTACTAAAACGATCCATTCATAAATTGACTAAACCTTACCTAACTTTCTTGCTATCCTTTATCCCGTGAGTCGTGTAAAAAGTTTAGAAAAAAAAAACGATACTTTTTGCAAATGGCCTGGAACTATAGAATGACTCTAAAAGCTATACCAGTATTGTAAATCAACCAGCCTAAAAAAACCTCCACTCCCACTGAAACCGCTAACATGTCGCATCCATCTCACGCGCACGTCTCGCATGCGCAGTGAGCCGGCACGCCAGCCTCGCGTCCACCGCGCAGCTGTGCGCGGCGCGCGAGCGATTCGCTGCCTCTATCCCGCTCACAGGTAAACGAGACCACGGTAATCGGTGGAGGGTTTTAAGTCTGGGTAATGTCGACACTAAGCTTTGAAAGCGGGGTATGACTACGCTTATCGACCGACGATGATAAATCGCGTTTTTAGAGCCTCACTCCCGAATCAACGAGAGGGGAGTCCGTCAGTCTCGCTTAACATAACTTGGGGTTCCCACGTGTGAACCGATTTCAATGTAGTTCTTTATTTAAAATAAATAAAAAAACTAAACAAAAGACAGAAGCTCTGAAACGACTTCGTGTTGGAATCCCAATTAAATGTAGGCGGAACTTAAATACCATACAATTAGGGAATGCAAATAACCGGTTATTACCGGTTTAAACCGGTTATTTTCATACAAAATCTGTTGATAACCGGTCCCTACATACAATATAGCGAAAATGCAAACTGTGGTGTATTTTTGGATTTCAAAAATAGACTGAGGTAAAATTTCGTCGTCGGTAAGTGTAGCAAGTCCTTTGGTAAAGTTAAGCTGGTTTCAAGTCTGTTGTAACCTGTAAATCAGAAGTCTGCCGTGAAAAATGAAGTTATCTTACGTATTCGTTCTTTTGATAAATGATTAGCAAGCTTTTGTCTTTTGTCTTTTTTCTCACTACACTCATTCCGCTTCTGTATTCACTCCACTTTGTTATTGCAACGGATCGGACTGAAGCCTGTTGCTATGCCAATGTGGTGTACAATTTTAGCACGAGCATGCAAATTTGTTTTGTATTTTTGATTTGTATATTTAAAACCTATACTTGTACTTCTGACTATCCTGTATTTTTTAAGTTTTTTTCGTTACTATGCTCTTGAAGCGAATGTATGTAAAATATTTTTCTACTCGCGTACTATAAATCGCTTATATTGATATCGATAATGGTATTAGAATATCTCCTATAGCGTAACCGAAGCGTTAAAACAATTCTATAATATATATATTCAATTATAGCATTGATATTACCGTGGTTACGGTCATTCCGGATATCAGTCTCGGCGTTTAGTCAACATTTGAAACCTAATTTGTATAATAAAGCGTTGAAAACATTTAAATATCAATTAAAATTACATATATCAAAATCGAAATTGATTTTGAGACTAATTGTGTTTAAAGAGATTTTTTTATTAAATTAGTAAAAAATAATGATTAATATCCATCGATTTGTTATTTGGTTACCATGGTAACGTTCAGTATGGATATCATTAAAATAGCGATTCGTTTGGCATTCCAACTTGTATGATAAGTCTATAAAGATAATGTATAAACATTGCACATAAATTCAAACATAAAAAGGGGCAATCTAATTGATAAACTTTAAAATACCTACCTAACAAAACACCGGTTTTGTGCTCTGGGTACTGGATACTGATAAACATACCTACTTATACAGATAAATATATACATTGAAATCGAAGACTTGATATCTACGAGCTTCGTAGGAAAGGGGTCACCAACAACGAGGCACAACCGCGTCAAAAATGACAATTGAATATTGTTCCAGTAATTTCTGTTGACTCTGCCAGATGTCCCAAACCCGTTCTCACTCGGCTTTGTTCGGCGTGTAGAGTCGGAGGCTGTGCGTAGCTCGGCGGGCGACGAGCGCGGGAGCGAGGGCAACAGCGATGGCGACGTCACGGCCGAGGCGCCCGTCTCCGGCGCATCGGTCTCCAGCTCCCCGCCGAATGATGTCAAGGTGCGACAGGAGAACGTAAGACAAGGTCACTCCGAGAAGCCTGTGGAGATACCAGAAGGATCCTGCGCTTCTGGTCGGAGACTCGGAGTTAGGCTGGCTAGACTACTAGCTGGTACCCCGTACGCACAACGGCCCGACATACACGGACTAAGTGCCGAAAAATTTGTTCATCACCATAACCATAAGAAAGGAGAAGACGTTTTCAAAAAAAATAAAAATCGATATGCGAAGACCTCTTTTTTGCTCTGACCTCCTAGTAGAAGTGGTAGATAGAAGTTGTGTACACTGTAAACATTACCGGAGACTGCAACTGTTTTGAGTGAGCTTTCTGTCGGCTACTTGTATTCATCACTGCATTATCATCATCACCAAGTCTTCAGATAAAATTTACCGTACATTCACCCATTTTTTGATTTAACAGTACTTAATGAGCCCGGTATACCTGAAAAACAATGCACTGAAATTAAAACATTGAAGCTCTTATTCATTTTGGCACAACATGGTACAATAGGTATTCATTTTATTTACCAATTTAAATCATGACATGACAGCAACCTTCTATTCTACCTGATTAACCAATATAAATAAATAAATAAATATCAGGGAACAATGTCACACCAATTGACCTAGTCCCAATTTAAGCTACGTTGTCTAGTACTATGGGTACTAGACAACGATATAAATACTTATATAGAGAAATATATACTTAAATACATAGTAAACATCCATGACTCAGGAACAAATATTCGCGCTCATCACACAAATATCTGCCCTTACCGGGATTTGAACCCAGGACCGCTAGCTTGAACTAGCTTCGTAGGCAGGGTCACTACCAACTAGGCCAGCGCGTCGTCAAATGTATGGCCTACAAATAAAGCTTGCTATTCCAGGAGGACAAACGCTCCAGGTTGTTCCGCAGCGCCACTAGCGGTGGCAACTTGACGCCCGGCGGCGCGGTGCGCAAGAAGAACTCGCTGTCGGCGCCGGAGCGCCCTCTGTCGGCGCACGAGCTGCCTGTGCAGAGCCCCACAACACTCGAGGTATCAAATTAGCAATGAAACTTGAAATTCTTTAAGGTCGTCTTATTGATCTACCGCATATGGAGGCGGAAGCGAGAGTCTTCTCTGTTGTCTGGAATCTGGAATCCTGTGGTCTCAGAGCTTACAGCGCCGGGACTAATTGATTGGAGAAGGACTTGGATTTTTGTGACCAACTCGTACAAAATCTTTATGTAAAACTCTGAGACTGTAAAATAGCACTTAAGAGACAGCACGTGAACGTTCCAATCTTTATGTTTGTTGCCTACATTACGAGCCTTACATCCAAGCAGGAGATAATATTTTAAAAGGGAATATGGATGGATTTTTATCAACCGCATTTCTCAACAAAATATGAAATTACCGTAAAAATGAAGTTAAAATTAAAGGAGAAATATGGATGATACAGGCATTTTAAACTGCTAATAAGACAGCGGGGGACAGGTCGGGAATATAAACTCTATGTTAAATCCCGATTCGCCAGAAAAATCTTTATTGGCTTTTATCTTGGTTATTTTCATAGCTATTCAAAAAAAGGTTTTCTTCAACTGTTTGTTACAAGAATGAGCTTTAATTGAAACTGAAAAAAAGTCATGAATATTCTCTATTAGTGGGGGCTATCCCAAATGCAATCAGCTAGTTTTCCCTGCTGAACTGTGAGTCTCGTCAGCCCCGGCGCACCATGCTGGAGCAGATCAGCCGGCTGCTGGGCGACGACGGGCCGCTGCCCGAGTGCGTGGCGGTGGCGGCGCCGGCGGGCGCGGCGGCGCTGCACGCGCTCGGCGTGCCCACCGTCGTGGCGCCCGCGCCGCACGTGCCCGACGCGCGCCCGCTGCTGCAGGCGCTCTACTCGCGCGCCGGCAAGCAGTGAGTAGCCTATACTTCACATGGATAGCGTGATCATGTTGTTGAAGTCATGACTCGACAGTGCCTCAGTAGAGCAACTCGTGGTCGTGACTAGGGATCTGCTAGACTAACAGCGTCAGCTACTAGTCAACCATTGACGGGGGACCCTAATGTCTTGCAACGTTTAACAAACGAACCGTCACAAATTTGATCAGTTGAAGAGACATACTCTATTGTCTTGATCGTATAGATAGTAAGCAGTTTTACGGATATGGCCCCATCATTCCGCCAATAAAATGTTAGCAGACAATGCTATAGAGGTTTTTGTACGGTTAGTGAAGGGTGTTTTGTGTCAGGAGCTCGCGTCGCGGCTGCGTGCGCGTGGCGGTGTGCGGCGGGGACGGCGCGGCGGCGGCGGCGCTGCGCGCGCACGCCGAGCTGGCCGCGCGCCGCCCGCACGACGCGCCGCCCGTACGCTTCTACATCGTGCCGATAGGTTGGTCACTTTCACTACTGAACACTAATACTCTTATCCATAAGGCACTGGTCCCACCGCCGGCTACAGACTATAAGCTAGTAGAACTATAAACTACAAAAGAGTGGGCGAGCGGCGAGAAGCGAGTAAAGTTTTGATAGTTTTGACGCTCGGCTATAAAGCTGAGTACCGCTGAGCTAGTTTTATAGTCGATAGCTTTTACCGCTGCGGTCAACTAGTAAACAGCGGTCCCACCGCCAGATATCGGCGAGCTCGGCGAGCAACTAGTAAAATTATGTACTAGAAACAGTTGACAATCGGCGGGAGGCTATTAAAAATTCTATGGGATTATCGCTTACTCGCCGGGCGGTGGGAGAGTGTCCTCGCCGGCGGTGTGAACAGCCAGCTATAAACTATAAATATATATCTCTCACTTTTATTTACACGAAAACGATTATCTTTTGTTCGTTTCTTGAGCTAGAAAATAGCCGATAGCTCATAGCTTACTCGCTCGCGGTGGGACCAGTGCCTAAACGCAATATAAACCTATTTTGGTTAAACTATCCTGTGTTACTTTCTGGGTGATGCAAATGTCATAATGAAATACAAGGACCAAGCATATTTTAAGCTTATTTTAGCTATTGTGCATTTATGAATAAGAGGGTAAGGATGGATGCAGGAAATTAGATTTTATACAATTTCCTTAATTCCTCCATTTCCTTGATTGCCATCGGCTGGTTATAACTATTATGCTCGCGCTCATGAACCGTATGGTATCGTCGAAAGTCGATATCAATTAAGAAAATTAAACTACTGTACGTGCGAAAGTAACAATTTGAGACGTGTTCTCGTTTCCTTGACAGGAAAATAAATTAAAGTTGCGGAGGCAAGATCCTAGTGACACCTTAGACTCATGAATACAAGACAGTTATGTCACAACTGATGACTTTGTTGATACAATGATGATGATGGTATTTGGCAGGTGGTGGCACGGTAGCGCGGTACCTGGCGGGGTCGGACGCGGGCTACGCCGCGCTGTTCGGCGAGGCGTGGTCCGCGGCCTGCGACCGCGCCGCCGAGAACAGCGCCAACGACGTGGCCGAGATGTCTTCGAGGATCGCCCGGTCAGTACATTCACGATTGTTCAAAGTATCTAGCCTTACACATCTAACGCTTACTTACGTATGTACATCAATTAAGCAGAAAACTAGTTACATCTGTCACTCTGAACATATTTACCTCACACATCTGTAGGTAACCAGCCTCATGTAAACTGGAAGAGATCCCTTAAAGGGATAAGCTCGCCTTTGTACCTTTTGTGTTGTGTTTATTTTTTTAGTTTACTATGTTCTGTTTGTGCAATAAAGAGTTTACATACATATACATACATACATACATGTTACTAGCTTCCACCAATGTTTTACCATCCTCATGATCTACTAATTATACATCTGACATGTCCTCTAAATTACTGGGTCCCAACAGGCCGCAATCTTACATTCCTATGCTCTTCGCTCATCAATACCGAATTATGCCGAATGTGATATAAGAAAAAGCCCAGGTTACTAACTTGCCTGCCAGGGTTCATTTTATGCATTAAAACATAAGACACATAACATAACATATTGGCATCCTCGGAGTTTTTTTGGTAATATTTACGGGTGTAACTGCTTATAAGTTTACCTGGGTCTTCCCTTCATTAAAAAAAACCCTGCTGTACGTTGTGACACTTGTGACATAGTTACTAAGGAGATGCCTTACACCTCCATTGGATTATCCTAGAAATGGTTAGTTTATCCAACCCTGTGACTAGGTGGAGCACGACTTTAACATAATAGCCGAGAACAACTAAGTGGCGTGCGACCGGAGATGCATAACAGTCCAGCAGTGGCCTGACAGCTGACGATGATCTTTCCCCCACAGGTACCTGAATAGCGTGGGCGCGGTGAATAACGTGCCGATCGGCGAGGCCATGGTGGCGTACCGCGAGCGCTCCGGCGACGAGGACGCCAGCCAGACGTTCGTGCCCTTCATCGCGGTTAGTACCACATCGGTTCCTTTGAGAGAACCTGAACGAATGCTCGGGACACGAGCTGTGGGTAGGCCTCCAACAAGATGGAGTGATGACCTTGTAAGGATCGCGGGAAAGCGGTGGATGCGAAAAGCACAAGACCGGTCAGAGTGGAGAGCCTTGGGGGAGGCCTATGTCCAGCAGTGGACGTCTTTCGGCTGACATTTCGGCGGATGATGATGATGATGAATAGGGTTAGGACTTTTGGTGGCATATCGTGGTTCTAGAATCCATGGAGTCGCTATTTCCTAATTATTAAAATACATACCACTTTGATTTTGACCTTCGGTTTTTAATATTTCAAAATTCTTTTTTTTATTGAACCGCTAAGCCAATTTAAATTAATTTTGGTACAGAGGATATCTTTGCTCTGTGAAAGCCTTACAAACAAGCAAATATTAGTAGGTATGGATAAACTGAACTAAAAATATATTTAGTTCATTTTGAAATATGACCATGCTGAAGGTCAAAATCAAAGTGTCACATGTTATAATAATTAGGAAATAACGACTCCATGGATTCTAGAACCACGATATGCCACCAAAAGTCCTAACCCTAATGATGAATGAATCGTTGACAGAACTTTGTACATGAACTCGTTTCAGAGCATCAGCTCAGCTACTTTCAATTTGCCAAATCAATTTAGACTAATTTATGCTTTCAAATATAAACGCGTTGACATTGGTTTATCTGTTCTGACTTCTGACACAAACATACGTCAATATTTGATGAAAATGGTGTACTGTCGAAACTACGGTCTTAAGATCATGCGGTCGGTATGAACTGATGTGTTAATATGGTGTTGTCAGGAGGTCCGGCTGGGCTGCAGCGAGGGCGGCGTGTCCTCCCTGGAGCTGGAGGAGGGCGGCTCGCCCCCCGCGCGGCCCTCGCCGCCCGCCACGCCCGCGCCGCACGACCTGCAGCTGCCGCCGCTGCTGGCGCGCGAGCCGCTCGAACTGCAGCTGGACTACTGGCTGGTGAGTCACCGAGACTTTCTCTCACTTTTAGGGTCCTATTTTACCCTTACTACCGTACTGAATAGTGACAAGTACTTCTTCAAGTCTACCGGCTAGAATGTCTATATTAGACAAATAGCTGGTTTTCACTTCTCCAATTTGTATAATTCCACAGTAAGATAAATATATTAGTTATTTGGAAACTATACATACACATACCTTCACGCCTTCATTCCCAGAGTGGGACAGGCAGAGCTACAGAATTACCAACAACTCTGAAAACTTGTTGATAACTCTGTTACCACAATTTGCACAATAGGGAATATGCATGGATTTTAAAAATCGCATTTCTCATCAAAATATGAAAATACCGTAAAAGAGATCACCAAAACGGAAATTAAAATTAAAATCGGTCAAGAAATACGGAAGTTATAAGCATTTCAAACTTCTAATTAGACAGAGAGATCCGATGTGCACCGTGACGTCATTGTGCACTGCGGCCATATAAACTCCATGTAAAATTCCGTTTTTCTAGAAAGAAATAGGAACAAATCTTTGTTGGCATATATCTTGGTTATTTTTATAGTTATTCAAAAAATGATTTTTGTGATCTGTTTGTTACATGAATCAGCTTCAATTGAAGCTGTAAAAAAAACATGCATATTCCCTATTTGGCTAAGATGTTTAACAGTGTATATTAATGACAGGTAGCAAGCCCATCGCCTAACAGTACTACAAGCCTTTATTAACTTAGTCGCCTCTTACGACTTCCACGGGAAGACATGGAGTGGCACAATTCTAAGCCTGCAACCACACGACCAACCAATATCTAAACAATTTCTTAAATTGAATAGGTACCAGGGCGGCATGCCGAAGGCGCGGATGGCAAGGTGACGGTGAAGGCATCGTTCAGAGCGCTCCAAGTCACGCGGCAGAACGCGCATCTTTGTATCACGTATCTCACCAAAGAGAAGAAACAAAAGAGTGAGTTTTCACAGCACTATATTGTTTTTTTTTTGTCACAAGTAAATGGGTCATCTCATCGGTCATCAAGGAAGTGCAAAACTTTAACGATTAAGAAGTGAATCGCGATTATTGATTAAAGATTAATAGGTACTTTGAATCGTTAATCTGATTAACAATTAATTTAATCTAATCGTCAATCGTTGATCCATATCACGATTAACCTCCTAAAATCTAGCAAGAAAATAAAGTTGAATTACCGTTACTCTAAAATACTAATATCTATCGCTTATCAGTTTTGAACAATTGATACCTGCAATATTAGTCGTGAACGTCGTGTTATATGACATCACATACTATGTCGAATCTCTCTGTCTTATTGACAATTTAATGTTTTCGTAGTTTTTAAAGATATTTTTTAAATCCTTTCCTTATCCCTGAAGTGTCCAGCAAACAGCGAATGTTCTAAATCGATCAACAATTCGTCAGAGATATCAAGTAACATACATACAAATAACCGATTGCGATTACTATCTTAATCGTGCTCAAATTCAATCACGATTAATTTATTCACGATTAATTTTTCAATTTGGCTTTATAATAATTAAATAAATTAATCGTTCGATGCCAACACTAGTCTCAACCCTATACCTTATACGCAGTTTCATTATAATCAATCACTTGTTCCAGTCATGCGCCTGGGCAAGAAGAAGGAGAAAACGGGCGAGGCGGAGCCGGGTCGCGCGCAGACCATCGATGGCGTTGCGCGCCTCATCTGCTCCGCCAAGAGCTCGCACAACCTGCCGCTCAAGGGTAACCTAACGTTTTCAGCACCTGGCCATCGCTGCCACTGGTTTCTACTCATACATAACAAGTGTCTGCTTTGGACATTACATTAAAATAAACTTCGTTTCTCCAGAACTAATGAGCATTGACTTCCCCGCAGTGTTCATCGACGGCACAGAGTGGAATGGTGTAAAGTTCTTCCAGCTGTCGACGCAGTGGCAGACGCACGTCAAGACGTTCCCCGTGGCGACGTGCGGCGCGCCGCTTGCGCCGCCGGAAACCTAGAATTGGCTCCGATCGAAATTCGGTATCATCCAGAATCTATCTTCCTTCCTCTGGCCGCGCTCGCCCGCCAAGCCCTAGCCGAGCTGGCTTGCCGGCGCGTAGCTTTCAAATGTAGAAAGGCCATTTTGAAGAAAGGAAACTCACTAGGGTTGCCGACTTTCTAATGAGGCTCTGAAAGATGTCGTTTTAAGGTCGCGACGTGTCGATTTCTAGTATTATAAAAGTAATAATTATTTATGTTGATCGTCGGATATTTTGCAGTCAGTAATATAACGCTATCGAGCTGCCATGATTTTATTAGCGTAGACAGCTTTTGTTGTGTAGCTTGAATAGATGACATTTTTAAAGTTGTCAATAATTGTTAATTAGATTTGTAGATCCGCTATAGCAATGCATGCTTCGAATTCAATGTTTAACGTATACGGACGGTGTATTCAAGTTACATAATGAACGCTCAAACACACGTTTTACTATTCACCCATAGTCATTCAAAGTTAGCTCTAGTATATTTAATGTTATAATAATAAGATATGCGTGTACTCAATATTTATCGAGTTAATAACGGTTCGTGACATTTCCAAGTATATAAGTTAGGTTATGTATCGGGTGTAGATGAAAAACCGAATTTCGGAGTATTCTGTCGGCACATATCAGAGTAGGTTCGTGCTGTGTGCATTGTTTTATTATCTGTGATGCGTTGATGCAGTTTTTAGTGAAGGCGACGGCGAGTCAGTCATTATTTTGTATCGTTTTTGTAAGTGCATCTAAATTGCGGATGCTTTTAAAAGTTTTCTATCGATGTGCGTAGATTTTTTATTAAAATAGGTAAACAGAACACCAATATCTTCCGTTTATCCGCGTTGATGAAGCGCTTTAGACTTACAATCCTTTTTTGTAGCCTTTCTTCAATTAAAATGTATCCGAGCCAATTTGAACGCCGTTGGTATTTCAGGTAGTTATAGGAGTTGGTGAAGTAGACCCCAAGCGGACGGGGTCCCGTAACGACTGTCGAACGATATCATAGGTTAGTCTGTACTCTCGTGTATCTTAGGGAAGTAGTTCTCATTTGTAAACCTAGGATTACTCTAGCAATAAAATTACAGAAATTTACTTCAGAGCAAGAAGTCAAGTTTTGCAGTAACTCAGCAGTGAACTTCTGCAATTTTTAATGCTGTAGGTAGTTCCCGCGAGATAGGAAGTCAATCCTGACAGATGTCATCAGTACAAGATATAACCTCAAATATAAGTATACGTTATAAATTCCACTGCGTTGACAGGTGTCATCTGTCAGTATTGACTTGTCAAGTTGCGGCAACTGTAGTGTAATCCGCGCTTAATGACCGTGTGTAGTGTCAGCCGTAGTTACTGGGTCACATCTGAGGTGAAATACGAGGAAGCTCGATTAAAAACCAAGAAACATGGCCACTTAGAATATAAACTTTGCCAAATCACCATTCTGTAGTTTTACTAACTGTAACTAATATTTAAGCAGTTGGTGGCTATTTCTCGTTCTCGTATCGTATTAAAATACAAAAATTACTTGTTTTATATGAATGAGAGAATGAACATGGCCGTACAGCCCATGTACTTTATTCCTATGGCTCGGTCTCTTACGTTTTATTTGATTGGGTCACTTTGACATAGTCCATAAAATATTTTTGTTAAAGTGATGAAGCTCCAAAATCCGTGGACAGTGTCTACATTCTTTACGTCGCGCGTTTTTTGTATTTCACCTTGGATTGCTTGGAGAGTAACGTCATCCAAATATTTTAATTTCGCTTCATTATGTGTGCAATGCGCTATTTCTGAGTGTATGAATCGTGTAACATAAATTAGTGTAAAATTAAACGTCTTGTGAGGACAACGAATGTCGTGCCAAATTAAAAGCAATCTTAAGACGTCCTTAATACTTCACATATTAATCTTGAATGGTTCGACCTCGTTGGATGATCTTTACCCAGGAAAGGTTAACGATCATAATGCAAGGTTATAACGATAGAGATCAGTTATTCGTTATCACGTACAGTAAGCACACAAATTTGTCAAAAGCGTAAAAATGACCAGGTGGTTAAAAATATAGTTATTTATGATGCCGTCTGTACCTAAGCCTATTATTTATTGTAAAGCGAGGTTCAGACTAGCAATAAAAATTGCAGAAGCTAACTGCTGTCTTTAACTTTTAGGTTAGAAAAAGACGGCAAAATTAACCTGCTTGCTCTAAAACTGAAGTTAAAGTGAGACAGCGATCAACTTCTGCAATTGTCAGTCTTGAGAGGGTGTCACCATAAAGGTCTTACGGCGAAGATCTTAAATGAATTTGGATTCAGTTTTTATTCAATGTCTACTATTTATAATGGAAATTACTTTATTTATTGAACGTGGGTTATGTAGGTCTATACGTGGAAGATAAAAATTAAATTTGATGTTTCACTGTAGGAACGTTAAATTTGACTGTTACATGTACATCTGATGAAATGAACTTGATCCCAATAAAGTATATTTGTTGCGGGAGCGCTAGTTGTAGCTTTGAATGGTTGATAATAATGCTATAAATATTAGATCTAAGAATGTGTATGTTCAGAGGCTTAAATGAAATATTTGGAAGACATTCCGATAAAATATCACATAATAATACGACAATAGCGTTGCGTGTGTAGTCTAACGCTTTCTCTTAATATTAAAATGTTAGTCCGTTAGTGGTAATGTTTGCATCGCTCCCGTGGTGGCCGCTGATCTACCTTTTTTTCTATCCGGTTGTTCATACCGCATTATTTCTTGTAAAATGAATTTGTTTTTAAACTACAAGCGCAGTAATTTTCAAGATTATTTCTTCCCGTCTATGAAATTGTTTTCTTTCTAGAAGTTCTAGACACTTATTTCTTGCTTTAGTTTTTATGCATTATAATGCCTGTATGAAATACTGTGGCTTATCCTTAGTTTATTTTCTTTATATATTGTAAGCGTACAGAAAGTTTATGTTCATAGCAGAGCCTTTCCAGCCCTACTGATTCTAAGCTGAGTTTTAAACCTAGGCATTATAAACAGCTATACATTGTACCTTGTCACTTTAACGTCATGTTGAAATTGTCACATGAATTTGTCAAAGGCGTTAAAACGACAGAGTATTTAAGTGTACAAGTATATTTGGATTATCTATCACAGGGTCGAATTTCATTATCCTGTTTCGTTTGTCCGAAATTTTCATAAGTTACAATTTTTCTTTTACAGTACCCTTTTAATTTTCCTCCGTGTTAAAAAACAAACCTAACCTACAAGTTCTGTGCGTCTTTAAACATTTTGATAAGTGAACATGGGTTCAGAAAAAGAATCTAATTTATGATATGAATTATCAGACAAATTAAACAGTTGGATAGAACCTCAGCCTTGTGATAGGATTCCGTATTTATAATGTCGACTTGTTTAGAGCTGAACCGTCCGAATTAGGCTCTTTCACTTTTTCTATGCAGTCGCCACACCAAATACTGAACAGATCGTGTGGTAGGATATATCTATGATCTGTTAATTAAATCCCAAGGTTCAAAGGTGAAGAGAGAATTAAGCTTTAAGAGGTTCGCTTGAATATGCAATAATAGGTTCATTCAAATTATCTTCAAGTAATGTCTAAGTGCATAAAGGATGCAGATATGCGTTAGAACGAAAGCCACAGTTTTGATTAGTCAAACGGTCCTTGTTAAGGGAATTTACCTGTATAGAGGAACTAATATTTCTTCTCCGTATTACTCAATTGGTTAAATACGGTTATAGGAAAAAAACTGCAGTAAAACTAAGCTCGGGTTGAATATTATTGAGGCCTTTTCGCTCAATTATCGCTGTGAACTGTCCTCATTCAACATGTATAAAAAGCTGCATTAAGAAATATCAGAACCTTATTGAATCTTTAGTACCTATATCGCAATAAATGACTGTATTCCATATAAATTTAATCCAATAATCAATAAATAAATAATAAAAATTAGAATTATCTTAAATATTTCTTTTTTTGAGTATTCAATACAATATTAAAAAAAAAAACAATACGCGGTCTAGTCTCGTTTGTTACGATTGTAAGACTTCTTTTTGTATTAAATGCGACTGAAATATTTATTATAGCTAACTATACAGGCATAAGCCATCAGTTCCTCATTGTAGTAAAATGAGCAACGTGTAACCAAATCAGTACACCATTATATCATTAGACTGGGTCGTTCGAGAAAATAACTGGGCTACAACCAAGATAATGGCACCAGTGCTGGACACTTAACTGATAA
The DNA here is from genome assembly GCA_927399475.2 of Acleris emargana. NCBI lineage: Eukaryota > Metazoa > Arthropoda > Insecta > Lepidoptera > Tortricidae > Acleris > Acleris emargana. The sequence continues at coordinate 14,912,859 of OV656852.1, forward strand.
GCACCAATTTCTGACATGTACTATCGCCTGCGTTCGCGGTGTTCCAACTTTAGGCGATAATCGCTGGCGTGTATTGGCCAGTGCTGCGTGTTATCGCTTTTGGGCCCGTGGTTACGTGCAAGCGATTATCGCCTAAAGTTGGAACACCGCGAACGCAGGCGATAGTACTTAACTCTCACTTTAAAGGTGATATCACGTTATGCTGATATAGGCCTCTCATTGCACGCCACTGAACTCGGTCTTGGTTATATAATGAGTTAATGAATGTTGCAAAATAAGTGAGTAACCCTTAAAAATATGTAAACACTTTATTGCACAAAAGACAGAAATTCAAATACAATATTTACAGAATATGAGTGTCCAGAGGCTAACGTCTCATTTTAAGGGATCTATTCCAGCTAACCTTTGGGTGATCGAGGAAAGTTAACGAGGAAATAAAAATAAGCATAATTTGGATGGACATGATGACGGGCGATTATTTTGATCAAGTGTCTAAAATCGGTTCTAGTCCATTATTGGTACCATTACCTTGGAAAGATCGTTGTAGCTATTGACCTTCGAACAACTATCAGTTTTAGAAAACTGTGCTACTGTTAATCATAATCAGGGTGCAAAAGACGAACGCCACATGGTCGGCAACTACCTTAACCTTGTGAACGCATCGGACGGCTCTGGCCGTCAAGTCACAGTCGTGCCAACTGTTGCCAAGTCGGCTACAGCCGTCACAAGTTCAAGATTAAATTACACTTTGTCTTGTATCAATAAGATGTAATTTGCATTGCATAACAAACATGTTTGGCGTGTGAGTAGCAAGTTTTGTATTCGACGTAGGGCGTTCAAAAGGTCACATAATATTGGAAATAGCACATTCTATGCAATTAATACTACATTTATGTTTTTTTTAACCGGCATTAGAACTGGTCGAATATAACAAAGCAATGAAGTCGTTTTCCAATAAGATAGCCTATGTCCGTGTGGAGTTCGTTTTTCCTGTATAGAGTACTCCCAGTTTTTAATACAGTTCGGAGGCGCAGTATATTTGTCACGTGTCGTAGAAATACGAAGATACGGTTACTATTAAGTGTTTACCGGGTCTATTCTCTTCACTGTTTATGCAAGACTTCCTGTTTACCGAATATGATAATAAACCATCCATATTCTATATACTCATATTATTCTATAGTCTTAGGTTAGTTGTGCGTCAGTCGAAACTGATCGGAGCGTTTAAATTTATTTCTGCTTCAACAGATATTGAGATATCATAGCTTAGTAATTGGACTAAAATGGTGCCATTAGTGTTGGCAATTAAAACAAAAAGAAGCTCAAGTATATTTAGTTTCATCATATCTAGAGGCCTAGCCGGTATGTATAAGGAAGCAGGCACTGTCAATCATATTGACGGTATAAATGTACTCTCTGTGCGGTTCTACACGATAGAGCGTGACAAATATTGGCAATATTACTGATAGTGTCTAGTCACCTTAATTTACAATGTTCCATAAGCATATAACCATGTAGTTATTCTTATTATTTACGATTAATTGATAAATGTAATTATTATTATTTGATCTCATAGCTACCAGCGTATTGGCGTATATTATTTCAAGTTATTAAGAAAGGAGGTCATTCATATTGGGCCTTTTTCGAAAGTGCCGGCCAAAAATAAATTTTGGTATAGGTCGCTAGAAATAATTATATTGAGCAACTTTTATTATGGCATGACAGCTGTTGGGTCATTCCCTGACTTTTTACAGAGTTTCGAAAGATGGACTTTTCTATAGTATTAACATTTATTAAAAATGGTTTAAGGTAAAAAAATAATGCTATTCACTGTTAGAATAGGTTATATTGATCATTTTTTATTAGGACAGGATAAGATTCGACGATTAGGATTCTTCTTAAGTAACTATAACGTCCTCCAAACCTGCTGCTGGTGGGTTAATAAAGGGCTCATGCCGTGCGAAGCCCATATACCATGCAATGGTCATTGTGTGCGAACAGCAGCCTATTGTGCGTTTCCCAATAGGGCACGTGCAGTAATAATGTGCTATAGCTTGTCGTCCACCAACTGCTGGATCAACTGTCTGTGCTATGGAAAAGTCGATCTTTCGAACCTCTACAAAAAGTCAGGCAATGATACCACAGTTTTCGTGCCATAATAAAAGTTGTTCAACATAAATAATTCTAGCGATTTATACCAAAAATTTTTTTTGGCCGGCACTTTAAAAAAAGGCCCAAAAATGTATGAAGGATGAATGTTCTCCTTTGTTTATCATAATATAATTTGTATCTGACTATTCACTATAGTTAAATTGTTTTGTCCATTAGAAATGGCCAATTTAACTAACATATGTATTTCGAAAAGTGTATGTCAAGTTCTTTTAAGTTTAATAAATTAGTACAAAAATATTTATGTTGGTTAATCACAAAATGTGTTTATTATTTTCTGATGTAAAAAAAAACTCATTGTCAGTGCAATAATTTGTATTGGACACTCCCCCGGGCAGTCTTATTACACTAATTAACTCGCAGTTGTTGTATCTAACGAAAGCGGGTTTGCCATCCTTGTGTGTGTAGATGCACGTGCACGTCGTCTCTGAGTGCGTAGCTGTCGTTGCTAAGCGACGCCGTACTGTGCGTGTCTATACGTGTTACAACTAAAAGTATGGCTAACCTGCTTTCCTGAGGTAAAACAACTGTACATGTTTATGATTTCATTAAATATTTTTAAGTGAAGTGATGAGATATATTATTTTATCATAGTTTGCAAGTATGGTTTGTATTTATTGTACAAATAAAATTTTGCATTGAAACATGATTTTCATTTATTCAACTATCAATAAATATTTTTTATTTTTTATTTCAATAAACTGGTATACAAAAATGACTAGATATTAACAGTATAACATTCAGTAAAATTTTTGCTTACTTAACAATCTTAGCTAACAATAATTCATACTACAGTCCCTTGAACATGACGAACTGATCCCGGAGTCCGTCGGTCCCTCCTATTCCTCCTTCAGGTAAAACATACATTAGGTTGTCCTTGCCTTTTGGTGGAGTAAACTCCCACAAGTTCTTGTTACTGTTGTGTAGCTCGTCTAGATTCCATGTAGCCAGATACCGAGACTTCCCATGCTTGCATAAAACATACACATTACCAGGAACTGAATCCAAGGTGGACCCAGGATCATTGACGATGATCACCCCACTAACCAAGCACCAGTGGGCCTTGTGACCCTGCCTGAGGCATGGTGAGTGATTAGCATCTGCATCATAACTGTTTTACATTAAGTTGAAATCATTTAAAAAAAGAAACAAGTGTTTGCAAAAAAACTGGTGTCCACTATCAATACTAGATATAGAACACAATATCTATATCTAAAGCGCATTCCACCTTACTTGTAGGTAACACTTACATTGTAAACCTGATGATGCATCTTTTTATGCCAAAACAGCAATTTTCTAGTAAATAGAGCAACTACAGATCATGCTTTGCACATGATTTTATGTCATGGATTGTTTTTTTAATAAGGAATTGTTATTATAGGCCAAAAAGGGGCATTTTGAGGTTATAAAAGTATTTACTAAATAAGACAAGTAATATGCAATGGACTTTATGTGTGAAAAGTTGATGGATCAATAGGAACAGTTGCAGAAACTTATTTGCTACCATCTCAAGTTTTCACTTTGTATATTTAACCCTTAATAAGGCCCCAGTTATACAGTTATGCTACATAAAATTGAAGTACACACTTTCTAGGGAATCATTTAAAAGCAAGTGATTTTTTGTGCAAAAACAACGGATGTAATGTGTGTACGTAAGATTGAAATTCTAAAATGTGGTTGCTACATCGCCTCTACCTTAACAAGGGTTAAATCAATCTGGGACTTGTTTAAAACCATAGCAATGCTTTGGTTTCCAGATACTTAAATAAAATAATTACAGAATACAGAAGTAAAATGAGTGATGTAAATATTAATCTATTTAAAAAGGATACGGGACTAGCAATGCTGCACCTCCTAAAAGTTCCTCTATAATAGCATGGCTATAAAGCCCTCCATCTACTACACTAAAATCTACATTTTCAATCTCTGCCAAGCTGAACACTTTCTCAACTAGTTTAACCATGTCTTTGCAACTCAACATCTCCCCATTGTTACTGTAGCCTTCCATCTTAGTTATTTCTAACATTTCACTAGCAGTCACCTTGTTCTTTACTAACATAGAGAGGGCAGCCAAGCCACAAGTAGGCCCAACTTGTAATATAGAATCGAAAGCCGTGTAAGCATACTTAAAAGGTGCACTTTGAGGGCAAATACTATTTTTAGCACAAGCCTCCCACAAATCAAGGTTCCCTGAAGCCCATTCGCAGATTTCTGGAAATTTAGGCGTAGGGTTGCTGTCAGCGTAGCACGGCAGCTCTGGGGAATTTATATGCTTAAGTTCCAGGGTCTGAGGAGGTAGTGGAGGCGGTGGTGGAGGAATGGAACACATATTTACTTGGTTTTCACAAGATCACAATAACATTACAAAACTTCGAACATTGGAAACCTAAACAGTTAGACAATATCTTGATTGGAAAAAAAAAGAAAATAATGCTAACATGTAATAATAGCAATAGCGCAATACAAATTGTAACAAAAATTGAAAATTATTTAACATTAATCAAAAACGAACTGACAATACATGACATTATGACATTTATGACATTACAAATGATTACTTTTTTTTCTATGTTTTGTCCCGGACGGACAGGCAAAGGACATTGATCCATACAGCCTAGTTATAGTGTTATAACTGACTTTAATAAATAAATAAACAAAATAATAACTTGACTTTTATGTTACATGAGCAGAGATTGGAATAGGCAGAGCTAATTTGCCTAAACTTGACGCATATTCATTCATGAGTGAGTGAAATAGGAACACATTTTTGAATGAACATGCATCAAGTTTAGGCAAATTAGCTCTAGATACCTATTCCAATCTCTGTACATGAGTGACACATAGTTGTGTTCCAAATTGCGCTTATGTTGTCAGGACTATTCCGAAGCAAGATAACAAAATCAAAGCCTTGTAAATCCTATTGTTTATAATTGCTAGGTACTCATTAAAAAATTAAGTTTAAAGACGTTAACTTCAAAGTTTAAGAGCTCTAAGCCTAAGCCTAAATTGATTAATGTAGTTGTGACTCGGAGCATGCGCAAGTTTGTAGCGTAAGTAAATTTTCCAACCTTTTGGACCACTTTGATTCCATTCAGTATAATCTCTGTACGCTCTCTGTAGTAATTCAGTATAATCTCTGTACGCTCTCTGTAGTACCTATTGTTCATATCACAGAACTATATCGAGATATAGTTCTGTGGTTCATATTACTTCCTCTCACCCCTCACGGTCCAATACATTCGACAGTTTCATATTTCATCCTATGGTTCCATCATTGGATCATTCAGTCATCTCATTCATTCGTTCATTCAGTTGAACAGATGACAGATGGTCGATAAGTGCATGGAGTTAACAAAAAATAATTAATTGTTCCAAGTACATGTGCTTATTGAGGTGAAAGAGAAAGCTTTCTCTCTTGGAATTGTGGAACCGGTTTGCAAGTACCGAATTCATCATGTCTGAGCCGCGCAAGAATCATCTCTCCATAGATGGAGGGCAAGTGAAAGAGGACGAGCACATCGCTTCTTATAAGCCTATACCGGATTCTGACGCAGGTAACTTTAGACCTCAGGCTAGTTCTAGACCTACACACAGGTCTTACCTACATAAAGTTCTTGTTTATTTATTAGCGCATTTCAAAATACCTAGATACCGTAGAAAAAAAACATGGTATCTTAAACCAGTTTTATCTCTTGGGCTTAAAATAACAGCTAAGAATAACAATCAGGCACGTGTTTTAGCTGCGACTAATCTTGTAATGAATCTATTATTTAAATATAATTGTTATCGCATGTCTGTCACGAAAGGTCGATGATATAAACGTCACGCAGAACTTGTTATAACACTGCAAAATAGGAGTGGTCGCTTCTTCCGTCTAATTTTTTAATTTATTTATTGTGTTTTATCCCAGAAGGAAAGGCAAAAGACATTTAATTCTTCCTTCTAATAAGAAAAACTGCTTAAAAATATATTTTTTGAACGTAGTAAATATCTGTTGTTCATTTAAGAACTTCTTATACTGCCGCACTCAGAGACGTCAATTAAATTTAATGCTTGATTAAAGTTGCTGCTTTCACTCTATATGCTATAGCAATAGAATAAGTGCAGTGTTCACCAACAATTAAACGGACGGTTAGTGGTTTGACGGGTGTCATATGTATTGATTAACAGCTGATTAAAACTTAACCGTCTGTTAAATTAGTTGGTGAACTCGGTCCTAAGACAACACGTTATTAAACAAGCATTAAATTCAATTGACGCCTCTGAGTGCGGCAGCTAGTAAAAAAAAAACTGGTGATAAAAATTGTTGATATTTTATTTTATATCAAATAATTCTGTGACATCTAAATTTGTCCCGGTTATAAAGCGCTTTTTCCGCCTCAAGCAGCGCCATTTTGTGATGTTCGTCCGCTGACTGATGCAATGCATCTCTTGGATTACCCTACTTGTAATTGTAAATTCAAATACAGTTTTCCTGTTAAACTTGTAACTAAGCTAAGTTACACAATTTTCGACTAAGTGGATAATGAGTTTGATTCAATCGAATCAAATTATAAATCGGTGACCTAACCTGAAGAAGTGAGAAAACGAAAGTTTTACGCGCTGTGTCAACATTAGAATAAGTGGTTCTGCCGGGCCCAATTCCCCTTACGTGCCTAACGCCAGTAACGATCAATTGATACAATTGTGCCCAAAATAGCCAACATCCTGGACTTACGTGGACTTGAACGTGGAACTAAAATTAAATCAGGGCTGATACCATCTGTCACTGTAGATGGTCATAAAAATAATGACAACACATGAGCGAGTTATTATTGAACGTTTACCGGGAAACATGTTGGATCAAGAGATGGACACTGAGATAGACGACATTGATGATCACTGGGAGCACAAAAGCATTGAATTACTATTAAACATGTACCTTCAGAATCTAGACAAGTTTAGAGATCCAAAAATTAAGAAAAGAAATGTTTGGATTGAAATATCCAATTCAGTAGGTAAGACACCTGAAAGCTGTGACAAGAAATTCCGGAATCTAAAGCAAACTTATGTTAAAATTCTTAAAAAAGCGCAGAATGGAACAGCCACAGTTAAATGGCCTTACTTTGACATCTTTGAAGAAATATATGGTCCCGGAGAGTATCAGTCAGATATGCAACAGAAAATTCAACAAAGCACTATTAATACTGTTGCTAAGGCATTGTTGACAATGAATTCATCAAATAAGTTAGAACCTGATATCCATGAAAATGGTGAAAGCTCCAATCATCAACATGGGGATATAACAATTGAATATGTTCCGTCAAATGTATCGAGTCATGAGTTGGATATGGAGATGGAAGACGGTGATGACCACTGGGAACACAACAGTGTCCAAATATTACTAAACAAGTATCTTCAAAATGTTGAAAGATTTCGGAACCCGAAAACGAGAAAAAAGAACCTCTGGATTGATATATCTAACGCAGTAGGCAAGGGGCCCGATATTTGTGATAAGAAATTTAGAAATTTAAAACAAACTTATGTTAGATTGCTTATGAAAAAGAATAGAAATGGATTGGCCGCTGTTAAGTGGCCATACTTTGATATATTTGAAGAAATATACAGTGAAAATGGAGAGTATCAGCCGGACATACAGCAGAAATTGCAAGAAACTACAACTGATACTGTTGCTAAGGCTTTATTGACTATGAATTCATCAAATAACTACGAGTTTGAGATCAATGATAATGTAAAAGGCTCTAGCCGTCAGAGTGAAGAAGTAAAGAAAAAAATGACTAGAAAAAGACAGGCAGAGTTCCGCAAAGTTGCGTTAGAAATGAATGAACGGCAAAGGTTGGTTGAAGAGAAACTTGATAGGTTAATAAATATAGTTGAAGAGTCTAACAGCATACAAAAAGAAAGGAATAGACTGTTTGAGCAGTTTTTAGATAGATTCAACTAGATACTTATTTGTTTAATATGTATGAAGGAACTGTACTGGCTGATTGATCAACGCACAGCTGATTTCGCAGGACCTAGGGTACTTGAAATTTGGAGGGAATATTCCTTGGGTACCTTAGGGATGCAGTAAGAAAGGATTTTCCGAAAATTTACCTCCAATGGGAAGATTTAGAGCAGCAACAGAAGAGTGATTCTACATATGAAGTTGCAGGCCTCCTCTAGTTTACTATGGGGTAAAAGCAATGTTTAAAAACCTGACTCCTGAGGTTTAGATATTTAAAGTATTTTTGGACTTATTGTTCAAAGTCATTTATATTAACAGCTCATAACGGGGTTTGTCTGTTGGTTTTTGACACATGTTTTTAAATTGCCTATTATATTTTTTACATAAGAGTTGGCAGTGATATTCACAATGTTTGATCTAAATCTAATGACACATTATTTATCAAAATCAAGCCTTTTGCTTTGCCTCTCTGAGGGAACAAAGAACCATTCATATATACAGGTGAAAAACATACTTCTTATTATACAGGGTGTCCCAGGAAGTAGTGTCAAGCGGAAGTCCAGAGGTAGAGCACCTCAAGGGGCATCTGAATCACCCCCATGTATGTTCAGCAATTGTTATTAGTTTCCGAGATATTGATCATTTTAATCGGATTTTTTGTCATTTTTCCTTATGTCCGTGCTACGAAAAATCCCTAAATTCATGTATTAATTCATATTTTTTTTTATGTTTTCTTGCATGATTAGAATCACTGTGAAAAAAGGAAATTTTTAAAGCTACATGCCATTTATTTTTTATTACAAATGTTTGAGTAAACGCACAGAGATACTTTCTCCATACTAAGAGAACCCCGCGTTCGTTTTTCACCTAGTATGGAAAAACAAACATTGTGAGTTTTCTCAAAAAATTGTAACGAAAAAAAATTTGGCATGTAGCTTTAAAAACTTCCTTATTTTACAGTGATTCTAATTATGCAAGAAAACACTGAAAAAAATGTGAATTAATACATGAATTTAGGGATTTTTCGTAGCACGGACATAAGGAAAAATGACAAAAATTCCGATTAAAATGATCAATATCTCGGAAACTAATAACAATTGCTGAACATACATGGGGGTGATTCAGATGCCCCTTGAGGTGCTCTACCTCTGGACTTCCGCTTGACACTACTTCCTGGGACACCCTGTATATTTAACTTTTGTTTTTGCATTTTGAATATATGTGGGGTTCCTTCTTATTCTTATAAATGTTAATTCATAGGTAAAGATCATCTAATTTAAAACAAATCGCCCCTTCAATATCCAGCCTATGAAACATCCACCAATGTGAGCAAAAACACATTGGAGGGGCGTTCAGTTTAATATTAACAAGTTTTGGTCACTTTAACCGTCAAATTGAACTTTATTTTTAAAATGTTTTAATTTCATTTGTATTTTGACCAATCCAATTTAAAACCAAACTGGTAGGTACTGGACAGATAAACAAACTTGGTCTATGTTTTATGTTTGACCAGCATCCTACCAAATTTTAAAAATATTTGTTACAATTTAGTTTTATCCATGAATTACTATAAAAATGTTTTAAAACATTTTATTGGAAATAAATTGAGAGTTTTTTTACACTCATTATTTTACTTTGTTTTTTTAAAGATTTTTTAACTAAAACTGCCAATTTGAAATGTACATTTATATTTTAGACTTTCATGAAGTTGATGTTAAATTATGGGACTTACACCTGTGTTTAATAAAGTTTTATTTTAAATATGAATTGTTATTATTTTGATACTGGGGTGAGGATCAAAAAGTTGGACCATAGTTAAGCGTAGTTAACAATACAAACAATAAATTGGAAAAGAGTTCTGTTGTACAATTGTATGGCTAATTTTCGTGTCAGAAAGAAATGTTTCATAGAAAATTTTATTGAGTGAGTTTGAGCCCAACTTTTTGGACCTTGCCCATTGCCACATGACCCTATAATGATGTATTAGCTGTGTTATATCAGTGTTACATACCTGCGTATTATACCTAGACCATTGTTAGTATTGTGTCACTGTTTTGATTGCCGGCACGCTTGCCTCGCATTGCCTCGCTTCCGGATAAAGTGCAAAATGGCAAGTCGTGCCAGCGCGTTTCGGTACGTTTTGTAAATACGGTAAAACATCCAATTATTCACACGCAGTGAATGTAGAATTGACCACTGGAGCTTTTTAAAAGTCTGTCTGAAAAATTATGCTTAAAGAAGTTAGTCATAAAGGATTTTTCTTTTCTCATTATTTACTAGGAAAATAGATAGACTTTGTGCTAATGGCCAAAGAGGTTAAAAACTACATGGTCTTTTCTTCGTCACAGCTAGTGTTACACTTATACCAAACAAAACGCAGTTGCAAGATAAAATGACGTCATTCCCACCACTAGTCCAAAGCGGGAGTAGCAAATAGAGTAAGAGCCCGTGACAACCAGACCTTCGTCATTTTATAAAAGCTGAAAGTTTGTTAAAGTATGCTTTGAACATAGGTAAGAACGATGGCAAAATCTGAAATTCGAGTCATGGTGGCTTTGGGAGGTAGGGGGTGGGACAGGTGCATAAAATACCAGCCAACTTTCGTTATTATATAAAGCGTCATCCATAAAAATCAGGTAAACTGCAACTCTCCTTTCGTCGTAAAACATGTTTGTCCCAATTCCAACACTTAACGCCTCATTTTATGACAAATCTTATCAAAGCGTACACTGTGTTTTCCGACACGACACATGACTACTTCATTAAGATCAATTCGCGAATAGCTAACTTATCTGAGACAGTAGACCATGACTGTTTTCCAATTTAGACCACTTGAGGCATGCTTGTTTCCCATTCCCGCTATTGTTTGCTAGTAATTGAAAGCCGTACTGTAACGGATTGTCGGAGCGACAGTGGCTCGGCTACCGCGCGCGCGGCAGGACCGGATTACTGAGAACCGAGGAACACCAGGTACTTTAGTTTGTTTAAAAAATAAAAATAACCTTTGACATTGGACAAGCGCGATACGTTATGAAGTTAGGTGTCACATAAACCGAGGAGCTTTTAGTTACGTAGCGTTTTGAAAAATTATATTATAAATGCCAAAGTTTGTTGGTTTGTTCCGTCTTCACGGAGTCGTCGGACTGTGTTCCCATGAGGGCGACATTCAACTTATTCGCTTAAAGAGCTATTAGTACTTACATATAATCGATAAGTGTAGATGTGTTTGTTTTTTGTAACCAGTTCCCGAGTTTTTATCCGACAAGATATTGTCAGTCACTCTTTTTTACGGCGTGCGAAAAAGCCACCCGAATACATATGAAAACATTGAGTTTTTATGTTACGAAAACTAAAGACAACAAGGTTCAAAATTGCTCTTGGACACCGGGACCCTAATTCACGTTAGCTAACCCGCGGAGTCCGATGCAAGGTCAGGATTAATTTAAAGTCATTGTAAGGTACCTATGGTTAAGTATAGTCAGCATCTCAAGTGTCTGAATATACAAGGAGTGCAATATTAAGCAGTCGCTTGTGATAAACATGTAAAATAATAAAGATAAATAAATATCGGGGACAATCTAACACAAATTGACCTAGTCCGCAACTTAGCTAGATATTAAATCATAAATCTTGATTTCGCCAAGCCTGAGGTATGGGCTCAGGACGACTTTGTCCACAATCATATTTCGTCACCTTCTTTACTCTTCCACAATGCCATATGGCCCACTATTCCAATTCGTCGGCATTCCTATACCTTCCTACATTGTCACTTTCCTAACTCGTCCACATTATTTATGGTCACAGTGCTAACTGGTCCATATTCCTAAATAGTCACAGCGCCAACTCCTCCACATTTCTATTGTGTGGTCAACTTCTAAACTCGTTCAGTACTTTTCACAAATCCCATGATGCGAATCCGATGACGCAGGTGTGATGACGATATAAAAATCAACACGAGTTAGGAAGGTGACAATTGAGGAATTACATGCTGACGACATAACTTTGTGGACGAGTTAAGAAGGTGACGAAATAGGTCTGTGGACAAAGTCGCCCTGTGTCGAGGTATGTACAGAAGTGGGATAAGAAAGGTTAGTTCCACTTGCATTCAATTCAGGTTGGTATGCTGTATGCTGGTAAGTATGCAGCATACAGCTAGCATTCGTAACATCTATTATATTTGTCAGAACGTCACGCAGCATACTTTAACTAAAATAGGTTTACATTGAGTTTATGAATAGGAGGGTTAGATATATGCTCGTGACTGTACCTTACCTCCAGATTGTAAGATAAAACTTAGTTCTTTTTTCTCAGTTGCCTCGGGAGATTTTTTCATTGTCTTGTTTACAGTGGACTTGAACAGTCTCGAGCTAAGTACTATTTAATCATATTCATAATTATTTATGGTGCGGTATGTAGCTTTGCATTATCTAATAATTGTCACTGACCTAGACATTCCTAGTAAATAATGATTCTTTTTAAACGTTAGGTAGGTACTATTGTATTGACTTTATATGTTAGTGCTATAAAAGTTGGGAAATAAAATAATCTGTAAAGAACAAAAAGTCATTTTAAATCTATCGATCCGTTATGAAAACCGTGAAAAAAAGAGGTGGTTTGTATGCGGCGCGAGAGTTGCATAACTAATGTTTCTTTGACGTCTTATTTGCATCTTTTGGATCTTTCTTCGTGTCAACTTATTTGTCATTTAGAATAATACATTTACAATAACTTGCTCAGGACATTCATATAATAATTAGAAATAATACAAGGTTATGCCAGTATATTGCACTTAAACAGTCATATTTGTTATAATTATAATATATCATATATCCTTAGAATATATTATAAATGTGAAAGTTTGTGTGTGTGCTTGCGTGTTATTTTGTTACTCCTTCACGCAACAATGGTAGGACGATTTTGGATGAAATTTGAAATGGAAATAGCTTATATCCTGGATTATCATACAGGCAACTTTTCATCCTGGAAATTTTAAAAGTTCCCGAGGGAATAACGACGGTCGAAATCTACGGTATAAGAACATTTTTTTTGTTCTTGCCAATAAAATATCTGAGTCAAAATTGGTGTTCTGTTTGGTGATCTTCTTGGACATCGCGGGATAGCGGTACCTCTTTAACTGAATTTATACAAAGACCAGCTAGAGTTAAGATAATAATGTGTATGTCTTTGCAGGAGATTTACGCTCATCCAAGGCGAGTCTCCACAAGTCGAAGGAAAAGGTAGACGAGGCTGAGGAGAAGCTCCTAGACAAGGAAGTGGAGGCGAAGATCGTGACGCGAGTCGACATGGCCGACGCCAAGTATGTCGTCGGAGACCACCGCAACGGGGACGCCAAGATCGAGCTGGACGCGAACAAGAGAGTGAGTACGATGCACATAGCGATGGTAAAATACGAAAGTGGCCGATGACAATTTGTATTATTTTAAAACAGGAAGGGTTCTTAGAAGGTCCTTCGAGTTAGTACTTATCACTCACTCGCTCTCATACGCTCTTATTAAGAGTGGGTGAGAGAAATACAATACCGAAGCGCCTTCTGAGTTCTCACAGACCGTAGCTACTGTTGGCGCAATCTAAGATACCAGCGTCAGCTCATTTGAACACGAATTATACCCGTTTAAAATTATACTTCTCACATCTAAATTGATACAAGCCTGGCGACGACGTTCAGTAATGAAATTTTTTGCTTAGAATATTAATTGTATGAAATTACGCTGGCACGCGGATATCCCTATATTCACCGAATTATACGAAACTTCATCGACTTAAAATCGATCTTGCGACTTTTTTATCTCTTCAAATGTTTAGTGAAAGTGTGTATGTTTGTCCGTCCTTCACGCTTCAACCACTGAACGGATCGAGATGAAACTTGGCACACATATTGGTTAGGTCCTGGAATAGGATATAGGATTAGTTTTTATCCCGGAAAATTTGACAGTTCCTGAGGGAGTAGCGATAAACGACTTCTACGTGGACGGAGTCATGGGCGAAAGCTAGTATGTAATACATGTTGCAATTCTAATTGTCAAAATTCTAGAACAAAGGGACAATTGTCGACAATAAAAACCGTTTAAAAGGTTTTAAGGTTCACGTTTGTGAAATTACCACTGCTAAAATATTTAATTGTATATTGTAATTATTTCCCCCGCCCCATTTCTTGCTAAAGCAAAATATGAATTTAACCAAACTTTCTATGCACCAACTGTATAGATTTTTTTGACAACTTTCACTTTGACTTGGATTGACAGGTGTAGTGAATTATAAATATACAAAATCAACATTATACCTATTTCGCCGTAAAGCGTAAAGTATCTTTAATTATCATCTGTTTTAAGGTTTACAGTAAGAACTCATCTGGTAGAAACTTAAACAATGTATAACCTGAGATATGAAAATACATGCTCTGATGAAATGGTATCAAAATATATTTTTTGCTGGTCGATAAATACTAGAGCCGTAGAGAGTGGTAGAGCCGTATGAGATACTTTTCTCGAGCAAATTAAACTTGCAATCTTTGGGTCGAACTAATAGTAGGAGAGCCGGGCGCAAAATTCCGTATCTATTTGATACCGCTATGAAATGCACACTAGTTTCTCATAGTTTAAAAATTATGACAGGTCTGAATGTAAAACCCGAAACATACCGAAAGTGGTAAAAAAGTGCAACGTACGGTGCAGAAAAAGAGGCGTACTTTACCCGCATGCTACAGAAATAACTTATTTCATCAGTTGGGAACTTATTCGTTGATAATTTACACTCACATCCACTTTTGCATTGTAATATGGTCCAAAAGTGGATGCTCGTGGATCTTTTAATACTCGACTGTAAGAGAGTGAAATCTGTCAGTTATTTTTTTACCGTAAGTGCTTGGCAGACGCTTTTGTAGAGATTATGTGAGCAGCCGTACCCGTACTTTATAAAGTACTGATTACTGATGATTTTAATTACTTTGTGCTTGTTATATTGATTGTCAATGTTTTCGATACAATTTTAGGAACAGTTAGCGCCAAATACTATATCAGCAGGTGAGTTAAAATAATCTAATCTTTACCATATAAACAAAAATTTACCTTTATAGAATACGTTAGGTGGATCTTAGCTAAGCCGATTTTGTCTATAAATCTTTGGTCTTACATAAAAATAAACATAAAATCGAGCCGCGAACCGGTAATGGAGAAAAACAGACAATACTCTTACCTGCCTTATCGAGAAGTACTGATCTCTGTATTTGATCCATGATATTAAAGCATTTAGAATGCAAAAGCGTTGCTTAAGGGCACTTGGTGGAATTTCTCAAAGAGATTCTTGTCGTAAGCTGTTTGAAGAATATAGAATACTGCCTCTTCCTTGTTTATATATTAAAGAAATTTCCATATTTGTAAAAAAACACCCACATTTATTTGAAACAGCCAAGCATAATTTTAATATTCGAAATAAACATAAATTAGTAGTCACTTCTCACCGCACAACCACATTTGCGAAAAGTATGTTCTGGATGGCTGTACAAATTTATAATAAAATCCCAGACGCGTTCAAATTGTATAGTTGTGATAAATTTAAATCTGTAATTCATAACTGGCTATTGAGTAAACTTTTCTACAATATACAAGACTTTTTAGAAAATGCCGGAAAAATGTAATACTTAAATATTAATTTGAAAAAGTAATGTAGTAGTTTTTAATTTTTAATTTGTTGTTTATTTTTACTTTTATTGGTATAAGTAATTAAAAGTACTACTATTTTAAATATGTAAGTACTTATGATAAATATTGTACACCATTTTATGGTAGACTGTAGCGGAATTAACTCGCATATTTTTTATCATCTCTCATATATTGTACCTACAGTTAAACAATAAAATATTTTGATTTTGATTTTGATTTTGATTGATGATCCACCCAGAAGTCGAGACTTTTTTGAGGTGTTGATCGAACCTCTTCGCTTAAAAGTTCGCCTATAGTCAACATCCCATATGGTGGTCTATTCAAGTTTGTAGTAAATTCTTTTCTTGCGGATCCATACTTTTAGACATCCGCGGATGTCGGTCAAAAATATAAAAACGTAGTTTTTAGTACCTTTCATGAAAACAATATTATAATATTCATGAAAATGTTAGTAACAAAGGTTTATAAATCGATGAAAACACGAAACAAAATACGTAGCACGCGCTCCCTCTGGGACGTCCTTGCAGCGACTTATAATATGCTCATCCCCATAAGCTCATTGCGGATCTTCCAACAGCCCAGCTGCTAAGATAGTCTTCGCTTACGGAGTTATGCCTGTGCAGGTACTCATCGTTAGCCAAGTACGAAAAACCGAAATTGGTATCCATGAAGAACTCACCGGGTCGACGGCAAGCCCGCCAAACGTCGACCGTCACGTCAGTAACAGTTGTTTATTATTAATGAACGACCAAAATATTATTTGTCTTCAATCATCAAAAGTAAATACATCATCAGCTTCATCATCAGTATCTCCACTATGGATTACAATGTCTTCAACGTGTAATGCTGTAGGCCAATAGGGTTCGTAATTTTCGTCTTGTAATGTGAGTTATTTTTTTTTTCACAAGCAATAAGTTACATAGAGGCAACATATTTTGACGACGAGCTAGTCTTGGTTTTGACCCTGCCTACGGAGCTAGCGGTCCTGGGTTCATATCCCGGTAAGGGCAGGTATTTGTGTGATGAGCGCGAATAATTTGTTCCTGAGTCATGGATGTTTTCTATATTATTTAAGTATATATTTCTCTATATAAGTATTTCGGGACTAGGTCAATTGGTGTGACATTGTCCCCATGATATTATATGCTCTCCTCATTATATAAAAAAAAAAGCATTTTATTAAACCCGACCAAGTAGATAGATGTAGATGATGGGCGTTTTGAATAAAACGTGTTCCCCCAATTAAGGAACTTTTAACTTGGTCAGTTTTGTGACGTAAATTAGCCATACATTGCGGTCGTCAATGTATAGCTAATTTTCATCACAAAACCCGAAAAAAAAGTGTCCGTGCGGCCTACTTACTGAAAATGTCTTTAATCATGGATCTTAATTTTTTTTAAACTAACATAGTTAAAGTTCCTTAATTGGGGTTTGGGGTATACGTTTTTAGTAAAAACCCTCAGATTCTACGTAGATAATCGTAAGTATTATGTTGGTTTGTTCATAATTGTATTGAATTAAACTTGTAAATACTTAAGTAAGCCTATCCCATTTTTTATTAATATTGTTAAACAAACTTTGTATAAATAAGTTTCTGGTTTTCCGGACCACGTTTGGGATACCTTAGAAAAATAGAGATCAAGAATTTTCAATTTTGTTTACCAGATAGTTTAGACATTTTTGTCGCTTACTGTACTTAAAACTTCATCGAAAATATTAACAACCAATAGGTATAATAAGCACGCAGTAATTGAAATGTCCGTTATTTGTACAATTATGACAATTCTGGGGTTCTAGTGAAAAAGGGCACAAGTCTTCTGAAGATCAAGTGAAAAAGGGTATAAGTCTAGTATACTCCGTTCCGTTTCGTCCACTTTCATAACTAAGATTTCTTAACTGGTAATGAATAAGGATTTTTATTCACTGTTTCATAACCAGTTATTAAACAAGACTTTTTTTTCATTTTCTTAACCAGAACCTAGGTACTGACCACTCTTATTTCAAATCAATTGGACAGTGTCGACGGAGCTCCACTCACGCGGAGCTCCTATTTCTGGGTGGCTTGGCCCTCCGGGCCTGCTGCAAAGCTAACATAACCTAAACCTACCTAGTTTCTGATTATGAAAATAGAAAAAACAGTCTTGTTTAATAACTGGTTATGAAACAGTGACTAAAAATCCTTATTCATAACCAGTTATGAAATCTTAGTTGTGAAAGTGGACTCAACTCTCCGTTCATGTATATATACCCTTTTTTATTACGAGTTAAGTAGACTTGTACCCTTTTTCACTAGGAAACCAGAATTATTAAGTAAGTACCTTAATCAAATAGCCGGGCGAGAGACCACTCCCGCATGTCACCACTCACTCAATTGAGGAGTGCCCGGCCTGGGGGCAACAACGGCAAGACTTAATTGCCGTGGTTGGCGACGACCTCTCGCTGCCAACCATTATCCACGCCATGGTTAGCAGCGAAAGGTGCTGGGACAAAATGGCCTCTTTTTGTGAATCCGTAATCGGTCAAAAGCAGGCGAGAGCGTAAGGAGGACCCTAACCACTTTTATTATTACATTCGGATTTGGCATAACGTTTATGAGAAACCAAATGTGGTATGAAGTTGGTACGTTTTGGTGCCGGCTCTGCTAAATTAATGGTATTTGTAGTTGATTGCCTTCGATAAACCATTTTTTGCACGTGATACTTTGAGGTAATATAAAAAAAAAGCATTAGTGCCTTATTAAATTGGCAATTGACAAGTCTTATTCACTATTTTCTGGCTTAGACTCTTTGTGGTGCAAAAGTGTAAATACGTCTATACAGATCTTACCTTTACTTTCTCTACCTCTTATCTGATCAAATAGTTAAATAGAAAAAACACACATGTTCCAAGGTTTATAAAGACTACTTTCCTATCACAACATTTGAGACAAACAAGAGGTTGAGAAAGTAAAGAGACGATATACGACTGCGCAAACGCAAGTTCTAGGCCATATAGCTATGTCAACCCTGTCTCCAGCAATTTTCGGGGCTGACGAAGGAGGAGCTGATGCGGTACGCGGACGACCCGTTCTGGGTGCGCCTGCGCTGGGCGCTGTTCGCGTTGTTCTGGGCACTGTGGCTGTGCATGCTGGCCGGCGCCATCGCTATCATCGTGCAGGCGCCCAAGTGTGCGCCGCCCACGCCACGCTCATGGTACGTAAAAAAAAGAATACCCAAGTTTTTTTTATATAACCATAACAGGCACTCGAGGAGACGGACCATCTGACCTGACCTGTTTGTAATGACGTAATTTTTTTTGGATGTTTGTGTAAGGATTTAGTTTCACTCCTTGTCTCGGATGGAATACTTTTTAGTGCAAAACTTTTGGTTGGTACCACGGAGTAATCAATAATTTACAAAAGATGAATTAAAATGAGAATCTGTAAAATCTCTGAGGAGTTCCAGTCATGATGTTAATTCCTTCAGCAACGTTTTCTTCTCCTGTACTCGCTTAAAATCTAAAGGGCTTAACTTATTTCCTCTCATGTATGTCAGGCTGCTCATTACCCAAATACAATAATTTAAAAAGACCAGATTACACTTTATACCAGATTCCCAAAACACCAGATTCAAGAATTAATTTATTGTACTTACCCAAAATTTTGAATCTAGGGTTTTGGGAATCTGGTATAAAGTGAAATCTGGTATTTTTAAATTATGGTAATTTGGAGATTGAGCGTGTCAGGCCACATGTGAAGAAATGTATGAAACCTTAAGAGAAACTGATGGCCTGTGTTTCTAATACGATGAAACTGGCAGGATAATCAATATCGGCAGACTGTTAGAGGATAATTTCCTGGCAGACGATAAAGCTCCACGCGAAAAATTGCGATTGTTTCCCGGAACGGTGTAAACGCAGCCTTAGATAATTAAAAAAACTAGATTACTTTTTATACTTACTAAAGGTGGCGATCTGCGGTCCTTATCTTATCGGCGCCATTCGATTTGTGATAGCAAATCTTGAGCGAGACGCCCGTATAATGAGCTGTACACACAGCCGCCATACGATCCCTCAGTACACTAAGTAAAATATAAATATCAGGAGACTATGTCACACCAATTGACCTAGTCCCAAACTAAGCTCTAGGCTTGTACTATGGGTACTAGACAACGATATAAATACTTATATAGAGAAATATATACTTAAATACATAGAAAACATCCATTACTCAGGAACAAATATTCGCGCTCATCACACAAATATTTATTTATTTATTGTTTATTAAGAAACAAACGGTTGTATACCTTCCCGTACCGGGATTTGAACCCAGGACCTCAGCTTCGTAGGCAGGCTCACTACCAACTAGGCCAGCGCGTCGTCAAGTACATAATACCCTCGGCATAATTGCCGATATCGCCCTAAGCATGATCTTTTCTGTTTGATACACAGGGCGTGAGAATCGACGCGAAAGTGTCAATCAAGCTGCAAGATAATGATCAAGAAATTCCTATGTATTATTAATATTGCCATCAACTCGTCGCCTTATAATGGTTTGTTTAAAATAAAACATCCGCGGAATTGCTACAAACAAAATAAACATGTCTTTATACACCTGAATTGACAGTTTTCTATGAATTGTCGTTTAATAAAACAAGTGTAAGATTGTTTAAGTTTTTGCAGTAACACTGCCTGGGATTCTGCTGGGTAGAACCATACTTTGGCATGTTATCGTATCGTATAATCAACGTTATGGCCCCTCTACATGTCAGCGGATCATGGGCGTGCGTAAGGGATGGAGCAATACGTAAGAGTGATATGCAAGAATATGTTGCTCACTCTAAGGTGTAAATGCATCCCTTACGCACGCCCATGATCCGCCGACGTGTAGAGGGGCCTTTACGCTAGCTCTAATTTACTCGACAGTAATGCTGCCCTCCTAAGCAATAAAGCAGTATCTCGGATAAAGCTCCTGTAGCAATATCAACCTCATTACTAACGGAATAGAATTCAAACTGCATTGGTTATTGAATTTTAGATACTGTGTATTGCTTAGGAGGGCAGAATGGCGGTAGGTTTAAAATTAATACGATAACATGTCAAAAGACATACGATTGTACCCAGTAGAATAACTATGATTATTCTATTCATTTCCATCCAGTCAGTTTCTCATTTAAGGTTTTGTTCACATTAAGAGTGGTGGTAGCACCTTGAGAAGGGTCCGTCCGGATTGCTACCACCATCTTATCCATTAACCCACCGCCAAACAGCAGTGCTAGCAATGCTGTGTTCCGGTGTAGAGATAAGACAACCGGTTAAATTACTAGCAGCATAGAGGCATTCCATCTTAGTTGCATTAGGTTGGTTTTCAAAAAAAGTGTACATGATAAAAAATATCAGAATTAGTTTTTTTATTCTTACTCATAATCGTTGATTAGTATCCTCATCCTCATAAAGGAAAACCAAAAACCAACGAATTGTAGAAAAAAAATTACACTTAAAAAAAAAAAACGCCCCTTTGGAGTCTTGCAGTTTTGCGATTGTAGTCTTGAGATTTCAAAGGTCTATGGAACTCAGTTCCCACTTACCATCAGGTGGCCTGAGTGCTCATTTGCCTTACCTTTGCAAAAAAAAACCATGGTCATAGATTAGATAGTTATGCCGTCAGCGTGAGTGGGCTTAGCGTAGGCGTGCACAGGGGTTATTATGTTTGGATAAAATCTGATGTAAGCGTTTTGTTATGAAATCGTTTGTTATTCTCATTATTATTGCCATAGTATTTATAGTATAGTAAACTAGTTATTGCCCAGTAAAATAGAAGCAACTGTAGGTAGCTGTGTCAATAGGCAATTGCTATAATTTTCTAAATAAATAAATGATAGCAATAACATTGGCCGCCAATAGGTCCCTTGTGATTTTGTGGACATTTACAACGAAGGTGCTTCGAAATCTAGCTATTTCGAGTAAATTACTTTGTTTAATATGGTTTAACTGTACTCTTAGTATTATAGTATAATGAAAACAGATACAAAATCCTTCCCGCCACTGATGATTATATATTGTAGAGGGACCGTCGCCATTAGTGTCTGTTAAAATTATCATCGTCATATATTCCTGCCCAAAAGACCTCCACCACGTTCGGTGCTAAAGATCTCGTTGTAATAATCAAACGACATCGTATTCTGTCGCATTATTTTGTGTAACGTCGGGATAAAGGAATTTCGTATTTAATACTTCTGAAGATGTTAGTCATAGTTGCACTACTTAATTTAAATACCATAAATTCTCTACATCTGTAGCTACTCTCGTCCAGCTTCTCTTTATTCTAATGGGTTCTCGTGCAGGTACGAGCGCGACCCGCTGGTGGACGCGAGCCCGCTGACCGTGGACGAGCTGCCGCCCAAGCTGGAGCTGCTGCGCGACGGCGGCGCGAGCGGCGTGTTCGCGCGCGCGGCCTGCGGCGAGGACAGCTACCACGTGCTGCAGGCGCCCGAGTGCGTGCAGCGGTTCCAGGCGGCGGTCACGCAGGCCAAGGAGTACAGCGTCAAGTGAGTTAAACCATTCGATGCATGAAACATCCGTCACTATCTGACACGTATATAAGTACGAGAGTGACAGATGCTTTATCCACATTTTGTCACCCGATAAACGCAACCATACTAAGTCCGCAGGTTATTATTTATTATTGGGGGTTATGGGTCTTGTATGCAACTTCGAACATTACTGATTTTTTATGGCAGCCCTTTGTTTAGAGCTCACCGCAAAGGCTCGTTGCGTACAGGAATTTCTAGATGCTTTGGGCGTGATTATCGCAAGTCAACGTATTTTTTAAAGATATCTTGTTACTTTTTTTAAAGGTTTAAAAGCTAACCTTTTTTTTTACACGTTAGATATTTAAGAAATTCTGAAAATTTTACGGTTCCAGCGATGCAAAAATGATGACCCAATACTAAACGAATATATTACCAAAGAAAAAAAGAGCGCTCGAAAATCTTACACCAATTTAAAAAGTCCCGAACTGAGCTAAGCCGGCGTCGAAACCTGTACTTTGGGCACTAGAAAACACATAGTATGATTTATTCGCGCGTCGCTCGATACAATACGCACGCCACCAAAGGCGGTGCCGGCGCGGCCTGACTAAACCGGCTTGGTACATGTTGAATTTGCTTGTGGTAGCTCGCGGCGCGTGCGTGGAGTCGACGCACGCACACATTAAAGCCTTGGTATGAAGGCGAATTATTGTTTATACTCTAAAGCTAGTGACGAAGAAATTTCAAGAAGCGCTTTATATAAACTTAATCCTTTATACGTTCAGGATAATTGTAGACCTGGTGGCTAACTTCGTGCCGGTGACGCATGCGTGGTTCAAGCAGAGCGAGAACCGCAGCGGAGAGTTCACCGACTACTTCATCTGGGCCGACGGAAAAGGGTTCGATGCAACCACCAACCAGCCGCTTCCTCCTAACAACTGGGTAAGAAAGAACGTTTACTTCACCTCCGAATAAAAATGTTACTTCCCTTTCAATATATCTACACTCTACAGTGAGATTATATTATATTTTTGGTTTTTTATTGAATAAACAGTAAAGTTAAATTTCCATAGGTTTTGGTCAGTAACATTGGACCCGATTCTACGTGTATATCGCTTAAATAGCCTACAACTAACTAAAACTAAATTGTCTAATTTTAAGACATAGTTTAGACGGCAGATTTAATCAGTGCTATTCCAGAATGTCTAGCTGACAATGTATAAGACCGCCTAAAATAAGAAGCGTCAGAGTCAAATGCGCTGTCATGGCGCTGTCATTTGATTATGACAGCTGCTCATAGAATAGCAAAGAGTTTTAGCGACGCCTAAATAAAATTAGGAAATTTAGAGGCCACTGTAGAATCGGGTCCATTGTCCTACTTAAACTAGTCGCATTACTTTACTTACGGGTACAATGGTGGTTGGATCTCGTGCAGAGTCCGTCCGCGACGGTTGTGTTGGTGTGGAGACAAAACATCTAGTGAAATAACTAGCACAGAGACATTCTTAGCTCCCATTGTTGACATCGGCACTCTTAGATTTCCGTCTTGAGATGCAAACGTCTATGGGCATCAGAGTTCACTGTGTGTTTGTTAGCCTTCTCCTTAAAAAAGTGTCTAACACTATTTCTGTTGCAGGTGGCAGTGACAAACGAGCCCGCCTGGTCATACAGCAACGTCCGCAAGCAGTTCTACCTACACCAGTACGGCGCGGGCAAGGCGGACCTTAACCTCTCCAACCCGCTTGTGGCCGCGCAGTTCGAGTCCGTGCTGAAGACCTGGATGCAGGCCGGCGCCGGCGGCATCAGGTACACAACTCTCGTCACTTCTAAGGGCTGCCGCAATTTAAACCTCACCTAACTCAGCTTTTTCGACACGTTAGATAATCAAGATCCGTGGATATAACAATAGGCTATTTGACAAGGTGAAAAAAAACGTAATAATTATGTATATTCATATAAATTATGAGTTTTAAAATCGATTTAAGGTATTATTACTTAAAAAAATGGATCTTTTATCCAAAAAACCACGATAAAACTTGATAATTTTTTATCTGTAGCCATTTTATCGAAAACGGCGCCGAATCCATGATGACGTCAAGGGTCGGTAAATATCACAGATTATAGGATGTCTGTATATCCTGTAATCTGTGATGTCTGTAAATATTGCATCTGTCGTTCATGTATGTATGTATGTATGTAAACTCTTTATTGCACAATAATATAAATATTACAATATAAATATTAAAGTAATGTACAAAGGCGAACTTATCCCTAAATGGGATCATGTCGTTGTCGTTCTGTTCTTACGTTCATTGGTTCTTGCGGTTACCACAGACAGTTGACGTTTGTTTGTTTTTCTGGCTTTGCTATGATTAGCCAATGTCAGTTTGTTTATGTATTGACCACTGACGTCACTGATTCCTGTGCGACGCCATCTTGCCCAAGAAAGCATTTTGGCGGCATATTTTAAAAGTGAATTTTTATTTCATTTTTTTAGACGAAATACATAAAAGAATTTAAAATTACCACTTTTGGAGTACTCAATAAACACCAACAAATAATCTGAGATGGTTTTCAAAAACCTGTCAAATAGCCTATTATAACTACTTATCAATAATTATATCAACAATTTCATTATGACCAAAAAATACATGGGAAACAACGGGCTTCCGAGTGAAACATTTTTGTATTTGATATGGGGCGTTTACATTCTTAAGGCCCACCATACTGAAAAATTGGAGTTTTTTTGTAACTGGGACTTTGAATCTACAATCAAGGGAATAAAGTTCAATTGCGATTGTTCGAAAATGCCATTTTCAGTTAATGGACATACGAAAATAAACCTTATTATATTTGAAACAGAGTTCAAAGTAAATTGCCTTGATTTTGTTTATCCTATTGCACACTGGGCTTTACGAGGCTATGTAAGTAGAATATCTGCCATATTCTTACCAACACTCATTTATGATATTATTGTTTCAGGCTTCTATACGCGCGTCAGTTGCTCGTCAGCCCGTCGCTCGGGAACGAGTCGCTGGCCGCAGCCGATAAGGGCGGTCTTGGCGCGGTCCAGACGGACTACGCCTTCTACCGACACCAGGAGGCGGCCGACCGGCCCGAGCTGGCGCCGCTCCTGGCGCGCTGGGCCGGCATCGTCGACAGCAGCGCCGTGCAGTCTGACGCCGGTGAGCACACGCATACATACAGACGGACATGCGTTCTAGTGGCATCTGAGGCCCGAGTCAAGATGCAAACGCTACTAACGTTTTTCTTTTCTATCACTCAAAATGTATGGGAATTCTCGTGCCCCTCCATCGTTGGATATCATATTCGCAAAACATGATATTGTCAAAAATATCATAAAAGCAAAACATCAAATTCGCAAAACGTCACAATAGCAAAACATCATTATTAGTAAGACATGAATTAGACAGGGTCGACGGAGCTCCGCTACCGCGAATCTTCTATTTCTGGCCAGTTAGCCCTCTTAATCGTAAATCTAACATAACCTAAACCTACCTTCGATTCTCTAACCGAAATTTGTAAATATCATGTTTTGCGAATATCGTGTTTTGCTAGTATGATGTTATGCGTATATGATGTTTTGCTAGTATGATGTTATGCGTATATGATGTTTTGCTGTGCGTGATCCGATTTGCCCGGTTTGGTTTTGGGCCTTTTGATACAACGTCATCACTGCACGTATCGAAGCCGTTGCCGCAGCCGGTTCGTCTCATGAGCTGCAATGCGGGCGACACGCGTTACGGGCACGTGCACGCTTACGCTACGCAAGCGGTGTGTCATCTTGTATGGAGATTCTTACTATATAACGCTGTGGAAAGTGCACGCATCCGGTATGGCTTGTACGCCTTTAAAGAAAATTCTTTCATTTAGGGCATATCATTTTCTAACGGTCGTTTTGAATATGTTGGTATTCGGGAAGAAGGACAGAACGTCATTTAAAAGGCCTTTGGACGATGTTATGCTTGGGGCAGCTGAATAGTCGGGGCGGAAAGGAGCGTCGCGCGACGTCTGGTTTCCGTTAGATTTAGAGATGGGGTGTTTGCAGGGCCTACGGTGTTCACGCTGGCGGAGGCGGGCGGGCAGGCGGAGCTGCACCTGCTGGCGCGCGCGCCGGCGCTGCGGCCCCCCTCGGCCGCGCCGCTGGACGCCGGCGCCGCGCCGCGAGCGCTCGCCGCCACGCTCTCCGACCGCCTGCGCAAGTGGCCGCTGCTGCAGGTACCCCACACACTTTTTTATGCCATAGAGAAAGCAAGCGAGTATACACACAGACTACCTATAGCTCGGATAGCGTGAGCTATTTTTATGTCATTAATGTCATGTGTAGACATTAATGTAGATACACCCTAAAAACATACAGGGTGTAAGGGACGGCTCACCGAAAACTGAAACCATAGCTTCAGATCATTGTACTGAACTGAAATTCTGTGGAAATTTTCCCGGGAAAACGAAAATTTTCTGGTTTTTTTTTTCCATATTTTTGCAAATACACCGATCTAGGACAACATATTATTATGACATACTGAAGCTCATTTTGTAAAAAAAACTGTAAAAACGGCATTTTCACGTAAAAAACGAGAAAATTTTCGTTTTCCCGGGAAAATTTCCACTGGATTTCAGTTCAGTGCAATGGTCTGAGGCTATGGTTTCAGTTTTCGGTGAGCCGTTCCTTACACCCTGTATTTATACCTATACAGGGTGTAAGGGACGGCTCACCGAAAACTGAAACCATAGCTTCAGATCATTGTACTGAACTGAAATTCTGTGGAAATTTTCCCGGGAAAACGAAAATTTTCTGGTTTTTTTTTTCCATATTTTTGCAAATACACCGATCTAGGACAACATATTATTATGACATACTGAAGCTCATTTTGTAAAAAAAACTGTAAAAACGGCATTTTCACGTAAAAAACGAGAAAATTTTCGTTTTCACGGGAAAATTTCCACTGGATTTCAGTTCAGTACAATGGTCTGAAGCTATGGTTTCAGTTATGTATATGTATTAAACCCACCCTGTATATGTATTAAAACAAATCAAAACAATTATTTAATTAAACTGATTCGTATCCACCAAAAATGTTAGATTTGTTGTTGTTGTAAACTTCCCTTCAATTGAGAACAGGCAAAATGTTTAAACTCTGAATTGAATCGTAATAAAAAGATAGAAATATACAAAGGCCTGAAGATCTGCTTGGTCTCACATTCTGCTGATTTTTTGTAGGAAGTACCTACCGCCTGGAAATTTTTGATATTTAGGCTAGTAGTCGGCCAATGTATGGCCTGTTTTGAGATTTTTTTTTTTTTTTTTTAAATTGTTTTTTTTTTTACTTTATTTTTATACGATAACTAGTATTCGTTTTTTGGGTGGCGATGCAAATCTATCTAAAGAACGTCATTTCAAAATTTGAAGCAAATCGCTTGAATACATCCAGAAAAAACAAACATGAAAAAAAAATCTTGAAAAAATCATAAGTCAAAAACTATTACAAGTAGGATGTTCATACTCGACTAAAATATTCTTCATTACAAGAGGTGACTGACAAAAAATTCCCGAGCCCATTTGATGTAAGGGCCGACTTACTATGGAAACCCGGCTATGGCCTTTATGTTTGTATTCCAGTTAAAATCATCGACCGGCGGCTCTGAGCTCGCCGCATTCTCGTTGCTGCTGCCTGCCACGCCGGTGTTCTCTATCGACCAGCTGGAGGAAGACGCCAACACTACTGCCGTAAGTCCGCCCTGCTTTTAAAAAGGCTCGTTGCCACTATAAGAAAGAATATCGCGTCAACCGTAATTACGTGTACATAGACCATGTACACAGTTTTGAGAACGTACTTATGTTAACAGCACTTATATTTCTACAGCTTTATAAACTATAGGTCTGTTCCTAAAAAGTTGTAATCTGAACCTTAATTTCAACATTATTTGATCATATAAAATTTAAATAAAAATAATTAGTTAGTTAATTAGTTATTTGTGTATGACCCACAGATAACAGATTTTAAAATGTGATTCTTATTCAGAGGCCGTGTTAAGAAACGTATAAAGTAGCCGTGATAAAAGTATTTTGTAACAGGCTAGTGCTAGTGTGAGAGCGAGCCAGCCTATAAATAAAAAAGACCGTAAAATCAGATACCTACTTGTTAATTTGACCACAAGAAAAATATTATGGTATGTTCACTGTGATGAACACTGTCAAATTAAGGAATAAGAACTGCATACCCTCTTGTTAGTTACTAGCTTCTGCTAGCGATTTGGTCTTCGTAGAATTCGTATGTTGGTCATCCCACGGGAACCGTGAATTTTTCATAAAAATGTAGTCTATTTAACTCAGGGATAATTTAGCATTCAAATGGAGAAAGAATTTTTGAAATCGGTCTGCTGTAACAGGATTGATAGTCGTTGACCAATGGAAAATAATTAAACTAAGACCGGAATTTCTCAAAATTAAACAGATAAGAGGTTTAACCAGATTAGTGGAATTTTCTCGTAAATAAGTAATATAATGCCTATAAATGGAAGTTGAACTAAATTTAATTGTTATATGTTTTTAGAGTTGTTGATAATTCTGTAGCTCTGCCTACCCCACTCTGGGAATGAAGGCGTGAAGGTACGTATGTATGTATGTATGTATGTATGTATATTTTTGCCTGAACCGGTTTAAAAAAAAAACAATTAACAATAGTTTGCTTTGATACATCTGTTTAATTTTGTCTGATAGCGTTTTAATATATTAATTTTATGATCAAAAATCACTGTTAATATTTTTGCTTGATGTGCAATTTACAAGTCATAAATATTTTTTATTTTCATTTTCTTGGGGGAATTTGTTTAATTCTGCAAAAATATACTGGCCTGTTAACTATTTTTCTTGTTGTTCCGTTCATGTAAAATGTTATTTTTTTTGTTATTATTTGGAGAGATACATGATTCTTGACCGGCTCAAAAATGACGAAATCGTCAATGGATTGTTACAAGCTGGCGGG
Source organism: Acleris emargana (assembly GCA_927399475.2). Taxonomy (NCBI): domain Eukaryota; kingdom Metazoa; phylum Arthropoda; class Insecta; order Lepidoptera; family Tortricidae; genus Acleris; species Acleris emargana. The sequence goes on from OV656852.1 coordinate 14,942,167, forward strand.
TTATTGACCGATGAAACTGAGCCTTAAACTATGCAACCAACGTAAGTTTGTCCCAATATTAATTTGTGTCGTGTGTTCCGTCAGAGCGAGAAGCTGGCGCACGTGGCGGCGCTGCGCGCGGACGCCAGCATCCAGCACGGCAACTGGACCGTGCTGGCCGCGCCTGCGCGCAACGACAGCGACCACCAGCTGCTCGCCGTCGCCAGGTGATTATCTGTAGCCGCCAGGCCCGATGGTGCTGTACGCTATATCGTGCAAAGTATCCATCATGTTAGACGTTGCTGATGTTGGGGCGTGTTCGATAAAAAATCCGGCGTGCGTGTCCTCGGTAATCTCAGTAATAATAATAATTATTGTCGTCCAGCAAGCCTACGCACTATCGTTTTTCGAGGGGCAGACTCGTGGTCACACCATGTTGTCACACCACTGCTATTCGCTTTGGTCGGAAATTCGACAGAAATCATTTTTATTCCGCAAAAGTAGGTAGGTTAGGTTCGTTAGGTATTTTAGATGCCCGAAGGGTAAATCGCTCAGAAATAGGAGCCATGCCTCAGGCAGGGCTCCGTCGAATAGTAGTGGTGTGACAACCTGGTGTGACCACGAGTCTGCACCCAATTTTCGTCGTGCAACGTGGACTGACAGACAGCACGGATGGATAGTACGTAGAGGGCTCATCGCAGTTCCTCCGTACAGATTGGCATTGACACTTTGACATTGACCTCGTACGATGTTTTAATTAAATTTCCCCTTCTTTCACACTCGGTTGTTTGAATGTGTAAGTGTAGGAATCCTTCATGATTTTCCTTTACTGTATTTGAATAATTACTAATAGTGAGGTAACGGCCGTCTAGACAACTATGCGGGGCAGGGCGCCGTGTTAAATAGAGGTTCAAAGGCCTATTGCATAATAAAGTACAAGCCCATAATATTAGTAAAAATCCATACAAATATATATTAGCTTGAATTTTATTATGCAATCGGCCCCTGATCTTTGCTTGATTCGTTCTAGGACAAGCCTAATAAAGTCATAACAACGATAGGTATGCAGTATGCACCCGTGTTAACCATTGAAATATTTGCAGATGGAAGGCGGGCCACACGGGGTACGTGGCGGTGTGGAACCCGCACGACTCGGCGCTGCGCGCGGATCTGTCCGCGCTGGCGCCGCTGCCCGCCGCGCTCAGCGTGCACCGCGTGTCCCCCTCCGCGCGCCGCTCCACCAAGTAAGCACTACACTGCAACCCTCAGTGTACTATACTGCTGTCATAAGCCGTTTCGAGGTTTCTCAATAGCTAAAACAGATTTCCTCTCCCTTCAGTAATGGGGTTGCACTTGCTACTGTTTGTCTCAGATACCGCCATTTGTAGAGCAGTATGTCTGAGTCTGCAAGACGCTCAAAAATATCTGAACCGATCTTACAATCTAACGAATTGACAACATTTAAAAAAAAAAAGCATTATTGTTTTTTCGCGTTTATAATAGCTGGTTAAAAATTAGACTACCCGTATTTCTTGGTTTTTCTTTATTTAACTTAAATTCGTCGTTAATAATTTATTAAAGAAATAGTCATTAAAAAGACCGTATATACAAAGTTAGGAATACTGATGTCGTGATCTTAGCCTGATATAAAATTTAAAAAAGTAACTTTAAACAGTAAACAAAACTGACTGTCATGTCATGTCAATCATTCGCTGCCGTTCGTTCACAAATTTGCTATTTTGCGTAATTTAATTAATTACGTAATTTGTAGACGCCATTAAAATAAATAAACTATTTTGCGTAGAATTGAAAGCGTGTCGTCAGAATCAAGTAGTAATCCGTCAGACAGATAAACAATGAACATGACAGTTGTATATTTTTTTGAATTCCTTTGGTAATAAATGGACTAAGGGCACTAATAAGTGTATTCCTAACATTCACAATCCAACTTTTTTTACTGTTTTTCCTAAATATAAAAAAAAACTACTGCATAAAAAAATCCAAAGATATTTTTACTGTAATCAGCAGTGTAAAATCTAGAAACGGTATTTTATTTTACTACCTTAGCACAAAATGAATTGTTGTCAATTTAACAAAAAACTTATTAAAGATTGCCATTCTAGAACATGTTTCAATTTCGCGTTGTACTATTGTTGTAGTAACTAGTAACCCAAGTGGTTGCAAGTGCAGATAAAAGATGAATTCGATTCAGCTGAGACAAAATGATTGGAACCAGACAAAACCAACACTCAATAAGAAAAATCCGGCAAGTGTTCCCTTAGTCACAATCAGTACACTAAAACGCGCGCACGCATCCGCTGTGGCTCGGCCTTAAATCAATAAAGCTGCCATCAAGTTAAAAACGTCTTTATTGTTTCCAGCTATACAAGCAACTTTGCTGTTGAGAGCAACGACGTGCTGGTGCCGGCAGCTTCCACCGTGGTGCTCTCGTTTGTCCCCAACACCAACGCCGAGCAGTAAGCGGTGGTGCACCACCACCGTGGGACTCGCGGCAGTGGTACCCACCATTTGACGCCGTCGCTTGCGCCGCACTATACGCGGCTTTTATTTGCATTTTATTTTGTACCGTGATGATGAAATATAATATGATGAGCATTGATTGCACCGTTTTTTATTGCGTGGAATTTTGTTACATGTTCACGTTTGGTTAGTCGAGGGTATTTTTTTTGGGTGCAGACTCGTGGTCACACCATGTTGTCACACCACTACTATTCGACGGAGCCCTGCCTGAGGCAGGTCTCCTATTTCTGAGCGATTTGCCCTTCGGGCATCTAAAGATACCTAACGAACCCAACCTACCTACTTTTGCGGAATAAAAAGGATTTCTGTCGAATTTCCGACCAAAGCGAATAGCAGTGGTGTGACAATCTGGTGTGACCACGAGTCTGCCCCTTTTTTTTCAGTTTGACAAAAACCACGGGGATTTTCATTCCACGTGGTACCTCTAGGGTCTACGAGGGGGACTACGGGTAACAAACTCTACTGTCATGGTGGCCTATACCTACTTTGCGTTGATACATGGATCTCAATATCAAAATGACATACATAAGTGGTTATTTCCCGATTCGCCGGATTTTTGTTTCGTCGGATTCTTGAGGGAAGAGTTCTGACTGGTGCATATTGTATATAAGAAATTCCGGCGAAACGGGAATCCGACGAAACTAGAATCCGGCGAATCGGGAACTAACCAAATAAGTTTAACATGAATATAACCATGTGAAGGTTAGTTCCCGATTCGCCGGATTCCTGTTTCGTCGGATTCTTGTTTCGCAGGATTCTTGAGGGAAAAGTTCAGACTGGCACATATTTTATATATGAAATTCCGGCGAATCGGGAACTAACCCATGTGATGTGAACTACTTCACTGCGAATTTGTATCTTCGGCTCTTTTGAAGCGTATCAAAAAATACCGACGCGGTAATACGTATTTCCAACTAATTATGGGCTGTTTTCTCGTGGTCCCATTATATTTGTTCCATTGACTTTCGACGGAGCCCCGCCCGGGGCGGGGCTCCTGCTTCTGGGTAGTTTTGCCCTTCGGGCATCTGAAGATACCTAACGAACCTAACCTACCTACTTTTACAATCATAATGAGTATTTGGTGATCAAATCTAGGTGCACTTTTTACACTTTTTGTGCAATGGGACAAATATAATGGGACCACGAGAAAACACTTCTAATTATGTACCCTAGGGGTAGTGTGGGACTGACCATACCACCGTAGTCTTTCAGGTTGTTTTTCCAAATATTACGTACCTGGTATTAAACTGATGACGAAATGAATATTTCAAAATCAAATTAAGAGTCGACGGAACTCCGCTGTCGCGGAACTCCTATTTATTCCTGTTTTACGGCGAAAGCGGAGCTTCGACGACATACTTATTTTCAAATCAATTAGTGTCGACGGAGCTCCGCTACCTCGTAGCCCCTATTTCTGGGTAGTTTGGCCCTCCGAGCCTGCTGCAAAACTAACATAACCGAAACCTTCCACAACCGTAAATACTAATCGGACTACGAGAAATGGTACCCTCTCAGCATAATCAACTCAAAAAAAATGTATGATCCCACTGGGATCATGAGTGTGAGCATAATAGAATACGCAGAAGAACTAACATAACCTAAACCTACCTCACATGTATTATCCTTCATTTTGGTCAGCTGTGCCTCGTAGTTGTACGAGGGAGAAGTCGCTATTACGCCAACCTAGTGCAATTCGATAAAATAAGAGCAAATGAAACCACCAGAAATAATAAAGTAGTATATTTTCTTCAGCATGTTAACGTTATATAAGCTTATTACAGTCCGCATCACGTACGTTAAAGATGTTACTATGTCTATATAATGTATAGTATCTATGTGTTTTCTATCTATCTGGTGTGTATCAATTTTATTAGTACCCTGTGTATGTGTGCGTTTATATTGTGAGCAATATAAACACGAACGACAGCTATTAATAAACATATTATTAAGTCATACTGTACCTATGTACATCCGATGAAGACTGTTAATTCACTAACATTATTATTATAGGATTACATTATATGTAAACCTCTATTATTTTTTTACTTTGCTTTTTTTGAGACGATACATTCCTCTTAACTTTAAGTTAGGGTTCCAATATTGGCATAGACCAAATCTTAGTGCGTGGGTTCAACTATTTAAATTTTAACCCATAATTTGACAAAAGTAAAATAGGTGAATTCAAACCCCACAAAAAATAGCAACAAAAAAACGACAAAAAATTAACGTTATCGTATGTTCACTGTGACGAACACTGAGGATAAAGCCATCGGCCATTGCAAACACAACATCAACGCAGGTATAGGGCGGAGCTAAATACTACCTAGATATGAATGATACGAACAGGTCGAATGCTGATGGACATGCTTCTCGTCCGTATTTTTAAATAACGCGAGGAGAGCCGATTACTGGTATAAGACGACGACAAGTATAGATTACGTACAATTAAGTCACAAAGTTTACAGGAAACCTACGCCGAGGATGTGTCATGTGTTGGGATCTTTAGGTAACCGTTGATCCAATGCGCTCACCGCATTATTTAGACCGCCAACTCTCTATACTATAACACAAATACCGTGAGTATTCCGACTATATTGCACTATTAGAGCCGATTTTTCCAATCCCTAGATAAAAGTATGTGACAGTTTAAGTTACCACTTTCGTTTTCTTTCTCGTATGAAAGAAAAGTACAAGAAGTAGACTATTTAAGACTTACGGATGATTTTACGAATAAAATTAATGTGACGCGGGGGTCTCGTCCTCGTCGTTTGGTATTAGGCGTTAGGATCAAGAACGAAAATCTAGAAATCTGCTTACATTATCTGACATATAAACTGTTATCTGGAGTTTGAAAAACTAGACCTGGCATCCTACTCACAAAATTACCGTATCGTCCGCAACTTCGTATGAATTTCGCACAAACGGGCGTCAGTCGTTGTTATTGTTCGCGATACGAAGTTGTGACTAGGTGCTATTGTTCCGCACAAGGAGCCACAATAGCCACACCTGTAAGTCGGCGGCGGTGGCAGCGGTAGCAAAGCAATGCATGAGCAAAATAAAGTGCTCCCCAAATCATGCCGTAGAGGAACGAGCCCAAACCCACCCTGAATATCAACTCGGCTATCCACCTCCTAATCCAATCAGTTCTTGTACGGCCGGGCTTCCCTTTACGCAAACAGGGAATCCAACACCTGATCTTATCCATGTCGAATCTAAGGTCTATTAGGATCACACTTAAATACTGCGTAAAGCGCTGTGACTAAATAGAACAATGCGTACGTAATGAGTACCTGAACCAGGGAACTGGTGAACCAATTGGAAATTGGTAAGTGTTCTTTATTGGCGTCCATTACAGTGTCGGTCGTACTTCTGAACTCTGGAACCTCGTAAACTGTGTTAGTTAATTAAGAATATTTTACGGCGGCTCGTCTTATTTCATTAAAGCTCATGACCGCCGGCAAAAAGTCACACGTGAACCCGAAAGGAAGCCCCAACGCTGATACAGATTCTGGATTAAATCTAGTCGGTCTTTTGATATTATTATATATTTGTATTTTGTTGTTGCTATTTTCATATAGTAGAGTAACTAAAGGATATAAACGCAATTTTTTCAGAATGTTGTTTGTGTTTCTTAGTGAGCGAGGATTCGTTTAAGCACGAGGACCGGCGACCCGGTGGGCGGCGCGGCGGCTACCGGCGCCGGGACGCGGCGGGCTTGGTCTTGTTGAACTGGAAGCTGGCGCACTTGGGGATGTGGCGCTCGGCGGCGGCCTGGTTGAAGCGCCGGCCGCAGTGCGGGCACGCCACGTAGTCGGGGTTCTCCGACACAGGCGGCGGCGGCAGGTCGCTCAGCTTGCCTGCGCAGTAGACACTTAGGCTAAGCTTTGATGCTGTTTCTGACCAGCGTGTACCTTCCTTACTACTACTATTATGGTCAGTTTTGCCACTGGCTTAAAAAGCGATGCCAACCCAGAGGGACTGAGATGGAATGCCTCTATGCTGGTAATTTCAACGGTTGACTTCTTACCACAGTGGAACACAACAATGCGAACACTGCTGCTTGGGTAGCTTTTTTTCTTCTTATGTTTTTGTTATCGTTTTATATATTTATGTAAATATATTGTAGTACGTTTATTGTCTTTTCCCCATAGAATGAGCCTATATAGAACATGCTAGAACCTTGGTCCTCAATTCTAGGCGGTATAAACATATATCACGTTTTTGGCCTGTCATGGTATGTACAGGGTGGCCCAAAAATACGTTGACAAAGATTTTTAAGAAAATGTTTTTATTACTTACAAGACTTTCACAATATGACATTAAAAATTAAAAACTACAATCTTTTTAATTAAAAAAATCAATTATCTTCAAAATATCCACCTTTGGCTTTGATACACAGATGCAAACGTTTGTTAAAATTGTCAACGATATGCCGCAGCTCCTCCGAGGTTATTTTTGCCCACTCTTTGGTAAGTGTTGCTTTCAGAGCGTCTACACTTTTGTGTTTAGTGGCACAGGCCCTTGCCTCTAAGATTGACCACAAACTATAATCCATAGGATTAAGGTCAGGCGAGTAGGGTGGCCATTCTTTTGAGCTAATGAATCCGGGAAAATTGTCTCTACACCACTGCTGCACACTATGGGCCCTGTGAGATGGAGCCGAGTCCTGCTGGAATATCCACGGTTGGGTTTCAAAATGTTGTTGGCTCCAAGGAAGAACTACAGCTTCAAGGATATCTCTTCTGTATATTTCTTGATTAATTTTGACACCTTTTTCGATGAATATAAGGGGAGTTTTACCTGTGGAGCAAATACCACCCCAAACCATAACTGATTCCGGCTTTTGACGGTGAGGAACAATTGCGGCCGGTCCAGGACGACTAGAACAATACATTCTGTCATTTTGGTGATTATGGGCCTGTTCAACGCAAAAAAGTTTTTCATCTGAATAAAGGATATTTTTCCACTTTTCAGTAGCGGCACGCTGCTTAATCAAACGGCATCTGTCGAGGCGAACTTTTTTATCTTTTTCTTCAAGAAGTTGTGCTTTACGCAGTTTGTATGCTTTCAATTTGAGGTCATTAGCGACAATACGTTGCACCGTCGAACGACTTACACCCAGCTCCCTAGCCATTTTTCGCACTTTGGTCCGTGGATTGCGATCAAGCCGTTTCTTGATAATATTTCGGAGCCTGGGAGTCCTAACAGTCCTCTTTCTTCCTCTTCCTGGGCGGTCCGCGATATGCCCGAGCTCATTATATCGCTTAATAGTCTTGGACACTAGTTGACGACTGACATTTAGCGATCTAACTATCTCACACTGTCGTTTTCCAGATTCGTGTAAGGAAATTATTGCGTTGCGTTGCGAAGACATGACAAAAATCAATATTTAACTAAATAATTTTACACAAGCTATCTCTTCCAAATCGTCAACAAACTGTGTAAAAATGTAATAGAAAAACAAATGAACTCGTAGCGTGTTCCATTTTCAAAATTTTTACTTTTTAATTTTGTCAACGTATTATTGGGCCACGGTGTATTGTCAACGTTTTGATAGGTCTTAATTACTTGACGGTAATGGGCGGCCGAGTTAAAAATAATAACTAACAGGTCAAATACGATTTGAATATTACCGCCTAGAATAGAGGCTCAGGTCACTGTGTACAAAATTACTTATCAAACCACCAATCAACTAAACCTTGCATTACATAGTAAAGGCGGAGTTCTCTGTTAATAATAGTTGACTCGTGTTTCCCGATAAATATTCTGCCTAGGAAGTGTTCGCTCCGTTATCTTCACTGGCGAGGAAAACATATCTTGAAAAGAAAGACTAGCAAAGAGGCATTCTGTCGTTAGACATTGTCATTAATGAGTTAGGTACCTTCTTACTAGAGGAGGCAAACGAGCCAAACACCAGGGTAGGAACCGCTAATGCGTTACCGGTGGTTTAGAACAGAAAGGGCTTACCTCCGGAGGCGAGGTGCTGTTGCACTTGTTTGGCGGCGCGGATGGCCTGGATGAACTCTTCGTGTTTCTGGCGCCAGCCGCTGTTCAGGGACTTGGCTTTGCCCGGGGGCTGCGGCTTCCGCAGCTTGGCTAGGAAAGGCTCCGCTTCAGTGCCCTGCAGGCAGACGCTAATGAGTGGGCTACTCTTAGGGGCCTTTACATATTCTCAATCTAGCAGTTCATAACATGTACACGACAGCACTATTTCGATTCGTCTTTATTTCTATAGCAGCAGACTCGAGATTGTATTAGAAATTCTTTGTTTCCCAACCGATCCGTAGTCAAACCACACTGCCACACAAGTATGACTATGGTCAATTTTATTGATCCGTAGCCACATCAACCCACTCTTCATCTAATTTGCGTCTTATTTAGCAACTTCCCCACGGCACGACTACGCTGCACAGTTATTTGCCCGTTGTCCTACTGCGTAGTTCTAGATACCAATGATTTGTATGTCAAAATTAAAGGATAGTGGGCAAAAATGTTTGGACGGCACACCCAAGTCCGCCACAGCTTAGACTTGTTTTTTTTTGGAAGGTATCAAAGCTATGTACTTCCGTACCAATGTGCATCAAATTCTGTCCATGGGTTCTCTTTTTATTTTAAGTCGAACGGGTTTAACTTACTGAGCATTATTGAAACAAGCATAACATATTAAACTTTTTTTTAATCAAAATAAACTCAATAATAAAGTTATAAACTAAAAAATCTATTTAACGTTGTTTAATTATCATTAGGATCTATTATTATTATTTTTGTTCGGTGTTTCGAGACATATTCAATATATGGCTGGCGAAGCTGGTTGAATTTTGCCCACTATCCTTTAAGTCACCCTAGTGTGGTAATTAGGTGTGAATACGGATCGGTCGGTCTTTGCTTGTGGACTGTCTAAGTGATCAAGTGTTTGGTATAAGTACAAAGTGCGAACGTGTTATGCAATCCGATAAAAAAGGAAGGAAAATTCTCAATAACTAGCCATTCCTCCAAATGCAGAGTACTCATGTTTTACTGAGGTTTCTTCATTCAAAAACATAATGGTTATGTAATAATTAAATAAAAATACAACCCATGCAACCGTCGACTCAAGAATAGATAAGAGTAGGTAAAAATTAAGTATAGTTTAGAGGTGCAGTGTATGCATGCAAAGATAGATAGGAAGTGCAGGATAAATATTACTGAAAATAACTATAAATTATAGGTTGTATTAACTATCGTCGATTATGGATCCTATATACTCGTATTGACCCTTAGCTAATGTATCATCTCACATACATTTGTTAACATGTTAATTTTGTCAAATTTGGGATTGCAGTTTATTTTTTCATAACAAGAATTAAGAACAGTTTATTTTTTAATAGGCTGTGTATGATGATAATCTTAATGAAGATGAGACTCTAAAATGCATATTATTCATAAGTAGAGGAGCAGTATACCCGAGTACCAGGCCCTAAATCACTAGCTACTCTGGCGACCGACATCCTGCGTGATCGATTACTAATTTCAATATCCAAAGCCTCCCGTTTCGCTCGTTCTGAAACATGCTCCTGGAACCTCCCATTGCACTTCAAATTTCGAACCATCTTTGCAAAATCGTGTTCAGTGGGCAATCGCCTGTTGCTATACATTTCCGCATACCACCGCAAGGCTGCCATTATACTTTGATGGTTTAAAAAATAGGCTTCCAGCAAATCAAACTCTTCTTGGTATTTAAAATAAGACATATTCAATCGAAAAATGCGTAGACAAGATTATACAAAATGAAATCAAACACGTGAAAACAAAATGGAAGACTTCATTCCAATTTTGAAATAGGTACTTAATTTTAAATTACGAATGAGTTTTTATATACAGGTATGAAACAAAAAAGTTCAATTTCCATCACACGGTAACTTTTTGGTAGCCTGCCAGTCAGACAAATATATTGTCAGTTACGAGTGCGAGCGTGATAGCGATAGATAGCCGAAAGCTATTAGGAACCTGGAAAAATACTGCACCCACGACGCGGACGGAAACCCGGGTCGGGTTTATGTATGTATGGATGTTCCATGGGAGCGTTCTAACTACTGGCCAGTTTTTGATAAATATGAGTAAGGTTTAGTTAAATTTGTCATATCTACTTAGTGTCTAGATGGGCAAAAAATTAGGTATAATTGTAGTCTGGGTTTAGCTTAACCCTTTCTTGTTTGTACAGTCAAGATAAAACTAAATATTCGCACATAGTTGCAAAAATATGGACACATACCTTATTGCCATAGTTATAACAACAAACAAAGGTGTATACATATTGGTGACCTTGACTGTATGTTACTTAACGAACCACTTAACTGTTTAAAATAATGCAAGGATGTTTAAAATAATGTAAAAGTGTAGATGGGTAATTGTTCGGCTTTTTAATCGCCGTCTACGTTGTCTTCGCATATTTATAAATTTCTTGGTTTTTTAACTGGATACTATACTACCCGCGGGTCCGTTGATTTCGACATCAGAAGTTCCTGGTAGTGTTAGAATTTTTACATAAACTTAGATTAGTAAGTATTGAATTTGTCTAATACTGCGATTTATTTTTAACACCGATTAACACCGTTGGCATAACTGACAATTTAAAAAGGTAGTAGTTGAAGCGCGGCATTGTAACGTAGTGAATTTGTGTAAAGGGAATGACGGGATTAAATCGAATATCACGTACTTATGTATTATTTTACAGCAGTGTTAAAAGTAGTTATCATTATTTTCGTCAATATATTAAAGACAACAATGACGGCGGTTGAAACGCTCTAATATTCAGACCGATACGGAAACCATGATAATCAGACCTAGGAATATACGGGGCAAAATTAAATGACAGCTAGGTATTGCCTATATCGATAAACTCAATTATCGATGCTTTTCCGATATAGAAGTGATCGCCCCTAGCATTGTTTTAAGTTTGTATTTGTTTTATTTTGTTTTGCCCCTACCGCTTCCACAGAAATTGAAAAGTCTTTTAGCCACCTGAAATGGATTCATCAGTCGAGTCGGAGAAAATTAACGCCCGAAAATTGAGAACAAATTCTGTTCGTTTACTTTAACAATAGCAAATGGGACACTAAGTTTGATATACACAATGAGAAAAAACATAATATAATGATTATGAGTGAAGGTTCAGAAATCCTTTTAAAATAATGAATAACCAGAATAATTTTGCTATTTTGTTTTATTTTCATACGGTCAATAAATAGTACATTGTTGCCTAGGCGCGGAAAGTAAGGGTTTTCCTGACGAGGTGGTTAGCAGGCCGAGCAACAGCGAGGCCTGCTAAAATACGAGTCAGGAAATCCTCGTTTCCGCCGAGGCATACATAATGCTTTTCTCAAACATATGAGGAAATAATACAAATACATTTCTAAAAAGCAAGTAATTTAATTTCCTTAGATTTAGCGGGAAGCAGGTTTTGCCTAACCGAGGCAGCTTCAGATTTTAATATAGGCGGTGTGGTACCTATTTCGTCGCTTGAGCTCATTTTTTATAGTAAGTATTTCACACAACAAATAGTTTAATATTCGGTTTCACAATTATATTATGCAGAATGAACGAATGTTACCGACTGTCAATTGTTTTTAAATACTAACCATAGACATTGGAATGCAAATTCAAAAAGAAACACACGCACTGTGCTAAAAAAGCGAGCAGTTACCTTGGCTGTTTGGAATTTTTGTCATGGTCCTTTTGATTTTGTATGCAAATTGACAGCATTTTTAAGAAAATATGGACATGGACGGAAAGTGTTTTCATATAGTTTTTTTACTCCTAGGAGTAAAATGAGGCTCTTTCCGTCCTTGTCTTTCAATCGGAATACCGTTTTTTCCGAGCATGTTTGAGAAAACAATATTTTTACAAACAAAACTTGGAGCGATCACTAGTATATAGGAAAAGCATCGATAATTGAGTTTATCGATGTAGGCAATCTCTAGCTTTCATTAAATTTTGCCCTCTATATTCCTAGGTCTGATGATAATACAATAATAGTGGGGTAATTATGTAGTTCGCACGAAAAATATACGTTTTGCGACCAGAAGCACAAAACCGCCATTCTGGAAATATTGTAAAATATACAGATGATCGCAATAAGGAGCGTCCTCACTGAGAGCATTCGCGTGAATATTCGAGTGGTGTGGACGTTGAGCCGAGCGTTACGTTACAAAGCTTACACACCACTTGAAGTTCGCGTCGAATGCTCATTACAGATTGAGAGAGACTGATTTCTGTTTTTTTCCATAAATAGTGTCTGCATGGAGTGGTGGAACCACATTTAAAAGCCCTATTCGTAGGCAATTTAATGGGAACTGAGAAAGTGTAGTATATACTACATGAATCGCCAAAAAATTACAAAATATGTGTTTGAACTGATTACATGCGTTTTTTTTTTGCCATCCCGCACTGCGTTGTTAAATAATTATTAGTCAATAACAATCTTCACTTACTACGTCAGGCATATACAACTATCTATCTCCTAAGGTGTGTGCAGGAAGAGGTTAAAATGTTAATGTCAATCACTGTAAAAATCCAAGAAAACAAGGCGTGCTTATACAAAACCGATTATTACTATCGTCACCCGTGGTTCATCGCTACGCAAGAACGGCCACGCGGCAGGCCTCAACGCAGTGCGGCATTAAGGCTTTGGCAGACCAAACCCGTGTCAGAAGCAGCGCAGGTTGAACGCGGGTCGGCACGGGTTGACTATTAGGACCTACATGAAACACAGTGTTCTCGGCTAAAGTTTGCGCGGGCCCGTTTCCGAGCTCCTTCGCGCCTTCCCCGCTCTCGAAAGGCCGGCCGGTAAGCGGCGCGCGGCGTGAGCGGGTGCGCACACTTGTGTCCAATATGGCTGCCATATTTACCGGCACACCGTCAGCAGCGCAGCGCCGCGCGACAGCTCGCTTTCGCGCACTATGGCGCTCGTTTGGCTTGACGAAGCCGTCATGCCGTACTGCGTCGAAGCGGTCCGCCTGGCTATTCTTGCCTGTTGCACCGCGATCTACGATAATAACAATTAGTTTTTAAGCATAAGTATCTTGTTTTCTTTTTACGCGATATGTAAACTCATGACAATGCAATATCATGCTATCTAAGAGCTGATCTAATAATGGAGTCCGAAGATGGCGAAATGGTCTAGCTGCTATACTTTTAGTTTTGTCTTGACAAGCAGATGCAAAGTTCAGTCGGCAACTAAAGCTGCTTCCAAAAATGATTTTACTGACAGAAACTTATTAAAAATCAGAATAATATACACGCTGATTAAGAAATATCATATAGAAACTTGCAATTCACAATGCAGTGAGAACTGCAATTTTCGACGCTGCACCGAGATGAATTTATAAGCAGCCCTGACCTGGTTATGCCGCATTGAGCATGATAAAGCTTTAAAGCCCCGATAACGTTTTTAGGGTTCCGTAGTCAAACTAGGGATCCTTATAGTTTCGCCATTTCCGTCCATCCGTCCGTCCGTCCGCGTGGTAAAATAAAATCTTACAAACATATTAAGGGTTTGTGAAACCAATTTTTCGATTAAGGGTTCCGTTTATGAAATATTAAGCTTTAAATAGCAAATTTTTGTAAGAGTCAAGTGTAGCCTCGTCCCCTCCCCTCCCTACAGCCAAAACTACAAGTACTAAGTTTAGGTCAGCAGCCAACCGCGGTTACTCACGAAAACGTCCAGGCTGTCCAAAAAGATCCGAAGAATTACATATTATTAGGTAGACATTGAGCGAAGATCCGGGTTTTTTTTTTTATATCATAGGAAGGCAAACGAGCACACAGGCCACCTGATGGTAAGTGGAAACTGTGACCCATAGACATTCGCATTCACAAGACCGCAATCCTAAGACTGGTGATCCTGGGATTGGATCACCAGCATTGCAGGTCTGTCCAAAAGCAGAAATAACGTCGTGTGGATTGGTCCCAATATGGTCCCAATTTATGATAGATAAACTCGACGCTGACGAGAAAATAAAAGTTTACGATATTCTGGCAGGTGCCAATTATATTTATAACTACGATCCTTAAACATAACGACAGTCCATTGAAGATAACCCGACTCCAACGAAATGTCGTCGTGCCCGAAGCCAAGAAGCAGCCCGAAGAAACAAATGTTTGCCCATTGTTTCTGCAAAACGGGACATTTGCACACATATTGCTGCTGTAGTTCTCTGAATAATTAACTTGATAGATGAACGCTGAATGGTAGGTAGTTTGTTTGTGCCCCGAAATTGTTGGTAGCTTAGTGTGACGAGCGGACGAAGGCAGGAATCCGGCACCACCTCCTCTTTTCATTAAAACATCGTGACAATACTGCCGTCGCTGCATTTTTACCCTGACCTAACATCTTGTGATTCGAAAATCAAAGAAAAATCAAAGGGCATACGGTTTTAAAAGCAAAGAAGATGCCTTAGCGTGTTATAACTTTGAGGTATTTGATATGTCTGAAAGAAGAGTGGTCATCGGTATTTTCCACGTGCTTTAAAGGAATGAAATGCTATGTAGATGGCGATGGCTTAGTAAAAATCGGTACTCACCTGTAATAAATTATACATATTTTATATATTTTGGCATTACATGTAGATATACGTTGGCCTGCAGACTGGATCAATGTGCTGTTTGTTGCTATACTCAATTGCAATAATAATATTGTTCGCCGCAGGGATCATAGGAGTTTAATACAGAGCCATGCAGGCATCACGTCAAAATGGTGAATTGGTGAAATAAATGATATCAATTAATATAAACCCAGCTACTTCTATTATCTGTGCTTTGTGCAAAAAGGTACAAAAAGGTGCTCGGTCTAGACTAGTCACATGCACATTAAAAGAACAGCCATGCTTATAATTCAATCGCTTGCCTTATACCCCTCCGCGTCCGTGCCCTTTATTCAAATAAAGACAATCACTTTATTACAACATAGTCTACATGTCTACCTACAACTATTCCCCGTATTCATGGTAATCATTTGCTGGTCCTGTTCGCACTCAACTCTGCAACATGAGTTGCGTGCAACAAATGTGTACCAGAAATATGGGGCTTTATGCTCTACGAGTATGTTTCATAATATAATAACAACCTATAATAAATCATAACAAAAGTATACATTACAGTGTTTTCAATTCATGACACCCACCTCAACACTTAATTTTTACATACATTAACACCCCAGAGTGCAACGTCAATTTCACTTGGTTAGCGCACTCGTCGTTGGTTGGGAACAGACATTGGAGACGTATTGACTCGACCCTTTTTCCTTTGTCCGTCCCCGTTACATTACATTATATTAATTACTCCATACGTCAAGTCCCTAGGCGCAGTTTAGGCTGTGCCGTCTGTCCGTCAGACAGTCAGTCACGGTCAAGGAAGTTATATGTATAGTATAGATTAATAACGATCAAACTTGCACACGTTTCCTTTAATAACGTAGATAATACTGAAAATTATTCATCTAAATATTATTTCTGTTTAAATTAAAGACGAAAACGGGTGGAAAATAATGATTATTGATTTAAAATTTTGATGTCGAGATGTCGTTCCCGCCAACCTGTTCATAACGCATACGCATCATAATGTTCAAGTCAAATCACGTATAGCTGTCTTGTCTTCAGTCTAAATATTTTTTATCTAGGTACTTTTTATATTGTTATTTTATATATTTTTTAATGTATTAACCTACCTAGATTAGTACTTTCTTTGTACCAAATGTTGTTATGGATTACAGTCCACAGTGCTCTAGTGTTTAGCTGTTATGCTTTGTGATTATGTTAATAAATAAACAAATAAATACCTAATATAAATGGTTTTTTGTCTGAGACCGTTAACTTTTCAGGTTTAAAAAAAATCCTAATAGGTTAGGTTTGTTTTATAACAATAATGAAAAGTTTACGGTTTTATGAACCATTATTTACAATGACCCATGCTGTATTTTGAACTTATAAAGTGTGTAACATAATAAGAAGCAAACCCGTTGGTGGCCAGGTCGAGTTTAATACAATATTACACTTATTAGTAATTGTTCATTATTTTTTAATTTATTAATTTATGTGAAAACTAAGTAATGTCGGTTAATACTACCTATTTGTATCACCCTGTGACACTAACTATTAACATAACTGATAAATCTGATAATGAACTAATTCCACAAATCCTTGTAACTGCAGCTTGAAATATGATCGGAAGTATCATTTTTACTCCAAGTACCACTTTTAACGTAGTTCAAACCAATTTAAGTGATTTTAAACCATATTTTGCTAAGATAAACATACAGTCGTTCTGCAAAATCTGATTTGTCACTTGTTGTCGAATTATTTTACCATAGACAATTTGTAGGCAGGAAAGTAACAAAAAAGGTCGAAAATAAAATGACACTATTGTCATTATACCAATACCTGTATTTCTACCTATTTCGAAGACCAACCTGGCTCTACGAGAAGAGCGGGATGATTGGCATAAATTATATGGCCGTTTCCCACGTCTTAAAAATAACTTTTTTTTTTTGAATGTTTATATTTCCCAGAGTTGCACATAAGATGGGAGTAGACTCACCGCGAGCCGGTGCTTGAGTGCGTCGAAGGGCTTCCTCTTCTTGGCGCGCGTCTTGCGGCAGATGTCCTGGTGCTTGGTGACCCTTTCGAGCGCGAATTGCCGCCCGCAGACGGCGCACACGGCGGCCGCGGCGTCCACGCCGGCGCCCTGCCTGCTGCTGCCGCCGCCGTTCGAGGCCGAACCCGCCGTGCGGCTCTTGCTCAAGCTTCCGTGTACGACCTGAATAACGTTATTTTATAATTTTAGTATGTTTTCTCAAACATGCAATGAAATGTTGGCGTTATGTTAGTTTAGGCTTCAAAGTATCACATTCCGGGCGGCGCAAATCGAGAGAGCTGTAAAGGAATATCATACAAAATTGAAGGCCTAGGCCGGGAAGTATCTATTTTTTTTTTAATTTTTATGTTGACATGCCGCCATGTGTGTTTATTAACAGCCTAGTAGCTAAATATATATTTTTATTTTTTTTCCGTGGCTTTATGGTTATCGGACCAAAAATATCCGCACTAATGCCTATTACACACATGTTTTTTTTATTTCATTGCATATGTTTGAGAAAAGCACTATACATACCTCGCCGTGAAAAGGGGTTGCCAGCCTCATAACTATCCGTCTATATAACTCGGCCGGCAACCCCCTACTTCCCGGCCTCTGTAGTAATGTACTATTACGCCGCGTTATCCTTCGCTCATTCCCTAAATACCAGAATTATATTAAAATGCCTGGTTCTCGAGTATACTAGAACTAAGCATTCAAATTAAGGTAAGTATGGTTTACTATTTGTACCCAAAAAAAACTAGTCTTGTGATTTGGGAATCTGCTATTTCGAAATTCTGGTGTTTTGGCAATGAGGCTTGTTGCTAGTACCACCCTGTCGACGAAGCTAGCGGTCCTGCGGGTTCCCGGCCTGAGCAAATATTTGTACGATGCGTGCGAGTGGGTGTATATCGGTTGGTCTAAAATCGTTTGACCTATTTTTGTTTCGCCACATATTTTTTTGCATACCATCGTTTCGTGTGATAATTTAAATGTCGAAAATTGTTTGATCGAAATTGTTTTGCATTTGACATTTGTTTGGAATAACTTTTTTTTGTCGAATGATTTTTTGGTATATCGTTGACCGTGAGGCGAAGTCGACGGAGCTCCTTGCGGAGCTCTTATTTCGCGAAGTTGTGGCGCTTCGCGTCTTGAAACAATTCTAGCCCAACCTAACCTATGGATTAGTTAAGACCTAGGTGTATTATACTGGAGGGGGGGGGGGGGGGGGGGGGGGCGTTGTTTCGACCAAATAATTTTAGTAATTAAAATTGTAGACAAAAGAGTTTTAGACAAAAAGTGCTTGAGAACAAAAAATATGAATGCAAAAAATTAAGTATGAGATACAATATTACAGGAAACATTTTCGATCAAAAAAAAATATCACGAAAAATTTTAGATCAGTCAAAGGGCGCCGCGTGCGAGTATTTGTTTTCAGTCTTGTATGTTTTATATATTTCTCTATATAAGTATGTTTATCGATGTCTAGTAGCAATGCAAAGTACAACTCTAGGGTCCTAGTTTGGGGCGAGGTCAATTTGTGTCATTCTTCCCTGATATTTTATTGATACTAGCGACGCGCCCTCGCTTCCCTTCGGATTATGTTAGATTTCTATAACACGCGTACATAAACCAGAACTTATTACACACATACAAACTTTTCTCTTGAATCACTATCTATTGCAGAAAACTGCATTAAAATCCGTTGAGTAGTTTAAAAGATCTAAGCGAACAGACAGCGGAAGTGACTTAATTTTATACTTTGTAAATATTATATAGTATATTTATAAAGTATAATGTGTTCCTGAGTTCGGATTGGTTCAACTGTTATATGTAATTTGACAAGATGTGCATGTAAGAGGAAACTGACTTTGGATACTCTTCAACTTCAATAATAATAAAGGAACGAAAACCAATTAAGGAGATAAACTTACCAACGGTAGTTTTCTTGCTATCTGCACATAGAAAAGCAAAAACGAACAAATTATAACAACTTATAAAAACAAAACAATATAAAATAAAAAAGGACATTTACACAAAACCAAATAAGGAAAACACCTGCACGTCGATAACACCACAGTATATTTAGTTATACATATACACTCTCGGTCACACAATACGGGTCAGAGTGCGTTTTTCATACAAACGAGGCTATTTCGAAGCATTGGTTCCTGGCCAGGGGTAGTTTTGAGTGAGTTTTAATGGTGGATACTTCAAGGTTAAACAGAGTAGGTAGGTTAAGATACCTAACTAATCGCACAATCAGTTAACACCACAGCGAGAGAGTTTGGGTCAGCATTTGGATTTGCTTACATTTTATTGCCATTTTAGTTGTTTTTCTGAATATGCACAATTGCGGCGTTAACCGCGGATTCAATCAGTTGGGTATCCTAGGAATTTTGGAAGTCCTGTACCGATGCTCGGGGTGTCTATCGTCAGATTTCACTCAAAGCGTCCCCTGTCCAGGAACCAAGGCTGCGAAATAGCCTCTGTAGTATGAAAAACGCACTCTGACCCGTATTATTTGACCGCGAGTGTATACTGTGATAAAACTTTCTTAAAAGTCACAGTGTTTTTTCTTTCTCTCACCAAAGGGACGGACGGACCGCAAAATTTTCTACCACTTTTTTCAAGTTATCTACCCACCCAGGTTTGTATGTAAAAACATAG
This sequence comes from Acleris emargana, assembly GCA_927399475.2. Lineage (NCBI taxonomy): Eukaryota > Metazoa > Arthropoda > Insecta > Lepidoptera > Tortricidae > Acleris > Acleris emargana. The sequence continues at coordinate 14,961,964 of OV656852.1, forward strand.
TTTTGACGTGTAAACCACTGCAGTGGCGTATTTCTTTTCAAATAAAACTAGTGCAAAGAGGTTTGAGCAGCGCCAAATTTCTTTTTTGGATGCATTTACAAGGCAAAAACGCCACAAATATTGGATCTGCATTATTCTGTGCTAAAAGAAATACTATAGACTCAAAATGTTTACAAATATGGATGCCGGTTGTATGACGGAGTCTCTCCGTGTGGGTTTTAAGAGAGACGGACCATATTGAGTTTTGTTGAGAAGGACCATTTGAAACGCATCTTTTTTGCAAAATTTACTTACTTAAAGATGTACAATAAAACCAGAATAAGAATACTGTGAGTTTAAAATATGATTTTATAAAATTTCAAATAGCCTCTATATTGAAAAAATAAATAATGTCTACAATACTTTGAATAAAAATACAAATTACTTTGAGGTTATAAAAGCGTTTACCAAATAGGACAAGTCAGATGATGTGGACACTAGTGGGGCGCGAGATCGTAGTTTAAAAACTTATTAAACCTTAATTTTTAGCCTGAAAATTATTTTTGAAGCTTTTGATTAGATACGAGTATAAATAATTACGACAGTCAGTTTGTAAAAAAAATACTTTAAAGGGGGTAAAAATAGGGAATGAAAGTTTTTGTGTGATGACGTCGGCAAAAAATCTTACGGCCCATATAATAAAAATATAGATGAAATACAGAGAATAACAGAGTCATTACAAAATGTCAAACTGAAAATAAAAAACTTGCCAAGCGCTTCGAAATTCAATCCATAAGGGGATGAAAAGGGGTTGTAAAGTTTGTATGGGAATAAATCGCACAATCAGAACAATAGTTACGTAATTCAGAAATTTTAAGATTTCGAATTAGGTCTCTATAATAATAAATTTATGACTTGAAGTTTGAAAGCAGAAATTTTGAATTAGGTCACTATTATTCTGATGGTGCGAAATATGTTCAAGGTCCAATTTACTTGAAAATTTGTTGATATACTCTTTCATGCAAATATTGAGACACATATTTCTGCGATTACTATAATTCAAGCCCTAGAGGATTAAAAAGGGGTTGCAAAGTTTATATGGGAGAAAATATTTTAGGGTCAAATTTACTTGAAACTTAGTAGAAATATTCTTCAATATAAATCATAAAACACGTATTTCAGCTATAACTAATATTCAACCCTTTGGGGGATGAAAGGGGATTGCAAAGCTTCCAAAGGTTTTTATGATCTGATTTATTTCAAACTTGGTAGACATGGTCTTCAATGCAAATAATTCATCTATATACGAGGTATGTATATAAAAGGCATTATTCATACATACGGGGTATGTATGTATGAATAATGCCTTTTATTCATGCCTTGATTCCCCAAAGTGGGGTAGGCAGAGCTACAGAATAACCAACAACTCTAAAAACTTGTTGCTTAAAATACTTGTATATTTAGATGCACGTGTACTTTGACTCTGATTGCGTAGCGGTCGTCGCTACAAGTATGCTACTTATTAAAAAAATGGGCGTATGTCTCATAGAATCGCGAATGTACTAAGTAGTAAAATTATTTCTTAACATAGGGGTCTCAATTTGCTTTGACTATCAAATTGCACATGCGTTCTTTTTATTTAGAAGGCAGTATTGGCCCATCCGGTTTCGTGAGATAAATCAACTACCGTGCAGTATTGTTAATAGTATTGTATATGTATGGCTCGCCCACAGACCTTCATCTAACTAGACATCGCGAGTGTACGTACTTCGCATGTCAAAAAGCTGTCTAAATGTCTGCTTTCTACGCGGCTTCGTTTAGTCCGCGTTCGACCGTTATCCCCTTCGTACATCAACCGATATCTAGAAAAATTACTGTTGTTCTGTATTAAGTTGTAAAAACTAAGTAACTACAGGAAAAGCTGACCCAAATAATGGACATGTTTCCTTTCATAAGTAAGTAAATTCAATCTAAAATTATGTTTTACCTTTTTAAAATCATTTACGTTAGGTTTGTTTATTTGCAAAGTTGTAGCGCCTCCCTATATTAAACGCGCAATGGGAATAAAACGATCGAACTTTAGCTTGTGTCGCTCGGCTTCTTAGTCCCTCTACTATTATATTTTTTCTGTCTAATGAATCAAATAGTGATGTACACCCTTTCGATTCTTCATAATTCTAATCGATTCTTAGGTAAATTATTCTTGTTGGAATAATATTTCTGTCTGAATAACAAAATTATAGGTTATAGGTTACAATTATAGGTAATTACAGGTTTCCAAGTAATCCAAACTTAAAAGAAACATGGATGGAAGCGATCGGGCCAAGAAATGGGAATTGAAAAACAAACAATAGTCGTTTTTTTAGCACAAAATGATAAGCCATAAGTATTCACATTTCTTACACTTAATTTAAATTAACTTAACTTAAATTGCATCTAACGTTGTTCACAACTATTATTTATGTATCGTACTAAATGTTATTAAAACCTGCATTATCACAAGTGCAATAACAATAACAGTTATGCTACCAGAAACCTTCCATGGTTAAATATCTAACAGGGTATCTTTGTATTTGTGTAGGTAACTTGGATTAACTTGTTTATATAAATCGATGGTTTAAAACTTTCAATAAATAGCTGTTAGCTGTTATCGTATTGTCACAGTATTGATGGGCGTTTTCACTAAAAAGTGTATCCAATTAAGGACTGAAATTAAGGAACTTTAACTTTGTCAGTTTTGTGACGAAAATTAGCCATACATTGCGGGTACACTTTTTAGTGAAAACGCCCTGATAGTTCTTATTTACTTGGCAGTAATGGCGGCTGACGTCATAACAATACCTTCAGGTCAAATACGATATCGTTTTTACCGCCGAGAATACCGGCCTTGATTAACCTCAAATATTCATCAAGCATGTTTCTATTATAAATAACGTATAATGAATAGTTATTTCATCTTAAAAATATCATATTAATGAAAATAATGATCTAGTTTATAAATCATTGCAAAGATCTCTTGATACTTAAATGAAGTGATTATCGAGTAATTATAGTGAATAGTTTCGTTTTGGTTTTGTTTACATCTTTTGCAAGTTCTATTGACGGCGACTTTTATCTACTGACTGACGCCTTACTTGTATTACATTACTTATTCTGAGCTGACACGAGCCGCGCGGCGCGGGCAGCGGCGTCTTTTAATCGATTTCGCGCGGGCAACAGGGAATCCACATCACTAATTAGCTCTTGTGACGTAACAGTAGGTAGAAAAAAAGTGACACGGTGGGTTATCATACAGATTGATCCGTTTACGAACGTTATGTTTTAGGTCTGTGGGCTCGCCTGTGTTAGCTTCTCGGGTCTCGCACTCACCGGGACGGGGTTCGAGCTGCGTTGCATGGCCCCCGGGGCCCTCGGCTCCGCCACCTGGCCGGCATGCAACAAACCACTCTTCACCACACTTGACAATTTACCAGCATGGCCAAGCTACTTCTACATTGGAATTTTTATAGTTTTAATCTCGGTGCGGATGACGATTTTGACATGCGGTTACATGTTGTTTTGAAATTCGAAAATGTGGGATGTCATTCACGTTTGACAGACAAGTGTTTCCAGCCAGCCAGCAAAGGAGGTTTTATTGTTCAATGAAAACCATCCATGGATAACCATCGCAATCTGTATAATTTCAAATTTTTTAAACGAAGTTTGTGGTCCAAGAGCCGGTTTTTTGTGTGTGTAAAAATTCAATGGGCGACATGTTGGATGGATGGTTCTCGTATAGAGTTATTTAAATGTCAAGAAGTTCGATTTTCCCTCAACCACCGTAAGAGTGTGGTTACTTACTAACCAACGTCCAAAGATCCAAAAAGCCTACATAAGAGACCGTTACTATTACCATTAATATCAAGCAACGGACACAATTCATAATTCCAGCACGGAGACAATTATTTCTCTGTCTTAGCTTAGAAGACTTACCGCATTGTCGCCGTGGGCCCTCCGCGGCGGGGCTGCGGGCGCGGGCGCCGGTTTCGCCTTGGCCGGTTTCAAGGGGCTCACTTTGATCGCAGGGCTCCTAGGAATAATACTTTGTAAAACATCTTTTTAGATCAAAAAGTAGCCTGTGTCGCCCTCCGGCCCTAAAAGAAGACGAATACCTCTTTAAAACCACGTCGATCTGTTGCTGTATTATTGCGTGAAAGAAGGACAAACCAAGTAATAACTTGACACACGTTCTTATTTATAAATAAGAACATATTTAGTAAATCTTATCTTATCTTATCTTACATATGGGCCCTTTCGGATACACTTCGACCCTTTAGGATCTTTTGTGCCAATTACCCTCTTACACGCTCAGCTGTTCGAACGTGCAGGTTTCCTCACGATGTTTTTCCTTCACAGTAAGAGCGTCGGGTAATGCACTTAAGTTAGAAAAACTCATTGGTACATGTTGACCGCGGGATATCGAACTCGCTACCCTGCGATCACGAGTCGACCTTCTAAGCCACTACTAGGCCACCGACGCTCTCAAAGCTCTAGTACATAATAATACGACATTATTTCGAAATTTATATACTCGTATTTATATGTATATAACTTTTCCGACCAAAAACGATGTTCGAATACAATCTGTAGTTGGAATTCAAATAATTATTTCTGCAAGAAGAGAGCAAAGTTGGTATTTGCTGCGAGTTGATTTAGAATCCCGAGTAAGCGAATTTGAATTGATTCTACTTGATTCTAGGCTATAATCCTGAGCGCAGACACAGAGACACGAGATGCAAATAACTTTACCTCAGCAGCAGAACATAATAGATAAAGGTAAAAAATACAGCAGGGTTAAAATTAAACCACATGTATATTTACCCACCCAGCAACCCACCTATTTATATTGACACAGCACTATTTCCGGCATTTGGTTCATTATTAAAAAGTTACCTACTTTGTCTCACGCTCGCAGCAAAATCAAATTTAGCCCACCGTATTTAGCCCACCGTATTTAGCCCACCGTATTTAGCCCACCGTATTTAGCCCACCGTATTTAGCCCACCGTATTTAGCCTACCGTATTTAGCCCACCGTATTTAGCCCACCGTATTTAGCCCACCGTATTTAGCCCACCGTATTTAGCCCACCGTATTTAGCCCACCGTATTTAAACAGCAAAAGCTGACTTTTTGAGGAACAGGTGAAACTACTATAGCTTGATTCAATAGTCCCACATGACGACAGCGTCGAATGAGTCTTCGCTTATAGGTGAAGATATTGTTCCTACAACTGAGACCAATGGATATTTGCAAACTTAAGGCAGCATTTTTGTTGCTGACTCTGAAGAGGTCTTAGAGGTCTATGGAAGCCATTTGACCGGTGGTCTTGCGCTCGCATTGGAACCTTAAAGCGAACACTGTTGCTTGGTGGAAGGACCTGCACAAGGTCCTACCACGGATGGGTTACCTCCTGGGCGGGCGCTCGGGTGACCGCGGCGTGGCGGCTGGAGCCAGGGCCTCCGGGAAGGTCTCGTTCTCGAGCAAATAGTTATGCTCCGCATCCGGAGTGTCCAGGCTGGGCACCGGATTGCCGTCGCTGTGCGGGATCTGCAGACAAGACACAATATATATATGTATAGTACAAACAAAACTGTTACTAACTGGCATATTATGAAAGGAAAGTGAAGTAAATATTTAGAACGTTATTCGAGATTCCTAATGGCTACCGGAGAATGGATAGTCTTATTTATTTATTTATTACAAAAATATCACATTATAACAGTAACAGATACTACAAAGCAATGTGAAATGCATAACGTTACATAATATCAAATATGTGTTCACACTTTCCAGCAGAATTACATACATACATACATAAACTCACGCCTTCATTCCCAGAGTGGGGTAGGCAGAGCTAAAGAATTACCAACAAGTCTTAAAACTTCTTGATAATTCTGTAGCAGAATTACAGTTTTTAATGAATAATTAGTTGATGACAGAAGCACATTCATTTCATCACCTCGCAGAAGCTTCAGAGCGTGAACAAGTGGTGATTGGCTGTGCTGTGAGACCCAGTGCGCGCCGCCGTTGGCAATGTTAGGGTATGATGGTGACAAACAGGTGCACCAGTTGCGCCACAAACTCAGGACAATCAGAGTCTCCCCTTAAGATTCTACCAGCACTGGTCAGTATCACGTAGTTACGCCTCACTTCCAGAGAATTAAACCTCAAGACGCCAAGCAGGAGTATGTTAGAGTAAGTATAATAAATAATGGTTAAAATATACTACTTAGTTTTTTGGGTTATTTGTCATTCAAAACTCACAGTGTGTATTATTAATAAAGAACTTTGAATTGCTCCCAGAAAGAAATGCTTGAACTTTCTTTTTCCGTTTCTACCCCGTTTGTGTACATAAATTCTAATTTTCAAATTTCGTCATTAACTTTGCTTTGTCCGACAGTCAGTAAAGTTGTTTAACTAAATTAATTGCATGATTTACCCACCGTTTGTTTCATAGGATTTAGATCCGGTCGGTGGTTGTGGTTTAGATCCCCGGAACCGTTCGCTTCTCTTTCACTCTTCTGAAAGTACAAAAAAGGGTAACATACTTCCAATAGATCGAGAGCCAGCCGCTCAAAGTCCTATCTTATCGAGTAACGGAAAAAACAATTGTAGAAAAGATAAACCGTTGGTGGTCCTAAAACAAGTTGGTCTGCCGAGTTGCAACCTAGCACTTTTTTGCAAACTCCTAATAGGTATGTCGGGCTAAAGGCCGATAAGTAGGTATAACTTAAAATGTTGGTCTGCCACGGCCGACATTGGCGGGTCCCGCTGGCAGAACAAATTCAAGGCGGCCGGCTCTCGGATTATAAATCCTCATTTTGAAAACGCCTTAGAAATACTTACAATTTGTTGTTTTTTCACACTGTGTGAGCCGATGACATGCGATTTCATACTTGTTTTCTTCTCCATAGCCACATGCGTTGTTCTTTTTCCGTTCTCGACTATCTTCGTGCTTGTCACTTTGTTGCCGTTCTCTACTATCCTATTGCTTGAAACCTTTGTCCCATTCTCCACCACTCTTGTGCTCAATTTAGGGCCACTTTCTACGGCTCTGGTGCTGGCTATGTTTCCATTTTCTACAACCCTGGTACTGGTCACCTTCGAGAAGCCATTGGGGAGGGGCTTGCGAGTGCGGTCCGTGTTGTGGATCGGCTGGAGAGGGTAACTCTTGTCGATGCCTTTTGTACGGCGCTCTTCAAACATCTGGCGGACCTGAAGAGTGATAGATAAATTAACTATTACAAAATGAGATATCATGATGAAGTTCTTTGGGCATGCAGTTTGCCGTGCATTATACCATGATACGACTTGGTGTCACAAATCTGAGCGATAAACGTAGTCTTCCACGACTCGACTACCTATTGTACCATGAAATCATGGCAAGGCATCGACGACACGAGATGTCGTCGCGACCAAGTTAGGTTGTCAGTCCACCCGCCACCGTGAACGACACGACAACGATAACGAGACGACGGCCGAAGTAGTTACACATACGTCTCCCTAGGCGTCGTCATCCCAGCCGCCGATTTATTAATCTTTACTGCCGCTAGAACTCTGCCCCAGATTGTGACGGCCGATGTACCTGCAATGCAAAATACGTTTCAACTTGTTCTCCCACGCCGGCCGCTTTTTGACTGCTACAAAAAATTTACTGAACCGCCGCCGTGGAGAAGCGATCGCCGTCACGACATCTTAATCTCGGCCAGATAAATCTCGTTATCGTTGTCGTGTCGTTGACGGTGGTGGTGGACAATCGGCCTAGGTGTAAGCTGTGTCAAAGTACAACCAAGGCCGAGACCCGTGCCAGCGGTTAAATGGTACATATTCACATTTCCTCGGGCTATAGTACCTACCTTGCCGGGGACGTGCGGCGCGGGCGGCGGGCTGGCCAGGCTCTCGGCGGGCGAGTGGCGCACGCGCTCCAGCGCACGCGCCTGCTGCGCCTCGTACAGCGACGCGATCTTCATCTCGCGCTCCTGCATCTGCTTCTGCTGGTACCGCGCCTGCGACAACATAGAAGCATCTTTAAAGCGCATTTTCATCAATCAATAACTCGCGTGCTCGTTAGGACGATCTAAATGTATGGAAACAATTATAGTACCCACCCTACTTACTTAATTTTACATTAAATAAATAAATAAATATCAGGGGACAATGTCACTCCAGTTGACCTAGTCCCAAATTAAGCTCTAGGCTTGTACTATGGGTACTAGACAACGATATAAATACTTAAGTATATAGAGAAATATATACTTAAATACATGACTCAGGAATAGTGATGGGTCGTTACCGGGAATATTCCCATGGCGGGAATATTCCCAGTAATGTTACCAGTAATATTTCCAAGTATTGGAAATTTAGGGAAATATAGAAAAACTGAATTATAAAGTAATATTTTTTTTGTGTTTTATGCTCATTTGGTGAACATTGGAACAATTTAGAATAAAAAAAAATACGGAGCTCCCCCCCAGAAAGTAAATTCCCAATGTTACCGGGAATATTCCCAAAATTACCAGGTATTTTTCCAATGTTACTGGGAATATTCCCATCGTGTAATTATGGCCAAGTACACTTTAAATCACGGTAAAAACATCTTAGTTTCGATCGAAATGAAAGAAAATCAGTTTAATTATACAAATACACACGGCGTCAAAAAAATCGCACCTTTTGAAATTTTGATTTCAAGCGAATAAAGCTCTTAACTTACTTATTGTACCCTACCAATATTAGTATCATTTGAAAGCACAGTTAATCAACTTTAAAAACGCGAATCGTCCTTTTTCGTAAAAACAATGATCACGACACGTTAGGGTCTTTAAAAAAAAGTGATGGAAAACTCATTAGAGGACTCACTACTTGTGCCACCCTGAACACGAATAAAAGGGTAGGTAAAAATGAATTATGGGTAATTTGCTATCCAGACATCACAGAAGTCACACCTGAACAGCTCCAGTAAGAGAAAACTCTGAAAAATGGATATCACGGCAGAAGAAGCAGCTCAAGTGGTAGCACTACTGCAATCAGGACTACGGCAGGTTGATGTTGCTCGACAACTCAACATAAGCCGTTTCCGGGTGAAACGAGTATCCCAGCGGTTCCAGGAGACTGGATGCTACATCAGGAAGCATGGATCTGGGAGACGACGTTTCACTTCCGACAGAGACGACCGCTATATTGTGTCAACGTGTTTGCGTAACCGATTCTCCAACGCTGTTGAGGTGCAACAGCAGCTCCGAACAGCTCGGAGGACGTTGGTGAGCGTCTCCACAGTAAGAAGAAGGCTGCGAGAGAAGAAAATCCTGCCTCGTAGGGCTGCAATAAATTGACAGCAGAGCATAGGCGAGTCAGACTTCAGTCTGTCCTCTTTTCCGACGAGACGAGGGTATGCCTTTTCTGCAACGATAGGCGTAGAAGAGTGTAGAGGAGGCAGGGAGAACGGTACTCACAAGCCTGCTTTGAAGAAACCGTCAGCTACGGAGGAGGATCCTGCATATTCTGGGGCGGAATTTCAATCCAGGGCAAAACCGACCTTGTGTGCGTCTCCCGCACTGGAGGTGGACGTGGCCAGGGGTCCCTGACTGCTCATCGGGACATCACAGAGATCCTGGAGGACCACGTGGTCCCGTATGCTGGTTTTGTCGGGCCTGAATTCACATTCATGCACGACAACGGCCGCTCTCATACGGCGTTGATTGTTCGGGACTACCTGGATCAGGTTGGGATCTCCGTGATGCAGTGGCCAACGAGAAGTCCTGACCTGAACCCCATAGAGCACCTTTGGGATGATCTGAAACGCCGGGTGCGGTTTCGTGATACTGCCCCTGCTACCCTTGAACAGCTTCGGGACGCCGTCGTCGAGGAGTGGAGTGTTATTCCTCAAGAACGAATCGTGACGTTGGTGAGGTCAATGAAGGATCGCATGGAGGCTGTAATTAGGGCTTGGGGAGGTAACACTAGGTTTTAAGTTTAGTTTTAAGACTTTGTTTTACTGTATTTTTTTAATTTTGTTATGTTTTTAGATTGTGTAATTTTGGCGTGAATAAATGTTTTTCCTCTTTTCATGAAAAACGATTTTTTTTTAAGCTTAGTAATCATTATCACATTTTTCACTATCATCACAAAAAGCACGTGCACTGAGTCGAGTCAAGGGCAAAACTAAGTCCTTTGTGTTTGTGCCATTTCAGATAAGAAGTTTGTGTGAAAGAGAAAAAAGGTGATATGTGTAAAAGAGAAAGGAATATATCTATGCATATTGCTTATTTATCTAACTATATAATCATTAAATCTCATATAAATCACCAGTATAGTATATTCCCACCTTTTGGGAATATTACTGGTAACATTAGAAACTTACTGGGAATATTCCCAAACGGAAACTTACTGGTAACGGGAATATTACCGCGGCCCATCACTACTCAGGAACAAATATTCGAGCTCATCACACTAAACATTACAGCAAACGAGCACCGTCGATTTGTGTATTGAAAACACTGGCACCTAATATTCGACATGGTAATGGCAGGTTGGTTTGCACGTTACTTAGTCGGAAGCTATCGAAGCAACGCGATAGAAATAAGTACTTCTAGTATGCGGGTTAACAATCAATAATAATGGGTTATTACTTGTGATGTTCGTAGAATTTTATTGCCCCGCTTAGCGGAGCTTAGATACAGCGTTATGAATTATCATAGATAATCAATGTGAAAAATATCTAAACGACAAACTACACTGAATTAAATGAATTGGCTATTACTAAGAGAATATTGTTACATAACAACCATTGTGTTGTGTGTTGTGTTGTATTGTTGTGTTGTTCGTGTTGTGTGTTGTGTTGTTGTGTGTGTTTTAGTTTTAAGACTTGTTGGTAATTCTTTAGCTCTGCCTACCCCACTCTCGGAATGAAGGCGTGAGTTTATGTATGTGTATGTGTGTATTATTACATAAATTATAACAGAAAATACCAATCAAGTCTGTCGTTGTCTTTCGTAATAATCAATAAAACTATAAACACAAAGTGCTCAATAAGCATAAACAGAGCTCTCACAACAAGGGATCCTTGAATCATGAACTTATTATCTTTTAGTGGCTGCAAGACAGTGCCTTATTCAGCTAGACAGGTCTAGAGCTACTCGTAGAGCGATTAGCGCACAAGGCGGTCTTTCGGCGCCCACGCGCCGCTGCCCGCGCGCAACCTGTCAATACTGTATTGTTTTACGCTTCCGCTGGACTGAAGGTCACGGCTACATCGAGGATGAATTTTTTTTGCCAAATAAGAATAATGTAGCTACTTACTTCCTGAATCACTTAAAGACATTAACTACAATGTTAAGGTCTTTTTAAACCATTTTCAAAAACTATGTTACTTATTGGGTACTCTAGTCTCTCTGTTACAGATTTTGCTAAGCATATTTCATCATTCTTTACTGAAGTCTCCAGCAAGCAGTTTTGATATCGCGTAAAATATTTAATGTTAACGTTTTATACTATTAAATTAATCATTTTGTTTTTGAATAGATACGTTTTAATACGTGTGTAGGTTGGTGTGGTTGCCAGTTCAGAATTTTGCCACTCCATATCCGTGGAAGTCGTAAAAGGCGACTAAGGGAATAAGGGCTTGTAGTACTGTTAGACGATGGGCTTGCGACCTGTCACTAATACGGCTGGTTAACATCTTAGTCTGTTTGTGCAAAATATGGTTACATAATTGACAACAAGTTTTAGAGATGTTGGCAATTCTGTAGGCCTGCCTACGCCACTCTGGGAATAAAGGCGTGACTGTATGTATGGGTAAAATAAAAATAAAAAACCGAATTGGAAATGTATTTAAAAATCTGCTCTATGGTAAGTAAGTAGGTACCTTGTGGTCGGTTACGACACTTACGACAGAGTCGAAAAGTTGATAATATAATAAGCATTCATTGTTGTTTTTGATTGCACCTTTTAAACCTTTTTAAACTCGTAAAGCCTACGTCAAATTTCGATAGATCGAAAAAGAATCTTGTGTCAGTTGACTAAAGTCAAAAATTACTTTGACAAATGTCCTAGATTTAGGACGTCGGGCCTTACGATGATATATACATTCAAGTGTCTTGTAGGGTAACACCCTACGTTTCAATGAATAGTTCATGTTCTTCGTCACAGAGAATTCCTGGCAAAGCGTATGCTGAGCCGTTCTCAGGGTATGCTAATTGTGGACCCATTCTCAAGTAATTAGCAACCTTGTATCAATCAAATTAAGTTTCCAAATGGAGTGCGTCGGTTTGTGCAAATGCGACAGGATACGCTCTGGATATCTTACTATGCGAACAGTATTTAGAATTATCTTACGTGGGTTTGTGGTGCTTACTTAAATGTTAAAATTCTGCAAGTGTGGGTTCCTTTCAGTTAAGTAATCCGTTGCATAGGTACGATGTTTTTGAGTGTGTGCATATAGGTTAAGGTAGTTTTTAGGTTTTAATGTTATAAAATAAGTTAAATCTGATTGTTAGGCAGGGCCGCTATTCCCTCTAGTATTAAAAAAAACTTATTTTTTTACTCGGTTTAAGATACGGTCGAGCTTACTGTCAAGTCAATATGATATAACAGTGAATGTATGTCACCTATTCAAAATTCTCCATTCATTTTTGTACAATCAAGAAAGGTTATTGTATAAATTACTTAATATCATTAAGTAGTGTTGTCCGTTATAGATAAAACCGGTCACTGACACCCGTTGATTTGAACAATCAATATAATTATAAACACCATTAAAGTGTACGGGGCCGAACCAAATACAGGGTGCTAGGGTGGCACTTTATGAGTTACGATTATTCATTTGAGACCTGGCCGAACTTTAAAAGTAGAGGTTTACTTGTAATAGTTGTATAAGGCAGTGTAGTAAAGTTTGAAGCTGATTCTATCTTACTTCCCATTCTATGATGTTTTGATGTTGTCTTATATCTAATATATAAAATTCTCGTGTCAGAGTGTTTTAACAGACCTCCGAAACGGCTGGACCGATTCTTATGAAATTTTGTGTGAATAATCAGTAGGTCTGAGCATAGAACGTAAATTATATTTCACAAGGTTTGTAAGAAAAAAATATATATCCGGGCGGCGCCGGGGGCGGACAGCTAGTATTTTCATAAAATTCAATAACTATTATTGTAGTCCATGATCTGAATTATAATTATTATAAAACAAACCAATTAAACGAGTTCTACGCGAATGCGCGGGCAAACACTAGAGGGACTGTCCGTGGATGGAGTCTTTGTACCACAATTGGCTACCTTTGTTAAACGCCTCAGGGAAGCGCTTGCAACTCGCTGGGACAGATCCTTGTCTTGCGTTTTGGGCTGGCTGAGAGCTCGTATAATAACTTCAATGATTAGAGCGACCAGCATGTGCATTCGAGGCACCCGCCACAAATGGAAGCCAGCAGCGAAGCTGTTCGGTTTCCATGACGGTGCTGCCCTTCCACACCCCGATTGACAGACTGAATTGTCAACTTCATCATTATCATAGTTGAGTTTGTTGTATTCGATATTTTTTTATTTAATTTCATAATAGATATTTTTTTAATTGTATGTAATGTAATGTATACCTAATCAATTTGACCGGCATTGCAATGGTTGTATATAAATAAAATCCTTGACTATAAAGTATTCGAAATACCAAAATGGTTTAACAAAATATTGGCTTATAAGCAGCATAGTGAGGAACGAAAAACGCGTTCTACTTAGAAATCGCATTATTTAAAAGCCTCCACATCATTATGACGTAACAATCCTGTCAAAACACAGTGAAAGGACATTATGATTGGCAACATAATGGCGGTAAAAACATTTGCGTGGGAGCCGGCGAATCGATCGGAAGTGTCGTATGCAAATGCGCCAAGGTTGCAAATAGCATGTGCACTGCCACAAGCCGGTGAATAAGTAATTTATATTAAATAATAATATAAGGAACACAGGTGCAGTAAATTCGTTACTGTCTTGAGTCCCTAGGTGGGTCGAGAAGACAAGTGTTGGCAGACCACCAGCGTAATGGTCCGACGATATTAAAGAAAGTGCTGACCTGACTTACTCATACATAATACGACGACGCGTTAGGCTATTTGGTAGCGACCCTGTCTACGAAGTTAGCGGTTCTGGATTCGATTCCCGGTCAGGGCAAATATTTTAATAAATATTTGGTTTTGAGTCCTGGAAGTTTCCTATGCATTTAAGTATTTATTTCTCTCTATATAAGGTATAATTCTCACAAACCCACCGCGTCTTGAAGAACCTCGGCCGAGGCCTAGATCCAGCAGTGGACGGCTTTCGACTGATCATGATGATAATATATTTAAAAAAAAAATTACTGCGTGAAGGAAAATGAACACAAGTCCACTTTAAGTAAGCGGACTCTGAGGGCTAAAGCATTTGCGATCTTAAGACATCAAACCAAAAATTGCATACTTATATTATGCGTTGTCAATACTGAGACCTAAGAAGGAATGGCTGCACGCTTGAAGATACAAATATAAATAATTATCAATAAATTGTAAATGATAAATTATGTTTCTAGTATTAGTCATATGATATGATTAATACTAGATAAGTTCCAACAGTGAAATAAATCAAAGTTACACATCCTTCTGACTCATCATGTCAAACAGATCTAAAATCGGCAAAATTACGTCAACTTCCGGAATTACTACAGAATTACCTACAATTTTAAAAACTTGTTGATAATTCTGTAACCACATTTTGCACAAATAAATACTTAATGGACAACGTTACACAGATTTAGTCGCAAACTAAGCTCTAGGCCTGTATAATGGAAACTAGACAACGACACAAAATACATACTCTAATACAAAAAAAAACACCAAGACTCAAAACACAAAAGCAGGGAATGTTAACCGCGTGTGTGATTCAGCCTTATCAGAATCAGCTTCAGTTTTTTTTATTGTCACTCGGAACACAGTAGTTTTACATTATTATGCCAATGTAAACAATGTATTTATCAGGATTTGTTTATATAGCGCAGGTTGGTTGGCTGTTAGATGAAGCAAAATTAAGCAGGATCGCATAAAAATAATTATTAATATATTGAAGTGCACGGACATTACGTGTTAGCTACATGGTGTTAGATCGCGAAAGAGAGCGAATTTTAGGCGTAGTGAAACATAAACTTAAAATTACGTTCAATTAATCGTGTAGGTTTTTCAACGTTTGCAACACAGGGATAAATTAAACGGAAAGAAATCAATCCGCTTGAGTTCAAGATACTCTTTTTCCTAATAAAGTCAATTGAATGATGTGGATGAGTCATGTCTGTCACTGACCTTAGAACGCGCGAACGCCGATTAATGGTCGGCTTAACGAAGATACTTTACGTAGATATGGAGGTGGACGTTTTTTATTGATCTTTTAAAAGAGACATTAAAACATACGTAGAACGGACGTGTTCTATTTTATCGATTTTGCCGTTTTTGAGACGTGTCGGTTGTGAACAAAAAACTCTACTTTTTGATGTTTATAGTCATATGAATTGATTGCTCCTCCAAAATAAGAAATATTACATTAAATAGGTATAGGTGAATTTATTTTTTAAGGTTCCGTAGTCAAACTTTAACAATACGATAACAGCCCAAACACGATATTGTTTTTACCGTATTAAATAGAGGCAAAATGTCCGTATTACTTTTAGTTCGTTTGGTTATTAATATGACTTTAGTTGGGTTAGTTTATATCATACGACCCCCAACAATACCAAGATATCATTTAAAAAATCAATGCTTAAGGCAAAGTCAAAGCTACAATTGAAGTCTAATACAGGAAATATACTCATGGGGTACTTTTTATAGTCATTGAAAAATGGGACTTCTTTGTCAAAAGACCTTTATATTTCTAATGTAAAGAGGCAAAAACTTTTTGGTAAAGGGACTCTAATGCCAGTAGACATTTAAAATGCTTCGCTAACCCTAGCAAGCGGAGCTATTAAAATCTGCCTTCAAAGGTATGGTCAAGTCAAGGCTCTTCAATATAAGTTCTATCGTGTAATTACCTAAAATTAGATAGAATTATTCTTGAGGACGAGTCCTTCAAGCACATACGTCGGTTTACACCTACCAATTGTAACTTTCCTTGAAACTGTTTTGAATAAATTCGTGGTCGCCGTACTAAGTCGGTGGTTAATTATTGAAAGAGGCTACATATTGACGTAATGCCGAGTTTGAAGGGCGGAAAGGGACGTTTTATACGTGGTTATACGGTTGAAAAGTATTCAATTGGGAAATCAATAATTCTGACGCAGTTTACGTACTTTTGGTGTTTGATTTTTATTTAAATGTCGACTTATCTTGCTGTTGCTATAATTTTTGGACGTATGTATAAATGGTTAATTGGACATTTCCGCCTCTCTGCGCTGTACTCCGGAAATAGATCAAGCGCGCAACCTAGACCCTAAAACGAGAGGATTATAATTTAGAATAGAATAGAATAGAACATAATCTTGAACCCCTTATCTCTTAAGAGGATTGTGAGGATTGTGTAAATAAATCACGTCACTGAAAAAAATACCGTACTAATTTAGCCCCGGGCTATGTCGTTTCTCAACTCCTAAATCAACTCATAATAACTAAAACATATCCTAAAATCGGAAAAATCGGAAAAAGTTCAAGAGAGAATCGTTATCGCATTTTGTATGGAAATTTTTAGCTTCTCCTCTTAACCAGTCTCCCTGGTTTTCAAGAAACCTGGCGAAACTAGCTTTGTTTTGGGCTAAATCGTGTATTAATTGGTTCGTCCACTTGGAAGGTATTATGGCACGGACAGATACACACACTCATAGACACAAATGCAAATTTACGTGAACACATATGAAGTTGTGATTATAGTTGTGACCAGTAGTGGGTAAAATGTAAAAGTAATCAAAGGTGACTGGATGTAGGCCTTCCCTAAAGATCCTCACAGTCAGTCTTGTGCTACAAGCATTCCAGACCATACTGTAGATCAGGCTAAATTTGATTAGCTTCAGTGTACCTTAGGATCTGGTAGCGTGAGCCACCCGTTCCTGATGTCCGCAGGGTCAGCCCCCTCCAGCGAGATTGAGGACGTGGTCCGCAGCCCCTTGGCCTTCCAGTGCTGTGGCTCCCACCAGTGCACGTGATCCAGGGACCTGGATATATTCCTAGTCTCCATAGCTCTTTCGGTACTGGACTGTGTCTAGGCCTCTAGGGCTCAAGTTTCTTTGCTGCGGTTTTCTTGCGAACAATATCAGTAGCCTTTTACGGTTCGCAAAGCAAGTTGTAGTCTTTCCTTAGTGTTTACACTTTGAATTTTTGAAGCAACTGATTTTCTTTAAATACTTTCAATAAATTATTTATAAGTAATCTCTACTCTCTCTTTATTTTTAAAATCTCTTTACTTGTAATTGCTGGTATATTCACATCATCGGTTTAACTCTGAATGCTAATGCCTTGACACTTTAAATTATAAAATCCAGCTTATGAACGTCCTTTCTCCCCCGAAATCAAGTGTTGAATGCCACCTCGGGGTTGTTTGTTTGCCGCCGGTTGCCTAGCAACGAACACGTGGTTAACTTAACACGCCGGCAAAGACCTTGACCTTAGTACCTCACCACAACTTGACCTCGTCGGCCCAACATACACGAATAACTGCTTCACTAAATCTAGTACCGTATGTTTGGGGCGTAAAGCAACAAATTCAGTTGGCGATCGATTTCGCAACAGAAATCGTTTATTGGTATTTCATAACCGTTCATTCAAGAATTCAAGGAATGAGTTTGTATTAGTTGTGTACGTAAAGAATATGTATTTTACAAACTGTATTATAATAGAGCTGGGGTTTGTGGGAAATAGTGGGAATGCTTTTTGATTTATGCTTTGTGAGATAGTTGAGTAAGTACTCCATAGTTCTTGGGGTAAGTACCTGGTTAAGTTGTTACAAAGTAAAAAATACCTACTTCGAAATGATTTGTAAAGGAAACCTTCTTTTGATAATGGCAATAACACAAATATAAAAAATTGCATCAATGACGACACACAAACTTACATACATACATACCGTCACGCCATGAAAGCGATATTGTATCACCTCGCAGCATAGAGATCTGATATTTAGAAACATACATACATACATACACATGCATAAACACACGCCTTCATTCCCAGAGTGGGGTAGGCAGAGCTACAGAATAACAAAAACTCTAACAACTTGTTGATAATTCTGTTACCAAATTTTGCACAAACAGGCTAAGATGTTTAACTATGTGTATATTAGTGACAGGTTGCAAGCCCATCGCCTAACAATACTACAATCCTTTAATCCCTTAGTCGCCTCTTACGAGTTCCACAGGAAAACATGGAGTGGCACTATTCTAAGCCGGCAACCACACAGTAATTTATTTAATTGTATTATTTTTGTACTGGGCTAATACTGTACAAATTGATAAGTTAAAAAATACTCTTAGTTTCATAAGTCGTGTCTAAAAAACCACACTACTACAATATTTACCCAAATGTACATAATATTAGCTCAAGAACTAAGTAGGTGACGATTAATGACCCAACCATATTCGTAAATTTAGCTCGTATGTGTTCCACTTTCTACTAAACTTTCGAAAGTCAGTTAATCAGTTATATCTATGCAATGCATTAGACTCAGTATCTAACTAGGTATTACTAGTTCGTAACGAATCGTTAGTTCAAACCATCTTCTTTATTTATATACTTATATTCCAACCAGTACAAAGTGATTTTATGATTACAAAAGTTTTAACTTTCAGCATCCTTAATCCGTGGTAGATTATTGATTTAAATCATTCAACTATTGGTGCAGACTGTGCAGACACGTTGCATGTAAGGTGTGTATAGTCAGGGAAAAAAAAAGGTTCGTCACTTTTAGACCTTAATGGAGTTGAAATAGAGTCGAAAAGTGACTAACCTTTTCTTACCATGACCATACATTATGTCGACGTAGGTAGTGCAAAAATCTCTAAGTACGCCATGTGCGCATAGGCTGCTCAACAGGTCAACAAACAATTCTTAAAAGTGCTTTAACTGAAATTCTTTAAGAAAATTACAAACTTTTTTTCCAACTGACTAGCTAGCTGACTGACTAGCAAATATTTTTTTTGGCTCCATATCCGCATATAGCAGTGGGCGATGATAAATGATGATGATGATGGCAAATAACGAGCTCTTAAATAAATAACAGCCAATAAAAACACTTTTAAATAACCCAACAAATTTTAAAGACACAAGATTACTAGTATAATATTCTAAATTTCATTCAAAAACCTCCGCTAGTACAGTCAGCGTCAAAAGTAACTGGTCACTTCAAGCTACTGTTGTACTTTGTCGCATTAACACATTAGACAGTCTCGTTTGACATTGCTTATGTGACAGTAAAGCGACAAGGTATTTAAGTGATCAGTTTCTTTTAACGCTGACTGTACTACTTTCATCGTAATGGTGAGAGTTCATCACTTTTATTTAGTTGTAGCTTTGCACTTAAGCCACTATAATAAGGTGCAAATTAAGTTAGCGTAAATGACATCGCCGATGTAGCCTTAAATGTCGCGTCTAAGGCTGCTGCGTGACTCACGCGCAGCCTTCTAAGGCAGAGGTCGTTTGCTTAGTGACGTCATCACTTTCTGATGGTAATGTTTGCTGTCTGTCTGACGATCCTACTGCATCCCTACTAAATTAAGTACGCAGCGTTAAAATAAGAAAAAAAATAGGTTTTGTTGTTGTTTTATGAATAAGGGGACAAGACTTACTTTTCAAGCCCTTACTTTTAAAATTCGTAAATTTACATGTCAAAAATATCACCCTTATTTTAGGTCAGTCATCCGAACGATTTGAATCAACATAGAAGCAGAAAAGTTGCATTATGACAATCGAATGTTTTGTAAAGTCGTATACAATCGAGTAAACATAAACTGATAGGAGTATAGGCCGGTACATAAATAGGGCTCGTTATATCAATTTAAGGAAAACAACAATAAAATTTATGGAGTGAGTTAAATGCTACGTTTACACGGGCTTAGTACTTGTCATTAGTGTAGGTGGTTAGGGACTTATATGCACAGTGACAAGTGGCAAGTAACCGTCTACACAGTGGTGTTAGAGAATGGTATTAGTTTACAAGATCTCGCAATGGATTATCGCCGCCGACTAGTTTTGCGGAATGTTTTTAGGCATTACTCTCACTCATTACTCATATATTATTTTAATGTCTATGATACAAGATCTGCAAGCAGAAGCGTTAACACGTACGACGCCGGCAGCGTTTCACCGAGTCCTTAAGCTATGCCGGGCGAAATTATCGTAGTCACGTATTTGTGTCACTGGCATAGGAGTACGAATATCATGGTCACAAATACGTGTCAACTGGCATAGTTCATAGATAAATTAGTAAAATGCGTTTTTTTATTTTGCGGCGTCAGTCGTCTCTCTGACATGTAGTGGAATGGTGCTAGTGCTCGAAAAAATACTGCCAAATATTTGAAAACTCACAAAATGGAAGAAAATCGTAAGCTATTACTTTTTTACTCAGTGTTTCTCAAACTTTAGTGCTAATGAACTGAAAATAAATTATTATGTAGGTGACATAGGCCATTGGTAGCGGAGATCAAACCCATGACCACCAAATAAAAAAAAAACCGGCACCTCGCAATAAAATTACTAACAAAAAACAGACTGATTGAATTTGAAAGATTGTACCCTTAAAAATACTAAATATATAAAATATGCTATTTGGCGTCTTAGCTTCACAGGTTATAACAACGAATTAACTGTTAACTAATTTCCAATAAAGCAGTGAAATGTATAGTAAGTTGTAATGAAAACTTTGAAAACCGCTGAAATGTGTGGAAAAAAATTACACATATTTGTGTCATCGGCACTGTATAAGGGTAACTTTTAATAAATTTCAAAAACTCTCAAATTTTGGTACCAAAGCATAATTCGATTTAATATTTAAATAACATAACAGTACATTCTAAAAAAAAAAAATTGGAAATTTATTGAGAAAAAGGCGTAATAATAAAATCACACATATGTGTCACTGGCATAGAAGTAAGAATTTTTTGATCACAGATATGTGTCACCGGCGCCGAAAGTGTCTGTTAACTAATTTCCAATAAAGTAGAGAAATGTATAGTAAGTTCTAATGAAAACTTTGAGAACCGCTGAACTGTGTGGAAAAAATGACACAGATTTGTGTCATCGGCACTGTATAAGGGTAACTTTTAATAAATTTCAAAAACTCTCAGGTTTTGGTACCAACGCATAATTCGATTTAATATTTAAATAACATAACAGTACATTCAACCTAAAAAAAAAAAATTGGAAATTTAATGAGAAAAAGGCGTAATAATAAAATCACACATATGTGTCACTGGCATAGGAGTAAGAATTTTTTGATCACAGATATGTGTCACCGGCGCCGAACGTGTAAAATGAGCGTTTATGGACAAGACAGTGGTTACTGAGAAGAGAAGAAAATGGAAATTCAACAAATCTGTTGATCTAAGCGTCCTCATTTTCTTTTTCAACTCAGGAACCCCGAATCCATTCTCTGGCTTGTCTTTGTTTGTAAACCGCTGATTTCTGGTTCCATAAACTCTCAAACGATCTAAAAACTTGTATAAACTTAATTGTAGTTTCCGATTTCCATCTTTCCGACGTCATAATTATGTTTTTTGCGGGATATTAGACTGAGAAAACAAAGTAAACAAAACACTTCGGCAGCTTTGAGTAGGTAATCTACTAATCACTAATCAAATTGCACTTGTCATTAAATGTTTACACCACTCGACAAGTGACAAGTATTAGTAGATTTTTAGCTGCGGGTAGGTGCTTGTCGCTTAGTAAATAGGAACGGCTTCTAATTACTTGCACTTGCAGTTGCACTAATACTAAGCACTTATACAACATGTTTACACACATGTGACAAGTGTAAATGACAAGTACTAAGCATTAGCTACTAAGCCCGTGTAAACCCAGCATAGTCATTCTGAAACGCTTGCAATATTACGGGCTCTGCCATTTATTAATTTATTCGCGTTGGCCGCCACAGTTGCCGCAGGTTAAGTGGTCGTAAATGTATGATGGATATTCTCTTCTTGAAAACCTATTTGTCTTTTGTTTACTTATAATATAAATAACTACAGTCGGTATTTACTAGGCAAATAAGAAGTCAATGCTGACCCATTACACAATCATGAAGTTTCATTATATTGATAATGTTGAGAGCAGTCAAACAATACTGTTCCTTCCACAAGCAGCAAATAAGTTTAGCGTTGTTTTACTGCTGTCAATAATTATTATGGGTATTTAGAAACTTCATGGTTGTGTAATGAGTCACGATTGACTTCTTATAGGCCTAGAACTAAAAGGCATCTAATTGTGTGGTACAGTAAAAACTAAAATTAAAGAAAGTAATATCTCTATAGCATAGCGAGTGATTTTTGGTGGGGTTAATAAAGGGGAAATCCGAATCCACTTGAAATATAAATATCAATATTGGCTTAGCCATCCTTTAGTCAAGCGTGCGTCAAAGGATCATTCACTTCATTTGTATTCGTATAAAAATGAGCTTAGCAAAAGTTGATATTTTTTTCAAGTAATCCGGTACTACTTAAACAAAAGTAACGCTTCAATAAATTTTAGCGGAGATCTTTTATATCAACGAGTACCTATATCTATACATCGTGTTTTTTTTATTTACGATAACTTCGGCATATTACTAGGTACATCCATAGAAACTAAGTGGTAGATTAGATTTATAAATATGGCAAAAAAAAAAAAACTGTTTAGAATAAAGTAATTAAATGTTGTATCTTTGGTCATTCTAAAAGGGCCTTTAGAGTTAACTCATAGTCAGTGTCAAATACGTCAATGTTGGCGTGACATACAGACAGTTAAGAGCCTTTTAGACCAGTTCAACGTGGTTAACTGATTAAATTTAAAAATTAAATATCTTTAAAACCGTAACAGTTATCATTTGTCTGTCTTCGGGAAATTAACTTTATTTGACCTAAAGAACGTTCCCTTAAAGTTATCGTAAATCAATAAAATCACGGTGTATACATTAGTCGCATTTGTTACAACGGCTTATTATGCCGTCGATTGCTATTGCCACTTAACTACGCTAACCCCAGAATATAACACTAGGGTGCGCTTTAATCAGTAGAAAAACATTTTGTATAATTTCATTAAACTAACCACGAAAAGTATAGTAAACGTTTAGCATAAAAACCAATTGTAAGTATAATTTTATCTGGCATAGGTACGTTACGATCGAATTTAGTTTAATTAAAAACACTAATTTAGTATAACTATAATATTCTTGTTATTATGCGTTTTAAATCAATTTCTTCTGACTAGGTTAGGCTACGGTAGAACTGTGACCACATTAATAGTAATAAAAGCCGTTAGAAATATTTATTTTTTAATTTATAAACATTTTAGTATTTGAAATTATGCGTTTCGTTTTATGCATCATGACTATTATATCGATGGTTTATTTTATTATACAGATCAACATTATGGAAATCGTGTTATGTAAAATGATCATTAGACCATTTGTTTTTATGCTAAGCATTACACACCCTTTGGCGTTGCTACTTATGGGCCCGGTCTTTTTTAATTGATAATGGGTTTCACTCTAGACTAACTCCTACCCTTGGAGGAAGAAGATATTCCTGTGTTTCTGAACGTCTAAATTTGGTCAAAAAGCGCCTAATTTTTTGACAACTGAATATAACAGTGATACATTTTAAGCAGGCCGACTGATTTCCATCAAAACTGTTTAAGAACCATTCCTAATTTCCTATTCAACAACATTTCAATGAAAACGGCATTAAAAAACAGCCGAAGCTAGAAAGCCAGCGACATACACACAGACAGTAAGACTATGCCCTGCACAACAAACTTTTTTTGTAACCTCCGACGATAAAAAGGGATGTATGTTTAATGAGTGTAACCGTGGGTTCGTATCTTAATATGATATAATATAATATGATAGTGTTTTTTTTTCAGAAACTGTAAAACATCTAATCTAACTTAAAAAAAAACAGAAATTTTACGGTTTCAGAAATGTCATAATATTGTTATGATAAGATCCTGTATGTGTGTCGGTCTGTGGCATTACTGTAGCACTCGTTTAGGCCGTTTAGGAAATATCATCACTGAAAGAAGACCCTTCTTCAGGCCATTATACAGGGGGTCCCACGGCTATGCCACATGGAAGGAAAGTACCTTGAATAATGTAGATAGAACATTTTACTGAAAGAAGACATTATTTGAATTTAAAAAAACAATTTAAACTGCATTCTTAGATATTTAAATAATTACATGGTTGAACCGGGAATCGAACCCGTTACACGAGAAAAATAATTACCCTGTAGCTTTATCATACCGATTGAAAGGCTTCATCATAAGGATTATTTTTTGCTAAATAACTTAGTGTCAGAAATAAAAGGAAGACCATGAATTTTAACATTTGATGTGAAATTTTGTTCAGAAAAATTAAAAGCTGACAGCGCAGTAAGGACATACAACTGACATTATCATAAGTACCTATTACTAATATAAATGTACCCACTTGAGAAACAAACCGAACTTAGACGTATTATTCTAATATCCACCACAACAAGATCAAAAAATAGACAGGGAGCGAAATAATCAAAAGAGTGCGACTTTGTATTCAACAGGAAGGGCCTCATTTTGAGCAATTGATAAATTGATTAATTTTGTATTAAAAATGTCAAAATTCATGGTCTTCCTTTTATTTCTGACACTACACTACTATATTGAGCAAAAAATGATACTTATGGTGAAGCCTTTCGATCGGTATGATAAAGCTACAGGGTAATTATTTTTCTCGTGTAACGGGTTCGATTCCCGGTTCAACCATGTAATTATTTAAATATCTAAGAATGCAGTTTTAATTGTTTTTTAAATTCAAATAATGTCTTCTTTCAGTAAAATGTTCCATTTACAATAATCAAGGTACTTTCCTTCCATGTGGCATAGCCGTGGGACGCCCTGTATAAGGGAATTATTTACTGTAGTCTTAAATAGTGTCAGTCAATTCGTGCGATGGCGAATCACAGAGTGACATTTGGACCATGGAAGTTGAACATCTTAACCCTTTTCCAGGCATTTCCTCAACCACATTTTATGACTCAAATTTAATTGAACTTTCCTGAAATATGACTTCATGGATCAGTATCCTTCAGGAAGTTACAAATTCGTGGCTCTATTCCATTTCTTGCTTGTATCCTTACGTTAGCAAGGCCTGGAAAAGGGTTTACTTCCCCTATTTTTACCCGACTGCCGAATTGAACCTGTATGTATGTATAGTTCGTTTTCTTGTAAAGGCTGAACGTTTGGCCCGATTTTGACAAGCGAGTTGGCGTAAAATTCGTCTTAACTTCGCGGGGTCACTGGGTACTGCCTTTTTTTAAAATGTGAAATTGGCGAAATAAGACATAATTATATACATGATGATAACTAACATTACATTAAATTAACAACATTATCCAAACAGCAGTTGGGTTTTTTTAAAGGTTCTTTTTGATAGCCTTGTTGGTTGGGGCATGGCCTCCCAACTCGAACAACGTATAATTATTACTTTAATAAACTCATAGATGGCGTCACAGGTATCGAGCGAAACATTTGAATCAGTAATCGTGAAGATTGAATGATTTTTGCACCTTAATAAATTCAACGTACCTTAATTACATCAAAAACATCCTTCTCTACATAAAGTAGGGTATATTTTATAAGTTTAATAAATGCAACAAATTTTATATTAACTCCATCTAACTCATAAAAAACTTATAAGCTTTCAAGCTTGCTACGCCTTATTAGGTACTGTCACTAGATGGTGCCATCACGGATCGCGAAACTACTATGCACTCACAGACCCCAAGCGTTTCGTTTTTACAAATTCTTGTTTGATGCGTAAAATCAATACTCAAAATACTTCTTTTATATTAAAAACAAAAAAACAATAGAGAAAATAATGTCTTGACGAATATAAATGAATATTACAAAATACTGTTTTGGCGGTTTCGGTGTATTAAAATGTTAGTACAAACACGGAACGAACAACGTGCTATCTTTAACCATTGTAGTATCAAAACGCGCTGACAGTTTGTGTACAAACATTTTTAAACTACACTCGGCGTCAAAAAAATCGCACCTTTTGAAATTTTGACTTCAAGCGAATAAAGCTCTTAACTTATTTATTGTACCCTACCAATATTAGTATCATTTGAAAGCACAGTTAATAAACTTTAAAATCGGGCCAAACCGACCTTGTGTGCGTCTCCCGCACTGGAGGTGGACGTGGCCAGGGGTCCCTGACTGCTCATCGGTACATCACAGAGATCCTGGAGAACCACGTGGTCCCGTATGCTGGTTTTGTCGGGCCTGAATTCACATTCAAGTTGAAGGCGATATTTCCTTTTTATGTAAATACGCACGCTTAAATACGCTCACCAAACTATTTTTAACTTATTCTTAATTCTCATGTAAGTGAATTGTAAAATTCTTATGAGAAAATAAATTCTTTAAACCTAATAAACCAGTTATTTTTACCTATTGCTTTTATTTATTGTCAGCAAAAAACGTCCCAAACATGTCATTAAAACTTTCCTATTTTGTCCTGGACATCATTAATCAGGGCAGATGTTCCTATGAATTAATAAAACGCTACCACAATGTCACCGGTAGGATTATAGCCATTCATTACATATTAATTTTAAGTCAACAATTTTCTTGACGTCTCATTCTTGAAGTCAATGCCATCTGGTGATACGTTACTAAAACTATTAGGTAGGCTGCCAGCATCCAATGGTGGCTTAGATACGGCATCTACTGGTGTAACTACGGGACTAAAATTGCCTACCGAATTGCCTACATTAGGACGGCACGCTTTTGCTGTATGAGATTGGGTATCTGTACTTGTATTCTGTTATCTGTGGTTGGGGGTTTAAGAATAGAAAAGAAAGATACAATGTAAACTGCGAGAAGACTCAATATTGCAAGAGGAAGGTCAAGACGCTGTCACTGACCACGCCAAAGTTACGGAGCTAACAACTTGTGGTTCTGTGATTCGTCCTTAACTGTCAAAATGTCGACTGGCCGCCATTTGTCACCGGTGCCATTCTGCCCTTCTAAATAAAAAGGACGCAAGCGCAATTTGATAGTCAAAGTAAATTGAACAAATTATTTTAAGAAATAAGGTCACTAATGCATTCACCATTGTAAGAGACATACGCCCTTCTTATCTAATGACGGTAGCATTGTCCGCCAACGCAGCGCACCCACTGCACGCTGCATCGAGTTATGCACTTGAATATGACTTAATTGGGCAACCGGATGAAGGTAAAATCTCAGCATTAACCTTTTTTTTATTACCGGTTCCATTTTCGGAGTAAGGTTATGTTTTTTTTATAATACACTTTCAAAGTGTAACGGCGATACCTGTACAGGCATAGGAGGAGTTATTAACCCGCGAATTTAAGTTGTCCCGTCAGAGCGTATAAACTACACTTAGAGCGAGCATACTCAATTCATATTCTTATTCATATTCAATTTATTGCATCCATGGTATTTACAGAGGTGTTACAGAGTAATATAGTGCTAAACATGGACCTTATTAGGGTATAGCAATCTTAAAACTAGATAAAAGATAACCCAAATATAACAAAGTTAGTACTTATACACTAAAAAGTTACAAAATATAAATTCAAGCTCTCTTTCTGTATACAACTGTAATTTTAATATATTTTCATTAACACAAAAAAAGGAGAAGTTGAATATTTTCTTACGCATCTATTTAATTAATTAAGTTCCAAAACAATTCTTAATTAAAAATATGTTTAGTTTATTGATGAAAGTTGTATATTCTTTTTCTGCTTGGAGGTCTTTAGGTAGGACCTTTACTGTACATTTTTATTCTCGCAGGGACCAATGAGACCAACTTGTTTTTGTTTCGTAAATTAAATGTGCAGGTCTTTTGATTGAGAAAACAGGCTGTTTTGGTTTCGGACAAATTTGCATGACTAGTATATAAAGGGAAGGTAGGGTTAACCCTAATTGTTTGTTATGGTACAATATGTATAAAGTTAATGAATGCATTGTTTTCTCTCGTCTCCAGCAAAACGAAAGGGCGGACAATCGGGTAGTTTATTAATTCAAAAAAATCTTGTTTTGTATTGTGTCTGTCTTTTACGTCATGTTTTGGTAATCTATGTTGGTAAAGGATTGTTTACGGATTTTTGTAGATATTTGTTTTTGATTATAATTTCTAAACTTAAAACGTATACCTATTGTAGTTTTAGTCTCGGTGTAAGTGTTACGAAATGGTATGACTCATCGCATCACGACGCTCTAGTCACTAGAGTGTAAGGAAGCGATGTCTAGTATATTTTTTGTTGCTCTGACTGATCCCTAAATAGTAGAGGATCCGAATAGGAGACAACCTTCACCGGGCTGTTTATCACCATGATCCTTTAATTTCATAATACCTAATGTTTTTTTTTACTGAAACCGTAAACTTTTCAGGATTGTTGTGAAACAAACCTAACCAAGCCTAATGAGTTCTTTACAATGGCTTTAAAAAAATCTTGAAAAGTTACGGTTTCAGAAAAAAAACCATTAGGTACATATGTACATTAGACTTATTAATTTTAGGCGTTTTGATACTGAACATTATTTATGAAGTCTGCAAGATGAGTTTGAGACAAAAAGGTTTAGATGCTTTTTTTAATAAGAAGCAATCTATAAAAATCCGATTTATTTTTTTGATATCGACGTCGATATAATGTTAAACACGTTAAACTGCACACAATCCGCCATTTAGATTTTAGTTTTTTTTTTTCAAACAATGGCACTCGCGCCTTCTAGACGAATCTAATGACGTATTTTTTATCAAAATCGAACCGTTGAGTAGTTACGAGGGGACATAGGAACGGACATACATACATACAGGTCAAACACATAGCCCCTTTGCGCTTCGCCGCAGTCGGGTATAAAAATAAGCAGACTCACTGAATTTCACGGAAGGGCGTTCGATTTTATTTTGCCAAGTTGTAATGTTGTCTAAATATGTCTTTCTAATCATGCCGGACATAGTAGCTAGATATTACAACTTCATTAATTTGAAATGCTATCATCGGTTAGCTTGCCAGGTATTCTAGGAATTGTGTTACGCCCCGTACAGAGAGCTAAATCTAGGTGCGATATAAACCGGTATGCCAAGGACCGCGGCAAAGTATGATATCAATTTAGCTTGTGGTTACGATCTGTTATGTAAGTGGATATTGATACTGAATGTCAATAAAGAATAATGAGATAAGATAAGATATCCCCAAGGATTCCAATGGTCAACAATTCAACATTATCAGATTCCTACCCCATTCAAGGATGTTTTCGTATTTTCTACCTATGTATAGGTGGGACCATCTTAGAAACATGTCGAAAAGGCTGGTCAGGGACTGCTACGGTCAGAAATCATTGGAAATCCAAGTGAGAGGTGCTACCAGCACAGCAACAGTGGGACAATGCTAAAGGATATTAAAATAATATCTCCCAAAGGCTATAGTCAGGTTTCTATAGTAAGTCGGCCCTTACTTCAAATGGGCTTGGGTTTTTTTTATGAGTACCTCGTATAGTGAAGAATATTTATGCTAAGTTTGATAGGAAGTACCGAATGGAAAATTTTGATATTTTGGCAAGTAAGTAGTAGGCCAATTATGTACGGTATATTCTGAAGAAAAAATCTAGCGGTGTCACTACTTCATAACCACAAAAAATAATAAGTTATCTTTTGTCTTTATTTTATTTGTATCTTTATTTTATTTTTATTTGTTTTTTGGGAGGCGATGCAAATCTATACATATAAAGAACATAATTTCAAAATATGAAGCAAATCGGTTGAATACGGTTACATCCCGAGAAAGATTACATTAAAAAAAACCGTAAAAAACTGTCTTAATTAAGATGCTGATAGCATTAATATTCTTTACTATAAACTTACAGTAAAAACCCAAGCACATTTGAAGTAAGGCCGACTTACTATGGAAATCTAACTATAGGTACCCGTTAGCCATTATGTAAGGTTTTGTTAATTCATTATGTAAGTTGTGTTGCGTCAGACCAAGGTCAATTTAATGATGTATGTAATGTTCTGATTATTTCATATTTCTTATAAAATTACATACGCTTTGAAACTAATTTACTCATTCCACATCTATTACAGGAAATAAATATTTTCCTTAAGTTAATTACAGAGACCGAGGACAGGCGAACTGGGTTGGGCCTAATAAATTGTCTCGGTAAAATATTAGGGCCTAATTAATTTTATGTTATAATGGTGCTTTTGCACGCTTAGATACTCAGTAAGCTTTTATTTTATATTACAACACCAAAGATATATGTCCAGCGGCCCTAATATGGCTGTGTTTATCGCGTGACATAGTTTGGATAAGGCATCCGTCACCTTCTGACACGTAAATGGGTGGATCCACTTTTTGTTGTTGTTATTCTGTCCCGTAAGCCAGGAGACAACAGTGATATAGTTTCTTAGAAAAAATGTTATAATATATACTTCCAGCACACTCAGCAGAAAGGCCATAAAAGAATGGGTGTGTAATTGCCAATAAAACAGTTTTTTAGTGGACTTATATCCCTTGAAATCATAGTTTTAAAGAGTGACCCAGGAGACGTCACCATGGCAACGAGCTACAAAGAAAAGTTGATTGACCCAAATAAGTACGAGAGTGACAGATGCTTTATCCACATCAGTACCCTTACCATGAGTTACAATTACCGCACTTGGTAGCGAGTCGAATGCTCTGTTCTTCGCACTGTATAAGAATACTGCGGTGTCTGCGAGGGACAGAGCAATCGACTCGCTAGCGAGTACATTAATTGTAACTCATGGTAAGGGTACTGACGCGCGATATAGACGCAGCCAGACTAGGGTTTGAGTTTGAATTAAGCTCATTCATATCCACCGGGCTTGCCCTGACCACCGTTGAGCAACTACGAGTGTAATTCCGATAGGAGATAAGCTAACCAAACCTATGTTGGAATAGCCTCCAAAACCCACTTGGTGGTCTGTCTCTACGCTTCTCGGAGCTTTGTGACCATTGGAATTCGATTTAGGCAAACTATTTTCAATTTTACAGAGGACTAGCTTTTCCATGCATGCATGACATGAATGTAGAATAAGCGAAGGACATTAGTCGGGGGGTCCATATTGGCTCACCTAACAATGTTTAGTCCGAATGTAATTTAATTCCTAATCATTGCAACTCCTGAAGTGTTTTTACAGAAACGGTTTTTATTTCAGGGTTTTTATAAAATAAACCTTACCTAAAGTAACCGTATCTAGCAGTTAGATAATATAAAAAACCTGAAATAATAACGGTTTCAGTAAAAAACACTTTAGGAGTTGCGATGATTAGGAATAAAATTACATTCTGACTAAAAATAATTAGTTCAACTTTGGTCAGGATCGTAGCAGGTGGAAAGAAGTGATCTCTGCCTACCCCTCTGGGAAACAGGCGTGATTTAATGTATGTATGTAGCTATTCCCTAGGAAATTTTCGTTTTTCCGGGAAAAAAGTAATGTATCTACCGAATTTCACCTGATATTAAGGATCGTATGTCGTACGCGATGTCCAGGTAACACCCGTAGTGTAAACGTTACGGAATGCTAACTGTTTGATCCACGGAACTTATAAGACTCTTAAAACAGGCTACAATTAAACACTTTATACCAGAGTGTAAATATAAAGCAGCCCATATGCGTTTGCGCAACTCAGTCTATTTCCAGAGCCCTCTATAGGTGGAGTATGATTGCCACTAATTAAGGAATGTTGCCAACCACTTGAATCAATACTACGCAGAGAAATGGGTGAATCTACTTTTAAGTTCCTCCTTTTTTTGTGTAAAGCCACAAACTCTGTAAAACCATATTGACTTTGATGTGTATACTTAATGTTTTTAACTAGGCCGCCTCTACTGTCTAGTCAATAAGAGCTATCAAAACGTGAATAATACGGAAAAAAATAAAGACAATAAGGTTTTTCCGTGTAGAAGCTCAGCGCTGGAGATCTATGGCCTTTAATAAAATTATAAACAAACGGTTAAATTTACAGAGGTATTTAATATAGCGGCATATTATATACCTCAAACATTTCTTAATTTGTATACAAAATCTGGGGACTACGACGCCCTGGTCATCCCCTGCGTTACCTTATTAATCTACTATTTCAAATGTTAGATTCATTGTTTAAATTAATAAACATGTAGTTCTATTGCGTTTTTACCCATATAGCAATCATATTGTCCACAACTAGGGCACTTTCACTGACAAGAAAATAAAGAGCCATCATAATTTTAACAAAACGATAACAATAGGAGAAAAGACGTCAAAGCAATGGGGGTTATCGTGTAGCTGCCCCATTAAAAATGAAGTGTGCAATACGACCTAAATCCGGCTTATCGGCTCTTATGTTGTCAAACATGATAAAGCGCTTATTACAGACTTTATATGACTTGTTTGCGAGGTAAGCTCTCCTTATCGGTCCAACACAACTTGTTGCAAAACTTTATAGAGCTTTTCGTTTGAAGTAAACAAGGTTGCAAAGTATAGGTGAGAAACTTAAGTAAATGACCTCTTGCATGTAGTTGTAATCTATCTGTATAGACTGTTCGACATTCCATATTTGAAATTTGACTTTACTTCCATACTACACATTAGTAGTTTTGTACACATCTACATTCAAGAGGCCATTTACTTAAGTGTTTCACCTAATTTAAAGTATGTCGAGTTTAAAGAGGAAAAAATTGTTGATGGTCTATAGATATCGAATCGATGCGTAGTTCATTTTTCTTAAACTCGGAATCAGTACGCATTTTGCTGAAGTTTTGTAACTTTCTAATGAAAGTAACTAAGTTATATCTCATACTAGCGGACCCGACAGACGTTGTCCTGCATGATATCCTGTAAAGTTTCATTTAAAACGGGTAGCAGGTAATGCTGCCTTGACGTTTGAGGAGTTGGCAACGTTATTTACGCAAATTGAAGCCATTTTAAATTCACGCCCGCTATCTCCTCTCTCGTCCAATTGCTCTGATCCTTCTCCTCTGACCCCAGGCCATTTTCTTATCGGGAGACCGCTAGTGTCCATTCCCACGCTGTCTATCAACGCTACCAGACCCAACAGATACGAGCTCATCGAGAAGATCAGCCAGCATTTTTGGGAGAGGTGGCGCCGAGAGTACCTATCGGAGCTGCAGCAGCGCGTCAAGTGGCGCACCTCGCAGCGCGAGCTGGCGCTGGGGGACGTGGTCGTGCTGAAAGAGGACAACCTGCCGCCGCTGCACTGGCGGCTGGGCCGCGTGTGCCGCCTGTATCCGGGGACCGACGGCGTCAGCAGGGTGGCTGACGTTACCACTTCCAAGGGCTCCATCCGAAGGGCAGTCAACCGGATGTGCTTGTTACCAACTTCAGACTCTAAAGATGACAACGACGAGGGGAGCGGAGCCGCCTCCAGGCTCCAAACTACTTCTTGAAAGCCACGGCTTTCAATGCTCCGGAGGATGTTTACGCTTCCAATGCGTGACCAGGCGATCGCGGGGCAAGGAGACGCGGGGGGGTCACCGGGAACTGGTTTCCACGGGTTGGTCACCACGACACTTGCCGACAGATCTGCATAGGAACGCACGCGTCCCAAAAATGTACTTACTTACTCAAATCTGTTTCCTTTTATTATAATTTGTATATGTATACTAAGCAAGTCTTTTTATTTAAACGAGTTCATTTCCGAACATCTGCCATGCAGGACAACGCCGTCTGCCGGGTTTATTTGTGAATCTAAACCATCCTCGAATCCACTTGAACACACACAAAAAAAAACATTCAAATCGGCTCAGCGGTTTAGGAGGAGTTCACTGTCAACACACGGACAGACGAATTATATATAAAGGAGATAATAATAAGTGGTTTAGATATTCTGAAAACCAAACAGTTTTACAAGTACAAATATTGTATGGGAAATTTAAATTATACGAAATAACAAATTTCCTAAATAGTTCGTCCATTAAGTACTGGAACGTACGTAAGGTACCTACTGGAATCCCAAATCATGACATTAAAATTAAGATATTGTTTGAATTTTTTAATTTCTTTAGTGTATTTTAAATTCTGATACCTACATCGGGAATGAGCATGTTATACCTATAACAGAGTCCAAATAACTTATAATAAATAAGCAACATACTTAGATTACAAATTTTATATACAAACTTGTGGTTACGCGTGATCCCATGGAAATTTCAATAAACAGCAATAATCAAGCGGAAATGAACATAATGGTCCCTTCAATTACAATATAATAAATAATATAGTAAGATTGATAATGGCCGAAGATTGCCACAGAGAGAGAGGTGTGGAAATCAAGGGAGGAGGCCTTTGCCCAGCAGTGGGACACTATATTGGGCTAATTAATAATAATAATAATAATAGTAAAGATAACCTCAATACTTGCGATGTGTTATCGTCGCGAACGGTATTTTGTTTTGTTATCGTTTTGTTATTCATTACATAACAGTGCTTTCCCGATATAGGTGAGTTCGTCGATCAATTGTATTTGTATCCATTGACTCAAGTGGTAGGGTTGCCTGGCGTCACTTATATTTATTTAACTTATTTCCATATCTTTGTAATTGCTCTTGTTTATTAGCGTGAAGGTTACGCATTAATATTAAGATGTATCTGCCTTTATAAAGTATTTAGCAGAAAAAATATCGTCAGTTTAAAATAATTACCTATCATAAATGTAAGGTGTAAAAGTGACACAGTGTATTATCTTACCTTTATGTTAGCATATTCTAGTAATAAAGAGAAGAAAAATCGGCGCTACCTAACACAAAACCTAAAGTTATAACTGTTACAAGACGGGCTGTAATTTCCACCAATGTGTTGACTGCGCATTGTCATTGAACAGACAAAACACGCAAACAATTAGATTTAAATTACTTCGCATTGTAAAAACAAACATTTATTATCCCCAGTTCACATTGAATCCTGGCAACTGCCAGCCCTACATCAGCCAGGACACCAATTGTCCCGAAGCGGCGGGCGTCGCCCCGGATCGATTCAAACGTCCATCGTATACACATACCATTAAATATCTACGTACGAGTACAATCGTACTGTACCAGCATAGTACCTATTAACCTATCTTGTATCACGCGATGGTTCGTGTGAACTGGGCTGGTTACACAGGGATGCCGCTGGATAGCGGGTAGTTATTCATGGAGATTGATGTATACGACTTAAAAGTTACATGTGAAATTTAATATAATTGATAAAGGATAGTGGGCAAAATACACCCAGCTCCGCCAGCCATATATTGGTACGGAAGTACATGGCTTTGATACCTTCCAAACAAAAGCAGTCTAAGCTGTGGCGGACTTGGGTGTGCCGTCTAAACATTTTTGCCCACTATCCTTTTGAATTGAATTTAAATTGATTGGGGATATTTTTGGGGGAGGCCTATGTCCAGCAGTGGACGTCTTTCGGCTGACATGATTTTTGGAGACCAATGTCTGGGAATGTAATGTAACGTGAGGATATTTTTAGAAAGGTTAGGTATAGAATGATACCCACCCAGTGAGAACGGACTGACGACACGGGGCGAAATAAGTTCTCGATTGTGTCCGCGTACGGAAAGATGGTTGGTTGAACGATATGATGACGGCAGCAGGAATCAGGTGGATGCAGGCCTTTGTCCAGCAGTGACCGCCTTTCAACTGATATAATAATAACGATGATATTGAGTTTATTATGTTCAGATTCATGTGTTACGAATTGTGAAGGTATTAGGCACTGGTCCCACCGCCGGCGAGTGAGATATGAACTATCGACTTTTTTCTAGCCCAAGAAACGAACAAAAGATAATCGCATCCGTGTAAACAAAAGAGAGAGATATATATTTATAGTTCATCGCTCGCTGTTTACACTGCCGGCGAGGACACTCTCCCAACACCCGGCGAGTAGGGCTTGCATTATCCGCCCTATTTTACTATCCGGATAATTCGGATAACGGATAATGCAATATCCGGATATCCGGATAAAACGGATAAAACGGATATTTTTAGGTAATGTGTAATAAAACACAAAATTGGTAAAAAATCAATATACTTTTATAAAATACAAAACAACGTTAGATTTCACAAAATAATGTATATTTCGAGGCTTTAAATTAACAAAATGTAATCACGAAGCTTAAGTGGTTTAAAAACAGCAGGTAGTTTAGGTGGTCTAATCTTTAGAATTGGTAAAAAACATCTATCTACTATCAGAATCAACAATCAAAAAATACACGTTTTAAAATAGTTATCTGCTTCAAAATATAATTATTTAACATAATTATCACAATCAACTGTCACAATAAGATTATCAATATAGCTTCAGATGATTGTGCAAAGGTGAGGTAGATCCAGATGATTTTAATATTTTTTTACATATTTGGCACTGAGCTTCTTTGCCATCAGGGCTTCGCAAAAAGTGGTGCTAGACGGAGTTTTTGTCCAGGTTTGATTTTTTATATTCTTGGAATATAGCGGCCATTTCTGTCTGTTAATTTCAAACCTGGAAAATAACAAATGCCTCTGTCAAGTATTTGTATCATTAATAATTTTTTTACATGCAATGTATACTTATACTAAACAACTTATTTTCAACACGGTATGGTACAAGTACACGTAAGGAAAAGTAAGAACCCAGTATTATCCGTTTATTATTATCACCAATCACCATGCATTAGTAAAAGATTTAAAAAAGTGTAAATTGCCAACTAAGTAATTCAAAGAAACAAATAACATGAAATATCAAATAATAATAATAACAATGGGTGAAGTTCCGCAATATTTAATCAGCCACTGCCAGCTGCCACTCAGCGATTAACTTTAATAACATCTTTATTATGTTTCACTCAAACATACTAATCAATAATAATAATAATTTAAAACTACTCACCCACTCACTTCTCAACTCATGGTAATTTCCACTACCATGCCATGCGGCACCTCTGCGCGTGGTGTTTCTGCACTTAGAGCACGCACGAATACGCGATAACACTTACGAATGACACGAACACGATGAGCACTGATGTCATCAACTCATCATCACCAAGAACAATACTATTGAGCGGAGGGGAGCGGCGATCGGTGTTGTAGAATCTGAGACGAGGATATCGTGCGTCTCGCTCGCGCATTTTATAAAAGAAAAATGTTTACGCGATCTGATCTGGCATTCTGGCGTCAAATTCAATATTAAAATTAACGTTTAGCCCTATATGTTGAATATCCGAAATATCCGAATTATCCGGATACAAAGTAAGCTCAAATCCGGATTTGAAACTAAGCGGATATCCGGATAATTCGAATATCCGGATATTCGGATTGCAAGCCCTACCGGCGAGTAAGCTATAATTCCATAGAATTTTTACTAGCCTCCCGCCGATTGTCAACTGTTTCTAGTACATAATTTTACTAGTTGCTCGCCGAGCTCGCCAATATCTGGCGGTGGGACCGCTGTTTACTAGTTGACCGCAGCGATAAAAGCTATCGACTATAAAACTAGCTCAGCGGTACTCAGCTTTATAGCTGAGCGTCAAAACTATCAAAACTTTGCTCGCTTCTCGCCTCTCGCCCACTCTTTTGTAGTTTATAGTTCTAGTAGCTTATAGTCTGTAGCCGGCGGTGGGACCAGTGCCTTAAGCAGGTGATGATGTCTATTTAGTATGAAAATCAAGGCAGCCAACGGATCGAGTCGGTAGATAAGATAAGTACATTATGAAAAAAAAATGATTTTAATTTTTTATATAATGATATTGGCAATGACAGCAGCAGTCCAAAATCCCTCAAAGCCCAGTTTCATCGGTTGATAGCCCGCTTTCTTGTAGAAATCAATAGACGAGTTGTTTCAACATTATTGCATTGGGATGTATGGCAACAACGCAATGTACCACTAAAAACATGCGTGCTATAGACCAATAAAACCGAGCCTTAACAAAAATCAAAGATGATGTTATAGATACGGACGTTATCGAAGTCATAGAAAAAAAATGGGTCTACATCGGACACAATAAGAAATCACTCTTGCAAGACCGTTTTACGCAAAACTTAACTAGTAACATTTTATAGTCTTTATATTATAAATTTGACTAATGATCTCCAATTTTGACCAGATATAAGGTTTACCGCATTGATAATAATCTGAAAAACACAAAGATATATGCCTAAACGGTCCACTATAACTCATCATTAGGCTGTATTATGGTACCGTCATTTGCAACGAACGCAGGCGCAAGCACTTAAAAGGATCGCTTACTTAAGCGCTGCGTGGGAGCTAATGTTATGCAGATTCGGCGTTCGAGCTGCATCGGCGCCCACGCGGTGTAATGACTAGTTCGCCAATGTTGTGGGTAAGTTTGCGAGCGTCCTTGATATCGACTAATCTGTATTTATAAACAACTGTGTTATTTATTTATTTATTTATTTATTTTATGGCATAGGAAGGCAATTGAGCACACAGACCACCTGATGGTAAGTAGAAACTGTGACCCATAGACATTCGCATTCACAAGACTGCAAATGCACTGCAACCCTAAGGACTACGATGGAATGCCTCTATGCTAGTCATTTCACCGGCTGTCTTATCCCCAAACCGGAACACAACAATGTGAACACTGCTGTTTGGCGGTAGGTTAATGGATAAGATGGTGGTACCAACCCGGACGGACCCTGCACAAGGTCCTCCCACAAGTTATGGAAATACAAGCGCCAAATCAACGCAACTAGTTTCTATTTTTTGAGATTTCGTTTTGGCAAACGTGCACAGGCACTTTATCTGATGGCGAGTGAGCTTTTCCGAGGTCTCTGAGGCCCATATGTTTGTTTCTAACTCTTTATATCCTTTTATTACTTTTGTTTGTGTCTGATAGTATAAAATCAATTGGAGTACTTCCATTGAAAAGCTTATACTTAATCACAAGTAATTTCCTACAAAAATTCGGACGCGTCTTATATATTTTATAAAATCTACAAAACGTATTTCATGACATACATACATACATATCTTCACGCTTGCATTCCCAGACTAGTGTAGAAAGAGCTACAGAATTACTTACAACTTTTAAAACTTGTTGATAATTTTGCACAAGTAGGCTAAGATGTTTACCAGCGTATTAGTGACAGGTTGCAAGCCCATCGCCTCACAGTACCACAAGCCTGTATTCCCTTAGTCGCCTCTTACGACATCCACGGGAAGACATGGAGTGGCACTATTCTAACCCGGCAAATACACGTATGTTTTAAAAATCTGAAAATTTTCTAGTTCTAGTAAAATTTTAAAATTAGCAGTTGCTATTGTTATTCGTTGGTACTAAAACCTCGGAAAGGGATATTTGGAATTTATTTTTTTGAACGTAAACCACTTTATACGAAGACTTCTACAGGAGCAACCTTAGGTCGGACACCGTCCTGTGCACAGTACACTTTTCAAACATGTTTGAGAAATACTTTCAAGTCTCAGGTTAAAAAGGTTACCGAACGTTTAAAAACAAATGAAGTGTTGATGGTGAGTAGCAAGTCGTGCTGTGGAATCCGTTACCATGAATACAACATGATCGGTGCGGTGCAGGGAATGTTCTGGAATGATTATACCTTGCTAATGGCAGGAGGAAACCTTTATTGGATTTTAAACTTCCTATTTGCAAAAAAAAAAAACTTAGTATATAGTCTTAAAAGTGTAATGCATACCTATTACTTTGAATAAAACGAAACTAAACAAGACTTATCCTATGCAAGTTGCCCTGAGGTCTTCGATTCACAGAACTAAGGTTTAGACTGAATGTAATCTAGGATGGCCCCTATTATTTAATCGAAAAACCTTTCAATGAATGTATTATTATTATTACGCACAATTTTCATTTCATCGGAAGGCATTTCTCGCCGCATGAGTTATGTTTTTTTGTACTCACAACCTAACCTAACCTTACCTACGTTATTAATGTTTGAGATATCCTGCAGATATCGCGGTTTCATTAGAAAATAGCGTTCGATGAAATGAAGTTCAATGGAGCGCTGGGCACAGTGCGAAATCTGCCCTTAAAAACGGACATATATCATTTTGGAACTCAAACGATAGATTTCACCATTTCAAATGCGAGACGATCATACCGGAGTGCCAATTCTACTCAAAACTCGAGTTTTTTTTTAATCTTATTTTTCTATGAAACTCAAAATTTTCATAGAATTGCGTGTAACTGCAAAAGTATAGAATAATCACCGATTATCTGTTTAGATATCAATAGCATCTTGTTTCAGGTACGTAATAAAAAAAACTAGGCGTGTTTTTATGGAAGCAGTACAAAGTAATAGTTGATTTTTTCTTTTTTAGTTTTTATTTTATTTTTCCCTTACCCTAGCGTATTAGCATTTGATACTTACCTAAAATATTCGTTGAAACCATTACTATCCACCCCTAAAGTATCAAATCAAAATCTAGCAGGATCTTGGAAATATCCATATTTAAAAATGTTCGATCAGGGTTGTCAAAAGCATGTTATTAAACGTCTTATTTAAATGTGGGTGTATTAATAAATTGTCCCGATAAATTGAAGTTCTTAAATGTGATTTCCATGTCTTATCTCCGTTCACTGATATTTTCTAAAAATAAAATTCTCTTATGAAAGTGTTTCGACCCAACTACACCATAACTAACTTTTCTTATTGGTGAAATGATATAATACGTTTGCAGAAATGGAGTTGAGTAGACTGAATTAATGTGTCATAGATTTTATCATTTATCATAGATATTAGAGAAAGCTATGTTTGACCTAAATCCTTAAAGCGACCGATCGCCATAAATTAAAATAATTGAATTGAATTGACTTTAGCTTTGGCATTGACAGTTAGCTATCAAAATCGTGCCATTTTCGCTGAAATACTAGATATTCAACAGTGGCTGCTGGACGATCTACATACAATGTTAGTAGTTTTATCTAGCGGATTGCCTATTAACGCTAATAAATTCGGCGACTTTTGCAAGTTAATTGCATCTAAGTACGTTTCAGCATATGAATGGCATCCGATGACGGTGACATTGCATAAAATTTTAGTCCATGGCAAGGAAATAATTGAAACTTGTGCTTTACCCATAGGGTTACTTTCGGAGCAAGCTGGGGAAGCCCGAAATAAATTCTGGCGTTATGACCGTGAGCACCATTGTAGGAAGTTGGATCGGGAACAAAACCATGTTGGATTTGTTTCATAGAGCACTGGAGTCGTCTGATCCTTGTATTTCCAACATACGGCTTAGAGACAGGCAAAATAAATTAAAGCGTTTACCTCTGCCACCAGCCGCTATAATGTTACTCAAACCATATGATGTCCAAACGGAAGAACATTTTAATGAGTCACGAAGCGATGATAACCTTTTAAGCAATTTAGAAGGCCATAGTCATGAAAGCACAGAAGTTCTTCAAAACGAAAACAACATAATATTTTACTGAACATCACCTAGTTTTTTAAATTAAAGATTTATAGTGTATTTATGTATTGTAATGCTAAACAAATAAGCGTCTTCAACGCAGACACAAGACTCGATTCACAGTTCAATCTTGATGTATCACCTTTTATCAGCAGAAATCTTCTGACCACCTCCCAGCTCCATCGTCAGGTCAGCACAATGTTATCATGTTTTATGGTTACTTAAAAATTAAACTTTTCTATACAAATATTATGTGGAAAACATGCGACAACCCTATTTCCATAGTTATCAGAAAAAACTTTAGAACGAATTATCTCAGAGATCCTTTGAGATTTAGATCTAATATTTTTTTTAGTGTTTGCTGCACGTGTAAACAATTGTTTTGACTAGTAATAAAATCCTAATGCTTTGAGATTTCTGATAAAAAAAATAAAAACCAAAATTAACAAAAACCTAAATAATTCAAACAAAATAACAACTAGAGCTCTATTTTTTATATAATACACACGCCATGCATTGTTTAATTTATTGTCACTGTGATTTGCGTTTAGTTTTGTCGAAAACTGGAGATCTTCCATGTTTATGTTTTTTCTAAATAAAATTAAAAACAAAAAAAAACTCGAGTTCTGAGCAGAATTGGCACTCCGGTATGATCGTCTCGCATTTGAAATGGTTAAATCTATCGTTTGAGTTCCAAAATGATATATGTCCGTTTTTAAGGGCAGATTTCACACTGTGCTGGGTTACCAATGTAGGCAAATGTTGTTGTAGGTCTAACAGAAAATAAGTGACATTATGATGGTTCCAACGGAAGACCAACCAGTACGCTGAGTTGGGACCATTTCGTGGCTACTTTCTTCTTGTACGTGATAATCTGTTCTTTGTTATGTATGTCACGAATAGATGTTTTTCTTTCTTTCTTTCTTTCACATAAGTTTCGTTAATTCTACTCATGGCAGATTTTTAAAACGACATAACTATTTGAGTTTTTTGCATTACATGCTCTATGGGCATGATGGTCGTCAGCCAGCCAGCTAGCAACTAAAATGTTTTTAGTTGTCTAACTGAATCTATGTCCGGTCTGTGTACTCATAATGATCAATTTCCATCAAGGATTTCTGCCCAATTTCCTAAACTAGGCACCACCACGACCGCTGCTGAATCAAGTAAATAATTCAGCAGTATCGCTCGATGTCGCGTTTTATTGTTACAAAAATTTAAGGAACGTTTCGTATTTTATTAGCCGCATCTTTGCTGTCCATTCCTCCTTTTTAATAAACACTTTAACTTCAAAATGCTCCTTTTTCGCCTAAAATAACAATATCCTGATAAAAAAACAATCTATGATGTAAAATAGAGAAAGCGATGTGCAAAATGTGGTCTCTAATCGATTTTTTTACCAGAAACACTGCCGTGTTAGCCAGAAAATGTGCACTATGAGTGATTTTGAAGTAATAAAAGTATTCAAGTGCTATAAAATCACATTACATGCCTATTTTATGCTTAGGTATAATGAAGTAAATATTTACAATTGTACATTAAGTAAACATGCTCCAAAGCACTTGTCAAGTGAATGTCACGTGCCTCGCGTCGTGTTCATGTTTATTTCCGCCAAGTACGTCTAGAATATATCCGTGAAGTCGTGACGTCTTTGTCGTGTCTATTTTTATCCTGTTGTCACTTTCCAGCTAGACGAATGATTTATTGACCTGCGAGTTTAAGTTGTCCAGTCAGAGCATACCAGCCACATCGTAGGGCGTGCTTTTTAATTAGGTAGGTTAGAGCTCGCTCGCTCGATCGACCAAGAGACGTCGCTGAGTGAGTGAGAATCGCTGAATGAATTGAATCTTCTTTGTATTGTTTTTGTTGTGTACAACAAAGTGTTTATATATATATATATTGATACATACTGTATCCGCTAAAACAACAAATAATTGAACAAAGTTAAAAATTAAAGCGATTCCCCATTCAAAAAACCAAGCCCTACTCATTCTTGGCTGATTTGAAGAGACTACTTAACACCTCACTTAGATATGGATGCAGTTATATTATTGTAAGGGGGCTTCTAAACGAGCAACATTTTCACGGCAATGTGTGGCCGGCAACTATACGCATCTTGCTCTGACATACGAAGTAAGAGTAAGACAGCACTAGTTACCGGCCACAAATTGCAGCAAAACATGGCGCGTTTAGAAGGCCCATAATCTGCTTCATCAAATACAAGCATGATAATATGACGTAAGTACCTAGATATGACCAACAAAGGATCTCTTATTGTATAACAGCGTTCGTTTATCGGTCAATCCGTATCACCAACCAATCAATAAATACCGCCGTTTCAGCCAATTTAAAAGCGCGCAGGCCATATAGGTCGATATAGGGCATGAGGACGGTTTGTCAGCAGCGATTAGTATCAATTGTAGTAATCGCGTTGGAAAACGGGGACAGTTTTTGTGTTGAAAATACGTTTTTACGGTAACTTGTGTTGCTGATGCTCAAGTTTGTATACCGATGGGAAATGGTAACCTATTA
Organism: Acleris emargana; assembly: GCA_927399475.2. NCBI lineage: Eukaryota > Metazoa > Arthropoda > Insecta > Lepidoptera > Tortricidae > Acleris > Acleris emargana. The sequence goes on from OV656852.1 coordinate 15,006,102, forward strand.
TATTATCGAAAATCACCCCATGGATTGTACAATTTCATCGGACCCTCTTTTCTGATGAAATCATTTTGTTTTCAGGATATTTTAAACATTTACAGATTTATATAATGCTAGACTAAGTACCTAGTACAGTCAGCTGCAGAGAAAAGTATACACCCCCTCCTGGTAAGGATTGTTTTTTTTCTAAAACCTGTGGTTAGATTTAAATGATTTTGAGTTTATGTGTAGACAAATAGTAAAATCTACAATTCACCGAAAAATCATATAAATTTAACCACAGGTTTTTGAAAAAAATCGATCCTTACCAGGAGGGGGGGTATCCTTTTCTCTGCAGCTGACTGTACTATTGTAATATTAAATTTACTTTAAAAAAATACCGACCGATGAGTTTCTTGCGGCGTTTCTTCTCAGCAGTGGTCTCCTCTTGTGAAGCGCTGGTAGATTCCTGACGTGTAAAAGTGCCCGTGCGGCCTACTTACTGAATAAATGTTTTTATCTTTATCTGTATCATTACGTAGGTTAGACTTCTGACTCCTAAAAAAATTAACTACCTTCGACGAAATAAAGACTGCGTTAAAAGGCGTTTCGATAAAATAATAGGAAAATGATAAAGAAGAAAATAAGTTTTAAGTATACTAAATGCTAAGGAAGTTACCTAACTTGAGCACTAAAACCACCCTTTTTATAGTTTAAATATTTACCTATGTATATATATAGGATACCTAATAACTTATACCTATTATTCTTATTTATTTTAATTCGAATTTGAGAGTAATTATATTCCAAGCAGATCCGGCGTACATACATGTATACACAATTAGGTATAAATAAGTGTCATCAACCAGTAAGTAGGCTCCAAATGACTAGTTTCAACGGTTCCAGTGACCGCGTGAGATAATACCGCGGGGGTCAAGGTTCGCATCCCGACGCGCGTTACTTGTTTAAAAAAAACGGTCATGTGACGTCATCACTGTGGAATAAATATAAGTTTGTGAGTCAGACCGGTCTTTTGGTATTATTGACATATTTTTGGCACAATATGTGTCTTGTGTCAGCAGAGTAAGTCGTGACATAAGTTTGATTTGACCAGTTGACACCAAAAGTTTAAATAAGTATTGGGAATCGGGTATGTAGAATATACATTTTTTGTTTTAGATAAATACTTAGGTTTTATATGATGTCGTAGCAAACATCAAATAGCAGGAATAAAACCATGGTTGAAAACGCAAAAAAAATATACTATAAGCTAAGACGACCAGATCACGAACCTGGAATCCAAAATATCCATTTAGCTTATTTATGGATCTATTGGGTTCCTTTGGAAAGAGCCACGACCTTAATTAACAACAAAACATTAAATGTGCATGCAACATTGGTTGTTGTTGAAGTTACTGTCTGATGTTATATTTATTATGATATTTTATTATCTATATAACAAAAATGAATCGCTAAATGTGTTGCGAAGCGCAAAACTCGAGAACGGCTGAACCGATTTGGCTGATTTCTTTTTTGTTGTGTTCGTCATTGTCAGGAAAAGGTTTGTATGAAAGAAAATAATTGAAAAATCCACCGGTAAAGTCAGGAATTCGCAGCGGGGTGAAGCCGCTGGCGGGCCGCTAGTAAGTTATATTTGTAAGCAGTTGTATGAAGAAAACACGGGTGGGCGAGTATTTTTGCCAGTCAATGTATTAAATGGTGATTGTAAATTTATTAGCCTAAGGAAAACCCCCCCCAGTAAAATTCAGGGGTGGCCATTGATTTCGCAGCTAAGTGTGAAAGACTGGCAACGGCCGAATGATCTGCCCTTGAACTCGACGAGACATTACCCAGGGCTGTCAACTAAATTATATACCAGTTATAATATATCATTAGCTCTGTTTGTATTTGTCTCTATTTGAGTCTGTTTAGTAAAGCTGACAAGTTAAACACGGACATGTTAAAGATTTAAAGAATGGCTAGGGTCTATAACTTCTATATATAATCTACAAACGGCCTTCATTCAAATGCTAAAATAAGAGCCCATATTACAGAGAGCCTTTATACACAAAGGAATCTACATCAGTGCAAAATAAAAATAAAAACTCATTTGTACATTGTACTTTATAAATGGGTTAGTTCCCGATTCGCCGGATTCTTGTTTCGTCGGATTCCCGTTTCGCCGGAATTTCTTATTAACTATATGTGACAGTCAGAACTCTTCCCTCAAGAATCCGGCGAAACAAGAATCCGATGAAACAAGAATCCGGCGAATCGGGAACTAACCTATAAATGTGGTGCGAAAGTGTGGTTTTTTATTTGTCCCGTCTTCAAAATTCAACATATTATATGACAACCCTGACGGGAGCCTAATCCTCGTGACGTCACGCCAGACGTTGACATGGGACGTCGCAGGAATTCCAACCGCCTCGCGTTAGACACAGCTTCAGGTCACGCAACACGCAAAATTAGCTCTAAATGCTTAGAGTTAAGGTATATCAATCAGACAATGCGCAGACCACGGTGCGTCAGAGCAGGCGCACGACCGGAAAATACCGATTAAGTTTTTGTTATTGAACTCAAGTCACAGCAAGTGCACTGAATAAGTAGTAGAGATGGCTTTAGACCAAAACATGATTAACACGTGCAACGCGTGTGACAAGTTGTGTGAGGAAAAACAAAGTACCAAGTTAAATTGTTTTGATACAAATGCACTGCTTTTTTCGGCATTGTTTCATATTTTATACATTTTATTGCATAAAAACCACATGTTACTTACAAACTATTTGTTGCAAAATGCATAGTAATTATGCTCATACTATTTTGTGGTGGCAACACTGTATTTTCTCGTTCGTTCGTTCATATTATAAAGAGGTAAGATTTGTATTTTTGAATGTTTGTAACGAATAAGTAAACTCAACAACTACTGGACCGAATTCAAACATTATTTCACCATTACAATGCTAAAGTATCCCTAAGTAACATAGGCTATGTTTTATTTTTCTGCGTGGACGAAGTCGCGGGCAAAAGCTAGGCAAATATATAAGACAGCTCACGTCACCGAAGTATTATATTTGAGACAAAATTAAAATATGGCAAGCCTTAGATTTGTGTATTTTTTTATAAGTGACGATCCTAAACGGTGTTACAACAATGCTTTGGTAACAATATTGAATGTCAATTTAGCACTTGTTGTGTTTATATATCATTAGCCATTTTCAAAGATTACTTAAATACAAACCAATTGACGTAGTCCCAAACTAGACGACGATAAACATATGAATAAAAATCATACAGACTTGGAACAAAGACTAGATCTCTAGACTATTTTTGTCAGTTTTATAGAAACTTATATATAAACGGGTCCAGCTGAAAATCAGCGCTGCGGCTCCGTGCCACAGCACCACGCTGAGCTGGTACACCGTTTCGGCTATTTTATTTTTAATTAGTTAAACAGATTTTGTAATTTTTTTTTTATTTTCTCAAATGTATGTGTTTTTTTTGTTTTTATTTAATAGCCGAATAAATGATTCTATTCTATTCTACTTAGTCAGGATATAAATACTCATTCTAAACGTGTTTCCAGGAACGCACAACGACCGCAAATTTGTAAACAGTTCTCAGAATTCCATTAATTAACTGACAGTACCGCTTTAAGGTAAATGATTACCGACAGCTTATACAATATAAAACGATAATATAAATTTAAAGATAAATTTATGATATAATCAGAAAACTGAATTTGAATTGGTTGTCAAATTCGAAAAACCGAAATATCGAAATATAGGGACCCCATTTCTTACAATAAACCTTTCTCTTCTGTTTATGGCGTAAGTTAAAAGTATACACATACATACATACATACATACATACATACATATGGTATATATGTACGTGTCTACTTAACATTTCAATTAAATCAAAAACAATGAAAAAAAATAATAGAAATTACCTGTTTGTTTATTTATTTGTTATTACGCTGTCACAGCTAAACTAATACCATGATTTTAATTAAAATAAATGACTCCGAACAAGGCCTTAGGGTATTTTATCCCGGAAAGTTAGACAGTTTCTGAGGGAATCGTGTTAAATATAACTTGTACACGGAAGAAGTCGAGGGCAACAGCCCGTTATAGTTATTATAACTTATTATAAATACGCTAACGTTGGTTTATTTTGAAATCAATTTATTTGCTAAAACATTATTTTTTGTATCCTATAACGCTCATACTAAATCGACACAAAATAAGAATGGTGTCTTAAATTACACGAAAGGTATAATTTCGTAAACATTCAAGTTATTTGCTTGTAACATTCCTCCTGCTTACGCCGGTTATTTCATAACATAATATATATTTGATGATTGAGTAATAAGTACCTGCATCTGCATCAACTTTGAGCCGTTTCCCTCCATTCTGCTTGCACCAACACTGAATGTACAATTTCACTACACAAAAGTCACTAACAATTAAAAACAGTCTTAAAAAATAGGTAAAAAAATACGCGCGATTTTTGTAAACTAAATAAATTAACAATCATACCGTTGACAGAATTTGACGCTTGACTGACTTTGACTGGCGTGGTCACCGCGCCTAGGATATTTTGAAATTCGAATTTACGCTCGGAAGTCGAGGAAGAGTTGTGAATTAAAAATAAAGGCTTGTTTATGCGAGTAGCGATCAAACAGGCGGTCGCCAGGCGACTCGGCGAGGCTCTGCGAGCGCGGCGCGAGCCTGCATGACTCTTCGCTGAGTAATCGACTGCCCTATAAACCTGCTAATCTAAACAAACACCGAGTTTTCTAAGTCCATTTCATTAAGAAGGATACGTTTACGGGTAAAAAAATAAAAGATATAGTAAGCACTCAATGAACTACTAAAAAGGTTATTTTTTAATAGTACCTAATCAAATAAAGAATTTTTGGTAGTTATATGTCGCACCTGCAGAACAATAGTGACATAATTCTGAAATGTTGAATTTCGAGTTAGGGCTCTATCATAATCAATTTATGACTTAAGGTTTGAAAGCTGAAATTTTGAATTAGGTCACTATCCTTCTGAAGGTGCGATGTCGTGCGGAAAGCTGCATTTTCCGTATCTGTTTTTTACTTTTCCATTTTTTACCCTCAATTTTAAAATTGCAATGCATTTTTTTGTCAGACTAATAATTAATATAAATTACTGTTTCATTATTTTTTCATTTGTTTTTCGCAAATTTATAAAAAAATGTCGTTTGATACAAGTGCGCAACTGTAATTTTCAAAATAACATACTTACTTCCGCACTTGCATCAAAATGTAATATTTTCTTTGTGTATCGAAAATTTACCATTATGATTGTATGTCTTATTTTGTTTGCACAATAGAAACAGTTTAAGTTATCAAAATTAAGTCTTTGTAACTAGGTACTTTGGGTATTTTTAATACTTACAATAATATATTTAAGTTATCAAAATAAAGTCTTTGTAACTAGGTATTTTAGGTATTTTTAATACTTACAATAATATATAATTAGAGATAATTTGTTGTATTGTTAAATGATGGGTTCTTATTGTTTGTATGAAATTGCTTACCTGCAGCCGAGTTCAGTGGAAGTGTTATCTTATCTCAAAGCTAAAACGATAAATCAGACAAAAGTAAGTAGGTACTACTAACATAGTGCATAATCGTTGGTTTTCTTCCTCCGCATTCACAGGAAATTTTGTAGAGACGGTGCATAATGCCCATAAGATTGGGCAAATCGACTAAGTAGGGTTTTTTTTTAATTTCCTTTGTTTTGTTTACTGTCCTGTGTGGGTTTTCATATTGATATTTTACATTGATTTTTTATTATTTATGCTATTGTTAAGTTTATGATACCATTGATTAAATATTTTTTAAGCAAACAGTGCGAACAAGAACGACCCGAGCGATCATCTAAGTCTTCGAAGTTTATTGTGCGATAATTGTTTGTAACGATAATAAAGTTCACTTTTTATCACGGGTGAATTCATGCCCTTCTATAAATTACCTACCCCAATGTACGTAACAAATTAACAATGCATTGATTGCAAAATCAATTATATATTAATGGAATTTTGGTTAAATGTATTAAGATTTTGCTGTTCGTACTCTACTTTATTTTTTATTTTATTTTATAAATATGCCCCATTGAATAGCTTCTAGCCTGGGGGGTAGGGACCACTTTGGGAAGCTATGCTTAGCGTGTACCTAAAGGTATTTTTCCAATACACCTGAGGCCTAATTCTACACTGATTTTACAGCTATTGTAAACGCATTGTTTTTAAATGTGCGCTTTTACTATCAAGTTAATAAGAGCTGACATAACGATCATGATACGATGTCAATAGGAGACAAGACAATGTAAGTAGTATAAGGCCCCTGTCCCTTTGTTTTAGTTTTTCTACGAGTATGCACCTACAGAACGTCGCAGAACTTGACCTTAGTTAAATTCCATCAAAAGGCATCAATTAAATCGATCAGAACTGTCTCATACCATCTCGAATAAGCATTTAAGGATGGGAGCGAAATTTAATCGAAATTAAGGTGCTTGGTAACCACTCATACTTTTTTTATGCCCATACTTACTTGTATTGTTTGCAAAAGAAATATTTTACTTCTTCTTCTACTTGTTACACAATTTTAACAATATCTTACCATGATCCAAACTATTTTGTTTTACTAGGAAGGGTCAAATATATATCGCTCATCCAATAGAATAATGACATAATTGCATTTTTAGCATGCATGTTATTTTATTGTTCCACGCGATAGACCTGACCTTTAGAACACTTATGACGGTAAAATCTCAAAACCCGATTTTTTGCAATTATGTCATTATTCTATTGGATGAGCGATATGAAAAGTAAAACTATAATACCGAACTGTCGTGGGTTGGAAAGGACCTAACGGAAAATATATCGGGAATAAAAGCTTGTAGCTACTTTTAAAAGAGACAAAGCTGGGTAACAAGGTGGTATGGTGGTTCATTGTAACAAAATCCTCGTAAAGTTGAAAAGTGGAAATTATAACACAGTTGCATATATATCGACATTTACTAATATGAGCTTCAAGTAAAGAGACCGAATCCCTGACTCATTTGCTGTAGACTAGACTCGCTGAGTTATTCCACGGACAGACGGACATGGTGAAACTATTTAACTATAAGGGTTCCTTGTTGTCTCTCTCTCTTAATTTAAGAGCTTTGCTCTTGTCGGTGGAGTAATTTCCAATCTACTCTCCTCTCTGCCAGCTCCTTGACCTCTTCATGCGATACGACATGCACCTTCTCCTTGACTTGTTCTATGTTCTCTACAAAACCCTAAAAAGCCTAAACAAAATCAGTCCATACATTTGCCAGCTACAAAGCCAGAGACAAACAGACAGAGGCGTCAAACTAACAACACCGTCTACGTTGTGATTTTCTTTTCGTACATTTGGGTTTAATAAAACACGTCCGATAGCCGCAAAGGCATTTATTTTACAAAAGTTACATACAAACATTCATAAATTGTAACGTGAACATCGCTATGTGTATCAGTTGATGTAAGGACTTTCCAACTAAGAGCACCCAGTCACTCAATTTATAATCATCATAACAGCTGAAAGACGTCTACTGGACATAGGCCTACCCTAAGGAACTCCTCGACGGTTTTAAGCTATCGCATTCAACGATTTCCCGCAATTCACCATAAGAGAGCACCTTGTGGAAGACCTGCCAAGTTATTAAAATATCAATACAATAACACACAGTAATGTTACAAAAATATTTCCCAAATATTCAATCTAGGTATCTGTTCTGCGTAATAACGAACACAAAACTGTGCTACTCCACATCAGCTTATGCCTTGAAGATCGCGCCAGTTCGTTTCAACAGCATCCTTCCAGCCATATAGGCGGCGGTTGAGTACATGTCGTATAATTTTCAATCGACCGGTCTTCCTTTCTTGGCTCTTTGATCCTCTCCCATTCTAAGACGATATGCTTTTGTTCTGCCCTACTAATTATAGGCTGGTAACTGATAATCGTGGATATATCTGTATTTGTAGATTGAATATCGGGATCGGTAGTTAACCACATAACAAATAAGAGGCATTGCATTTCTTTTCTTGTCAGTTCGATGACAGGTTCAAATCATATCTATATTTATAAACATTTGCTTAAAGTATAAAGAAACCAGGAGTGCATAAAGAAAAGACGATGAGTGCGTCTCAGATAGAGACATTGGGAGGCTATTTATGCTCTGAAGACGTTGCAATGTCGAATGAGTTGTAGAATGTTATTCGACTAATCAATTCTAACACGAAATAACCGGATATGCGTGAACGTTGACTGGGTTGGGAAGTACTAATATCCAAGTAAAATACTTCACAATTTTCTACATATTTTTATTTTTTAAAGCTCCTAAACGTATATACTTCATACACTTGTCTCAACCCAGTCAAGTTCTTCTTTGGAATACTCAGCACTCGCGAAGATACCTCACTTAATGCGGCAAAATGAAAAAGAAAATGTAGCACGAATTGGAGACGGTAAGTTCCAAATCATAGACACTGTTATTGCATCTATAGATCTGAAGTTTTTGAAGCACAAAACTTAAGTTATAGGTTGACATGCGGCTATTACGTGTATCCACTTAAAAAAGTATTGGGAGCCATGGGGTTAAACCAAGACCCCTTACCAAATACTCGCGCCCACCGTGCGCCATACTTAGGTTAACATTTTGTATTCGTTGACACAGGTGCTAAGCTTACTTTTTAGGGGTCAAACCGACTCGCTCGAATCTAAACAACAAATGTTACGTTAAAGAGCATGCTCACAAAACATGACAGGAGTAGTTTTTGACAAAATTATACGATTTTACCGCAAAATATTAACGTTTTCGTTGATTTTTAGGGTTCCGTACCAAAATGGTAAAGAGGGAACCCTTATGGTGAGACTCCGTTATCCGTCTGTCTGTCTGTATCTAATGAAGTTATATCATTGTTTTCAATTTTTGATAAATAACAAAACAACTTTGATAATCTGTATAATATGGTTTCACTTGTGGGAGGACCTTGTGCAGGGTCCGTCCGGGTTGGTACCACCATCTTATCCATTAACCTACCGCCAAGCAGCAGTGTTCGCATCGTTGTGTTCCGGTTTGGGGATAAGACAGCCGGTGAAATGACTAGCATAGAGGCATTCCATCTTAGTCCTCAGGGTTGGCAACGCATTTGCAGTCTTGTGAATGCGAATGTCTATGGGTCACAATTTCCACTTACCATCAGGTGGCCTGTGTGCTCGTTTGCCTTCCCATGCTATAAAAAAAAAAAAATGGTGCGCAAATCCGACTCGCGCTTGACCGGTTTCATACTTGTAAAGCTTTATGGGACAGTGCTTGGTTGCTTTGGAAAGTTTTGTGGGTATTTTCACGAGTGCTGCGCAGGTAGCCTGTTTACACTGACAGTGACACGACGTTGAACCTATCTACGCACGACTACGCATCTTATTCGTCGAAACTGCGCGTTAACCTATACCTACACGCTTGGCTTCATTTGAAATACTGGCGTTACTTCCTTCGCGGCCACACGGCGCGGCAGCGGTGCGGGGGTCATCCCAATGAATTGTATTCGATGCCGCGTCGCAACGCTCAGTGTAGCGCTACGCGAAAGCTTACAGACACTCCGCTTTGCTAGCCTACTGTGTCACTGCCTCTTCTATATTTTGCCAACTAAGCATAAAAAATGCTAACGTAACGCTCTTCTCATAAAGTTTATTTGAACAATGAAATTAACTAATGTGTCACTTCGCTGCTGTTACTTAAATATGCCTTTGATAGAATAGCAAACTCTGAGCATGTGAGGAAGTGACACCAGTGTCTCAACGAAGCCAAGCAGCTATTTCCACGATCTAACTATGCGTGTACGCACACATATAACGGCTTTACACCAACACATCCTAGAAAGCATCCAACACGAATACTTTGACAACGCCTGCGCACCTATCGTTGCTTACTCTAAATCAATGTAAATCTTGGTTTTAAGCGTAAAAAAATAAAATTTCGAGCTTTGGCTTAGTTGTCGTGCTTTTCATTTTACTTTGGCACAGGCAATTTCAGCTGAAAATATTGTAAAACAATCTGTTAAAAAACAGCGTAAAATTTATAAATTTAACAAAACTATTTTACAACTGTCCAGTTTTTAACTAGATGTTTTTAATAGTACAAACTATTACATAGTTTCCAATTATATAATATGCCATTCATGGGGTACGCGCTCTATTCTTACAATAACTAGACTTAATCTGAAATACTAATACTCTTATTTGTATGCACACTCACTTACAATATATACAGCCCGAATTTTGTGAAAGAACCCAGTAACTATCAATGTAACCCGTGGTTTTGTGCATTACGAAAATTTTGGATAAGATTCGACGCACGCACCCATTGAAGATTCTTTTACAAAATTTTGACTGAAAAATTAATCTACAACATTTATACCAAGCTCCATTGCAAGATTCCCAAATTTCCATGGAAGTTTTGATTGCATTGTTTAAGATCGAGAAAAATAACAGAATTGTCTAATCAAATTAGTACAGTCCCTATTTAAATAGGTACGATTTTTCTTTAACATACACCAGAATACTGGCGATTTTAGATTTAGTGTTATTAAACAGAATGCGTCATAATTAATTAAAGAGACCAGATAAGTAAAAGTTTTCAGTTATTTTCGCACCGTTAAGGTAATGCAGTTAATGTCAACACAGATTACAAAAAACAGGATCGAGAACTCTGTAACGATAAAATAAATATAAAAGGTGACCCTAAACTCAGTGTGATCATTACAGCAAAGTAAGCTTCCGTGGTTCCGGGACACCCTGTAGAGCGCCTGATTACTATTTCTCTGCAATCTTACAATGAAGCTACATGGCGGGGCGAGGGACACCGCCTGCGTGCGCGCAAGTGCGCATGGCAGGCGCAGGCATAACTTTAGGCAGTCTTTGGGTAGGTCGGAAGATTGGCGCCTAAAAACTCGCAATGTACTAGATACACCACCTAACTAAGGCTCTACGCCGACACGACTTTAGCCTTTGAAAAGCAAAATGGCACCTGGACTGGACATTCTATGTTAAAGTTACTGTTAAATAGTCAAATAAAACATTCACACAAACAAATAAAACAGTCAAACAAAGGCTTTATCGACCGCGCAAATATTTTGACCTAGGGACAGCCTTATGCTTAGCTTAGGTTAACTTGGCAAGAATCTTGAAGTTTTCCTAAAAAAAAACAGTAAAAAATAGCTCTGAATCATTTTCCTAGCCTTCCAATATTGTTTGTGTATATCGCTCTTGTTAGCAGGAGAGACGTTATAAGTACATAAATGTCTTTACCTTTCCATATTTACTTTTCAAAGCTTAAATCAACGATGTTAAAATCTTATTGTTTCTACCGACCACGATCTCTACTCGACTAACATCAAAACTACCTTACGTCTAATTAATTTATTAAAATTCACGGTATTGGCCTTTTTGGGAAAGGTAGGTAGGCCATAATGCCAAAAAAAAAATAACGGCCGAGGCGTGAAAAGGATCCTTGCGACTGTTATGGTACTTACAAATAAAAAATACGTAAAGTAGGCATTATTTAAACACCCTGTGGCTCTTTAACTTTTAAAATAATCAATAGGTGAAATGTCTAGTATAGAGGCTCATAATATATTGGTTTTAGGGTTATTAAGGCGTTTCCGGTATGGATATATAATCCATAAGCCACAGAGCTCGCTTATCACCTAGTTTACTTAATTGCCTTGTACAACATTTACAGTTATTCCAGTGAAGTAACCGGCCGCCAGTCATTAGTCTCCTTTTCACAAATGCCACCTGAATTCAAGAATTTGAACTCCCCCATCAATTTTGGTGCAAAATTATTCTATCAACGTTACGTGTTGAGAATTGTGAACAAAAGTAGGTACCCTGGATCAAGTCACGTAAAATATTCGAAAAGTTTTTTGTTATTACGTACACACGTATCTAAACTGAGGTTGGCAATAGTACCAAATCAATCGGTTAACTTTGCAAGCTCTTTTCGCGCTGTTACTCAAATATAAACCTTATCAAAACGCAGCCACTCGGTTATTGTAACCCCAGTATTTAATCGTAAAAGTGTAAAGAAATGACCTGATAAAAAAGTTGGCACTAAGTTTCTGAATGAAATATAATATCCATTGTGTTTTTTTCACAAAATTTCGGAAATAAATACAACTGTCGACTTTAGAAACACCCTGTTTGTTACCTTTGCATTGCATAGCTATATCGATTCGTACTTTTATGTACAACTTCATCGTATTTATGTCTAAGCTGGCATCAGCTAGACTTTGCTTTTTTCGACAGTTTGTAACAATATATATTAACTAGAATAAATCTGGGACTTTACAAACGCTCGAGTTAATACAAAAATACGTTTATATTTTAGAACAAAAAGCGGTACCTCTGGGGCGCTCCACCTGCAAGCCAGTTGGTTCCTTAGGCCATTACTTGGTAAATATAATTAGGTACTTTGGGTACTCACATCTTTACAAGGCGACCACTCAAGTACTCGTATAGCTAGGGGGCATGCAACTAACTAAGGCTACAGCCATGAAGACGTGAAGCGGCCAAAAAATGTCGCATCGCCGGATTTTTTGGCTAAGCCGAGTGGGCTTTCGCAAACGATTCGCATTTTTATACTAAATGCGGTATCGTTTTTCCTCTAAACCCAAGTAATCAAAATTTCATTATTTTTATCATGTTTTATGGAGGTTAAGGAAATTATAGGAACGTTACCGCCCGATACACTAATTAGTTGTCGGTTATCGTGCGTTCGCCTGTCATTCCATACATGTTGTCAGTTTTCTACAGCGAGTTTTCCTTAAATGCAACTTTTCTAAGCCCTTTTTAAGAAATGATGAACTGTTATTAAACTTAACGTTTTCAGTTGACGTCATATTTACGCATATTACAATAAATATTGTCTTCTCCACATCTCCATAACTGACATTATTTATTTAACTTATGTGTTTACGTGTTAGGTACTACATCGATTGAAAAGCCAAGCGTGTTTAGTTAAAAAAGAAAATTACATAGGTACATAGTGGCATATAAGCTCGGTTTTCCAGAAAGCTCCTAACGCACTTAAAAACTTATTTTTACCTACGTAATCTTCCAAAGTATCTGACATTAAAGATAAACGTATGACTTCCAACTAGATTATTACGGGTTTTTTTACAAGCTTTTGAGTATAAGTTGTTCTTGTCGCGGCTTCAAATGATTTACACGCTCAGCTACTCAAAGAATGAGTCCTAAGTGAATGTTGAACCATAGTCTTACACCGATAAAGAACAGTACATCAATGATCAGTGAGAAGGTACGAGGGACTCCTCGTCTCGCATCGAAACGGTCATAAGAACACACAGTTAGATCATAATTGGCACAACAACATTTACTCATGTGACCAGCACAACACTCATCCAATTTTGAGTCATAAAATATCCATGTAAATTGTATAAAATACGTGCAAGAAATACAAAACCATCCAAATTCACTTGCAAAAGTATTGTGTTCAACGACAAATGCTTCAAAGTTTGCAGTAAATATTTAAAATTTATTATAATTGGTAACATCTTGAAAATATGTTACTTGCTACCACAGGCGGTAGAACCACACTACATTAGAGGATTTCTATTCATAAGGGGTCACGACATATATCAATCTACTTAACGTTTACGGTACTATATTACGTGGTTACAATGCCAAATAATTACGCTAAAAGACACTCTATTATGATCGGTATATTCTGCATCAGACCTTCGTCTCAGTTCCGTATGAAAATAATCAATTATCCTTCTCAATAAGAAATAATGCTTGACGTCGTCAGATATTATCTCACTTCATCTTGTCGGCAGTCATTTCTATTCCTAAAAAATATGTATATCCCCGGAACAACTTGGACAAATCAATTGGTACGTACAAAGTTTCCTAAATTATTTACAATTTATGTCCTGGCCACGTCAATACGTTAATGCACTGTATCCTCTCCGATCCAATGCGCCCTTAAATCCGTCGACATCGTTATTGAGCGCTCTCGTCGCTGATTGGCTACAGTCACGCTGCGCTCCACTTATTATCGTGAATATTCCAAAGTTATAACGTGGCCACGACATTAATTTACATCATGAAGTCTCCACAGTCGACGCCCATGTCCCAATCGTCGCTGGTGCCAGTGTCGTCGTATTCGGAGAGCGCCTGGTCGTACGCGGAGGCTTCGTACGCTGTGACGCCGTCCAGCATCGAGCAGGCTTGGGACACGTTGGTGTGATGCATGATGGGCATCGCGTGGAGGGCGAAGTCGTCGCCGTCCTGCGACCAGGTGAGTCCTGGAATCGAGATGGGCACGGTGGTAAACGAATATGCAAGGGTTCTTATTTACAAGCAGCAAACAGTTTTGGGCAGCGTAACGCAGTACTACTCGAAGTAGCATAAAGGAGAGGTAACCTGAATACCATAGAATAGAAACTTAGCATCATCTATTTTCATCTCTAGTCTATAGTCAGAGCCCAACTCACGGATAATGGTGTTAAATTCAACTTACGTGCTGAAGAAATTAGAAAAGCGATGATAGTGGAGACAGTGACATAATGAAAGCTGATCGTACTGCCGTGTAGGATTAATAACTGTCAGCGGCTGTCCACAGGTCGTGTTTGTTGTACTCACATCCGCTCGACACACCGTTGGGCAGCATGACTCAGCCCTAGCTCTGACCCCAGGCCAGCTCGTTGCTCAGCTGCCTCGCCAGCGGCATTTGTCGCTTAATAACGGCCAGAGCCCACGGCTGTCCTGAGTTTGGGCTTGTTGTACTCACGCCCGCTCCACATGCCTTTGGGCAGTGTGACCTAGCCCCAACCTTGGATCACGGTCAGCCTGTGCCCAGCTGTCTCGCTAGCGGCACCTGTCGCTTGATCACGGGCATAGCCCACGGGTGTACTCTGGTTGTGCTTGTTGTACTCACGTCCACTCCACACGCCGTTGGGCAGCGTTACCCAGCCCCAGCCTTGGCCCCAGGCCAGCTCGTGCCCCAGCTGTCCCGCTAGCGGCACCTGTCGCTTGATCACGGGCACAGCCCGCGGCTGTCCTCTGGTTGTGCTTGTTGTACTCACGTCCACTCCACACGCCGTTGGGCAGCGTCACCCAGCCCCAGCCTTGGCCCCAGGCCAGCTCGTGCCCCAGCTGTCCCGCCAGCGGCACCTGCCTCTTGATCACGGCCACCAGCCCTCGGCTGTCCAGCGCGCCGGACGCGCTGCGCCCGCCCCGGTTGTACACCTCTGATGATGTTGCTGCTGGAAACCGAAAGGATAGAGTCAGAAAGGAGCTAATTTTTGTAAGTCTTGAAGCTATTACTTTTTAGTCTCGACGACAGGCAAAGGCAAACCTAATTATACTATTAATTAATTACTAATTTTCGAATTAAAAATGTATCCTGGTAATTTTCGGAACAAAAATGTTCGAACCCGTAAATATCTGAAATCAGCATTTGTTGCTCTGATTGTGTTTAATTACTTAAATGAAACACATTCACAGCTTTATTTACTGTGTGAAAGGCTTAAGTTTTATAGACTTTATTTTCACACAATTTTTTTTAACTTTTTGGTTGCTCAATCCATTGTTTCGTTTTTTTGACACGATTTAACGTCACTTATGTGATGTAACGTGGTCTGGTAGTTCGACCGGGTTCTACGGTAGTACACAAATTCATTTCATTGACATTAAACAATATTATACGCACGAGTATAAATAATAACAAATAAATAATTATTTGTCTTCACCACGACGTTTTAAAATTCACAAAATTGAACTGAAAGCGCTTCGTCTAAATCCTGCAATTGTCTCTGCGGCATGTTCAACATTAAATTATGCGAAAGTTCATAACACAACACTTGTATTTTATTACGCGCACTCATAAAAATAATATACGCTGTACGGATAGCACATCCTGTATCTTCTCGCTTAACGCTCAGTGCATCTCTATTGTAACAGTCTAGTTAGAAAGGGATAAACAAGTCGCGGACAACTTGCGGTAGCCATCTCAATGAATGAACCCTTGAATAAAACAGTGCGCCGAGACGCGTAGCTAGGCCGCTTACACACGGCGACGAATTGGTATCGCGGTGAATATTATAACTTTTTTTTTTAATCAGTCTAATTACGAAAACCCTCATATTTTATAACTTAAGAATAGATCACTCTAAGACCTAATGATATAATAAAACAGAAAATATAATTTTATTACTCCGAGGTTTTATAAAGACATAAAAAAATGGAAAAAACTATCGATTAGTCGATACCATCGATAAACAAAGGTGTTCTCTCCCTACAACTTGTCAAAAGCCGCCCCGAAATTTCCGAGCCCTCTAATTCATAGATTAAAACTCCCGATATATATAATGGTGACGCTTGCTGTCAGAGCTGACATCTCTAAAACGGTTCAATCTATTTTGATGAAACTTAACTGAGAATCACCGCTAGAAAACCTTCATTCAAATAAAAAAAACGCATACAAATTGGTTCACCCGTTCAAAAGGTACGGCGTCCTGACAGATACACAGATACATGGATCATCATCATCATCATGTCAGCCGAAAGACGTCCACTGCTGAGCATAGGCCTCCCCCAAGGCTCTCCACTCAGACCAGTCTTGTGCTTTTAGCATCCACCGCTTTCCCGCGATCCTTACAAGGTCGTCACTCCATCTTGTTGGAGGCCTACCCACAGCTCTTCTCCCGGTCCACGGACGCCACTCAAGAACCTTCTGACCCCATACACGGATACATAAGTCAAACTTATGCCACGGGGGGCTAAAAACAAGAACCATAAAATCAGGCGATTAGCGACTGTATCGTTACTGCATCACGACTGAATCTCTGCAGACGCGCTACATAAGTCGCAGTGTGTAACCACTCTTAGTCTCTTCACCTAGCTCCTTGACGTCACAGGGCGGTGACGTCTCGCCTCCAGACGAGCTGTACTATGTACTCTAAGTATAAGGCTAGCACAATTATTTTTCTCTTCAGTAAAGTATACGCAGGCAATCGTGCTATTCTCATTGAATTCAGAACTCGTCCCTAAACGGGTCTGCTGCTTACTCCAACTTTAAAGTTATATTTTTGTTTTATAACCTTATTGACTGGAACAAAAATTTACCAGTGCTAGTGATTCATTAAATATCGACTAAGTTTATCGTAAACTTTTTTCGTGACATAATGGTTATTACATTTCTTGCAAAAGTAAGTCGTACTTTTATTTTCTAAATCTGAATGATCAGCTTTCCATGAAGAAGCTTTTTTCTTTCGATTCATTATTAACCGACTTAAAAAACAAAAGGATTCTCAAATCCTCGAAATGCTAAAAAATATAGTAATATTGAATTAATTTGATATTCAATGTAATTTCAATGGGTGACACCAGTGACTCGAGACCAAAGTCAATATCAGATATCGGTTGTTTATAGTTGCGATAATTAGAAATAAAAGAGGTTTACAAATAATTAAAAGGTATTCAAACTTGGCCATTACTTATGATAATGATGATTAAAAATTGCTTTTTATCGATGTCGATAAACTTAGTCGACACTTAATGAATCACTAACACTGTTACATTTTTGCCCCCATCAATCCGGTGTCTGTTTATAACTGTTGATTTTCCATAAATATATAAATAAAACAATTGAATCAACCTTTTACATCTTCCTTGGGGCTTTATTCTGCTCAGCAAAACCGTATTGCTTTTGATGTTATCATATTGTCGACGTTATGATAATGAAATGAAAATGAAAATAGTTTATTGATCTAAACGTGGTTAATACAGTACATAAGGTTGGAATTTCCTTTTAAGCATATTAAATTAATACTTTTGTCAGGAGATCCCGCTCTTCCATTAGCAGAGGGGGTTTTACCCAAATTCAATGATAGTCCGCATTTACTTGACAGTAATGGGGATAGAGTTAAAAACAGTTCGATGGTTTTACGGAGCAGATATAATAGAGCTAATTTATGTATGCAATGCATGTATGTACGTACTAATGTTTCTTTGTATTTTAGTAGATACTGAACGGATGATCAGATTTCGAGCGATTTCATCGATTTCTTAGCGTGGGTACTGTCACTGAGTAGGGTAAAGTCACCAGTGGTCAGCCAGAAACCTGTAGTCAGCCTCTGCCTATACTTCGTATGAGTGGGAAGAGTACGAAAGATTTATTTCCCACTCTTCGCACTCATTATAAGGCGACTACTGGTCTCTGGCTGACCACTGGTGCCTTTACCCTACTACTTGAATTTATAAAACATATCAAATTGACGGATTAAACAGTACAGGATAAATATTACCAGACCCCGGTATCAAGCGGGCAGTTTGGTGGCAACCTAACATTGAAACTTTGCTCGGCGACTCAGCCAATGAAATTGAACAATTTTCACAAAAAAAATGCAGTTCCATTCATAGCTACACGTGACAACACTTTAGGCACTAGTGCGTAAAATGTTATTTTATACAGCCTATGCCCAGCATTTAAAGAAGAACTTTACGAGCATGAGAAGTGAAAAAATATTTGTATTGCTGTCTAATACAGGTAGGTACACACTAAAGATAACCAATTCTAAAGTTCTGCTGTTGTTGTATTGAACCGAGAAGTTAAATCAATCTAAAAAATAAATCACCCTTATTATGACTGTCACATAAATGTTTATTTCTCCTTCAGAACCAGAGACCGGCCGCAGTCTCAACGAATCGCCAGCTAAGTTAGTCGAGCGTAAACAAGATATAACCTTACCTACTTTTTGTCCCTTTCCTGTCAATCGGGTTTCCCTATTAGAGGAGAGGGTTAACCTGTTACTTAAGTCTACCTTCAATAGACCCTTTCAATGAGTCGTCTGCGATATATTTTCGGCATTTTGTTGTGCTATTAAGGTTAGGGGAAGGGAAATTGAGTTTTCAGTCGAAGTCTAAAGACGGAAGTCTTTAACGAGTGTATTCTATCAGCTATGACGTAAGTACGGAGCCGAGACGTGGACACTGACTGACGGTGCGATTGGTTCACCAATTTGAAGTCACTCAGCGGGCTATGGAGAGGGTTATGCTTGGACTCTCTGAAGGATCAAATCCGAAACGAGGTGATCGATATAACCCAAAGGATAAACAAGTTGTGGGCTGTGGGCCGGTCACATCTGACGCAGACCAGACAACTTCAGGGGTACGCGGACGCATAGATAGGTGGAATAATAACATACGAAAAGTGGCTAGCAGCGGTTGGAAACCAAAAACTCAAGACCGAGCTGAGTGGCAAGCCATGAGAGAGGTCTATGTCAAGCAGTGGAAGGAAGTGGGCTGATGATGATGACGAAGGTATGTCTTAGGGATGGTTCCATGTATAGTATGAATCTTCTCAAATGAACTTTTCGCTTCGAGCCCTAATCTTCCAAACAAAGGCCATTGTTTCTATTATCGCAAAACCGCTAGCTACCGAGTTAGCACGTGCTACTACAACATTGATATTGAAAAACAAACGGTATCGTCATAGTATTAAGGTTCAAATTGAAAATTCTAGATGTTACGTTATTATGTATCGTCCTACACTACCAAAACGTAACATCTAGAATGTCAGTGACATTCAATTTGAACCTTAATACTATGACGATACCGTTTGTTTTTCAATATCAATGTTGTAGTAGCACGTGCTAACTCGGTAGCGAGCGGTTTTGCGATAATAGAAACAATGGCCTTTGTTTGGAAGATTAGGACTCGAAGCGAAAAGTTCATTTGAGAAGATTCATACTATAAAGTTGCCAAGATCTGGGCATGAGACCTGTGGAAGTCAACGGAACTTCTTAATAATTTTGAGTCGGTTCATTATTTATTAAAAAAAAAACTTTGAGTACATACTTTGAATATTTGTTCTATTTCGAAGCGTATTGTACTCTGCTCTACTTAGGTTAAGCCTAAATAGCCTAATTGCTTTTGACATGTCATCACTCATCATATTATCAACGTTGTGATACTAGATCTTATTTACTTGACAGAAATTGATTATTTTGACTCAAACTTATGTCACTGTAATTTTGTCGGTTCCTGTTCCAATTTTGAATCCATTCTCCCTACACATTAGTTATATGGTTCACTAATGTTTGACCAAAAAAATATTGACAAATGGTCATTTGACAAACAACGTTTCACTAAATGATCATTTGGCAAACGAGACATTTAACAAAAGTATCATCTTACAAAAACTCACTTAGCAATTGATCATTTAGCAATTATTTTACCTATTTTTGGGCAGAAAAAAAAACAACCTCGAAGGCCAAGGCGGGAGCCAAGCTCCCGCCTTTGCCTTCTAACCTAACCTATCCGAGTCGGTTATGCCCTGATTCGTCTTCCTCGTAAAATGTAAATTTAAGTGTTGATCATTTGGAAAAGTAAGTCATTTGTAAAATGACTAGTAGTAAAATGATCAATTGACTTAACATTTTTTTGCAAAACGTTGTTTGTCAAGTGTAATTTTGCCAAACGACTTTTGGTCAAACGGCAGGACACCTAGTTATATCCATCGAGCATTGTTGGGACGACACTGCTTACGCATTACAAGTAGGCGAACTTCGACGAGCCGCATTGTCTAAGGCGCCCGTGCTTGCTCGCCCGTCAGTACTTACGGAACCTAGATTATTAATCGATCAAGTAATTTGAAGTTAGGTGCATAAGTGGTATTGATTATTTAAGCTTGAAGGGACCTCAGATTCCACGTTATATGAATTGTATGATGTCGTGTAGAGCGTACCACATAGGTATATATACTGAACCAAAGCACTTATGGCACTGGAATAAGAATACATTATCATTTAACGGAATGTGTTGAGCCACAGTTCATAAGTAAACTAAGGAATGGCGACTATGCAAATGTTTTTACAACAATTGAAATGGAATTTATTACACTTTGTTATATAATTTTAAAAAGACAATACAACTTTCATATCACACATAAACTCACGCCTTCATTCCCAGAGTGGGGTAGGCAGAGCTAAAGAATTACCAACAAGTCCTAAAACTTCTTGATAATTCTGTAACCAAATTTTGCACAAGTAGGCTAAGATGTTTCCCAGTGTATTAGTGACAGGTGGCAAGCCCATCGCCTAACAGTACTGCAAGCCTTTATTCCCTTAGTCGCCTCTTACGACACCCACGGGAAGACATGGAGTGGTACTATTCTAACCCGGCAACCACACGGGGTCGGCAACCACACGGGGTCGGCAACCACACGGGGTGTGCAACCACACGGGGTACTACCACACTTTCATACACATAATTTATTTATTGCACTGGTATCACCACCGCAATACAGCCTAGGGATCAAGTTATGGGCCGCTTGACGTACGGCGTTACTCGCTTCACTAAAGCAATTTAGGCCCACTAGCACCAAAAAATTAACACTGGGTTCGGACACTAAGTCCTCTTGCACGTAAATTTAATCCCTAACCTCTAGGTTAACCCCAGGTTAAGTTATTAAAGAATGTCAGACTGGGGTTAATATAGTAGGGTTAAAACATTTACGTGCAAGCGGGCTTAACTAGAGTTAAAATGACAGTTTTCGTATGAATCTGACGTTTGTGTAGCACACGGGGTTAGCTCTACGTGCTTCTGCCGTCCATTATATTATTTACTGGCTCATACTTTGGGATCCCCTGAAATGTCACTTTGACAGTGGCGTAACTTTATGTAACGGTTAAAATACTTGGAATGGATAGTACCTATTACTTGAATTTAATAATAGACAGCAGACGGGCGGACGCTAGCGCTACCTGCAAATGTATATAGGTATCCCATTTCAGATTTTCCCTCTTATTTCCGACGCAACAAGCCCTTAGCATTCTAACTTCATTATGCAAAAGCTTGACGAGCAATAAACACAAACAATTTGTCACGCCGCCGCTCGCAGTCCTGCAGCTGATGAATATGGAATCATAGGACCTTCGTTTCCAGTTCAACTCTTACTAAAAAGGGCCTATTTATATTAATAACCGTATTGCATATACGACTTTCCATACAACCACAGAGGGTTTAATATGCTTTGGCTGTTAAGTTGCACATGTACCCCTTTCCCTTAGCAGCAGCAGTTTATCTCCTCAAACAGTTTACCGCCAACACTGGCATTTACAACCTTAATCCCACCGTAATAAGGCACGTGAAACTTAGCTAATTTATGCAGGATTAATTTCGCATAGGTTCGATAAGCGTTACAACTCGTTTGCATATATTCCTTATACTGCGCGGTTGACAACCCTAGTTAGTTAGGGCTGCCAGTAAGTTCATTATGTTGGTTATTAGATTATTGGAGACGTAATACGAGTAAATTTGGATTTAGAATCAGAAAATTTGGTGCCTTTGTGAGAAAGGATTTGCAGGAACGTACTTTATTCTCATTGGTCGAATTCGAACGCTTCATGCTTTCGTTCTACGAATTAAGGCCCGTCCAATCAAATTGACATGCGAATGCGTTAATGTACGCAAAATTAAGTAGTACTTAGTCAGTACTTAGGGTAGCACGGCACGTCGTGGTTTGTAAATACCTACTAATGGAGAATTGAATGTTTAGCGGGTTGATACCACACGTAAGTTTGCCGGGATGCACATTTTCCACGTGTCATTAGTTGGGTCACGTCGGGAAATATATAGCACGGCTAATTTACGTGTTATTTGAAACTGCTAAATATTCGAATTAACTTTAAGTAGGTAGACGTATTGACGTCTACCTACTTAAAGTTTGGGTCTCAGCAATTCTCGACTATAGTCCGCAAAGTTCGATTGTCACAGAGTTTATAAATTATTATTATACTGACATGAAAGTGAAATTTTGATAAGATAATACTTAACTTGTTACTATTTATTTATTTATTGAATAATTATTGCATAAAAACCAATAGAAATGGTGGACATAAGGCCTAATAGTATAGGACTACTTAGCTTATAAGTGTGTGTGTTTCAGTGGTATAGGTATCACGAGTAAATTTCACGAGTCGAAGGTAAGAAAGTACATAAGTACATACATACATAAACTCACGCCTCATTCCCCGAGTGGGGTAGGCAGAGCTACAGAATTACCAACAACTCTAAAAATTGGTTGATAATTCTGTAACCACATTTTGCACAATTAGGCTATTAGTGACAGGTTGCAAGCCCATCGCCTAACAGTACTACAAGCCTATATTCCCTTAGTCGCCTCTTACGACATCCACGGGAAGACATGGAGTGGCACTATTCTAACCCGGCAACCACAAGGATAGAAACGGTAAGAAAGTAAACTGTAATAATAATAAAATCTTAACCTAAACAACGCCTAGACATAAAGTGCCTGCCTTAATACGGAAATATACACCGAGAAATCTTTAAAATAAGTTGAAAATCAAAACCGCCATTAAAATTCTATCGCAAAATAACTAGAATCTAAAAAACGAAAAGTTCGGGAACCAGCTTTCTACAGGGTGTCTTTTTGCGTCAAAAACCTCGCCCCATCTGGGCTCATAAAAGATTCCGGCTGTATCGCGTCTAATTAAGAATTCATTTAACACATCTTCCCGGCCTAATCTAATCCTCCTGCATTATTTAAAAGCCCGAATACTTTTAAGGCGGTCTTTTACACCCGGCTGCGGAAAAATGTAGGTGTTTGCGTGTATTAAGAAGAGGAATCGCTTAAGCTTACGGTGTTACGTTCTTAGAAGTGAAGGATATTATATTACTGACGATGCAGTAAGCCCGTGGGGAGTAAGTAACTTAGTCTACCACTTTTAGTGCCAGCAACCCGCTCGGTGGGTTCTCTGTTCGTAGGCCGTTTTCACTACAAGGCGCTACGTGGCAGTGAATATGTTATGAACTTATGAAGCTATGGGTCTCGAGTCCAAAACCCGGTAAGAGCAGATATATGTGGACGACACGCTGGCCTAGTTGGTAGTGACCCAGCCTACGAAGCTAGCAGCCCCGGGTTCAAATTCCGGTAAGGGTAAATATTTGTGTGATGAGCGCGAATACTTGTTCCTGAGTCTTACATGTAAGTTTATCGTTCCCTAGTACCCAAAGTACGACCTTGACCTTAATTCGGGACTAGGTCTATTTGCATGACTCCCCTGATATTTAATTTAAATAAAATCATCACGATCATCTAACATTAAGTACAAACAGACCGGGCCTTTTCAAAATGGCGGGTTGAAAGATAATACGGAAAATGGAGGAATATGGAAACAAATGAGACAGCGGACAAATGGCTGCTCTTGGCTCGACACGATATTTATACGAATTTCTCCTTATTGAGGACAAAAGTCTCTAACCTTAAAGCTTTGTTATATTGGAAAACTTTTTAGGCGTCGGATTTATAGTATCTTCTACCTACCTACTCTTTAAAGAAGTCTTTTTTTTTTAAATAATCTGCCACAGGTCTTCGTCAAAGAATCAAATTTAAGCAACATCATAAACACAAGTAAGACAAGACATATATGACACAAGCACCCACAAGTAAGTACACTTAAATAAATTATTATCAGTCGGTTCGATAGTGGTATTACGCTGGCAGCGTTACCGCGTTCTATGGCCAAAGAAATTTGCGGCACAAGAAATGAACTGGAGAGAGTATCACCACCCCTGTCAGCCGACGACCAAATTCCCAAATAAACTCCTTGGCCTCCGCACTCCAAGGACCTGCCGTCTCCATGGCAACCGGCACAATGTCACACATCAACCTCAATGTCGCGTATTTAGAATGCTCTCGCCTCCCCACGCTTTCAGCAGTGGACCCTGCCGTCCTCATCGTCTGGTCGTGGCCAGACGTTTACCTATCCCTATCTTAGGCAGTCTCCCACCAGTTTTTATCAAAAGTTTCAAGGCATCTCGCCAACGTCATTTGGTCTGCCGCGACGCCAGATGCCATTATATTTATTTAGAGAAAAAAAAACATTACAGTAGTAACCAATGCACTAGAAAACTTAATATAACACATCAAACAAAAATAATTAAATAAAGAATTCCTCTTCCATCCATTCTTTTACAGAAAATAAAGACACTGAAAATACATATCCGACCATCGACTTGCAATCATCAAAAACTAGGTGCTGGCCTGTAAGAAATTTAACAGTAGTGGGGGATTTTCGGTGGGCCAACGTCCGCATCCTAGGTGACGAGGGGATACCTTGATAAAAGGCATCGACCATAATACCAATTGTGCGGCGATATCGGGACGGTTCAAAACACTACAAAATACACCTGAGGCCGTTACGAACAGACCCTGTGCCCTGCCGGTAGCTAAGTATAGCTGCCGCCCAAAAAAGCATAGTAACCCGCCGGCAGTCATGCTTCCCGCGTCATGATTCGATTTTCTGTCCTTAGTTTAGTATTTATGCATTAATGTTAAACATTAATAATGCATAAATTCCCATGAATCGTATGTCATTTGATTTAGTGTAAACTCTTGCATGTAGTTGTAACCCATCTGTATAGACCGTTTGACATATGAAATTTGACGTTAAATCATAAATTACGCCATTGTGGAATTTTACAAATAATTCGTCGCTTATTTTTAAATACCTCGCCTGTGAGTAGTGATTGGAATTATGAAATACGGCCGTCACAGGTATCATCCTAGATTGAATAAATAACCCTTCAATTGGCATGGGTCCGGGGCAAGGACCTCAAGCAAAGTGGCAGTAGTTCGTGCCCTGGCATTGCCTTTGAAATCTAACTTTTATACCTACTTAGTCATTCGTGCTGTCAGATTAACTCCAAATATCAAGAAGTGTGATCAGACACAAATGTAGAAGGACCGTTCGGACCCGGCAATTCACAATTCAAATAACACCCTTAGCTATACAAAATTAAACTTAAATTTGCCTGCCTGTATTTTTGTGATTTAGTCCCTTGCCGGCTGATTAATGTGGAGTCGGATAGGACTGTGTTGGAGCCGAAAATTGAATTATCGACGTCACAGATCAGCGATTTCAAAAAGGTAATTTATGACTTCGTTTATTTTTTTCGTGATTCGATAAGCACCTTAATCATTTCGTGATGTGGGTCGATATGTACACTGCAGAGTAATAAAACGGGTCACTTTACTATTACAAATTCGTACAGACTTTAAAAAACATATTAGATCTTATCCTTATTATTCCGACTAATATTATAAATGTGACGGTGTGTTTGTTTGTTTGTTTTTTTGTTGTGTCTTTACGACTCAATGCCTCAACCGATCGATGGAAATAAAGTACCTACAACGATAATTTATATCACGGAGAAAGTAGATCTTGTTATTCCGAAAAAAATTATACAGAACAGCGATAAAAGACTCCAATGCGGACGGAGTAGCGAGTGTAGGGTAGTTTGTAGTAGGGTACTGTTGGATTGACCCCTAACCAGTTTTCACGAAAAATACGAGTAATAACAACCATCGTTAAAATACAAAGTTTTTAAGTAAAAAGAAATCGGGCTTAAATCGTCGTACCTATACGGTAGGTACGACGACGAGTGAAGCGGGTACTGTGAAAAATAATCCTTACATGTGCAGAAGTAGTTAATAACCATTATAAGAGATCGTGTTTTTTTACAAGTTTTTATTAGCTTATCGATGGATAAAGTACGATGTCATAAGTATGTCTAATACATGTCTAGTCTAACATTAAAAAAAAGCATGATATCTACCTACTTATTTAGTAAATTGGCCAAATAAGGGTTCTTTTTTCTAAGGAGAAGAAGCGCCCCAAGAAACTCCAGGAGGAAGTCCTTTTTTCAGTCATGAAATACCTATTTCATACTTAACGAGTTATTATTATGCAATTGGCTAGTGTTTGTGATTTCTATTTTGTATAGAAATCGGATGCGGAATCTAGGTGGTGGCACGGATTTGCTGAATGTAGGTTTTATTTGACGCCTGTTTGAATGGGTTCGTAATAGGGAATGCAAATAACCGGTTATTACCGGTTTTAACCGGTTTTAACCGGTTATTACCGGTTTTAACCGGTTATTACCGGTTTTAACCGGTATTTTCATACAAAAACGGTTAATAACCGGTTAAATTGCATTCTCTAGTTCGTAATTAAATGCTGCTAATATTTTTGGCAGCATGCCACGGGAACCATACCTAGATTAAATGTCGCATTATTTATTTTAATTGTATTGCATAATTATAAATTGACATTGAGATATTTTAGTTACTAACATTTTAGTTTTTTGAAATAAAAAATAATTTATGTATATACATAAATTAAATAAAAAACTAAAATACTCACGTCTGACTCTGACTGTGGGTTTCTTGAAGGCGGTGCGGAGGTACGGCATCGACATCACCAGCTCGATGTGCGGCGGCGCCGGCAGCTGCAACCAAATGTATACCTTTTCATGGAGTCGAAAAAACAAACCAGGCACACAGGCCACCTGGGGGCCTAATATGGGTGCGTTTTAACAACATCCGTCACTTTCTGACACGCATATTAGTATGAGAGTGACGGATGCTTTGTCCACATTTTTGGCGCGATAAACGCAACCGTAGCGTACTAGGCCCGCTTGACTCTATTTCCCAATGTACAACATTGGATACAGCATAGTTTGATACAAAAAAACTACACTAACAAAATTACACTGTATCCAAACAAAATTACTATGCTATTAGCCAAAACCGCGAAAGTAAATTGATGTGATAGTTTTTAAGTTATTTTGATTATGTATTTATTTATTTATTAGGTTCGACAGCAGATATAACACCATTAATTTTAATATTATATATATAGGGAAGTGTGACCGGGTGTTTACCCAATTATAGGCAAACTCAGCTTGCGTAAAACAATCGCATTTGTGCCGACGCGGCTCAATAACACACAAACACATTTAACAGGCTAAGTATTAACGGATGCGGTTTGCCTGTAAGGTATTTGTAATCGTAAAACTAATAAGAGGACAAACAATGATTTTGCAACTCGATGTAGACCCAACTACCTGCTAAGGCACTCTCCTTGTTACTGCCTGAAACTTAGCTAGTTTTGGCACTATGTATATAATTCGGCCTCAAGGTAATACATGTTTGAGGCACTAGCTGAAAGCTTCCATACCGCCCGACATCACTTTTCACTCACTAACTAACCTAATTTAGTTAAAACATCCTTGTAATTCTAGTTACAATGTTACCATTAACACTTTTATTCTCGTGTAATTGAGCGAGGTTTCATTTGTTTAAAAACAGATCGAGCGAGTGAGCTACCTAATTTATGCTTGCTCTAAAATGTTGTTAGCGCTCCGATAGGACAACGTAAATTCGTCGCTTATGAATTCGTCCGTCGAATTGAGAAGTAAGTTTCTTATTAAGCTTATGGTTCCTATTCATGGTTGATTAGGCCGATTTATTGAAATTCATTCCTTGGAACCACATAACGCACCTCTAGAACGATAGTGACCTAATTCAAAATTTCATCTTTCAAACTTTAATATCATAAATTTATTACGAAAGAGCCCTAACTCGAAATTCAAAATTACAGAATTATGACACTATTGTTCTAAAGGTACGAATGGTTAAGACGCCTTTTACAAACCTCTGA
This sequence comes from Acleris emargana, assembly GCA_927399475.2. Classification (NCBI taxonomy): domain Eukaryota; kingdom Metazoa; phylum Arthropoda; class Insecta; order Lepidoptera; family Tortricidae; genus Acleris; species Acleris emargana. The sequence goes on from OV656852.1 coordinate 15,034,689, forward strand.
GATGTTACCGTTTTGTCGGCGTGGATAGCTCTTATATTTTAGGTGTCCCCTTGTTTCACCGACACTCATTCCATAGAACGTATCACTTCGCAGAATTTCCGCTTCATAGAAAGCTATTGTCTGCTGAACCCGTGCCAATATCATCTTAAATATGATTCCAGCAGGTTAGGATAGACTGGTAACCATCACAAGATAACCTGAAGTTTGAGTTCAAAAGAAAATAACTTTCTATGAAACGAAAATTCTTCGGAGTTGTACCTACATATTGTCGTTGAAACAAGGGTAAGAACAGAGCCTGGAGATAATTGTTGCTAAAACCCATAGGTACGCACTTTGCATTCCTAAGCTTATAGGTTCTGGCAATGTCACATGATTTAGTTAGTCGTTATCGGTTAATGCGGCCAGTGTCATAGGGACCATGCCGCGAGCGGACCTGCTAGAGGGGGTGTTTTTTTTATAGTGGTGATTATTATTTACATCTTTAATATTTGAGTAGCTTAGTTTTATTTTAATTTAAATAAGTTTAGTTTTAACTTTTAATTATAAATAAATTTACATATTGAGATATAATTAATCTATTAACACAATCAACGATTAACACTTGTTAAGTAAAACGCCAGTCAATAGATTTCATTAATAATCCTTCCGAGGCAGTCGGGGCAAAATATAACTAAATTTTACTTTAAAAAAAAGGAAAATAGTGTCGGTGCCAGCTTCAATTTTGTGAGCTAAGCCTTATTGGTATTCGAGCCAATTAAGTCACGAGTTAATTCAAAATGGCACTGCTCTTTCTACATGTTGCTGTCATGGGTATTTTATATGCTCTCTCTATGCGACAATAATAACCTTTAATAATAACCAATAATAACCTCATATTTTAGGTACTGTCAAAATAACAAGAGCTATCAAAAACGTTAACAAAATTCTAATCTGAATGTTGATATATCAACGTAGAGACTTGAAAATTTGCATATAGATACCGTATACATACAGTGTAGGCATCCACTGTGGAATGGTTCTTGGAAATTCATCTAAGGGATTTATTTAGGGAGACTAGAGGGAAGCTAATTCTACGAAGTCGCAGGACATCCTTATGCTAAAAAAGAAGCCAAACCAAAAAAAAATAGAACATAACATTTTAGACCATTCGAATGGCACCCATCCTCGAGTACGATATATTTTTCACTAGCTTCTGCCCGCGACTCCGTCCGCATTTCCTCCCCCCTTTTAACCCCTTACAAACCTTTTTTCGCAATCAAAAGTAGCTTATGTCCTTTCTCAGGCTCTAGACTATTTGTGTTCCAAATTTTATTTAAATCCGTTCAGTAGTTTTAGCGTGAAAGAGAGACAGACAGACAGAGTTACTTTCGCATTTATAATATTAGTAAGGATTAGGATTAGGATTTCACGACGGTGGCATGACCGTCACTCAAATCAATGTTGCGCGGTTGGTTGCGGTATGTAAATTAATTAAAAGCGCGGGATGCTGCGCATCGGTAACAATAACAATTGGGGTGAAGACAATGTGGAATAGAGACATCATCGGGTCTATGCTATTTGCCTTGAGATTATATTAAAACGAACAAACTCCAACTCAAATATATAACATTTATTTTACAAATTATTTACACTGCAACACGACAGATAGTGCAATAAAGCAAGGTTAGAGCAAAATCAATTGAAATTACCTCTATTTTGTTACGATAAACCATTTATTTATCTTTTTCCCGCAAATATTTTAAATGAATCAGTAGGTACCTACATTGGCCGGCAACGCACCGACAACTCTTCTTGAGTTGCTGGTGTTATGCGCTTGGTGGTGATAACTCCCCATCGGGTAACCCGCACGGTCGATTCCCTCCCTCTCGTATAAAAAAAAACGAATCTGGACGAAATTCGGCACAGAGATAGATTATAGTCTGGAAAAGCACTTAGGCTACCCCTCACCCCCTCCCTTCCTTCCTCCGTTCGTTCCTTTAACCCTTCCCGTGGAATGGCAAAATTACAAACTCTACGCAGATGGAGTCACAAGGCACAAGCTTGTAAAAATGTATGACTTTTCGTATAACGTCATCTGCGATCTGCGAGTGACGCGATTGGTTTAAAACCGGCCAAGAGCATCTCGGACCACGCTCAGTGTAGGGTTCCGAAGCCGTTACTACAAAATAAAAACAAGATTTTATTTCACCACTTTGTTGGCGTGACTGATATGTATATTTATGCCAAATTACAGCTTTCTAGTACTAAGAGTCTCTGAGATAGGCTGCGGGTGGACAGACGGACGGAAATGGCGAAACTATAAGGGGTCCTAGTTTGACTACGGAACCCTCAAAACGAAACGAATATAAATTCTAGTTAGCGTAATGCATCTCGGCAAGGGCCCCAGGGATGCTTGAATAGGAAAATCCAAATGTCAAGACGTCGTCTAGGCGACACTTTCAAACCACCCGATAAGGATTTTCCGGTAGGATTTCTCAATTTTCATTTTCCTTGAGTAAATGATATCTTTGATTAAATTCTCAGTTGTAGAGTCACTATATCATATTTCCTTTGTATCAGCTTTGCGGGGACATGAAGCACCGTATCCGTACCTCTTAAGGAGATTATAATAATAAGTATAAAATAAATACAACATGTTCTTGCTCTAGATTGCATACAAATTGTAAGTGATATGATAGAAGATACATCATTGTTTCCAGTGAAAAATAAATAACTTAGCTACATCACTACGTCCTTGCCGCTGCGTTGTTATACTTATAAATAAGAACGACATGCCACACGATGCGTTAAAATACGTGCGTCGCTCTATGTTGTGGTTAAGATCACAGCGTTGCGACGACGCAGCGCACCGACAACGTGTGGCATCGCTTTTACTAAAGAACGTTACTAGTATAATTACCAATAAAGAACCATTATAGGCTGGTTGCTCGGTGGTGAATTAGAGGCCTATGTCCAGCAGTGGACTAGTTCATGATGATAATGATGACCATGATGGATGCTCCAAAAACTAAGGCAGCTGTTTCATTATCATCATCATCATCATCGTATAGCACTCCACTGCTGGATAAAGGCCTCACCATATGCACGCCACTGAGCACGATTCTTAGCTCCTCTCATCCAACTACTGCCGGCCACCCTGAGGAAATCATCGCTCCACCTCGCCTGGGGGTGTCCAACATGCGTTTGCCGATTCGCGATTTCCACTCGAGAACCTGTGTGCTCTACTGATACTTCAACTGGCTAATTCGGTAAGCTATATCGATTACAATCCTCTGTCGGACAACCTCATTCCGAATCCTATCCATCTAGAACAATAGAAGTTCAGTTTCAGGAGTAGAAACGATCCATACCTACGCTTAAAGATCTAAGGTCAGAGGCACCCTGCATATTTTATGTATCTTGTTTAAGCTATAACGTGGTCGCTACACGAAATCCCTTTGCCCTCATCGGTCATTCGTTTCACAAGCACTGTCCGTCCGTCTTGCCCACTGTCGACCGACTAGGACTGTCTTGTCCACTGTCAGTAAAGTCTAACAACTTAGATTGCAGTAAAACAATTAAACTTTACAAGTTCGTAATTTAAAAGTTTAAAGTAAAAAAGGGGACTTTATAACGCGACTGACTGGAGTTGAAATAAAACAATCGAGGCGTTGCCCCGGGGGTCAGCGCCTTGGCTATCCGATCAGTGAAGGTTACACTCAAATGATAAAGTTGTTTCAGGTTACGCTCTAGGGTAAGAGCACGTGTAAAAGGGTCTGCCCTACCTAGACTTCGGGTTGAGGCACTAAATACTATTGATCACTACAGACTTAAGTCGCCGGGACGCTCGAGTGCTTTACGTTTTAGTTTTCAAATGCCTCTTAATTGTTCTTAACTTAACAATATATTGGGCATTGATTTTACTCTATTGGCGGCGTTTGAAAATTGAATCGAAAGTACTCGAGTGTTCTCTCATTAATTAATGGTTCTGTAGTCCTAGCAAAGATGCAAATGCTGCTAACGTTCCTGCTTTTTGTCACGCAATCTGTCACCAGTCAGTGTCGGGGCAGTGGTTCAAATACTCTGTTCAACTGACCAAAATAAGTATCACAAATTTGAGGTAGGTTTAGGTTATGTCCTGCGTCCTGCCCCAAGCAGCACATTAGTGAATTTTGCAGCTTATCTTATAGCTTTATGTTCTAAATGAGTGGTTTAACAGTGTTTGACTACACTTATAGCTTTAAACACAACTCAAACTTGTATACGAGTTCATCCTGTCACTTATAGTTGCTTAGGAACGTTTTTTGTTTCTACTTTATTACTTATAGTTGGGTAAAGTCGAATTTGCTACTTAAAGTTGCATGCAGGTTGTAATTGTCACTGAATAAGAAGCAATAGTGATATATAAGGCCCTAAATTAACTTATAAGCCACTTTTATATATAAGTGGGAACATACCCTTATTTGGAACTTTTAATTCCAAATGACTAGTATAATAGAGTAGTGTATCACCAATAGTGGCTAAAGAGATAATTTTACGGCCCTTTTGGAAACTAAAGTGATTGCAACTTTAAGGCCTAGAAGGGTCGTAAAATTATCTCTTTAGCCACTATTGGTGATATACTACTCTATTATACTAGTCATTTGGAATTAAAAGATCCAAATAAGGGTATGCTCCCACTTATATGTAAAAGTTGCTTATAAGTAACTTTAGGGCCTTATATAGCACTATAGCTTCTTATTCAGTGAAAATTAAAACCTGCATGCAACTTTAAGTAGCAAAATCGACTTCACCCAACCATGTAATAAAGTGGAAACAAAAAACGTTCCTAAGCAACTACAAGTGACAAGATGAAGTCATATACAATTTTGAGTTGTGTTTAAAGCTATAAGTGTTGTCAAACAATGTTAACACGTTCACGGACAGTACGTCGAGAGACGTAAACTAAGACCCTCGTGATATGGCATTACGGCTGTGGCCGGTGTTTTTAATTACACCAAAAACGGAACTCCGTCCACGGCCGGCTGTTTCCCATAGCATTTATAGGAAGCACGAACTCTGTGCCGTTTTAGGCTTTAACGCAAGCCGCTAGTGTCACAGCACAAAAGCTCTAGGGCATAGCATTCACTGCTGTGCCACTCGCAAGATACAAATAAGTGATTTTCAGACCTGATAGTTTCAAATAGAAAACAAATAAGTGAAAATAAACACTGTAAGATCTTTTTTGTTTCGCCATGTTTACAAATTGGAGTCCTTGAAAATGATTTATTTTAAACAGAATTTTATCACACTGACGCATAATCATAGACTTTTGATAGTTGTGACGATGTTACTTTAACATTGTACGTAACCTACAATCATTAGGTCAGGTTTTTACAGTTTTAGTTCTTAGCAGTATCAATTCCTTATATGATTTAACACTCTCTTTTTAAATATTCCTGATCTAATCAAAGGCGCATCGAAATTTACAAAGAAACCATACTATAGTTTCACGGTAAAAAAGCATTCGCAAGAATTTCGTGCTTATTTCAATGCCTGAACGTGAATTTTAATCACTTACCAAACAGATGTATAAATCCAAAATTAAAATGGCAGATCACATTCACTTTAAAAAACTTACCGACTTAATTGTTGCCACGTCACTCAAAGGAACTTTGGCGTCCCATTTATCACTCATTGACCGAACTGAAATATTATTATTCATTCGTTCAATAATCGTCGTTCACTGCGCATAACTTTCACCCATAGTTCTAATTGCCACTTAAGGTAATCGTGAGATCTTTTATGGATTCAATATAGAACCAAAAATAAGCTGCAAATTTTCTCCCCGTGGTTCTATATTGGTTGCCTAAGGGTTCTTTCCACCTCTATAGAACTTAGTCATGGCTATATATTTCACTTAAGTATCTAAATAGATATGATATACGAGCTATTTCCCACCCAGTGTGCTACTTGGGGCAGCTGGCCCAAAGGGCCAAAACATAGCTATTAAAGTTTGTAGGTAATTAGTTTTTCCTTTATTTCATATATCAACAAAATTACGTACGTATATTTATTTACTTATTTATCACACAATAAATCTACAACAAAATTTACAGTGTAGCATGACAAGTTTGAGGTTTTAACAGAACATTGGCTAATTACGGAATTTCATTTTTCTAATAGAGCTTTTACAAATCTCCAACGCATTACGCTAACTCAATATTTAAATTATTATACATAAATATCACAAGATTTTTAAAAGGGGAATTGATCTAAACATATGAATGTAAAAGTACATTATAATTTAATTGAATGGGTACTAACTGTGGGCAAGTACAAGTAAATGAATAACTTAACGTCATTATTATTTTCCATTCGTCTGGGCCTGCGTGCAAGCATTCACATTTCTTAAAAACCTTTGTATCTTGTATGTTTTAAGCATTTTTCATGAGTTATTTTCACTATGATTTTGTACTCATTAATTTAGTAACTGATGGATAACTGTCATTGGCCTTCTTTTATGTAACTAACACATTTAAGACTGATGGTCAGTTGGACAAAGCTGTTGGACCACTACTGCCCCGAAAGGCATCGGTTTACGTCAACCCTATTTTTGTCGATTTTTGGGAATCGCTAGCTTGTCGTTATGCATCTTAACTTGGCTCCCTGTGCAATATATAACGTAATAAAATAAAGAAAAAAAACCGGCTTCAAAAACGCAAGAATAATTTATTTTAAAATGGTAGGTTAGTTAGGTTAGTCCAACTGAAGTAGGCGACTCAAAATATTTTCAAACAAAAGCCAATTCATTTTGTATTGACTTTTAGAGCTCTAATATACATATTGACAGAACTGTGTGCACACTTTAACATATAAAAAAATACTATCATTAACATCACTTACCGTTTTCGATATGGCGTTCATCCAATCTCTTCGCAGCAGTAACAAAAATAAAATGATTACATAAATTTTAATTAAACATTCCTGTTTCCCGCTTAATTAATGTTTTGGGAGGACTCATTACGCCGAGTTTTGTTTTCCCAGTGTTTTTAGCACCTCGGGTTATGCGCTGACATATTTCAATTAAACCATGTACCCACCACGAGAGATAAAGGCCCACAAGACTCCCCTTTATCCTAAGTATAAACTTTGCCTTTTTTAAAGCACTTGGGACGCAAACGACCACACGGGCCACCTGAGCCGAGTTCTAGGCGGTATAGACCATTATCGTCTTTGATCTGTTATCGTATGGTCAACATTTTGATATAGCTCTGCGCCTCTATTCTAGACGGTCAAATCCAAATCGTATTTGACCTGTTTTGGTATTGATTTAACTCAGCCGTCATTACTCTCAAGTCAATAAGAGCTGTCAAAACGTTGACAATATGATAAGTAATGATAACAGGTCAAAAACGATGTAGTTTTTATCGTGTTGAATAGAGGCCCTTATTTACTTGGCAGTAATGGGAGCCCAGTTAAAAGCAATACCACAACAAGTCAAAGACGATATACCGTCTAAAATAGAAGCCTTCATGGTACATATGGTGGTTCTTGGTGGTTCATGGTACTTGTGGGAGGACCTTGTGCAGGGTCCGTCCGGGTTGGTACCACCATCTTATCCATTAACCTACCGCCAAGCAGCAGTGTTCGCATTGTTGTGTTCCGGTTTGGGGATAAGACAGCCGGTGAAATGACTAGCATAGAGGCATTCCATCTTAGTCCTCAGGGTTGGCAGTGCATTTGCAGTCTTGTGAATGCGAATGTCTATGGGTCACAGTTTCCACTTACCATCAGGTGGCCTGTGTGCTCGATTGCCTTCCTATGCCATAAAATAATAATAAATAAATAAGTAGGCCCAGCTAGCTTATTCCCTAAAGCACTCGCAATCGCAATCGACTTCAAAGTGGAACAATAATTTTCAATTTGTACTCTTTTGACATTTGACTCGCTTTCGGACTGTCAAAATGAAAACGATAACAATTGCGAGTGCGTTAGGCGATAAGCTATTGTTATTTGCAATCTTAAAACTACAATCTAAGACTAATAATCTAATTACGCGCAATAGCTAAAGTATGCTTAAAATGTGCTACGTTTTTATCTGTCATTGTGACATTCCCATTTGGCAGAAAGAGATAACGCATACTTTAACTAAAATAGGTTTATAGTAGATTTATTGGCCCCGAGGAGGACATAGGGTACTTTTTAATTATATTATTATTTCTAATTATATTGAGCAACTTTTATTATGGCATGACAGTGATGATGTTGGGTCATTCCCTGACTTTTTACAGAGTTTCGAAAGATGGACTTTTCTATAGTATTAACATTTATTAAAAATGGTATATGGTAAAAAAATAATGCTATTCACTGTTAGAATAGGTTATATTGATTATTTTGTATTAGGATAGGATAAGATTCGACGATTAGGATTATTTTTAAGTAACTATAACGTCCTCCAAACCTGCTGCTGGTGGGTTAATAAAGGGCTCATGCCGTGCGAAGCCCATATACCATGCAATGATTGCAATGGTCATTGTGTGCGAACAGCAGCCTATTGTGCGTTTCCCAATAGGGCGCGTGCAGTAATAATGTGCTATAGCTTGTCGTCCACCAACTGCTGGATCAACTGTCTGTGCTATTGGAAAAGTCGATCTTTCGAACCTCTATAAAAATTCAGGCAATGATACGACAGTTTTCGTGCCATAATAAAAGTTGTTCAACATTAATAATTCTAGCGATTTATACCAATTTTTTTTTTGGCCGGCACTTTAAAAAGGCCCAAAAATGTATGAAGGATGAATGTTCTCCTTTCATCTAATTCCGTCAAGCCGTTGCCGCCTGAAGGAGTAACAAATGAGCACACACACAAACATTTGCATTTATAATATTAGTGGGATATAACATTGCCAATGTAAAATCGGTCTACAACTGACCGAGAAATCGGTGAACACACATAAAAAAATACGTACAGCCGAACATACAACCAGAAGAACCTCCTCCTTTCTTGAAGATCTTTTTGGGAGCTTCATGGGAAATACATGCATAATATAGTTAGTACATATACATTGATACAGCGTTAATCCTATAACTCCCCTGTTTGCGTCAGGATACGCAGATATATTCTAAAACGGGCATATTTACGCAAATAAACACTTGTTTCGAGCGTTAATCACCTCCACGGAGGTCCCGTGCATAGCCGGTATTTATAGCGGCACGTGCACACTGCCCAACGTTTGAACCGTTAAAGCGCGGGCCCTAGCGTTTTTAACGTTTTTCTTTTCGTACTCTAAATCAGGTCCGATTTTCACGATGGTGTAATGATTATGAAAAACTAGATCTGTAAGTTCGTGCTTCTACGGTTGCGTACCTCAAAAGGAAAAAAACTAAACCTTTATAGGATCACTTTGCTGTCCGTCTGTCTGCCTGTCTGTCTGTTCGTCTGTCTGTCTGTCCGTCAAGACCCTTTATCTCGAGAACGCGCACAAGTATCGAGTTGAAATTAAATCTATATACTTCGGTCTACAGTCCCTTGAAGCTGTAAAAAAATTAAACTTCTACATTAACGTTAAAAAAAAGATACGGCCGTTTAAGCCGCAAAAAACGTGTATTTCGACGCTCTCGAGGGAATCAAAATGTATAAGGGTATTTCCCGTTGACCTAGAACTATGAAATTTGGCAAGTAAAACCGTCTTTTACTACAAATTCAGAGAAAAATCTAAAATCTGTACATTTTTAATTAAATCACAAAAAACGGGGTGTTTATGCAAGGAACGGCGTCCAAATGTTGAATTGAGTTAAGCGTCTCATGTGAGCCCTCGGTGAGTTTTTTTTGTTTTTTGAATTTGTTTCGTACCTAAGAAATATATTCTTGGAGAAGAAAACGTACAGTCATAGTTTTTCATAATATCTACGACATATTCAAAAATCGTAAAAATCCGACAAATTTTAAGGGGAGAAAAACGTCATTTACATTTTAAATGGAAATTTTTAGCTTCACAATCCTATAAAAAAAAATGTGGTAGAACTTTGTTGTTTTCCGATGTGTACATAAGAAAATGGGTGATATGACTAGAATAGAGGCATTCTTAGTCCTCAGGGTTGGCAACGCATTTGATGTCTTAGGATTACAGTCTTGGGATTGTCGAGTTGTGAATACAAATTACTATGAGTCTCAGATCCCACTTTTGCCATCTCCTTGCTTTATCGGGGGTTTAAAATCATTGTATACTAACGCAGCTAATTGTACGGGTAAGTTACGAAACTTTTTGTTTACTTACTAGAAATAATACCAAACAAACAATCAAATTGCGCAACTAGCCGAACTAACGTACTTATGTAACAACGTTGTTTACGATACGAGCCAGTTTTATTCCCCGGTTCGGGGAGGAAGCAAACTATGATATCGTACAAAATAATACTTGAATAAATTTATCCATAACTTTTTAACAGTGATCACTTTCTAGCAGCCCAACCAATTTCCATCAGGCCTATTGCTAAAAACCATCACAACTAAAATATATTTTTAATTTAAAAAATTGCGTCCAAATCAGTTCACTCGGTTGGAAGTTATAATGCCATAGAACGACGCATACAGGGTGTTACAAAAATACCCGTAAAGCCGAAAGGGGGTTAAATGGTGCCTTGTAACAAGTCCATTTACGATTTTTGAGAACCGTACTATCACTGTATGACTTACCGCCAAAAAAAAAAAACCATTATTTTTTTCATTGACGTGCAAACCCTATTTCAGTAAAATTAAAGAGTAAACTACGCAGTATGTTTATGTACATTTTTACCTAATTCGCGAAACGGTAAAGAGGTATAAACAAAATGAACAGGATTCGATTCGATACATATTACAAGTCGAGTTTTGGAAGATTTTAAACGAAGAAACCTAAACTAACACTTACTTTTTCGTAATGAACGTCAAATTTACAGGAACGGCTCAAAGTGAGCTCCGCCTTGCTCAATGCACAACCTCCGATACAGTTCGCGAGCACGATTTAAATTGATATGGAAAAACACGGAACGTGTAGAATATCGATAGAAGATTTGAAATATCAAAAAAAAAAAAAAACCGTTTTGACGTTTTTTTTAAGCCAGTATTTTAAGCATAATGACATCATAGTATTGAACCTTTGTGGATGAAAAACAGAAAAACCATTAAAGTTGACAATTATTAAAATTGGTAGGTAGGCCTCTCTGTTAAATAATCTATGCTAACTCCGGTTCCCTGACATGACAGCTTACTAGGGTTGACAATATTATATTTTTGGCTTTGATAATTTATTATATTTTTTACGGGGTATTTTGTAACACGTTGTATACACAGATTCCCGCGAACGATAGACTTCTACCACTCTTATGTTTAAAAAGAAGTAATTTTCGTCCGCCGCATTTAGAAACAATTGGCATGTGTAGTGGCGCGTCCAGACCGGGAACTAACGCCTTAGTTCGTAGGCAGTGGCCGCTAAAAAACAAAAATAAAAACGATGGAAGACCTACACCACGTCTGGTTTGCTAAGACACATCAGCTTGATGGTAATGCCCACCAAATTAAGTTCTGAAGCTACCGCTAAGTATGCCAAGTCGTTAAAAGCTTAACTAAGTAAGAGCTACTGAAACGTCAATAATATATGAATACTACATTAAAGGGCATATACAAATCAGCATAGAGCTGAGTGTTAGCCCGGTTACACAAGATACAGCTACCTCTATTGACAATAACAATAAAGACTGAATTGTAACGCCGAGGTCCTCGTGCAGGAGACGGTAAAGCGATACGACGGTGACGCCTCATCATTTGAGAAACAGGATAACTGGGGCGTGATGAATTACGAGTGGGGTTCCGTAGCCTTACGGAAATAGAAAACTAAGAATACCTGGCTATCATGCTGTTTATCTTTCTTCTTTATATATATATAATTCTTCTGTCCGTGTGTTGACAGTGAACTCATCCTTAACGGCTGAACCGACTTGAATGATTTTTTTGTGTGTCTTCAAGTGGGTTCGAGTATGGTTTAGATTCACAAATAAACCCGGCAGATGGCGTTGTCCTATATGGCAGATATCATGCAGGACAACATCTGTCGGGTCCGCTAGTAATTTATATTTTTGTAAGCCTAAAACAGCTGTTTTAAATGAAAAAAGCAATGGCATGCCGAAGTTACGCTAGAATAATCTGGAAACTATCAAATACTAGCCGGTTTATTATTTAAAATTAGAAATTAGTTAAAGTGATACGGAATACGGGAATAAGAATTTTATTGTTCTTGTCGTTTTCATTTATGACAGCTAAAAAAAGAAAATTGAACATGAACGAGATAAAAAAAATATAACATCATTTAGAAACGAATGGTACACACACACGGATTTTGGGAACCCTAGCTAGTCATCATAAGCGGCGTATATCGTAGTTAATTTAGTAAACAATGGATCTTTAGATATATGTATGGAACTGCATATGTTTTGAATTGACTCAATAAGTCGCATGTCGCTAGTATTTAAGTTGAAAGATAAAGATAAAGACATTTATTCAGTAAGTAGGCCGCACTTGCACTTTTACACGTCAAGAATCTACCAGCGCTTCACAAAAGGAGACCACTGCTGAGAAGAAACACCGCAAGAAACTCGAACAAAAAAAATAAACGGCATTTACCTTTACTTAACGGCTTCTATGGAAACCCGTAATATTAAACCATTAAATTAAACTATATCAAGGAAAAATACCAACAAAAAATCTGTAGCGAAATTGAAGTGGAATATATAACGTGTATACATTCCCGGGCACCCATTAAAACCCGGAGTAAATTGAATTTCACCCCGACCATACAGAACCTTCCAAACACAAGAACCTCTCCAAATATCCCCTTCCATGCCAGCAACGCACTCGTTTCGTATTCCACTCCTTATCCGGTTACAACCAATTATTATAAATAATGAGACAGCATCCCGTTCCAGCCGGAAAATAACGCCAAATTGAAGGCTCAACGCAATTTAAAACGCAACAATAGGGTAGCATAACGCTCGACTATCCGAGATAGCCTTGGCGTGAGATTGAAACAAATTACTGTAAGGAAAAAGCCGCGGCGAGTGAAGAGTCCTTGGGCAGTTTTATAGGACACGGGGGCTAGAGAGTCCCCGGTGCAGTAGAAAAGGACAAAACCGTTCGTTCCAATATAGAATGACGTGCGAACTGTAAATATGTCGGGAGGGGAATAATCTGGTAACCAAGTTGACCTCTAAGCTACTAAGAATTAAGTTATAACCTTATTACAGTATATAAGTAAGTATTATTTATTATTTAATTACTCTAACAGTTAGAGAAACTACATGTTAAAATTATAGAAAGCGCAACAAATTATTTGCCTTCCCCTGCGTTAGTAATTTAAATAGCGATAAATACAATCAATTAATCAATCAATCAAACTAATAGGGTGCTAAGTGCGTCAGAGAGTTGACGGTACTATTCCATTATGGTTTTATGGAATAGATAAGGGAAACGAGCTCCAGGCCTCCTGATTGCATATGAAGTCTGAAGTCCATAGATATTTGGAATCTTAAAACTTCAATCTCTTTACTGTACAGGGTTGGGCAGATTAAGTGTCCTAGTTGTGTATGGCTTTTTTACTTAAATATAACTAAACTTCTTATTCACTTCGTTTTTTTTTGTTGTTGACAATTTAACCTTCTTTATGATTTCTACACGTCAGCTTGATATATTTTGTTTTTATATTGTTTTCAACAATGGACGCGAAACGCCAGCTCGTGTGCGATTTGTACCAGAAAAAATACCGACCGTGTGAGATATTGAAGACGCTGAAACATTTAAATATCAATATAAGGTTTATATCGCGGACCGTCAAGCGATTCAAAGAAACGGGATCTTCACAAATCAGGCCCAAACCTGGGAGAAAGCCATCTGTTCGCACCAAAAACATCATTAAAAATATTCGTGAGCGTATTAGACGAAATCCAGCTCGAAGTGCAAGCAAACTTGCTAAAGATATGAAAATATCCCGTCGAACAATGAGTCGTATTTTAAAATATGATCTTGGGCTAAAGGCCTACAAAAAACAAAAAATTCATGGCTTAACAGATGGCCAGAAAAAAGCTAGGGTAAAAAATGTAGGGAATTGCTAGCTTGGCACGACGGCGATGATATTATTTTTTCCGATGAAAAGATGTTCCAGTTACAAGACAGTCACAACCAACAAAACGATCGTGTCTATGGTGCTTCATTGAAGGATATTCCTGTGGACAAATTAGCCGTACAACGGTTCCAGAATGCATCAGCTGTCATGGTATGGGGTGCGATATCGCCTAGAGGCAAGTTACCGCTGCTGTTTCAATAAACAATCAATATCGAGGTGTCAAAATTAACCAAGACTATTACATCCAGAACGTGTTACAGGGTCATTTGCTAGAAAATGCTCAAAAATTATTATGGAAACGACTATTACTGCTTCCAACAAGATAGTGCCCCATCTCACAAAGCTAAACGCACTCAAGACTGGTGTAGAACAAATTTGAAAGATTTTATAACTTGGCAAGAATGGCCTGCATCATCGCCGGATTTGAATGCTTTGGACTTTTCGATATGGGGTTACATGCTGAGCAAGATTGGGAGCACACAGGGGATATGGAATGAAATACCAGACGAGGTAGTGCGTGCCGCGTGCAATGCATTCTATGGAAGAATGCGTCAAGTTATTAAAGCTGATGGCGAGCGATTTGAACTTATGAATTAGTTTTTTTAAGTATAGAGTACGCTAAAAATAAAAACGTGATAAATTTTAAAATTTTCTGTCTTGTTTTAATTTTATGGCTCTTTTTAACTAGGACACTTAATCTGCCCAACCCTGTAAATACGTTGCCAACGCTGAGGACTGATTGAATATCTCCAACCTAGACTCATTTAATTTTCTTGACGGTTTGGGGAGCATTAACACCACGTGGCCTGGGTTGATGCCATGAGCTGTGACTGTTACGTGACTTACTTCATTTCCTCGTCGGACTTGGCGAGCATCCACACCACGTAGCCTGGGTTCTGCCGAGAGCCGAGCGCCATGAGCTGCGATAGCCTCGCGCCCGGCGGCAGCGTCGGCCGCCGCGGCACCTGCCCCGTCCACGTTGCGATGGCCAGCATCTCGGGGCACTCCTTCACGAGGTGCTTTTGCGTCGCCATGCATTTGCCTGATGCATCCTGTTAACAAGTTTTCTTTTAATTAGTTGGTGTGGCGTTTACTGTTTATTGATTACTTATGAAATTCATTCCTATCGCATTATTAAACGTGGTGATAGACAAGAGGAAAAATTCGCAAAAACCTTAATCAAAAAATATTTTTAACGTCTTTAAGAACTTTCAACATGTTTTTCAATAAGGTTTTTTTAAGTATATTAAAAGAGGCACCTTTAAAACCAACCATGCCAATATAAAAAAAAACAATTCCCTTTCAAATTGATGTTAATGCTGTCAAAGCCAGTGCTTTCCGATAATGACAAAACGATATATGTCACAAACAATACCGAGAAGGATATAAAGCCCAAGGTTTATTTTACTACAAAACGTTGCGATATTGAGTTTTTCACTGTGGAAATGTTAACAGTGGTCCTCTACCCGGTGAAAGTATTGCTGTTGACATGTTACCGTATTGTTTCTAACCTAACGGCCAGTACTGTCAAGTAAACAAGAGTTAAATCGTAACGTTCATAATACGTTAACAAGTCAAAAAGCAATTGGGTTGCCGAGTAGAAACTTTCTAATTTTCCAGCAAAACGATGCGACGTCGAGTTTTTCGCTCTGTAAATGTTAACAGGAGCTCTCGCAACGCCAGCGCTACACGCTCCACGTTCCAGCTTGCTTCCGTTTAACACAAATTTACACGCTCGACTGTACCTGGTAATTACACCTCGGCATTAAGTGTAAACAGGTTGCCTTTTAGCGCGAAGAAGCGTGAAGTAAGAGGTCCGGCCAGGAGCGAGCCAGACATAGCACTCACGGTCTTGTACTTGGCGATTTTTAGCATGGGCATGTTAAATTTTTGTCGGTAAACCCAAGGTTTAATTTTTACAAAGTAGTATTGATATTACAGGCGTGAAAGTTTCAGTCAAAAGTGAGATTGAAAAATCGCCTAATTTTGGTGAGCTTTAGTAACCAAATGACATTTAAAAAATTACTTAAGTGTGGTAAGATCTTGTGCAGGGTTCGTTTAAATCGCTACATAATCTTATCTTTTAACCTGCCCCCAAGCGGCAGTGTTCGCATTGTTATGTGTCGGTGTAGGAAAAAGGAAAAGCAAGCTTCAAAAACCCGACTGCCATTTTTTATACTGTCGTTGAATTAATTATTGTTATTTTCCCATTGTTGTTATTTTGATTTTAACAGTTGATGTATCCTATGTCTCCCGGGATGATGATTGGATTCTAACTATACCAGACACATTAAATCCGCTCAGGCGTTAGCAATTATGGTGGAATAAAGAATCGTACATACATGAAACCTGAAAACATTACACTCCTTTTTTTTGCAGTCGTGTAAAAAACAGCCGGTGAAATTATTAGCATAGAGGCATCTTAGTTCTCAGAGTTGGCAACATATTGGCAGTCTTAGGGCTGTATTAATACACTGATCTCCACTGTTATGCTCGTCTCAAGATACGTCAAAAACTACAGCTTGACGTTTACTTTGACGTATCTTGTGACGGGCATCTGTCAAGATGAGTTTATTGATATGACCCTTAGGATTGCACGGCGTGCAAAGTGTTAATAATGATAACTATGGGTTTCCTTCAGATCCCACTTATGTTAAGATTGGTGTGTTCCTGTTTTCATACCATTAAAAAAATGTTTGAAGATGCCTATTATAATTATCCTAGCTATAAAAACTTTGCTTACAAGTTTAAAAAAGTTTAAGTTTAAGTTTTAAATCCAATCGAGCCGCTGACGTAGATTTCGTAAAAGGTACCCCTCGGCAACGGAATCCAGGAAAATGTTAAAAAGGGTAAGTGATGGAGGGCTGTCAGATGTCGGCGCCCGAGCGTGGCCGCATCCGCGAGTGCCGACGCCGAGCGATGCGTGAGGGTCCATGAAAGCCCGTGTAATTAAAATGAGCGTACATTACATTTTTGAACTAAATTATCCAGGTGTAAATGTTTTTTTAAAACATATTTGATTAAAACATAGTAAGTAAAATACCTTAGTGATTGAGGATATGTAGTCACGTTTAAGTAATGAATAACTTTTGGGTGAAACCTCATAATCGCTACATACATCGAGTACCTTCTGCTTAGTTAAAAGTGAAAACCGGGCGAGAGCATGTCGGACCATGCTCAGTGTAGGGTTCCGAAGCCGTTAATACAAACAAATTAGACCTCGCAACAAACTTAACTTTGCCGTTGGAAAACTGTTATCCTGATACATCGACATAGGTCGCGGTCAGATTACCAACACCGCAAATAAGTTTTGTAACTCTTGTAACTCAAGAACCACTGAAGTCTACTTAGTAGTGATAGTTTTCCTATTCAATTCATTATAATATATGTGCTTTCATTTAAGATATTTTTGAGATTTTTTGTTTTTGTAGTTTTGGCTGTAGGGGGGGGGGGGGGGGGACCCACTTGACTCTAACAAAAATTAGCTCTTTAAAGCTTAATATTTCATAAAAGGATACAGAGGAGGTACACTAAAAAAAAAACAAATTAAAATTTTATTATACCACTTTGTTGGCGTGACCAGTATGTATATTTATGCCAAATTACAGCTTGCTAGTACTAAGAGTATCTGAGCTAGGCTGCGGACGGACAGACGGACGGACTTGGCGTAACTAGTTGACTACGGAATCTTAAAAAGCAAGACACTTGTTGGTTTGAATAGAACCCAAATTCAAAGTGATTTTAATGTTAGGCCGCTTATAAAAAAAACGTAGTGCTAAAACCCTTCGTGCTAATGCTACTCGCACTTTCTTTAGTTAATCGATTGCTTTTTCAGATAATAATAAAAACATTAGGCGTACATACAGGGTGTAAGGGACGGCTCAACGAAAACTGAAACCATAGCCTCAGACCATTGTACTGAACTGAAATCCAGGGAAAACGAAAATTTTCTTGTTTTTTACGTGAAAATGCCGTTTTCACAGTTTTTTTACATAATGAGCTTCAGTATGTCATAATATGTTGTCCTAGATCGGTTGATATGCAAAAACATAGAAAAAAAAACGAGAAAATTTTCGTTTTCCCGGGAAAATTTCCACTGGATTTCAGTTCAGTACAATGGTCTGAAGCTATGGTTTCAGTTTTCGGTGAGCCGTCCCTTACACCCTGTATATGAATTTGAAATTAATAATCATGATCATTCTTGTATCTTTAATTGTAATTGACCACGTATTATCCGTTTTTTATAAATATAGTCAGTATCAAAATCTGTCCGCACCCTTAAGGCGTAGCTTCTAAAGCCCTGTGCCGAACAGGGTTACATAAAGTCTATTTAGTTAAGCCAAGCCATACATAAGGCCTAACCCTCCGCGCGCCGCCGACAGACTAATCCAATTGATGATCAAAACAAATGGCGGCGATGATGGATGCTGGGGTTAATTAGTGCCGAGCCCTTACCAATCTCGTCTGCTGAATAATTATGAAGCTACAGCGAAGTAGTCTTTGTGAAAGATGGAATGTTTTGTGGCGTTTCCTTTATAGTTCTGTCATGTCCGTATGTCACAGTAGTTTTATAGCGAGCCAGTTTTTTTTTTTTTTTACATAATGTTTTCGTTGACATAATTATTGATAGTTATAATTTTTATATCCTCGGAATCGTACACTTTACATTTTTAAATATCTAACGTGTAGACAAAGCTAGGTTAGATTAGGTTTGATATATTAAAATCGTGAAAAAGTAAGAGTTTCTTGCAAAAATACTTTACTTATGACTTACCTTAATTATGTCCTAAAACATAGTATGACGAAAACCAATTATGGAAAACAATATAGAACCTGTTTTGTTTAAAAGCTAAAAGGATGAATTTTCTAAGTAAGTGACTTTTTTTCGCACGTGAAATATTTTTTAACAAATTCTACATGAAAATTAGCTATTAAGCACTCGCATCGCATCCATTGGTTACTCGACAACACTTCTAACTGTGTCACACCTGCTCCGTAATGACAGGCTGCTAGCCCTTGAATTACAGGGTCATTATGGCGTAAGATTACAGGCAGAGAACGGCTCTAGCTATGAATACAGTATCTAGTGTCGTGGAGACCAGAAGACGTGTAAAGGCAATTGAAAAAAAAAACATGTGTATGAATATTCATGACATGACTTATTAACAGCTTCAATAAAAGCTGAACTATGTAACAAAAGTTGAAAAATAATCATAACATTATTATAATTTTTATCCCAGAAATGAACGAAAACAAACCAACGAAACAAGAAAAAACAAACACCAAGAAGATCAATTGGCAAAAATTAAAATACTATTATATCAAAGTAAAGTAACCTATACAGAACTACATTTATCTAAACTGACCTATAGGTACTCGTACAACTGAAATAGGATATTGTTTTTGCTTACATCTGTCAAAATCAATAAGAGTCCAATTTCATTACTTCCTTTTTATGAGCCTCTCCAAAGCTGGGGCTGAGTAAGGCCATGAAACGGCTCGTAACAGGCACGTAAATGTAGTAATTTATACGCAGAATCCTCCGTGAAAAATAATTTCTTTTTAATTAAAGCGATAAAAAAAGTTAATCAGCTTAGCTATGGGTTGGGCGCACCTGGCCGTGGCGTTCATTTTCGAGTTATAAATGCGATGCTTTTATATGATGTCAGGGGCGCTTAACTTGGGTCGTAATATACGCTCAGTGATGTAATCCTTAGGGCGAGGGTTTTGATTGGTTAGTCAACTAGTAGTCTATAATTTTATTTAAATTGTTATTACATTCTGATAGATTATTAAGAATGTTTACGCTTAACAGAACTTTATTTACCAAAAAATGAAATGAACCTAACCATTGAAGTAAAAATATACAAATTCTTGTTAAAAAAATAGAAAATATTAACCACTGTTTTAGTACACTTTTGTAGAAATGCCCAACTGAAATTAGAAATTTCGAAAAAAAATATTGAATTATAAGTTAACTACGGCCCAAAAACGATTACAATTACGTAGCAAATGGTTAAATCTCAATCTCTAAATTGTAACGTTAGTTAAGGTAAATACTGATCGAACTACAGTCCCTCAGTGGAGTCAAGCCAAGTACTCTCTAGCGAGCTGTAACTAGTGATGGGCCGCGGTAATATTCCCGTTACCAGTAAGTTTCCATTTGGGAATATTCCCAGTAAGTTTCTAATGTTACCAGTAATATTCCCAAAAGGTGGGAATATACTATACTGGTGATTTATATGAGATTTAATGATTATATAGTTAGTTAAATAAGCAATATGCATAGATATATTCCTTTCTCTTTTACACATATCACCTTTTTTCTCTTTCACGCAAACTTCTTATCTGAAATGGCACAAACACAAAGGACTTAGTTTTGCCCTTGACTCGACTCAGTGCACGTGCTTTTTGTGATGATAGTGAAAAATGTGATAATGATTACTAAGCTTAATAAAAATCGTTTTTCATGAAAAGAGGAAAAACATTTATTCACGCCAAAATTACACAATCTAAAAACATAACAAAATTAAAAAAATACAGTAAAACAAATTCTTAAAACTAAACTTAAAACCTAGTGTTACCTCCCCAAGCCCTAATTATAGCCTCCATGCGATCCTTCATTGACCTCACCAACGTCACGATTCGTTCTTGAGGAATGTCACTCCACTCCTCGACGACGGCGTCCCGAAGCTGTTCAAGAGTAGCAGGGGCAGTATCACGAGACCGCACCCGGCGTTTCAGATCATCCCAAAGGTGCTCTATGGGGTTCAGGTCAGGACTTCTCGCTGGCCACTGCATCACGGGGATCCCAACCTGATCCAGGTAGTCCCGAACAATCAACGCCGTATGAGAGCGGCCGTTGTCGTGCATGAATGTGAATTCAGGCCCGACAAAACCAGCATACGGGACCACGTGGTCCTCCAGGATCTCTGTGATGTACCGATGAGCAGTCAGGGACCCCTGGCCACGTCCACCTCCAGTGCGGGAGACGCACACAAGGTCGGTTTTGCCCTGGATTGAAATTCCGCCCCAGAACATGCAGGATCCTCCTCCGTAGCTGACGGTTTCTTCAAAGCAGGCTTGTGAGTACCATTCTCCCTGCCTCCTGTACACTCTTCTACGCCTATCGTTGCAGAAAAGGCATACCCTCGTCTCGTCGGAGAAGAGGACAGACTGAAGTCTGACTCGCCTATGCTCTGCTGTCAATTTGGGGCCCGTAGCAGCCCTACGAGGCAGGATTTTCTTCTCTCGCAGCCTTCTTCTTACTGTGGAGATGCTCACCGACGTCTTCCGAGCTGTTCGGAGCTGCTGTTGCACCTCAACAGCGTTGGAGAATCGGTTACGCAAACACGTTGACACAATATAGCGGTCGTCTCTGTCGGAAGTGAAACGTCGTCTCCCAGATCCATGCTTCCTGATGTAGCCTCCAGTCTCCTGGAACCGCTGGGATACTCGTTTCAACCTGCCGTAGTCCTTGATTGCAGTAGTGCTACCACTTGAGCTGCTTCTTCTGCCGTGATATCCATTTTTCAGAGTTTTCTCTTACTGGAGCTGTTCAGGTGTAACTTCTGTGATGTCTGGATAGCAAATTACCCATAATTCATTTTTACCCCCCCCCTTTTATTCGTGTTCAGGGTGGCACAAGTAGTGAGTCCTCTAATGAGTTTTCCATCACTTTTTTTTAAAGACCCTAACTTGTCGTGAAAAGAACGATTCGCGTTTTTAAAGTTGATTAACTGTGCTTTCAAATGATACTAATATTGGTAGGGTACAATAAATAAGTTAAAAGCTTTTATTCGCTTGAAATCAAAATTTCAAAAGTTGCGATTTTTTTGACGCCGTGTGTATTTGTATAATTAAACTGATTTTCCGACTTTTTCTTTCATTTCGATCGAAACTAAGATGTTTTTACCGTGATTTAAAGTGTACTTGGCCATAATTACACGATGGGAATATTCCCAGTAACATTGGAAAAATACCTGGTAATTTTGGGAATATTCCCGGTAACATTGGGAATTTACTTTCTGGGGGGAGCTCCGTATTTTTTTTTATTCTAAATTGTTCCAATGTTCACCAAATGAGCATAAAACACAAAAAAAATATTACTTTATAATTCAGTTTTTCTATATTTCCCTAAATTTCTAATACTTGGAAATATTACTGGTAACATTACTGGGAATATTCCCGCCATGGGAATATTCCCGGTAACGACCCATCACTAGCTGTAACTGATTTTGTTGCACGTAACATCGTGACAAGTTCGCGGCTCGCGAGCCTGTACCCTTACCATGAGTTACAATTAACGTACTCGCTAGCGAGTCGTGGTTCTATCCCTCGCAGACCTCCCAGTATCCTTAAAGAGTACAAGGGACAGAGCATTCGACTCGCTAGCGAGTACGGTAATTGTAACTCATGGTAAGGTTACTGTTCTCCGCTAGAAGCTCGTCATTGTCACTGATACTTTTAGAGTTACGGTTTGCATGTGAAAACCCGGTTTCATTTACGACAGTATACCCTTTCCCTTAAAACTAACATAAATGAGTTAAGTGTAAAAATGTGAATATAAACTTATTTGTTTGCAATTTACCACGGATTCAGACACATATAGGGTGTCCCAAAACTCTACGATAACCTGGTACCGGGTGAGAGGCCAAGTACTGAAAAAAATAAAGAAAAGAAGTGATATTTATTGATTTTTTTACCAGGCTATCTTTAACTTTGGGTTTTATAATAAAAACCTGATATCGATTGCAATTCCGGACAGAGCTCCAAAAACACGTTATATACCTAGTATTTCTACATTTCTTATTATTACCGAACGCCATCATAATTCACAAGTCCCTATCCCACGGTCCTGTTTGTGTCTTAATCCATTAGCATTTTATATCAGGGAACAAGCGCCGCCGAGCTATTTTTGCCAGACAAACTGAAATAAGCTCATTCCATATTTACGGAACTTTGATGCAAGCCCAGGAACTCTTTTCTACTCGTTAAAACCATATTGCCTTTGACATTATTAGAAAGTAACGGTGGCCAGCGCGGCTGTGTTAAAATCTATACTATAACATGTCAAAAGCAATATTATTCTACGGACTAGAATGGTGTCCCAGGGCCCGTATCATGGTCGCTTTATCGCTGTGGATATCTCTATTGCACTTACACAGTTACATACTGGTTAGAAAGAGGCAGTTGTTTTATCTACGTTTATCTACACTGATAAACACTACCATAATAAACCTGCAGAGTAGATGAAGTGGACAACCTCATCACATGACAATTAGTTATAAAGGCGATGTTTTTAATCATAATAAATAATGACCTATTATTTGCTAGTAGTGCCGTTTGGCATCCTATGTCGTGGTTAGAATTTATGCTTTATTGTTATTTACATTAAAATTCAAAATATAATTAACTAATCAAACAATTCCGCCCTTAATGAGTTAAAAAAAAATATATAAAAAATTACAGCCCCGTGTGGTTGCCGGGTTAGAATAGTGCCACTCCATCTCTTCCCGTGGATGTCGTAAGAGGCGACTAAGGGAATATAGGCTTGTAGTACTGTTGGGCGATGGGCTTGCAACCTGTCACTAATACGCTGGTAAACATCTTAGCCTATTTGTGCAAATTGTGGTTACTGAATTGTCAACAACTTTTTCAAGTTGTAATTCTGTAGCTCTGCCTACCCCACTCTGGGATTACAGGCGTGAAGGTAATGATGATGACAATTTCATTGACAAAATTATATCAGCCAATCGAGTTCACTGCTCGACAAAGATCTACCTCGAGGATATCCGCGACGATTTCGTGCTACTCGCATCGGGTAATTCCCATCTTTTGCCACCTGCACAATTTTGCTGGCTTATTACAGATGAACAAAGTTCAATGTGGTAACAATAAATGCTGGGTGGTAGAAGGTCTCCCTCGCATCCATTGGTTACTCGACAACACTTCTAACTATGTCACACCTGCTCTGTAATGAGAGGCTGCTAGCCCTTGAATTACAGGGTCATTATGGCGTAAGATTACAGGCGGAGAACGGCTCTAGCTATAAATACAGTATCTAGTGTCGTGGAGACTAGAAGATGTGTAAAGGCAATTGAAAAAAAAAACGCGTGTGTGAATATTCATGACATGACTTATTAACAGCTTCAATAAAAGCTGAATCATGTAACAAAAGTTGAAAATAAAAACATATTTGAATTGGTATACAAATAACCAAGATATAAGCCAACAAATATTTGCGCCTATCTCTTTATAGCAATACAGATTTTGTACATGAAGTTTATATGACCGATGTGTTAGAGAACGTCACACGGCGTCTCGGATCTCTCCGTCTAAATAGTAGTTTAAAATACTTGTACGATCCGTTTTTCTTGGCCGATTTTAAATTTAATTCCACTTTTGGTGATTTCTTTTACGGTATTTTCATATTTTGTTAAGAAATGAGATAAAAAAATGCATTTTTTTACGTTTGACCTCAGTCTCACCTGATGTTAAGTGAAGACGAGCTCGAAGGTGGTACACGCTTACCCAGAAAATGCCTATTCACTCTTGCCTTGAAAACAGCAAGGTTATATGAATCCGGGAATACAGACGCAGGGAGAGCGTTCCACGCCCTAGCAGTGCCATTCCATATTCCCTGTCTGTCTTCTCTTTACTGCACTGACAAGACACATTATGTAAGAAGTAAGTACTGAGTACTAGAACTCTCTTATACTCGTGTTTGTTTGTAAAGTTTCTTTAGACAGCTGGCAATGTCAAGATTATGATAGCTCTTATTTACTTGACAGTTATGGCGGTCGAGTCAAAAACAACACCTTCAAATGGCAAAAGCGATATGGTTTTATCGAGTACAATCAGGGCCGAGATTCTAGGTGGTAATAACCGTCAAGAATAGAGACCCAGGGTATCTGCTGTAACAAGAGAGGGTAAGTACTGGTATTCAATAAATAAACCACTTCGTTACTGCATGTATTCATCCAGCGGTTATTTTTCAAAAATAAACGTACCAAAAATAAGATCCATTACCAGGCCCTTATAAGTAAGAAGGGCTCTTCAGCCCCAAACTCGCCAGATTCGCGCGACAACGATAGCACCGGAGGGCCCTCAGCGCGACCTAACGACGCCTTGGAAAAGACAAGTGCATGCCTCGGGAGTGCTCCGTGTACATCAATGACTTACTGCTCCTAGAATCTTCTACAATCCTGGTACATTTGGACAAGCAAATGCTCAAGTTATTTATTTGTTAATTTAAGCCAATGTTATTATTGTAAACCTCTGGTTTTGCTGATATATTTTTCAGCCTAACCGATTTAAATCAAATCAACTTTAAAAACATGGTGTTAAAAATGGGTGTCTATCATTTTATCGAAATTCCTGTCATCTAATTTCATATCGACGAAAACTATTCCACAAATGTAATTACGTGATTATTTTCTATACACATAATTTTAAATTCATCGATTTTCAAATAGTCGAACAACTTTTCATCATAAATTGTTTCGAATATGTCTCAAATCATCGCAGTAACGATTCATCGAATTTACCTTTTATCGAAACATGATTCAATAATGGTACCATTCATATTTTATAACTACCTCGAACAACGTTTCATCGTAGTAACGTTTCATCGAACGATGCATTTGTTATATTCCGTGAACGTGTCGGGCTTCCAGGACATAAAAAAAAATAACCCTAACGTTCTGGGAACAGATATTCGATGAATCGATTTTCTGTAAAGTGATAGATTACCGTTAAAAATAATCTATTCCTATAGGCGCTTAAATGCCATTGTGTGGGCAAACATAACTTATATTTTCTTTTTTAAATCATTAAGCGACTCAGTAGGCTTAGCCAAGAACCCAACCGTGTTAGCGTTTTTCCATTCTAACGAACTCAACGCCTTAGCGATTCTCACAGAACGAGGATGGAAAAGAATATGGAATCGCCTTTTCTTTTCGTTTTTTCCGTTATGTTGGCATTTGTCTATGCTTTTATCTAACCGAAACGTCAACGAACAACGAACATACAATCTGTCAAAAATCTAGTGAAAAAACTGATGCGCGGTACCTAGTCCCATAATTTGATTCGAATGAGAACGCCCTCAAATTATTATTTTTATTAGCTCTTTTTTAGCTCAGTGTCCTAACATTTCGGTAAGTAATATACAAATCGTTTTTCATGTCTCTTTCATTTAAAATATCGTTTTGCTTTTTAATTTGGTGCCGAACATGTTTAGAAATAACTTTTTGTTGTATTTTAGTGTAACTAAATCAATTTAACGAGTTACGTTACGTATTTTTAGACAAGCAAAGTAACCGGCAGACTAACAGTTTTTTACTGTTTAAAAGAATTCAAGAAGCATTAAAGTACTTAGTGTTATTGTTTGTGTTGATGAATTATTTGTACGTAGGTACCTATACTTAGTAGTTCTTACTGTAATAATATTTTAATTCTTTTTAGAAATGGATTCAAGGGTCCAAAGAACCAGCCACGAGCAGTTTGGAGTTATTTTAAGTTTTATGGAGCAGTATGTATTTTATTTGGAAACCCTTATCATCTCTTCATTTACCTATACTTACACGTTAACTTAGCCACACTCACCCAAGTTTTGTTATAAGAATAAATCAGTATTATTCTGAAGGACTAAAGTTAGTTTTTAAAAGGAACGGCGATCTTTCGAGGCCCCTGGCGGGTCCACAAGGGAAGCAACTGGCTGACAGGCTGTGGCGGGAGCTAACCAGCATTGTGAATACGGTTGGTACAGGAGGGCAGAAGTCAGTGGAGCGGTGGAAAAGGGTAATTAAGACTTAATAGTTTTATTTATTTATTTATTTAGTTTTCACCATGTGTAGCTTTTTGTGACAACACATAAAATAAACCGGCAAACATGCATTTCACTGCAAAACAACTGCGTAAATTCAGGTATGGGCGGACTTTAAGTCGAAAACGAAGAAGAAGGCCGCATTAATACGGCGGCATGCAGGTGGCACTGGTGGAGGTCCACATAGCAGACAAGCTTTGACAGCCTTCGAAGAGAGATTGTTGGCCATCATGGGCTTGTCTGCAGTGGATGGGCTACCCGAGGTGCAGGAGCATGGCTTCAATGTAAGTATCAATGAATGCTCGTTTCTGCATTATTTTCTCTACATTTTTTGATGGTTCATGTTTATTTGCGGGTACTAAAAGCATACTAAAGCATTTAACTTATTTTAAGAATGGTTGTTGAATGGTTATGTAAGAATGGGAGATATTGAAGAATTTTAAATGTTTTTATGTAATGGCAAATTCCACTTTAAAGACTTATCAAATTTGTTACCCGTAGGTGCTGTGCAATGTATGTATGTATGTATCTTCATGAAACGTAAAAATCTATATTATTATTATATTAAAAATGACACGTGGTTTGTTTTTTTCAGACACATAGGCCACATTCCTCGGTTGCTGTTCTAGGCACAGCTGGATCAGCTGAAACAGTAGCCGAGGATTTATACTCCTTGGAGATTGAATTGTGGCCGGAAGTTTCAATTGGTATGAATGATCACTCTTGTGACAATTTTGATTTGAATTTACTTAAGTTATTATTATTTATTATTTTAGACAGGCAGTTGACCCTAATGTATGTCTAAATCACATTTATTAGGGTTTACCCTTGTTTGACACTCGTTTCATAGAGCGTATCACTTTGCAGAATTTTTGTTTCATAGTAAGCTATTTTCTACCGAACCAATATATCAGATCCACAATCACGAACACATATTATTAGAATCACAATATACAATGTGTTACCGAAATTAAAAAAAAAAACAGCCAAAAATAGAGTAAACCCTAGTAAGCGGTCATCTCACAGTCATCTGAATTGCCATAGACTATTTTAATAGAAGGGTAGTAGGTATTTTTACCTACTTTGTAAATTATTATGCCTTTAAAACGTCAGAAAAAAAATTCAACATAGTTTGTTTTACAGAGCCCGCTTCGACACATGCCGCCTCATCGCCTGCCCCGGCCCCCGCGCTCGAAACGTCCAGCCTCCCAGCCCCCCTGCCCGGCTCGTCCAGCCTCCCGGCTCCCGTGCCCGGCCCGTCGAGGCTCCCGGTCCCCGTGCCTGGCCCGTCCAGGCTCCCGGCCCCCCTGCCCGGCCCGTCCAGGCTCCCGGCCCCCGTGACTGGCCCGTCTAGGCACTCGACCCCAGTGTCCGGCCCGTCTACACGCTCAGCCCCCGCGCCCGGCCCGTCTAGTATCCCAGCCCTCACGCCCGGCCTGTCCATGTTGCCCTCCCCTACTACACCGCTGCCCTCAGCACAGTCGCCGCACTCCACTACCCCAAACCGGCCTACGCGTCCGCGCACGCGCATGCGGCGCAGGGC
Organism: Acleris emargana; assembly: GCA_927399475.2. NCBI lineage: Eukaryota > Metazoa > Arthropoda > Insecta > Lepidoptera > Tortricidae > Acleris > Acleris emargana. Next base: position 15,063,172 of record OV656852.1, read on the forward strand.
GACGCCATTCGACCGCGCCACGAGCGAGTTCGTGGCAGTGGAACAGCGACGCCTGCAGAAGGAGGAAATGCAGGAGCGCAACCGGGACAGGCAGGAGACCGAGCGCCTTCGGATCGAGGCGCGTCGCGTTGAGGTGGACGCACGTCGCGTGGAGGTGGACGCACGTCGCGTGGAGGTGGACGTACGTCGCGTGGAGGTGGACGCACGTCGCGTGGAGGTGGACGCACGTCGTGTGGAGGTGGACGCACTCCTCCATGAGGCGATAAATAATTTGGCAAAGGTGTCCCGGGCGTGGCTAGGCCATATGCAAGCCCAGCAGGACACCGAGCCCCTAAATTTGGATTGATTGATTTATTGTTATTATTTTATTTTTATTTTATTTTTATTTTAAATTAATTAATTAAGAGTGTATTTTATATTCAATTTTATAGAGACTGTGCTGATGATATTTTTATATAAGTAGGCTGTTAAAGGATCTCAATAAGTAAGATCTCATAAATATATTTTTATCATATAAAAGTTATTTCATATTTAGAAAGTACAAGAATACTGTTTTTTTTTAATATTAAACCGTCCACTTTAGTAAAAATAAATCTTAAAAAGATTATTAAAATAATTAAAAAAGGATGTATGATAAATTGATAATAATTCAATAATTACTACACTTCTATCAAATTAAAAATGTTGATTATTGTTCAAGCAATATAAATGTGATCTACTACATATTTTGTTATATTGTAAACAATTAGATGCATGTTAAAACTATGTACATTTTGTTAAACTTATTATAATAAATTATTAAACCCGTGTGGTTTGCTGGGTTAGAATAGTGCCACTCCATGTCTTTCCGTAGATGTCGTAAGAGGCGACTAAGGGAATAAAGGCTTGCCGTATTATTAGGCGATGGGCTTGCCACCTGTCACTAATACACTGGTAAACATGTTAGCCTAATTGTGCAAAATGTGGTTACAGAATTATCAACAAGTTTTTAGAGTTTTTGGTAATTCTGTAGCTCTGCCTACCCCACTCTGGGAACGAAGGCGTGAGTATATGTATGTATGTGTATTAAAATAAAAAAGCGTTGAACGTAAGGTCCCTTTCTATTGTTGATAAATGTTAGTAAAATATTACCTACTACATAATTGTTTTTACATTCTTACTACTTTATTGTATGAATAAAGAGTAATCAATAAACAGTTTATACTTTAATTCTTTATTCATAACATTACGTAACCTTGATCTAAATATATAAAAGAATAATCCTACTAATGTTATAAATCCTACGAATAGTTTGTAACTCTTTCACCGTGCAACGGCGGCTGGACGGATTTGGATGAAATTTGGGATGGATATAGCTTATACCTTGGATTAACATGCAGGTTACCTTTCATCCCAAGTTCCCGAGCCGAGGGAATAACGATAATCTAAATCTACGCGGACGAAGTCGCGGGCTGAGTCTAGTGCCCAATAAACCCTTCTTTAATAGTTCACTTTGGAATGTGTTTAAGAATATTTTAAACATAAATTAAGCCTTTTATGTGGCTACATTTTTTACCTAAATTTGAGGTGGCAACACTGATTTTTCTTTTCCAATTAGATGTTGGAAACAGCGCATGTATAATTTTTATTTATGAAGCTTATTAAGGTTTCATGCATTATTAGCAACTGCTTTTATATAACAGGATTAATTTTATGAGTTAAGAACTAAATTGAGAGAAATAAAAATTATATGAACATAAGTCCGTTTAATAGACGGTGTTAAATAAAGTACATGGGATTTTGTTTTGTGAAATAATATACGAAAACAAATGTAATTGTGTGCATTTATTAGAGTATTGAACAATTAAAGAAATCAATTATGGCACAGGTACATACGTATTATAACGAGTAGGTAACAAAATAAAATAAAATACCCCATTTTGTTTAATAGCGAATACAAATATCGAAACATAAACATGCTCTTAATTGTAAAAGTATCAATACTGATTGATCAAAGAACAAACTGAATAGGTCAAAGGCCATCGTTTTTAGTTTTGCCACTGCTGTCGTCGAGATCAGTTTCTGCTAAAGTATCTATCTGTTATCATTTGGGAATAAGGTAACGTTAAATATCCATCAGAATAATAATTTCGAGGACAGGATCAGGACAGTATCTACATCAAAAATAACGAACTAAAATCCTTGCAAACGTGAACAGACCGGACCCTACAAACAGCACCCGTTCACGAATATGACGCATATCTCAGCTATCGCCTCCCTCAACCATATGTTCGAGAAGATAGCCATCCGATTCTCGATTTGAGCATGACATGCTAAGGCAACCTTACAAGAAGCATTGCGATGCGTATAAAGCTTTACAGTCTGTCAATAAGACAGCTTCGCATCGCTCTGCCTCTTATAAGGTCGCTCTGACTGTTTTGATTCGGCGTTACCCCTTCATCAGGATGAAAGGGTAACGTCGCATCAGCGTCCTCATTGACGAGCTCATCGGGCGGGGGAAGGCGCGCATCCAATGCCATATTATGGAGGACACTGCAAGCGACTGTGATGTGACCGGCGACATGAGGCTCGTATTGTAGGGTGCGTATGCTCAGCAAGCACCTCCACCGCGACTTCAGCAGGCCGAAACACCGCTCAACGCAATTTCTGGCCTGCACGTGCCTCCTCGTGTAGATTTCCTCGCGAGACCCTGGTGCGGCATTCAAAATTGGCGTCATCATCCAAGGTCTTTGAGGATATCCTGAGTCACCTAAAACAAATACATAATCATTATAATTCTTTTTTTACGGCAATAACCATTTATTTTCTGTACCTATAATCATGAATAGAGTCTCAATATACATACACGTATATCTAACAAGTTCAGTTAATGATCTCATTAGGTACATTTCTCATTCAATAAACAAAATTACTTCAAAAAAATTGTCATGATTTGGATTGTAATGGGAAAAAAACAAGAGTAAGAATTTTTACCTAAAAGCCATACTTGTTCGCCATTCTGGTGAAGTTCCCTCAAGTATGACTCTACCTGGCTGGAGGACCATATGAATGAGTCATGCGTAGACCCTCCAAACTTCGAATTTACATTTATGATTCTTAAATCCGAATCACACACCTGTAAATAAAATAGTTACATTGAAATAATATAGATAATACAACATAATTGTCAGAGATGTACAAGATACTCTATAAAAAGTATCTAAAATACAAAATACTAGGACGTCAAGTATTTAGATATCAAATACAAGATACATTTAGAAATAGTATTTGAAATACTAGATACAAGATAGGTATCTTCTAGATACTTTTTTAAGATAAGATACTTCTTTAAGAGAAAGCACATTTTTATTTGTTTTAAGGTTTATTCAAGTTTATAAAAATATCACACAAAACATTTTTCTTATTATAAAAAATTGTTTTGCTTAAATCCCAATTTCATAAGCAAAACCATTTTTTATAATAAGAAAACAAAGGAAAACCAATTCTTCAAACATTTTATCACTCATCTTACGAAGATGAGGTCGCATGGTCATGCCCCAAAATGAAAAGAGTTCCTAGCTCCACAGGGGCGGAACTCGGCAAGCAGGTGTTATATTTAAGAAATATTTTTTTGAATGTTGGAAAAACATCTAAGCTCTTAGGCTAGTGTCTTTATTATTTAGTATTGTAAAGCTTCTAAGTCAGCCGTATTGCTTGTGTTTTCAATGCTGGCTATTGAAACGTGCGTGCAGTCTCTTTCGCTCTCCCTTTACATATATAGGTGAACGAGACGGTAACATACGAACTACGAACTATTCGATTTTCTTTTAGTGGTAACGTCTGTTGATAGAAAAGTAAAGCTGCGTTTAGTTACAACACTTACAACACGCAGCACGCGTTTTGAATGCGATATTAATTAGAAAAAGTATTTTAGCTATAATAGTATCTACAAAATACTAAGATACCCAAAAAAGCATCTAAGTACAAGATATAAGATGAAAAATGTAAAAGTATTTCAAATACAAGATGAAAATACGTATCTTGTATCTGTATCTTAGATACTTTTATCTTAGATAAGTCACATCTCTGATAATTGTACATTATTAGTATTAAATTTTTAATAAATTAAAATCTAACTTCAGAGCGTTTATTGTCTTCTTTCTTTTTATATAAAAAAATGTATTGCTGTTTGTTAGCTTGGCTCAACCAATGTGTTTTTTTTTGTTTTAACTTTAATACATGGGGCAAGATGAGTTATTATATTATGTAATATACATACAGCTATGTGAGCTTTCTAGGTAATCTATGCAATACTAAACTTATATTCTAGATAATGTGTAGATCATGAAATGTGCTATTAAAGAACAGTTACTGTGTAAAAACTGAACAAATTATAGTTAAAATTATTATTAAATGCAAAAGTAGAATTATGTAGTTATTAGCATGGACATACAGCAAAGTTAATATGTATCAATATTACTGAATGTTCATTGTTTACACTTACCATTTGGACATTTAGGGAATGGTACCCTTTCCTATTAAAAAATAGGTGTTCATCCACCCCTGGTCTTACCAAGGCAATGTGGGTGCAATCAATGCACCCTATTACCCCGGGCAGGTTGAAGTTACGTTGAAACCTAAAATAATTTTGATTGTTACAATGATTCACAGCTTATAATAGGAAAATAATGTTTAGCTTAGCCTTAGTAATATTGAATAATAGGTATCTTTATATTCATTAAGGATAACATTTAGTGTGAATTTTCGAATTCGAATGAGAGTAGAATTTGGTTTTAACTAGGCAATTTATTGCAGGTTCAACAAATAGGTCCAAGTATATTTATATGTATATACTTTTGTGTTCATTTTCACTGTTAACTACAATAATCATCATCATCATCATCATTAGGGTATTATGTCAGAAATTTTGGTTCTATAATTCCTGGGAATTTCATACCTAGTGCCAAAAAAACTGGTACTGAAGTTTACATCCTGGTTCTCCCGGTTCTTTTCATGAATACCTACCAAACAAATATATTATAGTGAGTATCTCAGATATCACAATTCACACCTGAGCAACGACGCATCAACATCCATCAAACTGTGTGACATATATGCAATAATAATTGATCTTTATATTTGTAAAAAATACCAAAGGAAGAACAAATAACTTTGTAGTAATTTTTTTGTTTCGTTTATTTTGTAAATTCTTTTGTGGAAGAAAATATGCATTATTTCATTGTATATTTATAAAAATTAAAGTTTCATGTTTTATAATCGTTTCATTGCTCAAATGTCTATGGGTCAAAAAATGAATCTGGAAGTGGAATTCTCGGAACCGGGCCTAGTACTGCATGCCCGCATGCAATCATCATCATCATGTTTTCAAAAGGCTCCATCTAGAATTACTTACTTTTGTCTGGAGTTCGACCTCGCTTCTTGTGTTTGAGGAAACACAATCCATTTTCCCACAACACTGGGGTGGTTGAGGGCTTGCACAACTTGCCTGATGCAGCGACTTGTTGTCCGCTGCGTCAAGTGCTGAGATACCCCCACCACCCTTTGGTCGGACCCCGTGGCGAAAAATGTGAGAGCACATAGAACCTGCAAAAAATAATAACTTTGAAATAGCGCCTACATCGATGTATCGCAACTTTGTACATACTAATAAATAATAACATCATTCCTACCTTTACATCTAGAGGAATCTCCTTGGTTCCTCTTAACGGGGTGCGTTGTTTTATTTCGTCACACAGCCGCTTAAAAGTCCCCTTATCCAAGCGAAAGCGCTGACGAAATAAACCATCGGGCATGGCATCTATCTGCTCCAGATTAGCGCGTGAATAATTCCGTTGTCGGCGCCTCTGCCAACGAACTTCATTGTGGGAGGCCCACAAAAGTCTTAAGGCATGCATTATGCAATCACCAACAACAACAAAACACTTAAAACACTAAAAAGAAGTTTGTTTCACTAAAGTAGGTAGGTAGACGTAGAATTAATGGAGGAGACAAGTTTCGGCTCAACAAAAAATACTACAGGCCGTGGAGGAGTAATCTCAACTCAACACGACACTGAACACGGAGAAAGCTCTTGAATAACAGTGCGAGAATTTAAAATACTAACGCAAAGAATCCGAAAGCAATGTCGAGTGTTTGAAATCAACGATAAGACAAAATATAATCAATTATGAATCATGGATCACAGATAATTTTATGGGTGAGCGATATGAGTGTTGCGAGTATTAAATTTTAATAAATATATTTGAGATCCTCATAGTGAGACCTTTCATTTGATATATGACACAGTAAGATTTGCTTAATAATTTGGTGCTAAATACTTTTTGGTATCAAATTATTATTTTTTAATTAAAAATATATTTAAAAATATTTCAATACGCGAGCTTGATAATTTAATTAATTACTGTGATACTTTTTTCTGCAATGCATGATTTTGCACCTGGCGATATTTAGCGATACGTGCTCGTTACGCACAAGTTTTGTAGTAAGTATTCATTCAAAACGAAACGCCTTTGCGTTTCCATCACGAATCCATCGCTATATGCCAGCCAAGTGTTATTTAGATTACCGATTGCCTTTTCCATCCGTTATGTCGCTTATGTTGGCATTTTATCCATTATTGTCTATGCTTTTCTCTAACCGAAACGTCAATCAACGTAGGTAATGAATAATGGAGGGAAGATGGCCGATTGAAAAATCTCCGGCTTTTACTTTTGATTTATCTTTACTGATTATACTCTAACTCACTGGACATTGGCGAAATTACTGCGGGACCGCGGTAGACCGCCATTAATATAAAAGAAGAAGAAATCAACTGTCAATAAATCAAGCACAAGCAACAACAAAGTTTACTCAGAGCTATTTTTTTTTGAATTGAATTTTAAATGAACATAATACGAAAGGTAATACAACCCTATAGAATTGGAAGCTCTATCCCAATCTGAAAATCCCTGCTTGTGCAAAATGTGGTTAAATAATGAACAACAAGGTTTTAGAGTTCTTGGTAATCCTGTAGCTCTGCCTACCCCACTCTGGGAATGAAGGTGTGAGTGTATGTATGTTTAATCAATAATAATAATATTAGATGTAATTAGATTTATACATATATACCTACATACATACTTTAAATCACGCCTGATTCCCAGAGGAGTAGGCAGAGACACTTCTTTCCACTTGCTACGATCTTGACAAATTAGATTTATATTTATGTTTAATGTAAGTAGCAGTATATAGATCACCGAATAAAAGCCTTTTTCATTATAAGATGTAATTAACTTACAATCATCTTTCAGATGCAAAACTACATACTATACCAACCAGCCCCGCCCGGCACCATGCGTGCGGTCGACGACCTCAAATCGCGCGTATGCTGATGCTGCTGGGCAACCAATCACTAGGCAACCAGCACAGCTTCCTACTGAGGTGAAGCAGAACCGTAGTAAACCTGTTCGCGGGTTGCTGCCCCCTATGTGTGCCAAGCAAGATAAAGATGGTTTTACCCGGGTGGAGAGGAAGAAGAAACCTGCCCCAAGGAACCTGTGTGGCACCGCACCGACCGGAACTACTTGCTGTGTCCTGCTACACCCACTAAATTTCAACAGATTTTCAACAAATTATGATATGTCAGTAGGAGCAAAAACTATGTTGGTATGAGTTGTGTGACAGATTGTGCTAAAGATTGCCTGTATGAATAGATACAGAGATAAATTAATTACATTGGTTTAAATTATTTATTGTTAAACATAAGTTACATAATTAAAATTTTTGCTGATTTAATGGGGACATGCAAGCATTCCTAATCTCATATAACAATTATTTTATTCAGACAGGCATTGATAGATGGACAGAGTATATAAGTTAATGAATAATGTATTTTGTTAAGAATTAAAGTCAATCTTTAGAAGATTTGGTATAAAATTTAATTTACATTCTCTGTTTTATTGCGGGCACGCCTCGATGTATGAATGATGAAGCGAAAGAAATTTGTCAAGATCGTAGCAAGTGGAAAGAAGTAGTTTCTGCCTACCCCTCTGGGAAACAGGCGTGATTTAATGTATGTATGTATGTACATTTTCTATTGTTATACAGTGCTCCTGTAAACTTCCCAATACCATTTGCCAACATTGTGGAGCTGGAGTGCGCAAGGCTTCTCCAAGAGCTGGACTACTTGTGTACAATGTGTTTTTACTTGTTAATTAATTGAATTGAACTTGGTAATTTAAATTTAATGTTTGTATAATATGAATTGTAGACATTTTAGTGCATTGTACTTACTTCTTATTATACGTAAATTCACAAGAGTTGCTATGAATTAATATATTGAATGAAACTACATATACATGTGAGTTAAATTTGTACAGTTTTGGGTCCTCATGGCAGTTCTTTTAGAACTACGTACTAGGTAATAGTAATAATATAGTCAAAGTAACTTTATCCAGACAACTTATTTCATTTCATTATTACACGGGTGATGATAAGGAAGAAAATAAATCCATTTGCATTATTTAAAGTCTTTTAATTTCCTTAAAAGCATCATTAATAATTGTTATTAAGGCAACTTGACATCATCCTCAACTTTCACAGCCTTATGACGATGTAAAGTAGAGACTTGACTTATCATCAGTGTAACGAGTAAAATCCAACTGGGCTGTGCCTTATGGGTAAAAACAATGTTATGAGGAAGAGTAAAATTTGTTCTGAAATAACCACTTTTATTTTTGCAGAGTCAGTGAGTGTTTCTTACACTTATTTTATCATAATTGGTGTTGATCCTGCCGAGATGTAAACAATTATCATATAATTCTTAGATAGGTTTTTATAATAATTACTAGGAGGCCCCAACTTTAACATTGTTATGAGACAGAAAAGAAAATGAATACTTAAGTGTGTTTTATTTTCACTTATTATTATAATTATATTCATTATATATGAAGGAGAGCAAAGAGGTGCACTAATAAAGAAAGATGCCGTCTAGGAAAAACCACCTCACTTATGCTTAGCATTCGTCCACACACTTCTTGTTTGGGAAACCAAATTCATATTTTAATGGCTGGTTGAGGGCTTGCATTAGGTACTAGTTTACTGGGACTGGGAAGACATCTATTTTCTGTTGCCACATCCCATGATAAATAAACAAGTCCTGAAAAAATACCACAAATATGAAATACGTGTTTATTTACTTACTTATCCAAATTTGATAAGTAAGTAGTAGTGTAATCAGTTAATAACGTAGCTCACATCATTCCTTTACCTCGTGAATAATTACCCGTGTTCAACTCAAGAGATTTATTCAGTTAGGAGGCCGTAACATTGGCCATATCGGGCACTTTTTTACGTCAAATATCCACCAGCGCTTCCCTAGAGGACACCATTGCTAAGAAATTTTGCTGCTGCTTTAACTAGACAACAATTTCAATTGTTAGCAACCCACAAAAGTCGCAAAGAATACATAAAAAACTTGTTTATCCAAAGTACTCTTCTCTCACAGCTGACTAAAAGTCGCCATTTTAAACAAATTCCAATGGAATGGCTTCTTAGCGTGAACCCAATGCTGTGAGAAAAGATAGCGTTAATCGACTATGGAATATGGAAAAGAATAGTAGTCAAAAGGGGCACTTGGCTGGGTTTGACAGCACGGATCGCTTGCCGAGGGCATTTGGCTAGCCATTTTAGTTGTCCGTTGTGATAAACCACGTGACCGACTTGTCATTGCATACATTTCATCATGATGGAATGGAAAACGCTAAGTGGCATTTGGCTAGACATATGTATGGGTTTTGACATTGTGACAGCGCTGATGGCTAATTTGGGCGTTTCGATATTCCATAGGCGATCGTACGTAAGGCCGTTTGGCTAGCATTTAGCGTTTCTTTGTGATAAACCACGTGACCGACTTGTCATCCCATTCATTAAAAGTCGATGGAATGGAAAAACGCTAACACGGTTGGGCTCTTGGCTAAGCCTACAGTTACCTTGCAAGGCAGTAAAACCTGCAAATTAATTTTAAGTGGAATCCCTTGTAATAATATTTCTTAGTTCTCGTTTTAGGTATGCATAACTTATATTAATTACGTGTGTTAAAGTGGACGTCTTTTCTATTCTTATGGTTTGTTAGGGCTTTGATTGTTTTATTTTTTCGTCTAATCCTGCGCCAGAGCTTTTTATTTTTCGATGTTTTCTGTTTACTTAGTTCTAGGTTTGTTGTTGTTTAAAATATATTTTATTTGTGTTTTTGAGCAATTTGAACTGGCAGTTACTGTGTCCTCGTTAAATTATATTCTTTTTGCATTGTTCTTTATTATTATTTCATTATATTTATTTCATTTTGAGTTTTCTTGGGCTCACTAAGTAATTTTGGCACATGTCCTTATGAACACCCATTATCTTTTGAATGTAACCAAGATGTTAACTTCTTCATTTAAGTTGGCTATTTTTTTAATTTCTAATTCATTTTCAGCGCGTTGCACTTTTAGCTTAAGATTTTTAATTATGTCATTATTTGTAGTATTCGAAAGATCAGGAAGGCTTATATTAAATTGGTTGCTTTGTGTCCCCTCCGTATTCATATCCGGATTAATTGTTTGTTGTGATTTGACTCTTTATATTAAATATGTTTGTTGTGTCTGTGAGTTTTTTTGTGTTAATTATATTTGTTCCTTTTGTATCAATTTTGATTATTCCGTTTGTAATGTGTATAAATAAATAAATATCAGGGGACAATGTCACACCAATATATCTAGTCCCAAACTAAGCTTGTACTATGGGTACTAGACAACGATATAAATACTTATAAGTACAGATAAAATATACTTAAATAAATAGAAAACATCCATGACTCAGAAACAAAATTATTCGCACTTATCACACAAATATCCGCCCCTACATTTGAACCTAGGACCGCTGGCTTCGCAGGCAGGGTCACCAACTAGGCCAGCGCGTCGTCAAATGAGCGTTATTTATTAGTCAAGGCGGGATATTTCCGCGCACGTGCTCGAGTTGACATTAGAAAATAGGTCACTCTGAGTGACTCACTCATAAGTACATAACACTTCATTAACACGAGCTATTCGTAAGGCTAACTGATTAACAATTTTATTAGCTAATGCCCACAACTCCATCAGCGTGGAATCTGTTTCTCTTTCTCTGTGTTGCTACTACATCAGGAACACAAACTCATGATCACATTTTAGTATGAATTGATTAGTTTTTAAAATCTAAAAATAGTACCATCACCGAGCACTTTGCCCAGTCGAACACAAATTGCAGGCCAATAAAAAAGAAACTTAAATATGATGATCGTATATAAGAAAATAGCCGCCAGTCTCTCTTTTATTGTGACAAATACAAGTGACGTCAATCGTGTAAAAAGAGGGGAAAATGTTCTTGAAGTAATAAAGTGGAGCAAGCGCTGTTCGTCGCGCCCTTAACTGCGGCTGTTAAGGCGCTCGGGGTCTAGCGAACAAACAAGTTTTATGGGAGTCTGCAGAAAACTGGGTAGCAGGTGTCAATTTTTTAAAACCATAGCTATATAAGGTGCGTTTTACGGAAACTAGCGACTGCATAAATCTTTTAAAATACAGTACAGCTTACGCCAATCTTATTCAAATTATCTGGATTCTGCAAGCGTTAAGATATGAGATAAAATATGATGAAGTTTGTTTTAAGTAAATTTAAAATTAATTTTGAACTTACATACATACATTAAATCACGCCTGTTTCCCAGTGGGGTAGGCAGAGACCACTTCTTTCCACTTGCTACGATCCTGACAAATTTCCTTCGCTTCTTCAACATTCATACATCGAGTCATGCACGCACGTCGGTTTCGGGTACTTAAGATTCGGCCCTTTTCCAGTATTTCTAACTTTATTTGTATTTTTGGGAACTTTGTAACCATTTGATACTTTTTGCTATTTAGAATTATACCTAAAACGAATTACTGAGCAACGATCTCTTGCGAAGCACTGGTAGATTTTTATCATAAGACCTAAAAATACAAATCAATCTTAATTTAAAAGCCATTTTATCCCATAGTATTGAATTTCAAAAATCAAAAAGCACCCGAAACCTGCGTACATGCATAAAGATCCATATGTACACACACACCTTCACGCCTGTAATCCCAGAGTGGGGTAGGCAGAGCTACAGAATTACCTACAACTTTAAAAACTTGTTGATAATTCTGTAACCACATTTAAGATCCATATGTATGTAGAGGAAACGACAGTTGTATGTTTAGATGTCTCTGCCTTCCCCATTGGGAGACAGGCGTGAAGGTATGTAGGATCAAATTTATCAACGTAATCCTAGTAACATCAATTATCATTATGTAACAAAAAGTTCATGCAAAATAATTTAATCTCACAACAGAATGTTACATTTCTAAACGCCTCCCCTTAAAACTAAGAGAAATACTTTGCGTCAGCATGAAAAATATCGCCCCGCCCTCGAGGAGTTTATCAACATCGTGTTCCTCGATCTCCCTCCCGGAATTATCACACACAGCGCGAATAGCTCAATTTACGCGTTTTGGAGGCAAATGAGCTACTTTGGTTTATGAGGGGTGCTTACCTTAAAACATGACATGCTACAATCAGCCTGTATGTCTTACTACGCTTATTCGACTTTTGCACAAGGAGTATAGAGGGCAAAAAAGTGAATTAAAACTCATTAGGGAAATAACGTAATAGATAAGCGTTAAGATAATTACTTTGTTTTTTATTCAAATTAACATTGAATAAATTCATTTTATTCGGGGTGATTGCAACTCTACATACTCAATTTCTTCATCGTCTAAGTTTAAAGATTATATCATGAAAACTTTAGGTGACGATAATTTTAGTAATATGAGTAATTTTAGTAATAAGTTTGGGGGCTATCCCGCACTAGGCCAATACAGAGATACACATCTAGAACTATCAATACGCCCTCTTTTTGAGTCAGGGGTTAAAAAGTTAGGTTAAAGAGGCAATCAAACTAGCGAGGGCTTTATTCTAAACCATAAAACCATATTGCTTTTGACATGTTATTGTATGGTCAACAATACAATACAAAACACTTTATTGTACACCAACCAAAAACATAACAGAGATGGAGCACAATTAAAAATAATACAGGTAAAGAATAGGCGGTCTTATCACTGATTAGCGATCTCTTCCAGACAACCTTACGATAGCTCTTATTTATTTGTCACCATTAACCAAATTGAAAATAATACGATTACACCACAGCCCCAGTCTTACTAATAAAAAACAGTTCCTATCATGTGTACCTACATGTGTACCTATGTATTTCCACATCACATTTCCAAAACAATACATTCTGCCTCTTGGACATCCCAGAAGTTGGGAAAGTTGGGAATTTCACGGTCATTTTCCCACGGCAGTTGTTGATATCAAATATCGCAGTGCCCGTGATTCTGAAGATTACTAGTTATAACTAGTTCGGAACTCCGTCGCCGGATGACTTGGCTTGTTGGCTAGTCGTACGAAAAACTGTATACTCGGGTTCATTCAGGGACAAGTATGCATTACACCAAACAGAAACAAGTTGAGAACAAGTAAGATTATGTATTTTTGGGGTTCCGTACCAAAATGATAAAAATAAACCTTTATGAGGAGACTTTGGTGTGTGTCTGTCTATCTGTATGTCACAGCTGTTTTATTCTGACACTATAGAAGTTGGAAAAAGTTTTCGAATTGGAGTAAATGTAAAAATATTGTGACGCCGATAGGATAAAGCGTCTCATCTTCAATTGTGAGTTTTGGTGCCTTAGAAGCGTTTTCAGCAGGCTGAAATATCGTTTTAGTCCGTTTCAGAGGTAGCTCTATCACATATTAGATTATAAAAATTCCGACTAACTTGCCGTTGTTTTCAGGCGCCTGAAACATGTTTTCAGTCCGTTTCAGGCCACCCTATACTAGATAACGCCATAACCTGAAAATCCATTTTCAGGTCCCTTATGGGCCTTTGAAGTACATTTCAGTAAAAGTAAATTTTCCACTAAGAGTGAAAGAGATAGCATGATTAGAAAGAGACATCGATAGTTCTGAAAGATTCTCAGACCTTCCAGAAGCGTGGGAAAGAGATAACGATACGATTTGAAATGAGATAGCAATACGTGGAACACACACGTGAGTCAAAGACATCGCGATTATAAGTAAATAGAACAAGGTAGCAAGGCGTAGAACATTCCAGCGACAAATAGTCTCGATCGTCCTCGACAGGTCGAAGTACATCGATCATTCCAGAAGGCATTCTGGAACGATCTGACACGGGGACTATAAACCGGACCTATTGCAAGTACATTCAGTCTTTGATTGGAAAGCGAGCAGTGCGACCAAGAGCGACCCGAGCGATCATCTAAGTCTTTGGAGTTTATTGTGCGATAATTGTTTGTAACGGTTTAAGTGAGTGCGTTATTAAAGTCTACTTTTGATTATCGGTGTATTCGTGTATTTCTATCAGTTACCTACCATGTACGTAACTGATAGAAATGAAAAAATGAAAAACAATCCCAATTGGCATAAACCCTGGAGTTGCGTGCGTCAATCATATGGCATTAATATGAGATCGGCTCGTAGCAGTATGCTACGAGCGTAGCACCGTAGCACTCGGCTACGGCATCATAACGCGCCGCGCGCTCGTTAGTGCTGCCGTACGCTGTAGTACTAGCGCGGGATAAAAGCTGGGTTTTGGGGTCTCGTGCTTAAATAATTAGTTTTGGGTATATTGCTATATCCTACTAATATTATAAACTAGCTTCTAGTCTTAATTAGTATATTTGTCATCACACGGGAACTTTTATTTGTCCTTTTTTTTAAAGTAGCCTATTTTATTCAAGAATATTGTAGCATTCTAAAGGTGAAAGAATTTTTGAAATCGGTTTATTAGTTTTTGAGTTCGTTACGAACATACAAAGATACCAAACTACAAATCTTTCGTCTTTATAATATTAGTGTAGATAAGGAAGTTTGTGTGTTTTAGTTTGTTACTCCTTCACGTTGAAACGGCTGGACAGATTTGGATAAAATTGCAGATAGATATAGCTTATACTCTGGATTAACACACTTTTTATCTTAGAAAATTTAAAAGTTACTAAGGGACTAAAGATAATCAAAATCTACGCGGACGGAGCTGTGGGCAGAATCTAGTAAGCTTTTAAGGTCTATGGACACATTACTAACGGCGTGGTGGGTCTAATTTCAAATATAAGACTAACTGGCTAGCCATTGAAAATGTTTTTTTTTTTAGTTTAATATCAATGGTATTTTCTTTTTCTATGTATATTGGTATTTTGCTTGATTAGTGCTAAATAAACATGATTTTATAACAATATTATTTTTTAGTCTAGGTTTTCACAGATAAATCAATTTCAATACAATAATGGAGTTAATCCAAGTCTAGCAGTAAGCCAAATTACATCCAAATTCGTTCACGATTCGGTAACAACCATGTGAATCGCCACTAATAGACTAATCATGTTTAAGAGTAATCACGCAGTCCAATAATAGACAGCATTATCCCCTAGGCCAGTAATCACACCTTTTCTGGCGCGCCATCAATTTCCTGTCCACTCTGTATCGCACCTATCGGGATAGGGTCGATATACATTCGGAACGCTATCGCAACTAAAAGCTATTTCTCTCCTTGCCTAACTCAACATGTGAATGGCACGCCTGCCCCTGCGGTGCCACTTGCAGCGGGGATCCCTATTAGGGTTCCGTACCCAAATTTGTTTTATTGTTTTTTCGCGTTTATAATAGCTGGTTAAAAATTAAACTACCCGTATTTCTTGGTTATTCTTTATTTAACTTAAATTCGTCGTTATTAATTTATTAAAGAAATAGTCATTAAAAAGACCGTATATACAAAGTTAGGAAATCTGATGTCGTGATCTTAGCCTGATATAAAATAAAAAAAGTAACTTTAAACAGAAACAGAACTGACTGTCATGTCATGTCACTCACTTGTCAATCATTCGCTGCCGTACGTTCACAAATTTGTTATTCTGCGTAATTTAATTAATTACGTAATTTGTAGACGCCATTAAAATAAATAAACTATTTTGCGTAGAATCGAAAGCGTGTCGTTAGAATCAAGTAATCCGTCAGATAGATAAAAAATGAACATGACAGTTGTATATATTTTTTAATTCCTTTGCTAATAAATGGACTAAGGGCACTATGAGTGTATTCCTAACATTCACAATCAAACTTTTTTTACTGTTTTTCCTAAATATAAAAAAAAAACTACTGCATAAAAAAATCCAAAGATATTTTTACTGTAATCAGCAGTGTAAAATCTAGAAACGGTATTTTATTTTACTACCTTAGCACAAAATGAATTGCTGTCAATTAACGTACTCGCGAGTCGAATGCTCTGTCGCTGTCCTCGCAGTATTCGCTAGCGAGTATGTTAGTTGTAAGTGTTGTACTCATGGTAGGAGTACAGACCCTAATAATATATTTACGCTGTCCATTTGTCCTAACTTTAACGAGCTGTATATTTAAAACTGTAATAGATAGCGAGGTTTTTTTCAGAATTGGTATTCTGATGGCGGATTTACTGACAAAAACAGTTAAATAATAAAGGGAACCATACAAGAAACGTTTATTTTTGTTGTATCGTAAAAACTGTAATCTATACAAGCATCAAAGGCCGTGCCAGGATAAGCTAAGAGATTTTGCCCCCCTTGAGTTTGGGCTTGTAATTTTTATAGATTGTGTGGCTCTGCATTAGTAATGGTTTTGCCAAATTTGAGTACTCTAAATATCATAGTTTTCATTAAAAAAAAAAAAAACTATATTTAATTTTTCTTTGATATTTTTTTTTCCTGTTAACCAATTTTAATGAGCTTGGCATATAATGTACATTTAACCAAGATGATCAAATGGCCATAATTATATTTTCATTATGCCATAGAAAAAAAATAAAAAAAACCCATTCAAACTTTTCAGTTTTTTTTTTTTATCACTTCCATGTTAGAGACCGCTCTAATTTTTTCACTGGTAAAACTCCCACTAACATCCTATAATATGTATTTTTTTCAAATTTTTTGCTGAGGGAGAACATGGGTTTATCTTGACATGAAATTCTTTACATACATTTCCTAGAAACGCTATAATTTAAATCGGAATGATTGCAACCTCTTTAGAGGAACGTACATGTTGCATTGCATATGAAATACTTACTGGCCACTTACATTTCAACTTTTTAAAAAAGTAAAGAAAAAGACAACAAAAAGAACTCCTTTCAATAAAATTGTCGTGCGTTGGTAACATAATATAAACCATTCCATTATGAATTCATTATCAAGAACAACTGCAATACAACGCGTTTTCCGTAAAAAATTAAAACGCTGTATTGTCTCGCAATGAAAACAATTCTGCAAAGTATAAACGAACAATACGATTTCTTTAATAATACACTTCCAATTTTTGATCAGGTAAATGTCACAAAGGCATATTGTGACATTAATGGGTACTTAATTTTAAATAGGTAGTTTAAATATTTAGTACCTAGTAGAAGTAGTAGTAGTAGTATTAAAACTCTTTACTGTACGTACAAACAAATAATTACCTATGTTTTTTTGATCATTTAGATTGAAGACATGCGTGTTAAGTTATACTACCTGAGACTCCCAAATTACATATCCGTGGATAAACATAGGTAATTATTTGTTTGTACGTACAATAAAGAGTTTTACTACTACTACTACTTCTACTAGGTACTAATTATTTAAACTACCTATTTAAAATTAAGTACCCATTAATTACTATACAAATGCACAATATGCCTTTGTGACATTTACCTGATCAAAAATTGGAAGTGTATTACTAAGGAAATCGTATTGTTCGTTTATACTTTGCAGAATTGTTTTCATTGCGAGACAATACAGCGTTTTAACTTTTTTACGGAAAACGCGTTGTATTTCAGTTGTTTTTGATAATGAATTCATATTGGAATGGTTTATATTATGTTACCAATGCACGACAATTTTATTGAAAGGAGTTCTTTTTGTTGTCTTTTTTTTTACTTTTTAAAAAAGTTGAAATGTAAGTGGCCAGTAAGTATTTCATATGCAACATGTACGTTCCTCTAAAGAGGTTGCAATCATTCCGATTTAAATTATAGCGGTTCTAGGAAATGTATGTAAAGAATTTCATGTCAAGATAACTCCATGTTCTCCCTTAGCAAAAATTTTGAAAAAAATACATATTATAGGATGTTAGTGGGAGTTTTACCAGTGAAAAAATTAGAGCGGTCTCTAACATGGAAGTGATAAAAAAAAAAAACTGAAAAGTTTGAATGTGTTTTTTTTATTTTTTTTCTATGGCATAATGAAAATATAATTATGGCCATTTGATCATCTTGGTTAAATGTACATTATATGCCAAGCTCATTAAAATTGGTTAACAGGAAAAAAAAATATCAAAGAAAAATTAAATATAGTTTTTTTTTTTTTAAACGAAAACTATGATATTTAGGGTGCTCAAATTTGGCAAAACCATTACTAATGCAGAGCCACACAATCTATAAAAATTACAAGCCCAAACTCAAGGGGGGCAAAATCTCTTAGCTTATCCTGGCACGGCCTTTGATATGGTTATAGTACTAACCCTGAAAAACAACAACAAACTCTAAAAATGGTGGAGCAGGGCTCTTGCTAATTCGATTCGAAATAAAATTCAAAACGAAATATAATGATACTAACTGTGTGGTGGCACGGAACCCTCCGAGTTCGCGTCCGACACGCCCTTGACCGATTTTATTTATGTCATAGAGTACCAGTTAAATTCCCTAAGCTATCGAGGGCTTTATGTAGCTTGTCGGGCTATATTAAAGAATGTCACGTGTACAGATATACAGGGTGGTCCAAAGACTGACGTCTAAAAAAAAAATTTTGATGCCTCACATCGAAAACAACAAAAAATCGGCCAACATACATGGGGTATATCCGGATAGCCCCAGATGTGAGGCATCTAAATTTTTTTTATACGTCAGTCTTTTGACCACCCTGTAGTGAATAATCCTTAGCAATCGTTTTTTTGTCGGATACGTTTATATTTATCTTGCTTTCTCAATCAGTTTCAGTACCCATCAATAAGCCAACTGAGAAAGCAAGATAAATACGAAGCTATTCGATCAAAAACGATGAGTTACATAGTTGTGATATGGGCTTCAGATAGAGTCCACTTACAGGGGTTTTCGTTTCATTTGAACCCTTCTTGCTTTAATATCGTGTTTCATGATTTTATAAGAATTCTCTTGCAACACTGTATGGTAGGACCTTATCCAGGGTCCGGTCCAGGTCCGCATCGCCTTTACCACCCTTTTATCCATTAACCCACCACCGCCAAGCAGCAGTGTTCGAATTGGGATGGAATAAAAATAACTCACGGTTTTTACATTCTAATTCGAAAAAATAGGTAATTTTAAGAGAGCAATATCATCAATTTTCTATTTGATCCAATGGTTTTGTTTTAATATATTTATTTATTTAGCAGGCATTTTATAGATGTCATGGGTAATTATCCCAACCACATTTTTTAGCGGCGGACGTGATAATTGGGGTGTAAAGTACATTTATTGGAAAACTATTTATTTTCTAGAAAATCTTACACAAAGTACCATGTTGAGCCAAAGTCAAAATTGTTAATAACTTATCATGTTTATCGTAAAAAAAAAAAAACTGTCCAAAATCAATTTTGGTGTCGTGTCCAGTACTTGTCGCATACACTGATATACCGTGGTACAAAGTTATTAAGCCTCAACTAGATTGATGTTTTAGTTACCTCTATTCCCTATTAGTTAAGGAATTATAAAATATTACAATTATTGCATTTGCAAATAAAAAGAAACTGGGAACAGTGTAAATAAAACTGTCCTTGCGAAATAGTCAATTTTGGTGGTGAATATTAAAATTGATTTTATGATCGAACGAAAAGTGATTAAATAAACAAATATGGCGTCAGTCGTTCGTTCAGTTCCAGCGATAGATTAGATGGTGAAAGATTTATACCGTCTTGCTGCATCTTCCCTCTAAGTACATAAGAATCAAATTTTGGTGGTACAAAATACATTTTTATAATTGTGATAACTTAGATAACTTGTTATTTTGCAAAAAAAACAATTGTGTTTAAATTATTTTGAGTATGTTAATGGTGTTTTTTTAACTATATGAAGTTAAATTTGTATGAAACTAAAATATTCACGTTAAATAAAATAAAAAAGTACAAGTTCTAATTTTGGTGATACAATTTTGGTGGCTTTTCCTAAGACACCAAAATTGACAAAATTCCTTGTTCCACCAAAATTATATAAACACCAAACAATAACTATTTATTATATTAAAAAAAATACGTTGGTTGTTTTAAAAAATAACAAGAATGATTCCCTAACGATTATTATTTTAACTATCCCGATATGTCATTATTGATCGTGTGTTTTTCTTAGAAAAGTAATTTTGGTGGATAATAGCAATTTTGGTGGTATATAATTAGTAAATTCGATATATCTTAAAACGACTTGGTTTAATGAAGGGCCATTTTAACACTGTTTTAATTATGACTAATGACGTCCCTTACACTTAAAATTGTGAACCCTACTGACAAAATAAAAAATACCACCTAAATTAGGATAATTTGACGCTTGTTGAAATTCACCCTCATGCTTGATTGTTTGGTTTGGCATTTTCTAATAAGTTACAACAATCAAATGATATCTAGTTAATGATAAGAAGTGATTATAATAGTGTATTAAAACAAACTATTTCAAGCGGTTTAAGCCTAACCCATATTAAACACTAGAAGGTCTTCAAGCCGAAAACGAAAGTCAAACAAAGGTTAAATATACTTTTGTTGAAATATACGAAATAGATAAATATTTCAAAAACTAAATTATGCAGAATAATTTAAAATCCGTTCTTCTCGAAATGGTTTTCGAATTAGAATAATTGTAAAAAATATGAACAACCCCAATTAATTTCCGGTGTGGTGATACTCGTAAGACAACCGCTGTAATTACTAACATATAAGCATATGTTAGTCCTCGGGTCTAGCAATGCATTTGAAATCTTAAGATCTGTCTTGAGATTGTAGTCATGAGAATTTAAATGTCTATGGGTCTCAGTCGCACTTACCATCAGGTAACCTAAGTGCTCGTGTGCGTTCTCCTCGCCATATAAAAAGTGGGAGGACCTTGTGCAGGGTCCGTCCGGGTTGGTACCACCATCTTATCCATTAACCTACCGCCAAGCAGCAGTGTTCGCATTGTTGTGTTCCGGTTTGGGGATAAGACAGCCGGTGAAATGACTAGCATAGAGGCATTCCATCTTCGGCCTCAGGGTTGGCAACGCATTTGCAGTCTTAGGATTGCGGTCTTATGAATGCGAATGTCTATGGGTCACAGTTTCCACTTACCATCAGGTGGCCTGTGTGCTCGTTTGCCTTCCTATGATATAAAAAAAAAAAAAAAAAAAAAACCTAACATCTTGTATTACGTGTGATTAGGGAATGCAATTTAACCGGTTATTAACCATTTTTGTATGAAAATAACCGGTTAAAACCAGTTATAACCGGTTATTGGCATTCCCTACGTGTGACATGCTAAATATCGCTTACACTCAGCCGCACCCGAACGCAAACATCTTAGCAAAACTGTCGAGCGTACAGCGTGTCCGTAAATAATTCCCGGCGCTCCACTGATCAAGCCAGACTGCAAGGGTTTATTTTATGCTCCCGGCTGCTTCCTCGGCTGTTGACTATATCCACTGCTGCTTCTGGATAGCTGATACCTCGTTGTGGATTTGTTAGATAATTTTCACAAAATAATTATTTACCTATTTTATCCCGTTCTTAATTTGTCCTAATGTCATTTTTTCTCCCGTTCGATTTTATCCCAGTCGCACTTATTCCCAAAAGTACATCGTAATGTAGGTAGGTTTAGGTTATGTTAGTTTTGCAGCAGGCCCAAAGGGCCAAATAACTCAGAAATAGCAGCTCCGTGACAGCGGAGCTCCGGCGACGGTTTATAATTAGATTTTCAGAATCAAAAAACGCAACAGTGAAAATATAGTGCCGGGAAAAAGGCTACTGGTACTGAATACCGCGTTCGGGAAAAAAGGCAAAAAGAAAATTAGGTTCAAAGAAAAAGGGAGGAGGGAAAGTCATCTAACAAATGAATAGGCCAACAACAATCCCATTTTATATAAAAAATAACTTATTTGGCCCATCCGCTAAAACCCAAAGTCATGTGACGTGACGTCACTTCGGTCCCGACTTACTCATCTGTACGATTGAAAGGGGTCCCTGATGGCGATCGGATTGGCAGGATGAATGATGGCAGTATTCCTAATTCATTCTTAGCCTTCTAGGACAAGTCTAACGGCCAAAAGTCATGGTCATGATCCTATATGAACGCTATACTATTCCTTTTAACTTAGATCTAAGTTTACTAGTTTTTCACACAGTTTTATTTCTCAGTGTAAGGGCGGCCTTACACTCGTAAGTTTTACTTACGTAAGTAGGGACGCAGCTATTTGTTAAGTCAAAGTCAAAGTCAAAGCCATTTATTGTTAATTATAAGTATGTACAAGAATACAAACCGTTCGTTCGGATGTTAGAATTAGATAGAATATTTTTTTCTCATTCTAACAGATAGGTATGTAATGACATGCGACCCTATACGTACCCATGAGAGTCAACAGCCGGATCCCCTTGAATCACCGACACTCATTTAACCGGGTGTATCATTTCATCGTTTTTTTTATTTTTATTTTTTATCTTGGGACAATCTCCCGCCAATTGACAACAATTCATTTTGTGCTAAGGTAGTAAAATAAAATACCGTTTCTAGATTTTACACTGCTGATTACAGTAAAAATATCTTTGGATTTTTTATGCAGTAGTTTTTTTTATATTTAGGAAAAACAGTAAAAAAAGTTGGATTGTGAATGTTAGGAATACACTTATAGTGCCCTTAGTCCATTTATTACCAAAGGAATTCAAAAAAATATACAACTGTCATGTTCATTGTTTATCTGTCTGACGGATTACTTGATTCTGACGACACGCTTTCAATTCTACGCAAAATAGTTTATTTATTTTAATGGCGTCTACAAATTACGTAATTAATTAAATTAAGTACGCAAAATAGCAAATTTGTGAACGAACGGCAGCGAATGATTGACATGACATGACAGTCAGTTTTGTTTACTGTTTAAAGTTACTTTTTTAAATTTTATATCAGGCTAAGATCACGACATCAGTATTCCTAACTTTGTATATACGGTCTTTTTAATGACTATTTCTTTAATAAATTATTAACGACGAATTTAAGTTAAATAAAGAAAAACCAAGAAATACGGGTAGTCTAATTTTTAACCAGCTATTATAAACGCGAAAAAAAAAAATGTTTTTTTTTTGAAAGGTTGTCAATTGACCTAGCCCGAAACTGAGCTTGGCTTGTACAGTCAGCTGCAGAGAAAAGGATACCCCCCCTCCTGGTAAGGATTGTTTTTTTTCGAAAACCTGTGGTTAGATTTAAATGATTTTGAGTTTATGTGTAGACAATAGTAAAATCTTCAATTCACCGAAAAGTCATATAAATTTAACCACAGGTTTTTGAAAAAAATCGATCCTTACCAGGAGGGGGGGTATCCTTTTCTCTGCAGCTGACTGTACTATGGATACTAGGCAACGATAAACTAACTTATATAGATAAATACATACTTAAATACATAGAAAACACCCAAGACTCAGGAACAACTGTAACCGTACCGGGGATCGAACCCGGGACCGCTAGTTTCGTAGGCAGGGTCACCACCGACTAAGCTGTCATGTCGTTTATTCCATCAAAAGCTTATTTCTGGTGAAACCTTAATGTCTTGAATAACTCTTACCTCAGGGCGAAGATTTTGCCGATGACGAAGCTAGTTCACCAAGAAATTGCCTATTCACCCTAGCTTTAAATTGGTTCGGCTACGTAGGTTAGGTTAGACCTATGACCACCGAAAAATTATAACTCCTGAGTGTAAATGCTGGTCGATACAATGAAAATAAGGCCAAGTATAACATTGTATGCTTAAATACTTTTATAGGGTGTTGTCTGTGATACAACCCACTTTCTAAATATTTCCAGTAGATATAATAAACGCCCGGGGAACAAAAGGGGACGTCTTTAGTCTTGCCCGCAAAGCGCTACCCACGTGCCTATTGCCTCCCACGTAATGGTGGCTATTATAAAAAAGTTGAAAAACGTGTATTTTATTCATTACTTACATTAATCTTCATAATCCAAGGCCCCTATTGTACTGGGTAAAACCATATTGCCTTTGACATGTTTTCATATTGTAAACGTTATAATACCTAGTCGGTTACTAAGTTCTGTTACTGAGATTAATTAAAATTGAAAAAAAAAATTAAAGCAGTTTTGCATAAACCTGTATATTAATCAAAACTTTGATTTATATAGAATAATAATAAAAAGAATGTATTCTAAACTATTGCAATTATTTGATGTACGAGCTTGAAGTTGATTCCCATTTCGGACGATAAAATCATAGTTAAAATCACGCACGACGATGATACTGATAACGGCCCCAACTTTTGTAAGAGTTCCTGTAGAGAGTTCAAATTTGCGTGACATATTGAACAGACTTCTAGCTTTAAATTCTGATACGAATGTATTCAAAGCAACTAAAGATCCGCTTGGACACCGGTCAATCTTGATGACTCATTAAATCGACTTTAAGATTTCACATGATTTTGCAGAAATACGAAAACACACCAAATCTCTTGCTTCATAAGTTGGAATTAAGTCATTTTGAGAAATATAATTTTGTTCTCTAAACATATACAGCGATAGGATTTTTTATAATATTATACAAAAAAAAATCATTGGTAAACAAAGACTAACTTTTAAGCGATTTCAAAAAATGAAATTGACAGAAAAGTCATGCGTAATTTCATCGATGCCCCGGCTGTGAATGTTAAAAGATCGTATCGGGAATTGCGGAAACTAAGAAAAATGATTAATTGTTTTTCAAAATGTATATTAATTAAGCTTTTAATTTTTATACATATTGAAATTAAAAAATAAACATAAGTTAGTTTTATTTGCATCAACCTTAGTAACAGAACTTAGTAACCAACTAGGTAGCTCTTATTCTCTTGACAGTAATGGCAGCCGAGTGAAAAACCAGACGATAACACGTCCACATTAGGGCCGGATCAGACGGGCAGCATTTTAACTGCAAAATAGCAGTTCGAGGACAGTTCTGATGCAGTAGACGTAACTGCAATACAGTTCTATTGCCGTCGTATTGCGGTTGCTCCAACTGCAACAGACTGTATTACAACCATTAGACTGCACACCAACGGCAAGCGGACTTGATGCTTGATGTTTGATGCAGTTTTGAACTGCCATTTTGCAGCTGGGTTGTAGTTCAAATGCTGTCCGTCTGAACCAGGCTTTACATGTGTTGTATTTTTTGTCCATTTTATAAATGTTATCTTATCGCTTTTGTTTGGGCAAGAGCTGGATGAGAGTGCCCAAGAATCGTGCTCGTTGGCGTGCAATGAGAGAGGCGTATGTCCAGCAGTGGGCTAATATAGGCTGACGATGATGATGATGATGATCTCTTTTGTTTGTACAATAAAGTGTTTACATATATCTATACATACATATAGGTACATACTTCCAAAGCAATATGGTTTTACCTAGTAGATGGCACTGGCTGTTATGATCAAGGCAAGTTTTATGAGCATAATACGTCTATTCGGACATAAAGTGAGTATCTTTACTAAACGCGTAATCAAATAAATAATTTTTAATAAACAATCGCACACAAATTGACCTAGTCCCGAAGTGAGTTCTAGGCGTGTACTACTGGAGACCGATCATAATAGTTATATCCCTCTGCGACTGACGTGACGTC
The DNA here is from genome assembly GCA_927399475.2 of Acleris emargana. NCBI lineage: Eukaryota > Metazoa > Arthropoda > Insecta > Lepidoptera > Tortricidae > Acleris > Acleris emargana. The sequence continues at coordinate 15,089,106 of OV656852.1, forward strand.
TATCAGACGTCGCCAAAAAAAAAACCGCCGTATACCTTGATATAGCTCTGTATCGCTCAGTACCTTCTTCTAACGACCCGCGGCGTTGTAAGTTATAAAAATTAAATATATTTTTATTTAAAATTTCATTTACATGTTTATTACTAATTCCGCATTAGAATTAAATAATTATGCTATGCATTAAATAAACAATACTTATCATTGAACCATTAGTATTTTTTCTATATTTTATCAAAAATGACGTCTGACAGACCAACTCAGTAGAATGTTTCTAAAAAACTCACCACAGCTGCAGAGGGATATAACAGATAAACAAGACATACTTAAGTACGTAGACATATAAGACACAGGAACTAATACTGTCGCGCAACACACAAATATTTGCTCTTTATCGGAAATCGAACCGTGACCGGGAAAATATGAGGACAACGGGGTCGAAACACAGTATAGTCTGTGAGCACTTAGAGGATGCTTCGGTTTTGTACTTCTCTCTCACTCGCTCTTAATGAGATCGTGTGAGAGTAAGTGAGATCTGTACAAACCCGAAGCACCTTCTTAGACTATTTTCTCACTGTATTTAATTTGATTATTATTTTTCTGTGGTTTGCACCAATAAACGATTTTCTTTTTCTCCTTTTTTTTCTTCAATACGGAGAGCAATAATCGGATCGTTCAATCCGTCTATTTGAACTTTGAGAAGTCTATGAATTTATGGCTGTCATTAGATGTCAGTGTTAAATTATGTTATTTTCAATATTCACGTCTTCAATATTTTTGCTGTAAATCAGTTATATGGGCTACTTTAGAGCAGAAAACAATGGTAAATGGTTAGATCTCGACAGTAAAAGACGGACGATATGATCAGTCTCGGCAAAACATGAACAAGAGACCTAGTGATTTCACATTTAAAACCAATTAGTGTTCAAATTGCAAAAACGAAAATACAGTAAGTTGCACTAAAATTACTCATTTATTTTTATTATAATGCTACCTTGATTTTTGTTTACATGGAGCGAACTGTTTGTTTACATGGAGCGAACTGTTTGTTTACATACCATGTGACAACGTATGGTCTCAGGTCATTGACCTCGGACATTGAATTTTGACGTAAGATACTACGAACTGTTGGAGTAGTATACTATCAACGTCAAAATGTCAAGGTCGAGATATCGGCTGCGATACATCAAGTAACAAAATGAATATAATTAATCCTTCTTTTTTTTTACATTAACAGAAACAAAAATGAACCATACCCCCGTGATCAGAATCGTGCCAACTATTACCCCCCCAAATTTCTCCGAAGGTTTTCCAGACACCCTGTATATTTCGTACTCTTTCCACTCATACCAAGTATAGGCAGAGGCCGACTACAGAGTGGCTATTGCCTAACGCACTCGCAATTGCAATCGTTTTCATTTTGAAAGTCGAAGGCGAGCCTGCATACAAAATGAAAAGTCGAAGGCGAGCCTGAATACATATTTAGGTGTTAGATAGTTTTAAGTACTGGAAATGGTAACTTTAAAACAACGTCAGGTAATTTATTATAGAAAAGGATGCTTTGACCTTCAAATGATTTATAATCCTTATGGACACGAATTTTTTTAATATCAATTTGAAGTTTTCATTTTGAAAATCGAAGGCAAGCCTGCATACAACGAGCATGCACGCGATTGTGAGTGCGTTAGGCTAGCAGGTCTCTGATTGACCACTGGTGACTTTACCCTATATCGATGTGGCTCAACGTGGTTATAATGGCTGATTTATATTGGTCCAGAAAAGCAAGTCAGTAGAAATACATTGCGTTGTTACAATAGATCTCGCCTCAAACGTGAAAACCAATTCGTCAGTGTAATTCTGCTGGCATGCTTTTGCTGGACTAATGTAAATCAAATCAGCCATAACATGTGTCACTTTCTGACCAGTACGCAAGTGCGAGAGTGAAGGATGCTTTATCTACTGTGACAAAGACGACCATACAACGGGCTAATGTAAATACTGTTCCTTCATTAGCTTCTGCCCGCAACTTCGTCTTCGAAGAATTAGTAATTCACTACACTTTCCGTTTCGTTGATCATCGCACGGGAACTGTGATTATTTTTGCCTATAAGATATAATTCAGGGTGAAAGCTATTTTCATTCCACAGGGGTTTGGGTAAAAGTGTTGTCATTTGTAAAATTCATACATTTTGAAGGTGAGCGGCCTTTCACAAAAGTGGTAAATTATGATAGAATTATTCAAAATAAACATATTTTGTTATGTTATGTAATACTACTGTTAGTGCATCAGAGCCGAGATATTTAAATATTCATACCTGGGCGTACTTCTAGTACCAAAAACTGAATACTTAAATCTTTAAAATCTCCGCTCCGATATTATTTAACGCCATAAATTATATATATCTATGTGTATTTAGAGGTCCTCTAAATAACTATGCTATAAAATCACCCGAAGCCGCTGAAAAAAAATTGTCAATTTACATATTTGCCCAATGCCTTTTCATCCAAATCCATCTTGTTTTGGCGTAAAGGAGTAACAATCATATTTACTCACACATGCCGACAAATTATAGCATTTATAATAGTAGTTACATTCATTTAATCTTTTATTAGTTATACGAATAAATAAATAATAAACTACTCGTATTGTTAAACTTAATTTTGAACCTATATGTCACCATTTTAAGAATACAACCTGGGGGCTCTATTACAATTTGTTTAAGCACAACTTACTTCTATAACGTAATCATTTTGTTTCAAACATAATTAGCTCTTAATTGTTATAACGTCAATAATACTATAAAATAAAGGGGAATCACTTTACGTACAGTCAGCGTCAGATAGATCGAACCGGACAGCGTGCCCATAAAAATGGGATGCATTGGATTTTCAAAAAAAACGAACCCGATAAAATTTCAGAAAAATGTGATGTGACGGGATGTTTTAAGTATCGGCTTGGATAAAATGTCAAGATGATGTAACTGTATAGATTACCTAAAAGATTGAAATGGTCAAAATTTCAGCCGTATCGAAGCATCTAAAATTCCAACAAGATGGGATGGGATAGAATGCCTAAAAGGTGTAACCATTTGAGAAAAATGAACTTAGTCCCAAGAAGTTAAGATTCCTAATGGTTTGCCACTTCAAACGCAATGAACAGCACAATATTTGCCAGGTATGACTCTTAAACCTTGGTAATAAGGGTTAATGTGAAACTACAGATAATGTAACGCGCGACTGAGAGGCCGTTCAGCAGCATGTTGTCCTGCTCTTCGCCGTCAGTCATTCTGAATAAAAATGTCTTATCTGTTGTCTGTTGAGTAAACGTATGAACCAGACATATCCAACCTATTATGTAAATACTATGCATTCCGATATCGAATTCTAAATATTCTATATCGCAGCAGATTCAGCCATATTGAGAGGGCATTTATGTCATTTTTATCAGTAACTGATGGGGTTGTTACTAACATATCGAAAATAACCGCTCATTCCCAAAATACCATAATTTGAAAATACCAGATTACACTTTATACCAGAATTCCAAAACACCAGATTCAAAATAAGAATTAATTTATTGTACTTACCTAAAATTTCTAAGCTGGTGATTCCCAATCTGGTATAAAGTGTTATCCGGTATTTTCATACATACATACATACATTAAATCATACCTGTTTCCCAGAGGGGTAGGCAGATACCACTTCTTTCCACTTGCTACGATCCTGACAAATATCCTTCGCTTCTTCGTATTTTGGATATGAGCTAAAATAACTTACAGTGGATACTTTGGATGTAGGTGGAACATTGTAATATTAAGCAGTTTGTATTTATTGTCGCTATAGGCTTTGACTTTTTCAATACAAAATTTAACTATTTATTTAAATATCGAGAATTGTTTCTAATCGTGTTATCTTTTTCACATGCTTCTTTACACGTTCACTGTCCTCATACAAAACGATCTGACAATGTCACAAGTCTAACTTGCATTTAGTATGGGGATGAACCCATAGTGGAAGCACGGACTCCTGAAAAAAGCTTCATGACCACACATTCAGGGCACCCAGACAGGGAACGTGTTAACCTTTTGAACGCCCCTGACTTGATACAAACGTTGTCCTCACACGCTAATGACAGCTGAAAACCACAGCTAATGTCAATCTTACGTCACAAATACTCGGGGCTATTTTGCACTGTATCTGTGACCAATATATGGGTCGATGGCGTCGTAGGCACGACAGTACACGACCACTTTAGTGGTTCCTGGCGTTCAAAGGGTTAAAGGTTATCAGTATCGCTCCCTATTCAAGCTATCTCTTTCACTCTTAGACGAAAATTCTGGGGTTCTAGTGAAAAATAGTATAAGACTTCTGAAGCTCAAGTGAAAAAGGGTTTAAGTATAGTATAATTCGTTCATGTATATGACCTTTTTTATTACGAATTACGAGTCCCAGAATTGGCATATACAGTATTCCCAGTTTTTTAATATCTGTCGGCTGGCTATCGCCATCACTCTTGCACTCGTAAATTACAGTCGTTATTTATCACACCATAGTTTGTGTGATAGAAAAACGAAGATTGCCGATACCTATTAAGAAAATGGTTGCACTGAACTATCAGCCCCGTGGAATGAAATACAATCGAATAGATTCCTCCTTCAACCAGCATGCACTGTCCTTTTTCAATATTCGCTACTACTCTACCCATAATTTCTAATTGAATATCAAAATTTAACAGAGTCGACGGAGCTCCACTCATGCTGAGCTTCTATTTCCGAGTGTTTTTCTGCTGAAGACCTAGCATAACCTAAACCTACCTCGTCTTTAAGATACTGATTTTGATTAACCTTTTGAACGCCAAGCTGCGAAACAAAACGCTGCTTCCCGGACGCCACAACAAAAACGTACAAGTCGATCTCTAAAACCGTAGTGATTCCAAAAAGAAATATCGATACCATAATTGACCCTATGTAATAGTGAATTTGAGTATCTGAAAACTTTAACAGATACAATATTACAATTATAATGTAATTTAATTTCCTTTTTTTTTAACATTATAATCCCACAATAAAACATGAAAACACCCAAATGTTCACACGATATGTATTTTAATTTAGTGGGGCGATGACGTCACGCGTTGACAGCTCCGGCCGTTAGGGGCGTCGAAGGAAGTGGAAATTATTTTAATACTAGAGTTGGGAAACTTGAAATGCATTACCTTTTGGTATTGATATTTTTGAGCAAGAATCTAAAGAAACTCAAGAAAATGGGAATTGAATAAAAATCGTTTTCTTTTCAAAGTGTATAAATTTGCTTATGTAGTTAGTTACAGGTATATTAGCTTTAATAGGCTAAACAAAACAATGTTAAAAAATACAAAAAATGTTGCTTCATTACATTACCTACCTACATTGATTTATTCGCATTGTATACACTTTCGCAGAAAGTCGACGGGGCTCTGCTATCGCAGAGCTCCTATTTCTGGGTAGTTTAGCCCTCCGGGCCAGCTGAATTACTACAATTTGGTCGTTGTAAGAAGGCCGATTTGACAGCTGTCAACTCAGTACAAAAACAGACAAAATCTGTGTTTGAGGTTATATTTTATACTGCGTTGATAGGTGTCAAATCGGCCCTCTTAGAATGACCAAACTTTAACATAACCTAAACCTACCTCATATTTATGGCACTAAGGGGTGCCTTGGGTCTGGAATTGAAATTTTTCATTAGTGTATAATATGCGAAAGTGTCCTTTATTCCCAGTAGTTCCGTGGAAGAAGTTCCGCGGCGGAACTAGTGACACTTTTTCATCCCAATCGTTCCGTGTTGGAATTAGTGACACATTTTCGAACGCTTACCCGTGGTCCCACTACTTCGTCCCACTGCTCTTTTTGACGGAGCCCTGCCTCGCGGCAGGGCTCCTATTTCAAGGCTCACTGGTTCCGCCACGGAACTTTTTCCACGGAACTACTTGGAATGAACTGAAAGTGTATAATGTGTAATGTAATGTGTGACGACGCGATAGCCTAGTTGGTAATGACCCTGTCTACGAAGCTAGAGGTCCCTGGTGTCGATTCCCGGTATGGGTCAATATTTGTATGATGAGTACGAGTAGTTGTTTCCGAGTCTTGGATGTTTTCTATGTATTTAAGTATATATTTCTCTATTAATAAGTATTTATATCGTTGTCAAGTACCCATAATACAAGCCTAGGAGCTTAGTTTGGGACTAGGTCAATTTGTGTGAGTTCGTCCTTTGATATTATCTTTAATTTATCATGGATAAAATGACCCTGTAATATTCTTACACTTTTCCCAAGATAAAGGCAGCGGGCGGTCACATCACTACGTGTCGGCTACGGCCATCATTGGCGTATTGAGCATTGACAATTACTGCATTAAATCACAGCCTGACACAAAGTGGATTTATTCATACTTCTGCTATTATAATCTATGTATTTAAGGTTTAGACTATATATAGACTAGCATAGCAATAATAAAACTCCATTAATTCTGTTGCAAAGTTTTTTATTAAACTTAATTCTGCCGTTGAAATTTGTGTCGGCTGTGGCCGACGTGGCGTCAGTGGCACGGCCTTCCGTTCCCCGTTTTCTCGTGGTCCTACTGATTTGTCATATTAGTAAGACCACGAGGGAACCCTATTTCTGTCTGTCCTACTTCAGTTCGTACCCCTAATTTCAAATCAATAAGACAGTGTCGACGGAGCTCCTATTTCTGGATGGTTTGGCCTTCTGGGCCTGCTGCAAAACTAACATAACCTAGACCTACCTACGTATACTATTATAAAGGACGAACATTTCCACAAGCATACATACTAATAGGATTACGAGAAATAGGACAAATCAGTAGGGCCACGAGAAAACGCCTCTTCCGTTGCCGGCCACAGCCGACTGTGGCGTTCAAAAGGTTAATTAGTAATAGAATAGCGAATAGTGGAAATGAACAGAGCACCTATCCCTACCGGTAGAAATAAATGGCTCATTCTCAAAATACCATAATTTGAAAATACCAGATTACACTTTATACCAGAATTCCAAAACACCAGATTCAAAATAAGGATTAATTTATCGTACTTACCCAAAATTCCGAATCTGGTGTTTTGAGAATATGGTATAAAGGTTAGTAGGACCACGAAGGAGACCTATTTCTCGTAGTCCTATAGTATGTGAAAAGGTTCGTCCTTTATAATAGTATACGTAGGTAGGTCTAGGTTATGTAAGTTTTGCAGCAGGCCTTTTTGAAGTCTGTCAAAAATAAATCGGCCCGGCGCGACGTTGACGCCGGTGTGGGTAGACAAGTTCAAACGTGTTTTGTATTGCCGGCTACTTACTCCAAAAATCGTCACACCACGTAGTCACACCACTGCTATTCGTTTTCATCGGAAATTATAAATCATTTTTATTCAGCAAAAGCAGGTAGGTTAGGTTCGTTAGTTATCTTTAGGGGCTGACTCTTGGTCACACCAGGTTGTCACACCACTGCTATTCGGTTTCGTCGGAAATCATTTTTATTCCGCAATAGTAGGAAGGTAAGGTTAGTTAGGTGGCTTTAGATGCCCGAAGGGTAAATCGCCCAGAAATAGGAGACCTACCCCAGGCATGGCTCCGTCAAATAGCAGTGGTGTGACGACGAGTCTGCACCCGTGCGGTGGATAGGCGTCCATAGCAAATGTACGTGTCGCTACTTCGCCATAATCTCGCTTAGGTACACTTTCCTCATACGAGCCCCAATGCAAAAGAGTTCGGCTACTATTTAAAATTGAAAGTAACTTTTTTTCAAAGTCAAATCTAGTTAGTAATTTTAATAGCATGGGAGCAAGGAATAAAAAAAAGTATTGTAAAATTAATCAAGTTTATTTCCTATATAATACAACCAAAAAATATCTCTGTATTGTAATAAAAAAAATACAATACTTCTATCAACGACCACGCATAATTAGTTCGGCTATCGATCTTGAGTATGCAAAATAGTTCGCCTACCACTTAGTTGTCTCGCCTTTACTCTTAAGAACAGCCTTGATTCTCAATGGCATCGTCGCTACCAACTCTTCACACTCCTTTGGGGTTATAGACTCCCAGACAGCGACGATTTTTTCTTTTAAATCACTTTTTGACCTCGATGGAAACTTGCGTAATTTTTTTTTAATTTTCCACCACAGTGTTTCAATAGGTTACAAATCTGGACTATTCGACGGCCACTCCATAGTGGGGATTCCTTTAGACTCGAGCCAAGTCTTCGTGGTCTTCGCAGTATGGCAAGAAAAGTGTAGACATTTTCATATTTCAAGCTTGGAATAGATGGAATTAAACTTGTTTTTAAAATTTCCTGGTATTTCACTGCATTAACTGTCCCTTCTACAAAATGAAGGCGGCCTACCCCTTGTGCCGACATGCAACCCCATATCATCACAGACCCAGGAAAATTCACTTTTCTCTTAATGCAGTCTTTGATGAATGCTTCGTCTTTCTTTCGAATGTTTTTTTTTCGGTCATCGCCGACAGTTACTTCGAATTTTGATTCATCACTCCATATTATTTGACGCCATTGATCAGTAGTCCAGTTTGAGTGCTCGCGAGCGAATTTCAGCATCTTCTTTTTCTGTAACTCCGTTAGTAAAGGTTTTTCCTTGGCCGTATAAAAACCATATCCCATTCTTTTGAGAACCCTTTTGCAGGTATCCACTGAAACGTCTCTCTGGATTATATCACGCCATTTTACGGTAAGTTCCCCGGAACAACCACGGCGGTTTTGTTTGATAATTTTCTTTAAAACCCGGTTTTCAGCTGCACTCGTCATACGCGGTCGACCCGACTTCTTCAAACACGAAATTGTGCCGTTTCTTGCGATGCTGGATGATTGAATGGACAGTAGATCTTGCCAGTAATAAATCTCTGGCGATTTGGTTGGTAGATTTTCCACTCTCACTACTGGAAATTATAATTTTCCTGACTTCTTCTGTGACTGGTTTTCCGCGGCTCATGTTGCTCTAATTAATTACTTATAATAATGAAAAAATACTTGGACTTTGTAATTATACAGTGTGTCTCTGACCTTGGGGCTTTAAATGCAACGATCGATTCTACTCGCTAAACTTAACTACTTTTGTTCTGCAACATTAAAAAATAACTTAAACTTAGATAACTAATTGATGTTAAGGCGACGGGGCGGGACCTTGCTCATTCGGCCAGACGAGAAAATTACCTCTTAATAATAATAACAATACTGCGAGGTCTGCGAGCAACAGAGCATTCAAGTCGCTAGCTAGAACGTTAATTAATGTAACTCATGGTAAGGGTACTGGACAATTTTTTTCCTATTAATTCAAATTTATGAGTAGCGTAATTATATATTGGAAATTAAGGTGACGGGTTGGGCAACGTCTTTCCACGCTCACTTTGTGCAGGTGCATAGGATCTTTGATTTTTGGTTACATAAGTGCGTTAATGTAATTTTATGTTTTATTTTACATATTAAAATCAAGAAATCAGGTAGACGCACTAATAAAATAGATACAGTAAAATGGGGTGACTAAAGCAAAGCGAGGCGAGTTTGATAACTTTTTGAATCGTCGATTTTGTGCAATGTCAAAGTCATTATTTAGCTCTTTCGCGACATAACTTTCATATGTCTCATATGCGAGCGAACAATATTTATAGTTTGAAGTATTTTCAGTAAAATTGTATTTAAAAACTTGGAAACAGAAAAACACTATATTTTGACATGCTTCAGGTGTGACTTTGATATAGTGATGTAAACAGGGATAATCAAAGTATTTTCAGAAATGAGATATAAGGCTGCGTAATGTTTTTTTTCTACTAAGTTGTCTACCGTATTCTGCCTCAAGCTGCTTTAAGTTACTCCAAATAAGAAGTTGCTAATATGATATTTTTAATAAATTATTTTATGATTAAATACGGGAGTTACAGAAGATTTATTTTTAAAATTAATCAATCTAACCCCATTTTACGGTAATAAAATGATCCGTGACATATTAATTTTGAACTAATACAAAAAAAAACTAGCATGAAGATAGTATGGAAAGACACACAAATAAGCAATCTTATCGTATTTCTTAAATATTTACCAAATGAGAACATAAGTTTTGATTATTTAAGTCATTCTAAAAACAATTAAGTATCTTCATATAATCATCATCTTTTTTTTAAACGGCTTTTATACGACAGTACACATCGGCCCAGTTAAGTCGAAAACATTGAAGTCATAAAATAATTAAAAAAAACAAAACATAATACAAAACTTTACACATATTATTACAAAACTATGGGTTTATCGTCCTAACTCGTACAAAAGTCTATTGCTGAGCCTTCCCCAATGATTTCCACGACGCTCAGTTGGTCGGCGTGGCTACACGCAACCAGTGCTTTTCCGCGACCTTTACCAGATCCTCGGTCCACGTTATGGGAGGCCTACCATCACGGACGCCGCCGCGCTGTACCACGCCTGGAGCCTGCACGGTGACCAAGTGAGTACATCATCAAAAATCCTCGTACGTCCCTTTGAGACCATCAATTAAAACAAAGACTATTATTATCTGAACAAGCATGTATTAGCAAGTATTAAATATATATATATTTTTTTTTACTTTCATTAATAAAAAAGTTACAAACGTTCAAAGGTGGAATTTCGGAAAATTTGAGAAAAAACATTTAAAAAATCATATCTTCAAAACCGTAAAGCCGGAAATCCACTGCGGCGCACGGCTAAGCTACGCACGTGGGCACATATTCGGTCTGAATGAAAATGTATGGAGGCACTTCCACAGACGCGCACGGCCACGCTACGCATGAAATGACGTCATTTATACACACGTGGCTGCGCTGAAGTGCCGGCCACGCACACGCTAGCGTGCGTGCCCGGCAAAGCCCCACTGCTACCCACGCTGTTCACGCTACAAACGAATGCGGTATATACAGGGAGGGGAAGCGGGGAGCGGAGGAGACGAGAATCGTGCGTTGCGTCGTGCGCCGGCCATGCATGCGGCGATGTTTATCAATCCAAAAACGATGTCTCCGTTTTGCAGTCAATGCACATAATAATAAATCATCACATTCACTCTCGTAATCGTCTTCGGAAGAACTGTCTGACGATAGCGCAAACTCCATTTTAGTGTAATAAAAACAGAAATATACGTGGTATCGCTTCTACAGAATGTTTCGAACTGAGTGAGCGTGCCCGTGCCCGTGAGTTGCAATGGAAAGGCGCGTCGCACCCCCCTTGCAAGCGTGGACGTGGCCCGCAGTGGGGAATATGGATACACGCAGCAGACCAATGTACCCACGTGGACCACACGTTTTACGTGTGCGTGCATTGGTTGCTGTGAAAATGTTGACACACGTGGCTAGACATATGGACCCACGTGGGTGGCGTGTAAAGAGTGTCCGTGCGTAGCGTGCGCAGCAGTGGATTTCCGGCTTAACCCTTATGACCCAAGGTCCAAGGGCGAAAAGACAGCAAATAACCCCAACAATATCCCAATAGTTATTTGTTATACAAGTGGGGAAAGTTGTATTTTACCTGCGAGTGTTCATTTGAAACACGAGCTAGCGAAAGGATTCTATGATTGACCACGAGCGAAGCGAGTGGTTCAAAAATAGAATCCTGAGCGTAGCAAGTGTTTCAAGACACGAGACGTAAAATAACTTTCCACCCGTGTATAACACAAAACTTTTCACCTCACTACAGCGAGGAAACTAAGAAAAGGGTTTGAACTGTAATCTCAGTTCCGCATTTTGCACGGTTTCCTGTAATTCCACAGGTGTTAATACGTCTTTATCATTCGAATCACTCATTTTTAATAACAAAACAAACTAGAAAAACATGCGAATATTTAACGTTGACTACAGCGAGGAAACTAAGAAAATGGTTTGTACTGTAAGCTCAATTCCGCATTTCGCACGGTTTCCTGTAATTCCACGGGTGTTAATACATCTTTATCACTCGAATCACTCATTTTTAATAACAAAACCAACTAGAAAAACATGCAAATATTCAACGTTGACGGCTTAATAGAAAAGTTTTGACGTAACTTTTTTTTTATTATTTCGGATGCGTTTTGTTTGCACATCGACTTATTTGGACTGTCAGAACATTTTATCCGTTTTTAAAACAAGAATGAAGGTTAATTTTGAATGCTGATATTTATGAATTAAAATAAAGTAGTAAGAATGTATTTAGTGTTTTTTACTCGATGCAATTATTAATTGTGATGTTAAAAATTCAGCACTTGTAAGGTTTTACGTTTAGTTAGCTGTCAAATATCACTTAAGCTGCCTTCAAATGTCTAAACTCTTTCTTCACTTGTGGATAAAAAGCGATTTTCTCAATAGATATCGAACAAGCAAAAAGGGCTTTCTGAGCTAGTGAGATGAAAAAAAAATTGACGGTCCATGTGCCGAACACCCTGTATAAAGCTTTTCTCAAACATTGAAACATAATAAATTAAATTTAAATAAAATATAGTTTAAATTATAACATTTATTAGTCATTTATATTATTTCGGCAATTTATTTTGTTTCTAAACAATTTCAATAAAAAAACGTCAAACTATTTGGTACACTTTTAAATACTATGTAAGGGTAGTTCTACCATTTCGTGCAAATCACATGTTCGTTATAATAAAACCATGATTTAAGTGCTAAATTAAATTGAAATATTTTTTATATGTTGTGTTAGGTATATTTTGCATTTAAAATTTACTATATTATTGCAATCCAAATGTACTTTTTTTTTTATTAACATGCCAAAAATTCATTACCATCATCGTTCATAACATAAATAAATAGATTTGTGGGCAAATAAGTAATTTATTACACATACCACATTAAATTTATCCTCTGATAATGTTGAAATACTTACGAAGGAATAAAACTGAAGCTTTAAACCGTCATGTAGTGGTTATTTACTTTCACTGTATAACAAAATATTTTTGTACAAAAAAAAAAATCATTACCATGAATTCAATTTGCAATAACAAAATCAAACTGAAGTCCTGCGAATTATTAGTGTAGGCATCGTTCCCCCTGCCTGCGATCCCGCTCCAGTCGTCTCAGTGAACAGTGAAGAGATGGGACGCGTGCCAGATTATTGTAAAAAAATAATTCGTGGCGGAATTTTGGATTTGGTACGTTTTTTTTTCATTACCATTTATGCTGTTCTGATATTAATGCTTAGTGTTTTATTGTACTGTAGACACTTAAATAATTAACGTTGAAGTTTGGAACCTTACTAAATGAGTATACCTGAGATTGCATTTGTTTATAAAGAGTAAATCTAAAAAAAGTTAAGAAAATTCATTACCATTCTCGTCATTACCATATTTTACCATTCATTATATGAAGAATGGTAATGAACATAAAACGATGGTAATGAATGGCAGTATTACATTTAAATTAAAGAAAACTTAATCGTTCCAGAACAAACAACAGTCACAACATACTGGCCGATAGTGTTACTAATAAGTTTCTTTCCATTTAAGACATTAAAAAATGATCTTGAATCGGTTTTTTACTTAAGCTTTTATTACCAATATCACACTTTCAATTATCCTGCGTAGTTTCCGCAGGAAAACACACCAAAATCTTAAGAGAGAAAGAGAGAAAAGGAAAAAAGAACTCCTACTTATGTGTATATAAGACGGTGCAAGATGACCACTTAAGATTGATAATTGTTTTCCTACAACAACGGTGTCCCCCAGACAAGATAAAGCTTTTGAATTTGAAAAAAAATGATATAGGGTATAAAGTCTAATTCTATGGAACTTGCTAACTATGTAAACAAACCGCCATATTGACATAGTCTCTGAATGATGAATTTACTAGTGATGGGCAATACTCCTTTACTTATGTCAAACCATATCAAATAATAAAATACCGAAAGTAAAAAAAACCAGTAGTTACTTATTTCTAATTTGTTTAATCACGATCTGAAGAAAAATCGGTACTTGAAGATGATATATCACCAGTATTTATTACAAAAGGTGCCGTTATATCATGATGTGAGTGTGATCAGCGTGAGTTAGGTAATGTGTAGGGGCCTTAATTATATCGCCAACTTTAGCCACAACACTACCCATCATAGACAATTGCAGAATTTAAAAGAAACAAAAACGTAATTCCATCAGGTCCTAATAACCTAACTTCTGAAACCATTTAAACTTGTAATGAAATATCCAAGATAGACTTATATATTTGGTGATTTAGTATTTTACAGTAATGACAGTTTCAATAGTTTATGGGTTCAATGGTGTTTGATGCGGTGGTATGAAAATTCAAGGAGAAACAGTGACGAAACAAAGTTAAGTCTTTTGTTTACATGGTTGGCAAGTTCCATAGAAATATACTATAGTCACCAGTGGTCAGAGACCAGTAGTCGACCTCGTATGAGTGAGAATAGTGGGAAATATATCTTTCGTACTCTTCCCACTCATACAAAGTATAGGCAGAGGCCGACTACATGTCTCTGGCCGACCACTGGTGACTATACCCTATTATTGATTAAGTTTCGGGTTTAGGCCAAGCATTTTTGTCTATTATATAGTCTTCGATCCTATAATACGCTTTAGACATTAACGACTTTTTCAAGTAATTTTTGAGTGCTGGAAAGGGTAACTTTAAAACTACCTCAGGTAATTTATTATAGAAATGAATGCATTGACCAACAAATGATTTATGTACTTTGCGGACGCGGAATTTTTGAATAATAATTAATAATAATATTTTTTATCTACTGTTGGTGGTAAATCATTTATGTAAACTAAAAATAGAAAAGGACCTAAAATAGAGCCTTGAGGCACACCTATTTTTACTGTAGCTCCATCAGATTGCGTTTTGTTTACAACAACTGTTTGAGTTCTATCACTTAGATAAGAAGACATAAAACTTATAGCTTTATTGGAAAATCCATAATGTTCTAATTTTAAAATAAGGGTCGTGTGAACAACGCAGTCAAAAGCTTTAGAAAGATCACAAAATATTCCTACTGCATCGCAAGATTTCTCCCAACTGTTATATATATATTTAATGAGTACAGATGCCGCATCAATAGTTGATCGACCTCTGGTAAAGCCGAATTGTTTATTGCTAAGTAATTTATTTCTAATAAAGTGACCTAACATATCATTCAAAATTAGTTTCTCAAAGACTTTACTTAAAACGGACAGAATGGAAATGGGACGGAAGTTCGTTATATCACTCATCTCATCCGATTTAAAAAGAGGAATGACTTTACTATATTTCATTAGATCTGGAAAGATCCCCCCTGATATGCAATTATTGTATATTAATGCTAGATGGGGTGCAATTACATCTATTATATGAAAAAGTACACTAAGTAACTGATGTGCCCCACAAATCCTCAGTCTTTTTCAAACTAAGCGATTTAAATACTTTGACTATTGAATCTGAATTTACAGGGCTGAATTCAAAGTTTATATTACATTTACTGACATTAGTGCAAAGTAATGATTGAGCTGGCTGACTCACTGGCTATATAGTCCGGTCCACTCGCAGGCGTTAGGCGGCCATATCATTGCTCAACCGACAACGAACTCGGGGCGGTGGAAAGGCCGAGCAACACAACTTAATTTAGAAAATTTTGAATTTTGATTCGGTAATATTTAAGAGAAAAAGGTTTGGGGAGGAGGAAAGACTAAGCAAACAAACAATTTAAAAAATATGAATTTTGACTAATTTAGAATTTTGAAGAACTCTGGGCAGTGGAAAGGCTGAGCAACCAAACCTAATTTAGAAATTTTGAAAATTATGAATTCGAATTTTGAATTTTGATGAACTTGGGGTGGCGGAAAGACTGAGCAAGCAAACCAATGTAGAAATTTTGAAAATTTTGAATTTTGAATACCTAGGTAATATGAACTTGGCGTTATATATGGCGAAAATATAGCCATAATATATCCATATTTTGAGCCTTTTCAACGTTAAAATTTGTTTTAGGTGAATTAAAACATGTTTTATCACTCACACCGAAGCCTGCCACTAACTCTGACGTAGGGTGCGATAAATCCGCTTCCACAATCACTTTTAATTCTTCGTTATTAACTAGGGTTTCCTGCCGTCCACCCACGGGGCTTGTTGTGTAGGTCAACATTTCCAGAACGAAAATGTTGGAACCAAAAGCGTACCCTGTTTTCTTTTACAGTAGCTGCCTCATACACATCATTTATCCTTCGGGCCGTAACTCTTATTCTTAAATAACGCGATATTTTAAGTTCTCCATATTGTGAACAGAATTATGTCGAAAAAAAAAAATGACGTGTCTCGTCATTTGAATCGCTAAATTCACAAATGAATCGCTAAATTCGAAGCACAAATACCTATTATGAGCTAAAATTTGAAATAAGTTTGAATATAGAATTCTTTGCCAAACACCAATTATAAAACGCCAATTTCATATGTAAAGACCCGAAATTTATAAAAAAACACAAAATATGAATATAATATTTAAATATTAAACATTATTTAGTAAGCGTCAGAACTCCAGGACCAATGGAGATATTCAAGGATGTGTGGACTGCGTCAATCGAGGGAAGTACCTACTCTTTCGAGCATTTTTTTTTTGCCACTTTTACATTTTGTTCTGACGCTTACAAAATAATGTTTAATATTTGGTGTAACCCCCTTCAGCATTCAACACGTCTTGCAGACGCCTGCGCATTGATCCAATCAATTTTTTACATAAATTTTGCCCTCTGAAGGATTCCCACACTTGGTGGGCGTGGTTCCTTAAGGCTTCTTTCGTTCTACATTGGGTTGAATCCCACTCTTGGACCATTTTTCCCCAGAGGTTCTCGATGGGGTTTAAGTCAGGGCTACGGGGGGGCATTTTTAGTAAAGTTATGTTTGGTTGCTCAGTTATCCACGCTTGGACTAACCTAGAATTGTGGATCGGACTGTTATCTTGTACAAACGTTACTGGCTCGTCGGGGAAGAAAATCTTTGATGTTGGTATAAAAATATCTTCCAGTATATCCCGGTACTGGGTTGCATTCATGCGACCCGAAATCTCTACTAACTCCCCAGGACCGCCCGAACACATCCACCCCCAAAAGCCAATCGTGATCCGGCCACTATGCCTGTCGGGCATAACGTGGTCCTCGGAGTAACGAGAGTTTTCGGGTCGCCATAAACTTAACCTCCCGTTGTCGGCTGAGCAAAATACTTTCTCATCCATAAAAATAACATTCTCGAAATTGGTGTTTAAATGCTGCACTGCAAATTGCAGACGCAGCATTTTGTGCCGAGGCGTGAGCAGTGGCTTCTTCGCAGGGACTCTGTTCCGTAGGCCACCTTCATCGAGTCTCCTACGAATTGTTGAAGAAGACACTGCAAACTCCTCGGCAAAGAGGGTAGTGTTGATGAAACGCTGATCGTGTGCTTTTCTTAAAATATCTCGATCCTGGCGCTGCGAAGTGCAGCGCGGGCGCCCATACGATGCATGGTTTAGGAGGTGGCCTTCCTGCTGCCACCTCTCCAGCCATCGCTTTACGGTATTACGCTAAAATCGAAAAATTTAATTTATTAATTGAATATTTTGTCACGTTGACCACCCATTCCCATAAGGACCTAGGCAACGTAAACTTAACCAGGCGCTTTGAAAACTAGGTAATAAAATGACGTCGAATATTTTTCATATTATTAATGATTTGCATCATGCAACTAATCAACAAACTTAACGTTACTTTAAGTAGATACCTGTTTTATGTAGACCAAGATAAGATATCCTGAACCGTTATAATGCAAATAATCTAACATATCTTACAGTTTGGGTGCATAGTATGAATATGCAAGTAGCATGAAAATTGTAATAAAACAACTATTATCTTTACAATGAGGTAGCCCAAAGCAAAATTGGGGATACCTACCAAAACCAAATTGGGGGTATCCTTTTGCCTGGCTTTTACATTATTCAAAAACAATGATTATTTTATGAGAAAGGATAATCTTCTCTAATATATAAAATTTTCATGTCACAATGTTAGTTACCGTACTCCTCCGAAACGGCTTGACCGATTCTTATGAAATTTTATATGCATATCCAGTAGATCTGAGAATCGGCTACTATCTATTTTTTATACCCCTAAGTGATAAGGGTGGTCCACTCCAAAATTTTACATTCATGGCAAAAGAACGTTTGCCGGGTCAGCTAGTCTCTATATATAAAATTTCCATGTCACAATGTTAGTTACCGTACTCCTCCAAAACGGCTTGACCGATTCTTATGAAATTTTATATGCATATCCAGTTGGAGTGATGGGTGGAGTTACTGTGTTGTTGGCTGGGGATTTTCATCAGACTCTTCCTGTAGTCGCTAGAGGAACTCGGGCTGACGAGGTTAAATCATGTTTAAAATCCTCACATCTGTGGCCCAATATCAAAAAACTCTCCCTTAGGAGAAATATGAGAGTTCATTTAACACGTTCGGCGGCGGTACCGGCTATGACCGTAAAACGTGTAGCACGTTATATGACAGTACGGCCAATGCAGTATTTATTTACGACTTCCTAAAAGTCACTACGGTTCTTCCCGACGAAAATCCATACCATTGCTATGTATTTTTTTTTTTACTGTCATGTTGGGTACAACAACCATGTGGCTACCACCAAAACCAAGTATAATTCTCGAACACGAGTTTGACCCTGACTCACACAGATGCAAACGCTTACACACACACGCAGTACGGCGCTTGCCGCTGACGTTGAGTTGTCTTCCCGTAGCACGGTTATAACCGTTACTGTACTCGAGTAGAGACAAACCAACAATGTATATAATCAGAACTGCTTAAGCCGTAGTTTCATTTTGTATGAAGAAATTTACTGTCATTCTAGTACATTCCATAATTTGGATACCGCCGCCGAACGTGTTAAGGGGCGACGTATTTGCTGGAGAGTTTTCTGAACTCCTACTCAAAATAGGAAACGGAGATTATCCCGAATCGAATGGAAAAATATGTATCCCTACTCAGCTGGCCACAGTAGTTTCAACAATAAAATAATTAATATCTAAAATTTATCCTGATATTTCTAATTTACAAATGAAGTCGATGGATTGGCTGTGTGAACGCGCTATACTGGCTCCCAAGAACAATGTTGCTGCCACCATTAATGATATCCTCCTCAAGTCCTTTGAAGGGTCAGAAATGGAATACAAGTCGGTAGATTCAGTCTTACAAACCGATGAGGCTGTTCACTATCCTGTTGAGTTCCTTAATAGTGTCAACCCACCTGGTCTCCCTTCTCACAAACTCCTCCTTAAAGTTGGCACCCCTGTCATGCTATTGCGTAACCTTAACCCCCCTAAGCTTTGCAACGGAACAAGACTGCGAGTAAAAGCACTTCACAAAAATGTTATTGAGGCTACTGTATTTACCGGATGTCTTGGGGTGAATCGGTATTCATACCACGAATACCACTTATACCCTCTGATTACGCATTTGAATTTAAGCGACTGCAATTCCCCCTTAAAGTCTGCTTTGCTATAACTATAAACAAATCTCAGGTCAGTCATTAAAGGTGGCGGGCATCGACTTAAGGGAGGATTGCTTCGCACACGGGCAGTTTTACGTGGGCTGTTCCAGAGTTAGTTCATGCAGCAGCCTGGTTATTTTAGCGCCTGACAGTACTACCACCAACGTGGTATACAAAGAAGTGCTCAATCAATAGTCGATAGTAGATATCGTTAGATGGTAGTCATAGTCATCTTCAATAGCCGTGCGAAAAAATATATGAAACTTGAAAAGAACTGTCCTTTTTTACGTATAACCAAAATAATGATTCTCCGCGAACGAAGTCGCGGGCGGAAAGCTAGTTTTGAATACATAGAAAACTGAATCTTTAATGAACTGATCAACATTTTAAACAATTTTATGACCTATACCTGATGGACATAAATTTGTTTGGCAATTGGCAAGCGAATTGTCAGTCGTCAACTGCGTGGGGCCGGCAGTTGAGATTTTTGAACACTGACTTCTCAAAATATCCAAATTTTACCTTCTTTGGCGTCTTGATTTTTTCCGGCGAACCTTGCCATGGTACCCAAGTTTCACATTATTGGACTGACGACAACCTACAAAACGACTTACCGTTATTCCCAGTTCGCCGGATATGTCTGTTACAGACGCGCCTTCTTCTTTTAGTTGAATTATCTTGTGCCTCATGGCCGGAGTTATCTGGTAGGTCATTTTCTTTTACCAAAATAATCAATCAATCTATTTAGTTTAATTTATGTTAACCGTCGTCGCGGAGACAAATTTAGCAGTGTCAAGTGAATAAGGGCGCGAATGGAATCAAATTGAAACAGACAAGACACATGTCAGTGTAATTGTATTTTTTTCTAAAGCGGCGATAGCACTGAGTCGTTTACCTAAAGCGGTTACCAAAGCGGGTGAGATACCCATTGAAACTAAAGAAATTTTGCTTAAATTAAAAAAATAAATATAACGTCAAGTGTATCTCTGAGGTGTACAAGGTACAGTCACCAGCATAAATATATTACTATGGACAGCCGTGCAAAAACAAATGATGCTCCATTGGGCTTATAAGTATGTGACGACATTACCTCGGTAAAAATATGTGATGCTTTTAGTACGGCATAAACATCGTTGCACCGTAACAGCATAAATATAGGATCGGATCGATCAAAAATAAATGATGTTCCATTGGGCTCATAAGTAAGTGATGATATTACTTTGGTAAAAATATGTGATGCTTTTTGGACGGCATAAACATCGTTACACTGTATCAGCATAAATATCGGATCGGGTCGATCAAAACTATTTGATTACCTATATAAATCAAAATTATGAGACCATCTCTCACCGGCATAAATATCTATCCCTCTGTGAAAGCATAGGCATCGGACGACAGGTGGACCGCCGCACCGTTAATACTACTAATACCGTTGACTTTTTGAAAGTTTGAAATTAAACCTTACCTAACCTACTGTACCTATTCTACAAGGATATTACACAAAAAAAACACTTTACCTTTAAGCTGGAGAAAAATTATGCAAAAACAAAATTCGGCGTCACTATACATTCGACGTCATAGAGGGTACCCATAATAATATCTGAGAGGTTCAAAAATATGTAATCGATCTGCAAAAACGATTCTTACCTTCCTGGCTGGCATAGAGACGTAAATTGTGTAAAGTGATTTGACAATTCACGAAAACGGTGCAGACTTGTCATTGCATATGTCTATCTCACGTTTTTCTCTTCAATCATTTGACAGGTGCCTCTCGGTCAACTGTAACTTATTTTCTTTTCAACAGAATCGTCGAAACGCCTGACACATCATAGCGAGAGCTAAGTGAAGCCAAATTTAGAGCTATTTGTCAGGGGTCGGTTGTGGTCTCAGTAGCATTCGTTGGTTTTCTAAGCAGAGATCACGGGTTCAAATCTCAGTCGAATACATAGAGAAAACACTTTTTATTTTCTTTTCGGGTTTAATTTTTATTTTTATTTTGTGCCTTATTATTTGTTTTAAGTTAATAATTATTTTAGACCAGCATCCCCCGGTCCTCACTCGAGGACATAATACTAAACATAAAAGGCACCCTATAGTTATTCGACAAGGTTGCAATTACAATGTTACCGTGAGGACCCCCAGATAGATGTTACCGGTGTGGCGACCTGGAGATATTTATGCCGGTGAGAGATGGTCACATAATTTTGATTTTTATAGGTAATCAAATAGTTTTGATCGAGCCGACCCGATATTTATACTGATGCAGTGTAACGATGTTTATGCCGTCCAAAAAGCATCACATATTTTTACCAAAGTAATATCATCACATACTTATGAGCCCAATGGAGCATCATTTGTTTTTGCACGGCTGTCCATAGTAATATATTTATGCTGGTGACTGTACCTTGTAAGGTGGACTGTAAAAAATATAAAATAAAAATACAAAAAGAACCTATCACGAGAATTATAACCCAGAACACATGACTCTAAAGTCTTACTACCAATCCACTGGCCCATTGTGACTAACAGCTGACTAGACGAAATATTGAAACGTATAGATACCTGGTTTAAGTTGGCAGCTTCAATATTGCAAAACCTGTTAACCATGCAATAAATAATGTGACAAATTAAAACGTGAGACAGACATATGCCATGACAGTATGGTACTGTTTTCGTGTTACTTACTGGTAAATAAGGTTCAGTTTTCTTGTGTCTCGTAGTTTTAGCTACTTTGGATGCTAAGCAGCCTTCGCGGCGTTCTGGGGACATATTTTTGACGTTTTAGTGTTCGATTTCAAAACCGAGCGGTAGAAAATGTTCGAATGCGAAAATCTTTCACGATTTAATTTCGAATGTTCCTAAATTCCATATTTTTGAGATTTGCACTCGAAACTAAAACTTTTTTAATAATAATAATAACTAAATATTAGGTTTGAGTTTCCCGCTAAATAGATAAAAATGTGTGCTTTGTGTTGTTTAATATGTGAAATTACTGTCGGTGCTACATAATTTATATTACGTATAGATATTACGTACGAGAGAGAGACCGACCAAGCCGCCGACAAAATAATAGTCCGATATGTTTGTATAACAATAGTTATTTATGGGCATACCCTCGGATCACAAAAACAAGAGCATACTTACCATACCTGAGGCGCGTAAGATTTACCTTCACACGGGCTCATTTCTCGTAGGTTAGTAAGTAGATTTAGAAAAATTAGCCGCCATCTTGAACTTTTTAGCTATTCCACGGATGGTTTCCAAAATCGATATCTGGAGATTTGGGTGGTCTCCGACTACAAATCTGTTGACAGATTTAGAAAAAGTAGCCGCCGCCATCTTGAACTTTTTAGCTATTCCACGGATGGTTTCCAAAATCGATATCTGGAGATTTGGCTGGTCTCCGACTACAAATCTCTTGACAGATTTAGAAAAAGTAGCCGCCATCTTGAACTTTTTAGTAATTGGACTGATTGCTTCAAAAAACAATTTATGGGGATCCGTGTGGTCTCCAACATGGAATCCGTTGACAGTATGGGAAAAAGTAGTAGTATATTAAACTTTCCAGATTTTGGTCCGAATTAAATATTTGGGGATCTGTGTGGTGTCCTACCTACCTAACTCTCGAAATTGACACTTGAATGACAACTTAATACAAGATTTTGTTTTAAAGCTTTAATTTTTTGTTTAATTTTTCATGCTTGTGTTTTATGTTAAAATTACATTATATGAAATACATTGTTATATATTTTGTCAAACTTTCCAAATGGCTTGTGAAAAACATTTAGACGCTGTGGTTATTTTACAGGGAACGCATCGCAAAAAGCTTAAAACGAGTTCATTAATATTTCGCTTTGACATATTGATTTGTCATTTTGCGTCTTTGTCCTTGTTTTATTATGATATTTTTATTTGACTTTCTATGTTCAGTTGAAAATGATACCTACTCTGGTAAAATCGGTTATATGTGGGGCGCTATTTTAGAACATGTTTTTTTTTTTGGAACCGACCAATCATAACACACCATTTTGTTTCGTAAAATATTAGGTGTATTTTTGCTAAAAGATACACAGACTAAAAACTATGTCACTGCTTTTTTTTATGTAATTCAAACTTGGCCCCTAATCTCGAACCACTAAAGATAAAATTACATGGGAGATAAGGCGAAGCAATTACAATTTTATATGGAGTTGACATATTCATCTCGAATGTTAGTTTATTAATCTCGAAAGCCGAGAAACGAGAGAACGAGACTAGGGGTCCAGATTTAAAAAAAAGTTATCTATGATCATCAGGTCATCTTTGATACTTCCTTGGTTAAATCTTTCATTTCTAGAAGCATAGGCTTAATTCAAAACATGTATTAACTGTCTCAGTGGCGAAGGTGTGAATACGGTGCATGGCGCTCTGGGATCGATTCCGCGCCATGCACGTGCATTTCTTTTTGTATTTATTTATTTTAGACAACAAATTTTATTTAAATAAACCAAAATATATTATGTGTTAGATTTCTGTCAAAATGTGCTTGTGTGGAGATAGATATTACATTTCTTCAATCATTTGCATGTGTTATTTCTTCACCCCCCGTAAATCTCGGTAGACATAATTGTACTCGAATACGACCTATAAGGCCAGTCCAGGTATTGTATGCTCTAAGAAATAAATTGAATCGGAACCTGCAACTAAAAGTTCTTTTTGTAACAAAC
Source organism: Acleris emargana (assembly GCA_927399475.2). Lineage (NCBI taxonomy): Eukaryota > Metazoa > Arthropoda > Insecta > Lepidoptera > Tortricidae > Acleris > Acleris emargana. Next base: position 15,113,321 of record OV656852.1, read on the forward strand.
CTTTTTGTTTACTAATGATATTGACAATACATTTAAAAGTAGTATTTGATATTGACGGCTTGCAAATCTAAAATGACAAATGTCACTTAGTTGTCGTACCGAATAATTCCTACAAAATATGTTATGGAAATATTAAATAATAAATACGGTATACCGCAATGGACGGCCATTAATAAGAAAAGAAGGAGAAAAATGCTGTAAGTTTCACAAGTTGCTGTTGTTGTTGTTGTAGTATTTTGCTTGGTGACGAGGAGGGTCTGATGATGGTGTTAGACGGTGGTCAGGTTTAAACTCTTTTGGTTAGGTGTGTTGGTTGTAATTTAGTCTCGTAAAAGTCCCAGATCAGTACTTATTCCATTGATGCAGCGACACGAAGTGCCCCTTGGCATCCGACATATTAAGAAGTCAGCACTGTCACTAATGTCACTACAGCAAGATTTCATACCATATGTATTTAGTTTATTATCTCATTACTGCGAAAGTGAATTTTTCAGTCTGTTGTTAAACCCTCGTCCCAAAGTAGCAATGCTGCAATGGAGCAATCACCAATCATGTAACTAAATGTTAATAAATCAGACCGCGTGACACACACACGTCGGTTACACAGCTAATCAAAACTGTTTACTCGAACTTAAAAGTATCAGTGTTCTGTTTCTATTGGCTGAGCGCGGCGGCGTCCAGCAGGCAGGCGGCAGCGCTGCGCGGGCCACACACGTCCGGACCGCTAGTTATGATGATGATGATGGTGGTGATGGTGTACTGCCGTGGTCCTCGTGCAGGATGCTGGCGCGGTGCAGCGCGGCGGCGTCCAGCAGGCAGGCGGCAGCGCTGCGCGCGCCACACACGTCCGCACTGCTAGTTATGATGATGATGATGGTTGTGATGGTGTACTGACGTGGTCCTCGTGCAGGCTGCTGGCGCGGTGCAGCGCGGCGGCGTCCAGCAGGCAGGCGGCACTGCTGCGCGGGCCACACACGTCCGGACTGCTAGTTATGATGATGATGATGGTGGTGATGGTGTACTGACGTGGTCCTCGTGCAGGCTGCTGGCGCGGTGCAGCGCGGCGGCGTCCAGCAGGCAGGCGGCAGCGCTGCGCGCGCCACACACGTCCGGACTGCTAGTTATGATGATGATGATGGTGGTGATGGTGTACTGACGTGGTCCTCGTGCAGGATACTGGCCCGGTGCAACGCGGCGGCGTCCAGCAGATAGGCGGCGGTGCCGCATGCACCCCACGCCTCTAGGCTACTAATTGTGACGATGATGATGATTGAGATGATAATGATGATGATGATGATGGTGGTGATGGTGTACTGACGTGGTCATCGTGCAGGCTGCTGGCGCGGTGCAGCGCGGCGGCGTCCAGCAGGCAGGCGGCAGCGCTGCGCGCGCCACACACGTCCGGACTGCTAGTTATGATGATGATGATGATGGTGGTGATGGTGTACTGACGTGGTCCTCGTGCAGGCTGCTGGCGCGGTGCAGCGTGACGGCGTCCAGCAGGCAGGCGGCAGCGCTACGCCCGCCACACGTGTCCGGACTGCTAGTTATGATGATGATGATGATGGTGGTGATGGTGTACTGACGTGGTCCTCGTGCAGGATACTGGCGCGGTGCAACGCGGCGGCGTCCAGCAGATAGGCGGCGGTGCCGCAAGCACCCCACGCCTCTAGGCTACTAATTGTGACGATGATGATGATTGAGATGATAATGATGATGATGATGATGATGGCGATGATGACGATAGTTATAGTGATGGTGTTCTCACGTGGTCCCCGTACAGGCTTCTGGCGCGGTGCAGCGTGGCGGTGTCCAACAGGCAAGCAGCGGTGCCACGCGCACCCCACGCGTCTACGCTTCTAGTTGTGATGATGGTGATGATGTACTCACGTGGTCCCCGTGCAGGCTACTGACGTGGTGCAGCGCGCACCCCACTCCTCTGGGCTTCTAATTTTGATGATGATGATGATGATGATGATGATGAAGATGGTGATGGTGGTGATGTACTCACGTGGACCCCGTGCAGGTTACTGGCGTGGTGCAGCGCACACCCCATGCTTCTAATGCGCGGCGACGTCCGGGTGGCAGGCGGCGGTGCCGCGCGCACCCCACGCCTCCAGACTTCTAGTTGTGATGATGATGATGTTGATGATAATATACGCAGTGCAGGTTACTGGCGCTGTGCAGCGTGGTGGCGTCCAGCAGGCTGGCAGCGGTGCCGCATGCACCCCACGCCTCTAGGCTACTAATTGTGACGATGATGATTATTGAGATGATAATGATGATGATGATGATGATGGCGATGATGACGATAGTTATAGTGATGGTGTTCTCACGTGGTCCCCGTACAGGCTTCTGGCGCGGTGCAGCGTGGCGGCGTCCAACAGGCAAACAGCGGTGCCACGCGCACCCCACGCCTCTACGCTTCTGGTTATGATGATGGTGATGATGTACTCACGTGGTCCCCGTGCAGGCTACTGACGTGGTGCAGCGCGCACCCCACTCCTCTGGGCTTCTAATTGTGATGATGATGATGATGATGATGATGATGGTGATTATGTACTCACGTGGTACCCGTGCAGGCTTCTGGCACGTTGCAGCGTGGCGGCGTCCAACAGGCAAGCAGCGGTGCCACGCGCACCCCACGCCTCTACGCTTCTGGTTATGATGATGGTGATGATGTACTCACGTGGTCCCCGTGCAGGCTACTGACGTGGTGCAGCGCGCACCCCACTCCTCTGGGCTTCTAATTGTGATGATGATGATGATGATGATGATGATGGTGATTATGTACTCACGTGGTACCCATGCAGGCTTCTGGCACGTTGCAGCGTGGCGGCGTCCAACAGGCAAGCAGCGGTGCCACGCGCACCCCACGCCTCTACGCTTCTGGTTATGATGATGGTGATGATGTACTCACGTGGTCCCCGTGCAGGCTACTGACGTGGTGCAGCGCGCACCCCACTCCTCTGGGCTTCTAATTGTGATGATGATGATGATGATGATGATGATGGTGATTATGTACTCACGTGGTACCCGTGCAGGCTTCTGGCACGTTGCAGCGTGGCGGCGTCCAACAGGCAAGCAGCGGTGCCACGCGCACCCCACGCCTCTACGCTTCTGGTTATGATGATGGTGATGATGTACTCACGTGGTCCCCGTGCAGGCTACTGACGTGGTGCAACGCGCACCCCACTCCTCTGGGCTTCTAATTGTGATGATGATGATGATGATGATGATGGTGATTATGTACTCACGTGGTCCCCGTGCTGGCTTCTGGCACGTTGCAGCGTGGCGGCGTCCAACAGGCAAACAGCGGTGCCACGCGCACCCCACGCCTCTACGCTTCTGGTTATGATGATGGTGATGATGTACTCACTTGGTCCCCGTGCAGGCTGCTGGCGCGGTGCAGCGTGGCTTTCGGTTGGTAGGCCTCCCGTAAGGTGGACCGAGGATATGGTAAAGATCGCGGGAAGGCGCTGGTTGCGAGTAGCTACACCAACCAACCGAGCGTCGTGGAAATTGTTGGGAAAGGCTCAGCTATTTATACGAGTCACGACGATAAACCCATCGTTTTGTAATAATATGTGTAATGTTTTGTATATGATTGTTTTTTTCAATTATTTTATAACTTAATTGTTTTCGACTTAACTGGGTCAATGTATAATGTCGTATAAAAGCTGTTTAAAATGAAGATGATGATAATGTGGTTAATTAGTTTATTATACTTAGAGTCAATGATACTTAATTGTTTTTAGAATGCCTTAGCATAATGGTGTATGAATTCAACCTAAATAAATTATATACTTTTTGTAACAAAACATGCCGGTTATAAAGATCTCTATATTGCGAGGAGTATGATACATGAACATCTCGTCGTATTTTGTCCACATACTCGTACCAGATACCATTTAATGCACCGTAACAACCATTATTACCAGAATCGCACGTTAATAATCAAAACTCATTATCATTTTGTTAATTTAAGAAATACGATTAGGTTACTTATTTGGGTGGGTTATCTAAAGGCGACGGGTATGGCAATAATCAACTGTACCCAAAAATGTATCTATGAGGAAGCACTGCATCGGTGTTTAAAAAGTGTAATCTATTAATATAAGGGATAAAAGCAAACTTTTTCCAAAGTTTATCTACGGGTGTTATTTGACCGTATTTAATACCAAGTTTCTGATGGTTAGGCCTGGTTACGAGGTCATGTCTGTGCATGCAAAAATCCAGTCTTTCCCATTGGTTAGGTTGATGGCCAGAGTAGTCTGGCCACCGGGTTTTTTTTCCCGTGAGCCAGATTTATTTAACAGCTGGATAAAAATACAATGAAAGTAAAAAAGGTTCGCAATGTTTTTATCTTAGACATTGTTGACGGAGCTCCGCTCAAGCGGAGCTCCTATTTCTGGGCGGTTTGGCCCACCGGGCCTGCTGCAAAACTAACATAACCTAAACCTACCTAGGGTAGATCTGGCCAACGAAAAAAAAATCCGTTGACCAGACTAGTCTGGCCATCGATCTAGCTAAAGGGAAAGAGCTCAAAAATTGCTGTACAAATGCTGAAAGATAAATTAGTTTCGTTGTCTAAAACGATGTAAAAAAAAATGGCCGAGACATCCTGACGTCAGATGGTCTAGCCACTTTCTTTACTCGTTTTTGCGCTGTCAATAGAGGTACTAATTATTTGAAGTTAGGTACCAAATAGTACCAATAAGGCACTGAATTTTGGTAGTTTCTAAACATCAAATATCTCCATTGGTCCAGGGGTTCTGACGCTTACCCAGGTTGTCATACCACTGCTATTTGACGGAGCCGTGCCTGGGGGAACTCTCCTATTTCTGGGTGATTTGCCCTTTCGGGCATCTAAAGACACCTAACGAACCTAACCTACCTACTTTTGGGGAATAAAAATTATTTCTGTCGAACTTCCGACCAAAGTGAAAAGCAGTGGTGTGACAACCTGGCGTGACAACCTGGCGTGACAATGAGTCTGCACCCGTGACCCCAATTTTTCGTGTTCCCGTTATTTTGTCCCATTGATAGGATCATGAGGGGGAACTGTTTCTCGTAGTCCCATTACTATTTATCTACTTCCTGTATACTAAAATAATGATGCGTGGTTTGCTAAAAATCTAAATACGTAGATAGGTTTCGGTTATGTTAGTCTTGCAGCAGGCCCGGAGAGCTAAACCACTCAGAAATAAGAGCTACGCGATTGCGGAGCTCCGCCAACATTCTTAATTTCAAATCAATTAGAGACGACGGAGATACGCTGCCGCGGAGCTCCTATTTCTGCGTGGTATGCCCCTCCGGGCCTGCTGCGACACTAACATAACGGAAGCCTACCTTCGTAATATATTATACAAGACGAAAATCTTCACAACCGTAAATACTAATGGGACTATGAGAAACAGTTCTCCCTCATGGTCCCATTAATGGGACAAAATAATGGGACCACGAAAAAACGGGGCCCGTGATCACGAGTCAGCCCGTAAAGATACCTAACGAACCTAACCTACCTACTTTTGCGGAATAAAAATGACCGATTCCGATGAAAACGAATAGCAGTGGTGTGACTACGTGGTGTGAAGATTTTTGGAGTAAGTAGCCGGCAATACAAAACACGTTTGAACTTGTCTACCCACACCGGCATTGATGTCGCACGTCGGTTTTTATTTTTGACAAGATTTCAAAAAGGACGTTAAATTTGCCTCTATTCCCATTAGTTCAGTTGTCCAGTTCAGTTGACTGAACTAGTGGGATTCTATTTCTCGTTTGTTCAGTTGTGAAATCGTAGTCACGAACGTGGACGTAGCGGGTATATCCGTTTCGACGGAACTCCGCTGAGCTATTTCTGGGTGTTTTTGGCCCTTCAGGCCTGCTGAACATCTAACATACCAAAACCTAAACCTACCTCTCTAACTGAACAAACGAGAAAAAGAATCCCACTAGTTCAGTCAGCTGAACTGGACAACTGAACTAGTGGGAATAGAGGCAAAATTAAAGTCCTTTTTTGAAGTCTGTCAAAAATAAAAACCGACGTTAACTGAACAGACGACAAAAATAATCTCACTAGTTCAATGGACTGGACAACTGAACTAGTGGGAATAAACTTGAACTATCCGGGTACACTTTGTTGCTGTAAGAGCCTGTTGTTTGATCAGTAGTTAACCCTTTGAACGCCAAGAACCACAAGTGGTCGTGTACTGTCGTCCCTATGACGCCATCGACTCATATAGTGGTCACAGATACAGTGCAAAATAGCCCGGAGTATTTGTGACGTACGGTTGACATTAGCTGTCATTGGCGTGTGAGGACAGAAGTCAGAGGCGTTCAAAGGGTTAACTCTACTCATTGTGAAAATTCGAAAAAAATATGTAAATTTGACACATTTCCTTGGAATTTTACTATTAGTTACGATTTTTTAACGATTACTTATTTTTACTAATGATCACACAACAGTCTCTAAGTGCACGTTTTTGTAGATTTATTTCTACCGGTAGGGATAGGTGCTCTGTTCATTTCCACTGTTCGCTACTCTATTACTAATTTACCAAAATTGGTATCATAAATAGGTAGAGGTAGGTTTAGGTTATGTTACTTCTTCAACAGAAAAAAACGCAGCTCCGCAGACTGTTAAATTTGATATTAACATAGAAATAGCGACTAGACGAAATGGACAGTGCACCGTACTAGCTGGTTAAAGGAGGAATCCGATTGTATTCCATTCCATGGGGCTGATAGTACAGTGCAATCATTTTCTTAACAGGCATCGGCAATCTTCGTTTTTCTATGACACACAAGTGACAAATATACTGTCAGTTACGAGTGCAAGTGTGATAGCGATAGCCAGCCGAAAAATAAGAAGCTGGGAATACTGTATATGGCAATTTTCCTATAAGAGTGAAAGAGATAGCTTGATTAGAGAGCGATACTGAAAACCTTTAAGAAGCATGTGAAAGAGATAACACGATTAGAAATTATCCTGGATAAGTATATATTTTTTTAAACATGCAGGCATGCAGTCTTCTATAGGTACCCTAAGTTCTTTAACGAAGGTGTTCAATTCAATTGTAAATATTAGTATGACTCAACAGTTGAGTCTGGTACAAATTTTATGAAATTACATATTTTTAATGAAGACCTTGAGTTAGCAATACTTATTTGACATTTATAATTTATTACAAAAATTATATTAATTCAGTTCAGCTTGTTAAACTTCGTATTTAAAAAGTCAAAGCATATAGCGACAATAAAATACAAACCGCTTAATATTACAATGTTCCACCTAAATCCAAAGTAACAATTATATATATTATATATAGTATCAGCTCCATCAGTTACTGGTGAAAATGACAAACGCCCTCTCAATATGGCTGAATCTGCCGCGATAGGTTTTTGCATGAACATCAAATTCTAAATATTTCCGTTAGTGTACTGGCTGCCGTACTGTCGTCCTTTTAATTTAGGAATACACAGTTGAGCTATAAATATTTTTAAGCGTTCGATATCGGAATGCATAGTATTTACATAATAGATTGGATATGTCTGGTTAATACGTTTACTCAACAGACAACAGATAAGACATTTTTATTCAGAATGACTGACGGCGAAGAGCAGGACAACATGCTGCTGAACGGCCTCTCAGTCGCGCGTTACATTATCTGTAGTTTCACATTAACCCTTATTACCAAGTTTTAAGAGTCATACCTGGCAAATATTGTGCTGTTCATTGCGTTTGAAGTGGCAAACCATTAGGAATCTTAACTTCTTGGGACTAAGTTCATTTTTCTCAAATGGTTACACCTTTTAGGCATTCTATCCCATCCCATCTTGTTGGAATTTTAGATGCTTCGATACGGCTGAAATTTTGACCATTTCAATCTTTTAGGTAATCTATACAGTTACATCATCTTGACATTTTATCCAAGCCGATACTTAAAACATCCCGTCACATCACATTTTTCTGAAATTTTATCGGGTTCGTTTTTTTTGAAAATCCAATGCATCCCATTTTTATGGGCACGCTGTCCGGTTCGATCTATCTGACGCTGACTGTACGTAAAGTGATTCCCCTTTATTTTATAGTATTATTGACGTTATAACAATTAAGAGCTAATTATGTTTGAAACAAAATGATTACGTTATAGAAGTAAGTTGTGCTTAAACAAATTGTAATAGAGCCCCCAGGTTGTATTCTTAAAATGGTGACATATAGGTTCAAAATTAAGTTTAACAATACGAGTAGTTTATTATTTATTTATTCGTATAACTAATAAAAGATTAAATGAATGTAACTACTATTATAAATGCTATAATTTGTCGGCATGTGTGAGTAAATATGATTGTTACTCCTTTACGCCAAAACAAGATGGATTTGGATGAAAAGGCATTGGGCAAATATGTAAATTGACAATTTTTTTTCAGCGGCTTCGGGTGATTTTATAGCATAGTTATTTAGAGGACCTCTAAATACACATAGATATATATAATTTATGGCGTTAAATAATATCGGAGCGGAGATTTTAAAGATTTAAGTATTCAGTTTTTGGTACTAGAAGTACGCCCAGGTATGAATATTTAAATATCTCGGCTCTGATGCACTTACAGTAGTATTACATAACATAACAAAATATGTTTATTTTGAATAATTCTATCATAATTTACCACTTTTGTGAAAGGCCGCTCACCTTCAAAATGTATGAATTTTACAAATGACAACACTTTTACCCAAACCCCTGTGGAATGAAAATAGCTTTCACCCTGAATTATATCTTATAGGCAAAAATAATCACAGTTCCCGTGCGATGATCAACGAAACGGAAAGTGTAGTGAATTACTAATTCTTCGAAGACGAAGTTGCGGGCAGAAGCTAATGAAGGAACAGTATTTACATTAGCCCGTTGTATGGTCGTCTTTGTCACAGTAGATAAAGCATCCTTCACTCTCGCACTTGCGTACTGGTCAGAAAGTGACACATGTTATGGCTGATTTGATTTACATTAGTCCAGCAAAAGCATGCCAGCAGAATTACACTGACGAATTGGTTTTCACGTTTGAGGCGAGATCTATTGTAACAACGCAATGTATTTCTACTGACTTGCTTTTCTGGACCAATATAAATCAGCCATTATAACCACGTTGAGCCACATCGATATAGGGTAAAGTCACCAGTGGTCAATCAGAGACCTGCTAGCCTAACGCACTCACAATCGCGTGCATGCTCGTTGTATGCAGGCTTGCCTTCGATTTTCAAAATGAAAACTTCAAATTGATATTAAAAAAATTCGTGTCCATAAGGATTATAAATCATTTGAAGGTCAAAGCATCCTTTTCTATAATAAATTACCTGACGTTGTTTTAAAGTTACCATTTCCAGTACTTAAAACTATCTAACACCTAAATATGTATTCAGGCTCGCCTTCGACTTTTCATTTTGTATGCAGGCTCGCCTTCGACTTTCAAAATGAAAACGATTGCAATTGCGAGTGCGTTAGGCAATAGCCACTCTGTAGTCGGCCTCTGCCTATACTTGGTATGAGTGGAAAGAGTACGAAATATACAGGGTGTCTGGAAAACCTTCGGAGAAATTTGGGGGGGTAATAGTTGGCACGATTCTGATCACGGGGGTATGGTTCATTTTTGTTTCTGTTAATGTAAAAAAAAAGAAGGATTAATTATATTCATTTTGTTACTTGATGTATCGCAGCCGATATCTCGACCTTGACATTTTGACGTTGATAGTATACTACTCCAACAGTTCGTAGTATCTTACGTCAAAATTCAATGTCCGAGGTCAATGACCTGAGACCATACGTTGTCACATGGTATGTAAACAAACAGTTCGCTCCATGTAAACAAACAGTTCGCTCCATGTAAACAAAAATCAAGGTAGCATTATAATAAAAATAAATGAGTAATTTTAGTGCAACTTACTGTATTTTCGTTTTTGCAATTTGAACACTAATTGGTTTTAAATGTGAAATCACTAGGTCTCTTGTTCATGTTTTGCCGAGACTGATCATATCGTCCGTCTTTTACTGTCGAGATCTAACCATTTACCATTGTTTTCTGCTCTAAAGTAGCCCATATAACTGATTTACAGCAAAAATATTGAAGACGTGAATATTGAAAATAACATAATTTAACACTGACATCTAATGACAGCCATAAATTCATAGACTTCTCAAAGTTCAAATAGACGGATTGAACGATCCGATTATTGCTCTCCGTATTGAAGAAAAAAAAGGAGAAAAAGAAAATCGTTTATTGGTGCAAACCACAGAAAAATAATAATCAAATTAAATACAGTGAGAAAATAATTTAAAACAAAACCTTAAAACTATTTTATAAAATAATAATGCACCAAATTGGGTGCTACTCAGCATCATAGTGTCAGACATGCCGTGACGCTGCACGCGCTGATTTTCAGGGCAACCAGACGGGGAGAAAGAGCTGCTGGCTGCTGGTTCTTTCCTTTTGATCCGCATGGTATTTGTGGCAGTAGCCAAAAATCCAAGTGCAAAACATTTTGTCGATGGATATAAAGGTCGTCGACTAATTGATTATAATAGGCTATTTGACAACATTGAAAATATACTACAAATTGTGGTCATCCTATCTGATACTAGCGTAAAATAACGTATTTCACTTTATTTCACATTAAATTATGTCTATTTTTTTGGAAATTACACGAAATAATAAGGATTTTTTTTGAAATTTAATCTGTGGCAAAAACGCTATGTGATGTTAGAAATACTTTATAACCTGTGAGTGTGATGTGAAGTCACATCACATGCAAGTAAACAAAACAAACCCCAAACCAAACATCGCTTCGCTTGTGACATCGCTTCCTTGACTGATTGTGATTGTAGTCCACGTTTTATATTTTCTGGGTGTTCCTTAAGCCGGCTACTCACACACCTGCTGCAGGGGCAATACCGGTCGCACGGCGGTTGGACCAATTTTAGGCTGTTCTCTACACACTAGCCTGCCGTTCAGTGTGTAACTGATAGTCCCGCTGAACGCACGTCCACGAGAAAGCCTCCTGTATTGTCGAAACACCAGAGGATTGGTATCGCCTTGGCACTTTCTGTGGTGCTACCAAAAAAAAAAGGAAGAGAAGATATTGGGTGAAGAATTGGTTGCAGAAACGAAGCAAATTGTGCCACATGAATATTATGAAAGAATTGGAAGTAGATGATCTTAGAAAATTTTTGCGAATGGATATTGATTCTTTTGAAGAGCTCCTGGCTATGGTAACACCATTTTTTCCATTTTTGTCCACTCCGCTCGGTTGTCACCAATGAACTGACTGGAATTGCCCCAATCCTACTACACACGCAGCAACCTTGCAGGGCGGTAGACACAATCTAGGGAGCTAGGAAGGTCTTGCGCCCCTGCCGCCCTGCCGCAGGCCCAATCTAAAAATTGCTCCTGCTTGCCTACACACATCACAATTAAGGAGGCAATCAAGGGTCCAATTCCCATATTGCCCCTGCAGCAGGTGTGTGAGTAGCCGGCTTTAGTGGCCTTTTTCTTTTAAGGGTTTTTACCACAGAGTGTAATCACGTCGACCTCTTCTTACAAAGAGATCCTATTTTTCTCTTTCTTCTATGATACGAATATCTAGCAACAACATGTATGATGCCAGCTTTAAATGTAATTTTGATAAAACGTAACGTGTAGGTAGGATTTTTTGTTTACAAATGAAACCTAAAACTCTTTTCATAAAGAGTTTTAATGGTCCAAGATTTAAAAAGATAATTTGTCAAATTGTCAATAATTAATTATTGTGTTTTTTATTCGTCGGAAGCCCTGATAGTGGTACAAATCAATGAAATACAGCCATGATTCATGATCTCGTAAAATAAGTAATGTGCCTACGAGTGCAAGTGCTATTTTAGCCGTGTGAGTGTGAGAAAAGTGTGAGTAAAAATCATAATCGTAAGTTTCAGTTTTAGATTATTTCACATAATAGCCCTTATCAGACACCGTCTTTTCATTCACATTACAGGATAATGTGTCAGTTTTCTAAACTCCATGGAGCTTTTGACCATGATTGGAAACATTGTTCATAAGGAACAACTTGTTTATTTACATTACGTTGTGACACATATCGTCGGTGAAACTGCAAAACCGCGTAAGTGACATTTTAAATAAGGAGCAAAATGCACCTTTTTAATAAGACCGTAAGGTTTATTTTGCTCTATCATAAATTTGTTACTTACGCGGTTTTGCAGTATCACCGACGATATTATGAATGAATCAGTTAAGATGGGGCACACTGAGAGCATCGTCAGGAAAGTCGATGATAAATCTGTCTGTAACTCAGTCAAATATTAACTTAAACAAAAGTTACCAATATAGGGATGATCCAAATCATCCACCCTATCTACAGTTAAAATTTCTCCGAAGGTTTTCCAGACACCCTGTATATTTCCCACTCTTTGCCCTCATATAAGGTCGACTACTGGTAGCTGGCTGACCAATGGTGACTTTACCCTACACAACAATAATAGGCCCACAGAGGCAGGTAATAACAGGTAAATACAAAACCGGGTCGTCACGCCGAGGGCCGCGGATCGATGAGCGATTCCAACTATTCCCATTAACTCGCCGACGAAAACTTTAATTGTTCTCGATGAACGGTGTACAGTCAACAGCAATACATAAAAAAAAAAAAAAAAAAAAATATCAGGGGACAATCTCACAGATTGACCTAGTTCCAAACAAAGCTATAAGCCTGGAGCTTGTATCGTTGCCTGGTTCCTATAGTACAAGCCAAGAGTTTAGTTAGCTATGAACAAATGATAAAGATAAAGACATTCATTCAGTAAGTAGGCCGCACGGGCACTTTTACACGTCAAGAATCTACCAGCGCTTCACAAGAGGAGACCACTCTGCTGAGAAGAAACGCCACAAGAAACTCGGCAGTTAGTCATTTTTTAAATATATTTAATATTACAATGGTACTACTTAGTCTAGCATTATATAAAGGGGGGGGGGGGGGGGGGGAGGGGGGCGCATACCTTAAAAATATACTTATACCTACATTTTAAAACAGTTATGCCTGAATTTTATCCTTAGCTTCGTCCTATTGCTAAATTCTATAAATGACCTTACATATTAGCTCGCATTCATACAAGCTTAGCGTTGCCATGGGTCTGGAATTTTTGGAGGCTTTCCGAATATTCCGGGCAGAATTCATAGGCGTCTAGAATTTACGATCAAAAAATATTTAAACGAAAATGGCTAGTTTTTTCTTCTGAATTGTTTCGAATTACCATACACTACTTAGTACGAAGAAATCAATGGTATTAGAATTCAAATACCTTGGATTGGCTCCACCTTTACATAACAAGTAAATAATAACAATATCTAAAGCAAATATTTATGTGATGAGCACGAGTTTTTGTTCCTGTCTTGGTAGTTAATTACCTTTTTTTTTATCTTTTTTATAGCATGGGAAGGCAAACGAGCACACAGGCCACCTGATGATAAGTGGAAACTGTGACCCATAGACATTCGCATTCACAAGACTGCAAATGCGATGCCAACCCTGAGGACTAAGATGGAATGCCTCTATGCTATACCTATTTCTAGATAAAAGTATTCTAGGACCCATCATACAAGGCTAGAGCTAGGTTTGAGACAAAGGTTATTTTATTTGTGTGATTGTCCTCTATTTTATATAGCGATATCATACATTGTAATGATATACTTATCATAATATCCTTCAAATAAATATCGATTTTCTGCGCATTTAAAAAAAACACGGTCTACTGCGAGTCGGATTGGTGCGCCGAGGCTTCCGTATTTAAGATAATATGGTTGGAAACATAAAAGAAAATACTCAGTTAGTTATGAACTATTTATTTTCAATGCAATGAGGTCCATCTTGATGACTCTAAATTTTAGTACGGATTTTTCAAGTTTGTTGATATTTTTAACAAAACTGTCAAATTTGACGATTTCGTTTTATTTTCCACGTAAAATATAAATAATTATCTTAATACCAAGTTTTTTTCTGATTTCTTGGTCCATAAACGTCGGGGGGAGGGAACAAAAATGTTTTGTAAATTTTTGGCTTCAAATCAAAAAGTACGTCACAGATTTTTTGTGTAAAATAGTTAGACCTCTTTTTTACAATACCGTTTTACCATGAGGGTTCCTTATTTACCGTTTTGGTACGGAACCCTTACACCGTTAATCCTTATGCTTTTTTAAGCTGTTCACCCCACGCCTACAATTTGGAATATTACGAACAAAATGGTGACGGGTGAGACGAGAGCGAATGAAACGTTACCTGCCTCCTGTCACGCAGATACGTGATGTTGGATAACATAACGATCACGCGTGGGTAATCATGGCAGACGCGGGGAAGTAATAATGCTCGGAAAGTGCCTGGATCCAGTTGCTATGCACGAGGGTTACCTCAAGGCTGAATAGGGAGTATGCATGGATTTAAATCAAAATCAAATCAAAATATGAAAAAAGCGTAAAAACGATCGCCGAAAGTGAAATTAAAATTGAAATTAGTATTTTAAACTGCTGATTAATCAGCGATTAGACAGAGAGATCCGATATCCACTGTGACGTCGTATAATAGGTCGGCCATATAAATAGACCGGACAGATCATTGTTGGCTTATAACGTGTTGGTCTAGTTGGTAGTGACCCTGCCTACGAAGCTAGAGGTCTTGGTTTCGAATCCCGGTAAGGGCATATATTAGTGTGATGAGTTCGAATATGTTTCTCTATATAAGTATTTATATCGTTGTCTAGTACCCATAGTACAAGCCTAAAGCTTAATTTGGGACTAAGTCAATTGGAGTGACATTCTCCCCTGATATTTATTTATTATTTATCTGGGTGATTTCTATAGCTATTACAAAAAAAAAACTCAACTGTTTTTTAAATGAATCAGCTTCTATTGAAGCTGTGCAAAAACGTCATAAATATTCGCTATTCTCGTTCCCAATTGTTAAATTTCTCTGAGAACGTATAAGTGTGAAACGCATTTTTATAAACCGTTTAATTTTTAAGGAACAAGCCTAACAAATTTCGAAAATAGTTAGAATGTATCGAATCAACATGAGCGCTCGCCACGACCCTCGCAGCTTAAATCAATCCCTATACTATTTATTTTCGATAACTAGGACGGTGTCCGAATATATCTTAGGGCCCCAGGATTATCATAAAACAAACCTAACCTTTTTTTATTGCATGGAGACGGCAAACGAGCATACAGTCCACTTGATTCTATTTTGAAGACTACCATCTTAAGACTGAAATCTATAGACCCCATTGTGCATTGCCAGCCCCGAGGACAAAGATGGAATGCCTCTATGCTAGTAATTTCACCGGCTGCCTTATCCCCAGACTGGAACACAACAATGCGAACACTGCTGCTGCCGGGCGAACCCTGCACAAGGTCCTGCCACCACTAAATCATCTTAACATGAATAAATTGATTCAGAGAAAAATGCATTTGTAACTTGTGATTTTTAGGACTAGGTAATTAAACCAGAGGTCCCCAAACTTTATTGTCTCGTAAACTTTAATCGGTTATGGGTAGACCCCCAGCTTACCTAATATCAAATAATCTTCGAGGACTTTATCACGGATAAAATATTGGACGAGAAGATATTGCGTTGGATTCGACAATTGACCTCTTACTCATAGTTTGACCTAACTGAACAGTTTGTCCCAGGTAAACATAATCTCCAATAACTTCAATCGCTGAGTCGTCTGATCTAGTGCAATAGCATAAACAAAGGTAAAGTCGAGTAAACAAGCATAAAGGTGCGACCCCACCGCTGCGTACAATACGGTGTCGTTGCGTAAACAAAAGACGGGGTCATAGTAACAACATGGCGCCGTTTTAGACGCACCATAATAAACGTACCTTAAGAGCGTATAAGTTCGAGTGAGAGGAAAGTTTTTCGTATGGCATAGAGCAGGCCCACGAGCACACAGAACACCTGATTATAAGTGGACTCAGAAGCCTTTAGACATATGCAATCTTACGAACATAATCTCAATACAGCAAATGGGTTGCCAACCCTGAGGACTAAAATGGAATGCCTCTATGCTAATAATTTCACCGGTAGTCTTATCCCCACACCGTAACACAATAATGCGAGCACTACTGCTTGGCGGCACGAGGATAAAATGGTAGGAGCGACCCGGACGCACAGGGTCCTACCACCAGTTAGGTATAAACCCGAACGTCCTTCAGAGCTATTGTATCTGCTCTGTGTTCTAACCTGACCCACGAATATTAACAACTTTCAATATGGGACCAACTCTGAAATCACGAAAAAAAACAGCTGTTTCATAGAAAAGTTCAATACGTAAATGTATGAAGCAGGTGATTTTTTTTCATGATTTCAGAGTTGGGCCCATAGTGAAAGTTGTTCATTTTTGTGAACAGAATACAGAGGTGATCATTTGTACTACAACTTAGATTTCACTCTGTAGGTACTTAACTATAGAAGTACTCTTACCTTGAACCACGCCATCGTGGAGTCGTCGTAGAGCACTACCCACTCCTCGGACCATGTGTTCCACAGGTATTTCTTCTCTGCAGGCAAACATACACAAATTTTAATACATAAACACACATAGGTCATTCATTAAACAAGAGCTACCACGAATGGATTAAAAGTTCAGGTTAAAAGCATAGGCTAGATGACTATCAGGTCAAATCAGTACCTCTTTACAAAGTGTCAAAATAATAGCTGGTATGGAATTTTGTATGAAATACTTAGCGCCTTGGGACTGTTTTTGTTAATTTAAAAATCGTAATAATTGCTATAATACACTCTCGGTCAAATAATACGGGTCAGAGTGCGTTTTTCATACAAACGAGGCTATTTCGAAGCCTTGGTTCCTGGACACAGGCATGTTTTGAGTGAGGTTTAATGGTGGATACTCCGAGGTTAAACAGTGGAGGTCAAAAGTGCTTAAGATACCTAACAGATCGCACAATCAGTTAACACCACAGCGAGAGAGCATGGCATTTGGATTTCCTTACATTTTATTGCCATTTTATATGTTTTTCTGAACATGCACAATTCCGGCGTTAACCGCAGATTCAATCCGTTGGGTATCTTAGGCAATCTGGAAGTCCTGTATCGATGCTCGGGGTGTCCATCATCAGATTTCACTAAAAGCATCTCCTGGCTAGGAACCAAGGCTTCCAAATAGCCTCTTTAGTATGAAAAACGCATTCTGACCCGTATTATTTGACCGCGAGTGTATATGTTTAATTTAATGTTTGTATGTATGAGCAGCGAGCAGCGACGTCTGGCGAAGTCGAGCGAGTTCACTTTACATGTCTGGCGACATCGCGCGTCGGTGTCGGCAGCGACGTCAGGCAAAGTCGAGGGACATCGCACGACCTGACTGGCAACATCGCGCGATACGTCGCACTGCTAGATTAAAGCAGTAGTAACTCAAAATACAGTATTTAAAAATCAACTTTATTACAACTCCTATGAACTTGAAACTAAACTAGCAAGGAGTTTGAGTTGATACTGTATTGATCTAGGGGTGCGACGTGTCGCCGTGATTTAGCGCATTCGCCACTTATGGCGCGATGTCACCAGATAATGTCAGGCGGGTAATTCCGGTAACCTTCGGGAACGGAAGATGGCCGATTGATAAATCTCCGTCTTTTACTTTTGATTTCTTTTTACTGATTATACCTACTCGTACTCTAACTCACTGGACATTGGCGAAATTACTGCTTAACCGCGGTAGACCGCCATTAATATAAAAAGAGAAGAAGAATGTCAGGCGAAGTTTCGTGAAGTCTTTTGATTTCGCCCGACGTCGCTGCTGACACCATCCGCGCCATGTCGCCAGATATGTCTAGTAAAGTCACTCGACATGCCGCCGACACGTGTCGCGAGATATTTGTTCCCAAGTGAATCCCTCGCTAAATTAATTCAGGTTTCCAGTTTGAAATTCTAAAGGACGTTCCGAAGGACGGCTCTCACACAATATCGAGTGATATTAGTTCCGTTCGCTCCGTTCATCGCAGCTCTTATGAAACTTCCTATACTAGTAGACATATTGGATTTGTATGGTACAAGACGAGACGGAATTAATCTTTAGTACTAGGCATGTAGGCAAATAATCCAAGAATGCAATTAATTATTGCACAACCATGATTCTTAATGTTGATTATGTTGTCAGCAGTATCGTGTGTGTATAGTGTGTTATTAAGGTATCTTATCCATTAACCTACCGCCAATCAGCAGTGTTTGCATTGTTGTGTTCCGGTTTGGGGATAAGACAGCCGGTGAAATGACTAGCGTAGAGGCATTCCATCTTAGTCCTCAGGGTTGGCAACGCATTTGCAGTCTTAGGATTGCGGTCTTGTGAATGCGAATGTCTATGGGTCACAGTTTCCACTTACCATCAGGTGGCCTGTGTGCTCGTTTGCCTTCCTATGCCAAAATACTACAATTATGTATTGCGTCTAAAGGAATATGGTAGTATTCTTTATACGCAAAACATAATTCTCTCAATTCTCAATCTTATTATTCACAGTTGGTATTCATGACCCTGCTCAAAAATAAAAAATAAAACCAAATTCAAAATATTTATTTAGTAAATGGGCCACATGAGGGCCCTTTTACAAGTCGTAATATGGAGTAAATCGACTAGTGCTTCAGACTAGACCATCATTGCGGAGAACAAGCCTCGCAAGAAACTCCAGCAGACGGAATTTTATTGGAACATAAAAACCTAATAATAAGTTATGTAACAAGACATGTAGTAACGCATCAAAACACCCGTGGTTGCACCGCACACCAAGACCATCAGTGACATCACGTTGCACCAACGCACACATGCACGCGGCCGCAGGGTATAAAACCAGCGCCCGGCGAGACCAGGATTCATTCAATCGCTAGACGGCAACGAGTGCGATAGCCACGCGGTCCACTCGAAGCCCAAAGTACTTGCCCTGTGCGATAGCCCCGCGGTCCTCAGGTGTCAAGGTAGCTAGGACAGATATATGAGGTGCGATAGCCAAGTGGTCCACCTTACGATCTTTTCATAGGGTTTGTTTTGTATGCTATAACATTGTCTGTAAATAATGTATGAAAAGTTGTCACAATAAAAATACATCAAGACATTGGGCTTTTACTCAACTAGCAACCCTACATCTGGCGCCCAACGTAAAATAGCCAACACCTTGCAACAATTTATGTGGAAACTACCCTCAACAAAAATAATCGACAAGATGGCGGTAACATTGACAGAAGAACAGTTTGCACAATTGATCCAATCATTGTCAATTCAACCATCAATTGTGAAACGGAAGAATTTAAGTTCCTGTACCGCACGCTTTTCTGGTGAAAGAGATTACGACACCGTCAATGAATTTATCACCGCAATATCGATATTCAAAAAAATTGAACAAATATCGGACGAAGACGCAATAGAAGGCCTACCACTTCTGCTTAAAGGTACTGCCTCATCTTGGTGGCAAGGCGTGAAAACTGAAGCGAAGTCGTGGCAAGCAGCAATCAAATTGGTAAAAATGACATTCGCACCACAGAAGCAACCTGACGAAATTTACATCCAAATTTTTGCTACTACACAGAAACGTACGCCAATAGACGAATTCATTCGAGAGAAGCGAGCTCTCTTGGCTCAGTTACCAGCCAAGCGACACAAGGAAGAGGAGCAGATAGATCTAATCTACGGTCTACTTAATATAAAAATCAGAAAAGACCTTCCCCGCAAGGATATAAAAACCTTTGCGGAGCTACTAGAAAAAGGCCGTTACTTTGAAGAGTTAGAGAAAACGGCCAGTACCGAAACCATATTGACAGAACGACCAAAAACAAAGCGATGTACCTATTGCGAGAAAAAAGGACACATCATTGAAGAGTGTCGCAAACGCAAAGCAGAGCAACAGCTATCTACGTCACAGGCAAAAGAAGTAAATTGTTTCGGATGCGGTGCTCCAGGAACCTATCGCGCTAACTGCAGCAACTGCAAAAACAAGGAAACCCCGCCGAGACCGGTCCAATTTTACTCAATAGAGACAATGGTAGAAAACGACACGAAGATCCCTACCATAGAGATACAGATAGAGGACAAGACAGGCTACGCCTATGTTGATACAGCTGCACGCACCAGTATTGCCGGAAAAACATTATACGACATTCTCGTGCAAAGTGGAACAGTGTTCACTGAAAGGACCGCAGAAATTAAATTAGCAGACGGAACCCTTAAAAACCGCTTATTGAAAACAGCAAAAATTACGATTATTATCGGGAATCGAGAGCTGCCACTTACCATAACAGCAATACCGGAAGCAAACAACAACCGTACTCTTTTGGGCATTGACTTTTTGGAAACTTCAGGAATAGTCTTAAACCTGCCACAGAGAGCCTGGTATTTTCTGGACAACCCTAACAACAATTTCAATTTCATTCAAGTGGGGCATTTTAAAATAACGCCGACCCGTAAAAGATCACTCCAATTCATAGATGAACAAGAAGAAGAAGAAGAGCCCCTTTCAGATTTTATGAAATGGGCTAGAGAACTTCATCAAATCTCCCCGTTACCAGCTACGCCATCTCCAAAGAAAAAACCTAGGTGGCAACTACACAAAATGGACACCCCTCCGCGTCCAGTTCGTCCAAGAGAACCAAGATCGGAAACCGATCCTACACCAGAAGATCCTCGTATAGACTATCTACCAATAAACCCAATCCAATTGTATTCAATTGATTTTCACTTACATCCTAACGAAGGCGAATCCCTATTAGACAGCGACCGAAATAGGCTTTATAATTTGTTAGATGAATTTAAAACCACATTTAATAAACATGGGATGCCAACATCCTATACTGAGCATAGAATTGAAACGGGTAATCACTCACCCATAGCAGTCAAACCTTATCGGTTGTCACCAACGCGGCAAAAACAATTAAGGGAAAAACTAGATGACATGATAAACGACAATATTATTGAAGAATGCGATTCACCATGGTCAGCACCAGTTATAATGGTACCCAAGAATAATGACGATGTCAGAGTTTGCATTGACTATCGTAAGTTAAATGAAATTACAAAACCAGATAGGTATCCGTTGCCTCGCATTGACGACTTACTACACCAGGCTAAAGCCATGCCGTTTATGTCAACAATCGATCTCCAATCAGGATATTGGCAAATCATGGTACACCCTGATGATCAAGACAAAACCGCTTTCATATCACCATTCGGAATGTACCGGTTCAAAAGAATGCCATTTGGCTTACGGAATGCGCCAGCAACATTCCAGAGATTAATGGATAGATTCATAAGATCACTCAGCGCCAAGTATGTACTGGCGTATCTTGATGATCTCATAATAAGATCCCCTACATTTGAACAGCATAATAAGGACTTGAGAGAAGTATTCGAAAAACTAAACGAATTTAAACTTAGAGCTAACAGAAGTAAATGCCACTTTGGATGTACAAGCATCAAATACCTTGGACATCTCATAGTCCCAGAAGGTATAAAAGCAGATCCAGGAAAAATATCAGCTATTGTGGATCTTCCAAATCCTAAAAACTTAAAACATTTAATATCATTCCTACAAACGGCTTCCTGGTATAGAAGATTCATATATAACTTCGCTAACATCGCTCGCCCACTAACCATTTTAACAAAGAAGAAAAACAAATGGCATTGGGACAGCGAACAGCAAGTAGCATTTGAAACATTAAAAACCGCGTTAACAACTGCACCTGTTTTAAAACAAGCTGAGTGTAACGAACTATTTAAAATCAAAACAGACGCAAGCCAATATGCCATTGGCGCAGCACTAGTCCAGGGGGAGGGAGAGAAAGAACACCCCGTAGAATACGCGAGCCGCCTTCTAACACCAGCTGAAATCAATTACACTGTAACTGAAAAAGAAGCATTAGCAATCATTTGGGCAGTGTCACGTTTTCGAGGATACATAGAGGGAACAAAATTTATAACAATAACAGACCACCAGCCACTTAAGTGGTTAATGACTTTAAAAACACCAACTGGTCGCCTGGCTAGATGGGCCCTCCAGTTGCAACAATACGAATTTCAAATCGATTATACAGCAGGACGTACTAATGTGGTGGCAGATACACTCTCACGACCCCCATGTATTACACATAATGATCAATGCACTATTTGCCATGTTGAATTAGAACTGCCAAGACACAGCGAAAAATCTCTACGAGAAGAACAATTGAAAGATGAGAACTTGAAAACCATAATTAAAGCACTAGAATATACAGATAATCTAGAAGATCAAGCAGAATGGACCAAAAAAGGATATTTGTTACATAGAGGAGTACTCTACAGATTGACTTTGGATCAAGATGACGATAACGTTAGATTAGTAATTCCACAACACGAGAAACAAAACATCCTGAAAGCTCACCATGATATCCCTACAGCTGGCCATATGGGAATCGAACGAACTGTACAAAGAATTTCGAATAAATATTTTTGGAAAGGTTTAAGGAAAGACGTAATCAAGTATGTAAGTACTTGCAATGAGTGTCAAAAATACAAACCTTCAAATCAAAAACCAACAGGATTATACCAATCAACAAGTAACAATCAACGTTTTGAAGTAATATCCATTGATCTATTTGGACCACTACCAAGAGCCAACACAGGGGAAAAATTGATATTTATTGTCGAAGACACTGCCTCAAAATGGGTCGAGCTGTACGCCCTTAAAGAAGCTACAGCAGAAACGTGTGCAATCACATTATTGAACGAAGTTTTACTACGACACGGACTCCCAAGGAAAATAACAAGTGACAACGGACCACAGTTTATCTCTGCAGTGATGCAAAAACTTACATACTGCCTTCAAATTCAACATTTTTTTACACAGGCGTACCATCCAGAACCAAATATTGTGGAAAGGAAGAATAGAGATATGAAGACCCAAATTGCAATTATGGTCCAAGATAAACATAATACTTGGCCTTCAGCATTACCGCCCATAAGATTCGCAATGAACACAAGTACATGTCAAAGCACAGGTTTCTCTGCTGCCTATCTAACTTTCGGACGACCACTAAGAACTCCTTATGACCTTACGCACGACATTAGTTCCATTGTACAAACAGAAACCTTTGTAGCAGGAATAACACCAACGCTAAAGAAACTAGCTGTTGATTTAAAAACAGCCAAGGAAAACGTTGAAAATATGCAAGAATATAACCGTGCAAGAATTAATCAAAATAGGAGACCCGATCCTGGTTATGAAAAAGGTGACTTGGTTTTAATTGCAACGCATCCATTAAGTAACCAAAAAAAACTTTTCACTGCAAAGTTTGCACCCAGACGAGACGGACCATACAAAATTATAAAAAAACATAGCACAACTATATATGAAATAGCACACCCAAGCAACCTCCAACAATCAATGGGAAAGTTCCACACGTCTGCCATCACAAAATTTATTCCAAGAAATGACAGTATCCCAGCTCCAACGATCCCCTTACGACGTAGAGGAAGACCGAAGAAAACTGCTAATTCGGACTGATACTCTATCGGGTCGCCACGAGTACCAGAGGGGGAGAATGTAACAAGACATGTAGTAACGCATCAAAACACCCGTGGTTGCACCGCACACCAAGACCATCAGTGACATCACGTTGCACCAACGCACACATGCACGCGGCCGCAGGGTATAAAACCAGCGCCCGGCGAGACCAGGATTCATTCCGGGCCAGTGGCGGAAGCCATGAGGGCCGCTATGCTGACCACCATGAACAAAAATGCGGGCTCTGCCCGCATCGACGAGTTTGTCCAGAAGTGGACCCACGAAGAACCCGAAAAGAAGGACGATGACAGCGAGCACCCTCCCGCCCTGTCAGATGGTCCCCCAGTTGCATTAAAGAAACGTGGGAAGAAGCCGAAGAAGAAATAAAACAAAAGCCGCCCAGGAGGAAACCCAACCCAAGATGGGTTAAAGACCAGCCCGCCAGTACGGGCTGCGACAGCTGCCGACTTTAGAGGGCCATAGCGCCCTGAAAAGTCCCCCCCACACCCCACCTCGCTTCGCGAGGCGGTGTGTGTGAGAAGATCAAGTGCTGCTACCAGGATTCATTCAATCGCTAGACGGCAACGAGTGCGATAGCCACGCGGTCCACTCGAAGCCCAAAGTACTTGCCCTGTGCGATAGCCCCGCGGTCCTCAGGTGTCAAGGTAGCTAGGACAGATATATGAGGTGCGATAGCCAAGTGGTCCACCTTACGATCTTTTCATAGGGTTTGTTTTGTATGCTATAACATTGTCTGTAAATAATGTATGAAAAGTTGTCACAATAAAAATACATCAAGACATTGGGCTTTTACTCAACTAGCAACCCTACAGTAATAGTTAAAAGTAAGTTACATTACAAGGTTTCACTTTTAATTTTCAAGGTAATAAAGTAATAAATAATAATTATTAAAACTAGCAAAATAAAATCATCACAAATGTAAGGTTGACGGACGACAATTTAACAGCACGACGAGGTCTGTACGTCTAAAGCCATTACTAGAATTATTAATTGAACAAAAGGTCCTTGCAAACGTGAAGAGACCGGACCCCATAAACACCGACCGTTCACGAGTATGACGCATGTCTCAGGCACCACCTCCCTCAACCTTACCAAGCTAGCAGCCCATAAAAGAAGAAGTCATGTGCATAAAAGATCTGTCTCTTTTTGACCAGCTTGTAAGTGTGAGAGCGACGGATTCTTTATCTGCCACGATAAAAGCAACCATAATACGGGCCCAGGGAGGTGAGTGTAATAGTACATTGTGTATTAAGGTCGGTAAGAAAGGAATTACGATCGAGGCTCTAGTAGAAGCCCGATGTCGAAGACTGAGGGCTTTCTGAGTCGAGGTTCGTAATTCCCGTACCGCCCGTGAAACATACAATGTTTTTCATCACATTTGCGAGTAAATAAATACACAAGTCAGCAAAACTATTATTACGAATTACTTGAACTTTTTTTAAGCGGATGGCTGGCGGACTCCTCAGATTATACAAATGTTTCGTTCAGAAACGTTAAGGGCAAATACTTACGTAGTTATACATACAGCCCTGAAGGAGTGTAAAAAAAACGACGTTTTGATACAGAAAACTATTAAAATCGGTTATTAAGAACATTAATTGAGTATTTAAGTAACATGTAGCGAGATTGCAATGTAATTCCTGTTTAAATAACATTTTAAGACAATTTTTCAATTGCGTGTAAACTCTTTGCTGGAACTTGCATGACCTGTGTGCTGTGCCATAAATTAAATAAAAATTACTTACCGACCTTGGGTTTCATGGTAAAAAGTAAGGTCGAGGGTTTTATATGGGGCATTGCGGCCAAGTTAACCTGTATGTTTAGATACTGTTTACGTGCAAGTGTGATGAAAATATTTTTACGATAAGCACCAGTACTTTTCAAGAGTCTTGGTTGTTCTCTATGTATAAGTTATAAGTATTGTACAAGCTTTTATTTAACTCGCAATATAATTATGTATATAGGACCGGTCTGAATTGAGAACCTTGGGGGAGGCCTATGTCCAGCAGTGGACGTCTTTCGGCTGAAATGATGATGATGATGATATGTATGTATTTATGTATGTATGTATGTACGGATCAAATCTTGCAATTTAAATTTTACTTACTTCCCGTCAACGGAATGGGCTGAAATTTATTTAATAGAGCTGATCTGTTGATGGAGTCAGAAGTTGGCGATAGGATCTTCGCTATTCTTACCGTTAAGACTCAATAGTTTGGTCTTGATCAGAAGATAAAGATTTTGCAAAAAAAAAGTACAGTCGGCAACAAAAGTTTGTCCCAAAATTGTAATTTTTGACAAAAACTTATTTACTCTTCATGTATGTTTAAGTTGTCTAAGACCAGTCTTACAAGCCTAAATCTTAACTCGGGACTCGGTTAATTTGTGTGAAATTATCTTCTGATATTTCGCCTTGCTTCGTTTTATGAGAACTTTCTATAAAACCTTCCGTGAAAAATTACCTAACTGATCATGAAAACCGCATAAAAATCTGTTATTTCGTTTATGAGATTATCTCCAATATTCAAACAGACAGACGCTGCGGGGGACTTTGTTTGATAGTGATTTATACGATATAATAATTATAATGTAAGTACTTTATCCAAGCTCTCAAGCTAGATAAATATCAGGGGACAATATCACACCAATTGACCTAGTCCCAAACTAAGCTCTAGGCTTCTACTATGGGTACTACACAACGATATAAATTCTTATATAGAGAAATATATTAAATATATAGAAAACATCCATGACTCAGAAACAAATATCTGCCCTTACCGGGATTTGAACCCAGGACCGCTAGCTTCGTAACTAACCAACTTGGCCAACTAGGCCAGTGCGACGTCAAACATCTATATACATTTAGGTACTATTCTTTAGCATCATCAAATCCAGAATGTTTTGTAGGATACACTTATTTGATGCTAACCGATATCACATTTCCAAATAGATTTTAACTTACGTTGGAGTATCGAATTAAATTCATTTCTCGTAACAGAACACTCGCTGACGGAAACTACAATATCAAGTAACATTGAAAATAATTTCCCAAATGTCTCCAGTACTTGCAACTATAGGTATTACATGGGAATAACGCTGTGTAAAATTATAGTACATTACTGCAATCTTACAATGGCAATCTCAAAACCTAATAATAGTTACTCATATTTTTATACTACATGAAAAGCTGAACATTCAACTTTACAGAGGTTGGCAGTTTGATACTAGAACATGGTCTTTTTCGAGTTCCGTACCCAAAGGGTAAAAATGGGACCCTATTACTAAGACTCCGCTGTCCGCCTGTCCGTCGGTCTGTCTGTCTGTCACCAGGCTGTATCTCACGACCCGTGATAGCTAGACTGTTGAAATTTTCACAGATGATGTATTTCTGTTGTCGCTATAACATACACTCGCGGTCAAATAATACGGGTCAGAGTGCGTTTTTCATACAAACGAGGCTATTTTGAAGCCTTGGTTCTAGGGCATTGGTTGTTTTGAGTGAGGTTTAATAGTGGATACTCTGAGGTTCAATAGAGGAGGTCAAAAGTGCTTAAGATACCTAACTGATTGCACAATCAGGTAACACCACAGCGAGAGAGTTTGGGTCAGCATTTGGATTTCCTTACATTTTTTGCCATTTTATAGGTTTTTCCTGAACATGCACAATTCCGGCGTTAACCGCAGATTCAATTAGTTGGGTGTCCTAGGTACTCTGAAAGTCCTGGATCGATGCTCGGGGTGTCCATCACCAAATTTCACTAAAAGCATCCCCTGGCGAGGAACCAAGGGTTTGAAATAGCCTCTTTAGTATGAAAAACGCACTCTGACCCGTATTATTTGACCGCGAGTGTAGTAAAAAACAGAATATAATAAATATTTAAGGGGGACTCCCATACAACAAACGGGATTTTGTATAGATAAGATAAAGATAAAGACATTGGACCCGATTCTACGTGCACATCGCTTAAATAGCCTAAAACTAAATTGTCTAATTTTAAGACATAGTTTAGACGGCAGATTTAACCAGTGCTATTCCAGAATGTCAAACTGACATTGTATAAGACCGCCTAAAATAAGAAGTGTCAGATTCAAATTAGCACTGTTATTTGATTGTGACAGCTGCACATAGAATACCAAAGTGGTTTAGCGATACCTCAATAAAATTAGGAAGTTTAGAGGCCACTGTAGAATTGGGTCCATTTATTCAGTAAGTAGGCCGCACAGGCACTTTTACACGTCAAGAATCTACCAACGCTTCACAAGAGGAGATCAATGCTGAGAAGAAACGATAGATAATGGTAACCCTTAGCGCGTGAGTCTGACTCGCACCGGTCCGGTTTTTTTTTTAAAATCTGTTTATCGTTTGAGGGATTTAATGAAAAAAACAAAATGGTAACTCACTTTTGTACCGCAGCATGTAACCTCCCTTAATTTGTGTTCCGCCATGTTCTGAAACAATTAATAAGGTCATTACTAATGGTTTTATATTCAAATATTTCTATAAATGCATGTACCTTGAAAAAAAACTATGGCAGTGGAAACTTTCTCATATAAAAATTCGGGAGCAATCAATAAAATCTGAAGTCTAAATTATATTTAGACTACTTAAATATAAACTTATACGTACGTAGCTACACTTAATTTTATACTAAATGTAAAATCCATTCTTTATACTTTGTTTGCAATAATGTCATATTTTTTTAGTACTTTTTGCCTAACCTTAGATCTACTTTCATGCTAAAAAGATCACAATATGCAAGTAATTAATACTTGTGTCAATTACTTGCGTATTGTGATCTATCTAAATATTTGATAAGTCAATGGATGATGGTGATATTTGGATGTTAGTATTTTAATAGCTTCTTTTAATTTTGGATTTAGGGCATTTAGACTTGAATTTGAGTTTCCGGGAACCCTGAAATAGTACGAAATGGTTCGAAATTATTCATGTACATAAAATCAGATCCAAAAAGGTAGTTTCAAATTTGGCCAATAACATATTCTAAAAATGTTTTATTATTGAAATAAATTGATAATATTTGAATTAATTTCATTACATTAAAACTAACTTATAATAAACTGTACTGTATTATTTTAAAATGTAAAGTCATAATTAATAGTACAACTAAACAAAAAGCAAGCTTTAAAACCCTGACTGCATTTTTATACAGTCGTCGATATACCTACCTATGTTAATAATTGTCATTTTGCCAGAAATCAGAAAATCAGAAAATATTTATTTGCATAGACACAGTATAGGGATGTTACAGTACATTATGTTTCATGTATCAAGCTTGCATGCAAGCGTGCAAATATATTTATAGTAGTCAATTAAAATGTCAAAATAATAATAATAAAAAATAAAAAACAAACAAATGTCAAATTCAAACAATACAAAACAATAGCAAAGGTTAACGTAGTAGGCATATCACAATTACATAGCTAAATACTATTAATCCAGTCAGCCATTATTGTTATTACAATTTTAACATATAAGGCATCATATGTCACCCAGGATGGTGAAAGAATTGTAACGATAAGTAAGTACCACACACAAATAAATCGGCTCAGGCGTTTAGAAGTTATGGTGGAATAAAGAATCGACCATACATACATGAACCCTGAAAACATTAATTACGTTTCTTTTTTTTGGGCTATCGTGTAAAAATGACTTAAATTTTCAAAATTTATTAGTACCTAGATTGGGGAAGTGTGGCCCTAGTTTTGGATTCCAGAATTTGGGGCCCTTTTTCATAGACTCAGCCGGTAAAATCCATTAAACATATTATAATACTTTTAAAATAATTGCAACACAAATCACATTAAGGATAGCTCTATACATAGCTTTAGCGTTAACTCAGAGAGAGAGAATTTAATTATTAATAACATGAGAGCATCGATCCAATATTAATTTGATGCTCGGTTCGCTTTGTAATTTGTCCACGTGTGTGATGCGGTTGGCGTCCATTTATGCTTGATTTCTCGTTATTAATCTCGGTAAATGACTAGATCGAGGGTCAGATACAGAGAATACGATAACTATCAGTTGGCCCTAGACGAGATACGTGGCGAGAAGTATCGTTATCGAAAATATATAGGATTGACGTAAGCTGCCAGATGGTCGTGACAACTGCTTAAGTCAGTTCCATACACATTGACAGTTTTCGAAAATCAATGTCGATAGCGTTAAGCGTTTTGTCTAAGGCCTTTGGATATTTATCTACGTGTATCATATTCTCTTGGTATCTAGCAGCATTAACTACCTCAAGTCGGTGTCAATTAATTAATTAGCCTAATAAAGTGTCTCACTGCTGGGCAAAGGCCTCCTCCCTTGATTTCCACGTCTCTCTCTTTGTGGCAATCTTCGGCCAATCCTTCAGAAAAGCGTCCAAGTCATCCCGCCATCTCCGCTTGGGTCTGCCTCGCCGTCTGTAGCCGTCCTGGGGGACCCATCAGACTGCCGCATTGCCGCAGGTGGGTGCATGCTACAAACATGCCCAGCCCAGGCCAATTTAGCTGGGCAGTCTTTTTCCTCACATCGGCTATGCCTGTCTTGAAGCGCAGTGTTTTGTTTCACACTCGGTCCGTATCTTTATACACCTAATAGGCTGAGCTCCATCGCTCTTTGAGAAACTTTAAGCTTGGACTAAAGACCACGACTGAGCACCGTAGGTGTCAATTGAAATGGAAAAATATGTAAATTAAATTCTGTTTGCCACGTAACTTTTAATAGTTATTTTATGTTGAACTTAATACATAGCGTACAAATTAAAGTATGTGATTCGGAAGTAATAAAGGTAACTTGGTTCATCATCCATAATCACTCATTGTTATAATGATAACTAGCCCACGAATAGTTATAGATATGTATTGGTGTATGACCTGCACTGCGGTGCACGATCGAGCTGCGCACGTGGGTGTACTCGTATATTCGCTCAGTAAATTCTACTTCATCGGCACACCCACGATTTGACGTCGATGACACGTATAGAATAACAGACCTACGTCATCCCGAGTCATCAACACTAAATCAATATATTGTTAAGTTTCTGCCCCGCCATCGTTGATTTATACAGCTAGATAGGGTCGCACGAAAAACAAGCGATTAATGTCAAGCTCAAAGATTAACTGGAAGAGATCCCTTAAAGGGATAAGTTCGCCTTTGTACATACCTTGTGTGTTAGTGTTTCTGTTTATTTGGTTGTTTATTATTTTCCCATTTGTACAACAAAGCATTTACACATACCTACATGCATAAGTACCTACATACAAATTTAACCAAAAAACAATAACGTCGTCTCTCAAATTTCTTATACACGCACATATTTCAAAACAACACCATTTGGCATTTTTACAACAATACAACAAGGTTTTTGCTGGCTACAATAGAGGCCCCGAACACTGGACCTTCATTCGACCCTGTCATAGCAATAAGTGGAAGTTACTCTACAATATATATTTTTATATGAAAGAACGAAACTAGTTACATAGAAAATAACCCGACATGCAGATTTTATGTCATAAAATAAAAAGAAACGAACTAACTCACAAAACTGACTGACTGAGTTCAGTTCTTGCGGCGTTTCTTCTCAGCAGTGGTCTCTTGTGAAGCGCTGGTAGATTTTTGACGTGTAAAAATGCCCGTGCGGCCTACTTACTGAATAAACATCTTTTATCTTTTATCTTTTTTTTTTTAATTACTTCAAATTGCCCCAAACCAAAGAAAACCGCTACCAGTGGGATTTTTTCCTAAAATGATGACAGCGACAGCATTGCCACGTTGAATGGCTATGCTTTATCTTCGTGCCAAGACAGGCCAGCATTTTGGTCACGAGTTGCTTGTTTTGTGTAGGTTTCGACCCCAAAAGCTCAGACTTCTATCAGGTTGACTGTATTTACGCCTTTTGAGGGTCTTCACTGATTCCGCCGCAAAACCAGGACTATTACTTGTCCCTGGAAGGTGTGACGGCGCAAGGGTGTCCACACAAGTGGCATCCCGAACCAACGGCAGGCCCAAATTCCACGGAACAAGCGTCATCCCAACAGGTCTTGTACCATCGTCGCGCCTGAGACCATTTGGTTCCAAATATCCGCACAATTGTAAGTAAGTAAGTAAGTAAGTAAAATATTTGTTCACAACAATAACACAACAAAAAATAAAAGTAGCCATAAAAAAGAAGAAAAAGAGACAAGAGAACAGATGTGCTAATGTTGCGAAACGGTCCCAACTCAGCATGTGCTGGCTGTGAAGCCAACGCTGGTCTTCCGTTGGGGCCGCAATTGTCGCTGGTAAAAGGCAAAGTCATTCAAAATTCAAAATTATTTCAAGTGATCTCTGAAAGCCGGCCTTTATACGTTCCACCTGTTTTTTTATCAAGCTCCATAATTTTATAAGGCCAGGTGCGGCCGATATTGGTTTTATGGTAATCCTGTTGACTCGGTGGATGAGCACTGGCCTGAGTTCGGGTGACCAGAGTTCTAGTCTAATTAATATATTTTGGTCTTAAAATATTTTTGCAAATATACTTTTTTCCTTTTTTTTTCTTGTTCCTTTTCAAAGAGGAAATATTGTTACCAAAATTATACTCCCTTGGTTATATTTTCATCGGTCAATTTCTAACACTGCCAACAAATTCTAGTCCCAGGCCAGACATTCCTGTTTAGGGTTTCGTACCAAAACGGTAACAAAGGAACCCTTATGGTGAGACTTCGTTGTCTGTCTGTCTGTCTGTCGGTCTGTCTGTACGTCACAGCAGGTTTTCTCAGCAACTTTAATTATAAATATTAAATATATGCTATCAACTTGAAATTTGGCATAATTGTACAACTTGCTTGCCCGCATCTGTTTTACTAGAATGGGTCGTTAAAAATGAAAGTGGTTCGATTATAGCAAATGGGGTGTCATATAAAAGAACTCAATCTGCACATTTCAAATCAATTTTTTTAAATAATTTTCCATGACTTACTTTTTGATTTATAGCAAAAAATTACTCCGAAGTTTATTAATTAAAAACTATGAAAAAATGTAGCGTGTAGATAATTCTTTATGTAGGAAATCTGTTTTAAAATGTAGGCTAGACGAAATGGACCTTATTTCATAGAAAATAAAGTTCTTAACAGAATGAATATTTTCTTATCCGGTTACCAAGCGTATTATCTTAAATACGGAACCCTTAGCGCGCGAGTCTGACTCGCACTTGACCGGTTTTTTAAAGCAGAGAACGGACTCTTGTCATCAGACTGCATCAGCAATACATTTGGAACTTCATAGACATTATTTCATCATTTTCATTGCGCGTGGCACTCATCCTGCATGGATCAAAGGTCGATGTCCAGGTGTTTCAGCCAGTTTGCTGCGGTAGGCGAAAAATTATAGACATTATTTAATCGACACAGATATGTTCAAGGTTTTCCAAAAAGACAACCAGTATCAATTAAAACAACATTAAAAAATATTTGCGACAGTCTCACCTGAAACAATGGCATGGTCACACAATCGAAACATTAAACGACTATCGACCTCCCTTTCTAGCCGCATATTGGCAGAGGATGACGGATACATCGGCCCGAACGGCCGCTTGCCTTCAGAGATTCGCGATAAAGTGGCTCTTTACAGTTTTATATCGATATTCGATATCGGAATAGGGGCCCGCTGTGTTTAACATAACGTTATATGGCTGAGGGCGTTAGTTTTTGGAGCTAAGGTGGTTTAATACTGAATAAAGTACTCAGATATCATACTTTTTTGTTGAAAAACAAGAATTGATTCTACGCTGTAAAACAAGATCGCTATCGACGTGTTATTGTATTGAAGGTAGGTAATGGCGTCCGGGTTAAAAACTATACGATAAAATGTCAAATAAAATATTGTTTTTCAGCATATAATAGACCTAGGGATTCTGAAAAAATAATTGTTCATTCTCGTTTGCATTGTCTGTATGTATGTATGTGTATACAAGGTTTTTTGATCCCATCTGGAGGCTAATCCGATGGACCGATTTTGACAAGCGCGGTGTCGTTAGATTCATCTTAGGGTAGCAAGTGCCACTGGGTAACTACCGATGTCTATATAGACGACTATATCAAAATATGTAGTCGACTTGTAAAGTTTTTTTGAGACTTGTTAAACAGTGAATATAAATATTTAAAAAATAATAGAGGACAATCTCACACTTCTATTATTTTGATCTAGTCCCAAAATAAGCTCTAGGCTTGTAGTAATCGACGATATAAACACTTACATAGATTACTAAATACTATGTAATTATTAGTGGTCCTGATATCCGTGTTACACGCGGAACCGTAGCTCCGTGATCTTAGCACCGGCGGTGCTAAGTTCCCGAACTACACGGTCACGCCAAGATACGTATCCGTGTCTGCGTTCGGCTACGTATCTGCGGATCTCGGCTCCGGCTCCGCTCCGCACGGTTATTGAATTATTTGAATATACATCTTTTGCAATCTGTATTGGTCTATTATTTTAGCCTCCAACAAAATATTTATATTTATATAATGACTCATTAAACCAATTTTAAATGCAAAAGCAAAGAAACTGAAATCAAAAACACGACTATCGCATTACATTCGGAGGATTCATCATAATAATCTTCATTAAACGTCACGGTCACGGGCGGATCGGATCTACGTGTAAATAAGAAACGTATCTCCGTGTAACACGGAGCTACGTATCTTAATTACACGTAGCCGAATTTCACGTGTCGAACGGGCCGGATCTCCGTTGCCGTGTTACTCGGTAACGGAGATTCGGCTACGGGTACACGAAACACGGACACGACCAGGAGCCCTAGTAATTATACATAGAACACATCCCAGACTCAGAGACAAATACTTGCGCTCCTCACACAAATATTTGTCCATACCTTGAATCGAACCCGAGAACGAGACAAACTACCCCAACGCATCGTTCAATACAAGTACTTAATCAGTTACATGTTTAATCTGCAAAAAAGCGTCTCGTTTTTCGAAAATCTTATTTCATACCAAATATAACCTAGCAATCTGGGCTGAGATTCTACTCATGGTTTGGTAGCTCTTATTTACTTGACAGTAACGGCTGAGTAAAAATCAATATAATATTATGAGTACACGTCAAACGCAATGTTTTTACCCATTGGAATAGAAGCGCGTCTTATGGACACGCGCAATGCCACAGTTATACAGTGCAATGCCATAGTAGTACAAATTATCACCTCTGTGTTCTGCCCACGAATATGATCAACTTTCATTATGGAACCAACTATGAAATCATGAAAAAAATTGTATAAATATAATTTATATTCGTGGGTAGAACACAGAGGTGATCATTTGTACCACGACTTAGATTTCTCACAGTGAGTAAGTGCCTATCGTGAAAAATCAATAGTTTCAAAAACCAGTTGAAAGGTGACCTCTAAAATTATCATGTGAATCAAGATAAGATCAATAACGTTCATGTATTTGGTCCTTAAACACATTGGCTCAGTGCTGCAGTGTGCTAGGCCTCTACTTGGAAACTATATCGTGTTCATTCTTACTTATCGAATATAGTAAACAACGTTCTAACCTCAAAATGAACCTTGTTTGGCTAAAACAGCTCTTTTATCGTAAATAAAGTAAACTGAGTAAAAATGTTGGACATCACGTGGCCAATGTAATGTCTGTAGTTGCTTAATTTTCAGCAGTGTTCGCATTGTTGTGTTCCGGTTTGGGGATAAGACAGCCGGTGAAATGACTAGCATAGAGGCATTCCATCTTCGGCCTCAGGGTTGGCAACGCATTTGCAGTCTTAGGATTGCGGTCTTGTGAATGCGAATGTCTATGGGTCACAGTTTCCACTTACCATCAGGTGGCCTGTGTGCTCGTTTGCCTTCCTATAATATAAAAAAAAAAAAAATAAAAAAAAAATGCTGTTTTATCCAAAAAATACTTATTTTGAGGTTAGAAAGTTGTTTACTATATTAGACAAGTAATTATGAGCACGTTTTACTTAACCTGGTACTTGTATTGATGAGTCGGGACTAGCATTGTACCAAAAAGTAACTTCTAAAATTGTGAAAATTTCTTATGAGAAATTCTCGGAAATTTCTAAAAATATTCTTAAAATTTGTATAGAAAGAGAACATTCTCAATGATTTCAAATGTTGCCGATAATATTATCAGTAATTTCTTGAGAAGATTTTTTAACTTCTGAGAATGTTCTGCAACTTATACATTGCTACTCAAGACTCGACTATTTCGACCGAACACCTCGTATCGTCACTTAATTATCATTTATAATGTATAAAACTCGTGTACAAAAGAAAGGTTTTAACCATCCTGAATTAATTACAACTTAATTGAAGCAGCCTTAGATTTTAAAATATAATCCAGAGACCGAGCCACATTCAATGACAAAGTATCCTCAAAGGAAAAATAAAGAAAGTAAAAAAATCGAGCGCTCAAAAAACAACAGTAATAGTGCAAGGAAACTTATAGACATAATTTGAATAATAGACTTCCTATCGCTTTTTAGAAGTTACATGGCTGCTGCTGACACACTGACGGATAGACGGCAGAAAATATACAGTAAAGGTTTTGATTTATATCGACTA
This sequence comes from Acleris emargana, assembly GCA_927399475.2. Classification (NCBI taxonomy): domain Eukaryota; kingdom Metazoa; phylum Arthropoda; class Insecta; order Lepidoptera; family Tortricidae; genus Acleris; species Acleris emargana. The sequence continues at coordinate 15,149,506 of OV656852.1, forward strand.
CGACGAAATAGTACATTACTACAGAGTCCGGGAAGTAGGGGGTTGCCGGCCGAGTTATATAGATAGTTACAAGGCCGGATAGTTACGAGTCTGGCAACCCCTTTTCACAGCGAGGTATGTATAGTGCTTTTTTCAAACATATGCAATGAAATAAAAGAAACATGTGTGTAATAGGCATTAGCGCGGATATTTTTGGTCCGATAACAATAAAGCCACTGAAAAAAAAAAAATTAGCTATTAGGCTGTTCATGCCGCACAGCAGCCTTGTCAACATAAAAATTTAAAAAAAATAACTTCCCGGCCTAGGCCTTCTATTTTGTATGATATTCATTTACGGCTCTCTCGAGTTGCTCCGCCCGGAACGTGATACTTTGAAGCCTAAAATAACTAACATAACGCCAACATTTCATTGCATGTTTGAGAAAAATTATTTACTTAGGTAACGTTATTCTAACACCCGTATTTATAGACGAGTAAAAGTCATTACTTGAGTAAAAGTAATTACTAAAGTAACGATTTTTATTCTATAGTTAAGCTATTGCTTAGAAATAGAACTGTCAAAAGTTAGATTTCTCGGCCAAGTAATAGTCACCATTTTCTTTACTTAAGCATTTACTTCTGGTTACGACGCGACGGCGACGCTTGTCAATATTGTGAGGTTACCTACATTTAATAAAATGGAATCTTTGGACAGAATCGAAGAAACTTTTTCTGTTATCTAGACGATTTGGATAATGAAATGTTTGGGGAAATAGAAATTAGAAATCCCAAAGTTTACTTTCGTGATGTGGATCCATTCCATGATTATACGGAAGATTTTTTTTAAATGAGGTTTCGTTTCTCCAAGAACATAGTGATGCTGATGCATGTGATTTTACCGAAAATTATTCACTCTTTACAATCGGAGACCCAAAGAGGGCTCCCTATTAGTCCACTGTGTCAGCTGCTAAAAGCACAGACAGCAGAAACACAAACAAATCTCATATAATCCTACTTAATAACAAATCACTTGTCAGTACATCATTTAAGGCTTAAAACTAAACATTCAAATTGAGTAGGATAATATCGTGTCAAACGTTTTATTTTTGCAAATTTTAGTGTTGTGTTTGGATAAAATAAAATTATATTTTACAGTTGAAATTACTTTCTAAAACGATAACTTTATCAGAATTACGGATTTAATTGAAATTAGATGTTATAATGCCAGCTTTTGCTAAAATAATCTATACCTCACATTTGTCTTTTCATGAAACGAAACGCAGTAAAGAAATGTTGCCAGACAGAAACAATCATCAAGCGTCGAGTCTTACTTAAGCAATTGCTTATGTAAGTAATGTGTATTACTTAACTATAGAATAAGATTTTGTTCTGAAGAATTCTATCATCAAGTAATGACTTAATTAAGAAATTACTTAGCAACAAGTAATTACTTCTTTATAAATACGGGTGTTACAGGGCATCAATTCTAAATTTTACTCTTTTCTACGTACTATCGTATTGTTTTTAACTCAGCTGACATTGAGAGCTAACGTTACGTTTGATAATACAATAACAAGTCAATGTCAATTTTGTTTTACCGCGTAGAATAATGGTCCAGTATGTTTGTTTGTGTTTAAAAAAAAACTCACGGCTCATAGTTTAGTGGTAGTAGGACCTTGTGACGTGTCCGTCCGGAATGCCACCACCATGTATCCGTTAACCTACCGCCAAGCAACAGTGTTCGTATTGGTGTGTTTCCTCACCGAAACACGGATAAGACAACTGGTGAAATTACTCGCGTCAGGGTTGGCAACGCATTTGCTGTCTTAAGTTTCTGACAGACTTAACGATTTACTTGAGCTCGCTAGAGTGCTTGCCGAAATGAGCGTTCTGATTGGGTGTTCGAAATTAACAAGCAACTGCAACGATTATTTCAGCGAGTATTCTAGCGAATGCAGTACCATTAGGTTTGCAGTTTGAAGTTATACTTATTAAGAATGCTTTTGCCTATGAACCTCCGATCGCGATGTCCACCAACCATTAGGAGGCCAGTGTGCTCGTTTACTTTTTCTTTGCCAAAAAAAACATAATGAAATACTAATATTATAAACGCGAAAGTTTGTGTGTATGGATGTATGGATGTTTGTTACTCTTTCACGCTGCAACGGCTGGACGGCGTTGGATGAAATTTTAAATGGAGATAGCTTATACCCTGGATTGACACAGGCTACATTTCATCCCAGAAAATTAAAAAGTTCCCGAGGGAATAACGATGTCTGAAATCTACGCGGGCGAAGTCGCTTGCAGCAGCTAGTAATTAAATAAAAAAGTGTCTTTGGCAACTTGACAAATGGAGTTTTTGCTCCCTAAATTGTTTTTTTATGACATTGGAAGGCAGACGAGCACACAGGCCACCTGATGGTAAGTGGAAACTGTGACCCATAGACATTCACATTCACAAGACTGCAAATGCACTGCCAACCCTGAGGACTAAGATGGAATGCCTCTATGCTAGTCATTTCACCGGCTGTCTTATCCCCAAACCGGAACACAAAAATGCAAACACTGCTGCTTGGCGGTAGGTTAATGGATAAGATGGTGGAACCAACCCGGACGGACCCTGCACAAGGTCCTCCCACAAGTAAAAGTCATTGCGATCGTAAGAGCCATTTTCGAGAACCTGATTACAAATATAAATACAAACATTACTTGTTTAATAGGACAGGATCAAATCATCTTAGCAATCCGCCCTCGCTTCGCGTCGGTTAATATGGGTTTTCTGTGACACCTGAACATAATCCAGATTTTTTATTCATAAAACCTTTCTCTTGAATTACTCTATCTATTAATGAAAACCGTTTTAAAATGCGTTGCCTAGTTTAAAAGATCTAAGCATACATACAGATGGACAGACGGCGGGAAGCATATTTGTTTTGTCATGTAAAGAACCCCATTTAGATTAATGATACGGAGGTAACTTGATAAAACATTCGAAGCGATCGAGGCGGAACAGCTGACAATGAGTCACACGAATAACGTGGCCCTTTATCTAAAAAGGGCTGCCGAAGTTTCCCTAATTAATAACCAACAATCAACTTCTCCTTATACTTTAGAACAACAATTACGTTAAGGGATCTTTAGAGCTTGTTTGGGATGGCGGGGATAATAGAGTTATATATAAACTCTAACTCGTTTTTAAATGGTGAACGTATCTAACGTGAGAAACAAAATAAGCAGAGCAGAGTATTTTCATGGCACTTATTAATAACGCTAGTGACTTCTTATTTATCGACTTCCGTTATACATAATAATATATCGATGTAATGCAAAACACAGAACGCAAAAATATAAACAATTTTAAAATTATAGACAAACAAAAAAAAAGCGATCTTTTCCAGAAAACGTTTAGGTAGGTTAAAATTTGAAATTGACTTGTAATTAAAGTTCCCAAACACGACTACCAACCAACATCCGACCATTGCAGTTTTTCAATTCAAAGTTGGTATTAGTACTAACAAGTGTTTCGCTTTTTATTTAAAAAGAAGATCATCATATTTTTCTATATTTGGTTTACGAACAGCTACTAACAGTCTATTTAAAAGTTTAATATATCGATATGTCCCTAATTGAAAGTCGATAAATGACAAGTCACTATGACAGCTCAAAAATGCAACGAAAATTGCGGTCTCTGAAAATGAGTTAAAAATGTTTGAATTGAATACGGAAAGTCACGTTGGAACTCGATATATCTACGTGCTCGTATCTTAAAAAGTCGAAAAGCAAGACTACTCATTTAGTCCACTCAACAAATTACTTCCCCGACTTAAAATGGAATAAAACAAGGTGTCGTAAAAATAGGAAAGATTTGTATTTTTGTATGTTTATAACGCTTAATCTCAAAAACTACTGGACCGATTTTAAAAATCTTTCATCATTAGAATGCTACATTGTCCCTGAGTAACAAAGGCAAAATCACGAAAAAAATAACAGTTCCCGCAGGATGACCAAAATACAAATTCTAGGCGGCCGAAGTCGATGGCAGAAGCCAGTAATTATTAAATAATAAAGTTACACAAGTTGTTACATCTGTCAGTGCTCAGAGCATTGCAACCCATACCGGGTACAGGAGCTTTAATCTAGTCAGGTAAACAATATTGTTTTTTACATGCTATCGTATCGTTTTTAACTCAGCGTCCATTAGTAAAATGGGGTGACTTTAGACGCGAGGCGACTTTGTTAATTTTTTGAATCATCGATTTTGTGCAATGTAAGAGTTATTATTTAGGTGTTTTGGGACATTACTTTCATATGTCTCATATGCGCAAAATATTTATAGTTAAAGTATTTTGACAAATTGGATTTGAAAACTACGAAACAAAAAACCTCTAATTTTTGACATGCTTCTGGGGTGACTTTGATATTGTGATATAAACACAGAGATAATCAAAATAGTAGGAAGTCATTTTAAGAAACGAGATTTAAGCCACATTTAGAATAGTGCCACTCCATGTCTTCCCGTGGATGTCATAAGAGGCGACTAAGGGAATAAAGGCTTGTAGTACTGTTAGGCCATGGGCTTGCCACCTGTCACTAACACACTTGGAAACATCTTAGCCTACTTGTGCAAAATGTGGTTACAGAATTATCAAGAAGTTTTAAGACTTGTTGGTAATTATTTAGCTCTGCCTACCCCACTCTGGGAATGAAGGCATGAGTTTATGTATGTATGTATGTATGTATTATTATTTTTCTACAAAGCCGTCTATCGTGGTCTGCCTCTAGTTGCGTTAATTTACTCCAAATGAGTAGAAGATTCATTTTTAACTTTTATCAAACCAACCCCATTTTACGGTACTCTCGAGCCTTAAGAGCTATCGTCACGTTGACAAAACGATACGATAACGTATCAAAAGCAATAAGGTAAAAACGTAGAGCCCCAGTAAGCATTGTACCCACAAGAAATTTCCCAAAATGTGAATATTTTTTATGATTATAACTCGGTATTGCAATACTATAAAGGCACAATGATATGTATAGATGTACTATAGCCTATCCTTACCACTTTAAACACGTTAATTATCCACCTATACTGCACATGTCCCACGGCGCACTCTATGCTTCAATAATTCATACAAATGTTGTTTACGGGCACGGAACGTTTTAACGCAGAGTCGCGGCTGCCAGCCATCGCTGCAAAATTTCCAACCATACCTTTTTCGAACAAAGGCGCAAATAAACCACGAGCTTTTCCCAATTAATGAGCACTCAACAAATATTACATCCATTTTGAATTGTAATATGGGCAGACGCGAATGTGTATTCAATTTTCAAAAGATCAATAAGTAGGTATTCTATGAATAATTACATTGATGTAGTTTTCGTCACGTTACTGATGCTGTAATGGCTATTACACAACTGTTTTCACTATGACGACGGTTGCGCTACCTTTATTACCATGATAACGCGATGAGTTTGTTACCACATTATTAGCCTAGTTGTTTAAGTGTACTTTTTAAGACATAAAAATACAAAAAACATGTTTTTTATACATTTTAAACATTGAGTAGGTACAGTGAAGAATATTTTTGTAATATGGGTCCCGTCGGAAGAAAATTATAGATTCTTGCTTGAAAGAGTTCAGCGAAGGTTTGCACGTTTCCTATCCTATCCTTTTCTGTACCCATCGCTGTTTGACATAAGCTACATCTCGCAGTACATTGCTGTCTTTTGTTAAGAGGGCAAATTGTTAACCCATTGGCGCATTGAGTTCCACTCATTATTGTGCAAAATAATCACCTTTTGTAATTCATTTAGTATGTCAATCCTTTTAATTTAATTTAGTAAGTATTTGATTTAGCATTGTATGCTTTTTGGTGTCCAACTGTTATGCCTACATTGTATTTTCATGAATAAATAAATAAATAAATATCACATAGGTACTTTTCAAACACTAATAATAACCAATAAAAATGTATCCCTTTATAATCCCATAAACTGAATATATCGCTCTTTCAATAAAATAAATGCTGACTGTGACAATTTCGCAACGTCTCGTTAAACCAATTTAAGTCAAGCTCATCAGAGTTACTTAAGTTCACGGACAGTACGTCGAGAGACGTAAACTGAGACCCTCGTGATATGGCACTACGGCTGTGGCCGGTGGGTTTAATCTCACCAGAAACGGAACACCGTCCACGGCCGGCTATTTCCCATAGCATTTATGGGAAGCGCGGACTCTGTGCTGTTTTTGGTTTATACACAAGCCGCTAGTGTCACAGCAAAACAGCTCGAAGGCAACCTCAACCTCATGCACTACTCTTAAACGGGAACGACGCGTGTTGTGGCACATCACGGCTGTGGACGTAACGGCTGTGGACGAGCTGCCACATTAGCTAAGATTTTTATTGTACGAAATTACATACATATATTTTCCGTCATAAAGTGGCACAATGTTTGACAAACGTTAAATGTGGCAGTTCGTCCATGGCCGTAGAAAAAATTGTATGAAATTTATTTGTGCCATATCACACAATTTCGAGGATGGTGCTGTGTCCGTGAACGTGTTAACAAGTTCATCGTAAACTGTAAAAAAATCATTACAATACAAATACTATTTATTCAACACCAAAAAAAAAACAAAACACGGAACAGTACATTTTTAACTATAGGTATACAATACATTTATTTGTTTTGTTATAGTTAATTAATTGTAAGTCCCTTGCTTGCGTCACAAAACAATAAGTGCGTCTTAATTTAAATATCTAGGTATTATGAAAATGTTGAGTAGGTACAGTTAGTGTTAAGTTGCAGGCTTTGAGTGTTATTTGTAGGTTTTCATTGATCTTGTTATACTTTTTACGTATGTATTCGTTACTGTACCATTTCAATAAAATAAAATAAATAAATAAAATGTCATTTTTTTTAGAAAAACTCCAACCTTCCAAGATCCTTCCATGTTTTTGTTCCAAATCGGCATCGGCAGCATTTCCACTGTCAGCCATTGATAAAACGGATCCAGAGACAAACCGAAAATGTCGATCGAAGGTCGACTTAGCGAAAACTTCGCCCCATAAATCTCGCCCTACTTAGATTTATTCGGATCGGTCACACGTTCGATTCCGGCGTTATCCTGTTTACATTATCCACAAATGGCCCGGGAAAGTTTCTGGGAGCGTATTTATAATCAGATTAGACTGGGGTCTCGCTTTGGAGGAAAAATTAGACCTACTACCATGCGAAAACTTTTCGAGGTTCTGCATATTTTGTTTGACTTCCGTTAGAAAAACAACGCCCTGAAATAAACCAACTTCTTCTTCTTTCGTGTCGGCAAGAACTCGGGCTAAATCTTACTTGCCCAGAAAGCGGCTACCGTGGTAGCCCTCTGGTTACTGACAAGTAAGTCCTCACGCGAGCAGGTGGTCGGGCACGCGGGACAGTTAGTGAGGTGTAACATGGTTTGCAGGGGTTCTCCACATTCACAGCTAGCGTCTGCGCTACTTGAGTACCCCCACCGATACGTAAACCAACAACGACATAAACTTAAATGACGGTTAATACAGAGCGGGTTGACCAGCAATTTAATTATTCTACGGGCTAAAACAATATTGCCTTTGATATTGTCTCTTATGGTCAACGTGAGTGATGGCGGCCGACTCAAAGACAACACGATGATAGGCTATTTGACTAATTTTAGAAAACCTTTTACATGATTCTTTATTACATAATAAGCAATCATATTTAAAAAAATCTTGGTTACTTGCGTGTGACGTCACCAGCAAGTAACCTCAGCTGCAAACTAATCACATAGCGTTTTTGCCACAGATAAAATATTAAAGAATATTACAATTTTTTGGTGCCATCTCAAAAAAATTATACAGAATTTAGTTTAAAATTAAGTGAAATATAAATAGTTCGTTCTAACGATATTAAACTAATATCTGATATGATGACCACAATTTGTATTAACCTATAATGTCTAAGGCAATATGGTTTTATCCTATTCTGTGGTTTTATCGATACCCATGATTTTATCAAATGCCACATCATCGATTAAGTATATCATTTCATCGAATTTCATTATGTTTTCAATATAATTAAAACATTAATTATGTAATGTAGGTGGGGTGTGCCTTTCGATGAAATTAAAATTCGGTGTAGTAGAATAGAATAGTTTTTTTTTTTTTTTTTCTTATTGATATAAACTTAAGCCAACAAATACTTTTTGTTATCTCTTTCTAGCAAAACAAAAATTTAACATGGAGTTTATATGGCCTACGTGTTACATGACGTCACACGGCGTATCGGATCTCTGTCTATTTGGAAGTTTAAAATGCTTTCTTGTCCAATTTTAATTTTAATTTCTTTTTTAATGATCTCTTTTACGTTATTTCCATATTTTATTGACAAATGCGATTTAAACAATCCACGCATATTCCTTATTGTTTTCTTCCAAAACGCTGTAACGATTTTAATAGGTTTTTCATCTACAGGAATAGATCTGTCTGTCTAGCTGTCATCTCCGCGGTAACTCGTTTCCAATCCGACCCACGCTCGAGCTCCTGGATAATCTTCATTTTAATTTACAAGGAATAATGTTTCACAATATCTTGGCTACCAGAGAGGGCCTAAGTAGGCAATGTAATTCTTCAGGAGCTTTATTCATCCTTCCATGATCATATTATCTATATTAATATCATAAATATGAAAGTACTTTATGAAGCCTAACCTATAAATGCATATTTTAACAACTAGGGCGGCACTTCAAGGATTGAAGCCACCGTAATAGAAGATTGTTCAACAAGGGACTAAAACAAGCCATAATGACACGAGATGTTTAGACGCACATGCGGAGCGAGAGTGACTACAGCTTGATGGTCATTATGGCTGTTTAGTCTCGCATTAAACACTCTTCTTTTCACTTTGAATGCGATGAAAAAAAAAGACGGTATATAAAAATACGATATGTAAAAGCTTGCATATTTAGCCAACATATTCAAACTTGAAAAGTATTTTAAAACTAATTGTGTTTATATTTTTTAAATTACTCTAATTTGAAAACTATTTCGAGGATTAGGGTTTTAAAGCCGTTCTGCATGATTAAGTTTTTGGAATATTTATCTATTCCGGACATTTCGTCAAAAGTATATTTGACCTTTGTTTGACTTTCGTTTTTGGCTTGAAGCCCTCCCATGTGTGTCTTACGTAGTAGGCGAAAAATGCTTGAAATAGTATGTTTAATAACACTATTCCAAGCACTTTATATCATTAGATACCATTTAATTGTTGTAATTTATTTTACAATGCCATCCCAAGTTTAAAATAATCATGTCATCCATAAAATGTCTGCTAAATAAATAAAGATATTAAAAACAAAACTATTGGGTCAAATACAAAATTGATGAAATAGGTCTCTTAAAATTACCTATTCTCTCGAATTAGAATGTAAAAACCGTGAGTTTTTTTTTGGTCTATCCCAATTGGACTATGTATAATAAAATTAACTCATCCTTAATATAATTAAAATGATTTATATTCGTAATCATTAATAGTGTTTCACGAAATAAGATCGTTTTTTTTGCTCTGTTGTCATCCGTGATTGGATTTTTACGGGTTTCCAAAGTAAATTAAAAAAAGAACTTTAATCCCTAGAGATTAATAAGTAGCTATAGTCCCGATATGCAGAGACTAAGGTAACATTTTAAGAGCATGAGAAGTCAAAAATATATTATATATGTTTTTACCATGTGTTAACCTCGAATTCACCGTACTCTCTATAATGTTGTCCTCCAAGAAATGGCAGAGAGCGAACTATCAGAAGTATGGCGGGGACGAGCACGTCGGCGTCGGGACAAGGTTCGCATTTTAATGAGTTACAAGTTCTTAAATAGAAGTTAACTAACCCTTTTCCTTAGTGAACAGCAAATATATGCATTAGGCTCCATTCTACACCGTTTAAACCATATTGCTATTAACATGCTATCGTATTGTCAACGTTAGGATAGCTCTTATGTACTTCACAGTAAAGGTAAGCCTACACCAATGGTTAAAAAACGGTGACGGTACGGAATATCAGTGACGCATCGTGTGCGTACCGTTTTTATCGCATGCTTAACGGTGCGTATATTACGGTGCGTCAAAAACGGCGCCATGTTGTTACTATGACCCCGTCTTTTGTTTACGCAACGACCGTATTTAGAGCAGGCTGTGTGGAGGCCAGGCGATACAAACAGTACGATACGATTCCGTACCGTCTCCGTATTTTAAGCAGCGGTGGGGTCGCACCTTAATGGCGGCCCTGTTAAAAACTTGAAAACAATACAATAAAAAGTCAATGGCAATATGGTTTTACCCAGTATAATAAACACGCGGTTGTGTGCCAGTAAGTATAAGTCGCTTCAATAGAGCTGCGATCACCTTCATCTGTTCCATTTATTGGAACGGAACGAGCAAAATTAACGCCACGTAAGATTGTGTGGGTGTCGCCCTATTTATTTTTGAACAGAAATATACTTGCAAATTTTCTACGTCAACAGTTGCCAATTTCATTATAATTGCCAAGTCTACATTAACTAGAATACCTATGCCGTTGAAAAGAAAAAAAAAACTTCCTTTGTACTGGGCAGCGAGTGGCAAACAGATTAATTATCGTAATTGGAAAATGAAAGACTTCCGATAAACCAATTTCTATATCTTTCTTCGCTTTGCTAATGAAGTTAAAAGAAGGACTTTAAAAGCTGTTTTTAAACAGTATTAATAAGGTATAGTTGAGTGTCCAGCGGCATTATTCTATTCCGTAAAATCAGTATGTATTGACGAGGCGCTGGCCTAGTTGGTACTGACCCTGCCTACGAAGCTATCGGTCCTGGGTTCAAATCCCGGTAAGGGCAGATATTTGTATGATGAGCGCAAATATTGGTTCCTGAGTCTTGGGTGTTTTCTATGTATACAAGTATATATTTCTCTATATAAGTAGAGCTTAGTTCGGGACTAGGTCAATTGGTGTGACATAATCCCCTGATTTATATATTTATTTATGTTTATATTGTTTTTGACATGTAATCATATGTTCAACATTTGATAGCTCTTATTTAATTGACACTCTTTAAAGGGTACTTACACAAAGGATCCAATAGGGTCAAAGAGTATCTGTAAGCACCCCAACAATATGATAAGATAAAATACTGGACACTCTTGACAGTAATGGCGGCCGACTTATAACTCGACCTCCAGCACTAGGCCAAGTTTCTCCACGGTAAAACCTTATTGCATTTGACCTGTTCTGCCCTTCTAAGCAAAAACGCAGTATCTCGGATAAAACTCCTGTAGCAATAACAACCCCATTACTAACGGAATAGAATTCAAACTGCACTGGTTAATGAATTTGAGATACTGCTGTTTTGCTTAGGAGGGCAGTGTTGTCGTATGGTCAACGTTTTGATAGCTCTTATTTACTTGACAGTAATGGCAATGGAGTTAAAAACAATACCAAGAACTGTCAAAACGTGGATAATATGATAACAGGTCAAAGACGATATGGTTTTTACCGAATAGAATAGAGGTCCAGGATCACGCTGATTTGTTTTAAGGTTGGTTTTATATTGTTATGTAACCACCTTGCTCATACACAATTAAAAACAATTACTCAAAGCGCTAGGTCAACACAACTCGTGACCAAAATAGCCTTTACTTGGCACAAAGATCTACGCGGCTAAGGCTGCGGCTCTACTGAGGCGGAGATGAGCGCAGTGCAGCGGAGCTGTGCCAATATAATCTAAACTAACGTGTGCAAGGCGCACTCGACGTGACCGCATACGCCTTCTATTGGTTAATATTGGCGCAGCTCCGCTCCGCTCGTCTCCGCCTCAGTGGAGCCGCACCCTTAAGATCTATTGCCATTATACGCGGCAATGCTGCCAGTATTTTGGGAACGATGCCCTCTGGTAGCGGTTTGTTAATTTAAGTTACTTTGTAAATTTGGTTATTGTTATTATTTCTGACACACGCACACGCACACATACGCGCACACGCACAGGCACAAACCCGTGCAAAAAACCGTCACTAATAAGTAACGACTTTATCCTCATTAACAGACTCTGCGGGCCCAGTATGGTTGCGTCTGTCACTTCGTACTTATATACGTGTCAAAAAGTGACGGATGTTTTATCCACATTTTGTTACGCGATAAATGCAGGCATATTAGGTTCCCTGAGGGCGTCCGATAGTCTGTATGTTTTTTTATTTATTGGCGATATTGTTCGAAAAGAAAAATAGTTATTTGTTATACAAGTGGGGAAAGTTGTATTTTACCTGCGAGTGTTCATTTGAAACACGAGCTAGCGAAAGGATTCTATGATTGACCACGAGCGAAGCGAGTGGTTCAAAAATATAATCCTGAGCGTAGCAAGTGTTTCAAGACACGAGACGTAAAATAACTTTTCACCCGTGTATAACACAAAACTTTTCACCTCACTACAGCGAGGAAACTAAGAAAAGGGTTTGTACTGTAAGCTCAGTTCCGCATTTTGCACGGTTTTCTGTAATTCCACAGGTGTTAATACGACTTTATCACTCGAATCACTCATTTATAATAACAAAACAAACTAGAAAAACATGCGAATATTTAACGTTGACTACAGCGAGGAAACTAAGAAAATGGTTTGTACTGTAAGCTCAATTCCGCATTTTGCACGGTTTCCTGTAATTCCACGGGTGTTAATACGTCTTTATCACTCGAATCACTCATTTTTAATAACAAAACAAACTAGAAAAACATGCGAATATTTTAACGTTGACGGCTTCATAGAAAAGTTTTGATGTAAGTTTTTTTTTTATTATTTCGGATGCGTTTTGTTTGCACATCGACTTATTTGGACTGTCAGAACATTTTATCCGTTTTTAAAACAAGAATGAAAGTTAATTTTGAATGCTGATATTTATGAATTAAAATAAAGTAGTAAGACTGTATTTAGTGTTTTTTACTCGATGCAATTCATTAATTGTGATGTTAAAAATTCAGCACTTGTAAGGTTTTACGTTTGGTTAGCTGTCAAGTATCACTTAAGCTGCCTTCAAATGTCAAAACTCTTCCCTCACTTGTGGATAAAAAGCGATTTCCTCAATAGATATCAAAGAAACAAAAAGGGCTTTCCGAGCTAGTGAGATGAAAAGTATATTTTTATTATAGGCTCAGGCTTTTTCTTGTGGGACCCTGAAATCGTCCGGGACGCCGGATTTCCATGACAAAAGGCAGCGTGAGGCGAGTCCGCTTATCGGGCACGCGCAGGCTACGACTTGTTTATTCCGAGATTATGCCCCTGCAGGACTACAGATATACGTTATATTCTAAACCTATCGTGTTCTTAAAACTTGTAAGGATTGCTCTAAAATTATCTGGTTTTTTAGAGTTCAACAAATCCTTTAAGGTGCAATTTTTTGGGAGTCTATCGTTTAGCCAAAATATTTTTGGTCCTTAGTATCATTTCCAAAATTTTTTATCTCCCAAAAAGCATTTTGTATTAGCATTTTGTATCCGGGATATTGAAACCGCTAGCAACGTTTATAAGATTAGGTTACATTTGTGACTACGTAAAAAATAAATCAACTACGACGGGAAACTTTTTTGGGAAATGATACATTTGACCAAAAATATTTTGGCCAAACGGAATAGAACCCCTTTTTTTATTAGCCTGTTTTGTCCGACTACTGGGCAAAAGCAAAAAATCTGGAAAAAGGGGGCGGCGAGGCCTTTTTTCAGATTTCTCTGTTCAGCTTCAAAACCATATCTTCCCTGTCCTGTTATCGTATTGTCAACGTTTTGATGGCTCTTAATTGACAACATTTCAAAAAAAAAGCATTATTGTTTTTTCGCGTTTATAATAGCTGGGTAAAAATTAGACTACCCGTATTTCTTGGTTTTTCTTTATTTAACTTAAATTCGTCGTTAATAATTTATTAAAGAAATAGTCATTAAAAAGACCGTATATACAAAGTTAGGAATACTGATTGCGTGATCTTAGCCTGATATAAAATAAAAATAAAACTAAACTAAACATAAACAGAACTGACTGTCATGTCATGTCACTCACTTGTCAATCATTCGCTGCCGTTCGTTCACAAATTTGTTATTTTGCGTAATTTAATTAATTACGTAATTTGTAGACGCCATTAAAATAAATAAACTGTTTTGCGTAGAATCGAAAGCGTGTCGTTAGAATCAAGTAATCCGTCAGACAACATGACAGTTGTATATTTTTTTGAATTCCTTTGGTAATAAATGGACTAAGGGCACTATAAGTGTATTCCTAACATTCACAATCCAACTTTTTTTACTGTTTTTCCTAAATATAAAAAAAACTACTGCATAAAAAAATCCAAAGATATTTTTACTGTAATCAGCAGTGTAAAATCTAGAAACAGTATTTTATTTTACTACCTTAGCACAAAATGAATTGTTGTCAATTACTGGCATAACAGATCAAGGAGGTTATGGTATTCTAGGCGGTAAAAACGATATCGTAGCTAACCCGTTACGGTATTGTTATGACGTCAGGCGCCATTACTGTCAAAAAATAAGATCTAACAAAACGGTGACAATACGATAACAGCTCAAACACGATATGGTTTTTTCACCGTGTTGAAAAGAGGCCTTGGTACACTGTTCGTAGCAGATTTTCGCTACAAAGTGTAAAAATCATTCCTAAGATCTCACTAGATCCTTAATTGACGTGATTATCGGGTAATAATGATAAATTGGTTACTTTGGTTGCGTTTATATCTTTGCCAATTTCAATTGGCACAGACTATAGAGAAGACAGCTATTATTGACGGGCACTTACTGTTCGAAAAATTGCTCGTGTAAGTGCACCGTTAAGGCCATTAACCATCAAGTAAACCAATTTCACGGCTATTTAAAGCTGGCGACTATTGCTGTTTTACTCTAAACGTATATTAGAGTGAGCCGCTTGCGGTTGCCGGGGTAACCCATCATCTTATCGAATATCCCTTCAAAGATTGTATCGTTTCATCGAATTTCATTTCATTGACCGTTATTTCCTGCTGAAACCACTACGTTTTCAATATATCTTGAACACTCATTAGGGAAGTTTAGGTTACACTTGTGTATTGTGTAGTGGGTTCGTTCAAGTATTACGTAGGCACTATAGGGGGGGGGGGGGGGGGCGTTGGTCTACATGGTGATTACGTTAGCAGTAGTTATTTACTTTTTTATACATATGCTTGAAAACGAAACGCATATTCGAGAATTCCAACAAATAATGAATATGTTTAGGTAACTATGTTCAATAAAAAAAACAGAATACTTAAATTAAAAGAAAAATGCATATACCAATGTTCACGGAAGCATGGAAGGGCGTAAGGGGGGAGGGGGGTAAATAATTGTAATAAATCTGCTTACGTAATACTTGAACGGCCCCAATTATACGTCCGTTTAAGGGTGTAGACAAAATAATATTTAGGTACTCGGTTGCCGGCGTCGTGACAATGTTGATAGTAGCCCCTCTATGGTCGTTATATTGCTGGACGGAGTCATCGTAATAGCCAACATCGGCCATAAACAAATAGAGGCATTCCATCTTAATCCTCAGGGTTTGAAAACTTTGAAACACATCAGCAGTTCTAAGATTGAAATGTTGAGACTGTTAATGTCTTTTTGTCTCAAATCTTACCAACCATTAGATGGCCTGGTCTGTGTGCTCGTTTGCCGTCTCCATACCATAAAAGAGGTTATTAACAATACAATACAGATATTCTTTATTGAACACCACATACAATAACAGCAAGGGAAGTATAGTAAGGCATTGGCTGTACATGTTGGCTCGTAGGTTCGCGCGGTGTGATAGGTCTGTCAAAACTACCCTCTTCGAGGCGTTTTGTCAGACCCTCTACACGTGCGGCCTGTGGACCAAATGTACCAGGAAGACGCTTAATACCCTGCGTATCCAGTACAATAATGGTTTTAGGATACTGATGGGACTGCCACGCTTCTGCAGCGCATCTGGAATGTTCGCGGAGGGGCGGGTTTCAGTGCTATAATGCGTAAAAGGGTGGCCTCTTTGATGCTTCGCGTGCGTGACAGTTGCAACGGCCTCCTACAACTGGTTTGGGGCACACCTGCCTGCGCTATCATGAAGCACTGGAACTTCATTCACATGGAGTCCAGGGGCGGAATGTATAACATATTTTAGATCGTTGGTTATATCTTATAACTAACATAGGCTAAGTATTTTGAAAATAACACTATGGACAGTGTCTGATTTGATAAACATAAAAATCATTAAAAAGTGATTTATACGGGCGGTCTTATAATATACACATAAATAAATACACAAATATAAATAGTGAAACGAGCGAAAGTAGTACGAGTATTTAAAGAAAAGATAGAGAAAGTATACTTAACTTTGGCTATGCCCCCATCCAAATTAATTAAATTAACAATTACTACTTATCTTTACTGGTTAAAGTACACAAAGAATACACTTTATAAAACCTCTCAGACTCATTCGCGAGCACAAAATATAAGTATTTTCTTCAAAAGGATCATTTTAATTGCATTCTCGCCCTGCAGCCCGTAATAAAACGGATTCTTCACAAATACGTGCTTTAGAAGTTTTGTAACGATTACAACGTAGTGAGATTGTCTTGTTGGATTGTTACCACCCACCCACCAGTTCATACAAGTGCTAACAAATGTTTCTTTTAAATAAGACAATAAAGTCAGCTTGTTTCATTTTTTAGCTAAATAACCCAGGTTTAAAATGGTGCACAAATATTCTTCTTAACCGTCGTGACTCTTCATAAAGGAAAAAAAAGGATCCACAAATCACCGTCCTTGGTAAACTATTGCGTTCTATTCGATATGTCTTGCAAGTGACATTTGAGTGTACGCCATTTTGGGCCTAAATAAATTGGAAACAAAACGAGCTGAATTGAAATTGGTTGATTATTCTTGATGTTATTGTCTGATTTAAGAAGGTTCATTTGTTAACGTGTGTGAATAAAAGACTGCTGGGTTATTTTTGTCATTGATTGAATATTAAGGCTCTATTTCATTGGTCGATAACTTTCAGTGGTACATTGCGTCACTGCAATACCTTCCAGCGCAATAATGTCACAACAACTCGTCAATGGATTTCTACAAGCACGCGGGTTATCTTATAAAGTATTAACTAATGAAATTGGGCTTTTAACATTTCGAGTAAAAGCCTACGACTTATCCCTGATCAACAATCACATTTTCCAGGATAGGGAAAAGTATCCAATGTGACAATACAGAATAACGAATCTGTTTTCCAAATGTTATATAAATAAATACGTTCAGCCGTCTAGGCTTGGTTAAAACATGGTTAAAACCAATTAAGTGTTCTACTGCTCTCATACACTTCTCTGAGTCCTATATAAATCTGAGTATTCTGAGTGATATATGTATACATATAAATCTTCATGTCAATTTTATCATCGTAATTACATTATCCCGACATTGTAAATAAACGTTTGTAATACAAGGAAAAATTAACCAGCTCCTGGAAAAGGGACAAAGAAATGTCCACGTGGACGGAAACGTGAATAAACGCTACGAAGAAAATGTAAAACAATTCGTTTTTTCATGTCACGTTTTATTTCCTAAACTGGTTATGCTTATGTAAAAGTGTACTGTCAACTACAAAGGTTTTAACAATTATTGGACATCGTCCATTAATTTAGAC
This sequence comes from Acleris emargana, assembly GCA_927399475.2. Classification (NCBI taxonomy): domain Eukaryota; kingdom Metazoa; phylum Arthropoda; class Insecta; order Lepidoptera; family Tortricidae; genus Acleris; species Acleris emargana. The sequence goes on from OV656852.1 coordinate 15,167,205, forward strand.
GTAAAGTTTAAACTGCAAGACGAATTTGTATAAATAATACATAACAAAAAAAAAACTAAGAAACAGAGTGTTTGTAGTGCTAAGTTGGTAGTGACCCTGACTACGTAAAAAGCGGTCCCGGGTTTGATTTCTCTATATAGTCTCAGTATAGTATATATCGTTTTCTAGTACGCATAGCACAAGCCTAGAGCTTAGTTTGGGACTAGGCCAATTTGTGCGAGCTAGTCTTCAAATATTTATTTATTTATTCTTCTGTGAAAATCAGCAAAAGATTGTTCTGAATGTTATCATAAATTATAAAAAACATGACATTGTAGGATGTTTAAAAGGGGCCTTCTTATGCCTTAATATTTACGTTAAGCTTCAAGACAGCCTGTAGGCAACAGAATAACTATTGTGTAAAAAATTAGCACAAACGCAAATAGGCAAAGTAACACCGTTAAAAACTGTATAAGGCCCATCATAATAATCTTGAAAAATAAAAATTATTCTTTTCGTTTTCTTCTTTTCTTTCTTGATCAATTTATTTTTCGCTTTCAATTTGTCTTCCCTAAAAACAAATAAATCGCCCGCCGAATGAAACTTTAATAAACGTCAACGCGCCGACTAATATCCTTCGCTTTTTAAACTCGAGAAAGCATTTTCAAGTTCAAGTAATAAAAGCTTTTTGGATAATTCGAGTTTTCAACACCTGCGTCACACAATGCCGTTTTTCTAAGGCAGTTATTTTTGTCTGTTCCAGTCTAAGCAGTATTGGGTGCGGAGGCTGGCAAAGGTGTAATTACAATTGCCTTTTCTTGGTAGTTAGGTGAGAAGTTTATCGATCGGGCTTAGTTTTATGAATGGTCCCCTCCCCCCAAGCGGGACGTGTCCCCCGGCATGGCCCGGGGTACCTGATGGAATTACATATGATGCCTAAATATAGCCGCTGAAGTGTGGGGAAAAGCTAAGGGCCGTGTTACTAACTGATCTTGACTAGCAATACTAGGATACCAGTCTCAGGACACGTCACCGATGTAAATTTTGAAAAAATGGGCTTTAAATGAAAACGTGCTTCTTTTTCAATTCGTTTTAGACCATTTTTCTTCTCTATTTTAATCGTATTGTTGACGTTACGTATTGGCGTATCTAGGGCAATATTCCAGGTAGGACCTTTCCCCTGAGATACGAAAACCGATGAAGTTATTTAAGTGTTTTAGAGGTCAGAATCGGTAATCCAATACCCTGGGGCATTGGGTGGGCACTGCCCACCTCTACACTTTACGCGCATACCGTTATGGTATCTCGGATTTTTTATAAAACTTGTAGAAGAAACTAAATGGGCACATATAAATCATTTCATCGAATTGTATCACTTCATTGATCGTATCATTTCATCGAATTTAATTTCATCGAACGCTATTTTTGTCTAAAACCATGATGTTTTCAGGATATCTTAAACATTATTCATCAGAGTTGAGATATATAAGTTACGGGGTGCCGCAAGGAAGTGTACTGGGCCCACTCCTATTTCTCATCTATATCAATGATCTACCACAGTCCATTCATCATCCCATGGTACTTTTTGCGGACGACAGCACAGTTATATTAGATGGAGAAAATCCACAAACATGCCGCGCTACCATAAATAACGCGTTGGAATCTATAATCGAATGGCTTAATCATAACAATCTACACATAAACTTAGGCAAAACTAAACTTATGAATTTTAACCAGAGGGTTGGCAACGTAACTGATTTAACTGTGACATTTAAGGAACATATCCCGTGTGGTTGCCGGGTTAGAATAGTGCCACTCCATGTCTTCCCGTGGATGTCGTAAGAGGCGACTAAGGGAATATAGGCTTGTAGTACTGTTAGGCGATGGGCTTGCAACCTGTCACTAATACGCTGGTAAACATCTTAGCCTGATTGTGCAAAATGTGGTTACAGAATTATCAACAAGTTTTTAAAGTTGTAGGTAATTCTGTAGCTCTGCTTACCCCTCTCTGGGATTACAGGCGTGAAGGTATGTATGTATGTATGTATTTAAGGAACAAAAAATTGAGGAAACGGAAAATACATTTTTTTTAGGATTAAGTTTAGATAATAAGTTGGATTGGAAGGACCATGTTTATATTATAAGTAAAAAAATAAACAAATTTTCATATGCATTGTATGAATTGGATAAAATATCTAATCGGACTACAGTACTAGCCGCGTACCATGCCATGCTACGTAACTTCTACACTTAGGTATGGCATCATATTCTGGGGCAACTCCACTGACCGAGAATTGGTATTTAGGGCTCAAAAGAAGTGTTAGAGGTCCGTTTGTGGACTGCAACCAACGGAATCTTGCAAGCCTTATTTTATTGAGCTAAAAATATTAACCCTGCAATGCCTATATATTTTCGAAATGGCAATGTATATTAAGTACACACAACATCACGCCTAACTAACCATTAAAGACAGAACAGAGAGAAAAAGATAGAGATGTATATATGTGTATTATGTCAACGTCTATGCATTCTAGTGCGACTCTCTTTCATGCAATATTTCAGATTTCTGAAGTGTATAGCTAGATGTGTTGCTGTGTGTACAACATTAATCAGTTTTCTGCTTTTAAAAGCATACGTCAGCAACATAAAATTAATTTTGTTCCATTTAAAACGGCCTTACTCTCAAAAAGTGTATTCGGCATGGCACCGAGATTATATAATAAGTTACCGGAATATATAAGAGAATGTGGCGTACCACAGTTTAAAAGTTTTTTTTAGCTTTTTTAACGGAAAAGGCATTTTATTCCGTAAACGAGTACTTGCTTTAATTATGATTAGGACAATATTTAGGATTAATATCATGGTGTAAGCAACGCATGTCGCATGCTTATTTCATAGAACATACAAATATACACCGTGTCCAATAAGTTTGCATACAGTTTAGATTCTCAATAAAATAAATGTACAAACAGTTAATACAATCAAAAGTATATTTTATTAATGGCACACGTATGTATAATATTTACAACAAATGTTTCGGAATAACTCCACCTTTAACTTTTTTTACTAGCTTCAAACGTTTCTCAAATGAATCACACGCGGCACGCACCGCTTCCATTGGTATTTGGTCCCAAATATGCTTGATAACCTTTTTGAAATGATCCAGGTTTGCGATTTTATAATCATGTAGTTTCGAGAGCATGTACGACCACATGTAATATTCTAATACATTCAAGTCCGGAGAACTGGGTGGCCATTCATGTTTCGGCAGAAAATCGGTAAAATTAGCCTGACACCAAGCTTGATCAGCGTTTGCCGTGTGTGAAGGAGCTCCGTCTTGTTGGAAAACATAATATTCGTTCTCAAACATCCTTTTTAAATTTGGAGCAACAATTTTCTCCAAAACCTCGGATTTATTGTATTGAGCATTGATTTTAACGCCTTTATCGATAAATACTAGAGGTAGTTTACCCCGCTTACAAACTGCACCCCACACCATCACCGATGGTGAGCTGTGGAACCTAGGAACATTTTTCTGGTTGTCCGGAATGTCTTCTATCATTGGTGCCCACAATCGATCATTTTGGGCGTTATGAGGCTGTTCTAACACGAACAGTTTCTCGTCAGAAAATACAAACTCATCCCCTGCGTGCCAAGAAAGTATTATGTTGGATCTTTGTACTCTCTTTTTCTTGGTCGCTTCGGAAATGCCATGAACTTTTCGTTTTTTGTAGGCATGGCATCCAAGATCCACCCTCAAAATATTGTGTACCGATCCTTTTGAAATTTTCAGCTCGGCAGCCAATTTTCGGATAGAACGGTGTTTTTTCCGCCGAAGTCGCTCTCTCCCAATCTTTACTGCTCTATCGGTTCTAGCTGAACGTGGCCGACCGGATCTTTTCCTGTCTTCTACTGAGGAGGTCTCTATACCTTTTGATTGTGGTGTAAACTAGATTGCGTTTAATTCCAAGGGGTTTTAAGGCCTTAAAGTAGCACCTGGGCTGTCGCCATTGCTAAATTTTCTGATAATCGTTTCACGAAACTGTTTCATCGTGGATTAAAAGAAAACTACAAATGGTTGATGTTTGAAACGATTGTATTTTGTTAATGACATCATACTTTATTAATTAAAATAAGAATTCAATGGCCTGTAGTCTGTATGTCTTTAGGGTTAGTGCAAAAAGATGTGTATTCGAACTTATTGGACACGGTGTACATGCATACATACCTTCACGCCTGTAATCCCAGAACATTTGTACGCCTAATGGCTGAACATAGTGATAAATAATCTTAAGACTGTACCATCCTTACTACCTATGTTTCACAAATAAAATTGATTTGATTTATTAACATTACGTTAGTTTAGACTTGTGACTACCAAAAAAAACTCATGCTGCGAGAAGTGCCTTTCGATTAAATGAAAATCCTACGATAAAATAATAGGAACCCGCTTTAATAATAATAAATTTTATTTTATTGTATGAAAGTATGGATTGTATTTCATTGTATTTCATTCAAAGGCATTTTGATAAAATAATAGGAACCCCCGATAATAATAATAATAAATATTTATGTTTTAAACTATGGATTGTAAGGTCTGAAAATATGTATTTATTATATTCTATTTTATAACGTTATGGTAGCTCGGGTTATTAACATAACTTGTAGAAGAAGCAAAATGAGCTGAAGTGAAGCCCCGATTATACGTGTACAAAATGTCGTCAACACATGCTCTAACGAATCCTCTTGTGCCGCGGCCTCTCAATGTTCACGTGCACATCAGAATGCAAAACATATCAGTGTTGAGTTTTAAGGACTCTATTGTTTAGGGCTCTGTGGTCCAGGGATGAATGAGAAATATGCGTCGTGTGACATCATCCAAGGGGAACTACACTGCCGTCCTACCAAAGAAGGTGGCTAACTGCATAGTTATAATATAAGCATTTTAAATACTACTACTACTACGTTGCAGTTAGCTGCCTTCTATGGTAGGACGATAGACATCTTGGACAATAAACGCTTTGAAATTGAAGTAGAATTTCAGTGCGTATTACTCAACTCTTCAATAAATATTATTTGTGCGCGGTATAAGTAACTATATAAATAACACAAATTTTCTGGTATTTGACATTTACGGTACCGCAAATAATTAAGACCTATGTAAACTATTTAATAAAAAATTGCCGACGCGTTCATACAAAATTTACGAGATTTGTATGTTTTTTTTTAAACTATGATATGAACAAACTTTTGTTATGTACAATTTTGAACCTTAATAAAATATTGTTTAATGAGTCACATTTGTAGATAATTGTATGAGATGTAAGTATAACGGTGATATATTATTTGCCCGGTACTGTATAGCATCCTATTTCTGAAATAAACTTACTGTGACATATATACAGACAAACATACGGACATGGTGAAATTCATGGCCAGTAATATGTACGCCAAAATCTAGGACACCCTGTAAGAGGAAAAGGCAAAGGTCAGTTACCATTCAGTCGACTCTCCAGCTGAGCCACTATTCATTCTATTCACACATTCATACTCCTGCTTAATCAACCTTTACAGGATAGTCAAACCACGTGGAGGCTTATAAGGATATGTGACATATGAAACACCCACGTTCGCCTTTATGCAGCATCGATCAATAGAACCACAGGACAGTGCGTTCATCACTGAAATTGGGGGACTGATCGGAATAGGTTGAGCAAATTTGCCTACACTTGATGTTTATGCAATAATGTATGTCCGTCTCACTCATGCACGAATGAATATGCGTCAAGTTTGGGCAAATTTGCTCTTCCTATTCCGATCTCTGCCTTCATCCACTAGGATCCATTGAGAGGATTCATTGAAGGGGTCAAGTGTACTTTTATTACATTCAAATACATTATGGGAGTACAGTGGGCTTAAATGGATACTTAAATCCATTTGTAGTCGTTTACACATCGATGTACATATCAATAGATTTTAGTACGAGTATCTCTATGTATCCAAAAATTGATTTTATTAAACTTTTAATAAACTTGAATCCATCAATTGATGGATACTCGTGGACATTGTAGTATACTAAAATCCATTAATGGATCCCGGTACATAAAAAGTTTACTAGAATCCATTCATGGATCTTTGTAGACTTCATAGTATAATGTAAATCCATTGATGGAACCCAGTGTATCAAAAAGTGTAAATCACTCCAAATGGATTTAAGTGTGCATTATAGCCAACTCCATTAATGGATTTTTGGACTCTGGATCCTAGTGATTATGTTATGACTATGACTTTCTTTGTAAGCAAACCGGGCTGCGACGCTTTTCACAAATGTAAGTGATTCAGACTCGATCACCGAAGGTTGAGCACCTACTTCATGTATTAGAAACCTTAAGTCCTGCTAGCTGCCCTGCTAAGTCCAATTACGGTATCTCAGGCAAAACTCCTGTAGCAAAAGGAACCTCATTACTAGCAGAAGAGGATTGAATCTGCTTTGGCTATTGATTTTGAGATACCGCCTCTTGGCTTATGAGGGCAGTGATAGTGTCATTATCTCAATATGTTGTTATTTTAGCATAGCAAACGTAAAACGAGCACACAGTACACTTTATGGTACGTGAATACATGCACACTTTGTTGCAGTTTTGAGTCCTGTGTCTCATCCTTTAGTTTAATTCTAGGCGCATCCACTGGCTGAACATTGCAAATCGCAAAATTTTATTGCAAATTGTCTTGCACTTAGTTTTTTTGTCATTTAAAAGTAAGTTGTTGGCTGTAAAGCTTGTCCCAGAAAAAAATGTCGCTCATTATTAGATGGGGTTGTGTATCAGGATGAAATCTAAAGAGGTTTGAAAACTATGTTTCCCGTTAGGTTGCTCTATAATGTATAAATAAGAAATTAAAAAAAAGTTGCCAGTACTAGATGTTCAACGATGTCGTCGGTGCAAGAAAAGTTACACGATTTTTTTTTGTACAAGTATAATCAATATAAAGGCATCTCTGCGAAGAAAGTTGCATCGGAGCTGAAAACGTTACAAGAACCGTTCAAAGGGTTTTAAAACGGTTCAGGGAGACAGGTGGTATACGGCGATGGCCTGGAAGTGGACGTAAACCAGGGTTTGTAAACCAGAATATCGAGAAGAAGATTATAACAGCTTTACAGAAAAAACTACCCTCTCTGTACGAGACTTGGCCAAGAAGTTTAAAACCTCGAAATCTACAGTGCAACGAGTGAAGAAAAATGGTTTTATAACAACGTTTAAACAAACTAAAGTGCCCAACAGAAATGCAAAACAGTCAAAAGAGTCTAAAACGAGATCTAGAAAACTTTATTCAAAAATGACTAAATAAAAATATTGTACAGTTATGGATGACGAAACTTACTGCAAACTTGAATTCAAATGACTTCCAGGACACCACTATTATTCTGGGACCGACAGAAAAGTAGTAAGTGAAGAGTATATGGTTATCAAAATGGATAAATTTGCAAAGAAAGTTCTCGTGTGGCAGGCGATCTGTTCATGTGGCAAACGCAGTACACCATATTTTGCTAATGGAACCATAAATGGTGATATATACCCGAATGAGTGCCTCAAAAAACGATTGTTGCCATTCATTAAGAGGCATATTTCACCTGCCCTGTTTTAGCCTGATTAGGTCACGTGTCACCACACGAAGGAAGCAATAGAGTGGTACAAAGCAAATAATGTCGATTTTGTTGAAAAAACTCTCAATCCTCCCAACTGCCCGGAGTTACGACCCAATGAAAAATATTGGGCTCGTGTGAAACAGAAGCTTTTAAAACATAAAAGTAATGCCACTTCAGTTCAAGACTTCAAGCGGAAGTGGAATGAAGCTTCCAAACTGATCACCGATGACGATGTACAAACTTTGATGGCAATGTCAAGGGAAAATTAAGAAGTTTCTGGATGATCTAATCCTAAACTGGTCTTTATGCGTAAATAATAATATTTAACCCGTGTGGTTGCCGGGTTAGAATAGTACCACTCCATGTCTTCCCGTGGATGTCGTAAGAGGCGACTAAGGGAATAAAGGCTTGCAGTACTGTTAGGCGATAGGCTTGCCACCTGTCACTAATATACTGGGAAACATCTTAGCCTACTTGTGCAAAATGTGGTTACAGAATTAACAACAAGTTTTAAGACTTGTTGGTAATCCTTTAGCTCTGCCTACCCCACTCTGGGAATGAAGGCGTGAGTTTATGTATGTATGTAATAATATTTTAAGGAATATCAAATAAAACGGTATCAGAAAATTTGGTGAATTTTAATATTTAATAAGGATTTTTTTAAAGTTTATAAGCGACATTTTTTACTGGGACAAGCTTTAAATGAGATAAAGCATCGTTGATTTCATTTAAGTTATTCTGGACATCTATTCTTTTCAGTATAAACATATTACCTTAGACATGTTAACGTATTGTTTTTAACTCCACTGCCATTACTGTCAAGTAAATAAGAGCTATCAAAACGTAGGCAATACGGTAACATGCCAAACACAATATGGTTTTACCGTGAACAATGGATAAAGTGTTCTGCTAATGTTCACTCGCTGAGTTCTGTTTGGTCAACCCTAAAAATTGTTTAGGTCTAGTTCACAAACTGTTTTCTTGTTTGTACAATAATTATATCCATATTAATAGGGATTAAACGTTAACATATCTGAACCAGAACTTTATAACAAAAACAAACGTTGACCTTTAGAAATAGAAATAGATATTGAAAACAAGAACTTTGTCTAGCATGTTCTTGAAATTCCGATTATTTTACAAGATAAAGTAAAGCATTCTGCCATGTTAACCACACCACCGAATGGAAGTATGTTTTCCGTGAATCCAGCGAACGGATACTATGTTATTTGTACGTTATAAAGGCACGACCGCAACGCTGCTTAACGATGCGTATATTACGGTGCGTCAAAAACGGCGCCATGTTTTTTGTTTACGCAATGACACCGGTAAACACGTCGTTTACGCAGCGGTGGGGACGCACTTTAATAACTGATAAAAAATTATAAAAAAATATTAATATCTTTATTTACTAATAACATTAAACTTATAAATATGACGGCGGCCTGTGCATTAGACTCTGAGCCTGTATAGCGGAGACCAGTTCCATTAAAAAAAACGAGTAAATAACGTGTTACGATCATGTTAAAAGCAATTAGGTTTCACCGAGAAGGACACAGCCCCGGATTATTGGAAAATAAAATTAACCTAATCTATCGGTTCTGAAAAACCAAGGCATTTCTAAAGTAATGAAGCCGTAACGCATTAATTTAACTAAGTATTCAGCGAGGAAAATGCTGCAGCATTAATTGTCAGTTAATTTGTTTTGTCTTGTTGTCTTAGGTTTAATATAAATAGTATAAAAAAGTCGCTTTCCGCGTCCGCCCGTCTGTCTGTCTGTCTGTCTCTATATCCGCTAACTCCTCAACCACGCAATAGATTTTGATGCGGGTTCCAACATCAGTACGATAATTTTTCACGGAAGGTTTTTATGTATACATTCTAGTTTAAATTTGAGCGGGTGTTACGGAAAACTCACATAAACCGAAGCGATGCGAGGGTGAGTCGCTATAGTGTAATATGATTTTATGTCAATTAATTACAGTATTCCCAGCTTCTAGCTTTCGGCTGGCTATCGCTATCACGCTTGCACTTGCAACTAACAGTATATTTGTCACTCGTGTGTCATAGATAAACGAAGGCCGGTCGCTATTAAGAAAATGGTTGCACTGTACTTTGTATCATAACGGAACAGGGGACCGAATTTTGACTTTCGAGCGCCCTTTTTCAAAACCGAGTGATAGAAAATATTCGCATGCGAAAATCTTTGACGATTTATTTTCGAATGGTCCCAAATTCCATATTTTTGAGATTTTCAATTGAAAGTGAGGGATTGACTAAATAGTAGGTATTGTTAAGTTGGAACTTGTTTCATTATACGCAGAAGGTCGATATTTTACCGGTTTTTTTTATTAATATTTTAATTACGAATAAACGTGTGAAGCTAACAAAAGATGAAATCATAACAAGCAATTTAATATTTCAGTGCCAATAAGATATTTTTACGCTTATTTTACAAATTCTTGACTGGTTATAAATGTAGGAAAAATGAAACGCTTTCTCTTCTATGGGTGTCTATAGCATTGTGCTAGGTTTGTTTATGCTTCCCGACATACATACCCAAGTTGGGTAACCCAACAGGTTTGAAAGATGTCAAATGATACTTTCTATTGATAGAATTCAAATCGAATGCCACGGACCACTCGTGTTCATATTTTCTATCACTCGCAAGTCAAAAATACCATTTCATTGTTTTTTGTCACTTTCGAGCGCTCGAAAGTCAAAAATCGTCCCCAGTTGGGAACGGAAATTCGGGCTGGATTGGATGGCCAACCGTTCTCAGCGCGCTGACTTACTGTTTAGCATATTTAACAGGTTCCGTGATTCGGTGTGTCGGCGCCTGAGAACGTTTAACATTGTTTCCGACAACACGTACACCAGATTGTTTCGAATTTGGACCGTACGAGTGCATGGATGTAGACTTTCAACGGAGTATATTAAAATCAATTTACTTAAGTTGATGAGCCAGTAGTGATCTATTGATTGCCGTCGCAGATAAGTAATAATTTAATGATGGTGCGGCCATTGTTCGACATTGCCATCATGTTTTGGTTCTCTTCTTTTTCATGTATTATTGCATGTATAATATTAATAAATGTAATATAAACACAATTTGTACCTACCTAGAGTGAAGAATGCCCTATTCTACAAGAGTTCCTATATCACTGCCATACGAGTCTATAATAAGCTGCCTGTTAAATATAAAATTTTAAATACAAATAATTTTAAAACTGCACTGAAGAATTGGCTAATTGACAAAGTTTTTTATAATTTAAATGAATTTTTTAACCATGTAGAACCATAATTGTTTAATTATTGCATTTAAACATTGTAAACTTAGGCTAATTGGTTTTAATTATTATTACCTACTTCGTATTGTACGTCCGACCCGGGCAAACTGTTGAAACTTTATATCTTAAGTACCATCTAAATTGTACACAGTTATACAATAAAGACTTTTGATTTGATTTTTGATTTGATTTGTTTATTCTAGTCCGAGTAATACGAGGACAAACAATGAAGCAGCATTTAATAGAGTTTCGTTTATAAAAACTAAAGAACTCGACGGCAAATCGTCCGTTCGTATCCAAATTATTCTTCGCCACAAATCTAATAGAAAGCAAGCTTTAAAAAACTCATCTGCATTTTTAGGGTTCCGTAGCCAAACTAGGAACCCTTATAGTTTCGCCATGTCCGTCCGTCCGTCCGCAGCCTAGCTCAGAGACTCTTAGTTTTATAAAGGTGTACTTTGGCATGAACATACGTAAATTAACTTCGATGTTTCCATAAAAGCCCGTTGTAAGAGAATTCCCCTTTATTTCGACAAACCACTTTAGTGTGGACGGAGTCGCAGCAAAAGCTAGTGAATTCAAATTAAGTTTTTTAAAGGAAGCTCCTTTTAAAAGTTTAAATTTTAAGCTCCAGAAAAGCCCGTTGTAGGCGTCAACGCGCCTTAAACCGCCGCAAGTGCCACTCAATTTTATCTCGGCCGTTTTCTGAAAGATTAAACATTTCACCCTTTCTCTCGTAAACAGATAGGCAATTCGGCGGAGTTGCCTGGTGGGTTCATTCCCGAACGCCATCTGTGGGCTTAGTATGGCGTTTATCGCGTGACAAAATGTGTATAAAGCATCCGTCACTCTCGTACTTATACACGTGTCAGAAAGAGACGGATATATTGTTATATTAGGCCCCCAGAACACTGAGAGGCCCTAGATAAGACGCATTCGGCGTTCGCTATCGTTATCATTAGCGTCGAGCGCCTGCGTTGCGTTAACTCCATACATTTTGTCCATTTTCGAAAATGTTTTACGTTAGCGTTAAGTAACTGGTGTAGCCTCAGTGTTCAGTTGTGGTGTACCAATTGTCAACTTTGTGTGGTATAGTTCCTACTGAGATCTATTTAACCCTTAACCAGGCAAGGGATCCATGTCTCCCATATAAAATCTACTCAACAATACCTTGTATGTTAGTACCTAAGGCTGAATATCGACTGTGACATGTGATCTTCCAGCAGAGGCTGACTATGGGTGACCACCATACCTGGGATAACTCGGGGCATCTGTACGAAAGTGATGTAGCAAAATATTTTATCGATATAAAATATATCGATGTTACTGCCAACATCTAAATGCTATTCGGCATAAATAAATATTACTTATTTTCTCCTCATTTTTAGATAAAAAATAAACAAATTAACACGTATATTTATATGTTTATTTTACATTCAATATTTTTTCCATATTCGTCAGTATTAATGATTGCCGTCTAGATGAAAATATCCACTTTAAACTGCTAAACTACGAATATGAATGGTACTGACAGTAAATTGTCATTTTGATTGAAATTACATCCGCATACTTTTATTATGTTAAGAGGCTCGATATCAGATATGACATCGAACCTATTTACAGTAATCGAGAATGTTCAATGTGCACATGTATTTATTTAATTATATCGATATTTTTTTGATCGATATCAAATCCCTGGAACTTGCCCCGAGTTATCCTAGGTGACCACTGGTGAGTTTACAATATCATGCATCATAAGTATTGTATTTTTTTTGACAGATGAGAGTTTTTCATTGTAGACGTGAGAGTTTTAGGCACCGGTGACATTATAAAAATTAACTCGTACTACAAAATCAGAAGGGCTATTTCGATGAGCCTCAGTCGCTGGCTGTGATAAAAAAATCGACCCCTAGGATTAATTATTGTTTGACTGTTATTGTTATTAACAAAACAACTATTTTTTGCAAGTGACTTCATCCACGCAGAAATCGTTTATAGCTATTCCCTGAACTGTTCTATAATCCGGGATCCGTGATCTCTGTACAAGTCCCATGGAACGGTTGAGGCGTTCGATCGTATTGGCAAACAACATACTTTTGCAATTATACTATTAGTAAGCGCAATTAAATAAATGATAAACGAGAGACAGAGTAAGAATCACCGCTAGAAAACCTGCATCAAAAACGGTTCACCCGCTATGGTGCCACATACAGTCACACAGACGCACACACACACACACACACACACATAGCGGTCGAATTTATAATAAACCCTAATGTTAACATAACAACTAAATAAAAAATCTAAACGTATCTGTATGCCTAATCAAAGATCAAAACCGTGTATATTATCACAGTAAAACCCTCTACAGACTCGTAGGTACTTTGGGTGCTGAATTATACACGCGACCCTCTTCAAGGGAGGGTGTCTGCGAACGCCCATGCTTTCACACTCAAGTATTAAACGCCCCAGACGAGCCAGTCGCCAGCTGGCGCGGCTTAGGAGTTTTTTAATCTGCTTAAACGCGCCACAGCCCCGAACAAATGTTTTTGTTTGCAGTGGAAATTATAGAGAAACATGTCATGTTGAAACCAAATGTGAATGGTAGAAGTGAATTGTTTTGTTTTGATTGGACGTGTAGTCTGTATTCATTTCCGAGTGCATAAAGATAAAAAGGTTGAAAAGATATTGTATTCAGTAAGTAGGCCGCACGGGTACTTTTACACGTCAAGAGTCTACCAGCAGTTCCCAAGAGGGGACTGAGAAGAATTGCCGCAAGAAACTCAACAGACAGTCATTTTTAATGTAATTGTACGAGTATGTACGGTAATGATCGTTTTAATTGTCGATTTTATAATGTGTAAAATACGCTCTGATCCCGTACTATGATCACCTTTATCAAGGTGGATAAAGAATCTGTCACTCTCGCACTTACATACTGGTCAGAGAGAGACAGATTTAAACACGACCATGATAGGGCCCGGAGAAGGTATGGAAGTAAGTAGCCTTTAAACACTCCTTATAAGTTATAAATTATCCCCAGATTTAAAATTCAAAAATTAAAGAATGTCTTCAATTTATGCGACATTTTACGGTTTATATTTTTTATTTCCTAATAAAATCAGTTGAAAAAAGATCAAAAGCAAAAATACGAATAACATGTTAAAAAATCAAACTTACTTAAAAAATCCAACAGTTGAATGCGGGTCAGTAAGTTGTTCTCAATAGTTTTAAATCACCATACATTAATAATAATAGATTGTTCAACAAGGGACTAAATAAGCCATAATGAGACGAAATATTTATCCACATGGATGGAGGTCAAGTGTCAATATGTCTTGAGTTAAACACTCTACTTTTCACTTCGATTGCGAGAAACATAGTGGTTTGTTTATCAAGGGAAACGAGACATTTAGTCACCCGAGAAAACAGTTCATTCGAGTGTCATTGTGGCATTTTATTTAAGAGTCTAATTCGATTGCGACATAGACACGTAAAAAAATTCAACTTAATAGCGCTATCATTTTTACTCCGAACCCGTCACTGTAATGCAGAAAGAGACAACAAGATTGATTTTGGAGTAACATACGAGAAAAGGCTCAGTTTCATTGCGCCATAGCCCGCTTGCTTTTCGTGGTACATTGCGCCGCTGCAATAGTTCTCGGCTCAAAAATGTTAAAAAGACCCGTCAATGGATTGCTACAAGTATGCGCTATCGACCAATGAAACTGAACCTAACAAACATTCCATAGACAACATTTCCGAAACGAACACTGACGCGGTGGCGGTTTTATGCCTAGCTTGCCCTCCACCGCGCACTCTGACACGAAGGGCAATATAATCAAATGGCGACATGTATCTGGCTATTTTTGGTTTCCCAAGGCTTTTACTTGTAAAAAATCAAAAATAAAAAGTACTTTAGTCCCTGAGGATTTAATGCATCACTTTAGTCCGCCTATACATGGCTATGAAAAGTGAAAAGTGAAAAGTATATGTGGTCTACCTAAGCTAATTATTTATATCAATGCCTAATTTTTAATTGAAACTTCTAAAACTCGATAGTGCTGGAATAACATCCCACAATTGGATATTTTACTATACAATACAATACAAATATTCATTATTAAACACCACATACAATAACAGTATGGAAAGTATAGTCATATTAAGTATATTCCGGAGTAACGCTTCCCTCCCCAAAGATATACAGTTGCAATTCCGAGGCCATTAATTACGCTAATAATAATTAATAATGATTGATTGGAACGCACCGTGTTCGTCCTTGTAGCGCCGGCAGAGGGAAAACATGGTGCCGCTCGGTGGGACCTGCGGACAATTCATTACACACTTCAATTACTAGTTCTAGAACATAAACACAAATCCTCATTCATAAACGAGCAATAACTAAAGTGTGCTCAACATATGCTCTGTCCTTATTTGTTATAACATTTGAGTTTGAGAGAATGAAACAAAAAATACTTTAATTACAATCGGTTTATATGTAGTTTATGAATTTAGGGGTATATTTATGGACATTGTTAAATAATAAATTGTTAAACAAGGGACTAAAACACGCCATAATAACACGAGATGTTTAGCAAAGAAGAAATGTGTCGTTAGCGTTGAACCAGTAGTAGTGCGGGATATATCCGACAATGGCATTAAAAAGGTTCAAATACCATTATAAGTATTTACTCAATAATTTTATATACCTAGTCCAAAAACAATATTTACAAAGGTCACTCTTAAACTTGGAAAAACATATACTTTTAAATAAATTAGCAGAATGCGAGGGGTTTAGTTTAGTGAAGACGTGTGTCAAACATTGACTTTATATTACTAATTAGAAGTCATCCGTATAATACATTACATGAATCAACATAGTTTATAAAAAAATCTAACAAAAAGCTGCATTGTGAAGCGGACTGCCGGCGTCTGCTCAAGTATGAATAACATCGTTACGAGTTTCACTATACTTCCACGAACCACGAGTATAACTCAGTTACTGGGCGACGCACACTGCCCTCCTTAAAAAAAGGGCGCATGTCTCATAGAAGCGCGAATTCATAAGCCAGCTTATTTCTGAAGACGGAGTGTTAAATTTGCTTTGACTATCAAATTTCGTTTCGTTCTTATTAAAAAGGGCAGCACACGTGGCTTGTGGGGGCATGTGCGGGCGGAAATGCAGCTCGAGAACAAGCATTTCAATCATACGTCACGTTTTGAAATTGCCTTTACAATTCGAACAATTGTTTGGCTCTATTAAATTCAGTAAAACAATATTGTTTCTGACATGTTATGACGGCTCCAAATTGCAAAAAGCACTGGTTGGAAAAATCCAATTAAAAACAGTAATAATCTACACTAATTTAATGAAGATAAAAAGATTTGTAATCGAGTATTTTTGTTTGTTATCAATGAAGTTTTGTTATAAATAAATAAATTCAAGAACTACTGGACAGGTTTTGGAAATTATTTCGTTCGTTAATTGCTTGCAGATTACAGGAAAAGCTATAAGAATGCTATCAACAAACAAACCGCATATATGGAAACTTCTCTTGGCCGGTTTTTGGCACCTTAATTCCATGGCAAAAGATGTAAAATGGATACATTTCTTTGTATTCAACTGTACTTACAGTTACTACGAAAATTCGTAGACGCTCTACGCTCTCGCTACGCCGTAGGCGTGTACAGTCGGTGAAGACTTAAAAGATGCTTCGGGTTTGTAATTTTCCCTTATTCTCTCTTAAGAAGAGTGTATGAGAGCAAGTGAGAGACCAGTACAAAACCGACGTACCTTCTAAGAGCTTTCGCTCTGTACGAAGAATACTGCCCTTGTACGGAGAAAAGGCACAAGTGCAATTAGTTCATAGAAGGATATTAAACTCTCAAGGGTTATGCTAAGGTTGGAATTCCAATACAATTCATATAGGAGATGTGCCTTTTTTCCGTAGCAGGGCAGCATTTAATGCTCGTAGAAAGTGTGTGTAAGGTGTACCCCAGAGTTATGAGTTTTGAAAGATGTTGATTATTCCAATTTATAAAGATAAGTAAGTGAAATATGTAGTTTTTAAATATCAGTGGCAAGATTAATCTGGCATTTAAGCTATACATATAAAAATGTAATCCATTTTTCCCTTGGTCACGCCAATTTAAGCAATTTATTAAACGAGTACTTCATAAATAATTTTACTTACACTATGCTACTGAAAAAAAAATACATTTTCTAAAATCAAAATGCAATACATGTTCTGATCCAGTATGTACCTATTTTAAAAGTAAAATAAAGTTTATTTCAGTGCGCTAGAGTCCTCTTATTAGGTATTTCTGTACCTGTATCAGGCTATACAGCTAGTACCAGCAGGTAGATAACGCTCTTTTAAATGTGAACATTTTTAAAAACTGAATTTAAATTTAATTGTAGGTATACATAAAAAGTTTGTATGTCTGTGCGCATGTGTGCGTGTTACCGGCTTAAACGGTATAGTTTTAGAAAGTCCTATCTAGGTAGAAACCGTCTTAAATACATATTAATTTTAATCAAATGAATCCATACATATACATACATGACTTGCAACACAAAATGATTACTATACCACTGTCCTTTAAATTCCTACCACTAAAACCTTTCAAACCATTTAAAGTGTCACACATCGTCATACAAACGCTGAGGTATACGCAGGCGCGCCGCTGTAGCCGCCCCCTTTCCCTATATCGCTGCAGGCATTGTTTCGGAGCTGTCTGTTACAGTTGTTACACATAACTACGCTACACACAGGCTGCGCAAGCGACGAGATATAAGCGGGTCTAGTTGGGATTGTTCATATTTTTTAAATTACTCTGGTTTGAAATCCATTTCGAGGAATAGGGGTGTAAAACCGTTCTGCATTTTAATTTTTTTGAAATATTTGTCTATTTCGGACATTTCGACAAAAGTATATTTGACATTTGTTTGAAGTTTTTGGCTTGAAGCCCTCCTAGGTGTTGCGGGTCTTACGGGTTGGGCGAAAACCGCTTGAAATAGTATGTTTTATTACGCTATTACACACACTTTTTATCATTAGATTTCATTTAATTGTTGTAATTTATTAGAAAATGCAACCCAAATTTAAAATAATCATGTTATCCATAAAATGTCTGCTAAATAAATAAAGATATTAAAACAAAACTATTGGGTGAAATACAAAATTAATGAAATGGACTCTTACAATTAGGTACCTATTCTTTCGAATTAGTATGTAAAAACCGTGAGTTATTTTTTTTGGTCTGTCCCGATTGCTGTAAAAAGCCTATTTCACATTGTCTTTACACCTATTGTTATCGTTTTGATGAGGCTAGATTTTAGTTCATTTTCAGGGTTCCTTACCTAAAGGGTAAAACGGGACCCTATTACTAAGACTTCGCTGTCCTTCTGTCCGTCTGTCTATCACCAGGCTGTATCTCACGAACCGTGATAGCTAGACAGTTGAAATTTTCACAGATGATGTATTTCTGTTGCCGCTAAAATAACAAACACTAAAAACAGAATAAAATGATTTAAAGGGGGCTTCCATACAACGGTACGGAACCCTTCGAGCGCGAGTCTGACTCGCAATTGGCCAGTTTTTTTTAATTTTGCGACTTTAAGGGTTAACATTAGCAAAATGATATTGTTTTGTTTACTATTGTATTCATTATATATTTTCCAAAAAAAAAAATGTTAGTTTTGTGTTTTCTAATAAAGTGTTTGACCTGATCTGTTGATCTTGATCGTTCGCTTGCCACTGCCTCTGCACCAGCTGTCCTAGAACCGGCAGGTTTGCATAGAGACGATGGCAAGCGACCAGACGGGGCTACATTTGGTGCCGTGTAAACTGGGTAGGGCACTGGTATGGGACGCGACGTGTGTTGACACATTCGCCCTTTCCCACGTCCAGTCAACCCGTAATCGGGCCGGTGCAGCAGCTGATCAGGCCCAAACCATCAAGCGCCGCAAATATTCATAATTATTAAATAATTACGAATTTGTGGCACTCGCAGTGGAGTCCATGCGACCTTGGTCAGCCGATAAGAAAAGCTTTATTAAGGCTCTGTCATCCCGGCTCATAGACACCTCCGGAGATTCTAGAGCTGGCGCTTACCTCTTCCAAAGGATTGGGCTAGCTATCCAGGAAGGTAATGCAGCCAGTGTTTATATTAATATAAAATATTTAATGAGTAAACTTATACTAAGTAAATTAATAGTATTTACTCGTTTAAATAATATTAACTCTTAGAGCAAAATGAATGTATAAACTTAATTTGGAAACTATTTGAGCTTATGAAATACATTTATTATTTTAGTTGTAATATATCTGCTGTATATTTCCCTTTGCAATAAATAAATAATTAAGCTAGTGCTTATAATCATGACAGATAATGTAAACAAAGGCTATTGCAAAGAGGTAACACTCAGTGGGCTAGAGTCCCTGTTGTTGAGTACCCTGCTAATATACAGAATTGATAGTTTTCTATGACTTAACATTTATTTATATGTCATTAAACGGTCAACAAGAAAGGATTTAAAAATAGCATAAACTTGTTTAT
This sequence comes from Acleris emargana, assembly GCA_927399475.2. Classification (NCBI taxonomy): domain Eukaryota; kingdom Metazoa; phylum Arthropoda; class Insecta; order Lepidoptera; family Tortricidae; genus Acleris; species Acleris emargana. Next base: position 15,186,684 of record OV656852.1, read on the forward strand.
CTACACACATATCATAAGTCCTCTACGAGTATTACGAGTATGCGCTCAAAACCCGTAGGAAATGACCAGCATTATAATTTCTTGTCTGCGGAAGTAGATAAAATCCGTACTGTAATGTTATTACAGTATAGGTTTGTGAAAAAATAATCTTTGAAAAAATATGATATTTTAAGCTTCCTCCTGTCGCTTGCACCAATCACAATTGATGTCGGCCGCAGGGCGGGTTGACAACGGCCCGTATAATTCGATCGAGTAATTGATATAAAGTCATGCGCAGCATCCAAGTCAACGCTCCAGCTGACAATCTGCGCAATTAATAAATAAGCAGTAGCTCGGGTACGAATAGTTCAATCGTATACCGTCACCTTTTCGAATCACAGCAACGTTACTATTCGAAAACATGTAAGTCGAAGTCAAAGATATGTTTACATTTTTGTACCTTATTTCAATGGAATAAGGTGAAAAAATGTTAACGTGTCTTTCGTCGACTGTGCCGCGAGGACGAACTTTTACCTTCTATCTAGTAGGGCGGATTCGACCAAACGAGAGTTAATATTATTCAATAAGTCGCCAGTCAATCGAGAGTAAATATCAGTTTTACGTTTTACCAACGATAATTGAATAGTCAACCTATTAGGGTATAGTTACTATACTACCGTTTCGAGTGAAATAACAGAGTTATTCAAGGTGTTTTTTTGCCGGCCGTTTTTGTTCATTAGTCACTACTTATTCGAGGTAAGTACTTGGATTAGACCAAAAAAAATAACTCACGGTTTTTACATTCTAATTCGAAAGAATAGGTAATTTTAAGATATGCTGATATCATTTAATTTTGTATTTGACCCAATAGTTTTGTATTAATATTAGAAATTTTATGGATGACATGATTATTTAAAATTTGGGTTGGCATTCTCTTATAAATTACATCAATTAAATGATATCTAATGATAAAAAGTGATTTTAATAGTGTATTTAAACATACTATTTCAAGCGGTTTTCGCCTAATTCATAAGATACACACCTAGGAGAACTTCAAGCCGAAAACGAAAGTCAAACAAAGGTTAAATATACTTTTGTCGAAATATCCGAAATAGGTAAATATTTCAAAAACTTAATAATGCAAAATGGCTTTAGAACCCTATTTCTCGAAAGTGTTTTCGTTCAAGTCAAGTTCAATTTTGGTGGAATCCACCCTAAGAAACGTCAACTTATCGTCATCGAGAAAATGTGTATGGCGATCGATATCAGCGCCTCCTAGCTTGTATGAGGATATTACGAAGGTAGTTTCATCGAAGTCGAAATTGGAGTCGGAGTTTTTAAATTTGGTTTATCGGAATGGGAACGAAACCGAAGTCGGAGTTGGAGATGGAGGTAAAAATTAGTTGTGTGTGTAATGTGTAAGCATGCGGGATGCGAGATTGGCCGCGTGACAAGAATTAACTTGTTTGTATACGCTGAACGCGGCCGGCGGTACCATCACCGGCTGCGTTTCGACCTCCGGTTATAAATAATCAGAATCGGAGTCTTTACCGGAGTTCTAAGACCGCAAATACCATTGCCAAACCTCGGGACTAAGATGCCATAGAGAAGGCTTTCACAGTCCAAGTAATGGACAGAAGGTGGATCTGTGACCCATAGATATTTGCATTCTCAACACTAGGTACAACCCTACGTAGGCCTCTCCCATTGCACGCCACCGAGCATGATCTGCTGCCACTCTCATCCAGCTCTTGCCAGCCCCTTTGCGAAGATCGTCACTCCACTTAGTCTGAGGGCAACCTACGCTGCGTCTGACGATCCGCGGTCTCCACCCCACCAGTGGTTATCCGTTCTGCGGCATACGTGCCCGGCCCACTGCCATTTCAAGCTGCTAATCCCATGGGCAATGATTTCGCGACAAATTCGACATTATTCTCTCGATACTAGTTCAACACATGGCGAGCATAGTGACACGCAGCTAAATCGGGCCAGAATAATGTACGAACCCTGTGCTTTCGAATAAGTAGTGGTAGTACCCGCTTTTGAAGGCATTCCTTCTTGTACACAGCCGAAGTTAAGTTTCCCGTTACAAAAAACGGAGATGTTTTCATGCCGCATTGACAAATAGCTTGCCAAACCATCACTTTTTTCCCAAATTTTTCGCAAAAAATGGATTTGTCCTCTTTAGAGACCTTCGTTCCTTTTATTACGGTGTAAAACTGCGGTCTGGGTAGGGTTTTATAGTCAAGTTTGACATAGGTTTCATCGCCCATTATAATACATTGTTCATTTTTAGTTAAGACTTGGTCGTACAACTTCCGAGCCCGAGTTTTGACAGAAGACTCCTGGGTTTTGCTGCGTTTAGGCTGTTTTTGCTTTTTGTAAGTTACAAGCAAGTTACGCTCCTTGGCACGCTGAACCATTGCAATAGAAGTACGACATTTTTTCGCACAATCCCGAATCGATACCTCTTTTTTTTGGGAAAAATGTTCGCATATCTTTTTGTCTAAATTAGGACATGAAGGGCCTCGTTTTCTACCTCGACCAGGTAAATCTTTTAAAGTATTATTCATACCAAACCTTTTTATCGTATTGTAAACAACTTTCAGGCTAACCCCTTCCTCTGAAGCAATCTTTCTCATAGTCATACCTGATTCTTTACAATATTTGGTCACAATTGAAAGTCGTTTTTTCTCTGAGAGACCCTTCATCTTGCAGTGTGTAGGAATTATACTATTTTTTATAATCAGTTTTAATATTTGACTATATGCTTAACAGATTGACATATGACAGACAAGATAAAATATTGTAACTTTTTTTTAGAGCTATTCAAACTTGTTTCCATAATTAACGATACGGTCTTTATTGCATTGTTGTATTGTTTTCATTTTGAAAATCGAAGGCTTGTCCACATACAAAATGAAAACAACTGTTCAGCTTTGAAGACGATTGCGACTGCGAGTGCGTTAGGCATTAGTGACACAGGAATCTCCATAATCCACGTAATCTTGGACGGTTAAAGTGAGTTAAAGTTGCTTGCTAAAAATAGATTGGTACGTTGAGAGATATTTTAGAGACCGCAGTTGGAGGAGCTTTCGAGATCAAAAGCTAAGATGAAAAATAACTGGGCTTCTATTCATCTCGGCAAAACCATTGCCTTTGACGTGATATCGTATTTTTTATCTCGGCTACCGTTACTAGCAAGTAAATAAGAGCTGCGGTAACTTTGACAATGATATAATATGCCAAACTCAATTATAGTTTTACCCATAATAATAGAGGCTCAGGGCCGGTATTCTAGGCTGTAAAAACGATATCGTAATTGATCTGTTATGGTATTGTTATGACTAGACCCCGTTATCTTGTCGCAAATATATTGTTTTTCAGTAGAGTGTGAATGATTTTTTTATCGACTATCTAAATGTCGATACTGTATGTCACTGATAATTTTAAAGAGGTGTCACTAAGTACTACGTATTACTTTTGTATAATGATATATATATAATAATAAATGAAGAAATAAAAGTCTAGGGTGTTCGTTAGTTACGAATAATCATATACTTTCCACAATAATTACCATAAACTTTACACAACTGTACATCGTCAGTGTAACTATGGGTTATATAGGGATTTTCGTATAGACTTAAAAGGCGAAAATTCAATTGCATTATATAAACATCGATATCAAGAAGGTCGATAAAAAAAATATTCACACTCTACTGAAAAACAATATATTTGCGACAAGATAACGGGGTCTAGTTATGACGTCAGCTGCCATTACTGTCAAGTAAATAAGAGCTATCAAAACGGCGACCATACGATTACAGCTCAGCACGATATGGTTTTTACCGTGTTGAATAGAGGACCTGAATGCTCCCGAGGGTAGGTCCTGTTCCTCACCTCACGCTTGCCTTCACCGGCCGGCTGGAGTGTATAATGACGAGGAACAGACCCTCACCTCTGGCTTGCCTTTATTGGCCGGTCAGAGTGGAGTCGCAAGAGCTATATGCTCGAAGGGTGGATGTGTTGCATAAGTGGTGAGTGGGCACCTTATGGTCGTTTAAAGTCCAGAAGCACCTCTCCACCCTTAGCCCTTCTGGAACTGTTACCTCCCTGCTGCTATATATATGCGGCTATTTCGGGAGGCCCATTCTTGAGTTGGCGAGTCACCGCCTGCCATTTCAACCAAAGTAATTAGCATTGGCCAGGCAGGCGCCGTAGTTTCATCAATAGCCTAGTTCACCAATCCATATCTGTTCATTCATAGAGCCTATTGTTAATACTTCCATCCTTCTTAAATAGTCCTACACTAACCGTTGGTTGTCCGTGGGAGCATACTTTTATAGTTTGAACTCAGGGACAATCGCCGGTTGGTGTCCCATCACTTTACTAAATTAAACTTGTCTAAAGGGCCTCTGCGTGTTGGCTTCGGCTCCATGTACGCCTTCCAAAGGTCCGGGACTCCCATAGTCCCGTGAATGGTAAAGACATACAAATAATAATTAAACAAAACTATTTCATATCTGTGACCGGTTCATATAATGTTCATACAGGGTGACCTAAAACTTAACTTAAATATAAAGGTATAATTTTGTAACTTTTCAATATGTTGATGTTTATAATGTAAATATCACAATTCTAGACTGGCTAAACAGGACCACGCTATTTTTTCACCTCAGTGTTAGTTTTGAGATTTATATCGTAATTAATGATGTTTGTCTATAAGGTATTTTTTGAGCCTTGTTGCCCAAAGTAAACTTATTCTCTTATGCTATAACATTATGTAAAAAGAAAATAATTTTAATACTATTACAATATGCCGCCGTGACCTCGTTTTGTTCTCAAGTTAATAATTATTTACAATGTAATCGCTTCGAATGGGCACCACGTGGCGGCTATAGCGGGTGCTCCGAACACTTTGCTAAATTAAACCTAAATTATTTCGCAAGTTTGCAAAACGTAAAATATGAATACCAAGTATATCATAGCATATAAGTAGCACCGAGAAGGGAAACGAGCACAGGCCACATGGTAAGAAGGACCTGATACCGTTAGATATTTTTATTCTCATTACTACTAGTACAATCCTAAATCCGGTCCTACAGGGCGAACGACATGAAGTGTTACCAAATTCACAAATTCGAGCCTGGTGTCAAAGTAAATGCGACTTACTAGCAGGAAAATGTTTTGGAAGCTGCGTTGGAGCCTTGGGCACGCAAACATTTCGGTAGTAGACCATAGACATTACAACAAGACTTGGCCCCGGCTCATAAAGCTCGTGTGAACCAAGAATGGCTGAACAACGCGTTCCACATTTTATTTCGTCCACACAATGTCTTTCGAATTCCCTAATCGCGAACCCGATGGAATTTTCTATCTGGTCCATTGTGGAGAGCAAGGTGAGGAGAAGAAAACATGCCAGTGTGGATGCACTGAAGAAAGCGATCGTACGTAATTGCGATTGCATACCGCAGGATCACATTCGTGCAGCGTGCAACTCATTTTTCTACCGTCTGAAGGCCATAGACAGCAAAAGGTGGTCATATCGAGTTAAAATAAAGTAATCTTAGAAATTTGATATCTTTTTCTCATTTTTTTCTTAATAATGAATAATTCGTGACAACAAAAAAAAAACGTAGCCTTTTGAATTTGGTAACACTTCATATCGTTCGCCCTGTATATGATAAGAAGGTTTGATATACCTTATAAACTGATCTTAACCGGGGTGCCAATGCTCAAGATACGTCGATTCATACATTGTCTGCTTTAATTATTTTTAGTTATGTGTTTTAAGTCATAGTTATCGTAAGTTATAAACTTATAAGTTATAACGTTTTTTTAAGAAACCGTTACTTATTCAGGCCTTTTAAATATCAAACCTAACCTGACTTCTCTAGCATGTTACATGCTTGATGTGAAAATATGATTTATAGGCCGTAACAACCATATCGTCGTTGACCTGTTATCGTATTGTCAACATGTTGATAGTTCTTATTTACTTGACAGTAACAGCGTCCGAGTTAGAAACAATGCCATAACAGGTCAAAGACGATATGGTTCTTACCGCTTAGAATAAAGGCGCTTTTATCGTATTGTCAACATTTTTATAGCTCTTATTTATTTGACAGTAACAGCGTCCGAGTTAGAAACAATGCCATAACAGGTCAAAGACGATATGGTTCTTACCGCTTAGAATAGTCGCCCAGTTTCACATAATCCACTTCTCAAGTACTTGTATTTTATAACAAAGCGGTGTTTGTGACACGGTTGAAGTCTGTAAGTACTTGGTGTAGCGGTAGAATTATATTGACATGAAATGGTAAAGTGAATTTTGCTGGTTTCAACGCGTAGCCAATAACGCATTCAATTCAATCTGGTTCGCCTGAATTTGATTCCTTCTTCACAAGCAGTTTCATTTTAAATAACTTTTTTAAAAGAGTTCGCATAAAAGTATTGTCATAATGTAAAAGTTATATTTTTTTAAGGGTAGCGGCTATTTCTTAAAGTACAGTGCGACACAAAAGAGTAGAAATTAAATGAGGGCGCCACATTCTACGTAACTGTCACCTTTTTGACGTAAAATGCTTAAACATTGCAACAATTTAGTATGTACTTTTAATTGTACTACAACTTCAACCTAGCCAACTAGGCTGTGTTAATTGTACATTCTAATTACTGATAGTTACTATTTAAAAACAAAAAAAAAACAAATATAACACTAAACTAAAACGAAATACTTACTACAACTAATTAATTAGCCAATTTCCTGCACTGAGCTAGCGGTGACAATGGTTTCTAATTACCGACTGGTTGAAGCAATTAGTTTGGACTCAACAGTCGTGGAAAACGTCTAGTTAGCTTTAACGCGCGGTGCGGCTAGGGCTTCCATTCCGTAATTACGGAATTACGTAATTTATAAAATATTATTTTTTAACATTATTAGTAATGTTTTTGCTAAGACACGTCCACACCATATACTTTTACCATATTCGACACTGGCGGGCACGGGATTTCCCCGCCTTCAGCCTACTTTAATTAGTTGTGTTTAGTAAAGGACTCGGTAATTCCCCGTTAGGCTCGAGTTGATTAAAAATAAATATTGAACCATAATACGTTCTTTCACAAACGGAATAGCGATCAATATTGCTTAAAGAGTACATATGGGACTTCCCAAAGTTTCAAGAAAGTCCCTTATAGGGGAATCCCTTATTGCATTAGAAGGATGATAATTTGAAACAGAAAGCGTTTAGTGGTGAGTCGGCAGTCACCCGGAACACTATACTACCAACAACGCGAAGTCTACCTTAATGCTGCATACAATTATTTATTATCAATACAGCCGACGACTGTTGAAGCTGAACGAGCTTTTTCTTCCGCCGGATATTTTTGCAATAAGCTGAGAAGCTCATCAGCTGATAAATCTTTGGACGCTTTATCTTTCATGAGGGCCCATTTTCAGGGGAAAAACAATAAATAAATAATAATTGAAGTTGTTCGAATAATTGTTGATTTTATGATGTTGATTTTATTTTGTATTTTTGTTTATAATTGTAATATAATAAAATTTTAATAATGCCTGAAAAGTTGTTTTCATTAATACTACTGAAAATATAACTCTTTTAACTAAAATAGGAAAAATTACGTTATTCCGTAATTACGTAATTTTTTAAAATAAATCCGTTATAAACAGTGATGGGAAATAGGTGAGCTAAAATACCTATTCTTTATTTTTTATTTATTTATTTATTAGGTTTTTTATTTATTTATTAGGTTCGCCAACAGATATAACACCATTAACTTAATTATAAAATTATATGTATAGGGAAGAGTGACAGGGTGTTTACCCAATTACAGGCAAACTCAGCTTGCGTAAAACAATCGCATTTGTGCCGATGCGGCTCAATAACACACTAACACATTTAACAGGCTAAGTACTAGGCTAAAAAAGGAACTATAAAGTCGTAAGTAACCATGCATAACATAACACAATTAACAAAATATGACAACGATAAAAACATTTCAAAAACAAAAAAAAACAAAAAAAAAATGGGATTAAATTCGACCCGCTTGGATATTAAACTAGGCACCTCTTAATAATATGGATTAATCCGTCTACTGAGAAGGCAAACAACAATATGAAACTAAAATCACAAAAAAGTGACCATGCATAACACGATACAATTAACGAAATATAACACTAAATAAAATTATATAAAATTAACATGGCACTATGAAGGGTTTACGTTAAAACTTACAGGCAACTACTTCTTATAAATACTTAATAATCTTTTAAACTTAATTTGAGAGATAGACATTAAATCAATATTCGTTTGTTTGAAAAGTTTATTGTGCTCGCTGCATATTCTATTCAGAACACTGTGAGATCCAAGATTTGTTCTGGATGGTTTCAAAGAAAAAGGTCTGTAGTTTGAGAAGCGGGAGTTAAGCCTTGGTACATTGAATCCAATTTTTTCAAGAAGCTGAGGGCAATCTATAGTGCCATTACAAATTTTGTGAAGCAATATCTGGTCAGAGATCCATCGACGGTTTTCTAGAGGAGTGATATTAAAATAATGAAGTCTACTTTTATATGAGGGTAACGAAAAAAAATTACGTTGGTGTACCGAAAGTAGATGCAAGAAGCGCCTCTGAATCCTCTCAATGCGGTCCACGTGGCACTTATATTGCGGACTCCAGATATTAGCGCAATATTCAAGCTGGCTGCGGACTAGGGCAAAATATGAAGTTTTCAAAGCAGCAACATTTTTAAAGTGTTTACAATTACGCCAAATGAAGCCCAAAAGCCTATATGCTTTTTTAATAACGTTGTCAATATGGTCTGTGAAAGTAAGCTGACTGTCCAAGACAACACCAAGATCCCGGATACTAGAAACTTCTTCAAGCACCAAGTTATTAATGTTGTACGAGGTAATTATAGGTTGCCGTTTCCTAGTAAAAGTAATATGTTTGCATTTGCTTGTATTTAATGGCAGCCTATTACGCTCAGACCATCCAGATATCCTGTCCAAATCTTCCTGAAGTTGATGGGAGTCTGCTGGAGAGTTGATCATTTTAGATATTTTCAAGTCATCAGCAAAAAACGAGAAACACGAGTGGCGAATCATTTCTGCCATATCATTAATAATCACTAAAAATAATGTGGGGCCCAAGTGGGATCCTTGGGGTACCCCTGAAGGAACCTCAAAACTTCGTGACTTATTGCCGCAAACGAGTACCTTCTGAGACCTGGCAGAAAGGTAGCTTAAGAACCAATCAAGGAGTTTGCCATGAACACCAAAGGCACTTAATTTATATATTAGTATATCATGATCAACTCGGTCGAATGCCTTGCTAATATCTGTATATACAGCGTCAATTTGATGACCTTTGTCTAAGGCTTCCGATAGTTCGGACACGTGTAGCACCAAATTGGACACAGTAGATTTATTACTCCGAAATCCGTGTTGCTGGGGGACTAGCAGCGGCTTAAGATGATTGGTCAGGATGGTGTTAATTAGAGATTCAAAAACTTTGCCGAAAATTGACAAGAGTGAAATAGGCCTGTAGTTTTGGATGTTACTGGCATTACCACCTTTAGAGATCGGTATCACATTAGCAAGTTTCCATAGTGAAGGGAAAACTCCGCAGTTAAGAGAGTAATTGTAAATAATACTAGCAGGATAAGCTAAACTAGATGCACAGTTATGAACAAATACAGCCGGTATGCAGTCAGGTCCAGCCCCCTTGTTCTTATCAAGTTTTTTGAAAGCTGATTTTATCGTGATTTGGTCAAGCTTGAAGTTGCTTAACGTCTGGTGATGCATGGACTTTATTTCTCCAGCGGTGTTCGGAGGTGGAAGAGTAGAGTTATGGGAATGGTTGACATGTCCCAAGTTATTCGACACGTAGACAGAGGAGAAGTGTTCAGCAAATGCATTACATATAGAGTTGGGCGACGAAAATTTGATTCCGTTGAGTATCATTTCTCCGGGAATTGTACCTTTATTCTGACGTTTAGACTTAATAAAAGACCAAAAAACTTTCATATTATTATTCGAGATTGAATCCTCTACAGACTTCATGTACACGGCATAGCAAATGTCAATTTGATGGTGACATGCAGATCTTGCAGCTTTGAACTCAAATTCATCAATAGGGTTTTTGAATTTATTAAACCTGAGCCGCAATTTATCTTTATATTTAATGAGATTAATTAATTCTCTTGTGTACCAGACAGGATATTGACCTTTTTTTAATTTGATAAGAGGAACGTGATTTGTGATGATATCCTCCAATATAGAGTAAAATGCGGTAACCATATCGTCAACAGTATTTGAGTTTTTCAAGGTCGATTCCCAATCAACAGACTCTAGCTCTTTGTTGATTACTGAGTAATCTGCTACATGATAATTTCGTCTGTTAGCATTAACATTCTGCAAATAATTAATAACGGGAAAGTTTATAGTGATGCTCAAAGGGGGATGATATGGGTCTATCTTAGAGAGAGGATCAGCTAGCTCGGTCAAGACTGAATAATGAGAACAAAGAACGATATCTAGAAGACGGTCGTTAATATTCTTAACTAGATTAAATTGTCTAAGGTCATGGAGGGACATGAAGTCTGCCAGGCCGTTATGTAGCCCCGTTGAGGCTGAATCCATGATGGCAGCTGATGATTTACAGTCATTAGCATCAGGACTCCAACAAATACTACCGGCATTGAAGTCGCCAATAACTAGTGTCGGGCCATAACCAATTGAGGTAATAGCATTGCTGATGCAATCTAAGTTGTCCATAAGACGCTCACAGGAAACTGGAGGGGGCAGATAAGTTGCGCAAATATTTAACACGTGTGAAGATTTGTTAGAGCGGGTAGTAACTTGTACCCAAAGATTCTCATGGATGCTTTCATATGAAGATTGTCTAGATGAATTAATTTTTTTAGAAACAGCTATTAACACCCCACCGCCCTCAGACTTGGAACTACCAGAGCTACTTCTATCTCTACGATAGATTACATAATTATCATTCAGTATTTCAGCATCAAAAACACTTCCATTCAGCCAAGTTTCAGTAATTATAATAATGTCATAACTAATATTAAGAGATGATAAGTATAATTCGTGCAGTTTGCCTCTTATACTTCTAGCATTTTGATAGTAAGTGCTAAGTTGAGTCATTTTTACTCAATAACTAAATACGTAACAAAAAGTTCAAGTTTTTTAAAGTTCTTCAAAGATAACAAAGAGAAACAACGGTAAGAGGTACTTGCGATTACTCCCTAAGTGCGGCTATAAACTCAAAATCTTTGATCCAAATGGCGGTCGACGCATCATCCTTCCTCATTAAAATTCTTCCATTGCGGGTCCACAAATGCTTGTAACCCTGCTCCCTCTTCAAAGCTCGAGCTTGTGCCTGGAGTGCCCTGTTCCTCGGTGACAAGTGTTCAACGACGTATATTTGCTGTTTCTCTACAGTAGCAATACCAACATGCGATGAGTTAAGCTTGTCAGATGGATTAGCTTTATTAAAAGTCATGCAGGCAGCAAGCAAGCTGTCGCGAGCCCGAGGCGACGGCAGCTTGACGATGACGGAGCGGGGTCTTGTAGAGCTGCGATTATTTTTGGCCACTCGAGAACAAGATAAAATGTCCTTTTCCTCTATCGGACAAGACACTATGTTGCCAAGTTGAATAACTGTAGAAACCAAGTTCTCATTTCCATGCTCAGGCAAACATTGGATTTCGACATTATTTTCTCGAGCTTGTTGTTCCGATTGTGCCACCCTGAAGTTAAGGTCCTTTATGTTTGCATGCAGTTGGTTATTCTCATCTTTCAATTCATACGTAACCGCGCGTAACGAACATAATTCAGTAAGCATATCGTCGTACTTTGTAGATAATTCCTCGATGGTTTTAACTAGGTTAGGAATAACTGCAAGGCTTTCACGCAATAACTCGAATTATGCTTTTATTTGAGACTCGATGGAAGCACGTATACTTGATTCGAACAGTTTAAGGCGTTTGTCAATCATGTCTAATGAAGGCAACGAGATTGCTGCGTCGCCTGTTTCCGTTCCTTTTATAGGTGTTACACTTTTGTCGCCCATTTTGCGAGGTAACTTGCATTCCGTGCATTTCCATGATGTTTTAGATCGCGCGGAGAGCTTGTAGAAGTTTTCCTTGGTTATGTTTACACAAGAATAGTGGAAGGTACCCGAACATGACGAACATGAAATCTTTTCTGCTGAGCTTAACGATTGGTGACATCCACTGCAGGTACTCATAGTCACATAAAGTAATGGGCATGTACCAAAGTTTTATTATTTTGGTCACGTGGTCAGTATCAATCGTTGATTAGCCGCAGCTAGCGGTCGAGACGTATATCACGTATTGTATCTGTATTTCGCCGCAGTGATCTCACGCAGTTTGGTCGAACGGACACAACGCACGACTATCAAGCCGCGCGCTCCGGTTCGAATCCGGCTTGCGCCAAGAAAAATACAAAAATATTAAATCCGTGTCAATATGAAGCAACTTTTCGGCAGCACAGTGATATCATGAATGGTACCGCGACTGACTTGGATGACGATAGATGGCGTTGTTGGTTCAGTGGCAGTCAACGGAAAATTGAAAATGTTTGTTTACGCTTTTCACTTTGAAAAAATAACGAACGTTTTTCTTGTTACAATTTAAACTATGGTTGTTTCATAATCATAACTTTACTTGTTGTGTTTGTTGGTTTGTTTTTGTGATATATTTTAACTTATTTTGGTTTAATACAGTTTTAATATCGTGTTATTTTGAAAATCACTTGGAACTATTACTTCACAATTATCACTAATAACTTTAAAGATCCGTAATATTTAACCGAGATAACACTCACACAAGCACTTTGTATATTAAGGAAGGTAATTATAATGTTTATTTTAAAGTTAACGCAAATTATTATACTTTTAGGATTTTTTAAACACGGAGCGTATTGTTTACCGTGGCAACTAGCGCCATCATATGAGAGGACATAATATGGAGTGGTTACAACCGGATAAAAGTATATATTTTTTGGATTCCGGGTATTTGATATTTATCCGGGCACTGCGAATACTAGCCGTAATGTTGAACATACATTATTTTCCTTATAGAATGTTTGTAAAGTTTGTAGTAAAAATGGTAACATTCCTGCCATAAAGTTAAAATTATAAGTAATCCGAAAATGTAAACGCCCATTTGCAAGTCATAAACAAACAATGCGTGGGAAAACCCATATTATTAGTCCTGCTACTACTTTTTAGAAATCTTGTACATTCCTTCTTTTCTAAAGCCCTTTTTACTAAAAACTAACATTAATAATGCCGTACTTGTAACATGTCATGTTTTACATTACGATAATTACCCGAATAAATATCGAATATCCGGAACAGAAAGAAATAATAATTTTATCCGGTTGTAACCACTCTATATTATGTCCTCTCGCGAAGAATAGGTATTTTAGCTCACCTATTTCCCATCACTGGTTATAAATAACGTAATTGATATTTCCGTAATTTTGGAAGCCCTAGGTGCGGCGGCGAGTGAGAGTCTGCCTGCGTGCGCGCCGACGGGATAGTGAACAGCAGGCTACGATGCGCGCGCAGCTGTTTGCTGAACGTAGGTGGTACCCGATAAGACACCTAAGCTGGAAGTGCTAGATTACTGGCAGATCCATCAGCTAAATGAAAAAAAAAACCACCTCTTTGACCAGGCCTAGAATATATAGCCATAATTTTTGTACCCGAGTGTATTGTGTGCATGAGGGTTCATACATTATAGCATGGTATAATAATATACTTCGCCTGGTATTCTCTTCCGAGAAGCAGTGGTCACGTGAGTGGACACGTATTGCGTTATATCCGGCAACCGAAGATTTCCAAACTTTAAAATCGGGGTAGTTTTAAAATATTTGTTCGTGTTTAATAACGGGTAAGTAATACGAGATATAAGAACTGATAATATAACACTCATAATATATACGCTCACTTTGTATAAACACGTTTAGTATAACGTTTACTGGATATAATGAACGGAAGATATCATTTCAAAATATCTATTTCCATAAAGTATAACGTAATTAATATATAATTTCAATTTATATAACTATTAAAACGTATAACGTTCATAACACCTAAGATTTAAAAGATATTTTAATCAAATTATCTAACATCAAAAAACATAATACACGTATAATATAAAAACATGCATAATTATTATGTTATTTGAAATTAAATTCTATTTTCAGTATTAAGTGGCCTTCTTTATTAACAATCAACCTTATCTTACTAACTTTACTGGCAGCAGTCTGAATTTTCTGGGCAGAAAAAAAAAACCTCGAAGGCCTAGGCGGGAGCAAAGCTCCCGCCTAGGCCTTCTAACCTAACCTAACCGGGACGGTTCTGACCTGATTCGTCATGCTCGTGGCATTTTCTGGTTAATTAAAACAAATTACAAGCAAGACCGTTCTGGTAGACTCGAGTTCATAAATATGTGTACACTTTAGTACCTTGTCTATTTATTTTATGTCATGTTTAAACTGCCATAAGTATATGAATTGTCACGGCGATTAAAATGACAACAAAGTACTACAGGGTACACATATCTATGAACTCGACTGTACCTGCTCCTTACAGTACCCACCCATTGAGTATAGCATACGATATTAGATCTTATAATCCTTATACTAAAATATATTATGTATTATGATCGTTATATGTCATGTATGTTATACGAACTGAAATTAGACAATGTGAGTATTATAGACAAAAACATTATATAAAATGAATATTATGTTAATTGACCGTTATTCCTTATGAAGATATTGATTTTGTTATTATAGCTAACGTTTATTATATCTTGTAAACGTTATTAACATGAAATTATAGATTTTGTTGTTATATCTCGTGAGACGCACCCGTTTAATAACCACTTAAGACTTTCATTATACAGTGTGTCTCTGACCTTGGGGCTTTAATTTCAACGATCGATTCTACTCGCTAAACTGAACTACTTTTGTTCTGCAACATGAAAAAATAACTTAAATTTAGATAACTAATTGATGTTAAAGTCTAATTGTAAAATCAGTGTATTACATACTGGCCATGTAATCACTATCTCATGGTACGGGGGCGACATTACCTTGGTACGAGGGCTAAAGGAAAATGGAGAATTGGATCTCGTACATTGAAAATTAGATTTAACTTGTATGATAAAAAATAAATTTAAACTGAACATATTTTTAACAACTTACAGAACAAAAGAAGTTTAGTTTCAGGAGTAGAATTGATCTATGCATTTAAAGCCCCAAGGTCAGAGGCACCCTGTATAGGTATTTATGTTTTGACCATTCACAGTTCTCTATAAAAAAAATAACGTCAATACGTGTTGCTTGCTGCATTGTAACGGGTATAAGTTCTAAGAACAATGTGCCGTGACCACCGGCATTTAAATGTTGAAGGTTTAATGGTAAATATACGACTATACTCATAATAAAATAAATAATTTGTTCTAAATATAAGGGCTATGGATTATGAGAACTTGAATATTGATAAGCGTATTTAACCATTTAACTTTTTTTAAATATGTCTACAACTTTTACCGCGACATCATGAACGTAATGATACCAAGCGAGAGCGGAATATGATATTCCCATAGGTTCGAATAGTATGACGAAAAACATCAAATTGTCAGATTTGTAACCGGCCAGTTTGAACTGGGTGCATCCGGTGATGCCTGTAGTATCAGGTTGCAATTCCACATTGTTATGTAACATTTATGTTTAAAAAATACCTGTTAGTTATTTTCATGCATAAATGTATTTACAATATTAAAGTAAAACATTAAATTACAGTTAACATGTAAATTATTCTCATGACTCATATTCGGGATATATATGATTTTTGAAATAAAATCGTTCACTAATCTAAAATCAAATTTATCCTCATTTTTGTGCAGTGGTTTATCAACTGGCAACTTTGTCATGATGTAGAAGGGTTAGTTCCCGATTCGCCGGATTCTTGTTTCGTCGGATTCTCGATTCGCCGGATTCTTGAGGGAAAAGTTCAGACTGGCACATATTTTATATATGAAATTCCGGCGAATCGAGAATCCGACGAAACAAGAATCCGGCGAATCGGGAACTAACCCGTAGAAGGTGTAGCTTGTTTCATTAGGCCATGCATAATAGCATAGCATTTGTTTCGAGGTGACTGCGGTCGTATGCATTATACACCGTGGGAACGAGTAACCCGACAAATTTTAAACATCGATTCTAGAGCCAATTTGTAGTATATAATGTGATATAACATGTAGTCCAATAACGCATAATTTCCAAGATATTTATTATTAAAAAAAATATTCCATAGTTAATTTTATTTGAACTTTGTCACCTATAACCTAAAGCATTATTTACTAAGAAATTGATTGATACCTGTGTGGTCACCGGGTTAGAATAGTGCCACTCCATATCTTCTCGTGGATGTCGTAGTCTTAGGCGATGGGCTTGCAACCTGTCACTAACACACTAGTAAACATCTTGGCCTGATTTGTGCAAAACGTGGTTACAGAATTATCAAAAACTTATTTAAGACTGCTTGGTAATTCTGTAGCTCTGCCTACCCCACTCTGGGAATTAAGGCGTGAGTTTATGTATGTATGTGTATGTATGTAAATTGATTAAATTAATTTACGTTGTACGTTGATGACATTGCTATTTACAAGATGAATCTTTCTTAGGAAATATTGCTTTACGTTAAGGTGACAGAGTTTAAATTCAATTAATTATGTTTTTTTTTTTAATAATTAAAAACTCTGAAATGATGCGTTATTGGGCTACATGTTATATCACTCACATTATATACTACAAATTGGCTCTAGAATCGATGGTTAAAATTTGTCGGGTTACTCGTTCCCACGGTGTATAGAGTACCAATTGCGTTCTGATTGGTGAAAAGCTTTGACTGTCGCATGTCAAAGCCCAAACATTTTCAAGCTGTATTAAATTTTGAGTGATGTTCTTTAAAGTAATGTGGGGGTCGAACCAAGTATTTAAGTCACGTACCAAGGACCGGCTTAGCTCATTAATCAGAATTAGGAATAGTATCGGACCGAGATTACTCCCCTTGTAACTCCATCGCGCTGGACAGGTTTGGATTAAATTTGAAAAGATGATAAGAGAAAGCGGATCCAGCCTTCAAACAAGGTTATGGTCAGAGCCACCCGAAAATCGGCCAAGTGCGAGTCGGATGCTCGTGGTCAGTATAGTGCATCCTTTTTCCAATACAAGTATTTATATGCCAAAAGAAACAGATATAGATAATATACCGTCGAAAATGTTACATTACGTGTCCGCATAATTATCGTCAATGACTACGTAGAGTCGAATTCATACATACGAGGGGTGGCTGAAAAGTTATCTACCTAGCCTATGTGTAATAGTTAAAAAAAAATACTGGCCACTATGAATTCATTTTTATTGACTGTTCTTTTTTCAAAATTTTGGACACTCGTTTGTTCGTTGCTTTTCATTTGTTTTTTGCTCGTCATTGCTTGCATTGTGTCGCTTGAAAAAACTAATTTGATTAAAATTGAGCAGCGTGCATTATAAAATTTCTTTCTAAGGAAGGTAATACGCCATTCCAGATCAAACAGCGTATGTTACCTGTATTTGGTGATTTGTGCCCTTCCGATTTTACCATAAAGTTCTGCTGTAAACAGTTTAAATAGGGTCGTGAGAGCCTAGAAGATGATCCTCGTAGCGGACGACCAATTTCTGCTGTCACTGAAGAAAATGTGGCCAAAGTGAAAAAAGTTATTCTAGAAGACCGACGGGTGAAACAGTGGGAGATAGCTAGAGATGTGGGCATAAGTAAGGAACGGGTAAACGAAATAATTCATGGTCATTTAAATATGTCTAAGGTAAGTGCACGCTGACAGACGTGTCAGATGTTGTGAGGAATTTTTAGACATGAGTCGCGGGAAAGAGGAAGAAATTGTTTCCAGGATTGTGACGTGTGATGAGACTTGGATTAGACAATGGGACCCAGAAAGTAAACAAGATTCCCTACAATGGAAATTCAAAGACGAAAAGCCTCCTCGAAAGTTTAAGGTTCGTCCTTCGGCTAGTAAACTCATGGCGACAATTTTTTGGGATTCAGAAGGAATTTTGCTCATCGATTATTTGCCAAAAAAAACGACAAAGAATGCCAATTATTACGCAAATTTACTTTGCCAGCTGAAGCACGCTATAAAAGAAAAAAGGAGAGGCAAACTCGGCAAAGGAATTTTGATTTTGCACGACAATGCACCTGTGCATACGGCTCGCACAACACAGCTCGCCATGACCAGAAATGGCTTCGATGTCATAAACCATACCTTACAGCCCAGATTTACCCCCTGTGACTATTTCCTATTCAGACTTCTGAATGAAAATCTCAGGGGACGTAGATTTTCTACCGATGATGAGATGATGATGCCGCGGTGAACGACTATTTTGACGAGAAACCGAAAGTTTTTTTTTTCAACGGTTTAATTTCATTATTTGACAAGTGTAACAAGTGCATTTCGGTAGAAGGGGATTACATAGAAAAATAAAAAAAAACCAGCTAGCTACGTCTTTTCTTTCATAGTCAGGTAGATAACTTTTCAGCCTCCCCTCGTACATACATACATAAACTCACGCCTTCATTCCCAGAGTGGGGTAGGAAGAGCTAATGAATTACCAACAATTCTTAAAACTTCTTGATAATTCTGTAACCACATTTTGCACAAGTAGGCTAAGATGCTTCCCAGTGTATTAATGACAGGTGGCAAGCCCATCGCCTAACAGTACTGCAAGCCTTTATTTATTCCCTTGGTCGCCTCTTACGACATCCACGGGAAGACATGGAGTGGTACTATTCTAACCCACGGCAACCCTTTTACCTTGTCTATTTAATACATATTTAAACTGCCATATATGAATTGAATTGTAACAGCAGCGATTAAAGTGACGTACTAAAGTGTACACATATTTATGAACTCGACATACTTTATCGAGTTCCGAATCACGCACGATTTAAGTAATACTTTTTTAAGTCAAGTGTGACGTCACAAGTCTATGAGGGTTGTGGGCATGTCCATCGTGCCCACAACGGTGGATTCGCGCTTGAGCCTATACTCTGGATTAACGTATAGGCTACTTTTCAACCCGGAAAAAAATTAAAGTCGCCGAAGGAATAACGATAATCAAAATCTCCGCAGACGAAGTCGCGGGCAGAAGCTAGTAGGTAATTAATAAGGATTATTTTCCACTACCGTAAAACCTGGTAACTATGGTCCAAAATCTTCCAACTATGGTCCAAAATCAATGACCAAAAGTACAAGTTCCCAATATCTTTAGTTAAGGAAACGTGTTGTTTTATAGACTTTTCTTGTTGACTAAAGTTTTAAAATGCTTATACTTAAGTCATCTATGAGGAATTAAAGAAATTAGACTTGGACTACAGTTGAAGTACTGGACCATAGTTACCAGGTTTTCCACTACGGAACTTTTTCGACTTTATTTGTTTGGATGGCTACGGCTAACTTTTTCCTAATTACGTCCAACTTTTTGAACTCTTATCCTATTAACATTATGAATAAATTATTATTATTATTATTAATTAGCCCAATATAGTGTCCCACTGCTATAGCATGAATAAATACCTACATAAAATTAGTCGGCGAGGGTTAAACGCGTCTTTCTTCATTTGTATTATATTTAACCCTCTGCGACTGACGTGACGTCTATGAGACGTCGCCAAAAAAAAATCGCCGTACACCGCGTTATAGCTTTGTATCGCTCAGTACCTCCTTCTAACGACTCGCGGCATTGTAAGTTAATCTTTGTGAAAAATACCAGATTTTTTTACCTTATTCAAGTAAATTACATATTTTTTTATTTAAAAGCTCATATACATGTTTATTATTAATTCCGCATTAAAATTTAATAATCATGCTATGCACTAAATAAACAATACTTATCATTAAACCATTAGTCTTTTTTCTATATTTTATCAAAATTGATGTCTGACAGACTCCACCTCAGTAGAATGTTTCTAAAAAAGTCACCTCAGTTGCAGAGGGTTAAGACTATTTTTCAACGGGATGTGGGCCCTAGATGTAATGTCGAAAAGATTTTATGTTTTTTTATCTTTTATCTTTGTCTATTAAATCTTACTTAAGTAAACGGTTTTTTCTAGAAATTAAATTTTTGATAATTTACTTCAGATAACCTGATTTCAAAATAATTTAACCGAAGTTAATTCAATATTTCTTTCAATTGAACATCTGTCCCAGTTTAAATTTGGGCGTTAGAAAAAACCTTGCATGAGTAATCTGCATAATATTAGTAAACTAAACATATTAACTAAGGTATAATATATCGATAATGATACTAGTTCTGTTCTTCTAAAGATTCTGTACGATATACGATACTTCTTCTTCTTTTTTAGCAGGAAATCCATGATGAGAATCACCTATGTACATTATTATTTTATAAAGCTTACCGCCTCTTTCACAATCGACAAGTAAAACATTTGACACATAATTTAGCCCTTTCTCTTTCTTGAACTTGAAAATAGACAAGGAGAGAGCCAACTTTAAATGGCAGAGTTTACCCATCGATTGTGAAACAAGCCCTTAATGTGACAAACTTTTATTGGTGTATTTACGAGCGTACGGACATACATACCTACATATATTATCAATATTATCATCAATTCATCAGTTAAAGTAACTGCGTGTGTAGTATATAACTATCCAAATAGATGAGGTACCTGTTTTTACATTTCGATAAACAAAAATGAGTTAATATGCCATATGCATTAGATAATAATAAAATCCTGTCGTATTTTTCTACGAAAAAATTTCCTCAAAACGGTTAAAATTAAAAAAGATTTTGAAAAGCAGTGTGAATTGACTTAAATTATTAAATAATTTAATATTTCTTCTTTAATAAATCCTGTTTACGAAGCCAATAAGGCCTTTTTGGTTAAATATTAATAACATTGCCCTACATTGCACAAATCGGGTAAAAACTCATACAGTTTAACATAACTACGTGCCAATTTATTATGACTTGTTTTTAAGCGAGTCCAACTATAAATCTTTAAACTAGACATCAACATATACACGAACCTTAGGTAGATGTCCTACTGTCTCCGTCTGGCTGTTTCTACAAATCCCATTGCTCGATCAACTTAAAACCGATTTAAGACTAAACCGAATTTGCAATTTGATTTTCGAACTGCGTATGGTCACTGCACTATTAGAAAAAAAGTTTATAACATGTGTGAAGTGTGAGAAAGGAAGCTGAAAAGCAAAGCGCAGTCAGCAAAGGTTGAATAGCGACTGAACGTCGGGCCGGCGGGTTCGGGCGGCTTCGTGCGGGCTCGGGAGAGCTCGGGGGGTGCTCGGCGTAGCCCTTTACGGGAATGGGGGAGTCCATCAGCGGAGTGAGTAATGGTTTTTAGTCAATTTTGATGCTCAATTTAGTGGGGATCTGATAAAAATGCATTAGACCCGCTGCGCTCCGTGCGGGACAACTTAAGTTGGAATACGCTGACTCGTTAGATACCCGATTTGTAGAAATCTAACATTTCGAGGTAGAAAAATAGTCTTTAAAGGATAGTGGGCAAAATACACCCAGCTCCGCCAGCCATATATTGAACATGACTCGAAACATCTAACAAAAATAATAATAATAGATCGTAATGATAATTAAACATTGTTAAATAGATTTTTTAGATTATAACGTTATTATTGAGTTTATTTTGTAAAAAAAAAGGTTTAATATGTTATGCTTGTTTCAATAATGCTCAGTAAGTTAAACCCATTCGACTTAAAATAAATAGAGATGGACAGAATTTGATGCACATTGGTACGGAACGTTACCAATACCGTACTCGCTAGCGAGTCGAATGCCATGTCCCGCGCACTCTATAACAATACTGTGAATGCTGTCGCTAGCGATTACGGTAATTGCAACTCATGGTAATGGTACAGGTAGCGAAAATATTGCGCATTTGGGATCGGCATCTAGTTTAAACGAGTGTAACATTAAATAAAAACCCCGCTAAGGGCAGTAATATTGATGAACGCGAGTATTCGTTCCTGAGTTTTATATCTTTTATACATATTTAAGTATGTATTTCTCTATACACTAAAATCGATGTCAAGGGCATTCATAGCGATGCAGCCATCGCGTCAAATATATGTATACGCGGACCTTATTGCAGAGGGATAAAGGTGTATAGATATTTTTGACGTCTTGAGAACGTATATAGATTTATGCCCTTGATTTGTACCCATACTAATAGTAGTAAGCCTAGAGCTTAGTTTGGGGCTAGTGGTTTTGACTGAACATGCTGAGGCCGTAGACAAGACGCATTCGGCATTCGTTATCGTTATCCTACATGTATAGGATTGTCGTAAGCTGTCAGACGGGTGCGTCGAGCGCCTGCGTCAATTCCACATTTTGTCCGTTTTCGGAAATGCTATGCTAGCGTTATGCAACTTGTCTAGTCTCTTGCCTCACTATTTTGATAAAGTCGTCCAATGTAGCTATAAATGTGAAATCAAATGAAGCCCTGGAAATGAATGCATTTCCTCCTTAGCAACATGTATTTGACGGCGGTTTCCCCCTAGCACCCACGCAGTAATAGTTTTTTCATCTTTCCTGTTCGGAGAGTAAGATTACCATATCTCATTAGCGGGCTGAAATTGGTATTTCCTTAGGGCGGAAAGTGATTTTGAATAAAGAATGGGTCAAACACTGTCGTTTTTGAATATTTTCTAGACTATGGAAGACAGCCATTATGTAAAAGTATAATTTTGTTTTAAAACTCGTTTTGGAGTTGTATCAAAACACTTATTATATGACAATACCTACTCGTAAAGACAAAGTTTGTGACAATAACATACAACGTTTTTGTTTTTCCTCTCAGTCGTAATGAAAACAAGAGTGTTTAAGTCGGGTGAAAGTATCATTTTTACCCTCGAACGCCCCGCGTATTTTTTTTTTTCATAGTACAGCCATTGGAATAAAGTTCCAATGCAAAGCTAATAAAATAGACTTTCCTTGTTTTTATGACCTACAATCGAAATAGAAAATTGACTCAAAGAGGTTCCCCTTGTGTACGCATTAACGTAAATGGTCCGAATGTATGATTCCGCAGAATAATAATTCCGCATAGTTGTTATTCCACTGATAACTTTGCCTTTTTTAAAGTTATAAAATAAACCTAACCTAACCTACGCTATTTTACCAGGATTACACAAAAGATTTAAAAAAATATTTTCCATTTAAGCTGAAGAAAGATTATGCGACAACAAAATTCGGCGTAACTATAAATTTAGCGTAAAAAGTTTCGGCGAAATAGATGAAACCAACTCTATGATATTCACAATAGGCTCATATTTAATTGACAAATTTCGTTGTATAGTGGGCTTGTAGAGGATAAGCGGAATCGACGGCGCTCGCGCAGCCTAAATATCTTGGGATACAATTGATCACTTTCATCCTTTAGTTATCAATCTACTATTTTTTATGCAAGCCCCAAGCCCGCTAAGTTATATGACGCGAGTGCTGGGTAGGGAATGCAAAAAACCGGGTTTAACCGGTTTTAACCGGTTTTAACCGGTTTTAACCGGTTTTAACCGGTTTTAACCGGTGATTTTCATACAAGCACGGTTAATAACCGGTTACCCTAGTGCTGGGGCTCTATCCACTCTACATGTTATGGCGACCGCGACCGACTAAAAAACAAAACGAAATGGCTTTACCAAGTAGAATACAGCCTAACGAATCCAAATAAAGTGAATGGAGCTGGGTTTAAAAATAAGGTCTAGAGTATAGCGAATTTACTTACCTTACCTACAAGCAGAATGAGCACAAATATGTACGCAGAGACTTGAATATTTTCAATGTAGTTAATGAGAGAATTTATTTCTTATATTAAAGTATGGGTATAAGGGCCGCGGTTCTAGGCGATAAATACTATATCGTCTTTGACTTGTTATCGTTTTGTCAACGTTTTCATGAATCTTATTTACTTGATAATAATGGCGACGGAATTCAAAACCGTCACAAGTCTAGTACCCATAGTACAAGCCTAGAGCTTAGTTAGGGATTAGGTCAATTGGGGTGACATAGTCCCCTGATATTTATTTATCTAAGTCAAAGACGATATGGTTTTTACCGCGTAGAATAGAGGCTCAGAGCATCGGTGGCCTATAATGGCTTGGGGGGTCGACTCGTGCGTGATCGTAAGGTACAGAGTTCTAACCCCCGTGGTCACCATGTACCAAAAAACAGCCGAGTTTGTGAGAGGATAATTGCACAAAAATCCAAAGGGGGTCAAAGTGTATCTGAAGGGGCCCAGTTGTAAGATACTAAAATAAGTATGTATAGGTATCAATACCGTGTGGTTGCCGGGTTAGAATAGTGCCACTCCATGTCTTCCCGTGGATGTCGTATGAGGTGACTAAGGGAATGAAGGCTTGTAGTACTGTTAGGCGATGGGCTTGCCACCTGTATAATACACTGGGAAACATCTTAGCCTCCTTGTGCAAAATGTGGTTACAGAATTATCAAGAAGTTTTAAGACTTGTTGGTAATTCTTTAGCTCTGCCTACCCCACTCTGGGAATGAAGGCGTGAGTTTATGTATGTATGTATGTAGGTATCATTGTCTGTTATACCTAGAATACAAGCGCACAGATTTTGGTTTAGGTCACTTTATGTAATACTAGCTGTTCCTGTGTCCACTTCGTTGAACAATAAAAAAATGTGTAATATATAGCCTATGACACTCACGAATAACGTGGCTTTCTATTTTTAAAAGAATTTTCAAAATTGGTTCAATAGATCCAGAGATTACGATGTAAGGGACATCGTCACAAACTTTACCTCTTTATAATGCAAATATGCTGCAAATTTCTGACTTTCCCTGTGGATTTTTTAATTATTTTCTTTCATAAAAACCTTTTCCTGACAAAGACAAACACAACAAAAAAGAAATCAGCCAAATCGGTTCAGCCGTTCTCGAGTTTTGCGCTTAGCAACACATTTAGCGATCCATTTTTATTATATAGAAGATACATACATAGGTACATTAAATCACGCCTGTTTCCCAGAGGGGTAGGCAGAGACCTTTTCTTTCCACTTGCTACGATCTTGACAAATTTCTTTCGCTTCTTCAACATTCATACATCGAGTCATGCACGCACGTCGGTTTCGGGTACTTAAGATTCGGCCCTTTTCCAGTATTTCTCCGATTTGATTCGAAAAAGTACGCCTAGGGCGGCCCCTTCCGACCTTTCCACTTACTTTCGATCGTATATCTGTTTCGTCATCAAAATTTTATTATATAGATTAATATTAGTATAGATTAGCCTCTTATACTTAGTCAATAATCTGAAATTATGGAACAACTGAAAATAAGAAGGCAAAAATGCGATCACTCACTTCAGACGTTGCCTCTACACGTAGCAATCGATGTCACCGCAAATGACCGATTTGATCATTAATTTCGTGACGGAAGCCAAAACAAGAGCTAGTCAAATTGTCTCCATTGTTTTCGCGATTCCACCCAAATTGATATAAGCCTACTTAAACGAATTGAATTTTATTGTTTTCATAACAATAGAGGTTCGGGTGGCCGGAGTCGGGGTACATTGGTATGTACTTATGATGCCTTGGTAGTATTGGACCTATTTATTTAACCGTTCGTACCCTGGCTTTGCTCGCGTGGTGATGGCGTTTGTAAAAAAATTACCAAGTGCGCACGAAGGGTTCTTTACCATACTTGTAGATTTGTTAGATGTATTTTCTGATATTTTTATATTCTTGATGGGATCCCATGGGCACACTTTGGGTACGAAACTGACAATTTAAATTTGGTATTTAAATAACGGTTTTTTTCGGTTCCACGGCGACATCTATAGGATATTGGGGTAAAAGAAAGCGCTACCTGTTGTTAAGTAGCATTTAACGTATAATATATAAAATTACTAAAAAAATCTTGTAGGATAATGGAACAAAAAACATCTTCCTTCGCCATGTTAGACTACAAATATGCATTTTTTTTTGGAAATCTGTCTTTACCCGTTTGACAGAACAAACAAACACACTAACATTTATAAAATTGAGCATCCCACGGGAATAGTGTGTTGTTTCGAGAAAAAAGGTGGCTCATGTGCTAGAGGGCATGTAGGTAATATAGCTGTTAGCCGCTCTGGAAGGTTTCCAAATATATTTAAAAAAACCGGCCAAGTGCGAGTCGGACTCGCGCACGTAGGGTTCCGTACAACTATACATCTAAATAAATGTTTTTCTTTATTCTTTATTATATTTGAGTTGATTGAATGAAAGGTAAAATGCGGTTTACGATTTATAACGTATTAAAAAAAAACTAATTATTAGATCTCGTTCAAACCAATTTTCGGTGGAAGTTTGCATGGTAATGTACATCATATATTATTTTTACATTTATCATTCCCTTATTTTAGAAGTTACGGGGGGGGGGACACACATTTTTCCACTTTGGAAGCGTCTCTCGCGCAAACTATTCAGTTTAGAAAAAAATTATAATAGAAACCTCAATATCATTTTTGAATACCTATCCATAGATACCCCACACGTATGAGTTTGATGAAAAAAAAATTTTTGAGTTTCAGTTCTAAGTATGGGGAACCCCAAAAATTTATTGTTTTTTTTCTATTTTTGTATGAAAATCTTAATGCGGTTCACCGAATACATCTACTTACCAAGTTTCCACAGTATAGCTCTTATAGTTACGGAATAAAGTGGCTGTGACATACGGACGGACAGACGGACAGACATGACGAATCTATAAGGGTTCCGTTTTTTGCCATTTGGCTACGGAACCCTAAAAAGACCTAATTGGTTCTTACCAGTACACAGTTTTTCTGTATCTGCTACGGTAACAGCTCCTGTCCCAGTTAAAACACACTTTGTACATACATACACAGATACTTCATTAGAAACAAAGAGCATAATACCTAGGTAGACTCGGAATAATATAAAGTAGCTTATCGGAATATGATGGTGGCGCCATCTGTGGACGCACTCGTTCGAATAGTAAGTTTCTTTTGCACGGGTTTGACGGTCGTAAGCGATAGTTGTCGAGGTCATCAGAGATTTATGGATGCTGGAAATAACCTTGTTTTTTTGTTGTTCTTTGGATTTAGGACTTCTTATAGCTGGATTCATTACGGCTAAATAAAATGTATGCTGAGGTATGTAGGTTTTTGGTGTAATTTCACATTCACATTCGAAACTGCGGAACTTCCGCATTAATTTAAAAATACGCATTCGCTAAAGTCGACTCGGAGATTATGCGGATGTGGATCTATACAAGTTGCTGCAAGATCGAGGATGAGAGGTATGACACACGAGCGTTGCCTTTGCTTTGCGTCCTCGCCACTGCGTTGGTCCACATATAAATTATAACGACATGCCAGAGGATGCGTTGAAACTCTTGCGTCACGCTATGTTGAAATCACAGCGTTGCAACGGCGCAACGCACTGGTTCTTTAGGCATCGCCTGTGGGTGAGTGGTAACTTAGTAGCTAGTAGGGAATGCAAATAATTGGTTCTAACCGGTTCTAACCGGTTTTAACCGGTGATTTTCATACAAGCACGGTTGATAACCGGTTAAATCTGACTTTCTAAATTTATTTATGCAATGTTTGCTAAATTATTCCTGAATATATTCGAGCTGCATCCGCTTTAGCATTCGCGGATGTCAATAAACATGCCTCCGCAACATCCCTACTGTGCACACAGAGGCGTGCGTATCAGATACCTGCGCCTCTATGCGAGGTTTGAATATAGGTTTCCGCCGTTCGGTTCCTAAACCGGTAACGACCTCCCGAATCGTATTCGATTCAGATTTGAAGTCGATGACCAAAACCGGTTTAAATATTAATCAGTTTTTGACATTCCCTGTTCCCTGGACATTTAAATAATATAATGACAAGGTTGTAAGCATGTTCAACATTTTCATTAAGTGACTAACTGTACGTAAACAAATCTATTATTTATTTTTCCTACTCCTGTACTTTTATCTGTCATTTATATAGTCACGAACACTAATATAAGAATATAGATAATATGTCCGCAGAACATTCCGTAGAAAAGTCTATCTAGTCTATTCCCCTTAAAAGCACTTGTTTGTGCTTTTTTGAGCCAAAACGATATGCCTAGCTGCCAAAGCTTACACCTAGGTTAATTTGACCAATCAAAATACTTCACCAAATTAAATCACCAATCACAATACACATTGACTGTCAATCGGAACGTTAGGTTCGTTTTGGTATCTAAACTCTTTTACTAATTTAACTCTTTAAAAAAAACATTTTATTTGGTATCAACCAACCAGAACGCAGCTATATTAAAATCGACCAATCAGGTAAAAGAATTCATTTCTCAAATCATTAGGTGTTTTTTAGTCCCTATTTCACAAGTTAAATCGATTGTGCAACTTTTTTTTTAAATATGAAACC
Organism: Acleris emargana; assembly: GCA_927399475.2. Taxonomy (NCBI): domain Eukaryota; kingdom Metazoa; phylum Arthropoda; class Insecta; order Lepidoptera; family Tortricidae; genus Acleris; species Acleris emargana. The sequence goes on from OV656852.1 coordinate 15,215,238, forward strand.
TGGCAAGTGCACACCAATTTAAAAACAAAGTTAACCATAGACACATATTTTGTTGTTTTCGAATGTTTCTCGCTCGTTTGTTGTTCTGTGCTTCGTTCGTTCGTATTCTAACCTAGGTATATTAATTTAATTTTGCATTTTATTTGAAACCTAGTCGTAGAAAAAGTATTGTATGCAACGGTGTATAACTAAGTCAAAAAATACTCGTGGCGTCTTGGTTTACGATGTTCGCCTGCGGCTCACATCGTAACCACACCACTCGTCTTTTTTGACCTCTCTTATACAACTGTTGCATAAACTACTATTATATACATGTATAGGAATCTATACAGGCGTATTCCGCATGCATCGATATTAAATTTTGCTATTGATTATTTTGTATACATAATGTTCCTTCCAGGGGACCTAAACAAGATGCATTAATCGATTTTCGAAAAGTGACAAAATGAGTGATACATTCTGTCAGTAATCGAAAATCACTAGCATCGCTTGCATCAATTACTTTCCTTTTTATTCATAAACACGCAATAGCTAACGTATGCTTTGGCATTATCTCTCATTGTGGTATTTGAATTTGACAGAAAGTGACAGAGCATACTTAGCTAAAATTGGTTTATAGTTTTTGAATAAGGGTGGTTTCGATACTATTGTTCCAAATATTAATACCCGATATTTTTTAATTTCCAGCACAAGACAACAATGGCGCTGAAGTTCGGCGCGGCCCGAGCTCAAACCCGCGCCCGTCCGGTCGCATATTTGCTCTTGCCGTACTAATCCGATTAAAACTCACGAATGAGTATGTACGACAGTTTCAAACTAACCTGATGTCGGCTGCTATAGAAACTGTGCTCTGCGCTTTTGCTCTATTTTGATTGGAGGTCTCGCAGACTTGTAATAATGTTAGAGAAAAGTAGGGAATGCAAATAACCGGTTATAACCGGTTTTAACCGGTTATTTTCATACAAAATCGGTTAGTAACCGGTTAAATTGCATTCCCTAGAGAAAAGAGGTCAAATAGACTGGACACCTAAGTGCATGGACGTTAGGAATTTTTAATGAAAACAAACTGGAATATACAATCAAAAACTTGACCGCGTTCAATAGCTGTGTCACTTATGTACAGTGACACCCGAGCACAATATCAAGACCTTTAAAAATATGCGGGCGGCGTGAAAACCATACAAACCTAGGTACTTCCTTGTTTCCTCTCTGGACAATAACATTTAAGTAATTATTTCATCCGTACCTTCTATTGTTGCCACTAGTATGGCTCTAAGTTTTAATTATTTAAAAACTAGAAGCCTTTAAAAATCACAAAAATATCCCGGTTTGAATGCCTTTTTAAAACAAGTTTAACAAGTAATGATAAATAACACAAAACGTAGATACAACCAAAGACCTCGTCATGTGATTAAAGAGAGAATGACTTAAATTAATCAAGATGTAAAAGAGGAAACAGGGGAATACATAATTGAAAAATTAATTATGGTGTTCTCGATCCAAGCTACAGTTATCCCTTTCGTTCTCTAGTAACGGCGGAGCGACAGTAATAGTTTATTCAAATAGATTTTAAAAGTCTCGAAGCACAGAATCAATTTCCGAGCTTGCATTTATTTTTAATGACGTAAGTAAGTAGCTCCCAGCCTCCATAATAACGTACGTTCGAAAGACTAAGTAACCTGATGAAACTGTAAGCGCACTGTAAGTCAGAAAGTGACAAGGCGCTTCTGTGGGTTGACAAGTAACTTGCATAATGATCAAGTTACTTTGTTAATGGTGTTCGGCGTTAATACTGTTCCACGTAATAGTTGCTAATTGGGATACACCTAAAAAAACTGTTTGGTTTTTCAATTATTTGACAGAACTCACAGAACCGCTTTTTATTATCTGTGGTCTGTTTTCAAAGTCGTGATTCAAACATTATGTAGGATTCTCTTGGGGTTTTTAACAAGATGGTGTCGCTTTATTAATTGTTATTTTTTTCAATATTTGGTTATTTAATGGATAGTAATGATGTATTACTGTGCAGTAAATTAACATTCGATTGTGCAATACAATTAAGAATTCAAGTTTGAACACGTAGGTATCGCCTTTGGAAGGATTGCTCCAAGAAAATCGCATCTGGTCTTCGTAAAGTTCTACCTACATCGCTTTGCGGAGGCTAGAGGATCACCGTACATTGATGCCTTATGGTTTTTTTAATATGTAAATGCACAATATAAACTTGACATTGGCAGAAATGGTTGCTCGATATTGCGACCGGTTGCCATTAAATAAATAAATAATAATAATACTAACATTATTGTAAACCTGTTCTTCCGCTCCGATCAACTAAACTGACCAACTACAACAGATCAACTTTTTTTCTTTCCCAACGCAACGGGTCAACTATATCAAAGTGAACAGAGTCGAAGGAGCCCCGCTACCGCGGAGCTCCTATTACTGGGTAGTTTGGCCCTTCGGGCCTGCTGAAGAACTAACATAACCTAAACCTACCTCATATTTATGCTATGAGACTGGAAAAGCGATCTATTTGGTTGGTTCGATAGGAATAAATGGCTCCTCGGAGTTCCATTCTGTACAACTGGTTGGTCAATTTAGTTGATCGGAGTGGAAGACGCCATGTAAACAAACAATCGCAAATTGACATATTTATTATTTCAGAGTGTTATATGCATTCGACCATTGCTTATTACCTAGCTAGACCTCAATTAATACAGCACCTCCTGCATGAACCTTGTTTCTAGACTAGATCTAAGGGATTCCATACTTCCAATCATGATGAGTTTCTACAATAAATGATGATGCCGTCGCGTCGTTTTGAACCTGATGGAAAACCTCACCACACAAATTATTAACATTTATCATACATAACTCAAAAGAGAAATGGCCTCATTGATATATTAATTTAATCATAAGAATTACAGACGATTTTGAAACATATAAATTTGACATGACGACAGCTGTCTTCTTAATTGAACTTAAAAGGGAAAATATTGTAGAGGTTTTTACATGTTTTATGTAAAACCTCAAGACGTTGATATTGTAGCGCATTTCGGCCCGTATTTAGGAGTCAAATGAAGGTCGTTTTTACTAATTCATCGTAAATTTTGTTTTTTACCATCATGTGATTCATCCCATCGAGATAATATTAATAATATAGAGAGATTTCCGTATAGTAGAGCGCCGTAAGACATCAGAATACATACATACATACATTAAATCACGCCTGTTTCCACTTGCTACGATCTTGACATCAGAATAGTTTTACGAAAAGTAGGGCTTATTGACTAACGCACTCGTTTTAATTTTGGCAGTCCGAAAGCAAGTCTGCATACAAAAGGAAAACAATTGGTCCACTTTGAAGCCGATTGCGATTGCGAGCGCGACGCTCCGAGGGTCAACTTACTGACACTATAATAAAGTTTTTTTTTTAAATAGTTCGTTTTTTTTGTCGCGTGAAATTTCCGGTATTTATCTAGCCTTGTCTACATTATGTAAATATATGTATAGTACAGTACAGTACTTGTTGTATATGTACAGTACTTCGCCCAAATCACAAAAACGTTATGTGTTGTATGAAACATCGTGTTAGCATTGATTGAATTAGAATTCAGACAGAACTGTTTTTAATGTGTTTGCGAATCGAAGGGATAAGCTCAGTGTCTATTGAATGTGGCAACGGATTACGCGAGTTTCCAATATTTCCATCCCACAATACTTGGATGTCCTCTTTGATGCTTTAATTAATTAACGAAATTTTGACTAGTTGTGAACAAAACTAAGTTGGAAAAGTTACAATGGAGTTCAGGATACGTTGGGAATATCATCCAATTTTTACTCGATTGCTACTACGTTTAGTATTTTATGCACCTTCTGTATCCGTGGTCAGATTGCATTGTAGATCAATCTGACCACGTCCACTCTTTTGCATCCTTGGTCAGATCGTTTGATTTATTCGCATTTTATACACTTTCGTAGAAAGTCGACGGAGTTCCGCTTATGCGGAGCTCCTATTTCTGGGTAGTTTGGCCCTCCGGGCCAGCCGAAGAAGTAACATAACCTAAACCTACCTCATATTTATGATACTAATAAATCAATCGATCTGACCAAGGATACAAAAGAGTGGACGTGGTCAGATTGATCTACAATGCAATACGGATACAGAAGCTTTATGCAACGCTCCATATTTTTTATGGTTGTAGACACAGTCGTTTCGTCCACTTTCATAACTAAGATTTCATAACTGGTTATGAATAAGGATTTTTATTCACTGTTTCATAACCAGTTATTAAACAAGACTTTTTTTTCTATTTTCATAACCAGAACCTAGATACCACTCTTATTTCAAATCAATTGGACAGTGTCGACGGAGCTCCGCTCACGCGGAGCTCCTATTTCTGGGTGGCTTGGCCCTCCAGGCCTGCTGCAAAGCTAACATAACCTAAACCTATACCTAGTTTCTGATTATGAAAATGAAAAAAAAAGTCTTGTTTAATAACGGGTTATGAAACAGTGAATAAAAATCCTTATTCATAACCAGTTATGAAATCTTAGTTGTGAAAGTGGACTCAACCGACACAGTAATGTTTGCTTCCGTTGTGAAAATGAACCAGAACAAAGAACGACCTAAGGCAAGATTTTACAGAAACATTTATTTTATAATTGATACGATCCGTAAATCCGTAACTGTAATATTAATAAAGAGCACGAAATGTAATTGTGCTCTTTGGAATATTTCAGGCACATTCTCGCCTCTCATTTGTTTCACCTCGTTTATTCTGCCGTACGTTCTGAATAGTTCCAGTGAGACAGCTTACGGAAACTAGGCCAGTTTTTGCTCAAATGTCAACCCTAAAGCATCTGCTACATCGTTTCGCTTATAGAGCGCTTAATTTGAATTACGCTCCCCGAATTATATGCACCAAGTCGTGCTCAGACAGCGGCAAATCGCCTGAGATCTCTCGCTTGCGGCTTCGCTGCTGTATTTTAAAAGTCATACTATCAGTCTATATTAAAAATGTTAATTACATTCCTCTGTTAGTGCGAGTCGTATCTAGTAGGTATACTTTATTAACGTTCGTTGTCGCTGCTTTTGATTTTATAGGGAATTCAGACTACTCTCGATCAGATTCAGACGTTACTGGGATAAGGTACTAAAGTGTAAAAGTAATTCGAAGAACGGACAAATCAATTTGAGATTTTTTCACGAGCCTCTCATTTCTTATTGAAACTGTAATTATTTTTACTTCTTCAAAAGCTACTTACCCCCATTTAGATAAAACAAACATGGCTGTTATTCCAACTCGGGACACGCGAAAATAAAAGGATTAAGATTTGTGGGCGCGGTGCCAAATCGGCGCATCGGTGCCTTGGGATACAGGCCTGAGGATCCGGGCGGTCATGATTCCGACCTTTGTGAAAATAACGATTTTATTGAAGTATTTAATTTGTAATAATGTTGGATTTGCTACTGTCCCATTTATCATTTCTAGTTTCGCATGTTTTAATAGAAACGCACAAACGCGTTCAAGGCACTGGGCACATGACAGGGAAAAAGTTATAAGCGTAACTCGTAGTGATAGCGTTAAGGGAGGAAACATCGCTAAATCTTTTTTTATGTATTGTATGACATAATGAGTGGCAATAGTGGTGCGGAGAACTGTTTTTGTCCGATCGTTATCAAGTCGCCTGCCGTGCTGCTCAGAGTGCCCAACATAAAAGCTCACACAGGTCATGGGCCCGAAGGCAAATAAACTTGTAATCCTGCAGAGTACACTAATTAAATTCGATCGATTTATGTTTTAAAGCTACTAGAGTAACATAAGTATGACAGTTTTGTTAGAACTCAGAATGGAAAATTAAAGAAAGTTAGTAATCTTTTTTTTTTTATTATAATCATATAATTTGGATACACAATTTTTACAATGTTACCTACAACGTACAAAATTGTGTATCCTTGGTATGTAAAATTGGTCACAAGAAAAATATTCCGTGGAATACAGGCCCCTATTCCAATGTCAGATTTTGAATATGATTTGAACAGCGAACACACACACACACAGAGCACTACGGCCGTTATATTATGACTCTGGTAATATTTGCGAGTGAATAAAAAAATAGATTGGTCGGAACGCGAATGAGGCAAAATGCGAATGTAAAAATACTGCTACTCGAACTTAATAGTGCATCAAACTTGAAAGATACCGACTATAATACCAACCCAACCTGCGACCGTGTCACTGCATAACACCTCATTTCACAATCGCAACGCTCCCCGATCGCCAATCGGCGAGAAGTAGGTCTGTGCTGCTGCCGGGCCGGGTGACCGGGTCACGGCCCGACCCGGTTAACAACCCGGTGCAGGGCCGGGCTGCAACCTGCACTCTTAGTTGCTAACTGATCTCTTTACACTTGCCTTGACAGTGAATTTTTTTTACATGCTTCTACACTGCGCGTTGAGATTACATTGTTATATAGGACAATGTTAGGATGTTTTTGATCCTTGGAAAATTTAATGTGCGTATTTGTCCTAATATGCATGTTAAGTGTTGCACGTGTCATCAGAGATCGAAATACTCTCAATAATGTGGACACGACTCCAAAGATTTTAATTAAACAAATTAAATTACATTAATCATTAATAATTTTCCTGTGTGGTAACCGGGTTAGAATAGTGCCACTCCATGTCTTCTCGTGGATGTCGTAAGAGGCGACTAAGGGCATCTAGTACTCTTAGGCGATGGGCTTGCAACCTATCACTAACACACTGGTAAATATCTTAGCCTGATTGTGCAAAACGTGGTTACAGAATTATCAACAACTTATTTAAGAGTGCTTGGTAATTCTGTAGCTCTGCCTACCCCTGGGAATGAAGGCGTGAGTTTATGTATGTATGTATGTAAATTATATTAATTGATTACGTACCCTAAAAATATTTTTTATCCTTTGCAAGGCAGTAATAAATAAATAATACAAAGACTTGTACTAGATTGCCTAGATTTATTAAAGCAAAGAAAAAGTACTTTTTGTAATTTTCCCGTGGTTAGTTTATTCCTTTTCCCGGTTAAAATGAACTTATGACGTGAAAAGCTTCTTTCACAATCGACGGATGTTAATGGAGCAAACTTAAGTAGATTAATATTAATGGCCACTCCTCACGTCTTTGTATTATTTATTTATTACTGTCCTGCAAAGGATCAAGGTTAAGCTTCAGGTAAGAAATCAATATATGTAATTTATTTTGTTTAATTAAAATATTTGGAGTCATGTCCACATTATTACGAGTAATGACGCCCATTTGTCCGATTTCTGGCCATAATATACACCGTGTTTTTATTGATTTACGATAACTTCGGCATATTACTAGGTACATCCATAGAAACTAAGTGGTAGATTCTTTTTTTTTATATTGCAAAAAAAAAAAATTTTTCTCTATGAAGCAAAGTAACTAAATGAACTTAGCTCCATAGAAAAAAATTTTTTTTTTTTTTGCAATATAAAAAAAAAGAATACCACTTATAGTCGAGTCCGGAATTAGGCGAACTAACTTGACAGCCGAAAATGTTGCCAGACATAGGAAAAAATAAATAGTGATAGGTTTATGTCGACACAAATATGTCGATATAACCTTGTGCCTTCTATAAATCTGATTATATTTATATTTTATCAAGTAATTGTCGTCGAAACTTTCTCACTCATACATACTTGCCAAATCGGGAAAAACTACAGCAATTTTTACTATATAATATGATCTGAAGGATGTACAGTTTAAAGCGGATATTTACGATACTTACTCCTCAAATTAGGAATAAAATACAAAAATAACAACAGGCCATTGTGATCCTTTTAGGTGGCTTCCGTCGGGATAGTACGGTACATTTCATGTACTACCATACATATAGCATTCATTCCTTTCTTGCTGGCAAATATGAAAATGCGATAGAGACAAACGCTATATATCGTCGATGATAATTCCAAATCCGTTATATGTTCGATTTAATTGATTTTATACGCTAATAAGTATTGTTGCTAGGTTACAATCTGACCAAAAAAATCAATCATAGGATGACAGAAAGCCGAATGGCTTGCTTGCTTTGTTTGTTAGGCATGGTCCGAACTGTCAACAAAACAAAATGGCGGACTGCGTCGTTAACGATGTCTAAAACGATGTTCGATGTATTTTTAAATCCAACCAATTTTTATTATTATTATTTTGCTTAGTAAAATTATTAGTTAGATTAGACTTTTTAAATATCGATATTAACAGCACTAGCCAAACTGTGGCAATATTAGTGCACAATGAACTGTCAAGTTAGTTCGCCTAATTCCGGACTCGACTATAGTTTCTATGGATGTACCTAGTAATATGCCGAAGTTATCGTAAATCAATAAAAACACGGTGTATAAAGTCCAAAATACATAATCATTTTTAACATAAACTTATTGACAAACCTTTATCTAACCTGACGTCTCAGCAAGTTTAGTTCAAATCTTGCACGGCCATTTTGAAAAAGGTTTGCTATTAGAATAGTAACTGATAGAAATTATAAAATCTGTCATAAACACTATTTATTAAGGGTTTAGTGGTGCTCATAGGCTTTGGATACAAAATATCCTATTCTTTGGCTTAATCCCTTGCAGCAGACGTTTTATAGGAATACATGCCTGGATAATAAGTGGTTTAACGATTATGAATAAATTAAATTACCCATAGTGACACTAGTCCTAGTGCAATAGTGTAGCAATTTGGTGGCAATTTGGTGTCACTACGGATCGGTTGGGCCATGATGATGAATCCTCTTGGTTAAAACTATAATTTCAAAGTATATGCATAAGTCCACTAAAATCATGTTTTATTGGCAATTACAGACGCATTATTTTATTGGATTTCTCCTGAGTGTGCTAGATACATAATATTATTACAAAAAAAATCCAACCAACCCCCCGGGAACATGAATGAGTAGAAGGCTAATTGTACTTGGGTTAATATGCTCCAACGTCAAAATGTACAATGGTTAAAAATCTCATTAATGAGTGATTGTTATAAAGAACAAAGGGCAAATTATGAAAGTGTCAAAATTCGTAAAGGGCGAAAAGTGTCTATGTCATAACGTACAATGACAAATTATGAACGTGTCAAAATTCGTAAAAGGCGAAAAGAGTATATGTATTAACGTACATGCGACAAAATGTACAAGGCCCCCGGGAACATGAATGAGTAGAAGTCTAATTGTATTTGGGTTAATACAAGTGGTATTTCAAGGGGTTTGTTAAATCATTCTCCCGAACTCATTATTTCTTTGTATTAAATTTTCCGTTCGCATTTTTCCCCGAACGCGATATTACCTAATTTTATTTTTCACCATTCGATTTTATTACAGTCGCTTTTTTTGTTGTTCGACTTTTTTCCCAGTCGGTTTTTTTCCCGTTCGATTTCTATCTCAGTCGCACTTTTCCCAAAAGTATTTACATCGTAATTCGTAGGTAGGTTTAGGTTATGTTAGTTTTGCATCAGGCCCGGAGGGCCAAACTACCCAGAAATAGGAGCTCCGCGGTAGCGGAGCTCCGTCGACTCTGTATCTTCGACAAATTGGAACGGGAAAACACCACCGTGAAAATATGGTGGTAGGAAAAGAAGCGACTGGATAAAACTCGCAAGCGGAAAAACACGACTGTGAATATAAACTGCCGCAGGAAAAAAGGCTATTGGTAATATCGCGTTCGGGGAAAAATGCGAATGGAAAAATTACTACGAAGAAATAATGAGTTCGGGAGAATGATCTAACAAATCTTTCAAGGAGTTTTGTTATCAAGAAAGAGTTCTTATTGTTACGTAACAATACCTCCTTACTTACACATAAACTTGTCGATTTCCTTTATTGTACATTTTGACGTTGAAGCATATTAACCCTAGTACAATTAGACTTCTACTCATTCATGATCCTGGGGAAATTAACCATTATACGTTATGTCGATTGTACATTTTGGCAGTGTACTTTTGTGACACAGGATCATTATGGTCGTGAGAACATTATGACAATGACATATTGTACATTTTGACGTTGGAGCATATTAACCCAAGTACAATTAGCCTTCTACTCATTCATGTTCCCGGGGGCAACCAACTATCACTGTTACGGGACAAAATAACAACAAAAAACGTTGATCAACCCAATCAACAGATTTGCACTTTATTTCAATCGGTTAGAGTTAACCTTTAAATCTGCTATGAATTGTGTTTTACAAAAAAATCGTCTGTCTCTTAAGAAAATTTAGATATTAGAAATCACTGGGCCCTGGCCGAGATGCGGCTCAAAATGTGTGCGATGACAGTTGACATGTTTTATCGTTATGCACGGGATGGTCATCCCATACATATGATAGAATAAAAAAGTTAGTAGCGTTTGAATCTCGACTAGGCCAGACGTTTGCTCTTGCTGCTGTTGTAACAATGTCAATACCGTTTGTCGAACGAGTTCCCGCATGAGCTCTTAATCGCGGAGCTGTCGAGGGTGTCCTCGGCGAATCTGACGCGGCACTCCCTCTTCAGGCTGTTCTCGAAATCCTCGTAGTCTACGTCAGACGAGCTTGTATCCTCTGGTATCTGAGGCGGGTTGCAAATGCCTGCGGAAAATACGGGTAGGTATTAAATAAAATAAAGAAATATATATTTGTCAAGATTGTAGCAAGTGGAAAGAAGTGGTCTCTGCCTACCCCTCTGGGAAACAGGCGTGATTTAATGTATGTATATAATAAATATCAGGGGACAATGTCACACTAATTGACCTTGTCTTAAACTAAGCTTTTGGCGTGTACTATGGGTACTAGACAACGATATAAATACTTATATGGGTAAGGCCGCGAATTTTGACCAATGTGACATAGAAGTAACATAAAAAAAAATACGCGACGTTACCATAAAACGTAACATAAGTTGTTATTAAGCTTAGACCACACTGGTAAACATTCGCAAAAAACAATACGTTGTAAAAAAAATAGTTTTTATTGACTAAATACAAATAAAGTATTTTCACGTAATCAACATTTTTTTTAATTACTTAAATGAATATTTTTTTAACTTTTTAACTTTTTAAATTAAATAGTAATCAATAGGTATTTTTCATAATACAAAGGAGACATTTGACCATTTCTCAAAAAAATTGCGACCAAGTGACATCTCCAAATTCACCAAAAAGGCAGGTAAGTAGAGAACATCAAACTATGCAATAATTAAATAATATTCTAATAATGTGTCCCAAAATATTTGTATGGAAAGTTCCTTTTTTGTAACCGATATTCATAAGTTTTTGGTAACAACAAAAGGAACGTTCCATACAACTATATTCGGACACATAAAAATATTATTTAATTATTGCATAGTTTGATATTCTCTACATACCTGCCATTTTTTTTATATTTGTAGATGTCACTCAAAGTGGCAAAAAAATTGAGAAATGCTAATTTGCGTTCATACTGATTGATTGATTGGACGCTTTTATACTTTATCGTCGTCGGCCACGACACGGCAAAACCCTGGTTTCATTCATAAATAGACCTTAGGCTTGTAGACTTCAGATACCTACTGTACGTACCTACCTACAATATCAAATTGATTCATCTTAATAACTTACTGTATTTGTCGTTGGAAACCTAGTAAAAAATCATTTAAGTTCGTATATTTTCTATGTGCACTTCCCTTTACCACATGTTTTCGTCACGATTCGTTAAAATGTAACGTATTCGTAACGAAAGTGTAACGTATTTTTTATAAAATATTGATTATCATGGTGAAATAACGATATTTTGAATATAATAACACATGTCACGTGCGTGAATAACAAAACCCATCGTATGAAAAAACAACCGCTTAAAAATAATCACTACTTACCTTTAAAATCACACAAGCACTTTACTAGATAATTTACAAAAACTTTGCCCGCGTCACCTTTGTCCGCCATTTAAGCAACAAACTGACGGGGTGGGTATTTTCTCTGGTTTTGCCCTACTAGAACATGAGTTTCCAGTACACAAAAATGAATTTCTACCACTGTTGGCTTTAAATCTAGCTTTATAAAGCGTCACGTAAGTATTCGTAACGAAAACGAGGAATTGTGGCCCAATAAAATAATGCAACATAAAACAAGTAAATTATTTTAATATATTTTTTTCGCAATTGGTAGAACTATCGCTATATCATTAAATTTTGTTTAAACAAAAGCATGATCATGAGAAGTTGAAAATAGTGAAAATAGCAGGGCTTTAAGCTAAGCTAAGCTGGTCGAAAAAATTTGACAACTTTCGTTACGTTTTGGACAGAATTATATTTTTATTATTTATTTGAAAGGATTTAAATCAATTATGTCACTTGCGACCTTGACAGTTTTTATCGCGTAAAATAATAAAATTGATTTGAAACCTCTCGGTGCTACCAATTTTTTTTTATGAGCATGTTAAATTTGAAACGTCCAAATTCGTCAAAATTCGCGGCCTTACCCATATAGAGAAATATATACCTAAAAACATAGAAAACATTCATGACTCAGGAACCAATAATCGCGCTCATCACACAAATATCTGCCCTTACTGGGATTTGAACCCAGGACCGCCAGCTTCGTAGGCAGGGTCACGACCAAATAGGGGTGATTGCAATGCCAGTAAGATGCAAACGCTGTTAACTTTTCTGTTTTCTATTGACTTGAAATGAATGGAGTTGACTTAAGCGGTCTATGCGATCTGTCATCAGCTTACGAAAATCCGATACATTTTGTCGATTTTGGTAATCGCTAACTAAGAATTATAAATGAATAAATAAACATCAGGGGACAGGCTCAAATTCTCAAATTCTGGGGACCTAGTGAAAAAGTGTATTAGTCCATTTAACTCCGTTTTTAAAAACGGAGTTTACTAGACTTAATGCCTTTTTCACTTGATCTACAGGAGACTCTACCATATGGGTAGAAGACAACTATATAAATACGAAAAAATAAATGCATAACAAACGTCCATGACTGAGAAAGAAATCAGACAAATATTTGCACATAATGGGAATCAAAACGAACCTATTAAAAAAAAATAGTTTTTTTTCAATTACTATGTAACTAGGCCCCGCCGCCTTTGTTTTTTTTAAGCGGTGATTATAGCAGGACATGTAACGTTAAGGAAATTGAAGCGGCAAGACTATTATGTACGAAAGTAAAAATGTAACGATTAATTATATTTAAACATTTTTAATTTAATAGAAACGTTGTTACGAAATTCTAAACTCATGTCAGCCGAAAGACGTCCACTGCTGGACATAGTCCTCCCCCAAGGCTCTCCACTCAGACCGGTCTTGTGGTTTTCGCATCCACCACGTTCCCGCGATCCTTACAAGGTCGTCACTCCATCTTGTTGGAGGCCTACCCACAGCTCGTGTCCCGGTCTGCGGACGCCACTCAAGAACCTTCTGACCCCATCGGCCTGCAGTCCTGCGTGCGATGTGCCCCGCCCACTGCCACTTCAGTTTAGCTATTCTTCGGGCTATGTCGGTAACCTTAGTTCTCCTGCGGATATCATCATTTCTGATTCTATCACGCAGAGAAACCCCGAGCATATAGCCCTCTCCATAGCCCTCTGAGTGACCTTGAGCTTTCTTATGAGGCCCATTGTCAGAGCCCACGTCTAAACTGTATTTAAGCGGGGAAAAAACGTCGGTCATAGGTAGGATTTGAACTTACATCTCCTCTGGCTATCTGGGCCAATGCAGGCGCATTACCACTTATGCCACCAAAAGCCTACTTAAGATCCACGAAATTAGTGATGGCTTGTTAATTATATTTATCTTATCACAAACTTTCACCCGCATCTTTGCTCGCGTAGAACTCGTTTACATGTATGAGGATTGTTAATTGACGCTTAAATCACGTAGTTGTCATTTTTTTTCCATGCAAATTTTACTCCGGGCTAAATTAAGTACGATTTCCAGGATTTGTTAATATGTTGTAGTTATTATGAAAAACAAAAACGTTTCTGTTTTATTTTTATTTGTTTCACACTGGTAAATATTTTCTTGAAAAGGAAAGCTTACAGTTTTTCATAATACCTATCTATAGGTAAGTAATATATTCAAAAATTGTAGAAAACAGGAAATGGGCGTATGTACGTAGGTATATATGTAAAAAACGGACTAGGTTTAATATTCTGTCATCATCCAGTTTCGAAATACGCTAAATGAGATACGCTAGTCGAGTAATTCTGATCAAACAATTTAAATGCGTAAATTACATTGCGTAAGTCAAAATGCTTAAGTTTCCAATACCTTTAATTGCGAACTTTAATACGCGTTTCATGCTCAGCAACTCCTTCTTGAGTTTGTCCACCAAGCTCGTCTTGGATTCCAATAACGTCTGCAATTTCTCGTTCTCAAGTCGCAGGGCTAAATTCTTCGAATGCGTCTCATTTTCCCGATGATTCGCCATGTCTAATTGTTTTTTTAATTCCGCCGAAACGGTTTGGAATCCCTTCTTCGATGACTCCAATTCTTTGTTGGATTTCTCTAGTTCTTCCCTCAATTTATCCAAGTCGGTTTGAAGTTTCTTGATCGTTACACCGCGCGGCATGAAACTGTGGAGTGGCAGGGATTTCATGCTTTTGCATGATGTATCCTTCACTATCACTTCGATCGCCGTGTCGTTGTTTCTGAACACCTCGTAGGACGTGCCAGGGTCCAGGGTTTGCACTTTGTCCTTATGCGGGGACGAATACATGTCTTCTGAAATCGACAGTTTCGGTTTCAAATTATGGGGCATCTTAATGTTACAAACGAAATCGGATTACTTAACACAAACACAAAAATAATGATCGAAATATAAGTATATTGTTTAATTTTGTTTTGACCAATTTAGTGACAGCCAACAAGGACTATTTTGACAGTGTTAAAATGATTTGAAATACTGCTTTCGAAGGTTTAAAACTTTTTTTAATTCTATTTACTTTTTTTTCTTAACGCTATTGTTTGAATAAAAGATTGTATATCAAGAAATGACAACGCCACCCATTAGGTGCGCCGACAAGTAACTTACACTGGGCCAAAGTTCTATCCGGTAAAAAGCATAATCGACTTTGACCTGCGCCTCTATTCTACTATAGATACTCCGCCATTACCTACTGTCAAGTAAAGCGAGCTATCAAAACGTTGACAATATGATAACGGCTCAAAAGCGGTTTGTTCCTGATTCGTCGTCTTCCTGTTTCGTCGTATTCTTGTTTCGTCGGAATAATATACATATAATTAAATACGTCGAGCAGTAAGCTACTATTTACTAAATATGAAGATGTGTAAATGTGACACGTGTGACGGCAAATATGTTGCCGTTACCCACTAAAGGGTTATTGGGTATTTACTTAATATACGAGGGTGCATTGAAAAGTTCTGAGCCTAAGGTTGAATATAATAAAAAAAAAAAACAAATAAATACTGGCAGGTCAAAGTGCCATATTTAGTCGCCATTATGCACTATCTTTTGTTTTTTTCCTGTCACAATTTTGCATTTTATGCTGGAACTGCTACATAAGGTCACTGATTTTTCAAGTAATGGATAAAATTGAGCACCGTTCTGTCATAAAATATTTGCAAAAGAAGGGATTAACACCAAAACAAATATTTGAAGATATGAATCAAACATAAGGGCAATCTGCTCCATCGTATGCTACCATAAAAAGATGGGTAGCTGGTTTCAAACGTGGTCGGGAGACTGTTCAAGACGAGCCTAGGAGTGGGCGGCCGTTGACGGCTACTACGGACGAAAATGTCAATAATATATTAGATGCGATAATGAAGGATAGGCGATTGAAGATTGTGGAGATAGCGGAAGCAATGGGTATTTCTTATGAGCGGGCACAGAACATCATCACCGATGTTCTTGGATTTTCTAAGGTGTCAACCAGGTGGGTGCCTAGACTGCTTTCAGTCGAGAACAAACGAGTACGTGTTACAATTTCCCAAGATTGTTTACGTATGTTTCAACGTGACTCCGACGATTTTTTCAATCGTTTTATAACTAATCGTTTTATATAATAAATAACTGATTAATTATTAAGAAAATAAACAGATAGGTATATAGATATATAGAAAAATGGAAATATTTAATATTGATTAATTATTAATTGGATAGTCCTCCTCTCTCTTATATTGCTGCGCCCAACAGGGTCCATAGAGTACGAATATCACCTATATAAGTGTATTATGTATTATTATGAGTGCAATAAATATATGAATATGAATATGAAACTATGGACGAGACATGGGTCCACCACAGTACACCAGAATCGAAAGAACAATCCAGGCAATGGAAAAGACCAGGTTCACCACCACCCAAAAAAGCCAAGGTCATTTTGTCAGCTAATAAGGTAATGGCCTCGGTTTTCTGGGATTGCAGGGGGGTTATCATGAATATCATGATAGACTATCTCGAAAAGGGCAAAACAATAAATTCGGACTACTATTGTGCTCTTTTACGTCGTCTGCGTGAGGAAATTAAAATAAAGAGACCTGGAATGCTGTCGAAAAAAGTACTGTTTCACCAAGACAACGCTCGCGTTCACACTTCGGCGAAATCAATGGCACAAATATATGATTGTGGATTTGTAGTGCTGCCGCATCCCCTTTACTCGCCGGATCTAGCTCCTTCCGATTATCATCTCTTCCCAAACCTCAAAAAACGCTTGGGAGGACAAATATTTTCGACAAATATGGAGGTACAAGAAGCAGTAGACTCATATTTTATCGACCTCAGCGATTCTTTTTTTTTTGATGGGATAATGAAGTTGGAGGCGAGGTGGACTAAGTGCATTGACCTTCATGGAGAATATGTCGAAAAATAAAATTGTTATAAAAAGTGAGCCCGTTACTTTTTTTTACCAGGCTCAGAACTTTTCAATCCACCCTCGTACATATACCTTGTACTAAAATGAACTTTGTTAACCAATAAATTGAAATCATTTTTAACATAAGGTGGGTATCAGTTACTAAAATTGGCCAGTTACTGGTGATTTACCCAACCCAATATTCTTAATGAAGTGAAGGGTTAATTTACAATACGAGAAAATGGCAAATTTTAGATTGCTTGAATAGGCTCTGTACATTGATTTGATTAGCGTTTGTGTGTATACGTTTGCTGTTAAGTTTTGTTTGAATTTTTTGTTTGTAAATATATTTTCAATTGATATTAAAAACAAAGGTGAAGTCACGGTAATTGCATAGTTTCATTTCATATTGACATTTCGACGAATCAGGAATCCGACGAAACTGGAATACGACAAAACAGGAATACGACGAATCAGGAGCAAACCTCAAAAGCGACATGGATTTTACCGTGTTTTTTTTTTTTTATTTATTTATTTATTCAAAGAAATTACACAGCATTACAGTAAAGACTAAAGCACTGTGAATTTTAGAAGAAAACAAAAATAGTATTAACAGAGTGACAAAACAGTAAACAATAAAAATAATATAACATTAATAAGTTAGGAGACAGTTGAAGGCCGTGCATCCATCTTCACACAAAACCTCAGACATTCATCACGCACCATCGCCCATCTACTCGCAAACACATCGACATTAGGAGCCCCATCCAAAAACACATTCAGGAGTTGCAGAGCACGGACTAGCGGCGATTTGCGGCGGAACATGGTCCGTGCTGCCGGCACCGCCAGTAAAGGGTACTTGCGTTTCCGATAAGCGTATTTCGTCACAGGGGGAACTTGCAGACGCACCAGTTGGGATACTAAAACCGGACAATCTGAGTCCCCCCTCAAGATACCGCAAGCCATAGATATAAGCACGAAGCTTCGCCTTACTTCCAGGGAGAAGAAGCCCAAGGTTCCCAAAAGGAATTTTGTTGGGTACAAGAATGGGTAGTACCCGTACACTTTTTTGTACAGGAAGCGCAAAAATGATTTCTGAACTTTTTCCAGCAGTAAGATGTATGACGCTTCATGGGGATTCCAAACAGCTGAGGCTGTCTCCAGCTTACTTCTCACGAGAGCGGTGTAGAGAAGCTTTATGGCCCTGGGATCATCAAACTCCCTGGCGTTGCGGACAACAAACCCAAGTCTGCGGTAACAATTTGCTGCAAGCATTGTCATGTGCTCATGAAAATTAAGGTGGGAGTCTAGTACAACCCCCAGGTCTCGTATCGATGTGACACGGGTGATGGGTTCCGAACCCAACAGATATGGTCTACACAGGGGACTACGCGCTCTACTGAAGGTAATAACGGCACACTTGTCAGCATTAAACACAAGTTTATTATTAAGACTCCATTCGTAAACCAAATCTATGTCCCTCTGCAAAGACTCCGAGTCAGTGATTCCCTGCACCCTGTAAATCAGCTTCAGGTCATCGGCATAGAGCAGGCATTGCGCATGCTTAGGAACAGTGGCCAGGTCATTAACCATGACGCCAAAGAGTAAAGGACCTAAAATAGAACCCTGACTAACTCCGGAACGAGTGGGATAGGTACCCGATATAAAGCATCCGTGCTGCACATATTGCTGTCTGTCGCGCAGATAATTAGCAAAGAGGCGAAGCAGTTTTGGTGAAAAACCAATGCTGCATAGTTTGCTTAAGAGTACGTCATTATCTACGCGATCAATAGTTATTTGTTCAACAAGAGAGCAAAGTTGGTTTTTGCTGCGAGTGATGATGTTGAATCCCGAGTAAGCGAAGGATTCTATTATTGAATCACGAGCGTAGCGAGTGATTCTAGGTTAGAATCCTGAGCGTAGCGAGGGATTCAAAGACACGAGACGTAAAAAACTTTGGTCTCGTGTGAGACATACAACTTTTCACCTCAGCAGCGAGAACAACACAGCGCGAAGCTGGTAGGGCCAACGCAGGTCTTCCGTTGTGACCATTTGGTGAATACACGACTAAATAACGACACGATCGCATATGCATCAATCACAAGCAAAGCAAAATACTAATAAAATAAAAAGTGGAAAAAATAAACATGAAACAGATAAAACCTGTCACTCAACTTGATAATGCCGTAGTGCAAACACAACTTTATACAGCTTTATGTAGTCTGTGGCTTTAATTAGGCCTTGTCTATTCTATGGCTATTGGCTATGGCGGACAAATTAACAAAAATTACATCGTCATTTACATTACATTACATTTGTTTAATACGCAGAACAAATTAGCAAAAGTAGGTCAAGGACCATGAAAACCAAATTGAGTATCAAACTATGAAAAATGTCTAGTAACACCGTGCTCCTGAATGCTTGTGGGACATAAAAAAAGGTATGTGAATACGTGATTCGAACTAAATTGCAACTAGGTAGTCTCATATGTCTGAAATTTTCTCGACTTTTTCGCGTTCCTGCAAGTGTTTCCTTAATGAGCCTTAAAACTATGTATATACATTTCAGGTTCTGAAGCGACGGGGGCAGATTATGAGCTAAAGTAGTTACGTTGACGGAATTATTGACAGCCTCGTAGAGTCATAATCTACAAAAAATAAATTAAATTGAACAAAAGACGTGGATTTCTAAACTTGAACAAATTCAAACAAAGAAAAACAGCTACTAACATCATGCAGATCATGCTACTTAATGCTTGTGGGACATAAAAAACAGGTATCTGACTGGAACCAAATTAATAGTTACTGTTCCCTTAACTGCAAGTGTTTCTTTAACTGAGTCTTAAAACCATGTATACATTTCAGGTTCCTAAGCAGGCAACAGATTTTTCCAGCAATTTGTTGCTGTGGCCTGATACTTTACTACCCCGAAGAGGAGACATGCCAGATGAAGCTTGAAGATTTTAGGTGTGACATGAACCCACAACGGAATGGCGAAGCAGAGGCTTTTTTTGTTTTTGAGTGAAGACATGAAAAAAAACAATATGATAAAAATTAAATAACATGTATCTATATTTGTAAAACCAACAATTTCAAAAATTAAAAGTTAAAAGTAAAATTACTGCAGTTTTGCAAGTTAAATGTTACAGTTTTGTTTGGAACCGATATTGTTGTCTTAGAAACTTGAGTTTGAGTAGTTGATGAGGCTGAGATTTCGGCTTCCTTACTTGTTGTGGGCTGTGACAGAGGAATAGAGAAAGTAGGTGACTCAGCAGTGGTATTTGTGACTCTGGAAGTAGATGGGCAAGACCAAGGATCTGAGGTCTGTTTCCAGCTCATAGTTTCACCGGCTTCCTCACTTGTAGATTGTGACGGCACAATAGTGAAAGTAGGTGACTCAGTCGCAGTATTAGTGACTCTGGAAGTGGATGGGCGAGACCAAGGATCTGAGGTCTCTTTCCAGCTCATGGTTTCGGCTTCCTCACTTTTGGATTGTGGGGGAAGGATATGGAAAGAAGGTGACTCAGTGGCGGTATTTGTGACTCTGGAAGTAGATGGGCGAGACCAAGGATCTGAGGTCTGTTTCAAACTTATGTTCTCTATGATACGCTTACAGATTTTAGTTTTATTTTCAAGTGAATCTTCAATATATCCTTCCGCAACCATATTCGACCTCCATCCGCCGTGCCGTTTTTGAACATTAGCGGCTGAAAAAAATTTGGACTTCTTGGGTTTGTGCCCTACTGATATTTTCTTCAAAAATGCAATGAGTTTGTGGTAGGTTTCAATGTGCACATCATCCTTCGTTTTTATTGTTGTTTTCAACATTGAGTAAATACTCCACATTGTTGATGGTTGCTTTGTTTGTGATAACTCTATGAAATACGCTAACAGTACAGTCTCCGAAAAAGTTTTGGAACCATTTGCAAGTCTCCATTGCTTAAAAATATCATAAGCTTTCAGATATTTTTCGCGAGACGTAGCGTAACAGAAAAGCAACAAAAAACATTTTTTTTAAACAAGTACAATAATCCCGCTATTTTTGAAATGCGTTCTGAAACTGCCCCCGCGGTTTATGTCACGAAATCAAAGATTGCTAAAACAATAACAAAATTATGTAGATACATGATAAACTTCTTATTTTTCATTAATTTTGTCTTCAAAACATTAAATAAAAAAAATGATCGTATAAAATAGTTATAATAAACACATTTCAAACTTTAACAGATAGTTTTATTTGCAATTTTACGGTTATGTGTGCATCCGAACGTGCGTTTCTTTTTGGGCCTACTATGTGTGGAATTTGAAAATCGAATTTCGAATCAAGTTGTTTCTATCTCTCGCTTTTTTCCTATCGAAGTGAAAGTGACAGAACAAAGTGAAGTTAAATTTTTTCGAATGTTGTAAATAGCCCCAGCACTGCTCACGGCATTTAAAAAAAATAATTAAAAAGCTACTTTGCCTCACGCTCGCAGCAAAATTGAATTTTGCTCACTGTTTTTAAGCAGCAAAACCTGCTTGTTTGAGCTGCTGAGGTGAAAAAGCTTTTTTAAAGTCGAAGTACAGCACGTCTACTTGCATTCCCATATCCAAATAATCCGTAACAGAATCAACCAAGGTTAAAAGGTTCGATTCAACAGAACGCCGGGGCCTGAAACCGTGTTGAGCGTCACAAAGAAAAGGTTTCAATTGCGGAGCAATAATACTGTTCAAAATTATCTCAAACAACTTGGGGACTGCGGAGAGATTGGCAATGGGACGGTGATTTTCCACGTTGACCGTATCATCTGTCTTGGGAATAGGCGTCACACGACTGACTTTCCATCGAGAAGGATACTCCCCAGTATGCAGAACTAGGTTAAAGATGTGAGTTAACGGTGATATCAACCACTCCTGACATCCTTTCAAGATATAGGATGGAATTCCGTCGGGACCAGGAGAACTTAGAGGTTTGAGACTAGCTATGCCACGCCTCACGTCAAGAGGTGTTATTTTATTAATATGAATGTAATTGGCATTTCCAGTAAGGTCCTCACGAGCAGTATTGAGAGGGTCAAGACGAGGCT
The DNA here is from genome assembly GCA_927399475.2 of Acleris emargana. Lineage (NCBI taxonomy): Eukaryota > Metazoa > Arthropoda > Insecta > Lepidoptera > Tortricidae > Acleris > Acleris emargana. Next base: position 15,237,148 of record OV656852.1, read on the forward strand.
CGCTCGGCAGGAAGACACTAGAGAAAAAGTTCGCAAATGCCTGAGCCGCATCGCGACCCTCATACCGCTCTCCACCGAAGGCAACTCTAGACTCAAAGCCTCCCTTAGTTTTGAGACCACTGACGTGACGCCAAAAAGCGCGCGGATTGCTAGTGACCTTGGCTTGAGTATGCTTAATATAATTGTCATAAGCAAGACTGGTTCGTGATTTGACATCCACCCTTAACTTAGCGAATTCGGCATAAGCGTCATGATCACCAGAACGTTTCCACTGACGATGAAGACTGGTTTTCCGCGCAATATCCCTGATTAAATCAGCTGAAAACCACACCGGATAACGTCTGCAGGGCTTGTTACTTCGAATTTTCTTTGGGAAACACGTATCAAATAGCCCGTAGACGAGTTGGTAAAACAGTTCTACAGTCACGTTGACATCACGAGATTCCAGCACTTCCGTCCAAGACCATTCAGAAAGTAATTGGTACAGTAGTTCAAAATTACCCTTACAAAAATTCCAATCACACCTGAAATCTAGATTGCTGGGCTCAATCAGCACGGCACCCTCTCTAGTGTTAGTGAGTGGCACAGTGATCTCAAGTGGAGGGTGATAAATATCACGGTGAGGAACTAAACCATCACCCTCCACCTCAGCAACCGTCACCCTGCCAGTTCGCTCACGCACTAGCACCACATCCAGTTTACCACCAAACGCATTCAGAACTCCATTCACCTCTTTCAAATTGCAAACCGTAGTAAAATAATTAAAGTATCCTAAAATATAGTTGTTGAATAGAGGGCCTGATATTGTTTGTAACTCGGCCGGCATTACTGTCACGTAAATAAGAGCTGTCAAAACGATGACAATACGATAACAGGTCAAAAACGATTTGGGCTTGACCGCCTAGAATCTCAACCTATTTATTCTACGGGGTCAAACTGTATTGCCTTTGCCAAACATATCTCGCCCTCCTCACACAAATGTTTGCCCTTACCGGGATTTGAACCCAGGACCTTTGCCCTCCGGCGAACTTTATTTCTTTGTGACATGTATAACTTAACAAAGTCCGATACGAGTACCTACATCAAACGAAAAAATAGGACCATGATCCAATTCATTTTCAGATCACGCTGTCCTTTTTCTCCGTCACAATTTACTACATCATGTTTCTCTATCAAGGCATCAGCAACGTTGTTACTCAGGTTTGATTTGTAATTTGTTTTTTTTTTATTGTAATTTTCAAGCAAAGGGCTATTATATAATAATGTTATTTTTGAACTTGGTTGTCAGGAACCACCTCCTCCAGGATTCGACTTTGGCTCAGTAATTTACTCGTTGAGCTCGTTTTTCGCGATGAAGTTCCTGCTAGTGCGCGCGGGTCAGCGCGCGGCGCGCCATGCGGACCGGCTCCAGAAGAACCTGGTCGTGCTGCATAACTTGCTGGTGGGAAGTGAGTACAAAACACCAGTTGGAACTACATGACCTTCTTCTTCCATTTGACAGGATACCACAAAGTGGCTCGAACCTTAACGATGACCATGCTACCTCTGTCTTTCTAGATTCCCCGTCTATTCGAAAGGACGTTCATTTGCTGTAAGAGCTTTATTATAATGCTACATTGTTTTATAGTCAAAGACAATACATATCGCACTCATACCAGTATGATTTTTTAAAACGATTATATTTTGAGTTGAAACTATATTTAAATCCCATTTTGTATAAGCGAGTCATTAAAATGGAGGAGGCTCTTTTGTAGTAGTTTTGGGTAGAATGAACTCCTGACCTAAACTAATACTAAAGGAAACTAGCGAGAGCTTGTGCAACCGCATGTTGTTATTAATAGAATACTAGTTGATGCTGCGGCAGCGTCGAATTGACCATCAAAATATAACACTAATGGGTAGGGTCACTTACTAGGCTAATGTGTCGTCGAAACGATTCCGTTGGCATCTCGTTGGTCGTTCCCTACTGCGTTGCGTTACGTGGCCGCGTGGTAGTATTTGAGACTTTTACGCTTACGTTCTTCCGGTATTTTTGTATTTAATGCATGTTAATGTACTATCAGCCCATTGGAATCCTGGCCCACCATAGAACTGTGTCACAGTGACGTTATGCCGCAAGTCGAAAGAAATGTCAAACAAATTGTTTTATAATGTCACTGTGACACCGTGTTTTGGTGGGCCAGGGTTCCAATGGGCACGTAATCAATATCTAGACTGGGTGTTTTTGTCTGTGTAAGGGCGGCCACATACATACGGAATTCAGTTTTGGAATTCCGTATGTATGTCGCCGCATGGATTTGTATGGATTAGCTGCCTTTAGAATTCCGAATCGAATCCAATGTATGTGGCCGCCCTAACCCATTTCCCAGTAGTCGACGACCTAGTTCCGAGGACAATGTCTAGGTATGCCTTTGTAGGTTACGCTATGTAGGCATAGGGCCGTTGCACACGGGGTACATTTTCCGCGCGTATTAACACTTGAAACTTGTACATAGAAATTTGTTCTGTAGTAGCTTAATAGCTGTAGTAGCTTAATGGTCTATGCCTAGATTCTCCGTATTCATACCATATAAATTTTTCATTTAATAGGCCATTTTAAGAAACTAATTCCTTCTATTTTGCATTGCAATTAGTTACCTTTTTACAAGCTTTTATTTAACTTGCAATGTATGTATGTATGTATGTAACTATGTATGTATGTACGGGTAAAATCGTGCAAGTTAAATTTAACCCACTTGCCGGTTTCCGATGAAGCTGAAAATTTGCACACATGTGTAAATTGGATGACAATGCAATACCATTATGACATGGACCTGATTTGATGATGAAGTCAGAAGGTGGCGACAGAATCTCCTCTATACTTAACGTAGACTCACCGTGTTGGGACTCACTTGTTTGGTCTTGATAAGCAGATAATGGACCCGATTCTACAGTGGCTTCTAAACTTCCTAATTTTATTTAGGTGTCGCTAAAACACTTCGCTATTCTATGAGCTGCTGTCATAATCAAATGACAGCGCCATGACAGCGTTAATTTGAATCTGACGCTTCTTATTTTAGGCGGTCTTATACATTGTCAGCTTGACATTCTGGAAGTCTAAACTATGTCTTAAAATTAGACAATTTAGTTTTAGTAGGCTATGTAAGCGATGTGCACGTAGAATCGGGTCCAATGATTCTGCAAAAAATACAGTCGGCAACAAAAGCTTGTTTTCCTATACGGCAGTTTACACATGACATCAAATAGACAAGGTACTAATGAACTACTGCGCGTCCTCACTTTTCTACTTTCAAAAACGCGCGGGAACTAAGTCTAATCTGAATAGCCCCTTACTTACATAATAGTTCGCGCTGCGGTTCAGGTAAACAACGAAGGAATGTTCCGGAGGACGCGGTGCGCAAAATGTAGTGCCTTTTAAAATGAAATTCAATTAAGAACGGTGCTTGAAGTAAACAGAAGTTGCCAAGTAACAATCGAGAGCAAATTGGAAATAAAAATAACTGATAAAAAAACAAGTTGTATTTACATTATTAAATCAAATCAAACCAAATCAAAAAAGTTTATTTTCAGACTTTGCATCCATAGGGTTAGTAAATTAATACAGTTTCTACCTTCTACTTCATCATCATCATCATCATCATCATCATCATGTCAGCCGAAAGACGTCCACTGCTGGACATAGGCCTCCCCCAAGGCTTTCCTCTAAGACCGGTCCTGTGCTTTTCGCATCCATCGCGTTCCCGTGATCCTTACAAGGTCGTCACTCCATCTTGTTAGAGGCCTACCTTCATCTCGTCTCCCGGTCCACGGACGCCACTCAAGAACCTTCTGACCCCATCGGCCATCAGTCTTGCGAGCGATGTGCCCCGCCCACTGCCACTTAAGTTTAATACACATAGTACATAAACTCACGCCTTCATTCCCAGAGTAGGTAGAGCTACAGAATTACCAACAACTCTTATAACCTGTTGATAATTCTGTGACCACATTTTGCACAATCAGGCTAAGATAAAATACAGCGTCTTAAGGCGACGGGGCGGGCAATTGACCTTGCTCATTCGGCCAGACGAGTAAAGTTTTAATTCGCGCGCCATCTAACAAGTAAGCTCTGCGATCGACCGCATAATGCTGTTTGTCAAACAGTCAGGCATGCATTTACCGTTAGATGGCGCTTGATTAGATCGACCAATATGATACACTTGTGTTTTTCTAAATACTATCTCAAATTCAGTAACGAATGTGTGTGTGTGTGTGTGAAATAGTTAATTATTTAACACATAAAGGTTTTTTCATGAATAGCTGGCACGAATAGATCAATGAAAACTTTGGTCTACTAGGATTGTGTGAGTGCTATCAGTTACAGTTTATATTTCGAACCAAAAATTTAATTAATAATAAAGCATAAGGATTAAATTGTTTCAATAATACTACTTTAAATGTATTAAATTTTGACGTGGTCTACGACAAGGCGGCGATTCTTCGAGAATTTCGGGTTGGGGGCAAAGGGGGCGCAAGACTTAATTTTGTTTTGATGGAAGTGGTGTCATTATAACACCTATTTTTTATGATGCTATCGTATAGAAGACGCTTAAATAAGCGTGTTTTGTATAGGCAACTTTTCTCTAAACTTGATATTTACCGAGATATTAGGGGTTCAAATGTCAGTCATTTTGAAGGGATCTGGGACGTCAATATAACCCTCATTTTTGTTAATAAATCCTATAAAACATGGTAAAATAAGCATGTTTTTTTTGTTATATAAACTTTTTTTCTCCGACCAATATTTACCAAGATACTTATTGGGGTCTGAGTGAAGTGGTGTTATTATAACACGAAGTTTTTATGATGCTATCGTATAGAGGACGCAAAAATATTGATCATTACCGAGATATTGGCTCCTAAATGGACATTTCCACACAAGTCCGACTTTAGGGCTCTCGCTGGTTAGGACGCGTGCCGACACTGCGCGCCCTAGTGTTTTTATAGAGCCGGAGATACGGGAAATATGGATCGTAGGAAAAAAAGTGAAATAGCAAAATATGTTTCTTTTAGCATGATTTACTGAATTCATTCATAAAAATGTAGTGTTATATTGACCTAAATTTCGCGACACCGAAAATTTTCTAAGTCCCAGTGAAAAAAAAATATTTTTTTACCCTCTCGAAACCACCCCCCCCCCCCTATCACCCCCAACACCCCCTCCCCCCTCCCCCCCAAATACCTATATATAGTTGCGCCCCCTTTGCTATACTCGTATAACCGTATAACCGTATCTCATCCGCATAAAACACGAAGTTCAATGTCAATAACAATAGGTAACAGGATATTATAATAACAAAACAAATAATTAACACAACAGAAACAAAACAACAACGCCAAGGCCGAATTATAAAACAACTGCAGTAGGTAGTTACTTGTTCGCACGGAATAGTAGAAACGCAACTGATTCAATTCAACTGAAATGACAGTGACTGACCGTTGGGTGGGAGTCAAAACAAAGTTCGAAACATTCGAACTGTCAACCAAACCAACCCAACGGTCTGGCAACGCCGCGGCCGGCCGCCACACGCCAACCCAAACCACAGAACAGATAAGTACAGAAGTAAATCTTATGTATGTATTTCACTTTTCATACCTACGCTCGGCGGTCGCTCTAGGGTTGTCAACTATGGCTTATGCACAAAAAACTATCGCGGTAGGTAGTGACTTGGCACTCGTAAATAGTCGTTTGATTTATTGTTGAGAATGAAACGGGAAGAATGGAAATGAATTTAATTATTTATTTTTAATGTGAAGATACCACTAAATATTCTGTGAATATTTCAAGTGTCTCTCTGTTGCCGTTATTAATATCTAGCAAAAAAACGGCAAAAAAGTCAAGTTTCTTGTATGGGAGGCCCATTAAATATTTATTTTATTCTATTGTTAGCATTTGCTGTTACAGCGGCAACAGAAATACATCTTCTGTGAAAATTTCAATTGTCTAGCTAGGTATCACGGTTCATGAGATGCTTTGTGACAGACAGACGGACAGACGGACAGCGCAGTCTTAGCAATAGGGTCCAGTTTTAACCCTTTGGATACGAAACCCTAAAAATACCGCAGGTAACTTCAAAAATAACCGACCAGACGAATTAATATTAAAGTGGAGGGGGTGACTGGAGGGGCTAATCCAAACCCGCAGTACCTACCTATAGCCCGTAATAGCAAAAAACTTATCCTACAAAACAAAACAATAAACCTATCTACTAGGTATTACAATACAAAAAGTTTACAGAGCAGAAACATACAAAATTTTACGTTTGTCAATTTTTATTATCGAAAATTCCTTATAACTTCTAAACGGATTCCCTAGTTACACAATTTCTATTACCATATACGTTTTAGACCTAAACCTATCAAAAGACACTAAAAACAACAGAATATCTACACAAACAAAAAAACATGTTTTCAACTTACGTAAGGTGGCGTGAATTTACCTTACAAAAATATAGTTAAGTACTTCGTTTATACTGATTCAAAATAGGAAACTATTATTTAAATCGATCTTAGATATATTTATTCTTCGGGGGCCGGGGCGGGGCGCTTACCTACCTAACTCTTCTGTGTAACGTTAAAACGAACCATTGAAATACAAGCAGATACCTACTTACCTCTCTGAAGCCACTGGTAGGTTGAAAAAAGACAATTCACCATTTAAAGTGGAATTTAAACAACCGTCCACTGAACAGTTATAATAACTTCTTTTTTGTCGCTCCATTATACCTAATTATCGCACTTAAAAGTCCACAGACGCGACGCGTGTCAAGCGGACGGCACTCGCGCTCGCACTCGTTCCAACTCGTTTGAGATATTGTGTCCGTGAGCGGTGTCTATGTGTGCGTTGCTCGAGCGCACTTTGTATGTAGATTGCTTTCTGTACCTATCTGTTCTGTGCCCAAACCGAGCACGCAACGTCGCTTTCATCGCTCTGTAGTTTTGAGTACCTACCTAGTTATAACTACAACTTTTATGATTTTTTACTGATCCAACGTGAATGCAAGTTCAAATCCATTATCTAACACTAAAATCAACTTTTATTCGAAACAATTTGTTTTTTTTTCTTTATATAGTTTTGTTTATTTTTTGAGTATTTTAAATTCTTATTTTAGTTTGTGTATATTTTTTTGGCCACATTCAACAAAAAGCTTCAAAACGCCTAGTCGTAGTTTAAGAGCAAACATTTAGTTCATTGTTTCACTAGGAGCACATAGGTTTTGAGTCTATAATCTGTAAATTCTTATTAAAGCTAATATATTCAAGTTGACGCAACACATTAAATCCGTAAAAAGAACTGTGGAAAGTTTGGCTGCAAACTAAATCGCCCATCCGGAATAAAACGAATACGAACTTTTTAAAAACGGTTCATTTAAAGTGGTATATAGAGCTTACTATCAGTTAGATAACTATATTAATGAGTCAGAGCAAGACTTGAGGATGGGTGGGGGTGGGTCCAAATCAACGTTAGTTTGCGACCGGTCGCCAGATGATATGGGTCCGTCCCTATGTCAATCTACTTGTCCGGTAGTTGGTTTGGCTAACGGCCGAGGGTGGAGCTCACAGTTGCTATGATACCCCAGGCAAGACTGGTTGTGTTCCTTCCCGAGGTTGCTGCCTGTCAACTACTCGGTTTCCCGCATTAAACGAGTAGAACAGAAACAACAGTCGCACTCCTGACCGTCCTGTTTTCACCCCTCCATGCCTCCTTCATTTCCTATCCAATCAGCTGCAAGCGATATTGTGGCATGTCGCAGCGGGCCTCCTATCCAATAGGAAAGGATGGGGGGCGGTAAAATGCCACCCGCGTGTTTGTGCCGTGCGCGGGGACCCGTACGGGTGGAGAACGAGATCCTGGTAGGCTGAGTTTGAAGAGGGTCGGAGTAGTTACCCTCGGATAACAACACGCCACTTTGGCTCGGGATTCATCTCACACGGGAGGTTCTGGCCCAGCCAGTCAGAATCAATCGGCTGTCGCGTTTACAGTAGTCTGGCCGCGGGCGAGCGTTCTGGGGTGATGAGGTCAGTAGCCGGCGGAGTACGGCCCCGAGTCGCTGTAGTGGTGACGGAGGGCCTGACATCGTGCGGGCTCACTTGACAGCTCACCCCGGAGCGCTATATCGGACTCGTATCCCTGATGGGTCAAACCATCCCCAGTAGGAGGGCTCCGAGGAGGGTGGGGAGCGAGTCGGATGAACATTTAGAAGGAAAACTATGGAACACAAAACAAACCAAAAAGATGTAAGAAAGGGAGCGAAAGAGGCAGAAGTGGGAGGGAAGCCGAGCACCAACAAGATGGTGCAAGGGGGACCCCCGCAGATGCCAGAGTGTAAGGGAGCGGAAGGGGCAGAAGCAGGAGGGATGCCAAGCACCGACAAGAAGGTGCAAGGGGGACCCCTGCAGATGCCGTGGAGTGAGCTGGTGAATCTGTCCTTGGACGACGAGGAGCGTTTGCTGAACCCACCATCAACTTCGGAGGAGGGAACCGCCACGGCGGCAACCCCGACGGAGGGAGGCGAGTTCAGCAGACTACCGACCAAGGCAGAGAAAAAGAAGGCTAGACAGGCCAGGAGGAACCAGCATAGGTTAGCGAGGGCGGCGGGAGAAAACCCTTGCCACATTCAGGCGAAGGGGAGGCCCCCGCCGCCAGGGAGGGCGCCGAAGTTGAAACGGCAGACAACTGACCCGGACGAAGGACCCTCGACACGGCCTCCAGCGAAGAGACCAAACCGCGGTGACTCGCTCGCGAGCACCCGTGCGACCGCAAGGGAAACACGGGAGCTCGCAGTGGCGATCTGCCGCGTGGACGGTGTACCGCTGGATGAGTCGCTAGGGACCGAAGTCCGGAGAATTGTCAGCCGTTTCATTACGGAGGCGATTAAGGAGCAGGGAGTTCGAGGGAGGCAACTCCAGTTCGCCATGTCGGGATTGGTGTCAGAGGGATTTTTCCTTGTGACACCATCCACGGCAGAGGCGAGGGAGTGGCTTCTTGAGAAGGACCTGGGGGAGCCTCAGGGGCATAGGCTGCAGGCCCGGATGTTGAGCAACACCCGGGTCAATGTCTGGATCCCAGGCCCGCCGGAGGAGCTCCTGGAGGATCCGCTCCTCTACCTGAGAGCCCAAAACTGGGACAGGGAGGGGGAGCTGAAACTCCAAGAGTGGACGCAGGTGGGGCGGGAGAACCTGGCCACGGGTATCCGGGTGTGTTACTCGGTGCCCAAGAGCGTAGAGGATGCGTGGGGTGCGGAGACTAGCCAATGGCTATTTTTCCAAGCCACACGCATCAGGGCGCGATTGGTCAGGGCTCAGCCCCGGAGGAAAGATGCGGAGGCAGAGACCCCGGGTGGGAGGGGAAGCTGTAGCTGCAAGTGCAGTTGTGGCGACCCAGCGCTGCAACCCGGAAACCAGGCAGAGGCAGCCCCGATCGATGACCATCCACCACGGATGGAAACCGAGGGGGGCTCCTCAGTCTAGGGAAACGGGGGGCAGCAACACTACACATAAACACAACCAGCAATGGACAACACAGACAAACAACCAGCACTACACAACAACACACACAACACAAACTACAAAAAAATAAGAATATGTCAAGTAAACCTTCAGCATTGTAAGGACGCAATGTCGGAACTATGTCAATACATAGTAAGGGAAAAGATTGATATAGTCTTGATGCAAGAACCGTATGTATGGAAAAACCAGGTCACAGGCCTGGGAAGCCTGGGGGGTGACCTACACTTCGAAAGAAATGGTGAGTTACCACCTAGGGCATGCATTTATGTTAGTAGAGACTTAAGAAATATGGGATGCCTTGTGACCATATGTTTCAGAGACCTAGTCGTGGTAGAAATCAACCTCGTGACAAGGAGTGGAGAGAGAATCAAAGCAGCGATGGCAACATGCTACATCCCAGGTGAAAGCAACGCGCCAACTAGAGAATTGGAGGAAACGATTATAAGATATAAAGGTAAGAAAACACCCATTCTTGTAGGCTGCGATGCAAACTCACATCATGAGGTGTGGGGGAGCACCGACACCAACAAGAAGGGGGAAGCACTACTAGAATTTATTGTAAGTAATGACCTGGACATACATAACACAGGGACAACCCCAACCTTTGTAACCAGGGCTAGAGAGGAGGTATTGGATATAACAATTACCTCAGGGGGGATAGGCAAACATGTAAGAGACTGGAGGGTGGACAGGGAGGACAGTATGTCGGACCACAGAAGACTACTGTACGGCCTGGACTACTACACGGAAAGAACGAAAATAAGAAACCCTAGAAAAACGGATTGGGAGCAATATAACGATATACTGAGTAAATGGACACCGAGCCATAGAAGACCAGAAACGAGTGAGGAGCTGGACAGAGCTGCAGAAGATCTGAACAAGGCCATATCAAAAGCCTACCTATCGGCGTGTCCGGAAAAAACGAGCAACGGAGACAAAGGACAGCCGTGGTGGAATAAAGAGATACAGAAACTGAGGAAGAGATCTCGTAAAGCGCTAAGATCAGCTCTGAAAAGGAACAATGATCAGTGCTGGCACGAGTACAGAAGCATTAGGAACAAATATACTAATACTAGAGAAAAACTGAGAGCACAGGGATGGAAAACATTCACGGGAGAGATACAACGCTACACAGAGGCAGCGAGATTAGTAAGGGTACTGTCGAACGAGAGAACCTGCCAACTGGGTAGCCTGATAGTAGGATCGACCGAACTGACAGACCCCAAAGAAGTACTGCAGCACATGGTAAAAATACACTTTCCCGATTGCAGGGAGGACAACTTACATGAGGCTGCAGTAGAAAATAATAACGAGATAAGGGAAGCAGGGGAAACGATGAACCTCAAGATAAGTGATGAAGTGGGGGAATGGGCTATAAACTCCTTCGCCCCCTACAAAGCGGCAGGACCAGATGGAGTGATACCCGCACTACTACAAAAGGGGTGGAAATACATCTGGAACCATCTGAAAGAAATTTATGAAAGAAGTCTGGTGCTAGGCCACATCCCGAAAATCTGGAGCGAGGTAAAGGTGGTATTTTTACCTAAACCAGGCAAGAAAAACTACAAGGACGCTAAATCCTTCAGAAGCATAAGCCTCTCATCATTCGTTTTGAAGGCATTGGAGAAGATCATAGATACACAGATAAGGACAAGCATGCAAGGTGGTAGACTACCCTTACACGGGCATCAACACGCCTACATGGAAGGTAAATCAACAGAGACAGCTCTGCACAACCTGACTACAAGGATAGAAAGAGCATTAGAAGACAAGGAGTTGGCACTGGGATGCTTCTTCGACGTAGAGGGAGCATTCGACAGAGCTACTTTTGGTGCGATAAAGAAATGTATACGGAGGGATGACATAGACCCCGCAGTTAGGAGATGGATAATGGCCATGTTAAAAGAGAGAGCGATCACAGCACAACTGGGGGGAGACTCAATAAGGATAAAGACGAGCCGTGGATTCCCACAAGGAGGCTGTCTGTCACCACTCCTATGGTGTCTCCTACTAGACTCGCTCATAAGAGAAACTAACACAAGAGGTATACACATGCAAGCGTATTCGGATGACGGGGTACTCTTAGTGAGGGGAAAAGTCCTCAGTGTAATGAGAGAAGTCATGACAAGAGGGATAAAACAGGTACTAAATTGGTGTCAGAACAGGGGACTAGACCTGAACCCGACCAAGACGAAAATAGTACTCTTCACCAACAAAAGAAAGCTGCCCGTCCTAACACCAATAAAAATAAAAGGTGAAGAGATAGAAACACTCAAGGAAATAAAATACCTTGGAGTAGTACTAGACAGTAAGCTGCTATACAAGACACATGTAAAGGAGCAATGCAGAAGAGCCACTATAGCCCTGTGGCAATGCAGGAAAGCCATAGGAAGGAGATGGGGACTAAGACCAAGGATAACGCAATGGATATACAGAGCGGTGGTCCTACCCAGACTCCTATATGGAGCCATCGTGTGGTGGCACAGAGCAAAGATAAAAGATATAGACAAAGAATTAACAAAGGTTCAAAGACTAGCATGTCTGATGACAACCGGGGCAATGAGAACAGCACCTACACAAGCCCTGGAGATCATGCTAGGATTGAACCCGGTGCGCATAGAGGTGGAGAAGAGAGCCACAGAACAGTGGTATAGAATAAAAGCGAGCAGGGAGTGGATCGGGTCCGAGATGGACAAGAGACACGCAAGCATACAGAAAGAGTCAATGTCAAACATGGATATGCTCATGGTAAACAATGACCTAATCAAGAAAAGGAAGAGGTTCGACAAGAAATACAGAATCCACATAGGAGAGAGAGACAGCTGGGAGAGAGAAATACCAGAACCCAAAGTGACATGCTTCACAGACGGTTCATGGAAATCCTCAACCAAAAGAGCGGGAGCGGGCATATATAGCCAAGAATCAGATGAGCACACGACGATACCACTAGGAGGCTCCACCAGTGTGTTTCAGGCAGAAGTCTTTGCCATCATGAAGTGTGCCCTGAGCCTCAAGGAAAAAAGCAATGTAACGGGTAGTCACGTTATAATATACTCAGATAGCCAAGCGGCACTCAAAGCACTAGGCAATCCGGTGATCAAATCATCTCTAGTGCAAGAGTGTAGGAATGAACTGAACACTCTAGGCACCACATCCCATGTAACACTGGCGTGGGTGCCAGGACACAGTGGAGCAGTGGGAAACGAGAAGGCAGACGAACTAGCCAGAGCAGGTGCGGACCAACAGTACCTAGGCCCGGAACCGGTTTTACCGATATCGGAGATGGTAACCAAAGGAGTTATCGCCAGAAGAATGGAAAAGAAAACAAATGAGGCATGGGGGATGACGCAAGGGTGCAGACAATCCAAACTCATGATAGGAAGAGTTAATAAAAACAGAACAAGGTACCTTCTAAACCTGGGTAAGTACAATCTAAGCATACTAACAGGAATCCTGACTGGACACTGTCCGCTCAACAGACATCTGACGGTAATAGGTATTAAACAGAACCCTCAATGCCCACACTGTGGCAAAGAGGAAACTAGTCAACACGTCCTAGCCGAGTGTGTCATGTACTCGTCACTGAGATACCACACATTCGGAGAGGACGTTTTGTCCACAGAAGATCTCAAAAGCATCAACCTACGGGACGCACTGTTGTTCTGTAGGAAGACAGGAAGATGGGATCGATGCTGGATGGGAGCGCCGCCGGGCCAGTAACCTGAGGCACGACTGAGGGGAATAGGGCAGAATGAACGGCTGACCGAATCGACTGCCCGCCTGCTTCGGCTGGGCGTCCCCACCTATCATCATCATCATCATCAAGACTTGAGGATATATGTCTTCAGATTATCATCATTTAAAACTGCCACTTCCTATATTTTTCCCAATAAATTTATCCAAAAACACCTCGATTTCGTAATTTTGCCCTACCCTTCGCCTTAATAATAATATTAGGGTAAGTAATACACAAGACACAACATAACAATCGAAGCCTGCGCGTGTTTCCCATTTTCCAGCATAGCCATCCCACCCAGGATATTGGGAAATCATAGTGCCATCTTCCAAATAAGTAACAATGGAATAAAATAAAATAAATGTATTATTATTTTTTACCATTATCCAACCTGTACGGAATAGGGTACAGTCACAGAAAATATCCCGGCACCACTGTACTTTACCCGGCGAAGCGAAGGTGACTGTACCTACTTAATGTCACGTTGTTCGTGAATTTAGATGATTAAATATTTGTCGGTTTCTAGTTTTGTAGGTTTGCAACGTTGGCTTAATATATTATCTAAATCAAAAAGAAAACCTAGAAAAGAAAGTTTGAAAAAATAGGTTGTGATTATGACTTACGATAATTATGACCCGTAAATCCGACGTACGCTCGGCGCATCGATCTAAACATACAACTTTCGCTTCCTCTACATTCATCAATCTCTTCATGCACGTACGTCGGTTTCGGGTGCTTTTTATTTGGCCCTTATTCAGTACATCGCGAATCTTATCTCCGTACGTCCGTCTAGGTTGTCCCCTACCGACATCTACACACATCCTTCTTAGAGCTCTCATTTCAACTGCATTAATCCGGCTTGCGTTCTTCTTCTGCCATACTCCCTGAACAATAGCAAAGCGAGCTTTGCTCGATATGAACTTGTTTGTCAAGATTGAGCTAAACGCCCCGTTGATTATATTTCCCGCTTTTACTCTTCTTTCAATATCCCCGTCACATTTCCCATCTCTCGTATACATAGAACCTATACACAAACTCATCAACTTGCTCCACTTTTTCATCACCAATCATTATTTGACATTCTGTAACAGTTTCATCCCTCTCCACAACCATCACTTTCGTCTTTTTGACATTCACTTTCATGTCTTTCCTTTTAAACGCCTCATTCACACACTCATATCGTATCTTTATCTTCTTGATCTTTCCTTACATAGTATAAAACAAAGCAAGAGCAAGAGTAAATGGGAAAGTTGGAAAGTCCAAGGCGAACGTACGTTTCATGATCTGGTCGGGGACGTATGACGCACGTGTATGAAGAGACTTATGAGTGTGGAGGAAGCGAGGATAGCTTGTCTGGATCGTAGTGAAAGAGGCGTGATTCTATTAGTAATAGCGGGATCAATTTGTTAACCTTTTGAACGCCACAGTCGGCTCTGGCCGACAACTGAAAGTCGTGCCACTGACGCCACCGACGGCCACAGCCGACACAAGTTAGAGATTAAAAGAGACTTTGTTTCGTATGGATTAAGTTGTAATTTGCTTAGCATAGCAAACATGTTTGGCGTGTGAGTGACGCATTTTGTATTTGGCGTACGGCGTTCAAAAGGTTAATTGGGCCCATAACCTGCTTTTTGTACATTTTCTTGCGAGTACGATCAATAAATGACTTGCCCCGAAACCAAATGTCGCAGCTCTGTTCCTTCAGAAATATTATATTCGTAGCGTCACCTACGCTTATTCGTCTTAGATCTTAGAATTTGAAATTTACTGTGGAATATCAGTATCACCAACAAATTTAACAGATTGTAAAATCGGCTGTTTGTCAATACATTTGGACAACCGTCAAATCGAATTGTTATTAAACTCCGCGCGCTGTACCTATGTTACCAGCTTTTGCTGCCTTATTACTGATGAATAAAGTTCAAACTGGCTATAAAAGTATGTTAGGTAGAAACAAAATAGCCCAACTACTTACGTTATGTAAACGGACTCGAAATTTCACCGGTCCTAAAATAGAGAAATGAAACGTCAGTAATTATGTAAAATACATTTATTTGGAGATTCATAAGTATAGCAATAAGCCCAAAAGGCTATCAAAAGAATGTCTTAACTTAAGTAACTTACAAATAGGTACATTTTATTTTTTAAGATTCCGTACCTAAAGGTTAAAAACGGGACCTTACGGAACGGGATTACTAAGACTCCGCTATCTGTCTGTCCATCTTTCCGTCTGTCCGTCTGTCTCCAGGCTGTATCTCACGAACCGTGATAGCTAGTGTTTCTGTTGCCGCTATTGCAAATACAAAAACAGAATAAAATAAATATTTAAGGGGTTATACAAACGTGTTTTTTTTTATAGATAATGGTACGGAACCCTTCGTGCACGTGACCGACTCGCACTTAACCGGTTTTTTTTTAATTATTTTTAGCGACTATTCAAATCGAATGTTACCTTATAAAGTCTAATTCTATGGAACTTGTTAACTATGTAAACAAACCGCCATATTGAAATTGTCTCTGAATGATGAATTTACTAGTGATGGGCAATACTCCTTTACTATGTCAAACCATATCGAATAATAAAATACCGAAAGTAAAAAACAACTTATTTCTAATTTGTTTAATCACGATCTGAAGAAAAATCGGTACTTGAAGATGATAATATATCAGCAGTATTTATTACAAAGGTGCCGTTATATCATCTGTGAGTGTGATCACTTGATCAGCATGAGTTAGGTAATGTGTAGGGGCCTTAATATATCGCCAACTTTAGCCACAACACTACCCATCATAGACAATTGTAGAATTTAAGAGAAACAAAAACGTCATTCCATCAGGTCCTAATAACCTAACTTATGAAACCATTTAAACTTTTAATGAATTATCCAAGATAGAGTTATATATTTGGTGATTTTGTATTTTGCAGTAACGATCGTTTCAATAGTTTATGGTTTCAATGGTGTTTGATGAGGTGGTGTGAAAATTCAAGGAGCAATAGTGACAAAACAAAGTTAAGTCTTTTGTTTACATAGTTAGCAAGTTCCATAGAAATACACTATACGCTATTCATGTCTTTGCTTTTATACGATTAAAATAACATGGCTGCATAATCAGAGAAAGGTAAGCAGGTTTGAACAGTCACAGGCATAGCATAGGCAAGTTCCTAATAAAAAAAAACATTGTCATGGAATTTAGGCGTTCGGTTAACACGGATCTTGTCAAATCGGATAGTGTGGCAAGTGCCTTATCTCGTATCACAATAAGCCAATATAAAACGACATTACATTATAACATGAATATTTAAAAAAAGTTTGGATGGCGGAAAGGTTTGAAACAAGGATAGCGCAACTTATATTTAATATTAAGGGTTTATGTTAGGAAAAATAACAAAAAATTACTAACGAAATAAGTACAGTTTTAAAACTGAGAAGATTACATGTAACTAAACTAACTTAATTTGTGGCTCTAAGAAATACGAGTATAAAATATGTCGATTTAGCTCGTAATAAAAAAGGGTGTAAACCACATGCATAAACCATGGACGTACACCCTTTCTCACTTAAACCTTATAAGTTATAATATAAGATACCCATTTACAGTAGAATTACAGATATATTTCTAACATTATTATTATGATATTTATGATGTAAATGAACAACGGTTACGATATTCATGTTGGAATCATCGGTTATAAGCACAGACTTAGTTGACTCAGATAGAACCTTGTCGCAGAGAGTAAACAATTAACCTTAAGGTAGGGAAGGGAACTTTTTTTTTTTTTTTCAGGTCAACTATTGTTAATAAGTAGTGGGATCTGAGACCCACAATAATCTCAAGACTGCAATCCTAAGACTGCCTTCTGCCTATCTATGCTAGTAATTTCACCGGTTGTCGTATCCCCACACCGGTACACAACAATGCGAACACTGCTGCTTGGCGGTAGATTAAAGGAAGTGTCACGTCAGTACGACAGGGTTCTAAAAAGCATCAATAACTAAAGTCCGCACCGGTACATATAAATTATATAGTTAAAAAAAGAAATTGTTAAAATGATCTCCATAACTATGACTTATTATAAATAGCATCCGCAAACACAACGCGTACACACTTTACTTTATACTATAGTTACGTTTTTAGACTAGCAAAATGATAAAAAAGGATAAAATCATAAGAAAACATGACTTACGAGTACATCGTCAGAGAGTATAGGGTAAAGCCACCAGTGGCCAGCCAGAGACCTGTAGTCGGCCTCTGCCTATACTTTGTATGAGTGGGAAGAGTATAAAAGATATATTTCTCACTCTTCGCACTCATATAAGGTCGACTACTGGTCTCTGGCTGACCACTGGTGCCTTTACCTACTTAATGTATAACACCACTTGGCCTAGTATGGTTGAGTTGATCGCGTGTCAAAATGTGTCAGAAAGTGACGGACGTTTAATCCACATTATGTCACGCGATAAACGCAGCCATCTAGACCCCCAGAACCGCGTAATACGGGCTTATTATGATCGCTTTTATAAACGAATGTGTTTAAATCATCCATCACTTCCGGACAATGCAAGAGTGAGAGTGACGGATGCTATATCGACCGTAATAAATTCAACCATAATTAGCCCACTGAGTATTGAACCGGTGTAGTATTGACTTTAGAGAGAAGCTTGTTAGATCTATAAACGAACCAAAAACGGAAGACGTCGCAATAAGACTTCGAAAAAAAGCTACCTTAAAAATACGTGGAATTCATAAGAAATGTCACAGGTGAATATTTACCGTCAAGTCATACTACAAACATCGAAATTTTGCAGGAATCGAAAGTATTAAATCATTTTTATATTTTGCAATGTGCTCAGCCCATTGGAACCCTAATCCACGATAGAACAGTGTCACAGTGACATCATAAAACGATTTGCTTGACGTTTCTTACGACTTGAATCATGACGTCACAGTTCTATAGTGGGTCAGGGTTCTATTGGGCTGAAAGTACGTTGTAATACATTTAAAATACAAAATAATGTACAGTACTCCCATTGTCTTAATAGCGTTCGGCTGGCTATCGCTATCACGCTTGCACTAGTAACTGACAGTATATTTGTCACTCGTGACATAGAAAAATGATTGCCGATTGCTATTAAGAAAATGGTTGTACCGTCAGGATATTTTTAATCCTTGGACATCTTAGACATCTAGTCTTTCGGGATGGGGTAAAGTCGGATAGACTAGCATATGAACGTATAAAAGAGCGAATGAAAATAAATAAAAACCCGAAGGTATTCCAAATGGCTCTTGCACTGTATGTGAGCGAGAGGTAAACACAATAGCGATTTCGAGTTACATTTACCTATACCAGGCGCGAAAGAAATATCTGTTTCAGACATATTTGAAGTCAGAATAAACATTGCAGAAATACAATGTAGCCAACTCGTTCGTGTTACACCGTTACGACAGTATTTGGAGTGGTCAGCTGATTTACCATAATATTTGCTGAGCCAAGAAATAAATATATGCCGGTTACTTACTTATATAGATATTCCCTTAAAAGGCTTTCCTAGTTCTTTCTAAGTGACCGGGATAGAGTCCTCCCTAGGCATGAGGAGTGCTGACGGTAGAATATGTTTTCGTAGCTGACTATACATTATAAAGCGCTTGGACCTGACGCGTATCTGAAAATCCACACTTGTCTTATGAAGAAAAAAATCCCATTCATAATTTACGCGTTCATTACAATACATATAAGATTTTTCTTAACTTTCCAGTGCGTTTAACGCGAATGTAAAAATATAGTATGCGAGCTTCACACAAAGCAAAATATGCGGCACCTAGGGATAGAGCCGCTTTTTTCACCATTCTGATAGTGACAGATGACAGGTGACAATTCAATTCACATCAGTTTATTAAGAAAATTAATACACACTATACTGAACATGGGTGGAGTGACGACCTTGTAAAGATCGCGGGCACGCGGTGGATGCGAAAAGCACAAGACCGGTCTGAGTGGAGAGCCTTGGGGGAGGCCTATGTCCAACAGTGGACGTCTTTCGGCTGACATTGGACAACGTCACAAACGTACCAACTAACTCCTAAACTAAGTCAACTTTGTATTATAGGAGTCTGTCGTTCTCCCCTCAAGCCATCATCCGAACGTTAAATCCAATAGTGACACTAAACTACACAGAACAAGTGACATCATTGAGGTTAAAAAAGGTTTTTTTTAATTCCATTAGTGCCTAGTGCCATTAAAGTTTGTAAGAAGTTTTATTAATCCATCCAAATCGTCACCTTTCGTCTATCATTATCACGACGATGAAGGAAGGTTGAGCTGATAACCATTTTTTTTTTGGTATAGAATATTTTTTCTAGATAAGACAAGTATCGAACCGACTAACACAACTAGCAGAAGAGCTACACGACTGCGCTGCTGGCCATCTGGTTGAGGCCGCAGGTGCCGTCCCCGCGGTACACGCGGTAGTAGCCCTGCTCGCCCCACTGCGGGCCCCACGAGTTCTTGACCACCCAAAACGGCAGCTTCTTGTGGAACAGCGGATAGTCTGAAATTGAATATTAGTACATTATTGCCTAGGCAGTGAAGCAGGCAATTGCGGGCCGAGTATTGGTTTAAACGGACGAGCTTGCGAGGCCGCAATAGTGCTTTTCTCAAAAATCGCAAACAAATAAAATCTTCACATGAAAAAACTATTACTCTAAGGCGGTAAGCCTTTATGTTTATGGCAAGGAGAAACGCAAACTTTTTTAGAAAAAAAAACTCAAGCTATTCCAGACACAGATAAAAAAGTTACGTTTCGAGTAAAATTTTGATGTATAAGACTTGTGCCCTCATTTTATTATGGCCGTTTTCACTTTTTAAAAAGTTAAAAACTAGATAACAATGAAATTTGTATGCAACATTGCGGGCTTGTGTAGCGAGCACGCAAAGTATTTTTTTTTTAATTTGGGAAATGTCTGTAAACGATATACTTCGCGTCTCAGTATGGAGTTAGTAATGTCAACATTTCCGGTCATTTTTGAGAAATAGAATTTTATTGTTGAAGTAAATAATCATATTTTTTAAATATAGGTATTTTCAGCCCATTCCTTTTATAGGTCACGGTCCACTTATATGGAGAAAATTTAAACTGACCAGTAATTACAAGTACAAGTATATCTTAGTATAATACATAGATAAATATATAAACTCACGCAGAGAGAAGTAGGGAAAGTAGTAGGGAAAGAAATACTAACAAATCTAAAAAAAAAAATTATAAATGCGATTTTTTTTATGTTTGTTACTCAACTCACGCCAGAACGGCTGAATAGATCTGGATGAAATTTGGCACAGTGATAGAAATAGTCAGGAATAGCACATGGGCTACTTTATACTCCGGGAAATTCGGAAATAAATCGAGCGGAGGCGCGCAAAAGCTTAGTAATTCATATTTTTTTCCTCTGACTTTGGGTCTCCCCAGACCTATCGACGCCGAATCGGCTTGAACCGGTAAGAAAAAGTTTTATGTCCATGCAATAAGAGCGACAACGACGTCGTTCGGCTCGGCTCGGCTCGATTCGGCGTTGCGAACGGAACGACGTCGTTTTCGCTCTTATTGCATGGACATGAAACTTTTTCTTATATTCGGCGTCGATACGTCTGGGAGACCCTTTCTCTAATGTTTAAATGATGTAGTTGTCGTATAATACCTTTCTCTCCGTAGCCCACGATGAGCACGCCGTGGTCCAGGTTCGAGGGGCTGCAGAGCACCTTCCAAGGGTGAGAGATGCCGGCCACGTAGAACTGCATCGCGTTCGCGTTTATACCTAAAACAGAAAAGAGATGAAAGAAAAACATTTGTTAAAGTTAGGACGGACGGACAGCGTAGGCATAATAATTGGGTAAAGAACCCTGAAAAAGAAGTAATGGGGCAGGATTTATACACGGTGCTCGCGAAGAACCCGCATAAAGTTACCAACATATAGCTGAGGTCGTAATGATTAAATAACGTTATATGAACACATGTCAAAATATGTTTTTTTACTTTTTTTTAATTTTCATACTAACTAAATAAATTATTAATGGTTCACCATTAATGGTTCACTTCACAATGCCTTAGGATGAGCTGGCAACGTTTATTATTGATATCTCTTTCCATTAGAAACGGCAAGTCAGAGTCACAAAGACATTTCTTGTCAAACATAAATTATTTCAAAGCAGGATTTAAAAGAAAAAATATTAATTACTCGCAAACTAAACCGAATCCAGCTTACTTAATACGACATTTTATTCTCTAAACATGGTCGGGAACTCGGTGGCAAAGTTACGCGGTTTCCTCCCGGGGCACCCTGTATACAGGGTGCCTCTGACCTTGGGGCTTTAATTGCATAGATCATTTCTACTCCTGAAACTAAACTTCTTTTGTTCTGTGAGTTCTTAAAAATATGTTCAGTTTAAATTTATTTTTTATCATACAAGTTAAATCTAATTTTCAATGTACGCGATCCAATTCTCCTTTTTCCTTTAGCCCCCATACCAAGATAATGTCGCCCCCGTACCATGAGATAGTGATTACATGGCCAGTATGTAATACACTGATTTTACAATTAGACTTTAACATCAATTAGTTATCTAAATTTAAGTTATTTTTTCATGTTGCAGAACAAAAGTAGTTCAGTTTAGCGAGTAGAATCGATCGTTGAATTTAAAGCCCCAAGGTCGGAGACACACTGTAGATGAAAAACTTAAGTAAATGACCTCTTGCATTTAGTAGTGTACAAAACTAATATAGAAATTACGTCAAGCTTTCAAATATAGAACGGTCTATACAGATGTGTTTCCACTACATGCAAGAGATCATTTACTTTAGTTTTTCACCTATAACACCATGTAATCTGTAGTTCCGTTACGCATTTGCAGTCTTGAAAGTGCGATTGTCCATGAGACCCCAAGCCCTGTTACGGTTACCATGAGTACCATGACATGGCTGAGCAGTTCAGTTTAGGACGAGTGTAAGGGATAGAGCTATAGTAACACGGCTCTCCCTCTTTCTCAAACTGAATTAAACTGAATTGCTTTGTGATGTCATGGTAACCCCCAGCGGGCCTAGTATGGTTGCGTTTGTCGCATGACAAAATGTGAATAAAGCACCCGTCACTATCGTACTTATATACGTGTCAGAAAGTGACGGATGTCTTTATCCACATTTTGTCACGCTATTAACGCAGCTATATTAGGAGCCGGGTAGCTTGAGGGCCGGGTTGCGTTGATAAAACCTTGAAAAATCTAAAACTCATCCTTCCATCATTCACCATCCATCATTATCATCATTAACAGCAGTGTTCGCATTGTTGTGTTCCGGTTTGGGGATAAGACAGCCGGTGAAATGACTAGCATAGAGGCTTTCCATCTTAGTCCTCAGGGTTGGCAGTGCATTTGCAGTCTTGTGAATGCGAATGTGTATGGGTCACAGTTTCCACTTACCATCTGGTGGCCTGTGTGCTCGATTGCCTTCCTACACCATAAATAATAATAAAAAAAAAAAATAAAAAAAAAAAAAAAAAGTCCACTGCTGGACATAGCCCTTCCCGAAGATCTCTACGACGCGCACATCTAATTTTTAACTTACCAATGGATATGGGTCCGTTTTGGACGAGCCACTTGGCCATCTCGGTCTCGTTGGAGGAGATGTTCACGGCGCCGCTGATCTGGACCTTGGACAGCGTCTTGTTGTAGAGACACTTGTCGTCTTCTCCCTCGTACGGATAGTCCGTCTCAAGCTCCAGGCCTCCAAGCTCTTCTATAGCCCTGAAATCACCAAATAACATTGAATACTTGTTGATAACGATGATACTCAGTGTCACCAACTGGCGTATGCATTTTGAACACGTGCGTGACGCAAGCAATGGGACGTGTTTCAAAAGATAAATTATAATCAATATTTGCACTTCCGTCTCTTTCCGTCCCATCACCGACGATAAGCGAGAAGCGAGCAGAGCCCGCGATCAACTGTTAATATTTGTGTCTCTTTTATTTACACTGGATTTGTATATTTTGTTCGACCAACTGGTGGAGAGAATTCTCGCCGGCAGTGTGAACAATCAGTAATCAACTATTAATATATGTGTCTCTTTTATTGGCATGGGATCTATTATCTTTTATTCGCTACTTGATCAGGAAAATAGTCGATAGCTAATCGCTTCCTCGGCGGCGTGGGACAAGTGCCTTAATCAAATTATTTAATTCCCGTTCGATTCCAGATATTGGCAAATATTTTTGTGATGAGCACGAGTAATTTGTTCCTGAGTCGTGGATGCTTTCTATGCAGCCGTACTTACGTATGTATTTCTTCTCGTACAAGCTTGTTGCTTAGTTTGGGACTAGATCCCAAGTTCCAGGTCGTAAAAGAGACAGCTATATGACTGCCATACTGCCCTCATAAGCTTATAGGCGGTATCTCAAATTCAAAAGCCAAAGCAATTTAAATCCTCTCCCATTGATAATGAGTAGTCATCGTTATCAACGAGCTGAATTGGTGGCAAAGTATGGTTGACAAAAAAACTAATACTCAAGTATTTAAAATATTACTATATATCAAATATTATAACATTTATATACATATTTACAATCACTTCTGCAATTATGCTGAATAAACAACTAAAATTTGCTCGACAGATTTTGCCGTCAGTATTTGACGACGATTTGAAAAAATCCATTTTAAATAACTAAATGACCTTTCGACGTTGACAGAAGTCACTGGAAGGTAATTTAAGCTGTTAAAATATTGCACGCAACTTTTATTGACCCCCTCAGGCATATTTATCTCTTTGCCTTCTATAAGCTGCTGCACGACTTTTATAGTACTGTAACCGGGGTTTTTATTCAGAACATTTTTTAATTTAAAATAAATTTCTTTGCCCGTGGGATGCAATCTCAACTTTGCTATTATTTTTATCAAGTCTTCGCTATTAGTTTTAGAAATTTCAAACAGCTTATGTAGGCAAGTACTTATTTGTTTTATAGTGATTGTGTAAAACTAGAAAATTAATAAGTGAATATTCGCTTTTTTCTGTCAACCATACACCTTGCCACGTAAATTGCACGTTGATAACGATCACTAGTAATGAGTAATGATGCAGCAAATGCTTATTGGAGTTTTATCTGATATACCGCCGTTTTTCTTAACAGGGCAGTATAGAGCTTCATTAGAGCTTGAAGTCACCAGACTTTAATCAAAATAATCACAGTAATATTATAAATGTGGTTGCCGGGTTAGAATAGTGCCACGCCATGCCGTCTTCCCGTGAATGTCGTAGAAGGCGACTAAGGGAAAAAGCCGGCCAGGTGCGAGTCGGAGTCGCGCACGAAGGGTTCCGTACCATTATTTATAAAAAATCACGTTTGTTGTATTGGAGCCCCCCTTAAATATTTATTTTATTCTATTTTTAGTATTTGTTGTTAAAGCGGCAACAGAAATACATCATCTGTGAAAAGCAGAACATTCATCCTTCATACATATTTGGGCCTTTTTTTAAAATGCCGGCCATAAAAAAAAATTGGTATAAATCGCTAGAATTATTTATGTTGAACAACTTTTATTATGGCACAAAAACTGTCGTATCATTGCCTGACTTTTTATAGAGGTTCGAAAGATCGAGTTTTCCATAGCACAGACAGTTGATCCAGCAGTTGGTGGACGACAAGCTATAGCACATTATTACTGCACGTGCTCTATTGGGAAACGCACAATAGGCTGCTGTTCGCACACAATGACCATTGCATGGTATATGGGCTTCGCACGGCTTGAGCCCTTTATTAACCCACCAGCAGCAGGTTTGGAGGACGTTATAGTTACATAAGAAGAATCCTAATCGTCGAATCTTATCCTGTCCTAATAAAAAATGATCAATATAACCTATTCTAACAGTGAATAGCATTATTTTTTTTACCATATACCATTTTTAATAAATGTTAATACTATGGAAAAGTCCATCTTTCGAAACTCTGTAAAAATTCAGGGAATGACCCAACAGCTGTCATGCCATAATAAAAGTTGCTCAATATAATTAATTCTAGCGACCTATACCAAAATCTATTTTTGGCCGGCACTTTCGAAAAAGGCCCAATATGAATGACCTCCTTTCAACTGTCTAGCTATCACGGTTCGTGAGATACAGCCTGGTGACAGACAGACGGACAGCGGAGTCTTGGTAATAGGGTCTCGTTTCTACCCTGTGGGGACCCTAAAAAGATTGTAGTACTGTTGACGATGGGCTTCTTGATGAACATCTTAGCCTAATTGTGCAAAATGTGGTAACAGAATTACCAACAAGTTTTTAGAGGTGTAGGTAATACCGTAACACTGCCTAGCCCACTCTGGGATTACAGGCGTGATGGTATTTACGTATTATAAATGCAAAAAAAATATTAAAAAAATTAGTGAGTGAGTTTGTAAGATAATTATGTCTAAACACAATGAATAAAAACAAAAGATTTGCCATAAAGTTTATATAAGTACAGATTATCCATGACCGCCACACTAGTCTCGTGGGGTCCGTTTGTTACATTTACCAAGTACAAGTATAATATCTGCGCTATTACTAATTATATTGGGCTATAAGATAATGAAATTAGATTAGATTAGGCTACCTATTATTCCGAAAAAGAAACACTGTTGCCGTGGCATGGTCAACCAAATGGGGAATCAATATTACGGAGAAGAAATTGTTATAGCATGGCTGTAAACATTTTTAATAACATTCCGAAAAATATAATAAATTTGCCAAATAATAGATTTGTTAGTACGCTATGTAAAAGGTTATTAGAAAAAAGATTTTACTCTGTAAGGGAGTTTTTATCTGTAAGAAATAATTAATGGCAAGTCATGTTATGTAAAAAAATATTAGGGTGTTAATGCATGAAATTTGAAATTTAACCGAGTTATTAAAATTAAGGGTATATAATTTAAGTTTTAATGCACTGCACAATCACATTTGCATGCTGGTGTCGCCGGCGAGAGCGCTGACCAAATTTATATTATTTATCAATCACTGTAACCGCATCTCAAGTGAATAAATTTTGATTTGATTTTGATTTGATTTGATTTGAATCGAATTACTAATACTACGTGGACGAAGTCGCGGACGGAAACTAATTTATAATATATATTGTGACATCTTATCGGTTCCGCATTACATAACTAGTTGTTTTGCGATGAATGTTCGGCTTATCGATTCAATTTCTAAAAGGTCCGCGTGGCGAATGGCCTGCCAATCAAATACATCACGGTTAAAATTCGTCTCACCGTAGGAATACCACATTAATTAATAGATATACATACCTATATATAAAATGTACCTTATTACACTCCATTAGTAGTGATAACCACAAAGGTTTCGAAAAATAACAGACGATAATAGTAGATTGTTCAACGAGGGACTAAAACAAGCCATAATGACACGAGATGTTTATTATAGTTCGAGTGTCATTGTTTGTTTCGTCTCGCGTTAAACACTCTATTTTTCACTTTGAATGCAAGGAAAAAAATGACGTTCTATACAAATTTACAAATTTGTTTCGCGGTACGGTATAATAAAGTAATTAACCGCGGTAAGTGACACTTTAAAACTATTTGGACCTTGCCTAATAAAATAAAATGATCCTTAATATATTTAAATAGATTCCTGTGTTATCGTCTCAGATTTAGGTACTGAATTATGTATTTGTCAAGAGATTGATCAAAAGCCCGTACGAAAAAAGGTGTATATGTGTATATTTTTGAGATCGACACCGACTACCCGCTACCCGCCCTAAAATACGTTTTTTTAGATTGGATAGTACTCATAAAAATGAAAATAAACCCAAAATAAAACCACTATTTATAAGTTAATGATATAGGTGTGTCATTTTTTGTCAGACTCCCTTATTTAGATTTTAAAGACACCTGTATTTAGACCGAGCCCCCTGGGGAAATCCCAGCCCCCCTTTCAATGACGTGTCAAAAGTAGAGACATGTACTTTACCTTCAGGTGTATGTCTTTGTCTTCAGGTAAAGCAGGTCGGACTCGCATAAAGCCGCATGAGAGTGAATGAGAAAAAAGAAGGAAACCGAAGCTGTTTTAATAGCTATCGAACTGCACCCAGGGATGTCCCGGCCCCCCATTGTAAGTTGTTCTTAAAGTATTACGTGTACCGGTTCATTAATGGATCCTAATTAAGTTAAGGTCTTGTCATTAATGCTTTACCAGTTTATTGACGAAGATGTACTTGAAATAATCACAATAATACAACGACCTCGACCTGACGATATCTCCATTCATACGGTTAGTCGTATAGCAAACACGATAGTAGTATAAAAACAACTAGGTAACTAATCAAGACGGTATAGGTAGGTAATGATTATTTTGTCAACATGTCTCTTACTCGACGACAGAAAGAAGATAACATTAACAAGCTGTATGTATGTATGTGGGTATGTATGGGTACACTACATAATTCTGAATTAATCGAAGAAAATCGACCCCCAACGAGAAGAAATAAAAAATAAGCGGGAATCTATTCTCGCGTATGAAGCACCGAAATCGAACGAAGTATTTTCATATAAAGGTAGAAATATATGTAATTAAGATCTTTACATTTTTGTTGAACGAAGTTGTCTGCCTACCCCTCTGGGAAAGAGGCGTGATTTAATGTATGTGTGTATGTATGTATATTTTTGTTATGTTTAAGTAGATACAAGTCTGGCTTCGCCTAGTGTAGGTGTCACAACCAAGCATTTATCTGTTCATCCTTACACAGTGTAACTTAATTCCTACGTAACTACATATCATCACTGTTCATTCATAATTTGATTTGATTTGAGATACGCATAACGGGCGAGTAATAATTTATTTAAAAACTAGTTATTCATATGTACTAATTTTTCAAATTATATAACACAAATTGAATAATTTAGATGTCTATAGTAAAGCTACTGTTACACATGCTCTATAATAGCATGCTAAAAAGCGTGCTATTGAGTATGCTCAATATGAGCATGCTTATGAGCAGTTTACATTTGCTAGCAATAGGCAAGCTAGTTTTAAGTATGCTCCTGAATAAGCATGCTCAAAGCAAACACTCCAATACACATGCCATTTTATAGCGTGCTCTCTCGCTCTCCGTCAGTTCAAACAAAACCATGGACAATCAAACAGCTCTCCGTATGGAGCTGAATAAGATCTTCCTTTTGCTGGCGATGCAATGCATCCAGAAGCTTATATCAGCTCGGCAAAAAAAGAAAAGAAAGATAAAAGATTTGGGTTCGTGATTGGATATCTAGAAGACAGGACTTAGGAGCAAATGCGCAATTGCTTACAGAAATGCGAGTAGAAGATGCTGCGGGTTACAAAAACCCTTTGAGGATGCTGCCGCATCAATTTTGGTTTTAATGATTTTCACAGTCAAGGACGGATCCTCCATGTTCGTTAATAAGTCTTGGTACGCATTATTTCTATCAACATTACTTTTATACTGCGGTCTGCGGGGATTCCACAAGCACTCGTGATTTCGGTATAAATTTACAAATTTGAGCGTTTTTTCGTCGCCCCAGCGAGACATTTTGCGTGAAAATGGTGCACACGCACCTGTTTCGAACGACTGATCGACACTAGCATGCTCAATAGGCAAACCTGTTCACACGTGCTAAAAGCACGCCCCCCTCCACCCGCGCTGCAGGTAGCATGCCCAAAAATCGCACGACCGTTGAAGTTTGAGCAAACTCAAAATGAGCATGCTCATTATTAGCAATGTTTCGACACACATACTACTAAGTAGCAATTGCTCAATAGTGGCATGCTTTCGTGCTAGTAATCAGCATGTGTAACTGTAGCTTAAACCAATGATATAATAATAATTATGCATGAAAAAGAAATGCACGATCTTAAATTATAATACTAATAAGTTGAAAAGTAGACATTTCTAATGTCTTTGATTATCATTAATGTGGTCACAGTTCAAACCTAACCTAACCTATTTAGAAGAAATTGAAATACAATTATCAATAAGTTATTTGATTGTATGCCTGATAAAATTATATAATTTGTTGGTATGCTAAACGTTTATTATGCTTTTCGAATGCAAATTAAACGGCACCGAATCCTTACTGGCCAACCGACATATAAAATCGTTATAAATTCCAAACCAATAGAGTAATACTAACTCATTTTCCTCTCGTTTCCTTGGCATACAGTTTCAAAACAATAATATTTAGTTTATGGCTAGTTTGTCGTTACGGTCGCCAAAACGTCAACATACGAATGTTAACCATACATGGAAACAACAAACAAACGAGGAATATGTGAAATATGTTGTTTACAAAATTATTCGCGAATGGTTTACAGTTTTAAACCAGTTGTGACGGCCTTGAGCAGAACAAACAGTAGGTACACAACAATGATAACTGTTTCATTTTCCTACAGTAACCTAAAGAATTTATATACAGTTATTATTGCATTGTTACGTTAACGGCGGCATTTAGAAACACCTTTGTTGTGTCAAAGCGATTACCGTAAAACGGGGCTATTTGAGAACCACGAGGCTATTTGGAACCCAAGTAATTATAAGCTTTTAGTTGATATATTTTTGACATGGCAATAATAGAACTAAAAACTTAGCCTGACAACAAATTTTACAGTTCTAGCATAGCCATGACAAAAAATATATCAACTAAAAGCTTATGATTACTTAGTTCCAAATAGCCCCGTGATTACCAAATAGCCCCATTTTACGGTATTCAAAATATTAAACGGACGTATTTAGGAGAATTTGATGCACTGTATAAAAATGAGCTCGTAGTAACTGCACTTATTCTTTAAAACCCAAATAGCGACAAAAAAATCAAGCCTAATGCATTCATGCAATTATTTTCACTTAAAGCGAAGAGGTGCGAACGCCTTTGTACACTAACTTTGCGCATGTTTTTCTGATTTTATAGTGATTCAAAATAAGAATAGAAGGCAAACTTTTTTCTCATGCAAAATTTAAATTACAAATTAAATAGAAAAAAACAAGTAGACGCACTAACTAATAGAGAAAATAAGTAGTCCTTTAAAGAAAATATTGGTTTTATAACACTACTAAAAAGAAAAAATTACACAAAGTCAGTAAGGTAGGGCGTATATTTCCCGTAGACAGAGATAGAACCAACGGGCATGGACTGATAATAGTAAAAGATAGAAAATAGAGAAGAAATTGATTCAGTAAGAGAGGCGCTTTTACACGTCATAATCTACCAGCTATTACCAATAGGACACCAGTGCTGAGAAGAAACGCCGCAAGAAACGGAACAGGCAGTATATAGTATCCGACTTATCCTATTCTATCCCACTAATAAATACGAAAGTTTGTATGTGCGTGAATTTGTATATCGTTGCTACCGTAGAAAAAACTCGTACCTGATGTTTCGAGATGTACGATTGTAAACTTAATTATCTTTTTTGAAAGCAATGACGATGTGTTACTTCACTCTGAAACGAGTGGATTCTTTATATCGAAAAAAACATTGTTTCCGTGATATGCTTAACGAAATTGAAGACATTACTAATTTGTCGTAAATAATCGCAGGCAAAAGTTACTTACACATAGTTTCAAGAATGCATTTGGAATGGCAACTAATAAAAATAATAAATAATAGCACAAGGTAACCAATGACGCAATACACTTGATTATGCCATTATTCTTGGGAAACCAAGTCATCACAAGAATGAGTACAGGGGAAATTACTGGTGGAAATTAATGTATTGTTTTCAAGAATACTAGAACAGCTGTAAGAATATTGATTTTCTAGAGATCGGCATTACCAACATAGGAAATGCTCTCTGTAGTTGCTCCTCTTCAGTGTCAGAAAATTAGAAACCATCCTAATTGAAAATAATTAGGGAATATTTCTAACTTGCCCATCACATCATAAATGACGCAACGTGGCGGAAAATGACGTGGAGTTTGAAATTAGCCGCAAACCATTCCAAGTTTTACTGACGCATTTTTGTAAAACAGACAAACAGATCTTACACATTTTAGAACGGGTGCAATGTGCACGTGCGCATAATTAGCACCAAGGCGCTAAGGAGGCGAAGTTCTAAAACAGCTAAACCCGTAGTTTTTTGATTTCGATAGACCATCCGGCTCCCTGTTTTTTAGCAAGGGACAATCTCCCACCAATTTATCTAGTCCCAAACGAAGCTCTAGGCTTGTACAATGGGTACTGTACAGCGATAAACATACTTATATAGAGAAATAGATAGACACATAGAAAACATCCAAGATTCATAAAAAATACTCAGGCTCATCACACAAATATTTACCCATACCGGGAACCGAACCCGCGACGTCTAGCTTCGTACCAACTCGGCTAACGCTCTGTCGAATTATACTACCTACACCTCTCACCTCGCCCTCCCCCAACTTTAGCCACGCAAGAGTCGCGCGTGAACTTGTCGTAGTACTATCGAGTGAACTGACCTGTAGGCGTTGTCCGGCAGCCCTCCGTTGCAACCCTGGTCGAGCTTATCGCAGTCAACCAGCTCCTGCTCCGATAGCGACACCAGGTTGCCTGTCTGCAGTTTCCACTGCCCTTCCACGTTACCTGCATCACGATTACAGTCAGACCTCTACAAATTATTCACAGACGAAATAGTATAGGCTAAATAACATAAGAATGAGAATTGTTACATAAACATTTTTGTAACGTCCGTATAGACAATTCCAAATTATATGCAGTACAATAGCACATTAAACAGGAGTTATAAAGCGACGAATATATTAATTCTGCGACTTGATAGTGGTAAAAGTCATAAATATATGCGAGTTCCCAAGACGGCTGAAATATCAACACGACTATGTGCACAATAAGGTCTAAGTATGTAGAAATACATTTGACACGATGGCTATAAAGATATTAATGCTTTCGACTGTAGGTACGTACATAGAGATGTAGTATACCGTTTTTTGTCGGGAAAGTTCGTTTTTATCTTGCTGTCTCAGTAAATTTTAGTACCCACTGATAAGCTAATTGAGAAAGCAAGATCAATACGAACGTATCCGATAAAAAACGATGGCAAAACATTATTCAATACATCTGTAGGTACATGTAAAAGTTCTCTTTTTAAGTTTTCTACCATGTACGTAGTACAGAAAGAACCTAGGCTATATTTTTTTTTTTTTTTTTGGAACAAACAGTCATACAAATATATTTTATTACAAATTGATTGTACTAATTAGACCTATAGTTCCCAAAATTAAACATTATAAAATTATAACGCAAACAAAAATGTATACGTAATAATCACTATTTTTACCTAAAAACTTGTATACTTATTCAGTGCCTCGTTACAAAATATACCTATTCAAAATACAACACAGAAAGAAAGCAGTGACTCGACATAAGCATGAAAAACAGAGTACTTATACTTATTCATTACTTCTTCCAAAAACACTTTTTAATGAGCCTAAAGTACAGTTGAATATGTCTATATCTATAAGTTTCTTATATATATTATAAAGTATGTACACATACACGCTTGATAAACATGTTCTTAGAGTAGTTTGTTCTACTACGAGGAATGGAGAAAAGATGTTTATATTTGTCACGACATTGGCGTTCTTTTGTACCTGGAACTCTAAATTGAACGTCTTTTAGCAGGCTAGGGGCATCAATGTGATTATTGATTATTTTATACAATAAAACTGAGTCTACGCAGTCTCTTCGACACTCAAGAGTTTGCATTTTATGGTGATTTAATGATTCTATATAATCTTTGTATTCATTGCCACATTTGAAGTCAAGGGATTTTAGAAAAAATTTCTGTAGTCTCTCTATCCTGTCAATATGAATATTATAATGAGGCTTCCATACTGCACATGCAAACTCAAACCGACTACGTACATAACTATAATAAAGTATTTTAAGTGTCAAAGTATTCCTAAAAGGTTTACCAATCCGCAGTATCATACCTAATTGATTTACCTAAGATGGAGTCGATATGGGGTACAAATGATAATCTCTCATCCATAACGACGCCAAGGTCACGAATTTCCTAACTCTCACCAAATCTTTGTTGCATAATTTATAACAAAACTTGAACGAGTTATTTTTTCTTGAAAAACTTATTGTATTACACTTATCTGGATTTAGAAATAGATTATTGTCTTTGCAAAAAGCCTCAAAATTGTATAAATCGTTTTGTAATAGTTCACAATCAGCTTGATTACGAATAACTCTATAAATCTTTGCGTCGTCTGCATAAAGAAGGATATTAGAGTGAAATATAGATTTTACAATATCATTAATGTATAAATGAAACAAAAGAGGTCCCAAGTGGGACCCTTGAGGGACGCCGGAACTTATAATTTTACTGTGAGAGGTAAACCCCAAGACGACAACAGACTGTGTGCGATTTTCGACGTACGACTTAATCCAGCGAAACAAATCACCGTGAATACCGAGTTCCCAAAGCTTACATAATAAGGTATAATGACAAATTTTATCAAATGCTTTGGCAAAGTCAGTATACACGGCGTCTACAGAGAATCCATCATCCATGGCCTTCAATACAAGATTGGTGAATGTTAGCAAATTTGTATCCACTGACCGGCTTTTATAAAAACCGTGTTGATTGGGTACAATATGGTGTCGTACGACAATAGCTAATTGATCAGTAACAATTTTTTCCAGAAGTTTACCGAATTGACATAGTTTGGATATAGGCCTATATTTTTCGATGTCACGACTTGCGGGACTAATTTATTATTTATAATTTATTTCACGTAGTTTTTTGTCGTATGGAATTCAAATCAATCAAAATGAATGATACAAGTGTGCAAAGATTTTCATTACGACTGCTGATTTTGGCAACTGTAGAGTGACAACATTTTGGGACGATTTGTGTTAGTTTTAAAAATAATTATTGATTACTTTATTAACTTGTGTAGTTTAGATACTCTTAAGTATTATTGTATTTTAAAAAAGAAAAAATGACCTTCTCCGCAATGATGGTCTTGTCCGAAGCGCTAGTAGATTCAGTCCATGTTACCGACGTGTAAAAGAGCCCACATGTGGCCAATTTACTGAATAAATATTTTGAATTTTGAATAACGACATGATATGGCGATCTATCAAGATAAGCCTAGCTTCAGTTGAATGACGTAGCGGGACGTGTTTCATACTTTTTTTGTTTTTAATTAATTATTTGACGTTGTAGAATGTGAATGTTGAATACACTTCAAACAGCGCTCCATTTGTTCCATTTTTTTTGCTAATCTATAAATAATTAACTGGTATATTCACCGGTAACGCTGAACGCCCAGCAGCTGCCACAAGAGCCCTGGTCCTTGACCTCCGTGACGGCGCCGTGGTCGCGCCAGTCAAACTTTCCTGGCAGCGACAGGTCTGGGATGTCTGCAGGGATCATAGGGATGTTGTTCGCGTTCCTCAAACTGGGCTTAAGCCCCAGGTACTTGCTGCTAAACTCTTCATAAGTCAAATCAGAGAAACGCGTCATCGCGTACCTAGCCGTGCCCCTCTCGTGTATATTCAGCTCGTGCACTTTCCTCACGTTAGCTCTGAATATCTTGAACCTCTTTGCCATCTCCGCGTAATCGTTTACGTATTCAGGGTTGTACGTAGTTATAAAGTCATAGAAGAGTTGCTCAGCTTGTATCACGTGGTATAGTTCCGCTGTGACGCTGTCTTGGTAATCGCATGAAACGCGGAAATTGGGAGCGTGATCTGTCCACGGCCTTATCCACACGTTAACGCGGCAAAACTTGTTCTGGTCGTATTCATTTGTCAGGTTACAGTCGGACTTGATGCTTAACGCAACACAATTGGTAATACCGACTTCTAATTTCATTCTATAGTGAATGCCAGCGACAGCCTGCTTCTCGAGGGAGAATATTCTAACCACTTTAAGCCTATTCGAATGCGGATATTTGGCTTCGATATGTTTCAATGCTTCGTTCGCTAATTGGTTTGCCATTTCACTGCTTTCATACTCAATATGGGCTTCCAAACGGGTTTCATCGTCTTCGCACATTACATCTATTTCCTTGCCATTTTCTACCCACAGTCGTTCAAAAATGAGGGATCTGCAATGACGCCTTGGAAGATGCTCGATAAATTGACAACTTGATATATTCTTCACATACTCGTATTTCAAACAAGATGTGTACCCAACGTCAAAATCTATAGAAGTCACTCGCCCCCTTTTTATTTTAGTAGAATAACTATTTATTTGCATTACTCTTTGTTTGTAATTGTGCACAGAGGAAGACTCTATTTTTTCCAACGATTCATCGACTAGTTTTGCTATAATTATGCCGTCGTTGGTACTCATATTAGCGGAATTAAAACTTACTGATCTTTTCTTTCTATGAAAATAATTGCATTTAGTTGAGATTGATCTTATCTCCATGCTGTTGGGGACTAAGTAGATTACAGAATCGCACGATGTTGCTTGCTGGGTGCTATCCACAAAGCACAAATCCTGCGTCGTCAACGGGTCTACATTTTTTGAGCAATTGGTACTTAACAGGACCATATACAGCTTTATTGGATATTTGGAACTTAGGGTAGGAATGACGCTTGGTTCTCCTTGATGAACTAACTTGAATTTTACATTTGGGTTTTTTTCAATTTCCTTTATTGAAGCAGTTATTAATTTCGGTATCGACATACCGGTGACAGAGGCAAAATCCTTTTCATCATCGCACACGACGACCACATGTTCAATAATCATATCATCGTCGGCAAGCGGCCATAATCTGGCGTGACACAGTTTACGGCTTATACCTTCAATCTCGTCGCATTCGGAAAGATCCAATTCTCTTTCAAATCGTATACAATAAGTCAGTGCCGCGTCAAAATACATTCGAATCATACGAGTACCCATTTGCAATATATCATCGATAGCATGGATTGTAATCAGTTTATGTAGGTTGTGGCTATTCGATCTGTCATTGAGACTGTTTATAGCTTGTTCGGCGTAGTAAAACTTGAGATCTTCATCAATGTAGTCATCATCTTCGCCTCGAACTTGACGTTTTTCTCTCTCTACTTCAATTTCGTGTACTCCTGGTATGTCTTCATCCCATCCGAGTGGCTTCACACGTGTAGCTTTAGAATTCACACATGATACCTTGATATCTTTTAAATAGATCCATGTCCGTTCCCATATCGTGGATACACAGTACAATTCAACTTTAGGTTTTTTTAACTCACAGTCATCGACATTCGATCTGTCACCAATAACGCACTTCGTAGGCGCGACTGAAAATTGAATCGCGGTCTTTAGACCATCCTTAAACTGAAATTTCGTAGTGTGGTGAATTTTGATGATTTTATGCATATATTTCGCATTATTTAGGTGTTCAAACTTCAGTACCACTTCCTTGGCGAGATTTATACATTCCTCTGTATCGCAAGTGTTTTTACTTACTACTGATTCACTTTTCTTCGAATCATTAGCTTTTGGACGTATTTCTTCAGTATGATTTTGAGTTTCACTTTTTGTTAATTCAGTTATTTCTTTTTCCCCATTCTCGCCGCTCCGACCATCATTTAAGTGATTATTACAGGTCACATCAATTTGATTGAGGTTCAACCAAGGTCGGCTCCAAATTTCAGAGTGGCAAAAAAGAAGTGAGTCATTGTTTACTGCACATTTCAAATATTTGACTTCATCAACAGAACACGAGGTTCGGGCTGCAGTAAAATCTATCTGGTACTTTTTCCCTTCCACAACCTAATAATAATGTTATAATATTAAACGATGTATATAAATAACGTCACCGACTTGTTTTTTAAAAGCATGCTATAATATTTTTAGGGTAAAATCTCGGCTATAATAAACGAAACACTCAATTTTATAATTTATAGTATATAGTATACTCGTATTAGCAAGTGCTTACGTGTGCTAATGTGACTTTAATGTGCATGCGTGTATTTGTGGATGCGTGCAAATCATGCGGATGTGCGTAAACTTAATTCTTTACCTGAGTGCGTACATGATTTACTTCAACAACCTTGTGTAGTACTTTGCTATTTTGCAATTTCATGTACTTCCTTAAAGATTCATCTGCCAGTAATTTGAAATCTAATTGACTGGGATCTTCTTTTTGATGAGTTCCACGTTGAGCAGTCTGCACTGTGCTAAGGATTTCACGTTTCACCTTTCGCCGACTGTTTAATGTGCAGTCTACCTTAATTTCTTTTTTGTTGAGCCATGACTGTTCCCAAACATCAGAATGGCACTGGAACTCATCGCCCTTGAAATAAATTCGGGTATTAGTCCCCGCAACCACTTGCTCAGTGACTTTTGTAACTGTAATAGCTTTGTTATTCAACGTCTTACCTGAGCTCGTGAGGTATTTCTGCAAAGATTCTTTGGCCAATGCTTTATACTTGGGGTCGTTAGGATCTTTTTCTACATGACCGCCAGGTATCCCTCGCTTAGCTCGGCTCTGCTTGTCATTGTTTAATGTGCAGTCCACAGTAATGTTTTTACTGTTGAGCCATGGCTGTTCCCAAACATCAGAATGGCACTGGAACTCGTCGCCCTTGAAATCAATTCCTGTGTTAGTCCCCGCAACCACTTGCTCAGTGACTTTTGTAACTGTAATAGCTTTGTTATTCAACGTCTTGCCTGAGCTCGTGAGGTATTTCTGCAAAGATTCTTTGGCCAATGCTTTATACTTGGGGTCGTTAGGATCTTTTTCTATATGACCGCCAGG
Source organism: Acleris emargana (assembly GCA_927399475.2). Classification (NCBI taxonomy): domain Eukaryota; kingdom Metazoa; phylum Arthropoda; class Insecta; order Lepidoptera; family Tortricidae; genus Acleris; species Acleris emargana. Next base: position 15,275,181 of record OV656852.1, read on the forward strand.
TATCCCTCGCTTAGCTCGGCTCTGCTTGTCATTGTTTAATGTGCAGTCCACAGTAATGTTTTTACTGTTGAGCCATGGCTGTTCCCAAACATCAGAATGGCACTGGAACTCGTCGCCCTTGAAATCAATTCCTGTGTTAGTCCCCGCAACCACTTGCACAGTGACTTTTGTAACTGTAATAGCTTTGTTATTCAACGTCTTGCCTGAGCTCGTGAGGTATTTCTGCAAAGATTCTTTGGCCAATGCTTTATACTTGGGGTCGTTAGGATCTTTTTCTATATGACCGCCAGGTATCCCTCGCTTAGCTCGGCTCTGCTTGTCATTGTTTAATGTGCAGTCCACAGTAATGTTTTTACTGTTGAGCCATGGCTGCTCCCAAACATCAGAATGGCACTGGAACTCGTCGCCCTTGAAATCAATTCCTGTGTTAGTCCCCGCAACCACTTGCACAGTGACTTTTGTAACTGTAATAGCTTTGTTATTCAACGTATCGCCTGTGCTCGTAAGGTATTTCTGCAAAGATTCTTCAGCCAAGGCCTTATATTTGGGGTCGGTAGGATCTTTTTCTGCTAGACCGCCACGTATCTGTCGCTTAGCTTGGCTCTGCTTGTCATTGTTTAATGTGCAGTCCACAGTAATGTTTTTACTATTAAGCCATGGCCGTTCCCAAACATCAGAATGGCACTGGAACATGTCGCCCGTGAAATCAATTCCTGTGATAAATCCCTCAACCACTTGCACAGTGACTTTTGTAACTGTAATAGCTTTGTTATTTAACGTATCGCCTGTGCTCGTAAGGTATTTCTGCAAAGATTCTTCAGCCAAGGCCTTATATTTTGGGTCGTTAGGATCTTCTTCGGCTTTACCGCCAGGTATACCTTGCTTACCTTGGCTCTGCTTGTCATTGTTTAATGTGCAGTCTACAGTAATTTCTTTTTTGTTGCGCCATGGCTGTTCCCAAACTGCAGAATGGCACTGGAACTTATCGCCCTTGAAATCAATTCGTGTCATACTCCCCGCCACCACTTGCACAGTGACTTTTGTAACTGTAATAGCTTTGTTATTTAACGTATCGCCTGTGCTCGTAAGGTATTTCTGCAAAGATTCTTCAGCCAAAGTCTTATATTTCGGGTCGGTAGGATCTTTTTCTGCTTGACCGCCAACTACATGTCGCTTAGCTTGGCTTTCCTTGACATTATTCACATGACAATTACAACCACAATTCACACTAATGTCTTTATTATTGAGCCATGGCTGTTCCAACACTTCAGAATGGCAGCTGAGCCTGTCGACCTGGAAATCAATTCTAGTAACAATTCCAGAGACAACTTGAGTAGTAACTTTAGTAATATTAATAGCTTCGTCATTTAATGAAGCTCCAGAACTGAGAAGGTATTTTTGCAACGATTCTTTTGCTAGGACCATATATTTCGGATCTTCGGTATTTTGTTCCATTTGGCCACCAACTAACATTTCCCTTTTAAACCTATGATATTTTTTAACGGAAGTTTCTTTTCTGAAATCAGAAAGTTGGCTATTTTCAATGTTTTGAGCCCTGGCATCGCAATTTACATTGACCTGTCTACCTTCTTCTAACCATGGTCTATCCCATACTTGCGCTTTGCAATCACGGAAAGTTTCGTTTCGTAGCAATCGACAAGTATTTAAGTCTACATTTTTGTCATTTTGGCAATCAGTATATCCAACAGTAAATGCAATGTCAGTCAATAACCCTCCCACCAGTTTAGTCGATACTGATTTAATGTTCACTAATTTTTGTTTGTTATTTCTATTTGATTGGATTTCAAGAAATTGAAGAGCTTCGTGTACCATGTTTTGAATTTCAGGGTCAGTAACATTTACTACTTTATCTTGCTTAAAGAGATTAGTATCCGAGAAACTTTCGTGGATGGCCCTTTCAGTGCACGTATAAAATATATTTATATTTTTGTTCATTTTCTTTTTGTGAATAGTTACATCGCAAACTTTTGCCCCCAAGTCCTGAACTAAGCGGCAGTTTAATCGCTTATAAAATTCAGTAGATTTTTTGCAATCAGTATAAGCAAGTGACATGGAAATTCTTGTAAGGATCCCTGAAGCTCTTTGGGTGGTTGCATCTAGTATTCTTACTATTTTCATTGCATTATCTTTTGCGGATTCTGATTCAATTTTCTTTAAAGCCTGTTTAGCTAGATTAACAAGCACAGGATCGTCAAAAGAAACTTCTTCGGCTTTATTTGCAATGGGCTCCTTTTCATCATTATAGCAAAAACTGTTTAATATTTTAGGTAGCTTTTCATCAGTACTATCTATAACACCATTACAGATTTTATTAATATTATCTTCTGGACGACACTGTTCACGGGTGCACGGAATCGTTATTAGCGCTTGTATATAAAAGAAATGTTGGTTATTTTCGGTTTCTTCCTCTGCTGCCACTACATCTTTTAGTATTCTGTTTTTGACAACCATATCAAGCTCGTTTAAGTAGTCAACCATTGTCTGGGCCAAGTTGTGTACGTAGTTAGCGTTGTCAATAAACCTTTTAACTCTTTGGAATTTCTTAGCAAGGGCTAACACTTTTAACTCAGAATCATAGCTTCTTCTGCTTCTTTGGTGCAGATTAGAGTCTAATTCAGGTTTATGGAACCCAGCGAAGTTAAAAAAGTTCATAATATCGTCGATTGCTTTTTTTTTATCGCCGCTTAAAGAGTTTGGCTCATTATTATGTTGCACCGGAGCAGCATCCTGGTTATACTGTTTCGGCGTTTCATCTATATGGGTCTGTCCTGTATTTTCTAAACCCTGCACCGATTGTCTTGTTTCCGGTCCCGTTATATGATTTGCAGTCGTACCGAATTCGCTATGCGGAATAATTTGTTGTTCTATATTTCTGAGCGCTTCGTCAGTAATGGGTTTTTCCGGATTGGGTTGCGCTTGCGTATCAAAATTGTGAACGACTTTAAGGTTATCATCGCTATCGGGATATAGTTCGTTATTCTCTTCAGCCGGCAGGACCTCTCCTTCATCTCCAAATTGCCATTCAGCAGTACAGTTATTAGCAACAATTGCACGATATTTAGAGCCATCAGGTAATTTTTTCCACGGCTTTTCAAGTATGGATATCTTGCAAGAGGTTGTCACTACACATGGTTCGGCCCCAGGTGCCGTGCAATTGTTGTAATCAACCAGGAGTGTTAGGATGTACCGGACACCATTAACGACCTGCAAAAATGATCCCCATTAATTAGTTAACCTGAACAAAGCCGAATTCATTACCAAAATAAGTTCACTTAAAACAATAAAAGCTGGTCATAGTGTACTTACACTGACCTGTTCTATTGTCCTAGGCTGTATTTGTATTAGATTACTTTTATTTGTCGAGATACTATTTTAAGTTGAGTATTATCATACGAAGCATGTTTAACATTTGTCGACTGAACATTACCAATTGTTAAAGTAAAGTGGTATATTTATTTAACAGATAGTCCTGGTGATACAAGAAAAGGTCAGTGTCTCCGAGTAAGTGGACATGTGATCACTGTCAATTTACTAGCGCAAATTGAAAACTTCGGGCATGCTAAGAACCCATGAAAATTGCATTTACCACTTAGACTTACCTAGTATGTGTCTTTCTACGTTCTGAAGCCTTATTACTCATAATCTGTCACTGTTGAAAGTTGACAATTTCCAGACAGGGAAAGGAAATACAGTATAGTATACCTCTATCCATATGCCTAGACAGTAGAGTAGAGTAGAGAGCCACTAAAATGCTCAACAATGTCTTTGGAGTAGATGGAACTCTACCCCAGAAAACTCACTTACCTGGACTTGTCTTTCCACGTCGACGACGGATCTGAGGGTGTGCCTGACGCCAGGCTCGTGCAGGTCCAAGTGCCTGATGCCGAGTTGGGCCAGCGCGGGGACCCCGGCGGCCTGGATATCCACGTGGGACGCGCACCCTATGCAGGGCGTGGCGGGGCTGACCCTGGGTATGGCCACGAACTGCTCGCCGGACGTGACCTGAGACCATAGAAGATGTACAGTGTGATACCTCTCAAAATGGCCTCGGGTTTGTTACTTATTCGCTCTCATATGCTTTTATGCAAGTCTAACCGACATTACCCAAACCAAAACAAAAAAGACATTGTGTGTAATGTAGAATTGAGAGCACACGAGATTATGACAAAGCTAATGACGGCCCAACTGTTTTATATGATCCTTATATGACAAATATAAAATACAATAATGACGGAAATACAAGGACGCCTAAACAAGTGTACCTAAATCGTATCTGCATCATCAAAATTATAAACTAGGTTAGAGTCAATGTTGCATAAAAAAACAATTCTCTGAAAAAAAATATTGTGCTTGGTAAATTGCAACTTAAGGTTAGTAGGGAAACATTTATAAAAAAAAATACAAAAATAATGTTTAATAAATAGTTTCAACAGAAAATATTTTTAACATGATTGGATATACCGTTTTTCCGTTATTGCCGAAAAACTGCACTTTCTAACAAAAGGACATCAGTCCCATGAAGATACGCCTTTTTGTGTTTGTAGTAACGGCTTCGGAACCGAACTACCCAGGCCACTTACGTTTTTTATAAAACATACAAAAATAATGTTTAATAAATAGTTTCAACAGAAAATATTTTTAACATGATTGGATATACCGTTTTTCCGTTATTGCCGAAAAACTGCACTTTCTAACAAAAGGACATCAGTCCCATGAAGATACGCCTTTTTGTGTTTGTAGTAACGGCTTCGGAACCGAACTACCCAGGCCACTTACGTTTTTTATGGAAATAATTCGATATCAAGCTATATGTTTTTTTTTATGTAAACATTTACGAGCGTTATTTTGACGTTCCTACTTCATTTCTGAATCCAGCTAAATATCATACCGGAAGTTGCTAGTGATATGCTATATTATTTTAATGGGGAAAATGTATTGATTGGCACCAGACACAAGAATCAAAACAAAAATGCAACAAAAAAGTATCAGGGAACAAAAAAATTATTGAAATGATCTGATTTTTTAGCACAGTTAAAAAACCATTTTTATTTTTATTTTTATTTTCAATTATTCTGTTTATTTTTGGTTGGACTCTGTTTAATGTAAGATGCGTGGATACAAATTAGCATATAGAACTGAACCGATATGATTAATTTCACTCGAATTATGCAATTAATTGCAAATTATTATTTTCTGTGATGAAGGATCAAAAATAAGTTGATTTTATATGTATTTGAAAGAAAATTAACTAATATAGATATTTTCAAAGTAAATTAAATTTAAATACGGCCGTAAATTTAGGTGGTTTAACGAGGAAAATATAATATTTTGACAAATCTAATTTAAGACCTAATAAAATTACTGATATACACTGAACATGGTCCGACATGTTCTTGCCCGGTTTTCCATCCTTCTCCATTGCAGCCCAACAGACTGATCCTTTTACAGGTCTTAGCTGTATATTTTCCCATCAAAAAGTCAGGCAAACAATTTTAGCATTAAATGTCAAGCTAAATAAACATGCTTATCGTTCGCACAGAGCATTGGCTTGGTTAGTTTTATAGGTTATCTATAAAGTCGGCACACAAATTTAAATATTCTAGCGCATGTTTACGGTTAGTGGCACACTAACGTACCGGAATGTGATGTGTTCGTAATTTACGTATAACCCAAGGGGCTTGCGCGAGATAACGCATAACGCTAAAGTAAGGGATAAGAGGAACATTTATGACAGCGGTAACACGAATCAACAATTCTTACAAAAAGCAAGCCTTGAAAATCCAACTACCCTAATTGGATGAACAACGCTAGATTTCCGCCTAGGTCTACAAGGCCCTTGGGGTCCAGCTATCCTCGGGTCCCAGTGGCGGAGCCGTCATATAAGCCCAAAAACCTGGCTTGCAAAAATGGCTGCGACGGGGCCCAAATGCCAAGTGTCCGTGCAAGTGCAAGTAGCCATGTGAAAAAAATCCAGGCAAGTGCGATTCCGACTCGCGCATTGAGGGTTCTGTACCGCCACACAGAAGGTATTAATATATCGTTACTACTTTAAAAAAAACTCGTATCTGATATTTCGAGATGTATGAGTTTCAACTTAATTCTCAGAATTAAGCTCAAAATCGTACGTCAAGAAATATGAGAGACGAGGTTTTTTCAAAGCAATGACGATATTCCGATTTGAATTCGGTTTCGAATCAAATCAGCGCGAGCCCAACTCACACTTGACCATTTTTAGTATTTCTTGTTTTTTTTCTGTGTTTCTACTATAATCATACCAAATTAGATGCTTGAGTGTTTTACTGATACAACTATACAACAACAAAAAAACCAGCTATCTATTCCCGTCCCTTTTGCTTTCAGACATAAAAACCCGAAACCTAAAAAGGGATTAATTTGATCACGGAAAGTCATATTGTAGCGATAATTGCATATCGATTTCTTCGCTCTGAATTAATTACATCATTAACGTGTTATGTAATTAAGTAATTATGCTCGCTTATTGTTAGAACCCTCATGCCATACATCATTAACTTTACATTCAAACAAAACATTCATAATTTAATTAAATATTTAAACAGATGTAGTCAGATTTCACGGTATATTAAGTATGTATGGTTATATAGTTCTACTGTACCTGATTTAAAAAGGAGCAACTTAACTTTAGAAAACTGAGCCTTAAGTAGCTCAAAATAGATCATGAAAAAAAAAACAATTTTATTGTAGAATCCCTTTTCGATTTTACCTTAACTGGTTAAAAGTTTTTTTTTCCGAAAACTCGATTACAAACTCGTAAATAATCAAATATTATAGGACTATAGTACGACTGAATAGCAGGATAAGCAATCATTCACAGCAAGACTGCTTCGTGGGAATAGATCATTCTGATATCGAAGGTCAACCGATTATTATGCACGCGCCGCGCGGAGATGCTCTCGTCGTCACACAAAGGACTATAACATTTATCCCACTAATATTATACAGGGTGTTTGGTAGCGGGTTCGACAAACTAAAATGGGAAATACTTGGGTCCAATTGGAACACATTTGCCATAGTGACCCCTATGCTAAAGTTGATAGTTTTTTTTTAATTTTTTTTTTTCCGTTTTTTTGAAAATATCCCAAAATTTTACCTTTAAACCTTCTTAATTACATACCTAAGCAGCTGAAACCGCCCATTATTTTTTTAAATCATGCTCTGATTATGGTTTTATTTTAAAACAAAACCAAAACCCATAGGTAGTGCTTTAAAAAAAAATATGGGCCCTTAAAGCTCTGACAAAATGAGGAAAATAAAATGACATTAAAGTTTCGACAAGTATAAAAAAAAAATCACAAGTCATAGACGATTTCAAATTGATTAAAAAACTTCTCTGGTTAATACTCTTCACAACGATATGCCACTTAAAAGAAAAAAAAGAGAGAAAAAAAAAATTACGCAGTACATTGAAATTTCCTCACGAAGATTTATTAAAGAAATCACTTATACCACGGTTATGAATATTGGTGAAAACGTTAGAGTTAATAATCGCTGGTAAATTACCATTAATAAAAAACATTTTAAGAGTAATAATAAAATTGAAAACGAAACACTTTTTTAAATTTTGATCACAAAATTTAAAAAAATCTTTGAGCTTCACGGGCGTTATTGCGAGCTCGACCATACGCTAAAATAATATCAGCGTACTCTTCATTGGTAAATGGTGTACATTCACCCATTGTAATGAAAGTTTCAAAAACCAATACAAATCAACGTGTTTTTCTACAAGTCCTTCTGTTTGAAAAAAAATTGCAATTTGCCGACAAGCTATTTAAGACACAGATTAAAAAGCTAATTTAGCTTAATGTTTTTTTCAAATCAATGTGGCAAATGCGACGAAAATGTACGGAATGTATTCCTGATCAAGTGATCACAAAATTTAGAAAAAGTGTTTTGTTTAGCGTATGGTCGAGCTCGCAATAACGCCCGTGAAGCTCAAAGAATTTTTTAAATTTTGTGATCAAAATTTAACAGTGTTTCGTTTTCAATTTTATTATTACTCTTAAAATATTTTTTATTAATGGTAATTTACCAGCGATTATTAACTCTAACGTATTCACCAATATTCATAACCGTGGTATAAGTGATTTCTTTAATAAATCTTCGTGAGGAAATTTCAATGTACTGCGTTTTTTTTTTTTCTGTGTTTTTTCTTTTAAATGGCATATCGTTGTGAAGAGTATTAACCAGAGAAGTTTTTTAATCAATTTGAAATCGTCTATGACTTGTGATTTTTTTTTATACTTGTCGAAACTTAAATGTCATTTTATTTTCCACATTTTGTCATAGCTTTAAGGGCCCATATTTTTTTTTTAAAGCACTACCTATTGGTTTTGGTTTTGTTTTAGAATAAAACCATTATCAGAGCATGATTAAAAAAAATATAGGCGGTTTCAGTTGCTTAGGTATGTAATTAAGAAGGTTTAAAGGTAAAATTTTGGGATATTTTCAAAAAAACGGAAAAAAAAATATTAAAAAAAAACCATCAACTTTAGCATAGGGGTCACTATGGCAAATGTGTTCCAATTGGACCCAAGTATTTCCCATTTTCGTTTGTCGAACCCGCTACCAAACACCCTGTATATGCGAAAGTTTGTGTGTGTTAGCTTGTTACTCCTTCACGCTACAACGGCAACGAATTAGGATTAAATTTAAAATGGAGATAGCTTAACACAAGGCCTACTTTTCATCCCGGAAAAGTTAAAAGTTCCCGATAGAATAACGATAATCGAAATCTACGCAAACGAAGTCGAGGGCAGAAGTTAGTACATTTTATAATAGAAAAGAAAACTATAGTGGTTGGACCTTGTGCAGGGTCCGTCCAGATCGCTACCACCATCATATCCTTGTAACCTGCCGCGAAGCACGCTGCTTGCATTGTTGTATTCCGGTGTGAGAATAAGACAACCAATGAAATTACTAGCATAGAGGCATTCCATCTTAGTCCTCAGTGTCTACAACCCATTTCTGGTCTTAGGATTGCAGTCTCAAGTTTAAGTCTTGGGAATGCAAATGGGTCACAGTTCGCACTTACCATCTATAAGTTCCAATTACCGTTCTCGCTAGCGAGTCGAATGCTCTGTCCATCGCACTCTATAAGAATACTGCGGGGTCTGCGAGGGACAGAGCATTCGACTTGCTAGCAAAGGTAAGGGTACAGTTTGTAAAAATACTGTCATTTCAGGCACCAAGGGCCAAATTTACAAATACCTACTCACAGGCTCCTTTTTAACCCAGGGGTGTAGGTTTATCTTATCTGTGTTTGTGTGTATCTGTGTCTACATGTGGCATTGTTTACTGATAAACCGTAAACCATAATTCTGTGGTCCTAGTGAAAAAGGGTACAAGTTGACTTAACTCTTAATAAAAAAGAATATATACATGACCGGAGTATGATAAAGATAATGATAAAGATAAAGATAAAGATAAAGACATTTATTCAGTAAGTAGGCCGCACGGGCACTTTTACAACGTCAAGAATCTACCAGCGCTTCACAAGAGGAGACCACTGCTGAGAAGAAGCGCCGCAAGAAACTCAGCAGTCAGTCATTTTTTAAAATATATTTAATATTACAACGGTACTACTTAGTCTAGCATTATATAAATCTATAAATAGCAAATTAAAAATATTTCAGATATCCTGCGTAGTTTCCGCAGGAAAACACACCAAAATCTTAAGATAGAAAGAGAGAAAAGGAAAAAAGAACTCCTACGTATGTGTATATAAGACGGTGCAAGATGACCACATAAGATTGATATGTTTTCCTACATCAACGGTGTCCCCGAGACAAGATAAAGCTTTTGAATTTGAAAAAAAAAATATTATTGATTAAGTTTCGGGTTTAGGCCAAGCATTTTTGTCTATTATATAGTCCTCGATCCTATATTACGCTTTAGACATTAACGACTTTTTCAAGTAATTTTTGAGTGTTGGAAAGGGTAACTTTAATACTACCTCAGGTAATTTATTATAGAAATGAATGCATTGTCCAACAAATGATTTATGTACTTTACGGACGCGGAATTTTCGAACAGCTATTTTATTTTTATTTCTAGTATTGAAATTAAATTGCTTTACTTAAACCCTTTTTCACTTGATCTTCAGATAAAGATAAAGATAAAGATAAAGACATTTATTCAGTAAGTAGGCCGCACGGGCACTTTTACACGTCAAGAATCTACTTATACCCCTTTTTATTAGGACTCCAGAATTGGCTAAAGCTAATTGTTAATAAGTATGATAAAAGTGCCTTTTGTTTAGACATGAGCTGATTTATTACTGAGTTAAAAGTTAAAAAACTATACATAAAATAAAGTGACTCAAATATTATTTATGTGGTACTGCGTAAAAAACCCAACCATTTTATCAGGTATTTAAAGTCATAGAAATAGTTTACTATGACCATGTTATGTTTCATAGATATGATAGTAAAACGATAATATATAAGTGAATAAGTTATAATGCATATGTTTCGTGGCAGTTTATGAGTAATAAAAGAGCAATTAAATCTATTTACACTGCAACGCTTTTCTGTTCTTATCTATTTTCAATGTAGACTGGAAATCATTTTAGCATTATAGTAGCAATTGAATTGGAATAGAAGCCGGTCAAGTGTGAGTCAGACATGCGCACTAAAGGTTCCACAGCCCACAATATGAATGCTAATTAAATGGAAGAGTATGTTAAATATTCAAACAATAGCAATTACGGGGTCATTATGATTATTAATAAATAAATTGTTTTCTACCTAATAAAGTAAAGCCGACCAGAACAGGAAAAACATAGAATCGCGTTACGACTATTTATTATTTCGTAATTATAGCAGCTTTACTTGTTAGTATTTGTTATTTCACTATGAGGCAATAAAATCTTGTTAAGCTTAGTCTGGAACTTAATAATTAAAACTGCGATAACACAGCCTGTTCAAAAATGGTTTATAATATAAAACGTCTCTTGTATGGCGACCCCCATAATTAGATATGCAGTATTTATCATTAAGTTTAATATAATCAACAAATTAAGTACTGCCTAATTTTGGTTTACCTGTTTATTGTAGCTTTTTTGAGCAGTTGCTTAATTATATTTGCTATAAAAATTACTATATGCAAATGATTAATAAAAATTAGTGCAATCTAAATTCACTCTGCATTTGTAATTTCCTGGTAATTTGAGAAATGCATATGTGACAGAAGGTATAAGTTATTTTTTTTTGTATCTGTAATCAGGTCATCACCATCAGAAAGTTGTTGAGTACACTTTCTAGTTATGTTAAACAAACTTTCACTTTAAAATGACACCGTTGCAATAATTTAAAAATATACTTTTGATTTTGTTTCTGAATGTTATCATTCTCTGACAAGTGTTCTTAAAATATTACTTAAAGTAATTTACTCCAATTCGTCATTTTCGTATTTTGATTCTAGAAAAGTAATTTCGATTTCATTAACCTGTGTTAAGATAATCAGTCTGACATCTTTGTAAATATAAATTGTAATTTTTAATATAAACACATTTTTATTTATTACTATTAACACTTTGTTTATGTGATTCATGCATTTATTTTACTGATTTACGAATGCCACCAGGCAAAACAGTGATAGCAGTATTTATCTCTACCTCCGTAACCAGTTTTACCTATGTTTACGAATAAATCACTGTGACTTTAGATTACTGCCCAGGCAATACAATATAAAGGTGCAATCTTATACATAACATACTTTTTATATCAAGACACTTACCTCTGCGTCAGACTGTACTTCATTAAAAAGCCGAATAGGTCCCACATTTTCTACATCTGGTAACTCAGTGGTAGTGGTGGTTGTAAAGGCTTCATCAATGAAACCTTCTGGGACTTCCTTGCATTGATGACCGGTCTGTACTGTCAAACCGTTCTCACCAAGGTCTACCACAGAGCCGTTACATTTTAAGAATTTAATATCGTCGACATCGTGGATATTAGATACTTTAAGATGCACTCCGATATCATAGCTATTGTCATCATTCTAAAACAAAAATATCATTTATATAGGTTAAGGTACCCAAACAACTTTCTGTACAATCTGTGTGTTAGTCAGATATATATTTTGTCATAGTTTTTCAAATTCTATATTTTCTTCACATTTTTATTAAAATGGCTGTAAGTGCTTGATTGAATTTTGAATTTAAAAAACAGCAGTGCATGTACATGTGCTATTTGAGTTCCTTATGTTTTCAAGAAAAATACAATACAATCAAACTGATGCACAAATTGAAAGAAAAAGTTATCTGTACAAAATGTAATTACAAGTACAACACATACAAAGATGAAGGAGGAGTATTTAAAGGTTGGAACGTGAACATTACGTGAACGTGCAATTTTTTGAAAAGTATACAAAGTAATAAAAAACTTAACAGGTATTTGCTTGATTTAAAGGAATTAACGAAAAATAAATATTTATTTATCAAATATCAAATACAAATAAGGTCTAAACTACTAAAAAACATTTTTCCCATAAGATGAATGATGATGATGAAAAACAAACAAACAAAAAATTGTTATGAAGCAGTGATAAACGGGGAAGGACCAAAAAGTTGGACCACAGTTAAGCGTAGTTAACCATACAATCAACGAAGTCGAAAGAAGTTCCGTTGTGCAACGAAAAACATCCCTACAATTGTGTGGCTAACTTTCGTGTCACAACGGAAAAGTTTAATAGAAAATTTAATTGAGTGAGTTAGCGTGGACAACTTTTTGGTCCTTACCCAAACATTTCGTTAAAAGTCAGTAGCAATATTATATTATAACAAGCGCAGCTTTCATTGCTTAATTAATATATTCAAGTTTTCAAGGATGTTTATACAACTCATTGATAAAAGGTCTTCACGATAACCCCAGGTCTTTCAGAGATCTCAAATGCAAAGTTAATAATTTTATACCTCAATATTCCATACTCACGGTCTTTTGCACGCTTAGAATCACACCTTCTTCGTACGTATACGGCTGGTCAGGTAAATTATTCAAAGAATCTATGAAGCCATTCAAGAACCTTTGATTATTATCATCCGTCAAATTATTACCAAGGCAAACGTTTATTAAAATGCACTGAGTAAAAAAAATTGCACAATAAGTGCGACGCATGATGAAGTTTCAATTTGCAACCATTACGGTTAAGACAAGACGAGAGCTCAATGCAAAATGCGTGAATCACGACATCACAACAAAGTTTTATTTTGTTGTTGACATCACTGGCTTGAGTGAATTAACCTACCACACGAATGACATTTATGATCGGACTGACAGGCTGACACTTGTTACTTTTTTAAAGGATGAGCAATGACTAAAATTATACAGCCGTCATTGCATAATTGTATTTTTTCTATGAACAAGTATACAGGATGTCCCAAAAGTACCACGCCACAGTGACACCGGAGGTAGGTCAGCTCAAGAGGAACCTAACCAGCCTAACATGACCTCAGTAAAAGTTGCACGGTTTTCGAGTTATTAGCGAAATGAAGATTTTTAAGAATTCTCCCCTTTGCTTTTACATTTTTAGTACCAGTATCGACTTGGACAGCTTTTAATAACAGTTTTTTATGTGTATCAAATCACGAATAGCTAATTTAGAAGTCTAAAGTGTTATTTTGTCAATAACTACTACAAGAATCTAAAAAAAGTTCGATTTATCTCGATTTAAATTGTCACAAAAACATTAATTTCAACTTTGATCATCTGCCACAAAAAAAAAACAATTAGAAACGAAACAAACAAGTAACGCCAATAAATTAGATGTATTATGCAGATTCAGAAATGGTATAACACATGTTATCTTACTGCGAAAAGATAGGCATTTTTGTAACCTTCCTGATGCTACACGCCATCACTGCTCACACTCCCGCACAAGTTGTCTCTCCGCTCCATTTGTGATTTCTTGAACTTAATTGACTTGGCTTTTCATCGGATTCTGATTTGTTTTTCTGTTTGAACGACTACTTGTCGCTCTTCTTGACACTGATTTTGCCTTGCGGAACTGTTTTACAACAATGCCTAATTACCAGTATCTGCATAGTGAGTACGCCGACATGCACTTAATTTATGGAGAAACGAGGCACGTCTCAAATCGAGGCAATGTTTCGTACAGTACAACGCAAGATTGGCAGCAAGATTGTACTCTGAAAGATATCCGAATCGTAATCCAACGACGCATGAAGTTATCTTAAGAGTGGTCGTCGCTTATCGAGAGGGAAGGCTACCCGGAGCGAATGGCCGAGCAGGGAGACCTCAGACTGTGGACGATGATGCGGTATTGGAAGAAGTACGAGCGGAGCCTGGAACTTCTGTACGAATTGTGGAACGCCGCACTGGCGTCTCCAAATCCTCGGCACAAAGAATATTGAAACGTCATCAATACCATCCGTACCACATCCAACGCGTTCAAACTCTTCTTCCAGCAGACTACGCACATCGTGTTCAATTTTGCCGAAAAATGATACAGATGTGGAGGCAAAACCCAAATTTCTTTAATGAAGTATTGTGGACTGATGAATCGGCATGCAAAAAGGATGGATATCTCAATTTACATAACGTGCATAGCTGGCAGATAGAAAACCCACATGAACAACGAGAAGATCGGTCCCAATACCAGTTCAAAATCAATTTATGGAGTGGAATTTTAAATGGACAAATTGTGGGTTCGGTCGAGTTGCCTCCTATTCTGAATGGTAGAAATTATTTACAATTTTTGCAAGACGACCTGCCCGGCTTATTAGAAGACGTGCCATTGATACTGCGACAAAGGAAGTGGTACCAACAAGATGGTTGCCCGGCACACTACGCTCGAGTAGTCCGTGAGCATCTTAGTGAAACATTCCCTGAGAGATGGATTGGTCGATTGGGACCAATTTTATGGCCACCGCGTTCCCCAGATCTGAACCCACTGGTTTTTTTTTATTGGGGCTGCTTGAAGGACAAAGTTTACGCAAAACCAATACGTTCTGAGGAAGAATTGCGGCAACGAGTATTTGATGCTGCCCGTACCATATCGGAAGTCAGTTTACGGAAATTGAGCCGAAATTTTATAAAACGATGTTTTTTGTGCATTCGAGTCCATGGGAGACAATTTGAACACTTATTGTAATGTAACCTAATTAAGTTTACAATAAATGAATGAAAAAAAAATCTGTTTTTATTTTCATTGCCATTTTATCCGGCCCATTGAAATTAAAATAAGTTAACGTTCAAAAGAGTGACAAATTAGCCCTCATGATATTTTGCAAAACCGCTGTCCACAACATTTTTGTAGCACTTAGTGACTGCTTTCGAAGCTCAAGTTTTAGTGGTTAGTTCCATGAGGCATCACTAAAATGACAAAAATGCTTATGGTTTTCGTAGTAAGATACATGTGTTATACCATTTCTGAATCTGAATAATGTATCTAATTTATTGGCGTTACTTGTTTGTTTCGTTTCTAATTGTTTTTTTTTGTGGCAGATGATCAAAGTTGAAATTAATGTTTTTGTGACAATTTAAATCGAGATAAATCGAACTTTCTTTAGATTCTTGTAGTAGTTATTGACAAAATAACACTTCAGACTTCTAAATTAGCTATTCGTGATTTCATACACATAAAAAACTGTTATTAAAAGCTGTCCAAGTCGATACTGGTACTAAAAATGTAAAAGCAAAGGGGAGAATTCTTAAAAATCTTCATTTCGCTAATAACTCGAAAACCGTGCAACTTTTACTGAGGTCATGTTAGGCTGGTTAGGTTCCTCTTGAGCTGACCTACCTTCGGTGTCACTGTGGCGTGGTACTTTTGGGACACCCTGTATAGGTAGTGGGGCGCGACTCCGTGAAAAACACTCGGTACCTAGCTATATACTAGCTGTATGCTTTTCATTTTCCGTTTGGCAAATTGAAATACCTAATTGTTTGCCAATATTATGCGTTTTCTTTAATACAATAAGTTAAGAATAGTATTATCATTAATTTGTTTAAAATTACAGTCACGCATGCTCACGTTAAGACCATTTTTTTATATTTATTGATACTTATCCAAATCTCTGTAGTTGTAAAGATTAAAGTAAAAATTCGACCTATAATTCCTAAGTATAAAGCGTTATTTTAATGCTGCGGCCACTTTAAAGGGCGATGATTTTAAAAGGGCGTTGTAACGGGTCATAATTGTAATTTAAAAGATGTTTACGGTGATGTATCGGGCGAAGTGTAGCGTAATGGAGCGACCTCAATATCATCATCATTTAACTTAAGAGATAGGCTAGCAATAATTGCCACCTTTCTCTGTTCTCTGACAGCTTTTCTATCGGTCATTTATGTGGCTTGTGTCTTTTTTTATGTGGGTTACGGCGAACCACGAAATTTTAAACTTTGAGTGCAGATTCCCTGTCACTCGTCACCCGAAACTTAATCGAGAAAAAGGCTAGGAGCTAACGTAACTACAACCGTTTTTTTTTCGAATATCAGTGGATATTATTTTTATTATTTACCTGGTGGATACTATGAAGCAAAAATCTAAACTTCAGATTCCTTGCTTCATTAACTGTCATTCGAGACTAAATTGGCAGAAAGGGATGAAGATAAGGTAGGTAACTTCAAACTAATTTAGTAACGTGCGTTTTGTACCTTTTAATGCTACGGCCGCATACATGCTTTGGCAAAATTAGTGTTGGCCTAAATATAATTAATAAAGAAAGAGACTTTAATATGAATATAACTTGTTAAATGTTATCACCAGAGTAAGTACTTGTTAAATATTATCAGCACAAGCCTTCGTCAAAACGTTTAACATGTTTTTTTTTATTAGTAGCGTAAATAACTAGTAGCTAGGCTGTATGGTCGATAGAACCTTAACCTCCTCTTGAAAAAAAAAGTGACCTGAAGTGACGTTTACACACCGTAGTCATGAAGTACCGTTAAGTTCATTTTTATTATTTGTAAATGTTATTTTGTGGAAGTAATAAATTTATTTTCTTTTTTTTATAAAAGTATACTAGTTAAAGAAACTTTATAATGTCTGAAAAATCAAACAAGGAGCCAGACACGTCATCCACAAAAGTGTACGTTTTTTCTTATTAATAATTTCGAAGTAGTTTTAAACTTTTGTGAACTTTAATTTTATTTCAATTTAATACACTCAAGACAGAAGTTCCAAGGGTGCTTGTTAAATCTTTGTATAAACACAAATCCTCGCATTCAAATGTATTGGTATAGTGGTGTAAACAAATTTTAGAAAGTAATAAGAAACTTTCAAGTAACAGAAGCATTTGCAAAGCAGCAAACCAAAAAATCGCCTTTTTCTTATTTCTTATGTGAGGTGATTCTTACTAACTTAATAATTAGTTGTTTTATCTTTTGTTTTACGTTTTAGATGGTGGATAATGTTTGGATTGCTCTGTGGAGTTACATTTGCGACGAGATTTTATAAAGTTTTAGAACCTGATCATGTCTGGTAAGAAAATATTTCCTAAAGGTATCCATAAAACTCTGCTCCTTTTTTATACATATTACTAGTGTTAGGACTTGGTGGCACATCTATTATCAATAGAAACGCTATTTCCTAATTATTATAATCAGGGACCGCAACTTTGGTGCCGATGACAGACGTATGACGTTTAGTCCGATATAGGATGTTCTTTTAATAACATTGCAATACCTCAATTCTTTATAATGAAATATTAAGAATAATTTGCATAAAAAATAATGTTAACATTAAAAAACGATGCAAGTATTATTTTTATTCGTTTTTTTACAGTAATGTAATTGTAACAAAAAATATTATTCTTCGTGTAAATAAAACAACATATTAACGGAAGGTTTTTTTTTTATACATTTCACACGTACATTCAGGGCAAAATAGTTCTTGAACCTCTCGCCAATTACCAAAATTAGCGTCGCACTGGTCATAATTCCTATAACCGCACCTGGAGCAAATGTTGTTGACGATCAACCTTTCTTCATCTAAATTAATTTCTTTTGATGGAAATGACGCCAATGACTTTAAAAATAGCTCTTTCCGCAAAACTTCTGGCAATCCAAGATTCCAAACCCATCCTCGAAAATTTAACATCTAAAACAATAAGTGTCAAGAAATAAAATTAACAATATCGGTATAATAAGTATTATAATATGGGGCCCGTGCTTTTCATTCTGATGACACCAATTTGACATCACGCTGCAACTATATCATCTCAAATTTGGTAACAAATGATAGGCGGTGAAAAACTTACTTTATCATCAAAATCGTATTCATTATTTTCATCTAAGTAAGAATTAAGATTTCTACTTAATATTCTAGCAATGCACTCCATTGTAAGTTCTCGTAATGACTTGGGAATCGAATTACTTCCACCCATATTTTACGTCCTTAACGACAATATCTACCAAAACTTCAGAAAAGTGACAATTAATATGGTATGTATTTTTTTTATAGATTAAAGATTGTTCTCTTAACTGCCAGTTAGGAGAAAAATCACCATATAGTCCACATATAACCCTAATACCACAGCGTAGCGGGAAGCTTCATACAAAATACGCGACCAACCCGGTAGGGTCAGGGTTGTCAAAAAAAATATCGTCCGTGGTAAACAAGTACACGCCCAGTCTGATGATAAATGGTCACCGTAGCCTATGGACGCTTGCACATACAGCGTTTATATGAGTTTAATAAGCACAACGTACCAGTCTGATATCCTTTAGTTATTATACTTCGATTCAAAATGTATAATCAAAATCTGTTCCAAACTACTAGGAGTCATGTTACATCGTGTGCTAGTAAAAATCCACTTCAATATTGAGAAAGATCTTTCTACCTCTACGGACGTAATAGGAGCATATTTGAATAAACGCCACAAGTTCATTTTTTCTGAGGGTTCATAGAGACTAATTTCCCTGTGGTTGTTCAGATCAGCCATATTTTCCATAATCTGTAATCCACTATTTTTTTTTAATAGTGTTCTATGTTTTCTGTATATGTTTTTTCCCTTTCCATGTAGCATAATCTTAGATAATTTTGCGGTAACAGTTTTAACCACACGCAACGACTCGCTCAATGCCAAAGATGAATTTTGTATATGTCTAGTAGAATCAACCAAGATGCTGCAATGTTCTGTTATGAAAAATATGTTCTCTTTTACGTTAGGTTTACGAATTGCTAACTTTGCTCTTCTCACTTGGGCTGCATTTTGTTCATTTAAAGCATTAATAACATTAGTGATTTCATCAAAATACTTCCTGTAGTACATGCACGCCTCAATCCACGTATTCCAGCGTGTTATAACGGGCCGTGGTGGCTGAGGTATGTCAGGGTAAAGTTGTCTCAATACTGACATTCTTGAGGGCGATTTTAAAAATGCTAATTTTACACTTGCTATTAATTCATTAACATCATCGTATAATTCTCTAATTTTCTCTGCAACACGGTTTAGCCCGTGGGCTACACATGTTACGTGTGTTAAATTTGGGAAAATGTCGTTTAGTGAGCGGCCTGCTTTTAACATATACGGAGCTCCATCAGTGAGAAACAATGCCACTCTTTCATGATAAGTATCACTTTCAAACAGTTTGTTTAACGAGTTAATCACTAATTCTTTAATAGTAACATTATTGGTTTTGGCCAGAACTTGACAAGCGATAAGGTGTGGTTTGCTCGCGTTGGTTTCCTTAAGAGCTCCGACAATCACATTTGCAATTTTTTGCTGAAGTCTGTCTTGTGTCTCATCCACACTTACGTAAATATATGAATTACCTATATCTTGCCGTATAGAAGCGTAAGTCTTTTGAAATGTTTTTGGTAAAAAATTACACCTTAAGTTCGATTCTGACGGTATACTCACATTATTTGCATATTTTCCGCTAATGCATTTTTCAATAAAATTGGAAAAGTTCTTATTTTTTAATTGATTCCAGGGTATATTCGAAGCTATCATAAATTTTGTTAAATCCATATTGAAATCATGCTGTGTCATTTTTCCTCCTTCTCGTTCTATATGCTTTTTTGTTTTCAAATGTTTCTCTATATTACTTGCTTTTCCTGTTAAATATTGGTCACAGCAGGAGCAGTACATTTTTTCATTTTGTAAAATCAGAAAAGGAAATTTCTGCAAATACGATTCCATAGCAAAGCAATAATATTTCGGTTATATTTTACTAATGAAAAATAATTAAACAGAAATTGGTTGTCATTTCCCACAATCTTGGTTTTAACATGACAAAGACAATTATGTTTTTATACGTGGCCAGTACGTGGAAAACTCTTAACTCAAGTTTTAATATCAGTAAACTAAAGAGGCTAATAAGTTGTTATTTGATTAAGTGTATATAATCTAGATAACAACACTCTGTATTTAGCTTGACGTCGTACGTCTGTCATCGGCACCAAAGTTGCGGTCCCTGATTATAATACATGCAACTTTGATTTTGGCCTTCAGAATTGTTATATTTCAAAATGAACTAAATACATCTTTAGTTGGCTTTGTCCATATTTTGTTTGTTTATTGTTTGTTTGTAACGCTTTCACAGTTCACAGTGGATATGTTCTCCATACCAAAAATAATTTAAATTGGTTTAGCGGTTTAATGAATAAATTAATTTCATAACATGAAAATACTAAAGATTAAAATCAAAGTGGCATATATTATAATAATTAGGAAAAAGCAACTCCATGGATTCTAGAACCACATTATACCACCTAAAGTCCTAAACCTACTTATAAGATTCCCATGATCAAATTATTTAGACAAGCTATAAACATGGTCACTAATGCATTTATCAAATATCCTGCACTGATAGACCTTAAAACTGTGCTGGTTTGAGCAAGCTAAATTGCCCTTGGTTGATGGGATAAATCCGAGCTCACTGCTGTGAAGAAATATATTTGTCATGTCACAATTAAAAACCTATCCTAGAGCTGATGCTTACCTATCTCAAAGGATTAGGCTGGCTATCCTGAGAGTTAAGTTAAAAGTGCAGCCGGTGTCTTGGGACCATGCCTGTCTGCACTTTTAACATGCCTGTTAGAGAGTGTGTTCCGTTTATAGTTGTTTTTAGATTATTATTATTTAAGTCGCTTGGTTTTGTTTTTATGTTAAAATAATTAGTTTTAATATTCTTCATAATATGTAATCTACTGTTTAATTTTCTATAAGGTCGGTAGGGGCTATTTCGACTAAAAAAACACAAACATCAACTTCAAAGGTTACGATCTTCGTCTGTGAAGACGATATGATAAATAAAATAAATAGGTGTTCTAAAGGCTTTATTTGACTTTATTTTCCACGTGTCCATAATACAGAATTCCCTCATTGTATGTTCAAATTTAAAAAAAACTCAAAAAATGGCAGAAATAGTTGCATTTACCCCGCGGTGGGGCAATTTCAACTATGACACATATTTAGTCCTACTAATGCTGTGATGCGCCTTTATTATGGCATAGTTCATTCAAAATAATACCTTATTGCAATCCTACAAGCCTCAGTTTCGTAAAAAAATACTTTGAACATTTAGGAGGGGCTATTTCAACTTTTTCCATAGATAATAGTGCAGGGGCACATGTCGGCCAACATAGTCGATAAATCGAATCAAATGAATAAAACTAATCCATTGTAAAAAAAATGTGGTTCTTCTAGATTTAATTTAAATCGGTTTTTATTTGCTAATAAAAGAAGTAAAATCAAACCAGTCTTCAACAATATTATCTACTACTAATTAAGTTTTTTCAAACTCAGCGGAAAATACTGCCGGCTCTATCATTAACTGCATGTGTTTTAGTTAGTCTTGATACTATCGTGGATCTGGGTATACCATATACACCGTGTTTTTATTGATTTACGATAACTTCGGCATATTACTAGGTACATCCATAGAAACTAAGTGGTAAAAAGAATCTACCACTTAGTTTCTATGGATGTACCTAGTATTATGCCGAAGTTATCGTAAATCAATAAAAACACGGTGTATATTAGCAGCTTCATAACTATTTATTTTTTTATTACGAACATCTTCAACTGCTCTATGAAGTTGGTCTACTGGATATTGTTTTTCTTTTTTACGTTTATAGTGCCGCACCATCTAAAACCATATGAAAACGCATTACTTTACGCTTTTAAGAAATTGTCATGTTAACCACGACATAGGTACATCAAGTCAAGTGCCGGGTATATCAGTCCCTTAACAATAGCCTAATCAACAAATATTGCTTTCTAAGTGCAAGTTCTTGAGTTCAAAACAAAACATTAATATATAACCAGAAAAGCACAGTTTTTTTTTATTCCTACTTTTATTTATATACTGTAAAAAAAGATATATAGATTACTATAAAAACTACTAAAAGTTGTAAAATTATCCAAGTTTTTCAGATAATATGCTAAGGTTTTTATTAAGTAGAGTATCGATAAATTGGACATCACTAGTGTTTTAGAACACCATACAAAATAAAGCGGGGTAATTGCAACTTGAGGGTAGTCGAAAATATCCGACTTCAATACTTTTGCGGGGTTATTAAAACTAACCAAATATCTCTTCAAAAACTTATATCTGTAACAAACAAATAAGCAGAATACAACTTACGGTTTATATTTTCACCACTCACGGTATAATATTGTGAAAACAAGCAATCAAAGTATATTTTTTTGTCACAAAGTTGAAGAGCGTAGTCCGTTAACACTTGCGAAAATAGGCGACTGATAAAAAAAGACCTGTCATTAAGGCAGATTACGCGTGAGCAACGCCACCTATAATTTTTTCACGAAACAGGTAGTTTACCGTTCTGCGTACAGATGACATTATTGAATAAGGCAAATAGTATATAAGTTATTGCCCTTAGGCACTGGTCCCACCGCCGGCTACAGACTATAAGCTAGTAGAACTATAAACTACCAAAGAGTGGGCGAGCGGCGAGAGGCGAGTAAAGTTTTGATAGTTTTGACGCTCGGCTATAAAGCTGAGTACCGCTGAGCTAGTTTTATAGTCGATAGCTTTTACCGCTGCGGTCAACTAGTAAACAGCGGTCCCACCGCCAGATATCGGCGAGCTCGGCAAGCAACTAGTAAAATTATGTACTAGAAACAGTTGACAATCGGCGGGAGGCTAGTAAAAATTCTATGGGATTATCGCTTACTCGCCGGGCGGTGGGAGAGTGTCCTCGCCGGCGGTGTGAACAGCCAGCTATAAACTATAAATATATATCTCTCACTTTTATTTACACGAAAACGATTATCTTTTGTTCGTTTCTTGAGCTAGAAAATAGCCGATAGCTCATAGCTTACTCGCTCGCGGTGGGACCAGTGCCTTAGTTTTAATTACCCCTCAGTCGAAATAGCCCCTACCGACCTTAATCATTTAATAACAATTGACCTTTTTCCGTTAAGTTGACTACACAAATGTCAAAGGCACTTTGTTTTATATGATAAACAATTTTTTCAGCTGGGATGAGACTCATTTTGGTAAAATGGCGAGCTGGTATATCAACAGAACATTTTTTTTTGATGTTCACCCCCCTCTTGGCAAGGTATGGACAATGACTTATCTATCCATCTATCTAAGTAATGCTTTGGTGCGTTTTATTAACATAGTGCATCTTAGTTTTTAAATAATGCTGTATAATATCAACACTTAGCTTCATGTATCTTTCCCTAAACTTATTTGAAAGAAAGAAAGAAAAAATGTTTTATTGCCCAAACAGCTTTACAATTGAGTTTTCAAAGGCCCAACCAATTCTGGGCATGCAATGGCGGCTGCAATGGTGGCAATACTAAAGGCCCATATAGACGTGCGAGTAAGTACGCCGGACTTATGACTCGGCAACCTTACTCGCCCGCGTGTGTGTCACCCTAAGTACGCGAACTTCTAAAGGTAAACACGGGCGAAAAAGGTCGTCGAGCTTTAAGTACGTGTACTTACTCGACCGTCTATCACCCCCTTTTAGAGATGTAGGAAGCATGCTTCGAGCCATGCTGTTTATGCGGCAATTTCTATGTAAATGGGTTGGCCATCTCTGCCACCGCAGCTGCAGTTGCAAATTAGTCAGGCAAAGGTATGGCGGGGCGGTGGTCGTTGAAAGCATTGTTGTAAAAATTATGCTTTTCTTAAACTGCCTACTAGCCTTAATGTTATGTATTACATTACTTTTCAGATGCTAATAGCCTTGTCTGGAAAATTGACTGGATATGATGGCACTTTTCCCTTTGACAAACCAGGAGATAAATATGATGGGGCCAAGTACGAAGGCATGAGAATTGTAAGTTATTTCAATACAGCCTTTGTTTGCAATTAACTAAATTATTTTTTGCTGATTTACAAAATAAAATAGAAATTTAATTAATTTACTTAATGTGAGTAGTATGTACTATTATACTATATTCACATTTATCACATTACGTTCAAAATTTAATGTATATTATAGGTATCATTGATTGATATCAACATGATACTGAAGAATAATTCTATACAAAACAGATACAACTGACGCCATCTTGTACTGAGTAGTGGTACTAATATTTGCTACCTGTACTATATATATAGAAAACGGTACTACTTGCGCTGTCTATTGACACTAATCGTCAAAAGATGTTTGTAATATTTTTCATACTATTAGTGGATATACAAAATAATTATAATTAATTGGTAAAAACATAAATTTGAATTACTATTCTATACACAACTGATACAACTAACGCCATCTTAAACTGAATTTTGGTACTAATTTCTTCCATATTCAAAAACTAGTACAAGTAGCGCTATCTATTGAGGAATAGATGCGCTTGCGATATATTGTGCATGATATAATAATTGCTAATATATTCATCTTTTCATATTTCGTAAAAATATTGGATTTACATAATAGGCATCACTAATTGGTAAAAAAAACTTTCATAATAATTCTATACACAACTAACGCCATCTAGTACTAAGTAGTGATACTAACCTCTTTCATACACAAAAATTAGTACAAGTAGCGCCATCTATTGAGGAATAGATGCGCTTGCGATACATTAAGCGTGAAATATTTGCTAATATATTATTATTTTCATATTTCATAATAATAATTGGATTTACATAATAGGCATAATTAATTGGTAACAATCAAAACCTTCATAATCTATACACACCTGATACAACTAACGCCATCTAGTACTGAGTAGTGATTCTAATCTCTGTCATATACAAAAATTAGTACAAGTAGCGCCATCTATTGATGAATGGATGCGCTTGCGATATATTGAGCGTGAAATATTTGCTAATATATTATTATTTTCATGTTTCGTAAATAATTATTGGATTTACATAATAGGCCTAGTTAATTGGTAACAACCAAAACTTTTATAATCTATACACAACTTATACACTTAACGCCATCTAATACTGAGTAGTGATACTAATCTCTTCCATATACAAAAATTGTAGAAGTAGCGCCATCTATTGGCAAATAGATGCGCTTGCAATATATTGAGAAATAAATAATGATTCCGGTTCGTTACAGCCAAATATCATAATAACGTGTTCCTAGAATATCAAAATGTCAAAACAGATTATTCTCATAATGTCTAAAGATCGAAATGACTTACGCCTACTTCTTAAATTACCGTATTCTTAATATGACTATAATTCATTTAGACTCTATCTCGTTTTGATAAATTTCCAATTCTACCATTTCCCAAAATGTCTAAAACTTGACTTGATCATGTTTTGATGAATTTTCAAATATACCATTTCCCAAAATGTCTAAAACTCAATATGGAAAATATTTAAAATTATGTTGAAGTTTACAGTTTTTAACCAATGAGTAATGAATGAGGGTTTCCGCGCATTAGTTTTTTCACTAGATGGCGCCTCTGGGAAGTAAGGTCTTTTTGAGAGTTGATAATACGTAAAAAATATAAATTGAACCTATTTATTTGAAATGTGTATGTGTGTGTGTGTGTTGCCGTGTGGTTGCCGGCTTAGAATTGTGCCACTCCATGTCTTCCCGTGGAAGTCGTAAGAGGCGACTAATGGAATAAAGGCTTGTAGTACTGTTAGGCGATGGGCTTGCTACCTGTCACTAATATACACTGTTAAACATCTTAGCCTAATCGTGCAAATTGTGGTTACAGAGTTATCAACAAGTTTTTGGAGTTGTTGGTAATTCTGTAGCTCTGCCTACCCCACTCTGGGAATAAAGGCGTGAAGGTTTGTATGTATGTATATATCAAGTGAAAAAGTAAATTGTCACTAGTTTGGTCTTCTTCTAGGCATATATTTTAACATCAACTGCCACTTGTGGTTACAGAGTTATCAACAAGTGTTTGGAGTTGTTGGTAATTCTGTAGCTCTGCCTACCCCACTCTGGGAATGAAGGCGTGAAGGTATGTATGTATGTAACTGTCAAAAAGACCTTACTTCCCAGAGGCGCCATCTAGTGAAAAAACTGATGCGCGGAAACCCTCATTAAATTAATTATCAACGGCATCCCAATTTTCATCTTTTTACTATTTTTATTCTGTACAATCGAGAATTCATTAGTAAGACTGCTTGGAGGTTCGAGTACTGATGATGATGTACTAAAAATACTGCGTGGTTAAAATTTTAGGTATTATGAGACAGTGTCATTTTGGTCTTTGGGCCTGTCAACAGAAGGCATTTTTGAATTTTGGTAGTTTTGAAACTACTTAATGCATTTTCACTTTCAGTCTTAATAATAATTCGGTATTTGAAGTTATTGTTCATTTTACCAACTATACAATTTGGATATCGGATGTAATGCGTAAATGTTATTATGACATTTTATTGTATTGAAAATTAGTCAATTTGGGAATTAAGGCATTTTGGAAACTAAGACAATTTGATATTTAGTAAAATATGTAAAAGGGCATTATGATATTTGGCTGTAATGAACCGGAATCTAAATAATGGCATTTTTTCTTCAGTTTTGCACCACCTTAGGTGCCCTAGTAATTCCGCTGACGTTTCTGACGCTCTGGGAGATGACAAAGTCGCTGGACTCTACGTTTATTGGAACGACGCTTTTGCTCTGTGGTAAGAATTTGTTTCGAACTCATAGTTTAGTTTAGTTTACCTAAAAGTCCAAGAAAGAAAGAACAAGGTGTTATTAAATTCGTTTTAGCGTGGGGAGTGGTAGCTAGGCGCTTTGTTGATTTTTTGGTGTCAAAAAATTCGTGTAAATATTGTGTGAGGGTAAAAGACGATTCTAAAATAGGTATTTATTTATTTATTTATTTAATCTTTATTGCACAAAAGAATACACTTCATATACAAAAGGCGAACTTAATGCCGTAAGGCACTCTCTACCAGTTAACCTTTGGGCAAAGCAGAGATTGTGGTGGCGGTGCAACATAGGGTCTAACATATATGTTGCTTAAACGTAATATGTATGTATGTATCGGAGTACATACGATACTCATGATACTCTTTAATGTACAAAACATGTACAAAGGTGAACTTATCCCCCTTTAGGGGATTTGTCATTATTATTTATACCAACATTCACTAGAAAATATCAAAATACGGTTCGGGTTGTAAAATATTGGTTTTATTATACTTGTTAATGACTGCATCCTGCTTGTAATGTTGCAATGTTTTCTTTTCAGATGTTGGATTTCTCACTCTTAACAGATACATACTATTGGATCCTATCTTGCTTTTCTTCATGAGCTGCTCCATGTACGGAGCTGTGAAGGTAAATAATAATCTCAATTTAAGCTCTTTTGCGACTAGCAGTATCAGGCTAGTCGAATTGGCATAAACGGAGAAAAAAAAATGGAATATTAGTCGTTTTATGACGTTGCGCCTTTGATATCTTTTTGTTCCACAACCATAAATGTCACACAAAACTTTCAAAATAAAACACAAAACCTGAAAATTGAATTTAGTTCAGTAAGCAGTTTTGAGAAACACGTATTAGACGCTGTGAGGCAATGCTTTTATCGTTTAAGAGTTCTGTACAGAGTACGTAATTATATAAGTATTGACCTAAGAATTAAACTCTGCGAATCTTTAATACTCTCAAAGCTTAACTACGCTGACACTGTCATTGGCGGTTGTTTGCTGGCTCGTTCAAAGACTCTAATTCAGCGCGTACAAAATGCCTGCGCTCGGTTCTGCTTTCCGATCCCTCCACGGACGCACGTCACTCCCTTCCTTAACCGTAGTAACTTGATGAGGATGGATGCGAGACACTCGTTGCATTTTGCAACCCTCCTTTTTGGGGTGGTTAATAGTCGCCAACCGCCATATTTATACGAGAAGCTCACGTTTTCCCAGCGCCGTGTTCGAATTGCGACCAGACTACTCTGCCCGAGACACTGTTCGGCTGCGTTTCGTGGCAGCTTTCGGTACGCTGCTACGAAATGTTGGAATAATATTCCACCACCAATTAGAAATGCCAGCACGATTAGCACTTTCAAATATAATTTAAAAAAATACTTACTGCAAATTCAAACGGAAAAACCTTAACAGTCCGAACAGTGGCAATATGATATTAATAATATTTATTTTCTTGTGTATCGTTTTGAATATATTGATAAGTATAACATTGATTATATATATATTATATGTTATGTTCATGTATATATATATATATATATATATTATGTTTATATATACAGTGGTGGACATATAATTAGAAACACTTGCGACGTATTTCACATTATACAAGGCACATTGCCGTAAAACTTTTGTTTTTGGAAATAAAACAACAAAATGCATAGAATACGTTCAACAACTTATAATTAATTAAAAAAACAAATAAATATCCGAGTTTACAACTACCATTTAGATATTTAGTTACGTACAAACAACTAAACGACATTTGCAGTACCATCCGTCATGGACAAGTAATTAGAAACACTAAAGAAATGAGGTAAAAATCAAAGTTTTAACGTGTCAACGTCAACAATTTCAAATTATTTATGTAAAATAATGTTTGGTTTACTAAATTTCTTAACAATTAATATTTAGTTGCATAGCCTTTGTTATTAATGACGGCTCTGCAACGACGTGGCATTGATTCAAGTAATTTCATACATTTATCGAGTGGGATCGAGTTCCATGCTTCAACAAAGGCTTCGTAAAGTTCATTTTGACTGGAGATACGTTTAACGGAGACTTTTTTTTTAACGACGTACCACAAATTTTCAATTGGATTTAAATCGGGACTATTTGCAGGCCAGTCTAACATGGTAACACGTTGCTCACTAAGAAAGGATTTAACACTGCGGGCCGTGTGTTTTGGGTCGTCGTGCTGAAAGATCCAGGTCACAGGCAAATGGTCGTCGGTGTAGGGAATCATTGTCTCTTCTAAGATGTTTTTGTATTGAAATTGATCCATTATACCTTCAATCTTACGGACGGGTCCAACTCCGCAACCAGAAAAACATCCCCATACTTTAATATTACCACCGCCGTGTTTGACTATACTCCTCGTGTATTTATAATCAAAAGCATGGTTTATTGGACGTCTAACGTAGCGTTTGCCGGCTGAATTCACCATATTTATTTTTGTTTCATCCTAGAATAACACTTTTTTCCATTCTCGTACGGTCCAGTTAAGATATTTCTTTGCAAATAATAATCGCTTCTCTCGGTGTTGCTTGGTAAGAAGCGGTACCTTTCGAGAAACCCTCCCGAACAATTTAGCTTCCACTAATCTGCGGCGTACCAGTTTCGAGGAAATGTTCCTTGGGTCATCAGGTGAAAAAACTTCATTCCTAATCTCTTTGGAGCCTTTGAACGGGTCTTGTTTAGCTACACGTATTATTTGCGAATCTTCCCGGGGAGATGTTTTCCTTGGACGAGCCTCTCTAACAACACTTTTAGTAGTTCCGTTAGTTTTATAATGAGCAATAGCGTTGAAAACTTTCTTCACAGAACATTCTAGATGTTTAGCAATTCTTCTATAAGTCCACTTTCGATCTAAATGTAATTTAACGATTAATTGCCTGGTTGACTCGTCACAACTCTTATTTTTACCTATTTTTACCCATTTTTACCAATACTTATTATTCACGTAATTTTCCAAATTGACGTTTAATTGCCGCCGAAACAAAAGAAAAAGCTTAAAAAGAGGTTTTTTTTTTATTTTCAAAAATGGAACGAACCATGGATCCCGTTTCTAATTAGTTGTCCAAGCGGCCAGTAATAGAAATTCAACTATCATGATTTTAAAAATCTTTTAATAATTAAAGATAGAACAGATTTACTTTTTTAAATATTTTATGAGTTTTTTAACTCATTGGCTATATTCTGGCATAGTCAATAGTGATTTAATCATTATAATTTTTACTCATAACGATAGTTCATTCTGTGTTTACCTAAGTTTTATGTACTGTTTCTAATTATATGTCCACCACTGTATATTATATATTATGTTTGTATATGTATATCAGACATACAGTGGTGGACATATAATTAGAAACACTTGCGACATATTTCACATTATACAAGGCACATTGCCGTAAAACTTTTGTTTTTGGAAATAAAACAACAAAATGCATAGAATACGTTCAACAACTTATAATTCATTAAAAAACAAATAAATATCCGAGTTTACAACTACCATTTAGATATTTAGTTACGTACAAACAACTAAACGACATTTGCAGTACCATCCGTCATGGACAAGTAATTAGAAACACTAAAGAAATGAGGTAAAAATCAAAGTTTTAACGTGTCAACATCAACAATTTCAAATTATTTATGTAAAATAATGTTTGGTTTACTAAATTTCTTAACAATTAATATTTAGTTGCATAGCCTTTGTTATTAATGACGGCTCTGCAACGACGTGGCATTGATTCAAGTAATTTCATACATTTATCGAGTGGGATCGAGTTCCATGCTTCAACAAAGGCTTCGTAAAGTTCATTTTGACTGGAATTACGTTTAACGGAGACTTTTTTTTTAACGACGTACCACAAATTTTCAATTGGATTTAAATCGGGACTATTTCAGGGCCAGTCTAACATGGTAACACGTTGCTCACTAAGAAAGGATTTAACACTGCGGGCCGTGTGTTTTGGGTCGTTATCGTGCTGAAAGATCCAGGTCACAGGCAAATGGTCGTCGGTGTAGGGAATCATTGTCTCTTCTAAGATGTTTTTGTATTGAAATTGATCCATTATACCTTCAATCTTACGGACGGGTCCAACTCCGCAACCAGAAAAACATCCCCATACTTTAATATTACCACCGCCGTGTTTGACTATACTCCTCGTGTATTTATAATCAAAAGCATGGTTTATTGGACGTCTAACGTAGCGTTTGCCGGCTGAATTCACCATATTTATTTTTGTTTCATCCTAGAATAACACTTTTTTCCATTCTCGTACGGTCCAGTTAAGATATTTCTTTGCAAATAATAATCGCTTCTCTCGGTGTTGCTTGGTAAGAAGCGGTACCTTTCGAGAAACCCTCCCGAACAATTTAGCTTCCACTAATCTGCGGCGTACCAGTTTCGAGGAAATGCTCCTTGGGTCATCAGGTGAAAAAACTTCATTCCTAATCTCTTTGGAGCCTTTGAACGGGTCTTGTTTAGCTACACGTATTATTTGCGAATCTTCCCGGGGAGATGTTTTCCTTGGACGAGCCTCTCTAACAACACTTTTAGTAGTTCCGTTAGTTTTATAATGAGCAATAGCGTTGAAAACTTTCTTCACAGAACATTCTAGATGTTTAGCAATTCTTCTATAAGTCCACTTTCGATCTAAATGTAATTTAACGATTAATTGCCTGGTTGACTCGTCACAACTCTTATTTTTACCTATTTTTACCCATTTTTACCAATACTTATTATTCACGTAATTTTCCAAATTGACGTTTAATTGCCGCCGAAACAAAAGAAAAAGCTTAAAAAGTGGTTTTTTTTTTATTTTCAAAAATGGAACGAACCATGGATCCCGTTTCTAATTAGTTGTCCAAGCGGCCAGTAATAGAAATTCAACTATCATGATTTTAAAAATCTTTTAATAATTAAAGATAGAACAGATTTACTTTTTTAAATATTTCATGAGTTTTTTAACTCATTGGCTATATTCTTTAATCATTATAATTTTTACTCATAACGATAGTTCATTCTGTGTTTACCTAAGTTTTATGTACTGTTTCTAATTATATGTCCACCACTGTATGTATCAGGCAAAAATTGTGGAATTTTGACTTAGACTGTGTAGTATAGTTGTAAGATTATTATTTTTTATCTACTAATTGTATCTTTTAGGCATAGGCGTTATATCGGTTGCTGTCGCACACGTTCTGGGCTTCACAGAATACCAGCGTTGCAGCACTGACAAATTCCGCGCAAATAACATTCCATTCATATTGTTAAAATGATAAAAAGTATCATAGATGTTTATTTAGTAGGCACTTAATTGTACACGTCTAAAATCTCCCATCGTTTCCCAAGAGAAGACCACTGCTGAAAAGAAACACCGCAAGAAACTCAACAGTCGTTTTGTTATTCTCGCTTATATAATTTATTTTCTCTAGGTGAGTTCCCTGACCTTCGAGGGTCACGCGCCGTTCTCCGCGCCCCTGCTGCGCTGGCAGCTGTCGCTGGGCGCGGCGCTGGCCTGCACCGTGTCCGTCAAGTTCGTGGGGCTGTTCGTGGTCGTGTTCGTGGGGCTGCGGACCGTGGCCGACCTGTGGGAGGTGCTGGGGGACTTGACGCAGCCCGTGGTGAGTGAGGGCTGGCAAAATTACCTCAAGTTTTTTTTTATGGCATAGGAAGGTAATCGAGCACACAGGCCACCTGATGGTAAGTGGAAACTGTGACCCATAGTCATTCGCATTCACAAGACTGCAAATGCACTGCCAACCCTGAGGACTAAGATGGAATGCCTCTATGCTAGTCATTTCACCAGCTATCTTATCCCCAAACCGGAACCCAACAATGCGGACATTGCTGTTTGGCGGTAGGTTAATGGATAAGATGGTGGTACCAACCTGGACGGACCCTGCACAAGGTCCTCCCACAAGTAAAGTCGGTTTACAACTCCAAATAGTATGATATAAACTTTGCGAAAGTAGTATGCAAGACATGAACCAAAATAGCACAAAACAAACATGAGTGAAAAATTATAGAAGAGGCCGTGGTCAAATTACAAACAAACAGTGAAATGTAAAACAGATGAATAATTAAATAGATTTTTGTTTTTATTTATTGTTCTCCGTACGCTAAGTTTTTAACAGCAAATATGAAGGTAAAATAACAATACAATAAACAAACATTTAAAAAGCATACCCAATGGGTGCCGCCGACAGAGATTCAGGGCTCAACCAACCGGATGCAGAGAGACGAACCTCCTCACAATACGTACCGTGTCGAGGAGTATTGATGTCCTATTATTATGCATAGTATAATATAGGGTGGGCCAAAAATGTTTGCAAATTAGCAAGAGTAAAAGCTAGTAAAAATGCAAATATTTCTGGCCCACCTTACAGGGTTGGGCAGATTAAGTGTCCTAGTTGTGTATGGCTTTTTTACTTAAATATAACTAAACTTCTTATTCACTTCGTATTTTTTTTTTGTTGACAATTTAACCTTCTTTATGATTTCTACACGTCAGCTTGATATATTTTGTTTTTATATTGTTTTCAACAATGGACGCGAAACGCCAGCTCGTGTGCGATTTGTACTAGAAAAAATACCGACCGTATGAGATATTGAAGAAGCTGAAACATTTAAATATCAATATAAGGTTTATATCGCGGACCGTCAAGCGATTCAAAGAAACGGGATCTTCACAAATCAGGCCCAAACCTGGGAGAAAGCCATCTGTTCGCACCAAAAACATCATTAAAAATATTCGTGAGCGTATTAGACGAAATCCAGCTCGAAGTGCAAGCAAACTTGCTAAAGATATGAAAATATCCCGTCGAACAATGAGTCGTATTTTAAAATTATGATCTTGGGCTAAAGGCCTACAAAAAACAAAAAAATCATGGCTTAACAGATGCCCAGAAAAAAGCTAGAGTGAAAAAATGTAGGGAATTGCTAGCTTGGCACGACGGCGATGATATTATTTTTTCCGATGAAAAGATGTTCCAGTTACAAGACAGTCACAACCAACAAAACGATCGTGTCTATGGTGCTTCATTGAAGGATATTCCTGTGGACAAATTAGCCGTACAACGGTTCCAGAGTGCATCAGCTGTCATGGTATGGGGTGCGATATCGCCTAGAGGCAAGTTACCGCTGCTGTTTATTGATTGAGGTGTCAAAATTAACCAAGACTATTACATCCAGAACGTGTTACAGGGTCATTTGCTAGAAAATGCTCAAAAATTATTATGGAAACGACTATTACTGCTTCCAACAAGATAGTGCCCCATCTCACAAAGCTAAACGCACTCAAGACTGGTGTAGAACAAATTTGAAAGATTTTATAACTTGGCAAGAATGGCCTGCATCATCGCCGGATTTGAAAGCTTTGGACTTTTCGATATGGGTTACATGCTGAGCAAGATTGGGAGCACACAGGGCATGAATCTAAACATTCAAGCATCGATTAGTCAAGATATGGGATGAAATACCAGACGAGGTAGTGCGTGCCGCGTGCAATGCATTCTATGGAAGAATGCGTCAAGTTATTAAAGCTGATGGCGAGCGATTTGAACTTATGAATTAGTTTTTTTAAGTATAGAGTACGCTAAAAATAAAAACGTGATAAGTTTTAAAATTTTCTGTCTTGTTTTAATTTTATGGCTCTTTTTAACTAAGACACTTAATCTGCCCAACCCTGTATATATGCAATTTTATGACCTGAGGTGATGAAATAAAATATAAATTTAATGAATTTACTGGATTACGGTATTATCTGGTATGTTTATATTCAGCATGCACAAACAGTTAATTAAGTATCACGTTAGGTATTAGTTATTAATACGTATTAGGTTCATACTTAATGATTAGGTATAAAATTGATTTATGTCAACATGATATTGAACAATAATTCTATACTAAACCGGTTCAACTAGCTTCATCTTGTACTGAGTAGTGGTATTAATGTTGGCTACTTGTACTAAATATACAGAAACCGGTACCACTTGTGCTATATGTTGACACTAATCGTTATTATATTTTGCATACTCAAATAGTTTATGAACGTATATTAAATATGTATAATTGATTGGTATATAACAACTATAATTTGGATAATAATACTCAACAAAACTTGTACAACTAACGCCATCTTGCACTGAGTAGCAGTACTAAGCCCTGTCATGTATCAAAACTACTGATGTGCAAGTTCCGGAAAGTTTCCAAAAAGTTGGAAAAGTTGCAAGAAATTTCCGGAAACTTTCACAAGAAATATAGGAAATTTAAATTTAAGAAACGGAAAGTTTCAATCCCCAAACAAAATTGTGAGAAGTGTCCGAAATTTTCCTACATGAAATTTTCCGCAATTTTGGAAAGTTTCCTTTGGCACATCAGTAATCAAAACTAGTACAAGTAGCGTCATCTATTGAGGAATAGATGCGCTTGCGATATACAGGGTGAACTCTAAACGGTAATACAAATGATCACTTCTGTGTTCTACCCACGAATATGAACAACTTTCACTATGGGTACAACTCTGAAATCATGAAAAAAAAACCAGTTGTCTCATAGAAGATTTCAATAGGTACTCGACCAAAATGTATGAAGCAGCTATTTTTTTTTCTTGATTTCAGAGTTGTACCCATAGTGAAATTTGTTCATATTCGTGGGTAGAACACAGAAGTGATCATTTGTATTACCATTTAGAGTTCACCCTGTATTGAGAATGGTAAACATATTTTTGTTTTCAGTTTTGCACCACGCAAAAGTTTGTTCGGATTTAGATGCTATTTACATTAAGAATTGTTAGATACTAGTCTCTCAATAACTAAATAAAATTTAGCACACAGGTGGTGCTTGTCGTAAAAACAAAGGATACTTTTTAGGGTTGCAAATCTTTATTGCTTTGAAAATACCTCGTATCTCACATTTCGTGACGTACGATTCAAAATCATACATCCCGAAATAGTAGTTTTTTTCTAAAGTAGTAATGAAATGTAAGGGTCTCCCCAAACCAGTCGACGCGGAGTCGACTTTTGCCGAGTGTTTTACACCACACTATTCGCATTTAGCCGATCGGCCGTCTCCGCGGTTGGACACCTGCGTTCAGCAGTCTCATCCTCCTTGCGGCCGTCGAGACGCCCGATCGCCTGCGATTTGCTATCGCAACAGTTGTAAAGCGACGGTCGGCTCTCCCGTGCTCCGTACTGCCGTCGAGACGTCAGACAGCACGCGTACAGCCGTTGAGTCGGATGAACAGATGTAGGCAACAGCGGGTGATCGGCAATCGTAAATCTCATTTTTGGAGACTGGTTGTTAGTATCAACGTGAGTTGGGAATCTGACAGACGTGTTAGATTATTTTCCTTCATATAATTAAATACAAAACAAATATAAATTAAATACAAACGCATCAGTAGCTACTTCGGCCGTCATCGGCTCTGTTCGGCCGACGCCGGCTATGTTCGGCCGTCGAAGACGCTGACGACTAGTTTGGGGAGACCCTAACCCTAAACGAACTCTACGCAGACGAAGAAAGTGCTAAATATTTTTTACCCCCGAGAAAAGAAGAGGGGAGTCACAAGTTTCACCTGTGTATCTGTGTATCTAGTCTGTGGCATCGTAGCTCACAAACGAAGAGACGGATTCGAACGTGTTTTTTTAAAGCTACTTTAATTAGGATATTAATTCTTATTGACATGTTTTAAAATTTTCTGAACTTTTATTGTCACCCTATATGCTACTTGTACCATTGCAGAGTTTGACGGTGAAGCATCTGGTTGGCAGAACCATCACCCTCATCCTCTGGCCGGCTGCTCTCTACGTCTTCTTCTTCTGGATTCATCTCACGGTGTTATCTAAGAGGTAGGTATATTAAGCTCATTCAAACTTATTTAACATATTCAAGGTTAAATTAAGATTTCTGTGAAAGCTAACAAAGCTATTATAAAGTCACTATGTTTGGACCCTTAATTTTGCATACTTTCAACAAAATATAAATTATGTCTTTGGGTTTCTGCGACTGGGTTATACTGTGGTTTAGTAGTACGAACTCTAAAGAAAAACAAACAAACAAACAAAATATTAAGTGTGGGTAGGGGTCGTGCTGGTTCGAATTGAAATCGAATTGGAATATAATAATAGCTATTAGTAAAGAAGCCTCGCCTCGGCACGTGAGTCCGGCTCGCAATCGACTTCAAAGTGGAACAATTTTCGATTTGGTATACAGACTCGCCTTTGGACTGTCAAATCAAAACGATTGCGAGTGCGTTAGGTAATAAGTAGGCTTGGGACTTTTGGATGCTCGCTATGGTTTTAGATTCCACGGAGTCGCCATTATGTTAAAATATTATTTTTCGAAGTCAAAGTCAAAGTGTAAAAATAAAACATGTTAGATTTACGCTGTTATATCGATCGGTAATAACCACGTTATTATGACTGCAATTAATTTTATCATAAATTTATTAGTTATTATTATTACACACACATGTCACAGGTCACAGGTGACGCGATATGCATATATGTATAGGTACGATTTATTTAATTATGCATCCTCTTTGATACTTGCGTTGTGACAGACTACTGACTGACATCTATTTTACCAATTAAAAAAACACTTGATTAATAAATTGACAGTTTTGATTAAACACGGTTTAAGCAATTTCTGATAAAATTTAAAATTAATAGTTTTATTACTTGCGAAATTAAGTGCTAGTTAGAGCCGTATAAGGAATTAAACAATGTTGAAGAAAAGTCTTGTTTATTTTGTTCTTTATGTGATGTATATTTCAAAGACGGAAAAAAAGTGTTTATTGTTAACTATGTTAAAAGTTTTTGATAGGTCCAGAACTCGTTTAACCCCGCAAAATATAGAAAAAATAATAGTGATCCATTATTACTACCATTTTAATGATGAACATGAAATAGTAATAGATGATGATTATGATGCACTAAGAAGTGGCGACTAATATTAGATTGAAAAAGACATTTTTGTTATTGTTACTTAAAGTATTTGTTTTAGTTTATTTTGTTTACTAGCAATAGAGTATTTTATTATTGGTAATTATATACATACAAGTTGTATGTACTTATCCACTTTGACTTTGACTTATAAAAAAATATTTTAACATAATGGCGACTCCGTGGATTCTAGAACCATAGCGAGCATCCAAAAGTCCCAAGCCTAGTAATAAGTCTGCGGTTTTCTATTTTTATCTGTGTATACAGGGTGTAAAACGAACGCCACATGGACGGCAACTACCTTAAATATTGGAAATAGCAAGTTCTACGCAAAGGAAATTTTTATTTTTGAAAACAATTATTATGTACTTCATTTATTGATTTTTTAAATTTGTCTGTCTTAACCGGGAATCGAACTGGTTGAATATGAAAGGTGTATGATTTAAAGGTATCATAAAAGGCGTTTTTTTTGTTTTCAAAATAAAAGCCTCTCCTTTGCGTAGAACTTGCTATTTCCAATATTTAAAGAAGTTGTCGTCTATATGGCGTTCGTGTTTCCCACCCTTTGTTTTTTTTTAATACGTGGTCGTGTCCCCAGTGGCAACGGCGACGGGTTCTACTCGTCGGGCTTCCAGGCGCGCCTCGCGGGCAACAGCCTGCACAACGCCAGCGCGCCCCGCTTGCTGGCCTACGGCGCCGCGCTGACGCTCAAGAACCACCGCACCGGCGGCGGCTACCTGCACTCCCACCACCACCTCTACCCGGCCGGCGTCGGCGCCAAGCAGCAGCAGGTACCCCCACTCTACCCTGGGAATAGAACATGTTTATCTCTCCTGCTCGGAAAGTTATGATTTCCATGTATCATTCGCAGGCTGAAAATGGCATTTTCTCAAAAATTACTGGAAAAGTTGACATTACTAACTCCATACTGAGACGCGAAGTAGTTAGTTTACAAACAGTTCCCAAATTAAAAAAAAAACATTGCGTGCTCGCTACACAAGCCCGCAATGTTGCATACAAATTTCATTGTTATCTAGTTTTAACTTTTTTTAAAGTGAAAACAGCCATAGTAAAATGAGGGCACAAGTCTTATACATCCATATTTTATTCGAAACGTAACTTTTTTATCTGTCTAGAATAGCTTGTTTTATTTCTAAAAAATCTTGCGTTTCTCCTTGTCATAAACATAAAGGCGGCAAAGAGTGATGTTATTACACGTGAAGTTTTTGTTTATATGCGATTTGTATCTTGCGATTTTTGAGAAAAGCACTATATATCTATTCTTTTAAGTTTTGTTAGGTCTTACATATGTGTTGTGTGAATTGTTTTTAATTAAATGTTTTAATTCCTATTTAGTTGCGGCACTGTTGTGCGTGTCACTAGGGTGTATGTATATTAATTTATATCTATTTGTGAGTTCCTGTAATTGGCTCTGTACCTCTATTTAAGCTAGTATAACAATTGTTAAAGCTGTTGGTTCTCCTACAATAAATAAATAAATAAATAAATAAATATGCCTCGGCAGGAACGGCAATTGCGGGCCTCGTATTTTTAAACCAATACTCGGCCCGCAATGGCCTGCTTCACTGCCTAGGCAATAATGTACTATTATATACGACTTCCCTTGTTCCACTACGTATTGTTTTGTTCATTTTTATACTTATCACTTATGTTCCCCAAGCAAAAACTCACTAAATAGATAAATATTTTTAAAAATCCTCAAGACGCTCTGTTGCAAAGGCGAACTTTGACATGACTTTGACAATACAACCTGTTGCAAGGTAAACTGCTTTTTAGTTCTCTTTTATTTAATTTCTACTCTTTATTGTCGGACTGTATAATTAATAGTTATTCTTGAATTCTTCTTAATAGTCATTCTTATAGTACGTGATTATCTAGTAATAATGGGGAATCGGTTCGTTCGGCTGTGTTTACATCTTCGCCAATTTACATTTGGCACAGACTATAGTGGTGTGGTTTTTAATCCAGATAACCACATACACGCATAAAGACGAGAACAACCGCTGGACCGTGCGGCCGTACGCCTCCGCGCAGGCGCCGCGCGGCACGCTGGTGCGCAGCGGCGACCTCGTGCGCCTCACGCACGCGCAGACCGCGCGCAACCTGCACTCGCACCGCGAGCGCGCGCCGCTCACGCAGAAGTGCATGCAGGTCACCGGCTACGGGGAGGTGAGACTCACATTACACACACCACCAGTAAAGTCTGTGAGCACTTAGGTGCTTTGGGTTTGTACTTCTCTCTCACTCGCTCTTAAAAAGAGCGTAAGAGAGCGATTTCCAAAAAAATATGCTTGAAGTCGTCAATGTCATTAGTAGACCCCGCTATCGGAGGTGCAAAATGGTAGCTGTCAAGTTCTTAGGGATGGGTAAAAATATTCATGATGTCGATATCGATATTCTTACTTTTTCTGTACAATTAGTTTTATATATGTACCTATACCATTTTTTAGGCTACAATTTTAGTGTTTTTTTTTTTAATCCATGATAATCATTGTCATCAGAAATGTAAAATAAAATAAATAGGGCTCAGATAAATTGGATTTATTGTTTGATAAATTCATCGTGACTGCACTAGATTATTGCAGAGAAACTGAAAAAAAAACTGATCGTTCATTAATAATACGATATCCCTTTAAGAGACAATTATTAATTATTTAATTTTTAATTTATATATGAATGGTTCGTGCTATGAAGATAACGATAATTTGTTAGTAATGATGAAATATTGAAAAAAAATTATTATAAAAATGAAAAATGTTTAACACATTCATTTTGTAATTATATAGTCCTGTTTTATAAAATAAACACGTTTAATTAAAGTGGTAAGAGTCTCATCACGGCAAAGAAAAATTATCGACACATAGCTATAATTATCGACATATAGCTAGTATTTCAAAATAATTTTTACCCATCCCTAAGAACTTGACAGCTACCATTTTGCACCTCCGATAGCGGGGTCTAGTCATTTTAGAGATGCCAAGTCATTTGTAACTTATAGGAAACTCAACCTTATTGTTGTAGAATGTCAGATTGACTTTGGACCTAAGGTGGTTCTCATTTAGGTCTTTGACTATACAAACCCAAAGCACCTAAGAGCTATTGCACTGTTCAGGACGGGGTAGGCGACGCGAACGACGTGTGGAAGATCGTGATTGCTGGCGGCAAGGACGGCGACGAGATACAGACGGTCAAGAGCAAGCTCATGCTGGTGCACTACTTGCAGGTGAGTGGACGCACGAACGTCGAGGTCATAAATATGTACACTGAAGTACCTTGTCACTTTAATCGCTGTGACAATGTATATATGGCAGTTTGAACACGATATTAAATAGACAAGGTACTAAAGTGTATCGTTTTTCACAAGTATGGTAAGTAACACAGATCGTTCAAATGGTTTAAATAGCTTCCCAAGATATATTCAGCCGAGTCAAGCATGTGATAATTAAAGTAATAGTAATACAAAATGGAATAGGTTTTTTTTTGTTAAAATAGATTATTTTTTTAACAAACAATTAAACATAGCACGATAGCATTTCAAAAGGGAGTAGGTATTATGAAATACGATTAGACGCTTGTGGAGATTATACATACATACATACATACATACATATATACATATCTTCACGCCATCATTCCCAGAGTGGGGTAGGCAGAGCCACATAATTACCAACAACTCTAAAATCTTGTTGAACCACAATTTGCACAATTAGGCTAAGATTATGTGGTGTTAATTAATTTCGATCTTATTTCAACACGTCCAAAG
This sequence comes from Acleris emargana, assembly GCA_927399475.2. Taxonomy (NCBI): domain Eukaryota; kingdom Metazoa; phylum Arthropoda; class Insecta; order Lepidoptera; family Tortricidae; genus Acleris; species Acleris emargana. The sequence continues at coordinate 15,317,004 of OV656852.1, forward strand.
CCGATTATTCGCTGTCTGCCTAATCGACTATCCGAACCCGATAGACCTATTCTATTCGAATTAACTTTTTCACTCTGTATAACGCATACGTGGCGTCTCATAATGTAAATTACAATCTAGAGAATAAAACAGAATATAATATTTTCTAAAATGTGGTACAGAGGAATCAAAAGATTCACACATTTCACCAAAATTCGGCATGCAAAAAGAGTAGAATTGATATCCATCTAACCAGCAAGAAAAAAATATATTTAACACACCACATATTGTCATTTTAATATAGTTTATACATACATACATACATACATACCTTCACGCCTGTAATCCCAGAGTGGGGTAGGCAGAGTTACAGAATTACCTACAACTTAAAAAACCTGTTGATAATTCAGTAACCACACTGCAAAAATAGGCTAAGATGTTTACCAGCGTATTAGTGACAGGTAGCAAGCCCATCGCCTAACAGTACTAAAAGCCTATATTCCCTTAGTCGCCTCTTACGACATCCACGGGAAGACATGGAGTGGCGCTATTCTAACCCGGCAACCACACGAACTAATAATTAACTAACACGAAAATTAATATAGTTTATCTTATTTCAAATTATTCATTAACAGAATAAAAGAGAGGAAGGAAGTTCAAATTGTTTGTGGTCTATTTATGCAGTACCTACAATCCAAGTTCGTCAATGAAAGATTTTACATGTCATATAAATGTTTAACGAGAGTCGTTCGCAAACCTGCCGCTAGATGGCGTTACTAGTTTCAAAATATTCCTATCAAAGGAGGCGGCTAACTGCAATGTGTAATAGTCGAACCATTCTAAACTCTATTGGTAACCGCATTCAATTTAAAATGCTTATACTGTTGCTAATAAAATAAAGAGTACACATACATACTATGCAGCTAGCTTAGCTGCCTTTTTGGTAGGACGGCCGTGTTGCTATTCGGCTTTTTAAGGTAGAATATATGAATATAGTACGTTGTTCATAGGCCTGCGCGCTGACCACGACGGGCAAGCAGTTGCCGAAGTGGGGGTTCGAGCAGCAGGAGGTGGCGTGCAACCCCAACTTGAGGGACAAGAACGCGCTGTGGAACGTCGAGGACAACTTCTACGATGACCGTAACTACATCATCATGTCAGCCGAAAGACGTCCACTGCTGGACATAGGCCTCCCCCAAGCCTCTCCACTCAGACCGGTCTTGTGCTTTTCGCATCCACCGCTTTCCCGCGATCCTTACAAAGTCGTCACTCCATCTTGTTGGAGGCCTACCCACAGCTCGTCTCCCGGTCTAATAACTACATAATTATTTTAATTATTATGTTAGGCCAAGATAATACGAACCCCGGATCGACGGGGGCAAAAATGTTACAGTGCATATAAACTTGGTCATTAATTAAGATGGTTGAATATTGCTTTTTAACGATATCGATAAAACTTAGTCGATATTTAATTAATCACTAGCACTGGTACATTTTTGCCCATGTTAATCCGGGGTTCGAGTTGATTGACAAGTGGATTCAGAGACACATACAGATTTGCAATATCAATAATTTATTTATTACTAGCGACCCGCCCGCGGCTTCGCCCGCGTGGAATGTATTATACATATAAACCTTCCTTAAGAATCACTCTATCTATTAAAAAAAACCGCATCAAAATCCGTTGCGTAGTTTTAAAGATTTAAGCATACATAGGGACAGACAGCGCAAGCGACTTTGTTTTATACTATGTAGTGACTAGCTTCGCTTAGTAGGTTATAAGTTTAAAATATAAAAAAGATAAAAGATACATACATACATAAACTCACGCCTTCATTCCCAGAGTGGGGTAGGCAGAGCTAAGGAATTACCAACAAGTTTTAAAAGATAAAAGATGTTTATTCAGTAAGTAGGCCGAACGGGCACTTTTACACGTCAAAAATCTACCAGCGCTTTGCAAGAGACCACTGCTGAGAAGAAACGCCGCAAGAAACTCAGCAGTCACTTTATGTAAGTTTCCTGTAACACCTGTACATAAACCAGAATTATATGTATTATATGTACATATAATACATATAATAACGTGTGGTTGCCGGGTTAGAATAGTACCACTCCATGTCTTCCCGTGGATGTCTTAAGAGGCGACTAAGGGAATAAAGGCTTGTAGTACTGTTAGGCGATGGGCTTGCCACCTGTCACTAATACACTGGGAAACATCTTAGCCTATTTGTGCAAAATGTGGTTACAGAATTATCAACAAGTTTTAAAAGTTGTTGGTAATTCTTTAGCTCTGCCCACCACACTTGGGAATGAAGGCGTGAGTTTATGTATGTATGTATGTATGTATATGTACATAAAAACCTTCCTCTTGAAAAGGGATACTGAGGTATAGACGGCGGGAAGGGACTTTGTTTTGTGGACTTTTTTACCTTTGTGGTATCTTAAAAACACATTGTGGATCTAAATGACTTATTGACGTTTTTATAAATTGAACGTAGTTAAGGGAAAAGGCGTCATTCCACCGTGACTGCCACAAGTAATTTGCATTTTCAAGTTCACGGAGCATTTAAACAATGATACATTGATTTTAAACAAAATTATACCATGAAGAAAATGACCGAAAAATGTCTTTCTTTATGTATTTATAAAAAGAATTCTCAGTTTTTCATTACTTTTCGAGATATTAGGACTTAAGTGGATTGGATCCGTTTTTAGAAAAATGGGTTTGTATGACACTGGTTCTAGCTTGTTTTCAGCAGTAACGATCCAAACAAGTGGATTGAATCTTTTTTCCGATTTAAAATATTACCCCTGCCATAGATATGGGTTGGTTCCTGAGTGATTTTGGGGGCTTCTAAACGAGCAACACGGCAATGTGTGGCCGGCAACCAGTGTTGGGCAAAAAGTAATTGAATTACAAATTATGAATTGCAATTACAGAATGTAATTTAAATTACGAATTAAAATTACACATGTGTAATTTCTAATTGAATTACGATCAGCTCTGAATTTCAAAATGTAATTTGTAATTCAATTAGAAATTACATTTTGTAATTTTAATTGGTAATTGCATTACTTTATGAAATTACAAATTACATTCATCTAGGAAAGCATTTTCATTGTTTTTATATAGTATGCTACTATATTTTTGCGGGTTTTGATTCAATATAAAATTATTATATAAGGAACTTCCTCAAAAAACTAAGCATTTTTTTGTCATACTTGTTTAAGTTTAAAAAACTTATGTTAGCTCTTATATTCAACTTCGGACGTGTAATATCATTAACCAATGTCCTAGCCGGAGTGCACACCTACCTGCATCGCATGACGCATAATATACCGGACATGCTAATCCAAATTATCTGTTATTACAACTACTTTATATAACGTAATTGCGTAATTCAATTACAAATTAATGTAATTTCAATTAAGTAAACACTATGCATATAAGCAACATAATACTGCAGTAGACCATCGCACAAAGGCAAAAAATAGGTCAAGATATTTAAAAAGCAAGTGTGATACTACCAGAGATCGGACGTGAAAACTATTGATGGGCTACATCTTATAAACCTAGATCCTAGCCAAATTAAGGCTCAAGAAAGTTCTATTATAGAATATAACAGACTACGTACATTATACCGCCCTGACTTGGCAAGTTTATCAGTTAACAGAAAACGTGTAAAAAAAATCCAAGTTATTGAATGGGCAATGCGCTCTAGCGTGCCAGCTGTACAAGACAGTATACAAAATACCTACCTAAGTACCCTTTATACTAAGCGTCTAATTATTTTTTCTACGCTTGCGTGGCACTGTCTGCTTTTTCGTTTTGTCATTTTGTATACTGTCTTGTACAGCTGGCACGCTAGAGCGCATTGCCCATTCAATATCTTGGATTTTTTTTACACGTTTTCTGTTAACTGATAAACTTGCCAAGTCAGGGCGGTATAATGTACGTAGTCTCTGTTATATTCTATAATAGAACTTTCTTGAGCCTTAATTTGGCTAGGATCTAGGTTTATAAGATGTAGCCCATCAATAGTTTTCACTCGAGACAGGGCTACATAGGCCTGTCCTTTGCTAAATATTGATGATCCTATGTCAAGCAGGGCACTGTCAAGACTAAGGCCTTGACATTTGTGGATAGTGATGGCGTATGCTAAACAAATAGGGAATTGTTCCCTATGTACAAATGCATTACTCAATATCTGGAACTTAGTCAAATTTAAAGTTAAATTTATTTATAGGTGATTTTTACAAATAAACTGGCTCCCTACACCTATTAAATGTACCTACTTACATATACATACATCAATAACGTACTTTATTCTGTTTGTAAGTACGCTACCTACATAGATAATTAATAACTTGGTAATACCTACCTACCAGTAGGTATTATAATTGATGGCCTGTTATGTAGCCCTAGAAGTGCACCATCCCATCTCATCCCGTGGCGTATCGGAGGGTGAGATGGGCAGTAGTATATATAATTCCATCTAAGAGTATATAATATATGATTTCCATGTTCTTGAATCTGCGATTTTATTAGTTGTAAAATTAGAAATTATTTAGACTGCGAGAAAAAATAGTCTTAATTTTTGTTTGACTGATTTAGCGCACCTAGTGTACCTAGTGACCTGCTTTGCACTTCGTAAATCGTGAATTCGGTACCCGCAACAGACACACACAGAGTGGTGAACAATTTTATGGTTCTTGTCTTTAAGACAAACATGTATTGTCTTAAATTGGTATGTATCTAAATTTAAATAAGTCTTATCTCATTTCCACTCCATACCTACTTATAGTAGAACAAAATTACACATTCGTTGTTTTCGAAACTGACTCACACTTGGCCGTTTTCAGATTTTTACTTTATTTCGACCTAAAGACAAACCTTCGAGCCTAATTTTAGGTCGGTACGACCATTGGAAGATAGACCCATTTAGTTCATTATGACTTCATAGTAGAACAGTTACACCTTCGCTATTTTTAAAACTGACTCACACTTGGCCGTTTTCAGATTTTTCCCTTTACTTTGACCTTAAGACCTATCTCAATGCCAAATTTCAAGTCAGTACGACCATTGGAAGTGGTCTAGGTTTTTGATGAGTCAGTGAGTGTATAGTAAAAATAGCGATTTTCTGACGTCAATATCTCAAGAACTGCTATAGGTAGAATAATTAAATTTTGTATTAAGGGGATGTCAACAGACACTCGAAATTTCATATGCGTAGATAAAATATGTTTTGAGTTATAGGGTGGTCGAAATTGGCCCGAAATGGTTCGTGTAATATAACCCACGGCCGGTGTGTCGCTTTTTTTGCTCGAACTTGGCGGACACACTGCCGTGTGTCTAGATAATTGAAATACAGTGGCGGGAAAGACGTTTTTGTCTATAGTTTTGGACTATTTCATTAGGTACTTGTTTTCTTTATAAAACTTGTGGTGTTACGGAATTTAGTGAAGAGGAAATAATGCTCACACCGAACACACTAAAAGAAAATAATGCAAAATAACGTATTGAACAGACATTGCCGCCTCAATCCAAGTAAATTTTCATACGTAGTCATAGTTCAACTCATTTTATTAACTCATGGTTTGTGTTCAAATAATTATGTGTACCTTCCGTACCTTCCGTAGTTTCACCTGATGGTTCCAACGGAAGACCAGCGCTGACTTTAATGCCAGTATTACGCTGAGTTGGGACCATTTCGTGGCTACTTTCTTCTTGTATGTGTTAAACTGTTCTTTGTTATGGTATGTCTCGAATCAATGATTTTCTTTGTATGGTAATAGATCTAGTTTTTGAATAAGTTATTCCCACCTTATACGTGACTCTTTTTTTTAAGTGCCGAAAGTGAGTTTCGAGGCGTACGCGTCGGGCTTCGTGGAGCGGCTGGTGGAGTCCCACGCCGTCATGTTCCAGGGGAACGCGGGGCTCAAGCCCAAGGAGGGCGAGGTCACCTCGCAGCCGTGGCAGTGGCCCATCAACTATCGGGTATGACGTCACCGTTATTATTGAGCTGAGCTGCCATAACTACGAATTACTGAGTTAGCCTATTAACTAGGCCATAGTTGGTAGGTTTGTTTCTTAAAAATAAGTTTCTAGTGACCCTGCCTACGAAGCTAGTAGCCAGTTCAGGGCCTCTATTCGACACAGTAAAAACCATATCGTGTTTGAGCTGTTGTATGGTCACCGTTTTGATAGCTCTTATTTACTTGACAGTAATGGCGACCATAGCAGCTGAACTACGATATCGTTTTAACTGCCTAGAATAGAGGCGCAGTTGAACTGTTCTGTTAGCGGAATAGGCACAGTGCCCCTGCAAGCGAGTGTGCAGTCTCTTACGGCATGAATACAAGTGGGAACGAGATAGCAAAGGAAGAAAACTGGTCTCAGTGTCACATTGGCAACAACGTAATTCAGTATTTGACTCGAAGATTCATTTTAAATTGAATAAAACGATAGACATTACGACGTTAAAGACATTAACTTATCGCAATTGAATCAAAAACATGGCACCAGGTCGGTAGCCGCAGGTAAGTATGCTGTACCCAGAGTAAGCAATTACTATGGGGACAGGCTTATTGAGAAGCGCTTACCGTACATTCTCAACAGCTTGCCTGCGGCTGTGAGACTGGAGCCTAAAAAAATAGGTTTAAGAAAGTCCTTTTTACACATTATCTTAGTTCTATTTAAATTTTTAAGTTAAGTATTATTTAATTTCTATGATATATACCCACATAATGTAAACCAAGACTCACGGATCCCACAGTCAAACTGTTAAAACAGTTTTGTGGGACATTGTATTAAAACAAAATTTGTCAACATGTCATAATAAATAAAATTAAAATTAAAACATGTTTGTTTTGGTCAAGCGGGTAAATGGGAGTCCGCTCGTCTATGGGTGAATCAACTTTTAAGGTACTCCTTTTCTTTTGCGGTATCAAAACTTTCCTGGTGACTTATCATTAATAATAATGTATGAATATTAATATCAGACCACCAAATTTACAGACCTTACACGTTAAGCACCTCAAATATTATTTTATCTTCGAAAAAACCTGGTAACTCAGGGGAAAATGCACATTTTCCATACAAAACCTAGGGACAACATCGTCCGCTGCGTTACCAACTATATTATTATTTCAAACTGTACTATTTTTAAATCAAATCATTTCAAATGCTAGCCTAATTGTCTGATTTAATAAGCGTGTAAGCCACGTCGTTGGCAAATATATAGTTTTTCTAAAAACATATAATTTGTGAAACATGTCGAAAAATGGGGAGTACCTTAGAAGTTGATTCACCCCTATAACGCTAGTTTATTATTGTCTATGCCTGTAACAATGTAAATTTATTATTGAGCCACCTTAGAACCCGGCCATACTGAGGTATAACTCGAGCTATTGTAATAATTATTAGAGTTCAGTAGTCAACAAGGAACCCTTATAGTTGCGCCACGTCAACTCAGTCTCTTGGTGCTTGAAAGCTGTAATTTGGCATGGTTTTACATATCAATTACGCCGAAATAGTGTAAAAAAATATTTAAAAAATCTTCGGGATTATTTAGTCAAATTGGCATCATGATCCAATTACCTAAAAACTTCTGCTTAGTTTTGAATTACCCTTCCACCAACTCGAACTCTTAGCCAAGCTAACCCTCACTCCCCAGGGTCAGTTCTTCTCGGGCAGCGCGCACCGCGTGTACCTCCTGGGCAACCCGGTGGTGTGGTGGACCAACCTGGCCTTCCTCGCCGTCTTCTTCGTGATCTACGTGGTCAACTGCGTGCGCGCTAAGCGGGCCGAGGCGCGCGGGGTCACGCTTCAAGGTAACTACAGACACAGTATAAGAACAGTAGAACGTCTTCAAACAAAGGTACATCGCGCGGCTCGCGGCGGTGGGCGGGGCTAAACTCCCACTTTATACTAAATCTCAGGATACTACGAGTGTACATTAGTCGGGGCTGCGGCGTCCTTGCGCTCGGTTACGTTTTGTTGGTAGTGCGCGTACTTACCTATCGCTATCGAGCGACAATACAATGTCGCTGCCGAAAAGACGTAAATATTGTTCTGTATACGGATGTCTAAATAATAGTATACATAATCCGGAGCTATCGTTTTTCAACATACCTATAAATATATAATTTAGTGTCAACAGATAAAATTATATACTTACATACATACATACAGTGGTGGACATATAATTAGAAACAGTACATAAAACTTAGGTAAACACAGAATGAACTATCGTTATGAGTAAAAATTATATTGATTAAATCACTATTGACTATGCCAGAATATAGCCAATGAGTTAAAAAACTCATAAAATATTTAAAAAAGTAAATCTGTTCTATCTTTAATTATTAAAAGATTTTAAAAATCATGATAGTTGAATTTCTATTACTGGCCGCTTGGACAACTAATTAGAAACAGGATCCATGGTTCGTTCCATTTTTGAAACTAAAAAAAAACCTCTTTTTACGCTTTTTCTGTTGTTTCGGCGGCAATTAAACGTCAATTTGGAAAATTACGTGACTAATAAGTATTGTTAAAAATGGGTAAAAATAAGAGTTGTGACGAGTCAACCAGGCAATTAATCGTTAAATTACATTTAGATCGAAAGTGGACTTATAGAAGAATTGCTAAACATCTAGAATGTTCTGTGAAGAAAGTTTTCAACGCTATTGCTCATTATAAAACTAACGGAACTACTAAGTGTTGTTAGAAAGGCTCGTCCAAGGAAAACATCTCCCCGGGAAGATTCGCAAATAATACGTGTAGCTAAACAAGACCCGTTCAAAGGCTCCAACGAGATTAGAAATGAAGTTTTTTCACCTGATGACCCAAGGAACATTTCCTCGAAACTGGTACGCCGCAGATTAGTGGAAGCTAAATTGTTCGGGAGGGTTTCTCGAAAGGTACCGCTTCTTACCAAGCAACACCGAGAGAAGCGATTATTATTTGCAAAGAAATATCTTAACTGGACCGTACGAGAATGGAAAAAAGTGTTATTCTCGGATGAAACAAAAATAAATATGGTGAATTCAGACGGCAAACGCTACGTTAGACGTCCAATAAACCATGCTTTTGATTATAAATACACGAGGAGGATAGTCAAACACGGCGGTCGTAATATTAAAGTATGGGGATGTTTTTCTGGTTGCGGAGTTGGACCCGTCCGTAAGATTCAAGGTATAATGGATCAATTTCAATACAAAAACATCTTAGAAGAGACAATGATTCCCTACACCGACGACCATTTGCCTGTGACCTGGATCTTTCAGCACGATAACGACCCAAAACACACGGCCCGCAGTGTTAAATCCTTTCTTAGTGAGCAACGTGTTACCATGTTAGACTGGCCTGCAAATAGTCCCGATTTAAACCCAATTGAAAATATGTGGTACGTCGTTAAAAAAAAAGTCTCCGTTAAACGTAATTCCAGTCAAAATGAACTTTACGAAGCCTTTGTTGAAGCATGGAACTCGATCCCACTCGATAAATGTATGAAATTACTTGAATCAATGCCACGTCGTTGCCGAGCCGTCATTAATAACAAAGGCTATGCAACTAAATATTAATTGTTAAGAAATTTAGTAAACCAAACATTATTTTACATAAATAATTTGAAATTGTTGACGTTGACTCGTTAAAACTTTGATTTTTACCTCATTTCTTTAGTGTTTCTAATTACTTGTCCATGACGGATGGTACTGCAAATGTCGTTTAGTTGTTTGTACGTAACTAAATATCTAAATGGTAGTTGTAAACTCGGATATTTATTTGTTTTTTAATTAATTATAAGTTGTTGAACGTATTCTATGCATTTTGTTGTTTTATTTACAAAAACAAAAGTTTTACGGCAATGTGCCTTGTATAATGTGAAATACGTCGCAAGTGTTTCTAATTATATGTCCACCACTGTACATACCTTCACGCCTTCATTCCCAGAGTGGGGTAGGCAGAGCTATTATATACTTAAGTAAAATAATTTAAATTTGGTACTTAGGTACAGTCACCCAATAAAAATGTTGAGCATACTTAGAACCTTGTCATTGTGAATGTCATAGTCATTGTCATGTGTGTCATTTGATGTTCTGTTTGAAATTTAGTATGACAACGCACTAAAGTGCTTAACATTTTCGTTGGGGTACTGTACCTAACAATATTTATACTTACTTACTTTAAGTTTGTGTAATTTATGAAAATTAATATTCTTATAAATCATAGAAAGTATGGCCAAGTAGGTGACTTAAATTGAAAAACAAGTTTGGACAACCCTGACGCCCGAGCGGCAATTGTTATCAGAATCTCCTAAAGGGCCGGAGTCGAGCTACTTTTCTATATTTATACTATGCTACAGATGTACAGTGATCAGCTCTTAAAAAGATCCCGTTATGTCGCTGTTATGCGCTCTTATTAAGTCAAGCGGGGCTATTACGTCAGTGGGGTAATTACGTTGACTGGCTACGTTTTTTTTTTTTTTTTTTTTTTATGGCATAGAGAAGACAAACGAGCACACAGGCCACCTGATGGTAAGTGGAAACTGTGACCCATAGACATTCGCATTCACAAGACTGCAATGCAATCCTAAGACTGCAAATGCGTTGCCAACCCTGAGGACTAAGATGGAATGCCTCTATGCTAGTCATTTCACCGGCTGTCTTATCCCCAAACCGGAACACAACAATGCGAACACTGCTGTTTGGCGGTAGGTTAATGGATAAGATGGTGGTAGCGATCCGGACGGACCCTGCACAAGGTCCTACGTGCCTTTATTTCCCATTTTAAAGTTCGTATCGAAAAGTTACATCTATTGACAAGTTTTTTTTCTCTACTTCACCCACTCACTTCTCTGTTTAATACGAACTTTAGAACGGGAGTTAAGGCCACTTGACATAATTACCCCACTGACGTAATAGCCCCGCATGACAGTCTAACTTTACCTAAACACTAAAAATGTTTGTAAGAAGTGTTTAGGGTATTTTGTAGGATAATGTACTTCATCAGGACAGCTAGTGCTATGCGTAATTCACACGTGTTGAGTTGTTAAGTAATCAAATACATTTAAACTGTATTCTGTAACTAAATTGACACTTCACTTACATTAGTTGTAGTAATAGCAATGTAGCTAGTTAAAATACTAAAGTCAACTGAAATTTTACTGTACAATAATTGTTTATAAACCATTATCAAACAGAACACACATAGAGGCGAATAGCTTGGCGGCACGCGCGGAGCGGAGTGACAGCTACATTCTTATTAAACATTACAAGAGAGCGGCGGAAGAAGTGACGGAAGCGGGTTATAGTATAGTACGTACGTTCCGCTTCCGTCCCATGTGTTATATGTTGCGGCTTTATCATGCAATTAACTTCAACTATTTCTGATGTTCAGGAGGTGAGACCGCTCAGCTGCTGAACGCAGCCGGATGGAGTTTCCTGGGCTGGGCGCTCCACTATGTTCCGTTCTGGGCGATGGGTCGCGTGCTGTACTTCCACCACTACTTTCCGGCGCTGGTGTTCAGCTCCATGCTCACTGGTGAGTCAGTTCCTTGGTTCTTCAGGATGTCTTCTTCGTAAATAGTTTGAGACATGTCAGGCGCCTCCGGTCTGAATTATGGGGGGTAATTCTGGTTTTTCTTAATGGCATAGGGAAGGCAAACGAACACCTGGTGCACTAAAATGGAAAGCCTCGATGCTCGGCATTGCACCAGTTGTCTTTCCTCCATAACGGAACACAGTGGTTGATTCCTCAGAATCGTGAGGTAATACAATGACAGTTGTTTCGGTGGGAAAGTGTGAAAGTGAGGGACAACCTTGTCCCTGAAAAACAAGCAAAACCCGTGAAATCATTTATTAAACAAAGTACCCATTCATGACTATTTTACTATTTTACATACCCATTTATTTCCGTCCAAAACACCAGTTGTTGGTACCTAGTGGTTGTAGAATAATGGCCTATATTAACTTTCTATACAGTTCAAAGTGTTTCGAATTGGTACGGTACCAACAATTCTTAAATCATGCCTGTTGACGCAACATAAAAAAAGATAAACGATGTTTAATCAGTAAGTAGGTAGACAGTAAGTAGGCCGTACTTTTACACGTCAAAAATCTACCAGCGCTTCGCAAGAGACCACTGCTGATAAGAAACGCCGCAAGAAACTCAACATTCAGCCGATAATAAACTTAACTTAGCATTATATAAAACAATGAATATTACATTTAACCAAAAAATAAATATATTTATACGTAGTTTATGCAGGAAAATGTGTCAAAACTCAGAATTTTAACTAGAAGTAATAGTAAGTAGTAATATTTAAAAAAAAAAATAGAAATTATACAAGTTATACTTACCTATGACGGTGCATAACAACCCACATAAAAAGTTTCGATACATTATTCTACAGAAACCGTGTCCCCCCAAGTTAAATAAAGTTATTGTTACAGGTATTTTAACGGAATATCTCCTGAAGAGCGTGAGAAGCTATTTCAGCCGGGAGCTGGGGGCGGCGGTGTACCAGGGCGCCATGGGGCTGGTGGCGTCGTCGACGGCGTACAGCTTCTACCTGTTCGCGCCGCTCGCGTACGGCATGCGCGGCCCGCTGGCGCACGAGCCCGGCTCCGGCATGGCCGGCCTCAAGTGGCTCGAGTCCTGGGAGTTCTAGCTAGTGATGGCCGATTGCTGAAACATTACAAAACTATCCTTAACTGCGAAAATTACAACTTCTGAAAGTTACATAATTAGATGAAAATGATTCTGATACAAGTAAATTTCATTTAAATTTCATGAAAAGTTTCCGTTACTTACGGTTGCTTTACAAAACTTAAGTAATTTTCAAAAATTATACGATTTCGCTTTGGTAACTTTCAGAATAATACATGAAATTTTAAGTGAAAGTTTCACTTATGAAACTTTTAGAATATTGCAGAACTTTAAGTGAAAGTTTCACTTTTGAAACTTACAAGCACACAATCACTAGTTCTAGCCCTGATGAAGAACGCATTATCACTATTCTACCTGGAACTGATTGATTTTCCAATAATAATAACAAAAAAGCAAGCTACACTCGCGGTCACATAATACGGGTCAGAATGCGTTTTTCATACTAAAGAGGCTATTTGGAAGCCTTGGTTCCTCGCCAGGAGATGCTTTTAGTGAAATCTGATGATGGACACCCCGAGCATCAATACAGGACTTCCAGATTGCCTAAGATACCCAACGGATTGAATCTGCGGTTAACGCCGGAATTGTGCATGTTCAGAAAAACATATAAAATGGCAAAAAAATGTAAGGAAATCCAAATGCTGACCCATGCTCTCTCGCTGTGGTGTGCGATCTGTTAGGTATCTTAAGCACTTTTGACCTCCACTGTTTAACCTCGGAGTATCCACCATTAAACCTCACTCAAAACATGCCTGTGTCCAGAAACCAAGGCTTCGAAATAGCCTCGTTTGTATGAAAAACGCACTCTGACCCGTATTATTTGACCGAGAGTGTATAAAAATACCCGACTATTCCTTACCAAATTGAAATCGTTATACATCCTAAATGATGATTTTTAAATGCCAATCAATGATACTCCTCACAGTTCGTCGATTTTTCTCTTTTTTCCATGCTTTTAGTTTCTACACAAAGGAACAAACATACATACAAGCTTATATAGGCTGATAAACACATTATTTTCCTCCTTCGGTAGTTGGGTAAAAAATTGTCCGGGAACGGCCGCACTTGAGAGTCAGTAAAAGAAAAATATACATACATACATTAAATCACGCCTGTTTCACAGAGGGGTAGGCAGAGACCACTTCTTTCCACTTGCTACGATCTTGACAAATTTCTTTCGCTTCAACATTCATACATCGAGTCATTTTCCAGTAATTCTCCGATTTGATTCGAAAAAGTACGCCTAGGGCGGTCCCTTCCGACCCTTCCACTCACTTTCGATCTGTATATCTCTTTCGTCAATCTTCTTTCATCCATCCTTTCCAAATGACCGAACCATCGGAGCATGCCCTTATCAATCTTAGTCACTACATCTTCTTTTATTCCACATTTCTCTCTGATTTTTTCATTTCTTACTCTATCAATCAGTTTCACACCACACATACTACGGAAAGAGCGCATTTCAACTGCATTTACACGACTTACATGCTTGTCCTGCCACACCCAACATCCACTACCTTACATCAGGGTAGGGGCCAGCACTCCATTGTGAACAGCCAGCCATTTAAAAGAAAAATAAAAAGAAGAAAATCTTAGCCTACTTGTGCAAAATGTAGTTACAGAATTATCAAGAAGTTTTAAGACTTGTTGGTAATTCTTTAGGTCTGCCTACCCCACTCTGGGAATGAAGGCGTGAGTTTATGTATGTATGTATGTATGTAAAAAGAAGAAAATAGTTTATAGCAAGTCGTTCCTTAGTGACGAGCAGGGAGCGAAACTTTGGTGCCGATGACAGGCGTATGACGTCAAGCTACGTACAGAGTGTTTTTATCTAGATTGAACATCATCACTAACAACTTATTGGCCTCTTTACTGTACCAATATTGACACTTGAGGTGAGACGGCCGGTACTTATAAAAAAGATAATTGACTGTCATTGTCATATTAAAAAGAAGATTGTTGAAGACAATAACAAATTTATATTGAATTATTTATTTATTTGTAAATTGTAAATATAACCGAAACATTGTTGTTTCGGTTGAGCGAAGTCGCCATGTAGTCTGTACAGCCGTATTTGCAGAAGTTTCCTTTTCTGATTGTGAAAAAATGTTTTAACAGCAAAAGTTAGCAATTTAGAAAAACATTGCAAACAACCAAGCACATGGGATATTATGTTTGAATTTTAATTGTTCTGCATACTTCGAAATTTCATTTAAGTAATGTCTTTCATTTACTAGTGGAAATAATATTTTTCGTTAGAATGCTCCAACGAAATATTTTATTCGTATCGTCTTTGTCATTATCTAAATATTTACATTATCACTATAGCATTATTGAGAATCAGTGCGATGTCGCAATATTTTTTATATAAAATCAACGACGTCATATAATGACGTCACCGGCACTAAAGTTTCGCTCCCTGGGGCCTATTTCTCGAAACTTATTAGACTAATAATATTAGTCCATGCACTAATATTTTTTACAAGTTCGTAGAGTACGTTTCTCGAAGCTATAGTAATACAAAATTAGTTATTAGTTACCAACTAATAAATATTAGCTAATATTATTAGAGTCAATCGGGTTTTGGTTTCATGAACATAAAGAAAAAAATATACACTTGTAAAATTTACTAATAAAGCTATTAGTCTCGAAAAGCTTGTAAAAATATTAGTCGAAAGTATTAGTGTCACAATTAAACAAACAAAATTTAAAAATATTGGACCGATTCGGACGTCTTAGCGGCAGAAATCACCCCAAGAGAACGACACAGATTTGTGACTTCTTCCCATTTTTTCCGCTTGTCTTGTTTGGTTAAAACGTCCGAAAAGCTCCCAAACAGAATTTCTCTCGCCTCTAATTTGTTTCTTAGAACCATTAACTTTAGATCCATTTTAAAATATAAAATAACTAAATTAAAGAAACAATCCGCTTTTACCGCCAATGTGCAAACGTCAAAAGAAAACGAATCCAATAGTGGCGGGAACTTTCCCCGCTTTTTTTAATACGTAAAAAGGCATGGGTATTAGGTGCATTCAGCCGAGCCAGACTATTATTTTTTATTAGTCTACCAGTATTAGTTATCAGACTAATCATTATTTTTGAGAAACAGAAAATATTAGAACTCGCAAAATTTTCACTAATAACTAATAACTAATATACTAGTAAACTAATACTTTCGAGAAATAGGGCCCTGGTGATGAGTTATCATCAATATCATCATGCACAAGTTTGAAAAAGGAACGAGTTAAATGTCTCTAATACGACTCAGTACGGCGGAGTGTCCTAAATACTACGACAGTATTTTAGGATTATTTAAATTTGGAATTTTATAATTTCCGACCTAAGATTGATATTTAAAAACATACGTATGACGTGACTTTCCACGGGTACTATGTCAGTACCATATGAAGTCTATATGTACTCGTTTATGTAAGGAGGCTTGTTTTGTATAAATCAATGAACGGTAAAGACGGATGAGATAGGCACTCTTACACATACATTTATAAAAATGAAGGATATAATTTTTTTTTATGATAAGGCCATCCTTAAACTCATATTTACTAAGTATTTTGTAAGTGGTTTAGAATAGATACCTCTTCAATACTCAATTATATTTATTGTACAATCGCCCACACAGCTGAGTGACCAATGAAGATAAACAGAGAGAAACTGTCTCTGTCGTGCACATGACATTCTTATGTTAAATCTATATTTATCTCTTTCTACGATTTCTCACTTCTGTCTTTAATGGGCAGTTAAGTGTGTGGCTGTTTGTATAAACTAATAATACTGTACTGTATTAATTTTTATTCCCAATAAACGGTCTTGTTAGCCGACCTGTCAGACAGAGGATTTACGGCTTTATTGAAATATAAATACAGTACAGGCAGGTGAGGGCGGGGGGTGTTTCCCATCGGCCCTCAATGGACATGAACTCATGCACGTACTTATAATTTTGCCTTCACACGAATTGTAATCACAGGACCAATCACGGTGGTCTATTGGGAAAGTCTATCTTTAGTAGTGGACGTGCTTCGTCTTATGATGGTGAAGATGATGATGATGGTGATGGTGATGGTTGATTATTATGATGATGATGATGATGGTGATGATTGATGATGATGGTGGTGGTGATGATTGTAATAGGTTTATGAGTTTAAGTTTTGGATTAATTGCAGGAAAGAACATTAAGGTCAATTTGACCAATATCTCAATTTTATACAATTTTACGAATGTACTTGACCATAAAATTGACCATACCAAACTTGGTTTCACAAAAACAGTACCTCAATTCCTAAGATAGTTTTCCTATATCTATGGCTTCGGTTTTCTCTATGTTTTTTCAGTTTAAAAAACACTGTACATCATCTAGAAATCAAGCTAAATCGACTTTTCTAAATTAGCACTAAGTATTTTCATAATATACAATTCAATTATCTGTTGTTTTGTTAATAAGAAATACATATTTTATTTTATATTTGTTGTACATTTAGATTTTAGTAACTTAATCCGTCCAATTTTATTTTAAAATAAATATACAATTACAAAGAAAAAAAAATTAATTTACTTTTCGTTACTTTATTAAGGGCTGATTTTTCAATCTCCATATAACACTGTCTGTCAGGTAAATTGTAGCTTTGTCCTTCTCTTTGTCATAAGAAAGATAAGGACAGAGCTACAATTTACCTGACACATAGTGTTATCTGGAGATTGAAAAATCAGCCCTAAATGGATAATAAACATAATTGCGCTGTATCGCTCTTAAACGGCGCAACCCATGATTATCAAACCTGGCTAACTGCCGCACGCTAATGCTTGTTTAGAGATGTGTTAGCTTATTCTATTGCTATAGCAAAGAAACGAGAGAAAGCTCCAGCTAGCGTAACTTCGAACTTCGATTTTCAAAGTGGGGCCTCTGGGATCTGTGACCCATAGATTGCAAATTGGTGGCCAACCTTTAGGCACTGGTCCCACCGCCGGCTACAGACTATAAGCTAGTAGAACTATAAACTACAAAGGAGTGGGCGAGCGGCGAGAAGCGAGTTGAAAGTTTTGATAGTTTTGACGCTCGGCTATAAAGCGAGTGTTCGCGGACGACGTTTTATAGTCGATAGCTTTTATCGCTGCGGTCAACTAGTAAACAGCGGTCCCACCGCCAGGTATCGGCGAGCTCGGCGAGCAACTAGTGAAATTATGTACCAGAAACAGTTGACAATCGGCGGGAGGCTAGTAAAAATTCTACGGAATCATAGCTTACTCGCCGCGCGTTGGGAGTGTCCTCGCCGGCAGTGTGAAAAGCGAGCGATGAACTATAAATATATATCTCTCTCTTTTATTTACACGGAAGCGATTATCTTTTGTTCGTTTCTTGGGCTAGAAAAAAGTCGATAGTTCATATCTCACTCGCCGGCGGTGGGACCAGTGCCTAAGGACTAAATTGGATGCCCTGTGCTAGTAAGTTCACTGGTTTCCTTTTCATTCATTACCCTCGAGTGTTAATGACAGGTGTCAGGATTTCACTGTAGTAAGTATGTTTGACAAAAAACGGTAAGCTGGGTGAAAAGGGTACCTATCACGTTCATTAGGAGGAGCAGTAATTTGAGCCAAGAGCAATAGCATTGGAGATAAAGGATTACTTATAGTTCTGTATATATATACAGGGTGTTTGGCAGATGGATGGACATACGTATATAGGGGATAGGTGGGGTCATCTGCTACGCGCTCTACTAAAAAATAATTACCTAGAGGCCCTTTGTTTTTTTTTTTATTTCATTTTTTTGTTTTTTTTTAAATTTTCCATTTTCAAGATTTAAAACCTCAATAACTTTTAAAAAAATGATAAAACAGGCAATATTTTTACTTTTTTTTATCTGGGCTAATACTAAAATCTTACAAATTTAATATTTGCATTCGAAAGCTAAAAAAAAAATACGGGCCTTCAAACCACAAAAGGAGGTAAAAAGAAATCTAAACAGCCAACTTTGCATTGCATTAAAAAAAAAACTAAAAACGATTGAGTACTTCTAATTATACCAAACATCTTCAGTTTATACCCTTTCGATCGGTACCTACACAATAATCCCAATTTGCTTAAGAACAGCTAAAGTTATTCGTCAACTTTAACAAGGCGGACATATTTTTTACGAGACTAGTTTTGAGGAAAGTGGTAATAACCTACAGGAAATAAAGAAAACACAGAAGTTGATCATTAACTATGTAATTTATTTACAAAAATTGCTCAAACTACTGCCCTTGATTATTTATGCATGCTCGGCATCGATTTCTCATTTCTACAGTCGTTACTTTGAGCAGCATCTCTGCTTTCATTACTTCAAAAGCAGCATTTATCCGATTTATTAAATCTTCACGATTTTCTACTTCGGTTACGTACGTCAACTCCTACCTAAGCCCTTCCCCAAACGTAAAAATCGATCGGAGTGAGTTCTGGCGACAGCGGAGGCCAGGTAATTGGACCACCCCGGCGTTATTTAGATACTCCCTCACAGCAATGCTCCAATGCGCCGGGCAGCCGTCATGTTGGAAGACGATGGGCCTATCTTCTTGGAATTCTTCTTCCACTAATTCGGGTAGGCCATTTTGTAAAACTTCTAGATAATTAGCCCCATTGATGATTGAAAGTCCTAACCTGTTACTTATATCTGCCTTCAAGTTCAATGTGGCCGAAATGTTACAAGTTTCCATTTGACACAACCTCGACCAATAATGACCAGCCATTTGAGCAGTGTTGCCAGTTTTATCCTGTAAAATTGTTACTTCTAGCTTTATAAAACTTGCCCTTCTTGGTGTTTACCACAGTCACTGCGGGACGCAACTATAGTATGTTAAAGTGAGCATGATGTTTTTCTATCTCACTCTAACGTACAGTTGCGTCCTGAAGTGTTTGTGGCAAACACAAAGCTTTTAGATGCGACTAAAAGTAGAATTTTCTTAAAAACAAATTGATGTCGCAGTGAGGAGTGAAGTTGGCCACATTATCCATTTTTTTAAGCCCTTTACGCACCAGCCTTCCGTGCTGTCCGCCCGGGCATGATGCATGACGCAAAACTATAATGCGTAGACTTGCTGGACGTCAATAATTATGATTATGATTACTACCGTGATGGTCTTGCACGACTGAATTGTTGTCCAACGAGCCCTTTACTACTTCTCGCACGACTTGCGGCTGGAGGGTGCGTAGCCCTGACGTACATTCGTTTCTCGTGCGTGCTTGATAATGCGAGGCAAAGAGTAGTGTCAATATACTGGGTGCGAGGACTTGGCGTCCGTCAATTTATTTTTTAATAGTTTTTCTTTTGGCACTGGATGCTAGTTCCTTCGGTCGACGTCCGTCAAATCTTCGCAGTGTATGTACAGGAGAGCTTTTGATTTTTGGGATGTATCTAATGCTCTTCTGTTATTTGCAAAAAACATACTGGATTTTAGAATTTCGCTTGTGTAATGAAAAAAACATTATACACATAGGTACGGTTCTCGAAGAAAGTGTAGGAGCCTCAATTTCTGAACGAAACGAAATGAACGAAGTAGAAATCTGTGGCTAAGTCTAGCATGATGGATAATTTGCACGATAGTATAGGAGATATGGATAGTACGTACAGCAGCATCGCACGTGACGGTCGTGCGCGGCGATCCTTCCAAGATGCTAGTGCGTAGAGGGCTTTAAACAAAAACTTCTACGATGGGAGTTGGCAATTAAGAATATTGTAGTAGGTACTATTGTCTTCATCACGTCTTGATATTATAGTTTTTGCAGTTCCATGAATTATAATTCAAGATAAATATAACAAAATAAAATTAAAATATTGGAAGTTATAAAAATTTGGGCAGAAATATAACAAGTACTTACCTGAAGTACCTAGTAGATTAACATTTGTCATTACCATACCTGGGATAACTCGGGGCATCTGTACGAAAGTGATGTAGCAAAATATTTTATCGACATAAAATATATCGATGTTACTGCCAACATCTAATTGTTATTCGACATAAATAAATAATACTTATTTTCTCGTAATTTTTAGATAAAAAAATAAATACGTATATTTATATGTTTATTTAATAACAGTTTTCATAATATATTTTTATACTTTTTCCATATCTGTCGGTATTAATGATTGCCGTCTAGATGAAAATATCCACTTTAAACTGCTAAACGTTCTTTCAACGTCCACAGTGGTCAACGGGGCATTCAGATATGACATCGAACCTCTTTACAGTAATCGAGAATGTTCAATGCTCACATGTATTAATTTAATTATATCGCCATCTTTTTTATCGATATCAAATCCCTAGAACTTGCCCCGAGTTATCCCAGGTATGGTCATTACGTAAAACTTTTTGCCGAACTATAAGTACGGTTGCCTCTTGAATGCTGAACAAGTTGGCGGAATGGTTGAACTTCTATCGTCTGACGCAGCGAATGAAGAAAAAAATATCTGTGGATTAAAAAAAAACACTGTTCGTGTCCTGCAGAGCACACATGGCAACACTTAAACCAACCTTCTGCTGATTATTTGACGATATTAAAAGTGTTCGTAGTATAAACAATTTTTGCTGTACATGAATAAACAATGCTCAAATTATTACAGGTTGAAGTCATATTTTAAAAGTTCTATCAATAATTTATAAACTAAAAGCCTATTTTGTATCTGGCCATTTCACACGAAAATATTTGACACAAAAAAAGTATAATTTACAAATGGCGTTTACGTAGAATAGACAGATGTGTTCACGGCCACGATGGGCGATGATTCTTTGATATTACGAGAAGATGGTTATATACGTATGAACTTTCCTGTTACTTCTTTAACGTATCACAGTAACTTGAATATAATTTTGGTGAAGACTGATGTTGGTGGTGTACACGTTTTGGATGTCAATTCTGGTGTGATTCTTCAGTCGTCTTGTCTATCAGCGGGTAAGTCACGATTTACGATGCTTGTTATGTGCGTATTGAGGATTCCATTCTATTTTCCCGAGTGTCTATATGTGTTATAAGATCTTAGTAAGCATTTCGTTTCTTTGCATTCATTTATGCGATGTTCGGAGATGCCCTACATTGTTTCGCTTGACAGTTCGTTATAAACAATATTTAGTGGTTGAGTTTAGTTGAGTTTTTGCGGTGGTTGCAGACGATGGGGGCACGCTGGGGGTGGAGTACACGCCGGGGGCGGATCGCGTGTTCGTTTGGGACAGCAGTGGCGTGGGCGCCCGCACGGACTACAATGGAGTCCTGCTGCTGCACACGGCGCTGCAGCGGCCGCTGCCCTCCTCGCAGCCGGATAAAGTTATCAGAATAGAGCTTGTACTATCCGAGGTATGTATCATTTGACATGTTACTTGAACAGTAAATAGTTTATTTTTCTAGTTATTTCAAAGAATTGATGTCTAATCTGGCCTTACATTTTGTTTCATATAATTGGCAAGAGGTAGGTATACTATATTATAGGTCTAAAATGAGTATAACTCACTTTTTTAAATGTTTACTCTTACAAGAACTTTTATTGATTTTTACCATATTGATAATGTATGGTAATGTTTTTATTAGACTGAAACAAATGTTAGGAAGACATTGTTAAAGGATATTTGCTATTAAGAGCTAAGGTGGCTTTTGTACATTATTATTATTATACTGTAATATAACTTACTTTTAAGGCATGTTGTGCCAATGTCCAAGATTATCACTACATATAGTGGAATTGCAGCTAAATTTGTTATTATAATTTGAAAACAAAATCATTGAACCTTCTGCTAGAGTTTCTTGTGGTGCTTTTTCTCTAAAAACATCAGCTACAGCTAATGGAAATATTTAAGTTATAAGTTAAGATAGTGACCCTGCCTATGAAGCTAGCGATTGTTGGTTCAATTCCCAGTATGGGCACATGTTTGTGAGATGAGTGAGAGTATTTTTTATAAAGTCTTGGAAGTTTTCTATGTATTTAAGTATGTATTTCTCAATGTGAGTATGGTTATCATTGTCATGTCACCCATAGTGCATGCTTAGAGCTTTTGTGTTATTGCCTCTGGATATTAATTTGAAATGGTATCGGAGAAATACTGGAAAAGGGCCGAATCTTAAGTACCCGAAACCAACGTCGCGCTTGACTCTATGTATGAATGTTGAAGAAGCGAAAGAAATTTGTCAAGATCGTAGCAAGTGGAAAGAAGTGGTCTCCGCCTACCCCTCTGGGAAATAGAAGTGATTTAATGTATGTATGTATGGTATCTGATTCTACTTTATGACAACAGGAACCCTTGTAGTTAGGTAAATATTTTCGAGTCTCCTCATTCTATGAGGAAATATATACAGATACTGTTATTGTTCTAAACTATAAAAAAGAGGTATTACTCAAGTTGAAACAGCGTTTAAGGTACTTGTCCCACCACCAGCTATGTAGTGAATATTGACTAGTTTCTGCCTCAAGAAACTAACAAAATATATAGATCTTGTGTCAATAAAAGATACTTATATAGTAATAGTTCATAGCTCTACTCGCTTCTTGCTCACCATCTATGGTGGGCCAAGTGCCTTAAGAGTAAGAGTGAATGAACCAATGCTAAGTAAAATTGCCATAGAAGCTTATATTACATTGAAGAGTGCTCAGATTCATTAATTACATTGTATATTGTGAGATGTGTAGGATTTCTGAGGGCAGGTGAACTAAACTTAACATAATCCTTTTTTCTAAAAATAAAATGCAGACGTGTAATAATCACTACATAGTATAAAACAAAGTCGCTTGCGCTGTCTGTCCCTATGTATGCTTAAATCTTTAAAACTACGCAACGGATTTTGATGCGGTTTTTTTTAATAGATAGAGTGATTCTTAAGGAAGGTTTATATGTATAATCCATTCCACGCGGGTGAAGCCGCGGGCGGGTCGCTAGTTAACAATAAGTAACAATTTTAGTAGTTTATTTATTTTTCATTTATCATAAATCTTGAAAATACATCCTCAATCTGTTCACCACTTATATCTTAAATTAATAAAAATCTACAGAGGTGTAGTTCAGGCCTGGGCAAACTTTTTGCATTGGGGCAGGAAAAATGTAAGAAATTTAATATTCTTCTTCAGCATTTTATTTCAATGCTCACTGTTGGGTATATGCCTATTTAATTTGAATTATCTATGCTAATATTAGAAATTAAACTAGTATCACTGCTTTACCGTGTGGTTGCCGGGTTAGAATAGTGCCACTCCATGTCTTCCCGTGGATGTCGTAAGAAGCGACTAAGGGAATATAGGCTTGTAGTACTGTTAGGCGATGGGCTTGCAACCTGTCAATAATACGCTGGTAAACATCTTAGCCTATTTGTGCAAATTGTGGTTACTGAATTGTCAACAACTTTTTGAAGTTGTAATTCTGTAGCTCTGCCTACCCCACTCTGGGATTACAGGCGTGAAGGTATGTATGTATGTATGTATGTATTTTTTCTCCTGATACCTATTTTGTGTCAACGCTGTTGCTGTTAGTATTATGTTTCTTTATGTCCTCGTACAGAAGCCCTTCGCAAGCCTGAATTAGCCTGCAGGTCATAGGTCCACTCCTGGTATAGATCAAGTGCAACTAGATGACTTAGCTCAGCTCTGATAGGTATAGGTAGTTATTTATTTCTCATCAACAATTTCATCATGTTGCATTTCAAACCCATATAGAAACAATATTGTAAAAATATAATTGAGATACCAATTGCAGATAATTTGTGATCGTGGGACAGCCAACCACTGTTAAACAAGCGCAGTGTACTATTAATGACTGAATGAATGTGTTATTATTACATTAGAAAAGCAGTAGTGGAACTGAATAGTTTTTTTTTTTTTTTTTTTTTCCTTTATTATTGGTGTAAAAAGTGTTACATATAATGATAAAAAATACTCCCCTTAAACCACGCAGGGTTTGTGAGGGGGCAGAGCTGCTGGATCAACTAATCACATACGTTAGGGTACGATGTATTATTAAAAACTAACCTAATCTACTTGAAACATAAAGTGATTCATAAGTTTATATTTAAAGTTCGTTTCGTTAATTTCGTTTCGTAACTTTGAGCCTAGGGCGTTAATAAGCCGAGGAACTAGGTAAGCGCTGGTTCTTTGCCCGTAGGAGTTTTTAGAACTTCCAGTAGTTAGCTTCTTCTGTGAGACCTGGCGAGTAACTATGCGGCTTGAGCGTTCTTTTTGGTGGGTTAAGTCGAAAAATTGTTCCTTTAATAGGTGGTATTTTATTTTTAAGTGAATGGGGAGGACGTTGCAATATTTGAACAGTTTCATATCATTATTACAATACTTTGCCTTAATTGTAGGATTAACTATTACTTTTAGCAAACGAAGTTGGAGCCGGTAAATGTCATCGAGGTAAGACTTAAAGGTTCTGCCGTAGCTGGTCAAACCGTATGATATCGCTGCGTCCGCAATCGCGTTGTAAAACAACAATCTAACCTTGTAGGGAATTCTATTTTTAACTACTCTTAGGTTTGCCAAGAACGCCCTAAGTTTTTTACACACCCTCTGGACGTGTTCCCGCCAGTGGAACCTGGAGTCCACTGTTAGTCCCAGGTACACGTGTGCCGCGACACTTTCGATGCGGGCACACCGACAGGGGGCGGCGTACGCGCGCGCGGCGTGCATGCAGGCGTGCTCGTGGGCCACGAGCGCGGCCCGCGGCGCCGTGTTATTTATTATTAGGTGGCATGATTCATAAATTTACACTGAAGTTGGATTATTAGGAATAAATAAGCATTTTAATTGTTAATTCAGGCGGATAACATATCCTTGTTCAGAAATATGGGTGGTTATCAAAAAAAGTGTACATAGTTATAGAATAAAATAAAATTTAAAAAAGCGGCCAAGTGCGAGTCGGACTCGTCCATGAAGGGTCCCGTAACAGTAAGTAACATATGTGGATTTATGACGTATTAAAAAAAACTACTTACTAGATCTCGTTCAAACTAATTTTTGGTGGAAGTTTGCATGGTATACACACATATTTTTTTTAGTTTTATCATTCTCTTATTTTAGAAGTTACAGGTGTGTCACATTTTACCACTTTGGAAGTGTCTCTCGCGCAAACTATTCAGTTCAGTTTTTTTATTTATTAGAAACCTCAATATCACTTTTGAAGACTTATCCATAGATACCCCAAACGTATAGGTTTGATGAAAAAAAAAATTAGAGTTTCAGTTCTAAGTATGGGGAACCCCCAAGATTTACTGTTTTTTTTCTATTTTTGTGTGAAAATCTTGATGCGGTTCACGGTATACATCTACTTACCAAGTTTCAACAGTATAGTTCTTATAGTTTCGGAAAAAAGTGGCTGTGACTTACGGACGGACAGACAGACAGACATGGCGAATCCATAAGGGTTCCGTTTTTCGCCATTTGGCTACGGAATCCTAAAAACGGTAACTTTAGTCAGTTGAGTCAAGAAAATTAACTATACAGTTATAAAACAAATGGTATGGGTCAGACGAAACTCCTGTAGCAAGTGCATGCGTGCAATAATATCTCATAGACGATTTTTAATAATATATATGCACAGGAATTTTTTAAATGGATTGTGTAAATATATCAGAATGTAGATTGTATAATGTTATGTCGGAACAGTACAAATGAACATGGATCTTTTCAGAGTGCAAGGCTGAAGAGCCAAAAATAGACAATAAAACACCCCTGTTTGTCAACAAGAAATTGAGACATGCTATCAACTTAATGAAACAAGTTCAATCAACGACACGTTACACGATTCCCAAA
Organism: Acleris emargana; assembly: GCA_927399475.2. Lineage (NCBI taxonomy): Eukaryota > Metazoa > Arthropoda > Insecta > Lepidoptera > Tortricidae > Acleris > Acleris emargana. The sequence goes on from OV656852.1 coordinate 15,343,422, forward strand.
TAGAAATAGATAATGTCACGCGAAGACGAATCTAGCCCGTAAATTACAATGTTGAAGACGAGTCCATGCTCCTCGACATCACCTTACCACCGGGGACACCGCCATTTCAAGTTCTGACGAAAACATCAACTTAATATTACTAAGGCCAAAGCAGCATTCAGTCACAAAAACAAGAATCAAGGAACAAGGAACTAACTGAAACTATAAAACAATTACAACTAAGTATTAATAAAATACAGGACAGGTAAACGGTATTGGAGTTTAAATTAACAGAGTTAACAACTACAGCTTTAGAAAACAGAGAGCGCATAAACGACTTGGACATGGAAATTAAACAATTTCGACAGGATATGACCAGAACTAAAGAAGTCGTGTCCTCGTTATGTCAAACATTACCACTACATTGCTCTGGACAAAATGTAACAAGCGACAATACATTACCAACCCAAGCAAACACAGGGAAAAGTCTAAATATATCTTTGGAACTACAAAAATTGAAGGCTGAACTTGAAAATCCCCCAGTTCAGTATTTATATTTATTTATAGTTGGTATTCGCACGCAGGACTGATGGCCGATGGGGTCAGAAGGTTCTTGAGTGGCGTCCGCGGACCGGAAGACGAGCTGTAGGTAGGCCTCTAACAAGACGGAGTGACGACCTTGTAAGGATCGCGGGAACGCGGTGGACGCGAAAAGCATAAGACCGGTCTGAGTGGAGAGCCGTGGGGGACGCCTATGTCCAGCAGTGGACGTCTTTCGGCTGACATGATGATTATATGGCCTAGAAGAGATCGAATTTGAATCAGAAGCTGAACTACATGACCTCGTAATAAGCATATTCGGAAATATTACAAAAGTGTACCTAAATGGCTACATTGAAGATTTAGAACGTATTGGCCGTAGGGGCATTAGAAGACCACTTAAAATAAAATTGCTTAGTAAAAGGATGAAAAATAATCTCTTCTCTTGTATGCAGATGTTTAGGAACACAGGACTATGGCTATCCGAATTGTTAGACAGAAAGTTTATCCTAGAAAGGAAGAAAGAAAGAGTAAATCGCAGGAAAACGAAATTCAGTTATCAAAACACACAAGAACGTGGTTTACCTCAGCGCCCGCCTAGCCAGCGCTACGATAGGCGGAGTTTAAGGGAGCCGGCTCAGCCGCCTCAATATTATTTTCGCCGATAAGGATTATTTCAAAACACAAGAAGCATTAAGAACAAGCTACACCTGCTGGAAGCGCTTATCGAGGACAGGGATCACCCTCTCATCTGTGCCACTGAAACCTGGATAACCGAAACTAAGATCGACTTGTTAAACCTCGAGTGCTATAGACTTGAAAGTAGAAAAAATGTACAGATTTAAAAATATCTATTTGTGCCTATTATGCATATGCTCATTGTCGCCTGAGCTACGGGGGATAATATTATGGGGTAATAGCACATGTGCTAAAGATCTGTCCACATTGCAAAAAAGATGTATAAGAATATTAGTGAATATAAACGAAACGGAAAGTTGTAAACCACATTTTGTTAGGTTGTAAATTTTAACATTGACATATATTTGAAATTTGTAAATTTATTAGAAAGAACCCTAATCTATTTGACCGATCAAGAGATAAACACCTTAATCCGCATAACTTAAGACAAAGGAATACGCATTTAAGTACATTTACTAGCACGAAAATGTTTACTTCAGGGCCTCACCACATGGTGGTAAAAATATAAAATGGAATACCACTGAACATTAGACTATTGGAAGAAGACAAAATATTTTATAAAAAATTAAAGGATTTTCTAATAGTTAATGGCTTTTATACGTTGCATGATTTTTTAGAGTTTAAGTATTAGTTATAAGTACATAGCTTAAGTTCGTGTAAATTAATACATTTATATATTGCTGTGCCCTTACAGGGTTTATGTTGGACTATTCTAATTATTGTAACACCATTGTAACAACTAAAATGCCCTAAATGATATGACTATAACTATGACCATATTACTTACGGGTGAGGATCGAATCTGCTTTGTTTATTGTATTTGAGTTACCCTATGGCTTAAGAGGGCAGAATATAAATGAATGATTAGCTTTTGTGACTCACCTGATTAAAATTACGGTTTCTTAATTTTAGTCCTTAACTATGTACAGTCAGCGTCAAAAGAAACTGATCACTTAAATATCTTGTCGCTTTACTGTCACATAAGCAATGTCATCAAGATTGTCTAATGTGTTAATCCGATAAGGTACAAAAGTAGCTTGAAGTGACCAGTTACTTTTGATGCTGACTGTACCTACACTTTTTTTGAAAACCGCCCATATAAAGGATAGCGAAGTTTTGGTATAATGAGAGTTTTGATTAGGAAGGATGCACTTTTAATTAGGTACAAAGCGGCATTGTATTTACTGGCTTTTAAAAAAGTGAGTCAGGTTATGTAATAAATAACAAAGAAAAAAAAACATTCTTTTAACAGAATATTTTCATTTTCTTCTCTAAAGAGATCAAAGATTCAATGTAAGGCTACTAGTTTATGTTCAAAGTATCATAGGGATTTACTTGTTAATTCTATTAAGATATTTTTATTTTGCTTATGATAAAAAAGGTCTATCAAAAGCAAGGTTTAATAACCTAATTTCTTGGATATTGACGTCAATATAATGTTAGTTATCATCAGACCTAGGAATATACGGGGCAAAATTAAATGACAGCTAGGGATTGCCTACATCGATAAACTCAATTATCGATGCTTTTCCCATATACTAGTGATCGCCCCCAGCATTGTTTGTAAGTGTGTATATTTTTTTAACTTGCACAGAAATTGATTGTCTTTTAGCCACTTGAAATGCATTCATCATTCGAGACGGAGAAAATAAACGCCCGAAAATTTGGAACAAATTCTGATCGTTTACTTTAACAATAGTAAATGGGACAGTTATTCTGAAATACACAAAGGGAAAAAAAAATAGATGATTATGAGTGAAGGTTCAAAAATCCTTTTAAAATTTACAATAACCAGAATTATGTTGCTATTTTGTTTTATTTTCACATTTTCAATAAATATTTTTACAAACAATACTTGGAGTGATCACTAGTAATATGGGAATAGCATCGATAGTTGAGTTTATCGATATAGGCAATCCCTAGCTGTCATTTAATTTTGCCCCGCATATTCCTAGGTCTGGTTATCATGTATATTATATTTTTAATTTCGCCAATTTTACATTTAAAATAGTGACACAAACAGTTACAATAGTGAATTTCAACCATAGGGTGGTAGACCACATTTTTGGCTGACTGTACATTTAGCTCAATACTATCAAAGGGTAAAAAGGTCTTCTCCCCTTCTATAACATCAAATACATCAAATCTTTAATAAAATATATTTCAGTCTAAATTGACCCTTGGTGTGCGAGTTCGCCTCAAGCTTGACCAGTTGTATTTTCAAACCACGAAAAGAATCAGTGGCAGTTTTTTCCGTTTGCTACCCTGCAACCGCAGTTGTAACGTGATACAGAGCGGCGCGGGCGCCGATGTAATCAGGAGGCTCAACAGCGCGATCAATCTGCGAACACATCTCGATTTCATCGGCGATACCGCATTCATATCAATCAACTCGTATAAAGCGTGTATACGAATATGCACTTTTGTACCTTGTCGCTTTAACGCCTTTGACGACTACTGCAGCAGTTCAAACATGATGTTAATGTGACAAAACACTAAGGTACACCGACCGTACGACTTAATTGACAACTGATTTTTTGAAAATGTGTTCTGGTAAACTAACCATGTTGGTAGAGAGTGTTTCGTATAGTCGGCTTTGACCGACAACTAAAAGTCGTGTAACGCCACCGTCCGCCACAGCCGACTCAAGTTCTAGATTAACCTTTTGAACGCCAAAGACGGGTCGGGCCGTCCACTGAAAGTCGTGCCACTGACGCCACGACGGTTACAGCCGTCACAATTTCAAGATTAAAAGACACTTGTTTCGTATCAATAAGGTTTAATTTGCGTAGCATAGCAAACATGTAAGTGTGTCAGTGACACGTTTTGTATTTGACGGAAGTAAAAGACAATGAATATTGTGTGAGCAATATTTCTTGAAATAACTGAACACGAATTCTATCAAATAGTCACATGTATTCAGTAGTGAGCAACTGAGAAATCTATATCTTCAGGATAAAAAAGTGGATAAATACATTTGGAATTTAGATTAAGGTTAGCTTATCTTATAAGTTATTGAAAAAAAATATTTTTTCAAGTACTTTTCAAAACACTCAATTTAATTCACTGTATAAATAACTTCGGTATTTGAATAACCTTGATCTAAACGTTACCGTGTTAGGCTGCGGATTTGTACAATAGACTTGTCCAAATTACTACACATAATGATAAGCTCCTGTATATTGGTTGTTGATCTTGAACTATGATTCATAATTTCATTTGGTATGCACATAGCTATGAAGATAGGTAGATGACGGTATCTAAGCTTGGCTTGATGACACATGAATTAACTCATGGCTCTATATGATGGCCTATCAATCCCATCATGGGAAACCGAATAACGCGTAACAGTGAAATATAAGGTTTATTTAAAACAAGCGACCCCCTAGTTACTCGCAAGTTGTTATCTTACAGTCTAACACGATTGAGTACTAGAATAAATGCACTAATGTAAAAGTTTCATAGGTGGTGCCTACGTGATGCTAAAAGCAATGGAATTAAGAGGCGGAGTCGTTAGGACCGTACGACATCGTAAAATAGCTACAAAAAGCCGATAAAAAAATACTCTGCGGCATTCTTACATTACTTACATAGCATACGTATACGGCTTATTTTCTACAGCTCTAGCAGAAAAATACGCGTTGACATTTTGATATTACAATAATTTGACGTTCGTGTATTTCTAGAACGTTGGCATCTAAAAGTGGCATCCGTTGCAAACTTTATTGTGATGTACTCTTATTTCCGAGTGCATACCACCCTGTAAATAAGATTCAAACTTTCTTATTATCACCGCATTTACTTAGTTATCGACTTGGCAAGCCACATACAAAATAACTAAATGAAAAGCAAGCCTATGTTAATAATGGTCATTTGGCCATTGTTGTTACTTAAATTTTAACAATTTAGCTATCCTATGTCACCCGGGATGGTGACAGGATTCTAACTATACCACACACATTAAATCGGCGCAGGCGTTTGGAAGTTATGGTGGAATTAAGAATCGTAATACATACATGAACCCGGAAAATATTACACTCCTTTTTTGAGCAGTCTTGTAATAAATGCCACGGACGAAATCGTGATTTTTTATTGCATCTTAAAAATACTTCATCATGTCAGCCGAAAGACGTCCACTGCTGGACATCGGCCTCCCCCAAGGCTCTCCACTCAGACCGGTCTTGTGCTTTTCGCATCCACCGCGTTCCCCGCGATCCTTACAAGGTCGTCACTCCATCTTGTTGGAGGCCTACCTACAGCTCGTCTCCCGGTCCGCGGACGTCACTCAAGAACATACTTAACTATCATGAATATTTAAAAACAAAAACCTTGTATAAGATTTTAATTACTTGGAATCTTTATTACAGTATCTTTTTGCTCAAACCGAAAAATAAAACTGTTGAATGTTAATTGGATTAATATGTTGATACCTAGGTGATGGAACCAGTAATGGACATGGCACCAATAATGGAAACTTGATTCTTATTTTACAGAAGATAAGGGTTATTCATTTGTTTTGCAACAATCAATTTATGACCGTATGAAATTTGAATTAAGAGTGAAGTGTCCATTACTGGTGCTTGTCAGCTAAAAGTGTCAATAATTGGTGCCGTCACCCTATACTAGTATAAACTACATATTTTATGTCAGGTAGCGGCGCCTTCCATTATGTTAGCAATTTAATTACAGCAGTAGACGGCTACTTGTGTGACCGCTGTAATCTATTACCACTATACCAGAAAGATTTAGGTACTTAACTAAATGTAAACAAAAAAACCACGTGATTTAGTTCGTCAGCCAATAACAGCAGAGCACTGACACGTCGAAGCTCGACAAAATAGTTGTGATTGGCTGTTTAAAAGAGTCAAGTGGTTTAGTTTGTTTACATTAAGTAAAGTACCTAAACCTTTCTGGTATAGTCTCTTCGATGTCGATGCAGTTCTAAATATGAACATAGCCTAATGTAGATTGTTCCTCTCCCCAGGCTATTCTCCTGTACCAGTGCCTGCAGAGTTTGGACGTGCACTCTATAGAGGGTCTGACTGACTTTGTCAACGAGCTCAAGAATTCCATCGATGCGGAACCGGCCCGGAAAGGGGTCAAGGCGCAAAAGGTAAGAGCTTAAGGGTGGCATAGTATAAAATAAAATCTCCATATAAGTGCGTATCGAGTTAATATTATCTTTTAATATTGTAATAATACATTGTATTATAATTCCGTGTGGTTGCCGGGTTAGAATAGTGCCACTCCATGTCTTCCCGTGGATGTCGTAAGAAGCGACTAAGGGAATATAGGCTTGTAGTACTGTTAGGCGATGGGCTTGCAATCTGTCACTAATATGCTGGTAAACATTTTAGCCTTTTTGTGCAAATTGTGGTTACTGAATTATCAACAACTTTTTTCAAGTTGTAATTCTGTAGCTCTGCCTAGCCCACTCTGGGATTACAGGCGTGAAGGTATGTATGTATGTAATAATATATAATTACACTATTAAATATTTATTAACATAAATTTTAAGGTGGGTAGTAAATGTGCATGTATCAGACAATCTATTAAAAGTAATAATGACGGTCTGTTCCGTTTCGCAGAGTTAAGAATAAAATAGGAGTAAAATTTTAATCATTTTGTTTTATTTAATTTATTTATTATTACAAACTAATTGCACAGTATAACAGTAAAAAATTCAAGGCACTGTAAAATTATAGATAAAAATACCGAAAATTACATAAAATACAATAAAAATAGAATATAAATTCACATACAGAATTGACGACATGCATTCATTATCCTTTTTTTTAAATCCAAATAACTGCTCCCAGTGGTTGCTACTTGGTAATTTTGGAGTTCTAAATACCACTATGTTCTGTACACATAATTATTAGGGTTCCGTTCCCAAAGGCAGCCCACGGGACCCTATTTTTAAGCCAACGCTGTCGGCCCGTCTGTCTGTCATCGATCAGGCTGTATGTCGTGAACTGTAATAGGGAACGAGAAAGAGAAACTTGAAATATTCACAAATTTCTATTGCCGGTTTTCTTTTCATCTCTCTCTCTTATCATACCTTTATATGAACTGAATTACAATAGAAGTTGACAAATGAAATCTGTTCCAGTGGAGCACCGTCACCATCTGCCTCCCGCAGTCTACCCTACGCCTGGTGACCACCGGAGTAGTCCAAGAGCTCAAAGGCCAGAACCGGCGGATCCCCGCCCTGGCCATCGCGTCGGCGGTCGGGCAGCGCGCCAACGAGCTGATGCCGTGCTCCAGGGACGAGGAGTCCCGGGCCCTGATGTACTCTGAGGCGGAGCGGAAGGAGACGTTCAAGAGATGGCCTCACATGGACTACAAGTGAGTTCTATTATAAAGCATACAGGACTCAATTTTAATCTCGAGACTGTAATAGACTTGACAACCCCAAAAAACAAGACTGAATATGGCGACCACTTTAGTATCCTCGATTAAATAGTAGATTGTACAACAAGGGCATAAAACAAAACATTTTATCTTAGACTTCCGAGACGGCAGGATGTCGAAGATAAAATGGGTTTTAAGATACGAGTTATACACTCTGCTTTTCACTTCGATTACGAGAAAATAAAACAGCGATAATGTAAAAAAACTAATATGAATGAGAATGTACTGACTTGTTTGACGCTTCTCCAAACTTTTGAAATTTTCACACGTTTTAAAATAAATTTTCTTGCATTTAGGCGGAAATGTCTGTTCAATATGTTCTTTTGTATGTTTTCCTATTAGTGTGGTAAGTGTAATTAGAGAAAAAACAAATAAAGTAAAATACAAAAAATAACACTATACATAATATACACTATACAATATTAATTATAATAATTAAGAAAGTAAACTATTATCTACTTAAAACTAGCACAACTACAAAAAGAATACTCCCTCTAGCAAATCGGTACGCGGCATTGTACCCATGATGCTGGCTGCATTACCTCTCTGGATAGTCAAACCTATCCTTTGGGAGAGGTAAGCGCCAGCTCTGGGATCCCCGGAGGCGTCGATGAGCTTGGCAGACAGGGTCTTTATGAAACGTTTCATGTCAGCTGACCAAGGTCCCAGAGTCTCCACTGCAAGCGCCGCAAATTCGTAATCATTAATTAATGATGAATATTTGCGACGCTTGAGGGTCTGGGCCTGATCAGCTGCTGCGCCGGCCTGATTTCGGGTTGCTTGTATGTGAGATAGGGCAAAAGTGTCGACACAAGTTGCGTCCCACACCAGAGCCCTACCAAGCTTCCACGGCACCAATGTAGCTCCGTCGGGGCGTTTACCATCGTCTCTGATCATACCGGCTGGTTCTAAAAAAGCAGGTACAGAGGCGGTGGCAAGCGAACGACGGATCAAATCATTGATGGCGCCGTGGCGGTACAAGCGGCCAGCGCTCCTTGAACAAGAAAGACCATGTCTACCAAGCTCATCCACATCCTTGCCGCAGGTGCAAGAATGAGGCACACAGATCTTGGCTCCAAGCCGCAAGCAGATGGATATTCGCAAGCAGCTTGAGTCCAGGACTGTACCAATGTTGCGAGAGGGAAGGGCGTGGAGCCAATGGCCCGACTCACTAGCAGTGCCAGCGAGAAGACGGGCGCGATCTGAATCGTCCGGACTATTAGTTAAAAGGGCTGCATGAATTGCCATAAGACGAGGGTTATCCCAAGCTCTTTGTATATGTTTATGCGTTGGCAAATCCACTCCAGGGCATGACTCACACCAGGCATCCCTGGCCTCCACCAGGTTCGGTATCTCAACGTCAAGTATCTGTGGTAGATTTAATATAATACTGACGAGAGACATCGAAACATAAGCAGAGGACAGGAAAGCCGGTAGAGCTACACTTGATGAGCAACGAATACCCAGTCCACCGAAACGTACTGGGAGAACCGCTTGAGTCCAAGGCCTTATGCCAAAATGGATATTTAATAATTTTGAAAGAGTGTCCTGAAGGGAATTATCAATAGCAGCCATTATAGAGGGAAATTTCCAAACTGGGCAACTGCGTAGTAGATACATAAATTTTGGAGTAAAAAGACAAAACCGAATGATGAACAATGCCATGTGAGGGTTCATTTCAAACAAAAGATCTGAAGTATTTTTAAAATGATTTAGTTTACAATTTATAATGGGATTAATGGCTTCGTCGAAAATTGGGGAACCTAAAAGAGTAAGAGAGGTATTAGAGTGGACCGAAATGTTGGGCATGACTGCGTTAAATTTAGAAATGATTTCAATTTTTTTATCTGTAGAGAGGCTGTCGGGTAGATAAATTTCGCACTTTGTGAAATTTAATGAGAGACCAATATCTGAAAATTTGTTAATGATAATTTGTAGGTCTTGGAATACTGTTAAAGCATCTCCGCCAAGAGATCCGTCATCAAGGTACCAAAGGTTGAATTTGGAATTTAGATCTGAAATAATCGGATGAATGGCTAAACTGAATATGGCAGGACCAAGAGGGTCTCCCTGTTGGCAACCCATGCAGGATGAAATAATTTTGTCCCCAAAAAGTAATTTTGAAGGTGCCCCATAGCATTGCCACAAATAAGTGTATATTTCTGGGAGTTCCTTTTTAATGGCTGCTAGAAGGGCACCACGATTGACCGAATTAAAAGCATTTTTGACATCGATTTTAAGAAAAACCTCATAGTCCGGACCATTCAAAAAAGAACGGGCAGCGTGAACAGCTGCCTCACATCCTCCCTTGACACCGAAACCAAGCTGTCGAGGCTTAAAAGTGTCTGACAGCCTCTTGTGAAATTTTCGACAGCAAAGCTTCGATGCCAAGCGCCTCAGCGTGCAGCCGACGGCTATCGGACGGATACCACCGTCTTTTTTTGCTAAAGCTACGAGATTAGCGCCATAGAGGAGTGGGACAATTTCGATGTGCACACGACCTGATAGCATGAGACTAAGTAGAGCTAAGAGGCTTTTTATCAAATTTTGTCCCGTATCCCCTAGAGACGGTGTCGATAGGTCTTTAAGATGTTGAGGTGATAATCCGTCCAACCCGCCTGCGGAACCATTGGGGAACGACATGATCGCCAACCGTACGGCATCTTCACCAAGTGTTATTCCAGAGTCAAAAAAAAATAAAAAAAAATAAACTAGTGTTAGCATTATTTCCTCTTCACTCTTCACACTCGTTTTCTTTACAAACAAGACAAGTTTTGTAAAGAAATCGAGTACCTAATGAAATAGTCCAAAACTATATACAAATACCTCTTTCCCGCCAGTTTTTTTTTTTTTTTTTGATTTTGATACATGAAATAATTTGTATAAGGCCAAGATAAAGATATTACTTTATTAAGCATTATATTACCTCTAAAACACGGCGATACTTAAGTATTTCCTAGTAATATTCTTTCTCGACGTTTCTTATCGTACAGCTGAATGACAGGTACTCAAACATTTACGCGCCACATCTTAAAAATAGTTTCCACAAACATATTCTTAAGCGTGAAAACAAAATAATTATGCCATCACATCGAAGAAGATCACCACAATGGTTTTTTCTAGCGACCTGCCCCGGCTTCGCTTGTTTTAAATATCAATTTGTATACTTACCCATGATTCTCTTTTTGACCTTATCCAGGCAAGCCAGGAAGTGTAATTTTTATTAAAAAAACCCTAGAGCTATGGCTTTTTATGGGTCATTTGAAATCATGAGAAGTGAAAATGATTACATAGGAATAATATCTATTGCCATGGCGTAATATATGTAAATAAAGATTTTGAAGTATCTATGTATTTGGATATCTTTAGGTACAGTTAACTACAAAGCGATGTATCCACTTTTTACCTTATTACAATGCAGTAAGGTGAAATAGTGTACACATTTTTGTACCTCCATTCCAAGAGTAGGCTATGCAGAGTTACAGAATGATCAATGGCTCTAAAAACTTTTAAACTTTAAACTTTGTTGCTTGCTTGCTGTAACCACATTTTGCCCAATCAGGCTAAGATGTTTACCGTGTGTATATAAGTGACAGGTTGCAAACCCATCTTATAATAGTACTACCAGCCTTTATCCCCTTATTCGCCTCTTACTACTTCCACGGGAAGACATACCATCCCTGTGCTAGGTTATTCCGCTCTTCTTTAGCTTAAATCCTATTGTATTGAGACCAGGTAGTAAAACCATGTTATCTTTTGCCAGATGGGCGCTCCCAGCTCGCATGGCGCAGGCGGGCTTCTACCACCAGCCGTCGCCGAGCGGTGACGACCGCGCCATGTGCTTCACGTGCATGGTGTGCCTGGTGTGCTGGGAGAAGTCCGACGAGCCCTGGGTCGAGCACGAGCGGCACTCGCCCAACTGCCCCTTCGTCCGCGGCGAGTACACGCACAACGTGCCGATATCAGTGAGTACTGCTGTTCGTAGTGTTGACCTACTCACTCATACGTGGTGCACCTCAAATGTTTTAGAGAGGGAGGCAAACGAGCTTGCGGGTTACCTGATGAGAAGTCATTACCACCAGTCCACCGCCAGTAATACCACAGCAACTCAAGTTGTCGGTCCTTTCCCTGCCTGTTAGGGAAATGAAAGCTCTTTTCCTGAGGTTACAACACTTCTCTTACAAAATTTCCCACATCAGTTGATGTCACGTCAAACGAGCGTAATATATAAAAGAGTAGCAGAATTTAGTAACCTCAGTATCACCTCATTTAATGAAATGAGTTATTCATTCAAACCTTTTTTAATTTTTATAAGAGAGTATAAATCGTTTTTAATAGTGAGATATAAGCTAAACAAGGTTTCGAAGAGTGCTCATCTATTTATTTTCTAAGGTTCTTAGTTCTTATCGATACAAATAAAAAGTGCATCCTAACACATTGCACAACCATGAAGTTTCTGACTATGACTTTGTTGACAGCAGTAAAACAATGCTAAACTTATTTGTTGCGTGTGAAAGAATAGTAATAACAGCATTGTTTGGCCGCTGTCAACATTATCAATATTCTAAAACTTCATTCATGGTGGTGCCATGTTTCAGGATTGACTTCTTATCGGCCGCGCACTATAATAAATGAATTATCAATTTTTATTACTATGACACTTGCACGTTCTCCATGAAAATCATAGTGTACCTCATTTATTAAAATCGATCGAATAGTTAGAAGATGAAGAGATTTTTCAATTTTATCACAACCTCCCAATCTCATCAAAATGCTGTTAACGTCGACATTTCAAACTGAATTACGGATCTAAGAATTCAACTCTGTGTATTCACCAGAGCTGTGCGAGGTAGAGGAGGGAGGAGGAAAACATCCACCAATAGGATTATTTTATTTATTCTAACCTCGCTTAGCGCAGCTTTCATGTAGATAGATTACTTGCACTCTGCTCCGGTGCTTCACACAGTTTTGGTGGATACGCAATCAGTAGATCACGTATTTAGCCAACTGCACACAGAGTAACCTCAATACTGTTCTTTGGACTTGAAAGAAACTGTTGTTTCCAGGTAACGAACGCAACAGCTTGCGCGGTGCCCAGCCCCAGCGTCACGGTCGTGTCCAAAGGCAACACAGGCGAGCTGATTGCCACTGGCTCCACAGAGGGCAAAGTTAACATCTGGAAGTTCGACTGCGGCCTCAAACTGGTCAAGTTCATTCACCTCTCCCCGTACGACTCTATCTTCAGTGGGATCTTGTCTACGGATTGCAATAAAGTGTGGGCATCCAGTTTGGAAAAGGATTCTTGTAAGTGTATTAGCTATTTTATTTACTAATAGTTTTATACGCGCCATGTTATTAAAGAGATCCAGTGTAAATTTGACGTCGGCCGATTGCCAATTAATTATTTTCCTATAATTATATCTTTTGTTTTAGCTACATACAGCCTGGAACTCACAGCAATGGCATTCGTCGGCATGACGTCTAAACAAGAAACATACCCACAAGCACAAAGCACAGAGACTGTCGAAAAAGATACAAGCAGCAACAAAACCAAGCCTTCTCTCATCTGCGCTGTCACAATCACAAGGACCAACAGCATCCCCTCGGATCAGCCGATAAAGGAAGAGGATTCCAGCAAAGCCTTGTTCGATTCAGGCGCCCCAGACAAGTCCCAGGAAAGCGTCCAGGCTATGAACGACCAGAACGAAGCAAAGAGCAACCTAGCTCCTATAAACAAAATGCTGTTCCTCCTGACTTACGATATACACAGTTCCTTAGCGGGCTCCATAACAACTGTGGTCCATACATCAAACAGCAGTGGGAATTCAAAACCAGGAGTAAGCAAGAAAGTGTGTACAATTGCGAGGACAGACGATGCAAATATTTACGACGAGATATACTTCCAGTATTCTGACGAGGACACGGAGCTTCCCCAGTGTACGAGTCTCTTGGACGAACAGATCAGTAATGTAATCAATCTCAATGCCTCTTCGAGTAAAGAGGATTCGAAGATGTGGGAGCCGAAGAAGATTATATTGGCGAAGCACTTCAAAATGCTGCCTCCTCCACCGCCGACGGTGTTGCTCCCAGAGCTGCCAGAATCTGGACAGGGGAGCATGCTGGACTTTGTCGGGAAAATATCACAGTTAAAGAGTTGGAAGAGCGGCAATTTGGACTCCGTTGGCACCAAGCTGGCGGACCAGACGGACGCCGTACTGCAGCAAGCTGATCCAATCACGCACTACCTCAATATGAACGGGCCTTTAGAGATATCAGACTTGAAGTGGTATGAAGGTGGTGATGGAACGGAGAAAGTCAAAGTAACGACGTTTGGCGGTAGCAAAGTCGGCACGCAAACCGCTGTCAGCAATAGCAATAACGACGGGTTTGACAGCGACCCGCCGCAGGAAGAAGTCGTGTCTCAAGGCATAGCCGTGCAGTGCTTAAGTCTTCCAGCCAAGCTCAACCTCAGAGAGGACTCCAAAGTCACTCATTTACTGCCTACTGAAGATAAGGAACACTTACTAGTGGTCATATCGAGCATCGATCCGGAGAAAGTCAGGGTTGAAGAGGAAACCGACAACGATGGCGACACCAAAATGGACGTTGATGACGTCGGTGATCAACCCGACAAGACTGAAAAACCTGACACGAAAGCATATTTTATACTCTTTAAAATTAACAGTAACACTTCCATTTTTACGTTGGAAGACAATCCTGTGACGCTGGTAGAGTTACCCTATGACGAGAGCCCGGTGGACTTGTGCCTGTTGCCTATGGATAAACATGAGCAGCATTCGTTCGCGGCCGTGGGCTACGACGGCAGCCTTAGGCTCTATTCACTACCAGACTTTAAAATGCTATCAGAAAAACGCGCACCGAAAGGACAATTTACATCCGTCGCGTACTGTGCCTCAGTGGAGCGCCTTAGCGTGTCGACTAAGCACGGCATGATATACTTCTACGCGCTAAACAACGGAGAGAAGGACTCTAGTGGCGATATCGACGAAGACGAATTCGCCAATTTAGATTTCGAAATGCTGCATAAAACTCCCAAGGAGGAGGTTGCCGGGGCGGTGCCCACTCCGGTGATGCTCGCTACCAAGACCGAGTTGGACACTAGCGACTTAGATACGATGATGAACTTGATAGGGTCGTACGGTACAAACACCACGGTGCCTTACAGCGCCGTCGTGCCGGGGTTCTGGTGCGAGCTGTCCCCGGCGCAGCGCTCGCGCGCCGACCACCAGAACAACCGCACGTGGCGCCTGCAGAACACCTCCTCCACCTGGGACGAGCACGTGCTCGAGCTGACCCTGCCCTACAGCGTCTCGCTAGCCCACATCGAGTTCGGGTTCACGCTGCACTCCTCCTGCTCGGCGAACCTCCCGATAATACAAGTGACGTTACTCAAACAGAATGTACACGGTATCGGATACAAGAAAGACGCGACGTTCGGCCACAGGTCGGATTCTCCTGTGCACTTTCCAGTTATAGATGCGGATATGTCTTCGAACCTCGAGAACCCTGTCAACAGCGAGGAGTATTTGCAAGCGCATAACGCAGAGATCCTCGCTGGCCCGCTATTACTTTCTTCCGGGTTAGATCTGACGCAGCAATCTGGCACTTTAATACTGACCAGCCCGAGACTGTACAGGGCTCGGGGTAGAACATTTTTGATTCACATTAAAACCTTGTTCGACCCGGCCAAGGACATGAGCAAGGGTTCTATAAAATCTGGAGAGTGCAGCTCGAAAAAGTCGAGCTTTATCGGCTGCGATTGGTTGCACCAGATCTCGTTGACGGTTCGCTCGAGCCCCCACACCGACGTGCCTCTAGAGAGGCAACAGCGCATAACTATGCTCGAATCTAACGGTTTCCTAGACACACTGTGCGAAATAGCTGTAGGCAAAGATAATAGTGAGAAGCGTAAACTGGCCCTCGACTTGCTTATTTGGGTAATCTCAATAAGACTGCAGAGGCTGAGGTTAGCAAAGACCGAGAAAGGGAAAGACAAGGATGCTCAAAATCCTGTCGAGATACAACAGTTGGAGTGCGTTAAAGTAATTGAGAAGCATACGGATGCGTTGATCAAAAATTGTATCTTGTGTGCGAACCGCAGCTTCGCCAAGAAATGCGTGAAGATTGTTCTTATAACCAGCGAGTGAGTATATATTCTTCTCATTTAGAAAACTTGATGATTTTGTAATATCAACTTCTTAATTCTCGTGATCTAAAAGCGACTAATGCATGCATACATATTTATATACTCTACCCTTTTTCTGAATTTAAGTGACGTGTCGAGCATGAAAAGGATATCTCTTCCAGATACCTCATTTAAGTCTTTCGCTGAAAAATGTACTATTGTTTTAACCGACTGTACTAACTAGGGTAATTTTTGATCAGGGGTGTCAAGCAACTGCCGAAGCCGTGGAAGTCGACGTTTGATCAAACGTTAACGTCGACGTTGAGCGAGTGCATCCCGTTCGTGGGCGCTTGCTCGTCGCCGGGCGCGCTGCGCTGGCTGGTGGCGCTGGCGCAGCACGCCACGGCGCGCGGCTCGGCCGGCGAGCTGGTCGCGCGCAGCCTGGCGCTGCTCGACCAGGCCGCGCACTGCCTCGCCGCCCGCGGTGATGAGTACCACCATCTACTCAGGGCCAGGTGAGCTACCATACACAATCACGTTCGTGGGCGCGTGCTCGTCATAGTGCGCTGGCTGGTGGCGCTGGCGCAGCACGCCATGATATATTTAACTATAATCAAGGCTTAATTATTAATTACTTTGTAAAAAAAGTAGGCTAAGTTCCAAAATAGTAGTAATAGTGTCTTAAAGTGGATGAGTTTCGGCTTTTCTAAGTCTATTACGTCTGCCATGATTATGTTTGGTCATAATGTGTTTTAGGGAGGTGGGAGGACCTTGTGCAGGGTCCGTCCGGGTTGGTACCACCATCTTATCCATTAACCTACCGCCAAGCAGCAGTGTTCGCATTGTTGTGTTCCGGTTTGGGCATAAGACAGCCGGTGAAATGACTAGCATAGAGGCATTCCATCTTCGGCCTCAGGGTTGGCAACGCATTTGCAGTCTTAGGATTGCGGTCTTGTGAATGCGAATGTCTATGGGTCACAGTTTCCACTTACCATCAGGTGGCCTGTGTGCTCGTTTGCCTTCCTATGATATAAAAAAAAAAAAAAAAAAAAAAATAGGTCATAATTATCGCAACTCAAAAAGTATTTTGAAAATGTAAAAAAAAAACAGGGTTTCTATATATCAAACCTAACCTAACCTGGCCTTGTCTACTCGTTAGATATTCTAGAAATTCTGTTTCTTTTACGGCTCCAGCAATATAAAAATTATTATTAGCTATGACCAAAAAAAAGAGTCTCCAGACTTCTCCACGAACAATACATGCTCTTCCTCCAGGTTCGGTCTTTACGGCCTGCCGCTGGAGCGCTCGGTGTTCGCGGCGGAGATCCCCGAGCTCGGGCGCGGCTCGTCCACCCCGGTCACCTACGCCAGCGTGCTCTCCGGGGACGCCTCCGCGCCGCCCACCGTCAAACCGGACTACCAGCTCAAGGACCTGCTCAACCTGCCACACGACATGGGTAAGTCGGCCGATATAATATACCAACCAGGCGGAATAGGGATGATTTCGTCTTGACAAGTGATTGTCCAAATAACTATATTTTCATAAATCGACATGATAAATTCACGAGACAGCCTCTTGAATTTTTCAGTTTGGCGATTAGTGACCCTAATGTTCTACTATATGCGTTCTGTGGTCCAGTCCAGCAGCTTTTATATTATAATTTTGCAAACTGATAGAGACTTGCCTGACCAGACCGCATCCAGTGTGTAGTCACTAAGGGTCGTATTAATACTGACAATAACTGTTCCGTCACTATTTAGTAATGTAGGGATCCTTATAGCGGCTAATTGTAAAGATTTTATAAAATGCCCACATTATTGCGCTAACGTGTAAAAAAACATACAATAATAACACTTGCTGACCATGTCATTGTTTATCCCTTTTTAAAATATTCGAATATTTAGGGAAAGTTTGATTATAAAATTGCCGGTAATGGAGCCATATTTAAAAAACGTCCTAACGCTGCCATCACGGAATAATCGTTACTCATTATGTACTGGCTATCTCGAATCATGAGCGATAATAACCTTAAGCAGTTTTCTTCTAAATATAAGCCCATTATTCGGTTTTTCCCGCATAAATTAATTTGTACTAATTTCATTTGCAATAATAATCACTGGCTTTAATTTTCATTTGCCCTAATAGGCCAGTTTATAACTCCTGTTCTCACCCAATTTCTTTATATTAAGATATAGGGACCACCTGTACCTTGAATGAAAGAGCGAATACCTCCTAACACAAGTGTAAAACTTAAAAGGAGGATTCGGCAAGCTTTTGTAAAAACTTTGTAAATAATAATAAAGAAAAGAAAAACGCTTCCTGAGGGTAGTTTTATCGAAACAAGTGCCAAAATTTCGCAGTTTTTCGAGCACCATTGGGTTAGCACAGGGTTTTCAGGGTTGTCAATTTGGGTGTTAACTACTCTCAAGAGACCTAACCACGTAAAATAAAATCGTAGTTACATGCGCGTTTGCGATGTTAGCCTGTATTTGTGTTGATATAGACTGGATAATTTTTGAGTGCCGTAATACTCAAGTGTCATAATATCGTAATGTTTAACCTCCCTAATATTAGATACCATAATAAGTATAATAACACTTTCTATAACGTTCATTATCCCTAATACTTTATGCCAAACAATAATTTGCCATAATTACGGAAAGCGTAATTGGGTACAATGAAGTACTGGTATAATATGGAATACGTACTACTATTACTAATAACTAGGCTTAGGACTTTTGGTGGCATATCGTGGTTCTAGAATCCATGGAGTCGCTATTTCCTATTTATTATAATACATACCACTTTGATTTTGACCTAACTTTTACTTTTAATATTTCAAAATTAATTATGTCATTAAACCGCTAAACCTATTTAAATGAATTTTGGTATGGAGAATCTTTGCTCTGTGAAAGCGTTACAAACAAGCAAATATTAGTAGGTATGGATAAACTGAACTAACAATATATTTAGTTCATTTTGAAATATTACCATACTGAAGGTCATAATCAAAGTGTCTTGTTTTATAATAATTAGGAAATATCGGAATTATCAACAACTTGAGTGCTTGGTAATTCTGTAGCTCTGCCTACCCCACTCTGGGAATGAAGGCGTGAGTGTATGTATGTATGTATGTATCGACTCCATGGATTCTAGAACCACGATATGCCACCAAAAGTCCTACCCCTACTAATAACCTACCTATTATATCTTAAGGAAGTTCTCCGTTAGGGGTACGACGACGAGCGAAGCGAGGATGAGTGTTAGGTTGAATTGCAACCCTACAGTGCCAGCAGCCAGACCCGGTTTTTTTTAAAATACAATAAATAAGAAAAAGCGACATTACGCATTCAGAGTAATAAATAATAAATAAGATTCAGAGAATGTGGCTTTTGAATTTTCGGGCATCTAATTGATCGATTTTAGATCACTTGAAAATAGGGAGAATTAAATGTATGGCAAACGTATCGTTATGGCACTTGAAATCATTGCAAACGAAAATATGGCAAATTACATTCGGGAAAAGTGAGATTATTGCATATGAAATTCGGGGAAACTGGAAGGAACCGTTTTTTCTACTTTTTGATGACATCTCTAAACAAAAACTCGCTCATGTTTCGAGCTACCGCTAGCGCCCGGTGCCCGTATCTGACCCCCCGCCCCCGCAGGCGACTGGTCGAGCCCGCCCGCCGCCAAAGCCGACTCTCAGCTAAAGGATCTGCTCAACATCCCTCAGATTCCGGGTACGTTTGTGTCACCGCGGTTTATGTTTGTGATCGGCTTCTGTCATGGTCAGCTGTTCTTACTCAATACACAGCTGTTAGTATGTATAGTCAGGGCCGGATTTAAGGGAGCGCAAGCGGGGCAACGGCCCGGGGCCTCCACAACAGAAGGGCCTCACAAATTCTTGGTAACCTATTTTTCAAAAATAATTAGGTGCTTCCATTCCTTCGTTGCCCTAGGGCCTCCACACCTCTAAATCCGGCCCTGTGTATAGTATAATTAAATTTCAATAACTAATATTTGTCACATGACAGTGACGAACTGTCACTTGGCTATAAACGGACAAAACTAAATTACACTATATGTAAAAAAAAAAAAAAACTTTTAATGTGATATTTTAAATTAACATAAACACAAGTAATGTTGACCTGCCTCTCTTGATTATTTTAATATTTTATGAATAGTCAATTGGAGAGTTAGGATACAGTCAGCGTGATATTTATTTATTGATCATAGATGTAATATGTACAATACAATACAATACAAAATGATTTATTGAACACCTAACAAAAACATAACAGTGAAATAGTACAATTAACAATAACGCAGGTTAACAACGGTCATATCGCTAATTATAACAATATAATGATCTCGTTCCAGACACCCTTAGCAGGGACATGGTGTCAAACTAAAATATTTTACAGAGCAGGTTGTGCAGAATTGACGCGAGCAATAACAAGAACCTTGTTAGTCAAAAACGCGAGTATTAAAAAAACTAGTAAAAGTTATAAATACATATACGCTGAACAAAGAAATAAATAGATAAGTAAATATATAAAAATACAAATACGCACAAGATATATACGACTTGCATAAATAAACAGATAATTATATATAAATACATATGTATTGTATTTATATAGATATATTATTAGTAGGCATCGGAGTTTTTGTCGCACGGTAAGACTAAGGCGCTGTCTCCACGAGCGAGAGAATCGCTCGTGGAGACAGCGCCATAGAGAGTGTATAGAAATACGTGGCACGACGATAATATCGCCCGCGATTCTCTCGCTCGTGGAGACAGCGCCTATTGGCAAGCTATGGAGTCGTCATTTGCCATAAGTCTAAACTCTTATTCATATTCATACTCATTTATTCAGTTTTTTTTTTATAATCAAGCACAACAACGTTGACGAGTTAAGAACCGATTATTTAATGTTATATTTGGAAAATAAATATTACAATAAAAAATAATTATCGTTTTTATACTGATTTAATTACTAAATTTTATAAACAAACAAAAGATACATTAAAACACGACAGAGGGGAATGTTTTAGTCCAAACTAGTGGCGAATTGTATGTTAAAATAGTTCAAGTTATGAATTTATAATCTAATAGTTTTTTTTATTTATATAACTTGGCCTAGATAAATTATACACGACCGACCGCTATAGAGGCATTTTAAGATAAATTAAATAAATGAGTATGAATATGAATAAGAGTTTAGATTTTTGACAAATGAAGCCTAACTCAATAGGATTATCAGGATAAGTGCAGTCAGGCTAACAAACGTGGTTTTTTGTATAGTACTTTGTCGCTTTGAACGTTAGACATATTTCGCTGGGCAAGTTAACGATCGTTAACTTGACAAGCTACAAAAATGATCTTCTAATTATAACTTCAATTAGAAACAAAAAATATTGTTCAACATTCATTGTGGAAGAACAGCTGACCATTGTTCGGGCTTATGTCATGTCAATCCGCTTCTATCCATTTTCTTTACTACTCACCATCAATCCATCTCACTCTTTCTTGTACCTTGTTTATATGCAACACTTATCATTCTGTGTCATCATGGCATTTGGATTCTGTTTTTTTTTCAATGCTTAGATAATAGGTATTTATTCTGTCAATCATCTCAGTTCTTACTGGCCAGGCCTATGACTTAGCGCTGCGGTGGTGGGCGAATGATGTGGCATACGTCCCTATGCATCTGCTTGCTGCCACATTGTATTCGATTTGCCCATATAACATACTGATATGAATCTAAAACGGGACTAAATCGCGTAAATATATTATGTGCCTCCAGGGTCGGATTATCCATAAGGCGGGTTAGGCAATTACCCAGGGACCCGTATCCCCGTGCACAGGAAAAAAATCTGTCCCGCGCGCCGGAAAAAATGTGTAATAGGCAGCCTCCTGAATTGGATTGCCTACATACTCCTGACATGGTTAATCTGTGTACCTCGGCGTTTCGATCGTGGTCACGAGCGGACTGAAGAAGGCTGGTGCTTATTTATGTTGCGTGCGTTTTTATAATGGTTTTACAAGTCCCGTTTTAGAATTATAATAATATGTATTAACATCGCGAAAATTTAAAACAAACAATAGTTTATGCAAGTTGGATATTATTCATCATATTGTTGATGTTATGACAGCTTTTAACAACTTCACAGTAAGAGCTATTATAACGTCAACAATTTGATTAGAATATCGAACCGAGATGGCCAATACTTGGCCGTCACTCCTAACATCTAGCGATTTTCTGAAACTATTGTACAGAACTAATATTTTGACTATAATATTGATAAAATATTGAGTTTTTATTCCATTTTCAATCAACATCTGTTTGACTGTAAGACCGGCCAGTTCCGAGCAGACACTTACAGGTTCTGAACTCCTGGTAATAGGATGACTAAACACCCTCATCTGAATGATCAAGGAGACTTGACTCCATTTGGAGCTGTCATTTCAATATATTTTTTGAGTTGTTGTAATAGATGTTGTAGTTGATGTTGAGATTTTTCTTTTATCGAAAGGAGAAGGCAAACGACCACCCAGGCCACCTACTGGTAAGTGGGACCTGAGCCCCATAGACATTTGGAACCCTCAGGGGCCGGTTAGACGGGCAACATTTTGGCCGGCAGCTATGGGTGTCTTGCTCTAATATATGAAGATCGAGTAACACAGCAGTAGTTGACGGTCACACTTCATGAAAAGTTGATCGTTTACCAACCCCCATAAGCACATTATAGTAATTCTATAGTGGTATAACTACTTTAAACAAACGTCCGAAACGAAGCACTCACACATACACTGTACGTGCCGCATGCGTGCGGGTGCCGCGTCGAGACGACTGGTCACGTTTTGCTTTAACTTTTGTTGTTTGTTTGGCGTGGCTAAAATTTTGTGTAAAAAGAGTTTTTTATTAAAAGTTGTTAGAATAGAGTTTTTTAAAATGCGCCAATTTCAAACTTTTTAGTTACTGAACCAATTGCTTTTAAAATCGATATATGTCATTTCATTTATTTTATTATTTATTTATTTCAAAATACATGTACAGATTTTTGCATAGTGTTACGTACGAGTGCTCTAACAGTAAACGTCCAGAGAAACATAATTTGTGTTCACGACTTGCGAGTCACCCGGTATATGGGAAGCGAGGTGTTATTAGTTATGCCCACTTTCCACTGCAAGCGTAGCGGGCTCCGTACGGACTGCGTTTGGCTTACAACGGTGTCTCTTCAAGACAACCGCGTTCTACCGCGTTGAACAAACGAATGATGTAAGCCAAACGCAATCCGTAGGAGCCCGCTACGCTTACAGTGGAAAGTGGGCATTAAACGTGTGTTTCTATATGTGTCGCATTACTTCAAACTCGGATATCTCCTTGAAATTTGGTATACGAATTTGAAACTTAACTTGTTCGAAAAAAGGCGCAAATTCCGCTGTCTTTCTGAATGGATTTATCCGAGTTTGAAATGAAGCGACTCATATCTAATCTACAGACCTAGGAATATACGGGGCAAAATTAAATGACAGCTAGGGATTGCCTTTATCGATAAACTCAATTATCGATGCTTTTCCCGCATACTAGTGATCGCTCCAAGTTTTGTTTGTATTTTTTTTTCCGCATACTAGTGATCGCTCCAAGTTTTGTTTGTATTTTTTTTATTGTAACTATGCAAATAAAACAAAATAGCAACATAGTTCTTGTTATTCCTTATTTCAAAAGATGTTTTTAACCTTTAGTCATCATCATCATATTTTTGTCCTTACCATGTATTTTAGAATGACTGTCCCATTTTGTTAAAATAAACAATCAGAATTTTTCAAGAGTAAAAAAAAAACTGTTATGATTAGTGAAGGTTAAAATATCCTTTTAAAATAAAGAATAACCAGAATCATGTTTATATTTTGTTTTATTTGCATAGTTTCAATAAAGGTTTATTTTTACAAACAAATCTTGAAGCGATCACTAGTATGTGGGAAAAGCATCGATAATTGAGTTTATCGTATAGGCAATCCTTAGCTGTCATTTAATTTTGAAAATGAAAATGAAATGAAATAAAATTTATTTGGCACTTAAAGCACTTAAGTTAAAAATAGTAATAATAATACAATTTGCTTAACTAAATCAACTTAAATTCTAAATAATACCTTAACTGCCCGTATATTCCTTTGGACGCGGTTTCTTTAAAAAGAAAGCTGTTATAATCGGGATGTTTCTAAGCTAGATTTTATTAAAATTGGTCGGGCCGCTTAGGAGATATCAGCTCTCAAAATCGGCCATTATATTTATTTAATAATAATAGCAATAGGTAGAGTTAGACACTCACACTCACAACTCTAAGGTAGATATGTAACCATAGGTATAATAAGCAATGCCAGCGTGCTATGGAACGAAGTATCCTAGGCATTAAACTTATAGACAAACAAAATAGCAAAACTATCAGAAATAAAACCAAATTAATAGACGCAGGCCAGCACGCACAACGCCTTAAATGAAAATGGGCAGGGCACATAGCCCGAATTACAGATGGACGATGGACAAAACGTATTACGGAATGGGAATCGTCGGAATGACGAGATCCAACGAATAGCCAGACGAAACTGGATTAAAACGGCGGAAGACAGGAAAAAATGGAGACAGTTGGAGGAGGCCTATACTCAAAGTGGGACCATGTCTTGAAAATCACACCACTCAAATTTAACTGCATATTCATTTTATTTGTAAAAGTCATGGAAATAAAGGCTTATTATTATTATTTAGATATTCATTTAATTTTCTATAAATTAGGTTTTTTACATATTCAAATATAAAGGTAAAATAACAATACCGATACAAAAAATAAACATTATAAAAAACCTAATCTACGGGTGCCGCCAGCAGCGGGGCAGGGCTCAAGCTACCGGTGGTTAGGGCTGCAGAGAGAGGAACCTCCTCACAATGCGTGCCTTCTGTATCTGGCCCTTGATCCAGCCATCTAGCGAGAGTCTCTTGAGGTGTTGGTCGAGACTCTTCGCTATAAGACCGTTTGCCGAAACAACTATCGGGACAATGATCGTCGAGTCAACATCCCACATGGTGGTCACCTCGTGAGCCAAGTCAAGGTACTTGCTGAGCTTATCCTTCTCGGCCTTCACGAGGTTCTCATCATGCGGGATGGTGACGTCGACGAGCACTGCCCGGCGTTGAGATCGATCTGTCAACACGATGTCAGGTTTATTGGCGACAGTAGTCCTGTCTGTGATAACAGATCGATCCCAATAGAGCGTAGCACGACCATTTTCGAGAACTGGCGCCGGTGTGTACTTATAGTACGGCACTTCAGACTCAACAAGACCGTATTGAAGAGCAAGCTGCTGATGAATGATCCTGGCTACGAGGTTATGTCTGTGCAAGTACTCGCCGTTGGCCAAATGGACATTATATGTCTGAGGGATTCGCCGGGACAACGGCACGCTCGACAAATGTCGACCGTGCCATCCCTTAGAATATATTTCCGGTAATTGTTCGTCATTATGACCTCGTCAGCAATTGCACAGGCAAAACCTTCGGTTTCCCCAAAGAGGTCACCAAACCGTAGCCAGTTCACGGACGCTAAAAAGTCTACGTCGGGTCTTGTTAGGGCCCGGTAGAAGCGTCCGTGTAGCTCCTTGCTCTTCCATACGTTCTTGCGGTCTTCAGTGCTCAACACTGTTGGTCTACGCCAGTTTTCGTTTGCCAAGGAGAGAGGCGTGAGGCTCCTGTCTACTGCAACCACATCACGATGCATCCCACACTCATTGCCAAGGAAATAATCCCTGAGATTGCACACCTCGCGGTTATGGAGATTCTTAGCATTTAAAATGCCTCGACCTCCACATTTCCTCGGGATGTACAATCTCATGACAGATGAGCGTGGGTGCAACATGCGATGTGATTTGAGCAGTAGACGGACCTTCCTGTCCAGGGCGTCCAGCTCAGTCTGAGTCCACCTTAGTATGCCAAAGGAGTATGTGAGCAGCGGCATCACCCAGCCATTGAAGGCACGCACCTTATTGCCACCCGACAAAAGACTGTTAAGAACTTTTGTCAAGCGGCAAAAGAAGCGCTCCTTCACTGACTGCTTGACATCACCGTCCATAATACCCAAAGACTGTGACATACCAAGATATTTGTAGGTTTCAACTTCGGAGAGAGATCTGAGGGTCATTGTCTCAGAAAGCTGCAAATTAGATGAATTTACAACTTTCCCTCGTTGAACATGCATGACCGCACACTTATCTACACCGAATTCCATCTTGATCGCACTACTGAACTCTTGTGTGATTTTCAATAGTGCGATAAGATCTTGGCACCCCGATGCAAACAATTTGAGGTCATCCATGAACAATAAGTGAGAAATGACTTCAGCCTCTCTACGAAGTCGATAGCCAAGCCCGGAATCCTTCAGCAAAAAACTGAGAGGATTCATGGCTAGGCAAAACCACAAAGGACTCAGACTGTAATAAGCAAAATAATAAATAATAATAAGCAAACAACACGTGACTTTAAAAAAGCCAATTAAAACTGTCCCAAAAATACTGATACTTCAATGTACGCAAAGTATCAGTATTTTTACTTAATCGTCTGGTTTGTTTACTTAATCGTCTGGTTTGTTTACATTTTTTTTAGTACCTAATCAAACGGAGTATAGACTTTCTTCATGGCAACTATTTTATTTGATATCAGGGAAGTGCATGCATTAAATGCATGATGTTGTGTAAAGAAGTTTTTCCATTAAGAGCATTCGCGTGTTATACGCATTCGTCAATTTATACGCACGCGAGCATGCCCTTGAGTCTGTATGAGTGACGACATACGCATGCATATTCTTCGTTTGCCAACGAGTATTCGCTGTTAAGAGCGTCCCCAATGAGAGAATTCGCGTGTAATGAGCATTCGGCGCGAACATGGAGAGGTGTGTAAGCTTTGTAACGCTCGGCTCAACGTCCCCACCACTCGAATATTAATGCAAATGCTCTCAGAGAAGAAGCTCCTGTTCGCGAGCGCCTGTTAACAAAGGCGATATCTTTTAATGGAGACTCGTCACTATGCAACAAATCATTCTAAAATTCGCGTCATATTCTTCCTTCACTTCACATAAACTAAGCTAACTATAGAGACTAGCCTAGACAAATCATCGTCCTTGTGTAGAAGGCAAGTCAACTCCCGCACCGCAAGCGTGGTGGTCGCAGAACAACGGCGTGGCGGTGTTCGGCGCGGGGCTCAGCGAGGCCATGCCGCTGCACGTGACCTGCCACATGGCCTCGGACGGGACCAAGCTCGAGTCCACGGGCGGCCGGCACCATCCTGCCGTCGTGAGCTCTCTGCCGGGCGATCCTAACCAGGTGAGAACAGAAAGGCTGAACCGTTTAGATTAGGGGGGGGGGGGGGGGGGCAAAACTTTTTTTTAGGAGCCAGAAAGCAGAATAATTAGTATGAAGATCCAAGGTTGAAAATTTAGCAACTAGCTACCCTAGTGTAGTAGTGTTTTTTCCATGTAATTTTACACCTATTTGTGACGACGATGCGGTCAATATTTATTCCCCAGAGCTATAGGTAGTTGTCCCACTGCCGGCGAAAAAGCGATTAGCTATCGACTATTTTTTCGCTCAAGAAACGAAAAAAAGATATAGATTTCGTGTCAATGAAAGAGACAAATGTAGTAATAGTTGTTTCTTGGTGTTCACACTGCCTGCAGGCGAGGACTTGTTCCACACGTTTATAGAAAAAAATTACAGATCCCGTGTCAATAAAAGAGACGTGCAGACGCGTACATTAATAGTTGATCACTGGTTCTACTCGCTTCTCGCTCATCTTCGGCGGCGGGACAAGTGAGAAGAGACGTTGCCTGCCCGTAGTTTGCCCACCCCTGGGTCTTATTCCTACTTTGATTACGCCCATTCTATGTAACTCTGACTCAATTCGCAAAGGTTTCAATTTAAATGCAAGTAAAGTGTTTTGATTTCGCGAAGGTTCGCCCCGTCACTAATTTTTTTTTATCATGGATGTGTCAATTTACGTAAACAAGTAAGGTTTTACAATCAGGAGAAATCAACCAATGTTAAATATTATAAAAAATAAAAATAGAGGACTGGGGCGCGACTTCATGCATTAAAAACACTACTAATCTACTCAAATGTGGGAATTAACGTGATGGTATGTAGATTGACATAAAACTTATATAACTTATAGTTATTTTATCAGCTTTGGAGCGTGGTGAAAGAAGGCCAGATGAAGCAAACTTCTCAGGATCCTGACTCTCTAGAAGACGTAGAAAGCTCGCTCATGGAATGCGACCCCCAGGAGAAACTCGACTTTACCGAGGAGAAATTCTTTCAAGTAAGTTCTTTGGATAACTTGTGTAGAATTTTCAATGTCATAATCATTTTTACTTTACATTGATGATTTGGTCTGTTGTCATCTTTATATTTGTTTATTTCCAGGAGCAAGAGCAATGTGGTATTCCGTGGGCGCAACTAGTGACGCGCGTCCCACAGCACACGCTGGTGGTGGAGCGCATGCACTCTGGTGCGCGTCGCTACATCGTGCTAGATTTGGGGCACGCGGTGCGACTTACCGACGTGGTGAGTGACCAGTAACAGTACAACAAAATTGGTCAATGGAATGTGAATCTATTGTGAATGAAATTAAGTCAACTTTCTCATTTGATCATTAGTCATAAAAACAATAGAAATTCAACTTTAGTTCCTTTGCACTAGATCTTCAGTTCAATGGTCGTATTATGAACTATTTTTAGTACTAGGGGGTTAGGGGCCTTAGGAGGTTAAAGCGGATTCCCACTTGTTAGATCCGACAAAATATTCGGTTTTCTTGTCAAAATACATTTTATTTGAGGCTGGTCACACCTATCCTACACGGATAGATTTGTGTTGTGAAAACGAATAGTTATTTATTATGCAAGGCTGCTAAGTTATTTGGTATTTAATCCAGGTAAAACGAAGGAATCCTAAAATTTACGAATTCCAAAATTGGATCATGAGCGTAGCGTGGGATTGAAGCACACGAAATTCGAGTCAATTTACAGCCGTGCAAAACTGAGGGAAATTCTGGATCAATAATTTATTCAAGTAATACATTTGTTTTGAAAATAACACAAAAAATAAACAAATTAAAACAAAGTAGATGCAACAAAATCCGTTGAAAACATTTGAATATCGGATTTACTATTCGATACACACAGATTTTGAGCCACAAAGAACGCCTTTCCGTGCCGATGAGGTGAAAATGTAAAGTCGTTGTTTGTTTTAGATAATCCCGATGTGCTCGGACCTGGTGACGCTGTGCATCGACACGTGGGTGACGAGCGAGGAGGCGGACGGTGTGAAGCTTGCGTTCGCCGCCGACATCGCCACCAAGCACCTCGTGCTCACCGACATACAGCCGCCGCCGCTCTGCCGATACGTCAAGGTACACACACACAAACACAACAATACACCCTCACACGCATACGTCCACAAATACAGACTAAAGCTGGACACGACATAGATGTAGTGAAGAAGCGTATGATGTTTAAGCTTTTTCAGTAAGATTCAACTAACTGTGAAAGCAAAATACATATAGACTAATGCAATAAAATCAACACAACGTCGCCTTAGAGTGAAAACCTGCTAAATCCTTTTTTAAGAATTAGCAGATTTGCACTTTATTTCATCTGTTTAAAGTGCAAACCTGCTAAATCCAAAAAACGGATTAAGCAGGTTTTCCCTCTAAGCCGACGACAACTACAATCACACATAGAATCATTTGAAAAACTCCTAACGTGTTATGCTTTTTTTAGATCACTACAATAGGTCGGTACGGCATGTCCGCTATGAAGTGCAAGATACCGCTCGGCTGGTTCTACGGTGAGGTGGCGGAGATAGCCAACGTGCAGGCCTCCATCACCGCGCTCAACGCGCTGCACCAGGACCTTACCTGCAGGTTTAGGTAAGGAAATTGTGTTTTTTATCCTCGACGTTCCCACCCTGATGAAATGATAATTAAGGCAAACTATTAACTTTTAAGGATTTTATTATAATAATACAATTAAGTTACAAGAAAGTATGTTAGCGCACGTTGTAGGTAGATGATGCAGGGGGCGCCACTTGAGTAGTCAGCTGTTAGTTACAATTATTATCGTCAGATGGCGTTAAAGCGTCCAATCTTCCAACACACCCACTACTTAATTTTTCATTGATTTGCAATATCGAATTGACTGGCGGGATTTGAATTGAAAACGATTTACTAAATATTTTTAACACTCAAGTCGTATAACCGATGACCATTCATTTACGTTTTTGAATCATGTGGTCGTGATAGTCGTGAAGCCAGATTGGGATTTCCGATTTTAGATCACATAGATTCAAACATAGTTTCGGTGAAACTGCAAAACTGCGTAAGTAACATTTTAAATAAGGAGCAAAATGCACCTTTTTAATAAGATGGTAATGGTTTTTATTCATCATCACTTCTTATCATTATCATTACTTATTTTTGGCTTCGCGCTATCACAAAAATATAACCAGCTCAAAATATCATCTTGGCAACAGGTGAAATTACTAGCATAGAGGCCTCACATCTTAGTCCTTTAGGTCTGCGGCATTTACGGTTCAGCACTGCTGTACTTCTGCGATATATTGATACTTCTCTATTTCCGATTAACTTTCACAGCTAAAACTGATGTTATTATTTAATAGTACATTGTGCATCAAGGGCGGTAAGAAGAGGATTGCTAACGAGAGACTATTAGAAGCCCGACGCCGAAGGCGGAGGGCTATTAATGACTCGAGTTTGCAATCTCCTTACTGCCCATGATACACACAATGATTTTCATCACATTAGCGAGGAAATAAAAAACAAATAGAAAAAAAAAACCTTTAATAAAGATGAAAGTAAGTAATTGTACAACTTTTTTTTAGTCTTCCACAGATAATGCTTAGAATTGTTTTTTTTTAAACTTGACAAATACAGGCCATTCTGCCAGATTGTACAAATTTTCAAAATGAAATTTAATAAAATTATTGCGAATGTCTCTGAAATAATGGTAAAATAGAAATATAATGCAGACAAATGTGCCGTATAAGTTTAATTAAACAGTAAAATTGGTTTGTAGCCAAGTTTTGAATATAGGAAATAAACCTTGGCTGATTTTACACCTCCTTGGTCTGAAATGATGTACAAGTGGATTCTATATTTTAAAACTAAACTCATAACTCCCTAGGGAGTTATGAAAATCTATAACTCCCGCGGGAGCTAAGTCGGCTATAACTGCCCTAAACGCCTGCGTGTTATAAAACCCTTTCCAAGCAAGTGTGATGAAAAAATCTTAATTAAAGTGCGACCGCGCTGCTACCTGTGCGTCAAAAACGGCGCCGTGTTGTTACTATGACCCCGTCTTTTGTTTACGCAACAACACCGTATTTTATCTAGCGGTGGGGTCGCACCTTTGGTATAATATTCAAATCAATTTTCCGTCTACAGGCTAGCGACCGGCAAACTAATGGACCTCCTGAATCCATACCTAGAACTATACAACGGCAACGCAGCACACATGATGGCGTACCTCAACCTCCCCAATGAGTCCGACCCCAAAGTGCTAACCGCCTACCAGGAGTGCATAGAGCTCCAGCAACAACTCCACACATGCACTAACATTATAAAGAAGCTTCAAAGCAACTCTGAACGGAATGAACAGCTCTTGGAACAGATCAACAGAGGACTGGTCACGCCTGAAGCGTTGCTGGAGAAAGCCTCGACTGATAAACTGAGAGTGATAAGTGAGAATATTGTGGACATGCTGCTGTATTTCTTCTTCCAAGTTGATAATGTTGTAAGTATTTATTTCATTTCACTTATCTCCTTTACTTAAAAACGTGGAATAAACTTGGAATTGTTTATGCTATGTTTTGTTTTTATCTGTAATTGTGACATTTGCATCTGACAGAAAGTTACAAAGCATGGTATAAACTATTCCAAGCTTATTAAAAAAAAAATACAAGGTTTTGCCTATTATGTAATTTTATTTAAAGTCAATGAATAATGAGTAGGCTTGGGACTTTTGGATGCTCGCTATGGTTCTAAAATCCACGGAGTCGCCATTATGTTAAAATATTTTTTTAGAAGTCAAAGTCAAAGTGGATAAGTACATACAACTTGTATGTATATAATTACCAATAATAAAATACTCTATTGCTAGTAAACAAAATAAACTAAAACAAATACTTTAAGTAACAATAACAAAAATGTCTTTTTCTCAAACATGCTCGGAAAAAACGGTTTTCCGATTGAAACACAAGGACGGAAAGAGCCTCATTTTACTCCTAGGAGTAAAAAAACCATATGAAAACACTTTCCGTCCATGTCCATATATTTCTTAAAAATGCTGTCAATTTGCATACAAAATCAAAAGGACCAAGACAAAAATTCCAAACAGCCAAGGTAACTGCTCGCTTTTTTAGCACACTGCGTGTGTTTCTTTTTGAATTTGCATTCCAATGTCTATGGTTAGTTTTTAAAAACAATTGACAGTCGGTACAGGTCTATCCACGAGAGTTGGCACGAATGGATTGACCTAAAGTAATGTCACTTGTCACTGTGAGTGGCAGTGTGAGTGCCTTTCTTATACAGGGGCCTCCTTATATTCTGTAAACACGTACCTAACACGTTCTCGTTGTTAAGGAAAAAAAAAATCTGCACCAAGTATCAATGTTAATCCTTTTAGTAATTTTTGAAGTCCATTGTATTTAAAAAAAACATAAATATTTTTATTTGTGAAGAAAGGTGATGGCGTGTTCGAATAGTAAATAATCTAAAAAGGATCAGACCGAGGAGTCCGTCGTCAACAGAGTTTTAAATTTATTTATAATATACTGTCTTATCCTGTTTTCATACCGACGCCGCAATTAACAAAATAATGGCAAAAAGTTTCACGACATCGTCATTACGCATGAAAAATGTTTATATTTTATTAATTTGTAAAATGCAAAATGCAGGCTAGATTACGAAGTAAGAACTTACATAGATAAGATTACATTGTGCTTGATAACCTTCTTATTAGAATGACACTTCACTCATTTTTTACTGTCATATAAGCGACAAACAATACTTATACCGTAATGTAATTTTATCTTATTCTCAAAATGACTACACCTACTTTTGGACGAGGAAAAACATTATCGGGACAGTCTCGAGAAATAATTTTTAACGTTTTTAATTATTTTAAACAAAAAACTAAAAATGCTGAAGGTGGATTTCTAAAAATTCAAGAGTTATACAAATTAACGTCTGCGGCGACTGGGACATCAGAACGAAGTGTACAGCGAATCGTTAACTGTATCTGCAAAAATGCGACTGAGGGATCGACTTCTAATGTGTTCGTGACACCCGGTGAAAAACGATCACGTTTGTCGAAAAGATCGGAGGTGGACAATTTTGATTTAAACGTCATCCGAAGGTGTATTTACGATTTTCACAAAATACACAAAACACTACCAACTATTAAAACATTACACAAAGTTTTAAAGGAGTCGATAGATTTTCCTGGCAGTGTCAGTTCTTTATTACGACTGGTACATAAAATGGGATTCCGGTGGAAGAAGATTCAGAACAACAGGATGCGGATAATTGAAAATGACCACATTCGTTACAAAAGATTTATGTATTTACAAAAATTACAAGAATATAGAGACCAAAAACGGCCTATTGTGTATACCGATGAGACCTACGTGCATAGCACTCATACTACGCCAAACGCATGGACTGACAACAGCAACAGTGGCATCAGAGTTCCCATATCAAAAGGGCAAAGACTTATAGCGGTTCATGCTTGTACAGAGGAAGGCTTTGTAGAAAATGCTTTGCTGACATTCAAATCTAACCAGAAGTCTGGAGATTACCACAGTAATATGAATGCTATAAATTATCAAAAATGGGTGAAGGAATATTTGTTACCGAATTTAAAGCCCAGAAGCGTCCTTGTCGTCGATAACGCTCCTTATCACAACGTTCAGATGGATCGAGCTCCAGTAAAAAACTCAAATAAAAAAGAGATGCTGACCTGGTTAGATAAAAATAAAATATCATACCCAAAAAGAAATACTAAAATCGTTCTGTACAAAATAATTAAGAAACATAAAGACACAAAGAAAACTTACAAGTTAGATCAAATACTGCGAGACCACGGTCATTCTGTACTACGTCTTCCACCTTACCATCCAGATTTAAACCCAATTGAGATGTTGTGGGGGATTATAAAAGGTAAAGTAGGGACAAGGAACGTCACTTTTAATATGAACGAAGTTCAAAAACTATTCATCGATGAAGTTCATGCCGTTAAAACAGAAACGTTTCATGATACTTGGAGAAAGGCCCAAGAAACAGAGCGTTCGTACGAGTCTATGGAACACCGGCTAGACGACCTTACTGATGGTTTCATTGTTAATATAGGTGACAGCGAGGACGAAGAATCTTCAACATCTAGTAGTTCAAGTGATGCAGAGTCGGATTAACAATTTTATAAATAAATTTTATAGTCAGGTTATGCATATGTATGTACAGTCGAGTTTATAAATATGTGTACACTTTTTTACCTACTCGAATGCGGTCGCTACCAATTAGTTTGCAAACGCATTCGACTAGATAAAAAGGGTACACATATTTATGAACTCGACTGTACAGTCAGCGTCAAATAGTTTGTAGCAGTCAAAGTGGTCGAAAAGTTCGGTACATCATACTAAATGTATCCTATACCAAACTATTTGACCACTTTCACTGCTACAAACTATTTGACGCTGACTGCACATAAACCACAGTCAATTAACCCACTTAGCCCGACTAGGTGTTATAACACTGCTCAAATTGATTAAACCCACTTAGTCCGACTAGGTGTCGTAGCCCGAATAGGTTATCAATTTGAGCGGTGTTATAACACCTAGTCGGGCTAAGTGGGTTAATGCATTTGTACATATGAGGATAAAGTATTTACATTAATGGTGTTGTTTTAATTTAAGACTGATAGATCTATCAAACCCATCAATCCCAGGACCGCTGCTTAGAAGGCAACTCCCGTTGACAACGTTGTCAAAGATTTTTCATACATTTTATTCATGATGAAAGTAGACCTTAGTTTACTAGATTTATCTTCATGGATGGTTTGCGTGGCACTGCAGTATACTACGTTAGGTGTTCTTGGTTTCCAAAGGTTTCTTATTTTGGCGGGTATGCCAGATTTTCTTAGACACAATTATCGTAATTACTTTTTGCATCAACCTGTATTTAATAATTATGTCATGCACACATAGACATTTTCATTCACTCGTTCAATCCATTCGTGCCAACTCTCGTGAATATATCTGTAACATTCGTTCATTCTGCATAATATAATTGTGAAACC
This sequence comes from Acleris emargana, assembly GCA_927399475.2. Taxonomy (NCBI): domain Eukaryota; kingdom Metazoa; phylum Arthropoda; class Insecta; order Lepidoptera; family Tortricidae; genus Acleris; species Acleris emargana. The sequence goes on from OV656852.1 coordinate 15,378,626, forward strand.
GAATATTAAACTATTTGTTGTGTGAAATACTTACTATAAAAAATGAGCTCAAGCGACGAAAGCGACGAAATAGGTACCACACCGCCTATATTAAAAACTATTAAGTTTTTATTTACAAATTGCCCAAACATGACCAACATAACTTTTAATGTGAATTAAATTAAATTACTTGCTTTTTAGAAATGTATATGTATTATTTCCTCACATGTTTGAGAAAAGCATTATGTATGCCTCGGCGGAAACGAGGATTTCCTGACTCGTATTTTAGCAGGCCTCGCTGTTGCTCGGCCTGCTAACCACCTCGTCAGGAAAACCCTTACTTTCCGCGCCTAGGCAACAATGTACTATTTCAATCTAATATTAGTCGCCACTTAACTTTTTTTGATGAGGTACACTTTTGACATAGTTAACAATAAACACTTTTTTCCGGCTTTGAAATATACATCACATAATGAACAAAATATACAAAATATTTTAGTTCCTTATACGGCTCTAACCAGGACTTAATTTCGCAAGTAGTAAAACTATTCATTTTAAATTTTATCAGAAATTGCTTAAACCGCGTTTAATCAAAACTGTCAATTTATTAATCAAGTGTTTTTTTTATTGGTAAAATAGATGTGTCAGTAGTCTGTCACAACGCAAGTATCAAAGAGGATGCATAATTAAGTAAATCGTACCTATATATGCATATCGCGTCACCTGTGAACTGTGGCATGTGTGTGTAATAACCTAATAACTAATAAATTTATGATGAAATTAATTGCAGTTATAATAACGTGGTTATTACCGATCGATATAACAGCGTAAATCTAACATGTTTTATTTTTATACTTTGACTTTGACTTGGAAAAATAATATTTTAACATAATGGCGACTCCGTGGAATCTAAAACCATAGCGAGCATCCAAAAGTCCCAAGCCTAATAATGAGCCAGAAACGGTTATGTTTCTGTAGATGATGATGTAGATTTCTTTACAGTGTTTTTTCTTTACCAAAAATCTTGAAAATATTAAGGTAAAATCGGGTTGGGTTCTGTTGCAGGTCCCTATGGTTCATAAAGCCCACTTACAAAAAAAAAAAAACATAAAGTGGAATTTGCCTTGATTGTCTTGTCCTTTTAAGCTTGTATACATCGGTAGGTAATTAGATCTCGAGATACACGTACCACTGTTAAGAACACACTCGCTATGCCTCGGGTTCTAAATTGAGCGTTTTATCTTGCGATTGTTATATGAGAGTTGAATGTTAAAGTTCAAGTAAATGTGTGTCGTGTTGGTGCAGCAGCACGGCGCGGTGTCGGCGGAGTGGTGCGCGTCGGTGAGCCGGCTGCTGCGCGGCTGGGGCGGGCGCGGCGCCGCGGCGCTGGCCACGCTGCTGGCGCGGCTGTGCGGCGCGCACGCCTGGTGGGGCGCGCACCTCGCCGGGGAGCTCGTCAGCGCCTTCGCGGCCAGCGACGCGCCGCCGCTGCCGCTCGACAGGTACCACGCCCCGTGCATACCACGGAGAGAGAGAGGGTCTTCTACGAGATACCTAGCGGCGTATAGACAAACCGGGGGATTATGTTTAGTAAAACCTCCATGAAAATTGTGAAGTTTAAAAAATATAATTTTTACGATTATTACATAATATTGTACATTATATCAAAAACTAGGTCCGTACGTTTTCCTTTCCCAGAAAATATTTCTTGGTTATTGAGCGCCTTCCAGGTAATAACGTTATGCTAATCCTAACTCAGTTTATTTCAAGTCACTAGCAGTATAATTCTCTTGTTCTAATAATCACATTTATTCTTTGACTGTCGTTTTAATCTAATTGCCATCAGTCAAGTGATGTTTCCGCACATAATCATCATATTATCTTCGTTGTTCATTATTCTAATAACGACATAGAACGTAATGTGATTGACGTGTTTAGAATTAGTACAGTCAAGGGCACCAATGAATACACCATAAGTCTTTAGTAGATTGATAACCAAGGGTGGAAATTGGCCCATTTCACACGAGATATTTCTGGCGCTCGAACGAAGTGAGAGCGCCAATAGTTCGAGGGGAAATGAGCAATTTCACCCGAGTTAGACACTCTACTTTTCATTTCGACAGTGAGGAAAATAAATTTAATCTTGTTTCCCGCTTTTTCTATTGCAAACTTTTTTTTCTATATTCAGAAAAAAGTTAAAATACTCATACTGCCAACATTAGAAAAGTTTAATCGAGGTCACGACCAAGGAGCCAGCAAGGAGGTTGAACGCCGCGCCGAATGAAAAAGTTTTACCTTTATTACGTATTTAAATATTCCATCTCTTTCTTTCATATTTCACAAATGACTTCCACCTCATTATTGGGCATTTTTTTTTTCTAGTGTACCTAGCGTTTTTCACGTGTCCGACAACTTCATTTAATATTTTTTACATGATTATGTTAAAAACTTTGACTTGTAGCTAAATTACCAGATAAACAATACTCTTACGTTTAAAATTATGCTACTAGAAGTATTCAATAACGTTAAATTTACAGTTTTTTTGTTATTTTTGTTCCCTAAGACCCCCAATTTTTTCCGCGTCCAGGCCTGGTGTTACATTTTCGAACTTCAAATAAACAAGTTTGGAAACTTTTGTCGTACATGAGAACACTTGTTTTCGGGAGTCTAATATGTGAATTTACTAAAAACGCCCTTAATTTGTCTCCTTTAGAGTTAATATTTAACAAAAAACTAGTTTAAATCGTGTCCACCACATTCGACATAAGGGGAATTCCCCCTTTCCGTTACCGTATATTAGGCTTAAGGTATCATTTTTATTACCAAAATATATCTTTATTTTCATCTAGAAACTTTAGTTTTCACGTAGCAGCACAATATTTGTCTTCAAACGGTCTGTAAACGAAAAAATTGTGTGTTGAAGTGTCGTGCTTTACGTGGTTCAAAATGGGTTCCACCACTCCGTTACCAAGATTTGAAGGTAAAATCTTTATCTTTATGTTGTTGTGATACATTTACCTAAATAATTGTTTATATCTAAACTCAATTTCACTAAAATATATTTACAATCAAGATCGAATGCATATTTAATTTGTATTTCAAAGTGCAAAACATTACTTCCGTTACTTCCCCTTTCGTTGCCATGTCGGCAGTCATGTATAAGGGGAATCTAAAAAGTAACGGAATGGAAACATAAAGTTATGTTTACACTGAGATCACATTTGAATAAATTATAGTATTTACATAGGTAAATTTATTTGTAGGTACCACAAAAGTAAATCATCTTATACGGTTTGCAAAATTGTCTTTAGAATAATACAACGTGTTATTTTTAATCTGCTGCGTAGTTGCAATAACATTAACCGCAGATATCTCAATTAAATTTAAATAATACGACTAAACTACCTACATTTGTTATAGAAATGGCTCCTCTCACAGCTGCCGAAAAACAAAAACGGTATCGGGAAAGGATTAAAAATAACCCTATTAAATATGAAATCCAAAGAAAAAAGGACGTGGCGAGAATAAAAAAAAATATAAAGGCAAGAAAAATTGCAACTACCAAACTATCAAACTATCCCGAAAAATGAAGCATCCACCAAAGAATAGGTACCTACCTAATACCATTGCAGTTGCTCATAATTTGTCTCTCAATAACCAGTATTGGTCAGGAAAGTCTAAAATGTAACCACTATAAATATGCGATAACCATAACCCTCATTTTGCTTTGGTCAGTCGGGTTAATAAAGCTTTTGTGGATTTGTGATCTTGGTATAACTGCAGCCTTATGATTTCGTTACCATTATTTTCGTTACCGTCCTTTGAAAATAATTAACATTTTATTTTATTATTAAATCCCCAATTGATAAACATTGCAATGTGTGTATTATATGGATAAACTTTTTACTAAAGTATCCACGTAAAAATAAATTTGTCGGGTAAACCTCATAACGTCCAACTGGTAAAGAAAATTGTAAGTAGTTTTGGTCGTCTGGTAACGAAATAGTTACAATAATCGTAATTTCTTTCAAATTAGTTCATAATGTTTTGAAAATAAAACTTATTTTCATAACTTACTATATTTTCAAGTAAGTAAAGCATTTGTTTATCCCCGTTTTACTTTCTTTCAAGTTATATCAATAAATGTATATGGTAACGGAAGGGAAACAAATATGAGCCCGAGCCACTTTGAAATCGCTGTATAAATTTAATTTCCGTATGTTTTACAAAACCATTGCTAAATTAAGATACCTAAGACTACTAAAAATGCTTCAACACCCTTAAAGTTCAACAATTAATAAGTTCGAAAAAAAATCATCACAAATCTGTTGGTACAACTTTGAAAAAAATGCCCTATTACCCTAACTAAAGAAAGAGATGGAATATATTCGTGACGTAATAAATGTCAATTTTTTTGTTTCGAACGGATGTTCGGCGTTCAACCTCCGTGTTGTATCCTCCATGTTGTGTTGTATTGCTCCTTGGTCGTGACCAGCTTGATTATTTTTTCTAATGTTGGCAGTATGTGTATTTTCAAGATGGCCATGCCGAACCGTGAAAAAAAATTGTCATGCTATGCTATCATGGCATTATGGCGGGCAGCAGAATATAAGAGGAATAATTTTAAATGTTGTTTTTTTTTGTAATTGCGAAAAAAAGAGACCACTCGTAAAATGATTTTAATATGAACCTATAGATCGTAATAAATACGTCGTTTAACGTATAGTCGAGTTTAGATATATGAATGATTTTAATATGACGTAGCTCAATTATCTTAGACTCCATGGCCAATCGTAACTATTAAAAAAAAAAAAGAACTTTTCACCCTAGAGGGGAAAACGCAATTTTCCACCCGGCTATCTACCCATTCAAATTAAACTTTCCGAACAGGAGAGATGAAAAAAAATATGTACACAGAGCTACTATTACAATAAATGAACGTTACAATCGATCCTCCAGATGCCTGGTGCTCGTGATGTACATGGCGCGCAAGTCCCTGTTCGCGCACACGGACCCCGAGGGCGGCGTGGCGCAGGCGCTGGCCGCGCGCGCGCTGGCCCTGCTGCGCGCGCCGCGGCCGCAGCCCGCCGTGACCGCGGCCGTGCTCACCGCGCTCGCCGCCACCCTCGACAGCGTCGTCACCACGCCCGCCAAACACGCCAGGTACTATTACATTCATTCAATTCAGATGATGGGTGGATCTCAAAAGTAATGTAAAAGTTAAGAACTTAATTAACACAACGTTAACTTTCTTCCTTAGTCATACGATCTCATGGTCGTCATGGTAATTTTTTTTTAATTGTCATAATCGCCATTCTTAATAGAGCATTTTCATTTCGATTCCGCTAGAACAGAATCGATATTGTTCCGGTTCTGATCAAAGAGCAGAATAAAACTTTTCCTACTCGAAATAACTTAGTTCCGCTCGCTAAAATGTTCACACCGACCTCCGCCATCGTTTTCTAGTTTTTGCAACCCTATAGGCTGTCTCTTTAGTTGCATTTTCACTTGCTCAGCTCAAAGTCAAGCCGACCTTATCTTGAATTCAAGACACCATCCAACTGCAGGAAGAATCAGAAACTAAAAATAACAAGTTAATCAGTTAATCACAGCGATAATCATAACGCTCGTGAATCGATTCCGCTTCGAGCGAATGTTTGCGAAAACTTGGTTAAAAACATAATTATCCGGTATTTTTTGAACTGCTCTCAAGCCCCTGGTTGATACTTGATTGAACTACTCTGATAATAATTGCTAATATGACTCCAAAGTGAATGTTTAACCATACTCACCTTATCCAGATGGGAATGGGTGACGGGAGGGCGCGCGGGCGTGAACAACACAGAGGGCGCGCCGTCGCCGCGCGCCGCCGAGTGCAAACTGCACCGGCGCAAGCTGCATAAGAAGCTGCTGCACCAGATGCAGGAGTTCGAGGCCGCGCGCCGCGGGATACAGGTCGCGCTCGAGGAGCAGCAGGTCAGTGCAGCGTTTCGTGGCAGCTGATGACACTAAAATATCAGAAATCAATTACACTTATTGGCAGGAACAAAATAAATTGTAGTCCCTTTAGATTTAAATAAAGAACAACACGATTTTTACAGATTTTTATGCACCTACAGATAGATCACCATTAACATTAAATCTTATCGATAATTATTTCGAAATAAATTGATTTATTGATCGTATCCCGGTGTAGTGATAGATGTTCGTTGGCGTCGAAAACACCGCGTATTGCCAAAATACCTGAATTTAAAAATACCAGATACCCAATATACTGTAATCCAAACACTAAACATTTAAATTTAAATTAAGGTATTTTTGACCACCCTTACCTAATATCACCAAAGCTGGTGTTCTGGAGATATGGTATATTGAATTTTTCGTGTTTTGGTAGTGAGAGGAGAAAAACGTGGTCTGTGTTTTTGCCTTATTTATTATTTATTTAATCTTTATTGCACAAAAGAATACATTTTATATACAAAAGTCGAACTTAATGCCGTAAGGCATTCTCTACCAGTTAACCTTCTTTACACCGTAAAGCTTGCGTGGTTAAAATTAAACAAGTGCACAAACCGACATAATTAGCGACTTAGTTAACATTACATGCAATGTCTTCTGCACAAAACTATAGTAAACTACCTCACACACCTACGTCGCGAGACGTAAAACACCAGTGAGTAAGAGTAATTGCATCATGTGTTGCAGCGCGTGCGCTTCAACCTAAAGGCGCGTATGGCGATGGTGGGCAAGCGCAGCCCGGAGGGCGCCAGCGAGCCGCGCGCGCGCTCGCCCGTGCCGCCCGCGCTCGGCGCGGCGCTCGCGCAGGCGCTCGTGGCGCACGTGCTCGCCATGGACAGCGCCGGCTCCGGGGACACGCTGCTGCTCTGTGCTAAGGTACGGACACTGAATACGCAATAGGTTATCTGACACATAACACCTAGTTTGGTTATATCTACAGTTGATATGCACCTCCATGCATCTATTGTTTGCCATTATAATTTTTTACTGTAATATGTTTTAGGACATCATTTTTTGATGGATGTTGTTAAAGTCCTAATAAAAATCAAAGTTTTCCTCCTTCTTGTGAGCCGCCATCTTGAATTGAAGTTGCTAAAATTGGTTCATTTTCAAATATTTCTCAACAGTTTAATGTCTTCCCGATAAAAAGTTACGAGCGGCAACAGAAGCGTTAGAAAATGACAAACTAGTAATTTTTGTTTTTGTTGATATTTTTTTTGTTCCTTTTTTAGATTGAAACCATGGATAACTTAACAATAAAGATATTGGTCAATGTTTCACCATTTGTTAAGCAGAAATCCCACCACACTGGACTATTATTATCTAAACGTATTAAAGAAATTCTGAAACCACGGCTCCAGCTATTTAAAAATTACGGCTTGTCAATAATTATTATAAACAAACATATTATGACTATGAAAGTCTTCCCCTGTGATCCCTTAGCAAATGTAACACCAGCGCTTGTCCGCAGGTTGTGGGCCGGCTGTGCGCGCTATGCGGCGGCGCGGGCCTGCTGGACCCGTCGTGCATCCTGGGGCTGGCGCGCCTCGCCGTCACGCTGCCGCCCTGGCAGCGCCACGCGCTCACAACTCTGCTACAGGTAACATAGTTTTTGATGCGACTAAATTGACAAAAACTTCCCTCACATTAGCTTTCATTTCGTCAATACTTGTAGAATAACAGACTCCAATCTTTTCTCATTTTTGAAGCTGTTTAACAACAAAACAGAGTATTTATATTTTTATAGTTCAAGGAACGGTTCTAAAGGGTAGTCGAACTCATTAGTACATTTAAATACCTTTTCGCAATTTTGTGGTATATCAATAGATGCGACATTCTAAAATGTAAAGTTACTTATGAGTTTGACCGTACACTTCGATCAACAATACAACTAGATAACGGGTCAGAGAACCAAACCCGGCCCAGCGAATATATACTCACTTCAAATTGGGAGCTTACTTCAATTTAGTTCGTTGTCAACTACGCCAACAGTGACACGTGTTACAATGCCTCAATGCGTTTTCAGAAACTGCAAAAATAATCACCTTTACAAAAATCTTTCAGACGGAATATCATACTTTCGGCATGTAAATGTCGATTCGTAATATTAATTGATAAATAACTAAGTCTTTCTAATAAATAAATAAATATTTTAGTTTCGGACCAACAATTGTCAATATTTGGTTGTTGGAGAACAGTATGTCAATGGAGTAGTTTAATACTTTATATTATTGCAGTAATAAATTAAATATTAGTTTGTGGATTCCTCGTGATCCATTTCATTGTGCGATATAGAGTTCTATTGTCGCGAGTGAACGGTAGGAGGAGATTTTTAACTGATGAAGACCAAAGATGAACACCGGAAAACATTAATCATAATTGTTTAATGGGCAGTGATGAGATTTCTCTATTAAGAATATGAAACTACTTTTATTCACGTAAAGCATGTAGTTAAGTGCAATTGATGGTGAAGTACCGGGAGAACTCTTTAATGATTAACGGCCCTGCATATCGGATAGCGAAATATTGTTAAGGCTTATTGGAAATTGTTATTAGACTATAATAAGGTTTTTTAATGCAATGAACGAGTATAATTATGTGCTGTAGAAAATCTCAATAATATGAGAAATATCACTAAAAAGCGATTTTTCTTTTTACAAATAAAACCGTCTTCAAAAATCCATTAAAAATACATATACATATAGCTTCTCATTTGTTTCCCAGGGGTAGGCAGAGACTACGGAATGCCAGGTGCACCGGTCTAAGCATACAAGTATAACTTTCGCTTCCTCTACATTCATAATTTTAACCCACTGAACAAGGTGAAATAAATGACCGGTCTCCTAGAAATTCCCTATCGTTGCCTAACAGGTATATCAAATATATGATAATTTTATATATCCAAGCCAGTGTCAAGTAGGTATACTTACACAAATAGAATGCCACATGATTTTTGCCACTGAGATAATAAGTCAGTCGATATAAGTTTTTCAAGTAGCTATTAGGGTTTTTGAAGACGCTTTTAATTTTTGTTCCTAAAATAATATATGATGGGTTACTAGCCCACAATATTATTTATACTTATTATCATAAATAATAAAAATAGCGTTGAGTTTTTGTTTAAATTAAACCCACCTGAGACGTCAAAACAGAAATAATATTAAGTGTAAAGCTACTCCATTTGTACTCTGTTCGCGGTGACATTGGCACTCCGCTAGTAGAAGCTGCATAAGGTAAAAAAACGAGCCTCTAGTCGAAGCGACATAAGATAATAAATTGTTTCAAGCAAAATTAAGCATTGCGATAATGATATACCATTTAAATTAGGATGTTTTATTTTGACAATGATTTTACACGAGTATGAAGTTTGTATAGGTCGCCCTAGGACACTTTTGGAAGAGAATTCTGTATGGAACCCGGTGTCTATTGGTTGGTATGTCGATGACCGTACACGAATTTTCTACCAGTAGTACAGTCACCATTAATAACATAATGTATATACAGCCAACAACTTACTTTTAAATACCAAGAAAACCAAGTGCATGAAATTTTCTCTGTCAAATGTGAAAGGAGTGAATGGGGCTAGTATTAGACTAAAGGATGAGACGCTGTCATTCGAAGACAAAATAGTATTTTTAGGTATTACTTTAGACTCGAAACTGCAATGGAATGCACATATATCCACCCTTGCGGGAAAACTTAGTTCTGCAGCGTATGCAGTAAAGCGAATCCGACAACTTACAGACGTCGAGACGGCGAGACTGGTGTATTATAGTTATTTTCATAGTGTTATGAGCTATGGGATTTTGTTATGGGGAAAAGCGGCTGACATTCAGGCCGTCTTTGTACTACAAAAGCGGGCTATACGTTTTATTTATCAACTGGGTTCTCGGGTCTCTCTCAGAGATAAATTTAAAGAAATTAATATTCTTACTGTCGCGTCGCAGTATATCTTTGAAAATATCATGTATGCACGCAAACACATACATCACTTCAGACATAACCGTGACGTTCACAAGTTTAACACGCGAAATAAAGATAAACTCGTAGTCCCATGTCACCGTCTTCGTAAAGTTAGCACATCGTTCGCAGGGAACTGTATACGCTTCTACAATAAGATACCTACTGATATTGTCAATATGCCGTTCAATAAATTTAAGTCTCGCATTAAGTGCTGCTTGCTGGGTAAGGCATATTATACTGTTAATGACTTCCTAAATGATAAAGACGTTTTTAAGTAGTGTGAGCTTACTGCAGTTAGGGTTATTTTTGTCTTTTGTAATTATAGCTGAGCACTGGGCAGCGCTTATTGCAAAATGCCTTTAAGCCAATGATGTACACTTTTAAAATTAAATTTACCTATTGTTTTTTTTGTAAAAACAAAAATATATTAATTCTTGTGTGCACAAGACATTTTAGAATTGAGAACACATTATGACGTTTCTCGCCGGACAGATACTTTTTTATTGTTATCTTTGTCCGGCAGCATGAGCATGTCATGCTCACTTAAAGGTCTTTGCTTACGGCGGCGTCGTTGATCGGGTCGCCACCTTCCCGAACACATGGTTGAGGGAGGCGATGGCTGAGATACGCGTCATACTCATGAACGGGTGCTGTCTGTGGGGTCCGGTCTGTTCACGCTTGCAAGGACCTGTTTTTCCAATTTAGTTATTTTAATTATCGTTCCTGACGTAGAGACCTCGTCATGTTGTTCTCCTAATCATGATTTTTAACTTTATTTTATTGACTTTACATTTGTAAGGATTTCGTTTGTATTGCTTTTTTTTTTTTATCATTATTTATTACTTTATTACCTTGTAATGTAACTTACTTTTAAGTATTATTGTACCTAATTAATAATTGAAAAAATGACCTTCTGCTGGAGTTTCTTGCGGCGCTTCTTCTCCGCAATGATGGTCTTGTCCGAAGCGCTAGTAGATTCACTCCATGTTACCGACGTGTAAAAGAGCCCTCATGTGGCCAATTTACTGAATAAATATTTTGAATTTTGAATTTTATCCAACATTATGCTCAAAAACATGTCACACGTATCTATAGTGGCATAAAAGCGTGTCGGATACAAATAGCGTTCAAATACTAGTTCTTTGCGTAGTGTACCCTACGACATAGGTTCATAGTGTTTGTTCCTGCAGGACCTGGTGGAGTTCGAGAGCGGCTCCCCGTGCTCGAGCCCCACCAGCGAGGAGGCGTGGTTCGGCGGGGACGGGCCCGGCAAGGCGCCGCGCAAGTACAACCACGGCGTCACCGTAGCAGGTAACAACCTCATTAGATTAAATCAAGGGCCCGTTTATCAAACTTACTTATGCTTAACTTAAATGTAACATGTGTTACAAGCGGAAATCTTTTTCCAACTATGTATGTTGAATAAAAACTTCCACTTGTATTACAAGTTATAAGCTTTTGTTAAGCCCTAACCGGACCTCGAACTTTTTTAGCGATGAAACCATTTTCAAACAGTAAACTAGTACTAAGATAGGTGCTTTACATAACATTGTCCTTTACGTTGTTTTCTGGGCGTAGCCCTTGCAGAGCCCCGGAGAATACCTTGCTTAGACTAATCTCAAGCGCATAACAGCTAGCGAGAAAGAAGTATAAAACCCAAATGCCTTTTTAATCTTGTCGAAGTAGACGTTAAAAAAATCAATCGCACTTATTGACGCAAGCCTCCAAAATCTCAATTGCTCGATTTCAAAAAAACTGTTTAATATACATACAATGCTAACATTTTCTAAATAGCTATCGGCAATCTTCGTTTTTCTATGACACACGAGTGACCTATACTGTCAGTTTCGACTGCAAGTAGGGATTGCCCATATCGATAAACTCAATTATCGATGCTTTTCCCATATAGTATTGATCGCTCCAAGTTTTGTTTGTAAACATATTTTTTTATTGCAATTATGAAAATAAAACAAAATGGCAACATAATTCTGGTAATTCTTTATTAAAAAAATATTTTTGAAACTTCCCTCATAATCATCATATTTAATCATCATAATTATACGATAGCCAGCCGAAAGCTATTAAGAAGGTGGGAATATTGTACGTTGTTCAAAAAACTAATGTCAGTAGAGTCTTTGCAAATTCAATCCTCCTCGAAAGTTTCAAGTTAGAATTTAAATTGTAATTGTTTTAGATGTGTTGGCAGATAGCTTCGGCCTGTCGAAGAGCGTTCATTACGTCAAACCAAAAATCGGCGGTATTGGGCCAAGTAAGTTATTTCAAAAAATATATCTGATGTGCAAAGCCCGGAATTTTCGAGGCACTTCTCAATATCGTTAGTGACTTGCCATTTATCGACTTCCGTTATACACAATATATCGATATAATACAACATAGAACACAAACATTAAAACAATTTTAAAGTAGAGGTAAACGTAAACGTAAGAAGAGTAAAGTAGAGGAGGTTTTATCGCTAAAAAGGGTTCTCTTCTAGAAAACTTTTGGGTTGGTAAAAATTCGAAATTGACATATGCAACTAAATTGTATAAAAACACTGGTATTTAATAATTATCAGTTACCAATTACAGCTATAAATATCCAGACATTGCAGATTTTTCAATATCATGATCAAAATTTTTGTTAGTGCTAACAAGGTGAGTGTTTCTTAGGCTATTTATTAAAACTTTTCGTTAACGAAAAGCTATTAACAGTCTATTAAGGTTTAATATATCGATATGTACCTTATTTAAAGTCAATAAATGAGAAGTGTCTATGACAACTCAAAAATGCCCCGCGATATTCTGGTCTCTGCTGATAACGTATTGGAATTGTGTCTAATCTATCCCTGTGACAATATTAACAAGATATGCTTGGTTTTAGATGTGATAAAGAACATTGACGTGGACCCGCTGCCGCAAGTAGCGGAGTCAGACGATTCAGAATCAGAAAGCCAATTGGAGCAGGAGTTCCGAGATGCCGTGCGGAAGGACACGCGCGCTAAACCCCCGCCTGACCACAACGCCAGGTCAGTACAACGATTTACTGCCCTCTTCGCCCGTGGTACGGTTGTCTGTGTCCGGTTGACTAAAATTTCTATTTCAAAATCAAATCTAATAGAGTCGACGGAGCTCCTATTTCTGAGTGTTTTGGCCTTTCGGGCCGGCTGAAGAACTAACATAATCTAAACTTACCTCATAATTTATTGGTCAATCGGACATAGCCAACCGTACCACGGGTGAAGACGCATTTACTGTAGCATATCACCGTAGCACCATCATTAATTGGGTTTTCCTATTACATCCTTTTTTGCTGTTGAAATATTGATAGTTGGTATAGAAAGAGCAGTATACTTTTCGTGTTTCGTCGAAGAGTACCTTATAGTTCTGGCCACAGATCACAGAAACAAGGGAGATATGTTATGGGGGCGTGGTTCGTGTCGCCTCGATATGGTCAAATTGACCATATCGGCACGAGGCGTGTCAAGCGTTGACACAGTCACTCACTGAACGCTGTCAGTATAGAAGCTCCGTTTAAATGATAAAATGACTGTATGTAGCGTGAAAGTGTGCAAAAATCGAAATACAAACGTTAATATAAAATCAAAGGGCATAACTTACCACCGGTAAATTTTGTTTTTAAGCATTATTTATATTTTTAAATGAATATTTTATATTTGAATGGATTTCAGAGCGTAAGGTTGTGAAAGTTGTGTTGACGTGATTTCTATCGACTATCGATAAATGGCTTATTCTACAGCTATCAATAGAATTCAATGTGTTAATAGTTCTAGTTATTTATCACTACCACGACACGCTTAAAACAGAAGAAAAAACATTTAAATAAATTTTCACGTTATACAAAATTTAATTTTCTTTACAATATTAACGAACGACGAAGGACTCTAGCAATTCAAATATAAGTAGGCAAATCATACAATTAAGATAAAAATAAATTAACCAACCACAAAGGCAAAGGGCTCTGGCTCAGTATTGAGCTGTGTTTGCACACAGGCCTGATTGACAGCTCGCGCCGAATCACTCTTAAAAGGATTCAAGCCTAAAGGTTGGATGGTAGAGATTGCCCCAAGTATTAAGTCTATCTTTCTGTTTTAAGTAATTTGTACCATTTATGAAATAAAGTTTACATAATCAAGTCGGTAAACTACTGGTTTGTCCCAAACTGAGATCTTGTGACGTGACACTCAACCGAACCCATTTTATTAGTATATTTGTATTAACATCATAAAGTCCAAGTTTACAATTTAGACTTTTATGTACTAATCAAAACGAAAATCTTTAACAGCTCCAGAAAATTTAACCAAAGAAATTCGGCCAATTTTTTGTTACGTTCTAATATAGGTATCGTTCCAAATTTAAAATCTTATGTATCAATTTTACGCAAACCGTATTCTTGCTAATGAAATATTATTCTATTCTAACAATAATATATTAAGTTTAAATGATGTAATTGTATTGACCTAGTAGTAAAATAATAAAAATAGTACTTATTGTCTGTAAATTGAATAGTACCTATATTAACGTTGCAAACAAGTTTGAATTGTTTATCGATATATTTTGAAACATTCCTTGTGGCATCCCTAAGTGGACGACAGGAGAGAAACGCACACCTCTTGAAAAAAGTATAACTAGATGTCGCTGTGTGTGGGTAGTCCTTAACCTGCTGAACATAGGGACTACTACCTTGGCGCCATCTAGCTCTGAGGAACTAATTAATTACTCGTCGCATAGATGGCAGCTAAGTGACGAGTAAGCGCTACCTTACGTTCAGTGACTGAACTACGATGGAAAAAAAACGATCTTTCAGCATTTTTCAACCTTGAGAACTTAGTATAAAGCTTAATTTTCTGCTACTATCAAAACTATGTTACGGCGTTTTTAGTTCGTAAGCTGTAACCAATTATGAGGAGGTTGTTTTTGTAGTAGTTAATAGAGCGTAAGCGTAAGACGCACACATGTTTAAAAGTGGCGACACCGGGTCTTGTACGAATTGGCGTTCATGACATATCTCCCTTGTTTCTGTGATCTGTGGTTCTGGCTGTCCTTTCGCTTTTGTATAGAAGTCGAAGAGTTTTCTTGTCACATAACATCGACTAGAATATTTGAATTCGGGATTCTGAGGGGGTCGCAATAAGATTAATATAGTGATACATATGAATATTGAATACGACATGACGTCGTTACGAGTCCCGCATGTTAACGGCCGGTGTTGTGTGCGCAGCAACATTTCGAGCTGCATGGACGCGCGGCTGGAGAACGGGCCGGCGCACGCGGGCGAGGCGGCGTCGCGGCGCGTGCTGCTGGCGGGGGGCGGCGCGCTGGCCCGCGCCGTGCGCGCCCCGCCCCGCCGCGCGCCCTCCCCGCCCGCCGCGCCCGCCGCGCCCGCGCGCGCGCCCCCGCCGCTCGCGCACACGCTCTACGACGTGTTCCGGCACCTCGCGCTGGAGCTGCCCGCACAGGTAAGCGCAACCGACTATTCTGCGTATTCTGGGACATGACGCTGTAAACCTGCCTTCCGGTACCCTATTACTGAGCCTCGTCTGTCCATCCGTCCGTCCCTCCTTCCGTATGACAGTCGGCATGCTGTATCCCATAGACTGAAATAGAAAGACAATTGTTTTTTTTACAAAGGGTGTGACAATACACAATGTGAAGTGCCTAACAAGAACGACTTCTCCAACAGAAAACTTATCGACAACAACTGCACATTTTTAAACAAACTCTCTTACGTCCCTTTAACAAGGCGGCTCACTTACACTGCGATAACTCTGGTAGATTCGCTTCAGGTTGGTTCACTTGATAACATTTCACCATAACATGGTTCCGTGACCGTATCTGTACCTATAATAACAACGGTATTTAGTATTTGTCTTGTTACGACGTTCCTACTGTCGCGATGTGATCATGCTGAGCGAATGATTTACCCTGTCCACATTTACGTAGTAGCATAACAAGTCGTGTAGATTTCCGATCCAATGGAACCCTGCAGTGTGAACCCACCTTTAAAAGCGTTGGAATCAAAAACGCTCACTGTATAAATGCGTATATTGCGCCACTAATCGTTGACAATAGGTCAACTCGTCTGGTCAACCTTCTACCATTCTCAACTGAAACGTATAGAACTAATATCGGGTCTCAAATTTACAAAGAACATAATACGTTGTTTAAAGATAAAAGGATTGATATTTGTACAATCTCAAGGTTAATTTCTAGTTTAGGTCATCATCATCAGGTATGTAGGTAGGCCTCCAACAAAATGGAGTGACGACCTTGTAAGGATCGCGGGAACGCGGTGGATGCGAAAAGCACAAGACCGGTCTGAGTGGAGAGCCTTGGGGGAGGCCTATGTCCAGCAGTGGACGTCTTTCGGCTGACATGATAGTAGCTTATAAAATGTTTAACTCCTTAGATAATAAGCGTTAAATTGTAAAGCATGTTGAATTTGCCTGTAATTGGGTGGATACTCAAGCAATATAAACGTAATGTCATATTTAGTTTGTAAGTTTTATAGTATCTTACCTGTTGGCAAACCTAAATAAATCAATAAACTCCATATTATAATCTATTTTGCTAGGAAGAGATGGGAACAATTTTTGTTGGTTTATACCTTGGTTAGTTATAGCTATTCGAAAAATGATTCATCTCAAAACTACATATATAATTTGTATTCCCAGATGGACTGCTCGTTCCTGGAGAACGTGGTGTCCCTGTGGCTGACGCTGAACGGCTCGGCGTGGGGCGGCGGCGCCTGGTCGCTGGCGGCGCCCAGCGTGCCGGCCGACGCGCCGCGCATCCGCCTCGCCTCCGACACCGTCAACGCGCTGCTGCTGGCGCTCACGCAGTAGGTATTCACGACACTACTGCCGGGCTGTGATCACCGTACCATCCCCACTAGTGCAGTCGGTTAACAATCAAACTATGTTTTATTCACAGGATACATGAGATACTAACCCTACTATTAATAAACAGACAATAGCCAAAGTGTGCTTGAAAAATGTTTAGCTCTTATCTGTCAATGTGATATTTGACAGTAATGGACAAAGAAGGCAAAGTTTTTGAAGGTTATTATGATTAACCCCTCGTATGCGGGAGGTCAAAAAAGTACCAAATTCTAGAAGATATAGTCCATAAAATTAGGCTTAAAAAAAAAATACAAAAAGATATTCAAATTTTGAGCACGGATCCGTGCCTAAGCATACGATGGGTTAAGGGTTAAGGGTTATAGTGTTTACTATAAAACGGGACTCATGTCAAATTTCATCAGCAACTTAACAGACGATTAGGTGGTAAAAACCTGTCAAATTATATGACCTATCCACATTTAACATCACGCGGGTTTGTTTATTCTCTAAGCTGTGTGTAAATCGTGTTAGTTAACAATTTGTGGTGAAACCACAAAAAATTACGTAATAAAAACAGGATCGAGGCTAACATTGTTTTAGCTCATCTTGTTTCTATACCGTAACCATATTTTTAAAGTTATGGTATCTCTTATACACTTGACGATGCGTAATTGTGGTGGCCGCTCATTCCCGAAATACCAAAGTTTTTAAATACCGGATTCCCATTATATCAGAATCCGAACACTAAATATTCAAACCAGGTTAACCTTTTGAACGCCACAGTCGGCTCTGGCCGACAACTGAAAGTCGTGCCACTGACGCCACCGACGGCCACAGCCGACACAAGTTAGAGATTAAAAGAGACTTTGTTTCGTATGGATTAAGTTGTAATTTGCTTAGCATAGCAAACATGTTTGGCGTGTGAGTGACGCATTTTGTATTTGACGTTCGGCGTTCAAAAGGTTAAAAAGACAAGTTTACTATCTTGGAATTCTGATATTTTGGGAATGAGCATTTGCGTCGCATCGAAATCTAACTATAAGAACCTAACTATTGTTTTACAGATTGGAAAACGTTTCTCTGAGATGTTGGGTATTATCGATGCAGGCTTTGGCGTGGATCGCAGGCCTACCTTTACAAGTAAGTAAATGTACATATCCCAACAATACATACATACAGTAATTAATTCCCATTTGCCAGCAGATTTTTTTAATAAAAGTACTTATATAGACAACCCATAAGTTGCTATTTTTAACATAATTAAGCTTGAGGCATAACGAAAACTTGGACGGAAGCATTGCACGATATATGGTGCGTTCCTATATTCAAAATCTTTGGTAGAATTGTGACGTCTCGTTAAAATGCGGCCTACTTACTGAATAAACATCTTTTATCTTTTTAAATTTGACACATTTTGTACGTAGCAAATGTCATAACGCTACTGCCCGTAAGGAAAACGATTCGTTTCTTGAATATAGGAACCGGGCAATAGTGATCGCTCTTCCTATTATGTTTATAAACTCGCATTGCACCAGCTTAAAACCTGAGGGCCTACATTGAAATTTACAACAAAGTTACTTTAGTACCATTTTCTTACTCGATTTTGCACGACTAACTAGTAAAAGGGATCGAGCACCCGAAGTTTAGAATTGTATAACCATTTAGCATTAGCGTTTAATGAGTAACGTCCTGTCTCAGACGGAAGGCAGCACGCAGACGATGGGGCGCGTCATCCACGAGTGCGAGCACTTCGTGCCGGCCGTGGTGCGCTTCATCACCAGCAACGTCGCCACCGACGGTGCCGTCTTTTCCTCGGAGCCTTATCTGGTGAGTCTTCAACGAGTAATATACCAGGATGCGAGACGGCACAGCATACGGAAGACAGCACATAGACGAGCAAGTACCGTGCTTTGGTAATCGAGCTAGGGAATTGTATTACAATAACTAGTAAAAAAGAGAATTAGCGAATAACATATAAATTGTAAGTAGATATGAATATGGAAATACCTAACAAAATAATTTGTATTACTAATTATATGGCTCAGGAGAGACTGTAGCGGCGATTGGTGGCCGCATAAACAAATGCATATCTCCTTATGATTGCAGCGGTAACTTTTGGCATGTTTCATGAATATTTAAATGATACTGCTAAACAATAAATAAATAATACGTGGCCACAGAATTATCAACAACTTATTTAAGAGTGCTTGGTCATTCTGTAGCTCTGCCTACCCCACTCTGGGAATGAAGGCGTGAGTTTATGTATGTATGTATGTACTGCTAAACCGCGTCACTAACGAATTTAATAAGGAGCCAAATACACCTTACTGATTTAAAGGCTCAGTTAGTGTGTGATAGCCCGCCTGCGATTTTTGATACATTGCGTCGCTGCAGTGGCTCAAAAATGTTAAAATAACTTGTCAATGGGTTGCGCGCGCTATCGACCAATGAATCCGAGTTTTAATGAGTAAGGTGTATCTTGCGCCTTATTAAATATGTGAGTTACGACGTTTAGCAGCATCACCGACGATTTGTTTGAGGTGGCTCGCTGCGCCGTCGTGTAAAAACGCGGTCAGGGGGGTGCGGTTCAGTTTACGCTGAGAGAAAAGGACACAGCTGTATAACTGTTATAGTTCTGTCCATTTCTCTCAGCGTAAAGTGAACTGCATAGCTACGTCATAATAACCCCCCTAGGCCGTAGATTGTCAGTAATAATCTAGTAATATGAGACGTGTGGATCCGTAATGAATGGCCCGCCCCGCAGAGCGGCGCGCACATCGGCGCGGGCGCGGGCGCGGCGGCGGCGCTGCACGCGGTGCTGTCGCGCGTGGTGTGCGCGCGCGGCGCGGCGGGCGCGCAGGCGGCGCTGCGCTGCGTGTGCGCCGTGTGGCGCAAGGACGCGCCGCGCGGCGCCGGCACCGCCTACGACCTGCAGGCCACGCTGCTGCGCGTCGCGCACCCCATGCTGCAGGTGCTGCAGCCCCGGCACGCGCACCACGCGAGGGACCTCTTCGATTCTGTCGGTAAGAACACCAATATTGTATATAACACTTCTAAATACCCGACTTCGTTAGGAGATTGCCTTGCATTACATTTTTGGACTGGATATCTACTTTTCGCTCGACCATAACTACTACTACTGACTAGCTCCTACCTATAAAAATGGATAACTTGAAATAATCATGTTTTTTCGTATTAAACTGAATTAAAACTTTAAAATTGAGTCAAGATTATTTAAACACCAATTGTAACACGACTACTTTAATGCCATTACCTAAACCTTTAGACGGAAAACTTTCTATCGAGCAGTTGGCCGAGTCATTCTGGTCCCTTTTTTATTTAGTTTGTGAACATATGAACACATCGGCAGACGATTTACCTTTAATCACACTAAACGAGTGGCGATCAAAGACGCATTGGGCAACAATTAAACTTCTATTTAGTATTTTGAATCTTACAAAATTTGACTTAAGCAAATGCCACGCGGAGACATGTACTTACGTTTAACTCAACATTTTCATCAGATATCGAGGGTGGAAAACTTCGCAATTGACCGCGCTGCTACCCTTTTAGAGTAAGCATAATATCGTTGTATGTGCACAGCCCAACAGTCGCTGAGCTGGGTGCGCGAGGCGGGCGGCGCGCGCACGGAGGCGGGCTCGGAGGCGCGGCTGTCGGGGCTGCTGGCCGACGTGCTGGGCGGCAGCGGCGCGGGCGCGTGTCGCCGGGCGCCGCTGCGCCGCTCCGTGCTGGCGCAGCTGCTGCACTACTGCCGCAAGCTGCTGCACGCGCCCGCCGCGCCCGCCGCGCCGCCGCCGGGGACCACTGCCGCGGTGACTACCACTAACTCTTATTTTCACCGCTACTATTTACAGGTCTAGACTAATGAATGGCCGCTTTGAATAAAACCCACACGAGATTTTCAACCGAAAATGAATTCTCCGATATGGGCTCGAACTAAACAATTTGTTTCTAAAGTGTACAAATATTTTGAGGCAACAAAATCAGATCAGATCCGAATACTACTGAGCATTGAGATGATATGTTTAAAAAACCGTTGCGATAATTACCGGATTGTCAAAACAAAACTTACGATAAACCATACAGGCAAAACATTTATATTAAATCATATTGTAACACATTTTGACAGTTAAATCAATTATACCAATTCAATTTAGGTACAGTATTCCCACTGAAGCTTTCAGCTGACTATTGTTATTGGTAGATATTTCGTTACTACTCATCACGTTCTGTGACATGGCTTGTGTACTGCACCACTCCACTACAGCAGGATATATTTTTGATTTATTTAATATTGGCTAAACATGAGCGACGACGAGATGGCGACTCGCGCGTTACCGAGGATAAATAATTTTAAAAATGCCCTTTAAACATTATATTATACCAATGCATTATATTTTTTTTAATCTGACGGTTGTACTTAGGAGTTCGTTTATTTAGTACAAATGCAAAAAATAAGTTAATGAGTAACAAAACAATAAAATAATGATTACGAACTTTTAGCAGTCTGCGGGCAGCCCGAGCGCCGGCAGCAGCAGCAGCGCCGACGCCGCGCAGTCGCAGACCGACGAGAGCAAGCAGCAGGCGCAGGACGCCGTCAACATCGAGGACGAGCGCAAGCAGCAGGCGGCCAAGACGCCGTGCGTCGCCGACACAGGTAACCTATATCGGAAATGATTTAACTAACAACAATACTCCCAGATACATACAGTGGTGGACATATAATTAGAAACACTTGCGATGTATTTCACATTATACAAGGCACATTGCCGTAAAACTTTTGTTTTTGGAAATAAAACAACAAAATGCATAGAATACGTTCAACAACTTATAATTAATTAAAAAACAAATAAATATCCGAGTTTACAACTACCATTTAGATATTTAGTTACGTACAAACAACTAAACGACATTTGCAGTACCATCCGTCATGGACAAGTAATTAGAAACACTAAAGAAATGAGGTAAAAATCTAAGTTTTAACGTGTCAACGTCAACAATTTCAAATTATTTATGTAAAATAATGTTTGGTTTACTAAATTTCTTAACAATTAATATTTAGTTGCATAGCCTTTGTTATTAATGACGGCTCTGCAACGACGTGGCATTGATTCAAGTAATTTCATACATTTATCGAGTGGGATCGAGTTCCATGCTTCAACAAAGGCTTCGTAAAGTTCATTTTGACTGGAATTACGTTTAACGGAGACTTTTTTTTTAACGACGTACCACAAATTTTCAATTGGATTTAAATCGGGACTATTTGCAGGCCAGTCTAACATGGTAACACGTTGCTCACTAAGAAAGGATTTAACACTGCGGGCCGTGTTTTGGGTCGTTATCGTGCTGAAAGATCCAGGTCACAGGCAAATGGTCGTCGGTGTAGGGAATCATTGTCTCTTCTAAGATGTTTATGTATTGAAATTGATCCATTATACCTTCAATCTTACGGACGGGTCCAACTCCGCAACCAGAAAAACATCCCCATACTTTAATATTACCACCGCCGTGTTTGACTATGCTCCTCGTGTATTTATAATCAAAAGCATGGTTTATTGGACGTCTAACGTAGCGTTTGCCGTCTGAATTCACCATATTTATTTTTGTTTCATCCGAGAATAACACTTTTTTCCATTCTCGTACGGTCCAGTTAAGATATTTCTTTGCAAATAATAATCGCTTCTCTCGGTGTTGCTTGGTA
Organism: Acleris emargana; assembly: GCA_927399475.2. Classification (NCBI taxonomy): domain Eukaryota; kingdom Metazoa; phylum Arthropoda; class Insecta; order Lepidoptera; family Tortricidae; genus Acleris; species Acleris emargana. Next base: position 15,401,167 of record OV656852.1, read on the forward strand.
AGAAGCGGTACCTTTCGAGAAACCCTCCCGAACAATTTAGCTTCCACTAATCTGCGGCGTACCAGTTTCGAGGAAATGTTCCTTGGGTCATCAGGTGAAAAAACTTCATTTCTAATCTCGTTGGAGCCTTTGAACGGGTCCTATTTAGCTACACGTATTATTTGCGAATCTTCCCGGGGAGATGTTTTCCTTGGACGAGCCTCTCTAACAACACTTTTAGTAGTTCCGTTAGTTTTATAATGAGCAATAGCGTTGAAAACTTTCTTCACAGAACATTCTAGATGTTTAGCAATTCTTCTATAAGTCCACTTTCGATCTAAATGTAATTGAACGATTAATTGCCTGGTTGACTCGTCAGAACTCTTATTTTTACCCATTTTTAACAATACTTATTATTCACGTAATTTTCCAAATTGACGTTTAATTGCCGCCGAAACAACAGAAAAAGCGTAAAAAGAGGTTTTCTTTTTAGTTTCAAAAATGGAACGAACCATGGATCCTGTTTCTAATTAGTTGTCCAAGCGGCCAGTAATAGAAATTCAACTATCATGATTTTTAAAATCTTTTAATAATTAAAGATAGAACAGATTTACTTTTTTAAATATTTTATGAGTTTTTTAACTCATTGGCTATATTCTGGCATAGTCAATAGTGATTTAATCAATATAATTTTTACTCATAACGATAGTTCATTCTGTGTTTACCTAAGTTTTATGTACTGTTTCTAATTATATGTCCACCACTGTAGATCTGCGGTAATTATTTTTTTAAGCAAATTGTTTTGGAGTATAGCGTAATCCGGAGAGACCAAAACTTACTATTTTTTCACCTTCGGCATGCTACTAGCTAGCTACCTCTATCCAACGTGCAATCGCAACTGTCAATATATTTCGTGTTTAATAGAAAAGCAAAGATTACCTAACGCTATTACATGTACACGCGCTATGCGATCGTCAACCGGTGTCGAGCTTGCTTGAATTTGAAAATGTCGACGTAGATGAAAAAGATCATTAGCGGGTTTGTTGTGATCGCGTTTGTAGCTTATAGATGTAGATATAGCATGCATCACTCTCGTACTTGCATACTTTTCAGTGCTGTAAGAAATTGTATCTGATAGGTTTAAATCGACTGTGATTTGTTTATTATTAAGTTCTAAATTTTCTTACCCACAGTGCTGGCAAATCATGCTATAATGATGAAGTTCTACCGGACGCTGTCGATTTGCAACGCAATGAGCCCAATAGTGCTCAATTCAGGTAAGCAAGTTTTAGCTAGCCTTCGCCTTATCGAACATTTAAAATTCGTTATCCACTTGGCAGTCCGGTTCGCAAAGTATTTTACATCGTTTTACAAGAATGCATCGAATGGGAAATACATGTACGTTAAATAAATAGATGTGCTCGTTTTTTAAAGTGCACTTACAGTCACAGGTGTTTTTTATCGTACCATTCATAGCAGCCCTTGCGAAACGTTGGACGTATACTTTTAATTTTATATATATGAATAATAATAGTACGGATAGTATATCCACGGACTGTCAACTGGTTAGCGTTAATTGTAGAACGGTTGAGTTGTAACGATGGTGTGTGCAGTGATGAACTCGGAGAGCGGCAGCGAGGGCGCGTCGCTGAAGGAGGAGGTGTTCTACCTGGTGGTGCACATGGCCGCCGCCGCCGCGCAGCCCGCCGCCATGCTGCCCAGCCTCATGGACTTCCTGCGTGAGTACTGCTGCGAGGGCGGCAATCAACAACTCTCAGTAACACACTTACAGGGCCGGATTTAGAGGTGTGGAGGCCCTAGGGCAACAAAGGAATGGAAGCCCCTTTTTTTTTGGAAGAATAGTTTACCAAGAATTTGTGAGGCCCTTCTGTTGTGGAGGCCCCGGGCCGTTGCCCCGCTTGCCCTCCCTTAAATCCGGCCCTGCACACTTACATTAGCTTCATTTGTAACTAACCAATCTAGCAAAATAAAAATAGTAGGTTTTTCAGTTCACCAAGGGACTGAAGTAACCCATTAGGTCACGAAATATTCATCCACCATGTTGTCGAGCTATAGCAACATTAGTTTGTACTTCATCTATTTTTATGTCGGGTTCAGGTCGTGATATTGAAATAGAAACAAAAGTATGATTTTATACAAATTCAAGACGTCCTTCCGGCGTCAGTACTATGTTAAACTGTTGTTTGATATTTTTCAATATTTTGCAATATTAAACTTATATTATAAGCAAATGCCATACGTTATTAATAAGTTTGATATTTTAACCTACATGGTATTGTGTTGCAGGCACTGAGCAGGTGGTGCAGCTATCGCAGGCGCTGCAGCAGCTGCTGACGCGGCTGCTGGACCGGCCCGAGGTGCTGGCCGCCTTCATCGAGCTCGGCGGGCTCGAGCTGGCCGTGGAGAAGCTGGCGCGCTGCCACCAGGTCACTACACCTTAGTTCCATTCATAAACCACAGCGTTATTGATCAAAATGAGGTCACGTGGAGCATCCATACAGTTCGCTGTTACGTGACCGCGTAGTGTAGAAACTGGAAGATGCAAGTTTGTCACGAGCCAGCAAACGACGTTGGAGTGAAAGAAAAGTAGAAATACCAGTCGAATCGTATTTGGTTGATGATTTGACCGATCCTCTAAAACTATCCATGCTTTCTCCACCCCTGAGTTATCAACGGATATGACAAAAGAAGTGCTTCTTTCTGAGACCGTTTTATTAACTGTCAAATACTCCCATGATCGTGTCAAAAAAGAGATAGTGTCTGTGATACTGCAATACTGCGTAACTAACAAATTCAATAAGTTACAAAATGTACCCTACTGACTTATTTGCTAAGATATATTTGGCACCTAATTTAATTTATTCGTTATGCGATTATCACCGACGACAGGGCTGTAAGAGTTTGACAAATTATACGGCTTATCTCAATGCTATCTCCCGTGCGAGTCTATAACAGCTTGTTACATTCTAGGCCGGCCCCAGCAGCAACCAGGGTCTGGTGTCGTCCCTGATGAACTACCTGAAGCTCCCGCCGCAGCTCATCAACATGTCCACGTCCGCGTCCAACGGGAACAAGAAGAGCCAGCTCCCCACGCTGGAGACGACTAACGGACTCATCAACATCGCGCCGCTCTGTGAGTTCTTACACCTTTATTTACAAGAGAGAGAGGCAAACGAGCAGGCTGGTTACTTGATGGAAAATAATCGCCACATCTTGTCGCAGCGTCACTGCAACCTTATAATTAATGGTCGACGGTTATTGCTGTTGACAAGTTTAAATTTTACGCGACACAAATGAAATGCTGATCGTTGGTCATCTCTATGTATAGTCGGGAAGTTTTGGTTCCGTCACTCATATAAATGTCTGCAGGCACGGTGTCGTGCGGCAACCCGACGGCGCAGGCGGCGGACGTGCTGCTGCACGGCGGCGGCGGCGCGCACGGCGGCGGCGCGTGCGCGGCGCGGCGCGTGCGCGCGGCGGCCTGGTCCTACCACTTCTTCAGCGCCGACGACGCCTCGCTCGCGCTCACCCTGTCGCTGCCCTACGCCGCCATGCTGCACGAGCTGCAGCTGCACCCCCACCTCACCAGCCTCGCTAGTCAGTACCTATAATTACCTACATCTACACCTCAACGAACATAATTACTCAATCGTGACACTGCTGTAATAATTATAACCTCAAACTTAATAAATTATACTGCGCTCATAGGTGTCGAATTTACTTTTGATCTTCGTTTTACTTTTGTATTATAAATGCGAAATTGTGTTTATATGATTTTTCCGGTTTATACGCCTCAACCGATCGATGTCAAATTTGATGTAAAGCCCGGAAACGGAAATGCAGTATTAAGAAAATACTGTATATCCTGTGAAATTCCTAGGAGCCGCATGCAAATGATTGTTATGAACTCATGAATAATCATCATATCTACCATTATCTGTATATTTGTACCTGTGCAGCCTCCCCGCCCTGCCTGTCAGGCTCGTTTCAACGTTAAATCAAGTAGTGGGGCGGGACCTCGTTTATTGAACATACTATATTCAGACTATCAGACTTGCACTGTACGAGTAATGTATTTTTCAAGAACAATATATTTATTTATTTATTCTTAATGCTGTTTTTAACACAGCGTGCCCCGGAGCGGTGGGCGTGGAGGCCGGGTGCGGCGGCACTCTGGCGCCGCTCGGCCCCCCGCAGAGCACGGCCGGCATGACGTTCATCCGGCTCGTGCTGGCGCAGCCCATCGTGTGCACCACGGTGCAGCTGCGCCTCTACAAGCCGCGGGACAGCTCCAACATGGGGCTGCTGCAGCTGCGCTTGCTGGCCGCACCCGCCTTCGCCGCGCCGCTCTGCTTGCCCGTCACGTGAGTACCGTTTGCTGTTAACGGGTCCATTGGAGGTGGTATGAAAGAACGCACCCATACTGTTTTTTTTGAAGATATCAAACGAGTACACATTTCCCTTGATATTAGTAGAGTAGTAGTAGTGGGCCCTGAGGCCCTTGCACTTTCGCTGTTAACGGGTCCATTGGAGGTGGTATGAAAGAACGCACCCATACTGTTTTTTTTGAAGATATCAAACGAGTACACATTTCCTTTGATATTAGTAGAGTAGTAGTAGTGGGCCCTGAGGCCCTTGCACTTTCGCAATCTCAAGATGGTGAATACATTGTCCACTTTGACAGCTAAGATGGAATTCTTCTTTTATACTCATTTCAATAGAAATTTGTCACTCCCACACAATATTAACAGGAGGTAAGAAAAATGGTAGTAGCGAACTGATGAACCCCGGATAAGGTTATTGAAGCGAGTCTCGTAATTGAATCAAGATAATAAAACATAAACGGGATTCGATTATCAAGATTCTTGATAAGTATTTTTGTACTTCGCTACTAGACCCTAGAGCCTAGAGCGATCACTAGACCCCGCAGTGAAACTTCTGCAGGTTATGGTATTAATTATACAGGTTGACTGGTAATTGAATATATTCATTTTAGGATGACATAGTAGCACATGTTGCAGTAAAAAAATAATGTATATTTTTTATAAAACGTGTACACCCTTAGCAATGACTACAATAATGCGATGTATATATTTATAATGTGTATCGTGTGTGCAGCAACAACTGGGCGTGCGTGGTGGCGACGTGCACGCGCTCGCGGCTGCCCGCGTCGCGCTGGGCGGCGGTGACGGGCGCGGGCGCCGTGGCCGCGCTCACCAGCGCGCTGGCGGGCGGCGGCGCTCCCGCCGCGCACGCGCACCAGGCGCTGCTGGCCGCCGCGCGCGCCTGCCCCGCGCTGCGCGCGCCGCTGCTCACCGCGCTGCTCAACATGGACTCGCTCGCGCACGCGCAGGGTATCTACATATTCCTCTAGTGCAACCGACATGCAGAGGCCGGACTTTTGGTGTCGATGACGAATAAATGACCAAATTTTGAACACAGGGTGCTCTCGTGTAACAAAAATAAGGGTGAAATATGCAGAACGAAACAAAAATAAACAAGATACCGAAATTGTAGACCGGTAATTTTTGTATAAAACTTATACCGGTATTTCGAAATTTCATTACTAGTCATTTTTAATCAAGTTCAAATTGCCTATCTGTACATTGACGTCATCAGCACCAAAAGTTCGACGCCTGATGTGATGAAATAAAAATAAGGGTCTGTCAACTATTTAATTGTTTTAGTAAAGTAGAATAATTAGTCGGTCACTTATCCCTAGAACGCCTTGGTATCTATCGCTGATACCAACGCATATCTTATTTTCTTCTGTATGACACCTTAGAGAATCGATTTTTAATTGATATGATGTCATGTTCGTTAATACGTTCGTCGATCGTAATAATTACCAAATATATACCCATAATGCTCAATAACAAATATTTTTTAACAGTATTTTGTATGCCATGTAGAAGAGAAAGAAGCACACATGCCACCTGTGCCCTTTTGATAAAGTTACAGTTAATAATAACATTGACCAAGGCAATGCATGGCACACCCCTTAACTGATGACGTTTGCGCAGCGTTCCAGCCTATCGTGGGCGGGCGCAGCAACGGCAGCATGGTGGCCGTGTGCTCGCTGGCGCGGCAGCTGTGCCGCTGGTGCGCGCCGGGCTGCGTGCAGGCCTACGTGCGCTGGCTGGCCGGCGCCGCCGAGCTGTGGCTGGGCGAGCGCCGCGCGCCGCCTGCCGCCCTCGTGCACACCGCCGCTAGCGTACGTGTATCTATACCATTTCACCCGACATACTGGAGACAGCTCTTTCCCACAGGTCTTCACCAGATTATCAGTACGCCTTGTTACCTAACAACACTGCTTTCCGATAAGAGGTCGTCCTTCTAGAACCTTATCACTCCGACGGCTATCAATGCGTCCTGAATCTGCACGTATGCTCTGCCTACTGCGTTTGAAATTTACATGGCCATGTCAGGAGACTCAAAGAAATGAGATAATGCTGAAATTATGAATCAGACTAACTCATAACACCCCATTAAACATTATTCGCTTGGGGTAAAAATAGAGACCGTCAAATGATGCTTACCTAACAGCAGGTTTTCTGTATTCGTACTGCAAAAAAATAGAGAACCCTGAGTAACGGTAGCGAGGGCTGGGTTTGAAGATCATAGGCCCGCTCTTATTGAAGTCCTGGATCTACCTTTAGTATTTTTGTCTTGCATCGGCATGAAGTATTTACATGTAAAAGATTTAATAATTGTACACGATCATCGTGACGTGTGTTGATTGATTTACATGTTGGATTTTACGAAATTTTGCTACATAATGCCAATCCACAAAGACTGACCCCACTTGTTAATTTTAAATACATTTACGCAATAGTACGTAGAACGTAAAATTTAAGGTTATAGCCTTAAGTTACTTTCGCTCAATTTGATAGTTACAGTATTGCTATTATAAAGTTGTCAGCTGACAAAACGTTGATATTGCAGGTGTTGTGGACGTTAAAGGAAGACCGAATCATGGAGAACTTGGAAGAACTGATCACAGACGACTTGTTCGAGCTCATCTACACGTGGGTGAAGGATGTGCCGGAGAGCAGTCTGCTCAAGAAAGCGTTAGACTCAGGTGAATACAACAGCCGGTACCCAACAAAACCACGTGATATAGATCGTCAGCTAATAGTAGCAGAACATTGATACGTAAAAGCTCGACAAAACTGTTTTAATTTGCCGTTTAACGGAACCACGTGATTTGGTTTGTTTACATTTTAGTTGATTGTACAGTCAACAGCATAAATAAGTGATCATTTATGTACCTTGTCGCTTTCAATCGTTTCACTATTTTTTATACCATTTCAAACATAACGTTAAAGTGACAAGGTACATAAGTGATCACTTATTTATGCTGTTGACTGTACTAGGTAAGTTAACCTATCTTAATAAATACAGTGGTGGACATATAATTAGAAACACTTGCGACGTATTTCACATTATACAAGGCACATTGCCGTAAAACTTTTGTTTTTGGAAATAAAACAACAAAATGCATAGAATACGTTCAACAACTTATAATTAATTAAAAAACAAATAAATATCCGAGTTTACAACTACCATTTAGATATTTAGTTACGTACAAACAACTTAACGACATTTGCAGTACCATCCGTCATGGACAAGTAATTAGAAACACTAAAGAAATGAGGTAAAAATCAAAGTTTTAACGTGTCAACGTCAACAATTTCAAATTATTTATGTAAAATAATGTTTGGTTTACTAAATTTCTCAACAATTAATATTTAGTTGCATAGCCTTTGTTATTAATGACGACTCTGCAACGACGTGGCATTGATTCAAGTAATTTCATACATTTATCGAGTGGGATCGAGTTCCATGCTTCAACAAAGGCTTCGTAAAGTTCATTTTGACTGGAATTACGTTTAACGGAGACTTTTTTTTTAACGACGTACCACAAATTTTCAATTGGATTTAAATCGGGACTATTTGCAGGCCAGTCTAACATGGTAACACGTTGCTCACTAAGAAAGGATTTAACACTGCGGGCCGTGTGTTTTGGGTCGTTATCGTGCTGAAAGATCCAGGTCACAGGCAATAGTCGTCGGTGTAGGGAATCATTGTCTCTTCTAAGATGTTTTTGTATTGAAATTGATCCATAAATAAATAAATAAATACCTTCAATCTTACGGACGGGTCCAACTCCGCAACCAGAAAAACATCCCCATACTTTAATATTACCACCGCCGTGTTTGACTATGCTCCTCGTGTATTTATAATCAAAAGCATGGTTCATTGGACGTCTAACGTAGCGTTTGCCGTCTGAATTCACCATTATTTATTTTTGTTTCATCCGAGACTAACACTTTTTTCCATTCTCGTACGGTCCAGTTAAGATATTTCTTTGCAAATAATAATCGCTTCTCTCGGTGTTGCTTGGTAAGAAGCGGTACCTTTCGAGAAACCCTCCCGAACAATTTAGCTTCCACTAATCTGCGGCGTACCAGTTTCGAGGAAATGTTCCTTGGGTCATCAGGTGAAAAAACTTCATTTCTAATCTCGTTGGAGCCTTTGAACGGCTCTTGTTTAGCTACACGTATTATTTGCGAATCTTCCCGGGGAGATGTTTTCCTTGGACGAGCCTTTCTAACAACACTTTTAGTAGTTCCGTTAGTTTTATAATGAGCAATAGCGTTGAAAACTTTCTTCACAGAACATTCTAGATGTTTAGCAATTCTTCTATAAGTCCACTTTCGATCTAAATGTAATTGAACGATTAATTGCCTGGTTGACTCGTCAGAACTCTTATTTTTACCCATTTTTAACAATACTTATTATTCACGTAATTTTCCAAATTGACGTTTAATTGCCGCCGAAACAACAGAAAAAACGTAAAAAGAGGTTTTTTTTTAGTTTCAAAAATGGAACGAACCATGGATCCTGTTTCTAATTAGTTGTCCAAGCGGCCAGTAATAGAAATTCAACTATCATGATTTTTAAAATCTTTTAACACGTTCATGGACAGTAATAAAAAACCATTTTAATTTGACCCCCGTATTTATGACGCCCATGCTATAGCCGGTATGATACACGACTGCTATAGCATCCGCGTCCATGAACGTGTTAATAATTAAAGATAGAACAGATTTACTTTTTTAAATATTTTATGAGTTTTTTAACTCATTGGCTATATTCTGGCATAGTCAATAGTGATTTAATCAATATAATTTTTACTCATAACGATAGTTCATTCTGTGTTTACCTAAGTTTTATGTACTGTTTCTAATTATATGTCCACCACTGTATGTGTGTTTTGTTTCAGTATTGTGTTCGATGTGCTACATCAGGCCAGAACTATTTAGGATGTTATTGGAACAGATGGATATACCTGTAGATAATGATGAAAGGTTAGTGAATCGTAGATTTACCGTTAACTCTGTTAATTTTTAGAGACAATTAACACTTTCACTGGCGGTAATGGCCGTAGTCACTGTTGGTGCTCAAACTTAAAATTCATATTAATGCCGGTTTTAAAACTTGTGTCACTTACGCACTAGATCTGTACCGCCTCATCTCAAAGTGAAACATTGAAAAATGGGCTTTGGGTTTTGTTATTCCGATACATTTTCCAGTGGATGACGCGAGGCCCGCGCCCCTGCAATTGTTTTTACTTAACTTGTAAATTGTATCGTACTAACTCAAGTCAAAGCTCACTTTTCAACGTTTCACTTTGAGCTGAGGCGTTGTAGTGTGCGATGACCGATAATCATCATTGGCTGACTCTGATTTCGGCCGAGTTGAGGACTAACCAGAATATAAATTTTCGTTTTATCGCTGGCTTTAGCAACAAGATGTCTATATGAAAAGTAATGTTGTTGCAGCATGGAGGGTCTGACGGACGACGGCAAGGTTCACGGTGCGGTGGCGCCGGCGCCGGCGGGCGCGTGGGCGCTGCGCGGCTGGCAGCTGCGCACCGCCGCCGCCGCCGCCATGTCGCCCGCCGCCACGCTGCAGCTGCTGCACTCGCGCCTGCCGCCGCGCGCCGTGCGCGCGCTCGCAGGTACCCCCCGCGAAGTCTTCACCTCGCGCTGTTACCCCGGGTCACGAGGCAGAGACATATAGGGCTCGTAGAGGCTCACATACCTGCCAGTTAACGGCCGAACCCTATATTCAATCCGAGGATAGATAAGGCTTACCTCGGCTTAAAATTTGACATTTACCCATACAAAATGTGTCAAATTTTAATCCGAAGTAAGCCTATCTGTCCGCGGATTGAATATAGGGTTTCCGTAAGAGGATCGAGAAGCGATGCTTAGATCGCGAAGCTGTCATTTTTTCCATACAAATTTAGCTACGGGCGATTGTTTCTCACCGTTTCTCAACCCTAAATATACGTTTCTTTTGTTTTTACTTTTTGTTTCTTCCCAAGAAATAATTTCTTGGAAACGTACAGACCTAGTTTTTTTTAAATATCTACAGCATATTCAAAAATCATAAAAATCAAACTAGGTTTATGGGAAGAAACTTTACTGCATTTTGTATGGAATTTTTTAACTTCACAGAGTTCTCTTAAACCAGAAAAGGCATACATTAATTATTTATTATACTTAAATGTGGCTTTCAACGCTAAAAACGAAGATGGAGAAATAAGCTACAGAACTACAGATTAATTATTTTATACTTACTACTAATCAGTACCCCCCAAACTAAAACTTGTTGCGTCGTTTATACTATTTTAATTACCATGAAGCACCCTCTATACTATTTTATTTTCTTTACGTCATCATTATGTCAACATCAACATCAAATAAATCTCCACAAAAGCTGTTGAATTGAATGTGGTTTAAATGGTTTGAAAAATCGTTTAATCTCTTTTTTTCTCATATCCTTAATTATTAGCTAGAAGCCTTACGATGAACAAGTAAAGTGGTTAAACCTGTTAAAATGAAGAAAAACATTTGTTCGGCAGAGTTCAGCGAGGCGAAGCTGGAGCAAATCAAAGCGTGGGCGCGCGCGAGCTCACAGGAGGACGTGCACATGTGCGATTCTGAGAAGGAGATACCCGCACCACCGAAGGAAGGTCAGTCACCCCTAACTTAGTCAGCCAGTAGACCCACTACTTTCTCATGACACCACACAGACTTCTCAAAGCCCAATAAACATCAGTATTCCTGTGTACTCGATTGCCTTTCCCATACTAAAAAAAATATAATGGCCAAGTGCGAGTCTGAAAATTAAAAACACGTTTCGTGTATAGAGACCCTCTTTATTTGTGCAAAATTAATTTTTTAACGATTATAAATTACAAATTAGAATATCAATTAGTGTTCACTAAACCCCAATACTGATATCCGCATTGACCGTGACCATAGTAATAAATAACAATGCTATAATTGTTGTAAAAGAACAGTTATTACTCTGGTAACTCTCATTATAGAACAGTATTCACGCTGTGGATACGCTATGGGTTGTATTGTGATACTGTTTACGATATATTTAGCACGCGAGTAGAAGATCATATTCGTGTTTGTCACAGAATTAACATCGATGAAGAGCATCTGCCAGCTGGTGGAGTGGGCGCGGCTGCTGTGCGCCGAGCGCCGGCTGAAGGACTGGCTCGGCGGGCCCGGCGCCGTGTTCTGGCGCCCGCTGCTGCTGCTGCTGTGCTACCCGCGCCCCGAGCAAACGTACGTACACAGGCGAGCGGTACTGTAGTCCCGCCGTTATAAGAGACCGGATTTGACAGCTGTCAAATCCGGCAATACAGTATGTCCTTAGATAATGTTCGCAAATGAATAAGGGACCAAATGAAATTTGATGCAAGTTCACCAATTTTTTTTATATGTTTGACATAGGATATGCTCTGGAGTTAAAAAACTGTTTATTTCATCTCAATAGACCTCATATGAGGCGAGACATTTCACTTTCTTCCGAGAGGCAATCAAGGTTTTTTTTATTAAATTTAAAAATAAACTCAAAAAAACTGTTCGTGATCTTGCGTCTAGTTTCATCCCAATTCGTTTGTGCATTTTATCCAGGGACACATTGTATATTTGTTTAAAGTATGTTTGGGGTTATATCTTTGACAGCTGTCAAATCGCGTCTGTTACAACGATTCGACTATAGTTTTCTGGTTTAATAACGAATGATATTTTTTGCAGCACGTGGCAGGAGGGCGCGGAGTACGCGGCGCTCGAGGAGAGCACGATCCGGCTGTTCGCCGAGCTGACCGTGTGCCACGCCGCCAACCAGAAGCTGTTCGCGGCCACCCTGCACTCTATACTGGAGTCGCTGCATTGTACTGGTAAGTAACATTTAAGCGAGATCAGGGGCCCATTTCTCGAAGCGTATTAGTCTAATAATATTACTGTTTTGTCTCGTAAATAATACAAATACTTTTTGAAAAAACGGGCACCAGGGGTCGTACTTTTGGTGACGTTGACGTCGTTTTGCATATAGGACGATAAAATTGAAAGACTAGTAATGAAAGGTTGGAATTTGGTGCGGGCATCGAGGAACCGGTTTTGCTGAAATTTTCTGAGTTCATTTACACTGGAATTGAGATGGATAGTGGCAAGTGTCATCGAGCAAACATTATCATGAGAAGAAAAAACTACACGCCGAATTGTTTTTCATAGAGGACCCGTTAAAAATCGTAGGGTTTCGAAGATTCAACAGAAATCAGCAAAAGGTGTCATTTTTGAAAAATAAAACGTTTAACAGTCTCTGAGAAGTATAATCAAGTTGATTATATCCAAAAGTCACTTGTTATGGAGATCCAGACCGCGGAATACTACCGACTTTATCATACAAGTCTCTTAACCTTTCACGAGTCCCAGTATTCAACGTTGGATACTAGGATATTTGAATTTGGAAAAAAGATTGACAGGGGTGTTGTGTTGTGGTTTGCAGGCCCGGAGGGCATCAGCGGGTTCACGCGCGCGCTGATCCTGCGGCTGCTGCTGTCGTCGGAGCGCGCCACGGTGGCGCTGCGCTGGGCCGGCGCCGGCACCGCGCCGCCCGCGCCGCCCACGCCGCGCCACCCCGCCGCGCAGGCGCACGCGCTGCTCGACCTGCCGCTGCACACCACCGTGCGCGACCTGCTCGTCGACCACCGCCCGCCCAGTCAGTACATACATGCTCCTTGTTATACACCAATCTTTGCTATGGCTAACCAACTCTGCAAAAATCAAAATATTTATTCAGTAAATTGGTAAATAGTATGAAGTCAGAATCTGTTGGCGCTTCGGATAAGACCATCATTACGTAAAAGAAACTCCGCAAAAAACTCAAGTAGAAGGTACAGACAGCACTTGTGTTTCGAATATAACGCGTATCTCAGCTAACGCGTCCCTCAACGATGTGTACGGGAAAGTGTGAATTGGTGCCACAAACTCTGCAAAAACCTTTTCATAATTTCACCCAGTAACTCTTCCCGCAGTGCCTCTAATAGACGACACGTCGAAAGTGTGCGTCAATAACCCAGGCTCGTCGGGCTCCAACGCGGTGCTCCGCAGCGCGTCGGACACGGCCATCATGACGGTCGCCGAGGCCTGGGAGCTCAGCCTGGCCGCCGCGAGCGCCTCCAAGGACAAGCGCGTCAAGGACGTGAAGAATACCTCCCTCAAGCAACAGAACAGCAAGAAACGTCAGTCGAGCAAGACTGTTGATGCTTCCATGCTGTCTGTTACTGATGGTGAGTCTCAACTGGTGATTTGCTGGACGCATGGTGGCTAGGTGTGCTCTTAGATACTCAAAAATTAAGCTAAGATTGACGATTATTTCCCTATCGGACGGCCCAAACGTAAAAACCGACTAGGAAGCGGTTTAATAAAAATAGAAAGCTAATTTAACCGAAGTCGTTCTTTGCCAGATGCAAATCGGTTGGGTTTATGAGAATTATCAGCTATGAAAGTAGGGATCGAAATAATACCGGGGAAATACCAATTTAAAGTTAGAGCCCCTTCAGATTAGGGCGATAATTAATATAATCTTATTTACTTCACCCTTAAATGCATGATGTAGAATGCATCTTGTTTAACAAAACCACCTTACCACTTGTGGGAGGACCTTGTGCAGGGTCCGTCCGGGTTGGTATCACCATCTTATCCATTAACCTACCGCCAAGCAGCAGTGTTCGCATTGTTGTGTTCCGGTTTGGGGATAAGACAGCCGGTGAAGTGATTAGCATAGAGGCATTCCATCTTAGTCCTCAGGGTTGGCAACGCATTTGCAATCTTGTGAATGCGAATGTCTATGGGTCACAGTTTCCACTTACCATCAGGTGGCCTGTGTGCTCGATTGCCTTCCTATGCCATAAAAAAAAAAACAAAAACTCGAAAATGTTTTCCTTCAATCAGCACACTACTTAAACATAAACTCACGCCTCATGCAATAGAACTTAAAATGGATCAAAAAAAGTAAATCGTCGGTGAATCTGCAAAACCGCGTAAGTGACATTTTAAATAAGGAGCAAAATGCACCTGTTTAATAAGACCGTAAGGTTTATTTTGCTCTATCATAAATTTGTTACTTACGCGGTTTTGCAGTATCACCGACGAAATCATGTATCACACAAACAAACAAACATCACAAACAAAACAAACATCTTTTGGGCGTTCAGACTTAACTCGTAGTAAAAAAAAAAGATCAGTTTAGGTTTCAGCTAGTCTGAACGGGCTCTTATTTATATGTTATTATCGCAGACCTGATCGAGACCACGATCCGCGTGCAGGCGGTGGGCGTGGAGGGCTGGGTGCCGCCCAACACGACGCTGGCGCAGCTGTCGGCCGCCGCGCCGCACGAGTCGGGCCCGCACCTCACGCTCACGCTGCACATCAACACCGGCGCCGACCACACCGGTTAGTACTCGCCACTGATTCATGACGTTCTTACATCGCGCGTCTCACCAGACCTCTTACAGTGAAACTCCAACCAGTTATGAGTTATGACACTCAAGAAAAGCGCCGTAATTTGCCTAAGTGGCCGGCAATGGACCGACAACTCTTCTTCAGTTGCTGGTGTTTAAAGGAGGTGGTAATTACTTCCCATTAGTTAACCAGCATGCTCATTTGCCTCCCTCTCTTATAAAATAAAAAAATACCCAAACACGTACATTATTCTGATTGTAGCAGTACCTATACACGCATACCGTGATGGGTACTGCCATACACACGCACACTACTCCGGCAGTACACACACATGCACACTAATTCGGCAGTACACACACACGCACACTACTCCGGCAGTACACACACTTGCACATTACTTCGATAGTACACACACACGCACACTACTCCGGCAGTACACACAATACACACACGCATACTTCTCCGGCAGTACTCAGACGAATGAGATTGTGTTGTTGCAGAGAGCGGACCGAGCGCGACGTGGGAGGGCGGCGGGCCCCGCGCAGGCGCGGGCGGGCTGCTGCGCGTGCTGCGCGAGTTCGGCGCGTGCGGCGGGCTGGCCCTCGTGGCCGCGCGCCTGCCGCGCCCGCACGCCGCGCCGCCGCCGCCGCCCGCGCCCAAGCTGCACAACGACCTCGACTGGGTCAAGGTCGACGACCCCTACGAGGTAACCGCCCACACACACACGGGCGGGCACCTGCTGCAGTGCCCGTGGAAACCGAGCCTTTAGGACTCATAATTGTCAAATAATCAGAATATAAGCGACACTTCACCTAGGGGTTTTATCTCTTACTTTTGATATACCAAATAAAAATGCGATTAATATAAATAACTTTTGTAAAATTCCAAATCAGCAGAAACTATTCCATAAGTGTACACAATTACACGACACAGCTGTTAATTTCCAGGAGGTGGTGGAACTGGGCGTGAGCTCGGCGCACAACACGATGGAGGAGAGCGGGTGCGGGGGGGTCCCGGCGCACGCGCTGGTCGCGCTGGGGCTGCTGCTCAAGCTGCCCGGGTACGCCGCCGCGCTGCTCGACGAGGGCGCGCGCGCCGTGCAGCTGCTGCGCCTGCTGCTCGGCGTCACCCACGACGAGGACGGCCGTGAGCACACACACCATTTACTTTTTCTAATCGCGTATAGTATTTCCACAAATATACGAGGGTGCATTGAAAAGTTCTGAGCCTAAGGTTGAATATAATAAAAATAAAACAAATAAATACTGGCAGGTCAAAGTGCCATATTTAGTCGCCATTATGCACTATCTTTTGTTTTTTTCCTGTCACAATTTTGCATTTTATGCTGGAACTGCTACATAAGGTCACTGATTTTTCAAGTAATGGATAAAATTGAGCACCGTTCTGTCATAAAATATTTGCAAAAGAAGGGGTTAACACCAAAACAAATATTTGAAGATATGAATCAAACATAAGGGCAATCTGCTCCATCGTATGCTACCATAAAAAGATGGGTAGCTGGTTTCAAACGTGGCCGGGAGACTGTTCAAGACGAGCCTAGGAGTGGGCGGCCGTTGACGGCTACTACGGACGAAAATGTCAATAATATATTAGATGCGATAATGAAGGATAGGCGATTGAAGATTGTGGAGATAGCGGAAGCAATGGGTATTTCTTATGAGCGGGCACAGAACATCATCACCGATGTTCTTGGATTTTCTAAGGTGTCAAACAGGTGGGTGCCTAGACTGCTTTCAGTCGAGAACAAACGAGTACGTGTTACAATTTCTCAAGATTGTTTATGTATGTGTCAACGTGACTCCGACGATTTTTTCAATCGTTTTATAACTATGGACGAGACATGGATCCACCACAGTACACCAGAATCGAAAGAACAATCCAGGCAATGGAAAAGACCAGGTTCACCACCACCCAAAAAAGCTAAGGTCATTTTGTCAGCTAATAAGGTAATGGCCTCAGTTTTCTGGGATTGCAGGGGGGTTATCATGAATATCATGATAGACTATCTCGAAAAGGGCAAAACAATAAATTCGGACTACTATTGTGCTCTTTTACGTCGTCTGCGTGAGGGAATTAAAATAAAGAGACCTGGAATGCTGTCGAAAAAAGTACTGTTTCACCAAGACAACGCTCGCGTTCACACTTCGGCGAAATCAATGGCACAAATATATGATTGTGGATTTGTAGTGCTGCCGCATCCCCTTTACTCGCCGGATCTAGCTCCTTCCGATTATCATCTCTTCCCAAACCTCAAAAAACACTTGGGAGGACAAATATTTTCGACAAATATGGAGGTACAAGAAGCAGTAGACTCATATTTTAACGACCTCAGCGATTCTTTTTTTTTTGATGGGATAATGAAGTTGGAGGCGAGGTGGACTAAGTGCATTGACCTTCATGGAGAATATGTCGAAAAATAAAATTGTTATAAAAAGTGAGCCCGTTACTTTTTTTTACCAGGCTCAGAACTTTTCAATCCACCCTCGTAAGTTACAACGGTGAACCTGCACAGTAAGCATTTTTAAAAGGCGCGCGAAAACGATTTTTCCTACTCCTGTACTTTTATCTGTCATTTATATAGTCACGAACACTAATATAAGAATATACAGTGTGTCTCTGACCTTGGGGCTTTAATTTCAACGATCGATTCTACTCGCTAAACTGAACTACTTTTGTTCTGCAACATGAAAAAATAACTTAAATTTAGATAAATAATTGATGTTAAAGTCTAATTGTAAAATCAGTGTATTACATACTGGCCATGTAATCACTATCTCATGGTACGGGGGCGACATTACCTTGGTACGAGGGCTAAAGGAAAATGGAGAATTGGATCGCGTACATTGAAAATTAGATTTAACTTGTATGATAAAAAATAAATTTAAACTGAACATATTTTTAACAACTTACAGAACAAAAGAAGTTTAGTTTCAGGAGTAGAATGGATCTATGCATTTAAAGCCCCAAGGTCGGAGGCACCCTGTAGATAATATGTCCGCAGAACATTCCGTAGAAAAGTCTATCTAGTCTATTCCCCTTAACAGCACTTGTGCTTTTTTGAGCCAAAACGATATGCCTAGCTGCCAAAGCTTACACCTAGGTTAATTTGAGCAATCAAAATACTTCATCAAATTAAACCACCAATCACAATACACATTGACTGTCAATCGGAACGTTAGGTTCTTTTTGGTATGTAAACTCTTTTACTAATTTAACTCTTTTCATTTCTCAAATCATTCGGTGTTTTTTAGTCCCTATTTCACAAATTAAATCGATTGTGCAACTTTTTTTAAAAATATGAAACCTGGCAAGTGCACATCAATTTAAAAACAAAGTTAACCATAGACACATATTTTGTTGTTTTCGAATGTTTCTCGCTCGTTTGTTGTTCTGTGCTTCGTTCGTTCGTATATTAATTTAATTTTGCATTTTATTTGAAACCTAGTCGTAGAAAAAGTACTGTATGCAACGGTGTATAACTAAGTCAAAAAATACTCGTGGCGTCTTGCTTTACGATGTTCGCCTGCGGCTCACATCGTAACCACACCACTCGTCTTTTTTGACCTCTCTTATACAACTGTTGCATAAACTACTATAGCCTATTTATAACGCAGTGCGATGAGCGGTTAAAATGTTCAAGGTCACTCAAATGGCGATTCAAAGAGCTATGCTGAATGTCGCCTTGCGCGATCGAATCAGGAATGCGGCTGTTAAAGATGACCGGGTATCAAACCCAGGTTCGCTAGCTTCGTACTTCGCAGGCAGGGTCACAACCAACTAGGTTAATGCGTCGCCTAAACTACTGGTTACAGTGCGATAGCTCTTAGAAGGTGCTTCGGATTTGTACTCAAAGAGCGAGTGAGAGAGAAGTATAAATCCTCACAGACTAGGGTGACGGCTCCAATGTTGGACACTTTTAGCTTAGCATCAATAATGGAAACTTAACTTAATGCAAAGATCTTATGGTTATAAATTTATTGTCTCAAAATAAATGAATAACCCTTATCTTCTGTAACATAAGAATCAAATATCCATCATTGGTCATTGTTTGATTTACTGGTTCCATCACTATAACTAGTATCGCCGTAACGTTTGCAGGAAGCATAGTGATCGGCGGCAACGGCACGCAGGGCTTCTCGCTGGGCACGCTCCCGTTCCGCGTGGTGTCCCGGCTGCTGGAGGCGGCGCCGCTGGGCACAGACGACGCGCGCTCGCTGCGCCGCGCGCTGCTGGCGCTGGGCGCCGTGCGGCTCGTGCTCGCCTGCCTCTCCGTCTTCACGCACCACCGACCCGCCTCCAACGATGTGAGTCACTACTTATTAGAGGAATTACGTTTATATTTTGTGTTTGGACACTTTCATTTTTTATGTTGTTTTTAATGTCTAAATTACATTAAAAACAAATGAGCACACATACCGCACCTTCAGAACAATAGTGACCTAATTCAAATTTTCAGCTTTCAAACTTCAAATCATAAATTTATTATTATAGAGTCCTAACTCGAAATTTAAAATTTCTCAATTAGGTCACTATTGTTCTAAAGGTGCGAACCACTTGATAGTAAGTGGGATCTATGCATTCTCAAGACTACAATAGCCTCCTAAGTCCCCGCGTACAAAAAAATGTACATAATATGGCCATTGTAATAAAACATCAATTGTAAAGAAAATAAAGTATAATTTTTCTTGTTTTTATGACTGGCAATTAAATTAGAAAATTGACTTTATTGCAATCGTAATAAGTTTATTTTCCACTGGCAATTCTCTTTGTATGTTGGGTCTTAAGAAGATAGTAAGACGGCATTCCTAAGACTGTACTGCGATAACAATTAGGGAATGCAAATAACCGGTTAAAACCAGTTACAACCGGTTATTTGCATTCCCTAATAACAATAAGGTTTATTTTCCTATCTTCATAAACTGAAAATGGAATTATCAAACAAACTTAATTGAACTTTATTGCCTTGATAGTAGATTCAAACTCCCACTCACAAAATCTCCCTGTTTGTAGTATGGTTTGCCTTACGAGGACTTTTTTCTAATTCACTAAAGTATTTTCTTGGATTCGAAGGGTGGTTATTTGATATACAACTGAATACTTACACAACATAACTTAATAACAATTGAACTATGAGTGAGTCACACCGGATAAAGGTGACCACTTTATATTTTTCCGTTAAGTTGATTACACGAAGGTTAAAGGTTATTGAACTAAGTCATATATGCTGTAAATTTTGTATCAATTTCAAACAGTAAAAAAACACATTTCAAATTGCAAGACAATACTTTACTTTATTAAAAAGCACAATATGTATGTATGCTCCGCACAGTGTTGATACGAAGTTATTGCGTTTCCAGAACAGCCAGACATCGAACGGCTCGTCGCTGGGCAAAGGCGAGGACAAGAGCCAGCTGTACTGGGCCAAGGGCACGGGCTTCGGCACCGGCTCCACGCAGCAGTCGTGGAACGTGGAGCAGGCGCTCGTGCGGCAGCGCACCGAGGAGGAGCACGTGACCGTGCTGCTGCAGGTGAGGGGGGGTACAACCGGCGGGCTCTTATGATTTTAAATTTTATGAGTTTAGCAATAGAGTATACTATGCTTCGACTACAGCTTTAGCCGCCTACTTTGATAATAGACCAGCATATTATTATGAGCATTCATTTCATAGAATTTAATTTCATCGAAAGCTAACGTACGCTAAGCTACGTAGGTTAGACAAGGTTAGGCTAGAACTGAGCCCAGCAAGTTAAATTATAACTTTTGCGCATCTAAATGCCTGTCGATGAAATGAAAATTCGGCAAAGCAAAACGTTTCATGAAATTAGTCTATATCGAGGGTAAACCTATATACGTCCCTTCTGACAAGTATGCAAGTGTGAGTCAGACCGGTGCATTATCCACTGCGATAAATGGGACTGTAAAATACTCCCTGAAAGGGAAGCTTCACTGTGTTGAGGTCCTATTAAACAGGAATCAGAAAGCTATTTTTCTCAAACTATCATTCGGATATTTTATTTCTAGGTATTAGCTTCATATATGAATCCCGGCGAGAAATGGCCGCCTGAAGAGAGTTCGGCTGAGGTCGAATTCGTAAGCGAGGGCGAGCGAAGTGAGAACGAGACGCAAGAGCTGCCCGCGGAGTTTATCGACCTCATCGCCAACAGCTCGCTCATGCCGGCTATCTGCTCATACCTTAGGAATGATTCCGGTAAGAGGAGTGTATGCTTAAGCAGGTCGTCACGCGATTTAAAAAAATAAAAAAGGACTATAGGATTTTGAATTAAATCTGGTCCAGGAACCAATACCGCTAAGTGATAGGTAAATAAATTGGTATTTCCATATATTTAATTTACTACTATGGTATTGAATTCCACTACAGAAAATTTTATGTTATGCGTAGGAAAATTTATTGAAATTCTGGTTTGTTGGATTTTGGACGCATTGTCTTTAATGCGCTTAACCCTCTGCAACTGTGGTGACTTTTTTAGAAATATTCTACTGAGGTGGAGTCTGTCCGACGTAATTTTTGATAAAATGTAGAAAAAATACTAATGGTTCAATGATAACTATTGTTTATTTAGTTCATAACATGATTATTTAATTTTAATGCGGAATTAATAATAAACATTAATGCTATTTTTCACAAAGATTAACTTACAATGCCGCGAGTCGTTAGAAGAAGGTACTAAGCGATACAGAGCTATATCACGGTATACGGCGACTTTTTTTGGCGACGTCTGATAGACGTCACGTCAGTCGCAGAAGTCTCTGTTTTTTATTATGAAATATGAATTGGTCTTAAAGTGAAAAGCATAACTTAAACCGGGCCTTTGAAACTCACCTAACAACCTAACCTAACATTGTTTTACGCTGAAATGATATAATTTATGAGAAACATCAATTGTGTTGACAAGGTTAAAATATGGTGGTTGTGTGATTGCAGTGCTGGACATGTCGCGGCACATCCCGCTGTACGTGTGCGTGCTGCGCTGCGCGCGCGCCATGCACTCGCTGCGCGCGCGGCGGCTGGCGCCCGCGCTGCGCCCGCTGCCGCGCCTGCTCGCGCTCATGTCGCGCACCACCAACAGCTACGCCACCAAGCTCAGGTGACACGAGATATACCTTACACCTTTATCTACTCGCGTACTATAAACCGCTAATATTGATATCGTTGACGGTATCACAATACCTCCTAGTGTAACCGAAGCGTGAAAACAATTATGTAATGAGCGTTGCCATGGAAATAACAGTTCTACATACAATAATACTTTAAGACACTTCGTTATGGAGCAGTTACATAAATAACTATTATCTTTCAGAATGAGTAAAAAGAACATATTCGGGAAAATGACGTACAGCCAAAGATTTAGCACGTCAAGTAATTCAGAGCTCTCGGAAGAGGACGAGGGGCTCGCGGCTCTCATAGCGGACATCCAGGTGGGCATTAATTTTATACGAGTGTTTCAATATAACTATCCTTGGGTTGGGTATTATATATTGTGGTTGCATAATATTTTGCCTCTAGTGACCTGAAAAAATCTATTGAACGAATCTATTATATTTATAATAGATAGAAGCTGAACACTCTATGATAACTCTACCATAACACTAAAAATAAAATAATAACTTATTACAGTGATTACCATTGAAGTCCATGGGCACCCTCCAACAGCTCTACTAATGGCGTTAGTTAAATTATTATATAGATTGTCCTTTTGGAATATACAGAAAGGTTAAATTATAAGCTAAGCTACTTCAACTAAGCTGACCAAGCTGTTGTCAATGTCCAAATTATCAAGCTCAGTTTGACCCGTTTAAAAGGATGCGTCGCTGGAAATAGTGTATTTTTATAAATGCAGAAAGTTAAGTAATAAGTAGACGAAAAATGTACAACAAAACATAGTTCACCCGTACTTATATTATAAAACGGGACTTAATCGTGTAATCTTTGCGTTAGTCTCGAGACCATTGTTGTCGTCAGTCGAAATTACAATTACTTTATATAAGACTTAAGTCTCATTTTATAGTTAACTAACTCTGTTTCATCTAAGATGATTCCTGTGACAGGTCATATAAACACGTATTACACTTGTTTCTTTAAATTTACATAAATACTACATCGGTACACACCCGGCGACGCGGTTCAGGAACTTAAATCATTAATGGGTAATTTTTAAATACCTGTGACGAATTATGGCTGTCACAGGAATCATCCTAGATGAAACAGATTTTAGTGTCTCGAATGCGATGGTACGCGGCCCGGCGCTAACTGTGTGTGTGTGTGCAGGCGACGTCGGCGCTGATGTGGGCGGGCGAGGGCGAGGAGGAAGGCGCGGGCGGCGCGGCGCGGCCCGTGTGCGGCGCCACGCGCGAGGCGCGCTACATACAACTCATGCGCACCATGCAGTTCGGTAAGGGCTACATTTATTTATTACATTACACAAACATCTATTTACCCTTGGAACGCCTGGGACTCGCACATTTGTTTCCGTCGAAAGCCGGGCTGTGAAGTCAGAGTAGTCACGTAACCAAGTAGACTGCGGCTCCACTGAGGCGGAAATGAGCGGAGATGAGCGGAGTAGAGCGGAGATGAGCGGAGTAGAGCGGAGCTGTGCCAATATTAACCAATTAAATCTAAACTAACATGTGCAAGGCGCGTTCGACGTGACCGCGTGCGCCTTAATATTGGTGCAGCTCCGCTCCGCTCCCGTCGTCTCCGCCTCAGTGGAGCAGCAGCCTTAAACGCTCCTAGCTGTCAAGTGGTTTCACAATTCGAACAATCATATTTTTATCTATAAAAACATAGTAAAATTCTATTTTAAATAACAAAATTGTAGAAATGCCTTGTGGACGGGGGGAACATTACAAGGCGCTCTAGGGGGGGAAATACAGATATGGAACAAGCATCCCAAGGGTTAAAGCAGCACGTTACAATTCAAAGTATATAAATCAAATTAAAAAAAATATAGTTTCAAGTATTCACCCAATATCTACACAATATAAAAATAAATAAATATGATAAAGTCATAACAGTCAGAGAAGTAAGCGAGCACACTATGTCTTCCATTACGCCCGCACTGACTCGACAAGATAGACTTAATTTTAGGAGACCGCACCTTCTTCGCCGACATAGCTCGCTTATGGTACTCCACGATCGCCCATCTTTGGTCAAGGTAAGGGACGAAGTAATTCAATGGGCGATCGTGAAGAGACTATTTAGTGGCACATTCGCCTAGAATCCAGTCCACCGCCGAACATATCTCGAAGTCAGGTTTCTCCGAAATACGCGATCTACGAGATGAATAGTCATAGGCAACGAACGCTTTTTTGATGCGCGTTTGTTTTATCAGGTTTCCTAATGTCGATCATTTTGTGTGCTCAGAAACGTTCGAGATGATAACGGAATGCGCGGAAAGCGGGTTCCGGTTTTCGGTGCCTTACCACTTCGAGGGCACGGTACGAGCGGCCGGCGAGCGCGCGCACCCGGCCAGGATGAAGCGGCTGGCGCAGGAGGCCGCCACGCTCGCCACCAGCCTGCCGCTGTCCTACTCGTCCTCCGTGTTCGTGCGCACCGACACCGACCGGCTCGACGTCATGAAGGTACACACACACACAGGAAGTCATTTATCTTATAGGCTTTGCCACACAACGAGTCTGAAAGTCGCATTTATGGTACGACGACCCCAGCGCAGACCGAAATTTTATGCTCCGCTCACGCTGAGCCGTGTCGCGCTTTCGTCGCGCCTAGCTCCTGCGCGGTGCTGGCACGACGAGTGCGAAGTAGTTTTATATCACTTTAAAAGGTTTAATATTGTGACGCATTAAAAGCATTACGTATTGACCGCAGCAAAAATAGTGAAGCACTGAACGCGGTAAAAATTACGACATATACAATTTTGAACGGTCAGCAAATATTTTTTTTTTTTTCGTCGAAATCATCTCTACAATTAGACTCTAGAATCTTGACCGAACTGTAACTGTATTCCTATCGGTACCTAACCTGTAATTGGCTTTCTGAATGTATGTAAGTAATATGTTAGCTGTTGGTTTTCCAATAAATAACTTGTGCGTAGGTGCTGATCACGGGCCCGTCGGACACGCCGTACGCGAACGGCTGCTTCGTGCTGGACGTGTACTTCCCGGCGGAGTACCCGGCCGTGCCCATGCTGATCAACCTGGAGACCACGGGCCGCCACTCCGTGCGGTTCAACCCCAACCTGTACAACGACGGCAAGGTCTGCCTCTCCGTGCTCAACACCTGGCACGGCCGCCCCGAGGAGAAGTGGAACGCGCACACATCTAGCTTCCTACAGGTACAATTTAAAACTTATGTTATTGACAGCACTGCTGTAATTAACTGGTGGACGTCATTCATTCATTCAGATTTAGAAATTGCTGCGTTTAGGCTTGATTTCCTCTTACGCCGCCATCGGTTGCTGACGTCGGTCGAGCGTACCAACGTATGATAAATCTGCCGCGGACGTCAGCGTCGCTGTGTGGTGTCTCATAGAACACGGTGTATATTCGTACGCTCGACCGACGTCAAAGACCGACATCAGCGTAGGAGGAAATTAAGCCTTAAAAACGAAAAAAAAATTATTGACACTTCAGTTTTTTTTGTCTTATTAAATATCACGGGACATTATCATGCCAATTGACATACTTAAAAACATAGAAAACATCCATGACTGAGAAATAAATAATCGCGCTCATCGCACAAATATCTGCCCTTACCGGGATTTGAACCCAGGGCCGCTAGCCTAGTAGGCAGAGTCACTACCAACTAGGCCAACGCGTTGTAGTAGTATTTTTTTTGACATGGTAATTAGATTTAAAATGAATAAAGTATTTGCACGCTTGCATGCGGGCTGAACACACTGAACATTATTTTGTAACATCTTAATTTATTACTGTTCTAGCAAATAAACTTAGTTGATTTGATTTGATTTTAATATTAGTAGTTAAGTTGTAATTTTCCCGTGTGGTTGCCGGGTTAGAATAGTGCCACTCCAAGTCTCCCCGTGGCTGTCGTAAGAGGCGACTAAGGGAATATAGGCTTGTAGTATTGTTAGGCGATGGGCTTGCAACCTGTCACTAATTGGCTGGTAAACATCTTAGCCTATTTGTGCAAATTGTGGTTACTGAATTATCAACAACTTTTTAATGTTGTAATTCTGTAGCTCTGCCTAGCCCACTCTGGGATTACAGGCTTGAAGGTATGGTATGTAAGTTGTAATTTGAAAATCATAGCAAACGTGTTTTGTGTGAGTGACACATTTTGTTTTCGACGTAGCGTGTTCAAGAGGTTTATTTGTGGTTTATGGTGTCAGGTGCTGGTGTCGATCCAGTCGTTGATCCTGGTGCCGGAGCCGTACTTCAACGAGCCGGGCTACGAGCGCAGCCGCGGCACGCGCGTGGGCTCGTGCGCGTCGCTCGAGTACAACTCCAACATCTACCAGGCGTGCGCGCGCTGGGCCATGCTCGACCACCTGCGCAACCCCGAGCCCTGCTTCAAAGAGGTACCCACACCTAATAACCCAATAGATTTTCTCGCAACGGAGCAATGTGATATATTTGTGGAGGGACGGTATAATGCCCTTCTTATAAAAAAAGTGTGTAAGGAGTGGTTCAGTAATAAAGTAGCAATTAATTATCTGGTATTTATTTTTTATTTGTTGCTTATTATGAATCAGTTTTTTTTTAGTAATCTGTAGTTATCATACTATTAAATAAAAATACAATCATATTGAAATATATGAGATTCAAAAGTTTTCTCAATATTTATTGCAATGTACTTTATAACATTTTGTACAACACAATTTGACAATCTTCGCTTGCCGTTTTCTACAATACCACAATTGAATTTCCATTTTCAGAACTTGTTTTATGCTTTTAAGAATATTATTATACGAATAAGTTATACTAATAAACTGGATTTCACGTTTGGTAGTAAGGAAGTTTCTCCAATCTAACCTCTGACAGGGGTTTTTCTATGGGAAACAAATTTCTGTAAAAAAGGCAAATACACAATTTTTGAAAATCCATGTAACTACCCGAAACTAAAGTCAAATCAAAAATATTAACTAACGATCAAAATACAATTTAATAAGGTATTAACTAGCCCAACAAACTTAAAGAAAAAAATTACGTTTATGATAGATAAACACCTCATAAATTCTCTCAAAAGACACAGTTCAAAAAGTTATAGGTGAGATTTAATGTAAAAGGCGAAAACTTGAAATCCCTCTTTAATTTTTACCATTCTTATTGTTTATTTTATTTAATAGTATTCTACAGATTACTATTACAAATGCACTGCTTAGAAATTAGCACAAAATAAAAATAAATTCCATATTATGGGCTGCTACTTTTTTCCGGACCACTTCTTATGTCTCATAGAACCGCGTATTTATTAGTGACCTTATTTCTTAAGATGGGGGATTAAATTTACTTTTACTATGAAATTGCGCTTGTGTCCTTTTTATTTAGAAGAGCAGTATATTGAATTCGATGAATTATATAGCAATAGGAGTAGATATGCGAGGATACACAATGCGTGCTGTCCCTGTTGCCTTCACTGTTTTCTTTAATCATTTGTATAAATGTGTCTTATGGTTGATGAATAAATGTATTTCTTCTTCTTCTATATTGCCCAAGACGAAAATAACTAGCGAAAGTGACAAATTGTTTTTTAATATACCTATAAGGAAACAATTAGCCCCATGCCCGTTTCGAAACGATACGTAGAATAAAACGGGAGATTAGCTGCTACGATTTCGTTTTTAAAAGATATAAATAAATAAATATCAGGGGACAATGTCACACCAATTGACCTAGTCCCAATTTAAGCTCTAGGCTTGAATTATGGGGATACAGGGTTATAGGGGACATATATAGGGTTAAACATCCAATTATTAGCATCCAAAATACCAGTTTTTGACATTTAGTTATGTATAATGATCGATCGCCTATATTAACTTGAAATAATGTATAATAATCACAAATCGTCGGCGATACTGTAATGCTGTACTGCAGAAACACACTACAATACCGCGCAACTAACAAATTCAATAAGTTACAATATTTACCTTACTAACTTACTTGCTAAGGTGTATTCTGCAACGCATTATTGCCGTATTACCGACTAAATAGTGTTTAAAGTGTTGGCGTGTTGTGCAGGTGATCCAGACGCACTTCTGGATGAAACGGAACGAGATAATGGCGACGGTGGCCGGCTGGATCAGCGAGCTGGAGGGGCAGGGCGGCGACGAGCGCACGCAGCGCAGCATCCAGCTCAACCTCATGGCGCTCAAGGTACCGCCAGCGACTACCACTCTAGCGGCAACATGTGGATAAAGCATCCGTCACTCTCGTACTTATATACGTGTCAGAAAGTGACGGACGATTTATCAGGCGATAAACGCTGCCATATACGGTCCCCAGGTCACTACTTACATGGCATCCCGGGGGCTTCCAGTCACTTGGCAGCTTCAAACAATTGTTGTATAACCTCGAAATTTTAAACTGCTAATTTTCATATACCCTAAGGGTGGTTATCAAATTAATGTCACGCTGTAATGATAGATCTGCAATAAGCGTTTCTACAGTGATGATAGTTTCATAATAATAATTATAGCATTGTTATTGCCATTACGGGTATCAGTAATGGCCAGTGATAGGATTAGGTAGTGCTATTTGGGGTGAATGACCTTAATCGCTATCCATAATATGGATATGCCCTGGGGATTTCCGGAAATCCCGGACTCGTATTTTATTGACGGTTGATAATATGTATAACATAAAAATAAAACCCCGTGTGGTTGCCGGGTTAGAATAGTGCCACTCCATGTCTTCCCGTGGATGTCGTAAGAGGCGACTAAGGGAATATAGGCTTATAGTAAGTACTGTTAGGCGATGGGCTTGCAACCTGTCACTAATACGCTGGTAAACATCTTAGCCTATTTGTGCAAATTGTGGTTACTGAATTGTCAACAACTTTTTGAAGTTGTAATTCTGTAGCTCTGCCTACCCCACTCTGGGATTACAGGCGTGAAGATATGTATGTATGTATGTATAAAAATAATTAATTCTAGGTTTAGGAAAATTTTATACTTTCGTCTTCCGTCTCTTTCGCACCTAACATGGTAATTGTTGTAAATAATAGAAAATTAGAAAGCGTCCTCGAGTCAGGTAAAGGGTTGAATGCAGAATTCAGTTTAATAAATAACACGTGTACTTACATAAAAATAATAACATGTACGGCTGAGCACAGAAAGATAAAAAGTATATAAAGTATGTAACGAATTATTGTTTACGTAAACTTTGAATCTTTAGTTTATAGGAATATTATTAACTAAACATTTTCATTAAATCCCATGCTATAATATAAGCACCTATCTACTTTTTTATAACAACTTACTATTAAAACTTTATAATCATAAAAATCCCGGGATTAAGTCATATCCATATTAATCTTTCGCCACGAAGTCTCGGGTCATTCGCCCCAAATAGCACTACCTAATCCTATCACTGGTAATGGCGCATGGTGAACCAGCCTGTTTTTTATATTATATTATCATCATTGTTTTATAAACAATTGAAATTTAGCTAACAACAATGAATTAATTTTAATTGAAGATACGCTATATACATGTTAAATGATCACAATATGGAGAATATCACTAGAAAATTTAGAATAAAAGTATGTATGCAACGTTAGATTCGGTTTTTGTGGTACTCGTGCCCTATACGGTCGGTATAGGTCGCGAGGCTGGGGCGGTGTGTGAGCGTGCGTGTGTGTTGCAGCGGCACTACGTGAAGCTGCAGGAGGAGCTGGCCAAGCTGCCGTGCCCGGCGGGGCTGGGCGACCTGGACGAGCCGTTCACGCTGCCGGCCGCGCCCGCCGCGCCGGCCGCGCCCACCAACGAGGAGATCGACCACGACATGGAGAAGATCGTCTCGCAGGTCCTCGACTGAGCCGCGCCGAGCACGAGGGCCCCGCCCGGCCGCCAGGCTGCACCTGCTTCACCGACTACTATATTGTTAGCGCGTTTATATTGTTCGTATAGAATATTTATATTTGTAGTGACGGTTTCGTTTTTATAGTTTCTTTATTTCTTAAGCTGTAGTTGGGACCTCTGTTTAGTTTAACACTTATTGTGATACTAAAATGGGCCCGCGCGCCCGGTAAGCTATTTAAGGAGGTGTGTAGGGGACGGCGCCGCGCGAGACGCGGTCGCGGTTCGTGCCGCTCGGAAATGCTCGATGTTGAGTTTTTATTGTGTACCCAAACCGCGATTCGATGGTTGTGTCCGAGCCGCCAGCCCGCCGCGCGATCTAGTCTTCTACGTGCGTCGCTAATCTTTTGTGTAAGGGGCGTTTCCACCGAAGCGACCTTTTAAGTAATGGTAATGCTATGAATTATACCCGCTATTGGTGGAAGCGCTGCTAAGAAACGTCTGAGATTAAACCGGTACTAACTTCACTAATGTTCGCTTGCGGACGAGCGTCGTTGGATGCCGCATTAGCATTTTAGTGTTACTTAATATATTTATCTGATAGTTGTACTGATCCTCGGTAGCCTCGTATGATTTTAAACTCCAGAAAATTTGACAGAGGCATCCTCGACGCTCGAACTTGGAGTAATGTTGACAATATGTATATTTGCTTAGACCTTGAGCGCTTACCCAACCGGTCGGGTATCTAGAAAGTATTCGTGCTTCTTCTATATAAAGTGTTGTGCAGTGAGATCTTATATCTGGTCCGTATGTCTCCGTTTGACAATATTTAACAACAAAATAATTCCTGAGATACATATTTCCACCGTCGTATTGGTTAGTGGTTGTCTTTCAGTTTGTTGAAGCACAGCCGTGTTGAATTGTCAACAAGGTTAATTTTATGATTCCTAAAATTATACAGAATTTTACAAGAGAAACTTTAAAGTTTGTGACGAAAGTCGAAGTCGCGCCCGGCTTTCGTGACCGTACCGTAGCGCGGTGTAGTTGTGTGTTATACTGTAGTATTGTATATTGTGTACAAATCCTCACGTACGTGGCTGTCACAAATGACTCCATTTTTATTAAGACTTTATTTGACTTCCGCACACTTTCTGTATGTATTGCGATGTCAGCTGATGGCTTATCGTGTAACTCTAATCGCTTTCACCAATGAAAGTACACGATGTTAGCGGTTTGACTCGCCTCTCAAGGCCACCCCGGCGGTTCGGAATAAAAAGGCGCAATTTCTGTGTAATTAAGCAAACAAAATAAAAAGCTTTTTGAATTGAACTAGCTATTGATGGCGCCATTTTATTTCCAACGACCGAGTGTGTCGGAGCTGCCAGACCGAAATGAGGTCGACCACATAATATTAGATCCAGTTGCTTTGGGATATGGATGCAGATGCCAAGCCTTGGGCTCCTAGTTGGGGTCCATATGACCGAATTATGGTCGTTTATTTGTAAAGTTGAAGCTATTTGTCGTCGCATTGGTTCCGTTAGCTCGGGCAAACGCGACGGGCAGGCGCGCACGCAGGCGCGGCGCCTCGGCATCTCGGTCGATCTCATGCCGATCTCGGAGCGCTTTAATAGTTCAATGTTTTGTTTCGTAGGCGGCGATATTCGTCCGATAATGTACATTAAATTATAATTTGATGTATATATAAATCTTTTTACGTTTTAACTTTTGTATTTAAGAATATATTATTATTGTAAAAGTATCGCAATTTGGCTCTCAAAGAGTGGAGGCGTGGAACAAAAAAGAGCTCATTTAGAAAATTATATGAATGGCACAGTTTAGTGAATGGTCGCGCGCCGCGCAGCCGCCGGCGCGGGACCCGCGGCGAAATTGCGACGTGAATGTACATAGCCGCGCGGGCGGCGTCCCCCCTCGCTGCCGGCCACTCGGACGTAGGGTTTCTTGTTGAATTTGACTGTGAATTTCGGAATGTAAATAAAAATTTATGTTATCGCAGCTTTTCTTTGTTTCATTTTTACACTTCTTACCCGATGGATGAAGCTAGTTAGGAACGCGTTCTGCTTTTAATTTCTATAAACTTACTTCGACATAATTATGTGCGTTATGACACTTGCAACGCAACGCAACGCGACGCGAAGCTTCACGTTCGCTTACTCAGGATTGTCAAGATGTACAGGTGAAAAACTTAAGTGAATGACCTCTTGCATGTAGTTGTAACACATGACGTGTACAGTCCGTTCGACATTCTATTTTTGAAATTTGACGTAAACATCACAAGTTTTGTACACAACTACATGCAAGAGGTATACTTGTACTTAGCCTTGTGTCTCATGTAGAATCATTAAAAAGTTTAAACAAAAATAGTCTTATTTTCTTATGGCGGTCCACAGCAGTATGCCGCAGTAATAAATCAAAAGTAAAAGCCGGACATCTCCCCGAAGGTTACCCTGAGGCATATACTACTCTGAAAATCCAAGTTTGAAGTTACGTTAGCTTCATCCCTTTCTCTCGAGTTAGTCTCGAATGACGAGTGACAGAGATTCGTACTTCGATTTTCAGAGTAGTGCCTCTGGTTACCGGAAGCGCTCATTCCCATAAAACCATAATTGCAAAATATCTAATTGCCGATTTACCCGTTTTCTGAAATATGAAATACCCAAAATACCAGACTTTCTTTTTACCGTGTTTCTTTTTATATCGGATTGGCAAATCAACATGTTTTCAAAACATCATGTTCTCTTTAAAACCGAATTCCCATAATACCAGATTTTGATAAAATAAGTAATGAAAAAAAAAACATTTGGTGAATTCAAAATATTTATAATTATATACACATTTTATAACCGGCTTCAAAAAAAGGAGGTGGTTCGCAATTCCCCGGAATCTTTTTTTACGTACTCGTATGTTACGAGTACCTAATTAAAGTAAATGCACCGTCAAAAGGAGGGTTATGTTTTTCGAGCGTATGTATGTATGTATGTATGTCTATTTCTGGGCACGCTCTGCAGCCTAAACGGCTTGACGGATTTTAACATAAGAGGTGTCATTCGATTCGTCTTAGTTGCCGAAGTGACAAAGGGTACTTACATAATATTTCAAAAGGCGTCCGCGGAAAAAATAATGGAGGGGCATTTTTTTATTATTATTATGACAATATGTGTATCAAATGAAAGCTATTAAATAGCCCATTCCAAATATATATTCATTATAACACTTTGATGCTACCATTTTGACAGGAAAGACAAAAAAAATACGTAGGTAGGTAAATGTTAAGTAATAAACTCATTTTGCTAGAAAGAGAGTTTCGCTTGTAATTTGTCACTTATAACTTCGCGACTTTAAAAATTCGAGCTCCAGAGCTCATATATCGCTTAGTAATAATTAATTAAACCACTATTTTATTAATAAAAACTAAAAAGAGTTAAATAAATTAAATTATTAAAATAAACAATAAAACCCCGTGTGGTTGCCGGGTTAGAATAGTACCACTCCATTTCTTCTCGTGGATGTCGTAAGAGGCGACTAAGAGAATAAAGGCTTGTAGTACTGTTAGGCGATGGGCTTGCAACCTGTCACTAATACGCTGGTAAACATCTTAGCCTAAATGTGCAAAGTGTAGTTATAGAATTATCAACAAGTTTTAAAAGATGTTGGTAATTCTCTAGCTCTGCCCACCCCACTTTGGGAATGAAGGCGTGAGTTTATGTATTTATGTAACAAAAAACCCGACTGAAATCTTCTGTATTTCAGCATTTTTTACAACTCATCCCCAAAAGAAGAGAAAAGGAGTGACAAAGTTGGTATTTAACGCAAACGAAGTCCTGAAGCACCTGACCGTACTTGTTTGATATTTGATATTCTGGGGATCTGGTGTTCTTCAATCTGGTATATCGAAAATATGGTTTAACTGAAATCTGCTCTTTGAAAAATCTAGTATTACATGATCATGCTAAGGGCGAGATCAAGTTCATTCGAGAAAATTGTGTTTTCCTAATCAGGTTTGTAAAGTATTTCAGTGTTTTGAGATTCTTGTGATGAACCCGTGTGGTTGCCGGGTTAGAATAGTGCCACTCCATGTCTTCCCGTGGATGTCGTAAGAGGCGACTAAGGGAATGAAGGCTTGTAGTACTGTTAGGCGATGGGCTTGCCACCTGTCACTAATACACTGGGAAACATCTTAGCCTACTTGTGCAAAGTGTGGTTACAGAATTATCAACAAGTTTTAAGACTTGTTGGTAATTCTTTAGCTCTGCCTACCCCACTGTGGGAATGAAGGCGTGATTTAATGTATGTATGTATGTGATTTCGAAATTTGATATTTTCGGTAGGTATAAGGTTTTATAGGGAACATGGTATTTTATAAAACTGATATAAAAAGGAACATAATATATAAAAATACTGGTATTGTGGGAATCTAATATTTTGGTAAGCATGTATATCGGCAATTAGATATTTTGCAATTATGGGTTAAAGGGAACGCGACCGGAAGACTCTAAGAGGATTGTGAAGCTAAAAATTTCAATACAAAATGCGATAACGACTCTCTCCGAATTCGACCGATTCTTGAATATGTTGTAGATATCATGAAAAACCATGTCTGTACGTTTTCCTTTCCAAGAAAATACTCTCAGAATGAAACAAATTAAAAAACCAAAAAAATAAGTACAGACCTAGTTCTTTATAATAACTAAAACATTCGTGGAAATCGGACGACCGCTCTTATTGACAAGTGAATAAGAACTACCATACGATAACGTTGTTAGGTAATAGGGTAACAAAATAGTTCACAACAAAACCGAATACAGGCCAAGGGCAGACATTAATTTCCCGATAATGTAATATAGGACAACGCGACTCTTGACCGTTTTATTGTATTCCATAACTAGTTAGGTAGCAGTTTCGTCAGTTTCTAAGGACGGTGACGTCACATTTTTTAATAAACTAAAGCCGTAAAGTACCTAAGTATATTTAGTATTTTATTTTGTAATCTATAAAGCTGCGCCAATCGTGAATTTGAATAGTTGCGCGTGCCTTTGTAGGTACTCTTATATTAATTAAAAACACTGGAAGTACGTTTCCTGTTGTGTAATATATGTCGGCGTCTGGTAAGATGAAACAGGACAAACTTAGATTAAAGCAGCAAACGCATTGAGAGCGGTGCGCCCTGTACTCATACAAAAAACGCCGGCGCTTTTGGCTTGGGAAACGCTTTATAATACGGGAACGCACCGCCTCCGTTCTTAATGCGTTTCCGACTATGGTTGCAGTGTTTTACAACTAAATTCGAAACTTCGGATGCCGAGTCCCTGTCACTCGTCAATCGATACTAAATAGATAGAAAGGGATGGAGCTAACTTAACTTCGAACTTCAATTTTCAAAGTTGGGATTCGGTTTTTTTGGAAGGAAAACAAGTGTCACTAATAAATAAGCTTTAATTTCTTTTATTTACAATGTTGTCACAAAATGAAATCTCTACTTTGCGTTACCTAATACAAGTTCATTTTCTAGATACTTGGAAATAAATAATGTATCTCCCACTTCTACTTAAAATATGGCCATTGATAACCTACTTAGATAAATAGTCTCCTATCTGCGCTTGGGTTCTAACTAAGCAGACATCTGCCCTCTGGTACTTCGCAGAGCTGTGCGAAATATTTAATTTACATGATACCCGTTAAAACGGTCTTAAAATCATGTTTTTTTTGCAAGCACTAATAATTGTTTCCGTTATAATGTGTAGCAAATTTTCCAATTCTGTTTAGCTACATTGTAAACATCCACTCGGACTTAAATTTAATTCATACCGATAAAAATCAGCGATACAATATCTAAGTAGATAACAAAACAGGCCTCTAACGACTTTCAAATCATCACAGAAGTCTTTTTGTGGCATTGTTTATTAAACTATTTATTTACATACATAATCAAAGTAATACTTGCCTATCTACAGTAAATCTATTGGTGTGGTCTGCTCGGAGTTTCTACTTGACCAAAAACGAAGTAAACACGTAACGCAATGCATGAGTAAACAAATAATGTAACATAACGCATTTGAGTACAACCGACTTAATGACTTATTAACGCTCAATATTTAGGTAATTAAAACCTTTATGCTGTAGGCGTACTGTACCCCACGCGGTGACTTGACTACATCTAAAAGAATATAATTTAAAACCACTAGGCATACCAAGGCATTGACATCACCGAATAATTTAGAGTACACTAAGTTGCTAGTATGGTCTGGGTTGTATCAGCCACCCCTGATGAAGAAGTCATCCAGGACTGGTCGGCCTGGAGCTGCACGTCCTGGGACTTGATCAGGCCTGCCTTCAGGCACGACTTGCAGCAGAACCTGAACATAAGGCCGACAAACGGTTCATAAGAACGGTTACCTGTTGTTCGTAAAATAAAACCAGAACCATTTTGAGGGAGAGAACAGTCTAAAACCATATACAACCACAGTACATTTTGTGAATACTATAACTAATGAAAGCTCCAATGTGTATTTGTATCTGATTGAACTAATATTGGTTTCTTAATTCTGTAAAGGTACCAAAATTGAGTTGCTTTGATGGTATGGTTTAGAAAAGGCCTGAAATTACACAACCTGGAGCGTTTTACCAATATTCCTGTAGAAGGGAAATGAATGAATGTACTCACGTGGAGTAGTATGTGTGGTTGCAGAACTTGCTGCGCACGATGAGCCGGCAGTTGGCGAAGAACTGGTTGTCCGTGCACTGCGCTGGGATGTACAACTCTGCAACACGCGCGCACTTACTTAACATACAATAACTAGAAGTGGAAAGGGGAGTCTCGATGAGACTAAAAATAAAAATGACAGAATCTTTCGGATAAAATCGTCAAGTACTTTCACTCTTCATGGGTTAAATTCAATCAATTCCAACCTTAATTTGTCAGCAGAAAGATAGCAGACTAAATTTGGAAACTAATTGAATCGCACCTTCAATGGCCCCATTTAAACACAAACACTTATGCGATCTATTTCAAAGGCAAGGCCATGACGTTTTTATTTTAAGGTTATGAAGACTCTTAAAGACTTTTTGCGTGCAGCTTAAAGCTGTTAGAGCAGGAAGCCGTACCTTGCACGTTGATGACCACGGAGGAGCTGTGCGAGCTGAACTCGTTCTGGGCGTGGCAGCTGTACTCGCCGCTGTCGGCCACCTTCAAGTCGCGGAGCGTCAGCCGCGTCGCTGCAATACAACTCTCAGTTACTTAATGTTAACATACAACTTAACACTCTTATTTCAGTTGTATCCGTTGTTTTGCTGCAGTCAGACGAAAATAAAAAGATGTGATTAATCATTTACGTTCCTGGCCGTCGATACAAGTTATGGAAAGTCGAAGAATCAAGTGCTTTAGGTACGGGTTTTTAATTATGACCAGTCACAGGGATCAGTCTGAATCGACTGCGGTATAGTGCAAGAAGTGTGATGGTTACCGGTGAGCTGCAGTCGGTCGCTGGGCTGCAGGCGCGCGCCGTCCTTGGTCCAGTGCACGTCGGGCTCCGGGTAGCCGTCCACCTCGCACGGCAGGCCGAGCTCCGCGCCCGCCGCCAGAGCCGTTGCCGCCGGCCGCAGCGCCGTGCGCACCGGGTCTAAACAGCTGCAGCGTCAGCGCCGGGCAAGGCAGGCAGACCGAACCCGTAGCCACACCACACCCGTAAGAGGATGTCGGTCGACTCACATGCAGACCGGCACGGTCACATCAACAAACACAAAAATTGCTGCCTGTGCGTGGCTGGTTTTACTAAGATATGTACTTGGCTGATAGCTACGAGTATGTATGTAGCATTTACAGAAAACTTAAACACGATTAAGTTAAGACCTGAGATTATGTCATACGGAAGATAACAGATAAGTTGGCTTTACATTTACTAAATACGTGTTTGACTATTATTTAAGGTTCTGCAGTAACACGGCTGAAGTTTAACTAATAAAAACAGAAAAGCATACGGTTTGAAAAGTTTTTATTATCTTCAAACGCGGTATCCGCCAGACCTTAAATGTCCGGAAAAGTTTATATAGAACTAGTTAAACCCTTACTTCGGTAACAAGGTGCAACGGTACAGCAACACTTAGTTATACTATTCTGTATCAGGCATTACGCCCGCTGCTTAATTTTAGATAGGTTATACCCGGAAACAGTCTAAGGAATGTGATGTTTCATGTACTATTTTGGAAGGATTCATGCAAAACACAAAGCATGCGACGTGCACTTAGTTTCTACAGTGGATTTAAAGAGGACATCCTAGCACATTCTTTCGACAAACTTATTAAATTATACGAACGATAATAACTATCGTTGTGTGTGCTGTTCTGATCTTACCGGTGTAGACAGGCACAAAGGGGTACTCCACGATGGACTGCGCGGTAGTGGCGGCGAGCGAGGGCAGCTCGGTAGCCGGCAGCAGGTAGCGGCTTGCGGGCCAGGTAGGGTCGCGGCGCGGGGCGCGCACCTCCACCGTCCACTCGGCTGGCTGGGCAATGCCGTTGTAGGCCTGGCACGTGTACAGCCCCAGCGCCGCCACGTCCAGCGCGCGGATGAGCAGCACGTTGCCGCGCGCCTCGTACTGCTCGCTGTAGTACGGCACCATGAGCCCCGTGGGTCCGCGGAACCAGGCGACGGACGGCGTCGGGAACCCGTAGACGAGACACCGAAGGCTGAGCGGCCGGCCCACCTCTCCGGAAACGACCGCCTCCAGCGGGCCCGCGATGCCTGCCGCTTTCGGCAACGGATCTGACCACCTCCGTTTGTTAGCGACTACCTTCTACTAGAATTTGTGAATGCTCTTCGGTCATCATGACCCCCTGGTAGGTAGCTCTTGTACTATACTGTGCGGCCTATATTGAAAGTTGTTAGGGTAAGTGCATTCACAAATTCAGTGTTATATTATGAAACTAAACTACGGAAAATGTAAGACAAGTACAAATGTAGTGAATTTTATTTTGAACATTCCTGGATGATTCTTCAAACAGTTTGTCATGATTACTTCCTTGACAGTAGATAGATAATACAGATGAATGTTCCCTTGTTATTTTAATGGCACTTTAATGATATGGTGATTCAAGGATAACGCAGGAATGTCCAAAATCATCGCAGGGAACGATAAAAATGCCGGTAAAAAAAATTGCAACCTTGCGCCGCGGCGCTCGCGAGCAGCGCCAGCACTGAGAAACACGCGCGCACTCCCATGGCTGTCGGACGTCTGCGAGCGGAGACCTGCCCTAATCTCCAGCCGCCGACCTCTCGACC
This sequence comes from Acleris emargana, assembly GCA_927399475.2. NCBI lineage: Eukaryota > Metazoa > Arthropoda > Insecta > Lepidoptera > Tortricidae > Acleris > Acleris emargana. Next base: position 15,440,275 of record OV656852.1, read on the forward strand.
TTATCGCAAGGCAGTAGAGTCCGCGGCACAAGAGACTCCGGGAAACGCGCATAACCCGCTAATCGTATTAAGATAAGCGACTGTTGACGCGGAAGATTGCTCGGTCACTGGTCCGAACTACAAATGATATGTTTATATTTATTTCTTGATTTTTCTCCGGATATTTATGGAGTGATATTCCTAGTGTATTTTTTTATAGTGTAAATAAATATAACTAGGAATTAGGACGATGTAGTAGTACTCATTGAAAGGATCCGATATATTATTGTGATGGATATAATACTAAGGATCAGTATAAGGGCCTGTTTCACAAAGGACGAGTAAAAATATCTGCCTATTTTAGTTGGCTCTCGGCCTGCCTATTTTCAAGCGTAAGAAAGAGAAAGGGCTAAATTTATCCGACAAATATGCTTTACTTGTCGATTGTAAAAGAGACGGTAAGACTCTTAATTTTAATTTATTTATTAAATTTCTTAATCCTAAAAAAGATGCACAACGCTAACAAGCGTTTTTATTCGTTTCGTTTTTAAACCAATCGCGTCACTGGTAGATGACGTGATACGAAAAGTCGCGTGATGTACCGGTGACGCGATTGGTTTAGAACGAAGTTAGTTAGCATAATGTATCTTGGCAAGGGCCCTGGGAACTTTGTGAAAAAGTCGACTTAAATCGTATACATAAACGGAGTATACTAGGCTTAAACCCTGTTTCACTTGATCTTCAGGAGATTTATGCTTACCCTGTTTCAGTAGGGCTCAGATATATTATAGAGATGTGCCCCACCACTTCGTGGAACTTGGATATCGAGGGGTCGCAGGCCAGCGTGGCATCTCGGCTAATTTGTTTACAGCTCTGACAACGATCTGTTTAATCTTTGTGGCATTACTGATAACCTTTTCGGTTATAGTAGGTATAATAATAACATAATAATGTAGGTATAAAATATATAGATACACGGATGTCACGATGACGTCGCCAGTTTTAGGATTGGTGCATACTCGTACATACAGAACTTAAGTAAATATACATACATTTTAAATCACACCTGTTTCCCAGAGGTGTAGGCAGAGACCACTTCTTTCCACTTGCTACGATCTTGACAAATTTCTTCCGCTTCTTCAACATTCATACATCGAGTCATGCACGCACGTCGATTTCGGGTACTTAAGATTCGGCCCTTTTCCAGTATTTCTCCGATTTGATTCGAAAAAGTACGCCTAGGGCGGCCCCTTCCGACCCTTCCACACACTTTCGATCTGTATATCTCTTTCGTCAATCTTCTTTCATCCATAAAACAATATGGACATGGACGGAAAGTGTTTTCATCTGTTTTTTTTACTCCTAGGAAGGAGTACAATGAGGCACTTTCCGTCCTTGTGACAATCGGAAAACCGTTCTTTCCGAGCATGTTTGAGAAAAGTTACTTTGTACGTACACTTAGAAGACTAAATTTTCAAGAAAATTGAAACAATTTTTTTTTGGATATACCGAATAGTTTCTAAGATACAGCTGTTTAAAGGTTTGCAAAACTACAAAAAAATGATTTCATCAATGTGGTCAACTATGAACCCATTTTATGGCATAAGTCAATATACGTTAGTAAAGAACAGACAAAAAGGGATTAAACGAGACCAATTTGGTCTATAAAGACTTGATAGTTTCTTAGATACAACTGTTCAAAGTTGCTGAGGTACTTAAGTAAACAAAATATTATAAGGGTTTTAAAATGAAATATGGAAGTACCTACTTCTAGTAATAAAAGTGTGTAATTCTCTCTCACTCGCACTCATACGCTCGTGCGAGAAGCGAGTTTAACCGACTTTATACGAACCAGAATGAGTTTTCATCGCTCTTTATGTTATATAATACCTCATTGTATGCATTACTGGCAAGTGTATTTTCGTTATTATTCGTTTTTTTCTTGTTATATTATATTAGATATTTTTAATTGAACGGTGCTTTTCGAATTCGATCGACAGCGTTACAGGGCGGATGTGGTGAAGTTTTTTTTTTCAGTTTCTTAAAAATATGTCAGGGTTTTTTGCAAAGAAAACAAAAGTTTCACTAATATGTTTTAATTTCTTCTATTTACAATGCTGTCACAAAATAAAATTCCCTTACCTATTTAACAAATTATTATGACTTCCTACCTCTAGTTTATTGCATTACCTAACGATAGTCCATCTACTAGATACTTAGAAATAAATAATTTATTTCCTCCCACTCACTACGACTTGAAATATGGCCATTGATAACCTACTTAGATCAAGTTTTCACTTGGCTCTGGTTTGCTGCGTTTACTATGCATACGATATAATCCTAAGGATGAAAATATTTCCAGAGACTTTCAAGCAAATTAAGTTACTCTCCGTCGCTGTTTGTGCTGTGGTTGTGGTTGTAATAAAAGGGGTTGTGGGATATGAGTGCGACGTAGCGAAAAATTAAACTAATTCAGCAGGTCGATTCTCAAGAATCGACAGCTCTCGAAAGTCGTGTAGATAATAAATCGAAAGCGAAATAACGTCACAACCAACTCCTATGTCAAAAATAACGATTACTTCACGAATTCATTTACGAATAAAACTTTCGAGCGCTCTATTATCAAAAATCAACCGGCAGCAGACCGACGCAATGTCAAATGATATTCGGGTAATAACATAAAGTTCATAGGTAAAGTATAGATTTTAATCATGGGCCTGGTACCTGGTTTGTACTTACACTCGATTGATTTCTCCTACTAAAGTCTCTTCAGGGTTGACGTAGATCCATAAATAAACTAACATCTTGCAATGGTACTAAAACGTGTAGAATCACTGGGAGATTAAATTAAGATGTATTGAAAAACTATAAACCTCATCGTATCATTCTTACGTTTAACTATATCAAAGGTTACAACAAAATACTCAACGGACGGTGAATGATGAATTGATGATATAATATACGTCGTCGGAGTCGCAGAAACCTCGCTTTTGATGATGTAGCGCATATTCTCATCTTGTACGAATTAAGCTAGAGCCATTTAGCCTTGTAACTGTTTCGAATGTTTGAACCATGAATAGGCTCAATTAGAACTTAGCAATAATATAAGGTAAGCATTACTAACGACACCTTGGTAAACTCAAAATACGTTGATAACATTACGTTACGTGTTTTGGCAGCTTTGTCAATGCCCAGCGCAGTTGTGACCGCTAATGGAGCTATCGTCGCGCATACCAACAACACAATAATCTAAGTAGATTACAAAATTAGCCTCTAACTAGGTACATTCAACCATCACAGATGGGTCCTTGTGACATTGTTTATTTAACTATTTATTTACATACACAATAAAAGTAATACTTACTTGCCTATCTACATACAGTAAATCTATTGGTATGTTCTGCTCAGAGTATCGTCTTAAAGATAATTTTAGTAATTTCCAATTTTAATTTTACCAATAGATAATTAAGTAAGAGCGTAATGAAATGTATAAGAAATGTATATGGCACTTGTGACGATTAATTTGTTAACAGAATCGTGTTTTTTTGTACGACTCATCAGACTTATTAACAGTCAGTATTTAGTTAAAACCTCTTATGTGCGTACTGTAGGCCACGCGGTGACATGACTATTAGTCTAAACACATCTAACAAAGTACCTATTAACTATGATTTTGTAAACTAGAAGGCACACAGAGTCGTTGACGTCACCGAATGGTCTAGCGTACTACTAAGTTACTATTAGGGTCTAGGTAGCACCAGCCGCCTCTACTTCTTCATCCAGGACTGGTCGGCCTGCAGCTGCAGGTTCTGGGGGTTGAGCAGGCCGGCCTCCACGCATGATTTGCAGCAAAATCTGAACATAAGACGAGGGTTTTCGATTTACGTATACCTATTAAAACCAGATCCGGTTCAAGTTGAGAACCAGCTACAACGTGTATGTATATATACATACAACCGGAGTAAAATGTACTCCCAGCGTAAATACTGTTAAGAAGAAAGCGCCAATATATTTTTCTATTTCATTTATTTAAAGTTTTTTGATCCTAGTTAACGTTATTGCATTAATGTTAGGGCCTTATCACACTTGCGATTTGCGGGCGATTTGAAAGCGAGGCGAGCGCGCAGCGATTTCGCCGTGAACGGGCAACAAATTCGCTGCGTATTCTCGGGAAAAACCCAACTCTAGACGTAGCGAACTCGCTGCGCGCTCGCGGCAGAATCGTTACGCGCTCGCCTCGCTTTCAACTCGCCCGCAAATCGCAAGCGTGATATGGCCCTTATGGTTACAGCAAACTGCTGTGAAATACCCAGTTTACAAAACGATACCTAGTTTCAATGGCGTTTATTGTAAATAATCAAAGTCAAACTAAAAATATTTATTGCATGTCACATTACACAAAACAACAGATGGAAAAATACAGTGGTATACATGTGACGCCCTGTAATATATTATGGTGGACATGAAAATTAATAGGGTGTACTCACGTGGAATAGTATTTGTGGTTGCAGAACTTGCTGCGCACGATGAGCTGGCAGTTGGCAAAGAACTGGTTGTCCGTGCAATGCGCTGGAATGTTCAACTCTGCAACATGCGTACTTACGTTAAAACTTACGCAAAAAACACCTAAAAGTAGGGCGCGAAACGGGTTGCCAGCGGACTGAAAATTTATATGACGCATGCTTTCGGATAAAATAGCGTCAAATAGGCTTTCAAACAATTAAATGACCTTCAATAGTAAGCAGAGCAGAGATAGCAAACATGTAGAAACTAAATTTTAACCTCACTAAAGCGGCTGCTACACGGTTAGCAACCAAGCTTCCAACCAAGGTGACCTTGGTTGGAGGCTCGGCTGCTAACGCCGTTGCGTTTCCGTCTACACGGTTGCCAACAGGCAGTCTGTCTACTGCTCGCGGAGAGAAAACACGCAGTACTTAAAAACTCAAACTGATCTAACAAACAAAACAGAACTGTTAAAACTTGCAGTCGATTCCATAGATTAGAGTATGATCACGCACGGCACGCATTCCATTTTATTCCATCCGCACTATAAAGGCATAGGTATTCCTAATGACTAGATACGTTCTTTGTACGAAAAATGCTTGCAATTACATTTTAATAAAATACATTAAAAAATCCATTGATCTTTCTACATAAAACTTGAAGTCTATTCAGATATATACAAAATCCAATAGATTATTTAAATTTATTTTGCAAATTCAGTAAATCAGTAGGTAAACATATGCAACGCTGGTTGCGTGAGGCCGTGCGCACTCTTTGCCTGCAGAGACACAACTGCCCTTGCGTGGTTGGCAACAAGCGTCTACACGGTTTACAACGGCGGCATCCAACCGCGGTTGTCAGCGCACGCCCGTCAACCAAGGGCAAAGAAAGGTCAAACGAAATTTGGTTGCAAACATCCTTCTACACGGCTGCAAACCAGCAAGGTCACCTTGGTTGGAGGCTCGGTTGCTAACCGTGTAGCAGCCGCTTAAGTAATGGGTGGATCAACTTTTTGTTGTTGTTATTCTGTCCCGTAAGCCAGGAGACAACAGTGATAGAGTTTCTTAGAAAAAATGATATAATATATATTTCCAGCACACTCAGGAGAAAGGCCACAAAATAATGGGTGTGTAATTGCCAATAAAACAGTTTTTTAGTGGACTTATATCCTTTGAAATCATAGTTTTAAAGAGTGACCCAGGAGACGTCACCATGGCAACGAGCTACAAAGAAAAGTTGATTGACCCTAATACGAGATATAAGAACTGATAATATAACACTCATAATATATACGCTCACTTTGTATAAACACGTTTAGTATAACGTTCACTGGATTAATGAACGGAAGATATAATTTCAAAATATCTATTTTCATAAAGTATAACGTTATTAATATATAATATCAATTTATATAACTATTAAAACGTATAACGTTCATAACACCTAAGATTTAAAAGATATATTAATCAAATTATCTAACATCAAAAAACATAATACCTACACGTATAATATAAAAACGCCTAGAACGACTTTAGTAGCAATGACTTATAGGGCGGGGGCGGGGCCAAATCAACGTTAGTTTGCGACCGGTCGCCAGGTGATATGGATCCGTCCCTATGTCAATCTACTTGTCCGGTGGTTGACATGGCTAACGGCCGAGGGTGGAGCTCACAGTTGCGTTGATACCTAAGGCAAGACTGGCTGTGCTCCTTCCCGAGGTTGCTGCCTGTTAACTACTCGGTTTACCCGGACTAAACGAGTAGAACCGAAATAACTAGTCAAACTCCTGATCGTCCTTTATTCACCCTTCCATGTTTCCTGTAACTCCTTTCCAATAAGCTGCAAGCGATGTCGTGGCATGTCGCAGCGGGCCTCCCATCCAACAGTATAGGATGGGTAGCGGTAAAATGCCACCCGCGTGTTTGTGCCGTGCGCGGGGACCCGTACGGGTGGAGAACGAGATCCTGGTAGGTTGAGTTTGAAGAGGGTCGGAGTCGTTACCCTCCGATAACAACACGCGACTTTGGCTCGGGATTCATCTCACACGGGAGGTTCTGGCCCAGCCAGTCAGAATCAATCGGCTGTTGCGTCTACAGTAGTCTGGCCGCAGGCGAGTGTTCTGGGGTGTTGAGGTTAGTAGCCGGCGGTGTACGGCCCCGAGTCGCCGTGGTAAGTGACGGAGGGCTTGACACCGTGCGGGCTCACTCGACAGCTCACCTTGGGATGCTATATCCGGCTCGTATCCCTGATGCGTCAAAGCATCCCCAGTAGGAGGGCTCCAAGGAGGGTGGGGAACGAGTGGGACGAATTTTTAGGTGTGATTTTATGGATATGAAAAAACCAAAATCGACGAAGGCTGAACCCTCCGCAAGGAGTGAGGCGCTTAGCGCATTGACGGACTGTGAGGTGAGACGCCGACCTGTCACAGACAGGGACGCGGGATCCGGTAACAGTCGAGTTCGTGGGCCCGTAGGGGCAGATAGGGCGCTTCACGCCAAGGGCAACAGCCGAAGTGTCGCCGAACACCCCAAAGGCATGAGCCGACCTCTCCCCTCGGGGCTGACGGAAGGACGCGCTGGCCTCCCTACCAAGGGAGCGACCGGCGTAGGTGCTGGAAGGGCAGACGGTGTAGCGGAGGCAGGTTGCAGCAAGGAGGGCCTCCCTACTCCTCTGGATCTAGCATCCCCGAAACCACCCCCTGCAAACTTCCAGCCGGAAGGGGGTGTGAAGAAAGGGAGCAGGAGACAGAGGAGGAGGGAAGCGCAGGCTGCGGCGCTTCAGCGTCCGGTTGCCGTCCCAACAAGGGACGTCACCGCTGAAGCGAACGCAGGAAATAGGACACTGAAAAGGCCGTTGGTATCACCGAAAACCAGTGGTGACTCCAAAAGGACGAGGGTATGCGGAGGCACTTTCCAGTGTAAAGGTGGCGGTGATACCAACGACCTTCCCAGCCAAGAAGATCTTGGGGTGTCATATGGCGGCCATTCAGGGGGTGGTAATCCAGCGCCTCCTGATCATCCCCAAGCCACTTCCCGACATCAACTTCGGGAACATTGTGGGAGGCGCCCTTCACATCAGTTGCGGTGACAAGGCATCTTCCACGTGGCTCAGCTCCCTCATAAGTGAGGGAGATATTGCGGGGATGAGCCTCAAGGTCGTGGATGCCAAGGATCTTCCAAAACCAGTAAAGATGGCCTGGAAGACGAAGATCATTGGCATCCCCGACGCAAGGGTGGTGTTCAGACTGCTCCAACGTGTCAACGAGCGGCTGAACACCGACCAATGGAAGGTAGTCGACACCTCGGAGTCGGCCGCTGGCACCCGGCGCATCATACTGATGGACCGGGAGTCAGCGGACGTGATCCGAGAGGCCGGCTACACTCTCAAATCGGGGATCGACGTCAGCACTTTTAAGCTCTTGGACGATGCCGAGAAGAGGAGTGCTGAAGTCGATCCTGAAGAGGCTCCCTGCGCTGTCGAGGCTGCAGAGGTGGTAGCGGACGAGGAGTCGGTGGGAGCGGACGAGGTCGACAAGGTTGGAGTGGACGAAGGGCCGCGTGGGTGTCGGGAGCCGTCACCGGTATCGGTGACGACATCCGAGAACCTGCGCGACCTTGAAACCCTCTACCTTGTGAACCCCTCTTCGCCCATTTCCGAGGACTCCGAGTCGCCGGCGGAGGCTGCTGACCTCAGCAAGCCGAAGCCAAATATATAAGAAAGAGCCATGGGAGGCATAAGGTGCGTACAAATTAATTTGCAACACAATAAAGCTGCCACAGCCCTTCTGGCAAAGCAGCTAAAGAACGATAAATTCGATGTAGCCCTGATTCAAGAACCATACATATACAAGGGCGAGATCAGGGGACTAAATGGCACGGGAGGGGTTATCTATTATCTCTGCCCCGAGAATAACATGAGGACTTGTGTGTATGTCAAAAATGGCATAAATGCCATTCCTTATAATGCTTACTGTTCCAGGGATCTTACCACTGTTAAGATCCAGGAGAAGAGGTTAGGCAAGACTCTCATCATCTCGTCTGCCTACCTCCCTTACGAAGCGACGGACCCCATCACACCTCAACTCCGGAGTCTGGTCGCGACTGGCAGTCAGGTGAACACCGACCTGATCATCGGCTGCGACGCCAATGCACACCACGTCATCTGGGGCAGCTTGGATGTTAACAAGCGGGGAGAGAAGGTACTGGATTTTCTGGTGAGCTCTTCTTTACAATTACTTAATAAAGGGAACAGCCCAACCTTCGTCAATGCTAGACGCGGAGAAGTAATTGACATAACGGTGGCGTCCAACCACATGTATGAAGATATTCACTCTTGGCATGTTTCCAATGAAATCTCACTTTCAGATCATAGTTACATATGCTTTAGGTACAGGACTGACATACCAATTGAAACTGTGCACAAAAGAAACCCTAGGAACACCGACTGGTCATCTTTCAAACGGGACTTAAAGGTAGAACTAGGGGATCCAAAAGGTAAGCTCAATTCTATTATTGACATTGAATTTGAAGCGGACAATATGGTACGAGCGTTACATACCGCGTGGATCAATAATTGCCCGGAAAAACGGGTGCTAGCCAAGAAGATACCCTGGTGGAACCCTGAGATAACCAAAATCAGAAGCGAAACAAGGGCGATCTTCAATGATGCGAAGGCGACGAATGACTTTAGCATGTACGCTCATAAGCTCACAGAGTACAACAAAGCTGTAAGGAAAGCAAAAAGGAGTGCGTGGCGGAACCACTGCAACCAAATAGGCTCGATACCAGAAGGTATGAGGCTCACAAAGGCACTAGCAGTAGCAAGGTCAACTCCGTTAACATCAATAAAAGATGACAAGGGAAGTATGACTGTAACGGGTTTAGATACCCTGAAAGTTATGTGTAGCACACATTTTCCCGGCTCCATTATACGTGAAAGCGAAATAGACAGTGTACCAATCTGTTTGTCAGAGCAGACAGCACGCACAACAAGACACAATTGGGACACTGCCAAAAAGGTAGTAGACGATTGCAAGATACGGTGGGCACTATCCACTTTCCAACCGTACAAAGCACCGGGCCCGGACGAGGTATACCCAATCCTACTACAAGAAAGCGCAAATATAATTGTACCGCATTTAAGCAGGCTGTATAGAGCGTGCTTAGCCTTTGGGCACGTTCCACGTGTTTGGAGACTTGTAAAAGTGATCTACCTGCCAAAACCTGGAAAAGCAGATTACAGCGATCCCAAATCATACAGACCAATAAGTCTATCATCATTCTTCCTAAAAACACTGGAGAAGCTGGTAGACAGGCACATAAGAGATGGACCTCTAAGGCGGTATCCGCTGCATAAAATGCAATGCGCGTATCAACCGGGTAAATCCACAGATACTGCGATTCATTTTGTAGTGAATAAAGCTGAAAACGCACTAGAGAACAAAGAGATATGTCTTGCGGCATTTCTCGATGTGGAGGGTGCATTTGATAAGACTACGTTTGAAGCCATAAGCACAGCAGCTGCTAGGCATGGCATTGAACCAACCATTTGCAAATGGATAGGCAACATGCTAAACAGTAGACTTATAAAGTCAAGTCTTTTGGGCGATGTCCTATTCGCCACAACGACAAAAGGGTGTCCCCAGGGGGGGGTTCTCTCACCGACTCTATGGAGTCTGGTGGTAAACTCACTCCTAGAGGAACTCAACACAGGCCCACTACACACGGTTGGGTATGCTGATGATCTCGTGATACTTATCAACGGGAAGTTCCCGGGAACAGTATCGGAAATCATGGGAAATGCTCTGGAAAAGGTGGAAAGATGGTGTATTAGTCATCAACTATCCATCAATCCCAGCAAAACTGTAGTAATTCCATTTACTAAGAAAAGAGACCTCAAACACATTAAACACCTCAAGCTGTTTGGTAAGGTACTAGAATTGTCAAGTGAGGTAAAATATCTAGGCATAATACTAGATAAAGAGCTCACTTGGAAGAAGCACGTGGACAACGCTATAACAAAAGCGTTGAGAGTGTTCGGAATGTGCAGATCAGCATATGGTAAGACATGGGGCCTTAACCCTAAAGTAGTGAAGTGGATCTATACCATGATGGTAAGGCCCATAATCATGTACGGCTGCTTGGCCTGGTGGCCAAGAACAATTTTAAGAACATGCAGAGACTCTCTGACCAAGGTGCAGAGGGTGGCCTGCATGGCTATAACAGGGGCGTTCAGAACGACGCCAACGGCGGCAATGGAGGTCCTACTAAACCTACCACCACTGCATATCGCCATACAGTCTGAGGCGTGCAAGTCGCTGCAGAGGTTCGAAGAGACGGGCCTATGCAACGATGCAGCGCTTAGAACCAGACACACTAAAATGGCACACAATGGTTCTCTAGACAGAATACTGACGATGGGTTGCGACAAAATGCAGCCTAAGTATGTATTCCGGAGGAACTTCAATGTCCACATTCCGACAAGGGATGAATGGATGGATGGGTTGCACCTATTAGAGGATGACGACGCGATATGGTATACGGATGGCTCAAAAATGAGTTCCGGTACGGGGGCGGGTATTCACGCCAAGGACTATAACAGCAGCATAAGTATGGGCAACTACGCAACGGTCTTCCAAGCGGAACTATATGCGATAATTGCCTGTACGCAAGAGAATATAAGTAGGACTCCGCAGGGTAGAACTATCTATATTCTAAGTGACAGCCAAGCGGCACTTAAGGCGCTGACAGCGCCTAAAGTAGACTCGAAACTAGTCTACAATGGCATCCAGGCCTTAAACAAGCTTGGTAGGAAGAACAAAGTGAAACTGATGTGGATTCCAGGACACGAAGGCTATCCCGGAAATGAGGCCGCGGATGAGCTGGCAAGGGAAGGGTCCAAGGGCGCATACGTTGGACCTGAACCATTTGTGGCACCGTCACCGGGCACCATAAAAGCAGCCCTGAACAATAACACCCTAGTAAACCACCAAAAAGAGTGGAAAAATACGGTAGGCTTAGGGCATGCGAAGCTCTTCATAGAAAGAGTTGATCAGAGCTGGACCAAAAAACTTTGGAAACTCAGCAGAAGACAACTCCGATATATTGTAGGAGTGTTCACCGGGCACTTTGGGGTCAAACATCTCCTAGCAAAGATGGGCCTTTATGACAATACAGATTGTAGAATGTGCGGCGAAGAGGCGGAAACAGTGAAACACTTAGTGTGCGAATGTGATGCCCTCGCCGGAGTAAGAATGAAAATCCTCGGTTGTGGCTACCCGGAACCAAGCGATTTCAAAGCCTTGCCATTGCACTACACTATCCGGTTTCTGGAAGGGGTGGAGGCTGCATTGGATTAAGCGCTAAAAGAGGGGTAATTACACAAAAGATCCCATAGGGTCGAAGTGTATCCGTAAGGACCCCATAGATAAGATAAGATAAGATAAGATAAGCAATGACTTATGGAGGAATCTGAATTTTCTGGGCAGAAAAAAAATAACCTAGATAATAGAGTCGGTTCTGACCTGATTCGGCATGCATTTGGCATTTTCTGGTTAATTAAAACAAATTACAAGCAAGACCGTTCTGGTAGACTCGAGTTCATAAATATGTGTAGGTACACTTTAGTACCTTGTCTATTTATTTTATGTCATGTTTAAACTGCCATAAGTATATGAATTGTCACAGCAATTTATATCATACGATATTATATCTTGTAACACTTATACTAAAAGATAATATGTATAATGATCGCTATATGTCATGTATGTTATACGAACTGAAATTAGTCATTGTAAGTGTTATATGATCTTTTTAATATAAAATGAATATTATATGACTTGACCGTTATTCCTTATAAAAATATTGATTTTGTTATTATAGCTAACGTTCATTATATCTCGTAAACGTTAGTAACATGAAAATAGTTATTATGTAGTTATATCTCGTGGGACGCACCCGTTCTACTTTATCCTTAAAAAGCCTTGATTTGATTTGATTCCAAGGCATAATAGTTTTTGGCCGCGCAATGGTTCCTTCTCGTTGATTTTTTGGTGTCAAACGAATGTTTGGCTGTAAAGTAGGACCGTACCTTGCACGGTGATGGCCACGGAGGAGCTGTGCGAGCTGAACTCGTTCCGCGCGTGGCAGCCGTACTCGCCGCCGTCCGCCACCGTCAGGGCGCGCAGCGTCAGCCTCGCAGCTGCAACACAATCCAGTTATAACCCTTTACACCCGAGCTGATACGACTGAGAAGTTTTTTTTCAAATTAAATATGAATCATGTAAAAATAAAATTACTTCCAAATTTTATTTTTTATTTTTATTGATACATACATACATACATACCTTCATGCCTGTAATCCCAGAGTGGTATAGGCAGAGCTACAGAAATATCAACAACTTTAAAACTTGTTGATAAGTCGGTACCCACATTTAGCACAAAATAGGCTAAGATGTTTACCAGCGTATTAGTGACATGTTGCAAGCCCATCGCCTAATAGTACTACAAGCCTTTATTCCCTTAGTCGCCTCTTACGACATCCACGGGAAGACATGGAGTGGCACTATTCTAACCCGGCAACCACGCGGCAAAAATAATTGATATACTTAAAAAAACATTGTCTGAATCGCTCGGGTGTAAAGGGATAATACAATGTCATCTTTGTAATCAGTACCTATAGGTACTACCTAGTATCTGAAATGATACCTCAAAAGATAAAATGATGTCAAAATAAATTATTCGCTTCCTGCGACAGCGTCCTATAGAGGCTCAACAAAGTTGTTGACTGTACATACATACCAACGAGGCTTACTCAATTTAACATTATATGTATATTATTATACGAACAAATTTTCTCGTGCGGAAACTTCCACGTAGGAGTGTTTATCGCTATTCCCTCGAGAACTGTCCCATTTATCGACATATAATGCACAATGTACCAAATTTCGTGATATACGGAACAAACAAACACATGCGTTTATAATATTACTCAATTCCACTCGCGACTTCGTCCACGCTGACTATCCCACAGGAACAGTGTTTATTTTTATGGATAAAGGCAGCCTTATGTTAATTCAAGTTGTATCCTAAATCCAATTCAAATTTCATCCAAAATATCTTCTTCTAATTTTTTTTATATTGCTTCAAACTATCTAATTTTTTTAATATTGTTTATAATATTAGCATAAAGAGTAGGCTGTGAATATAGTCACCCCACAATAAGGTTCACTAGTTAGTGGTCAGTGAACTGTCTTGTTGTTGATAAGCGAGAACGGGATGTTAGTTACCAGTCAGCTCCAGACGGTCGCTGGGCTCCAGATACGCGCCGTCCTTGGTCCAGTGCACGGTGGGCTCCGGGTAGCCATCCACCTCGCACGGCAGGCTGAGCTCCGCGCCCGCCGCCAGCGTCGTTGCCGCCGGCCGCAGGACCGTGCGCACCGGGTCTAAACAGCAGCAACGTCAGCACCCGGCAAGGCTGGCAGACCGAATGCGCAGCCTCACCACACCCGTACGAGGGTAGTCTAATCAGATCCATACCGGTACGGTCACAGAAACAAACGAAGAAGTTCCTGTTTGTGGCATGCTTTACAAAGACACTTTACTGATAACTAGCCATTTGCGGTTTTACTACGGAAAACATACGCGATTAGAATACAACATACAGTACCGGCAAATAATATATCACCTTTGTACTTACATCTCATACGATGTGACTCACCAAAATTGACAACCAATCAAGAATTAGTTGATCAATTGTATTGTATATTTTTCAATTCGTTAGCTGATTAAATAAGGTTCAAAATGTATAAATACTCGTAGTAAATGTTTGTACGTATCGTGGTTTAAAAAACCATTGCCGACTCGTTCATACTAAATTTACAATATTTGTATGAACACGTCAGCAATGGTGATTTTTTAATTATTTGCCGGTATTGTATTTATGGTTGAAGACAGATGGCTTGGCTTAACATTTACTAAACAAGCGTGTGTAGTGACACGGGCTTTCAAGTTTTTGTAGTGATATGGCTGAAGTTTAAACTACTAAAAACAATGCAGCATTCGGTCTGAAACGCTTATATCATCTTTGAACGTTGTTACCGCCAGACGTTCAGTGGCCCGAAAAGTTTCTCTTGAATTTATAGAAGTCAATTGGTCGAAACACGTACACTGTTTACAACGTGCCACGGTACAAGACACTTAGTTATACGATTGTGTATCAAGCATACGCCCGCTCGTAACACTCGGATGCATCATTAGGTTATCGGTCATACTGACGGGACGGGTGTGTGATGTGTAATGTCCGGTCGCGTTTAGTTCGGAAGGAGGCATGCAAAACACAAAGCATGCGACGTGCACGTTAGAAGCAAACTTTTGTAGCTGAAGTTATTCGTTCGACCCTTAAGAGGATCGTTAACCTAAAAACCCATACACCATGCGATAAAGTTTCTCTCCCCTTAAACTTAGACGTTTTCCTTTCCAAGAACATATTTCCTACAATGAAGAAAAAACAAAAACTTTAAAAAAAATTGGAAATTGAACTTGATTAGGGAGAGAGAAATGTTATTGCCCAGAAGAAAAATGTTGTATGGATTTTTTTGACAGCTACGCGATTTAAGTGTCGCTTCACAATCATTTTAACGGGTATCCATCGATGCGCGCTATTTTTATCTTACCGGTGTAAGGCACATAGGGGTTCTCTATCATGTTGGACTGCACGGATTCCGTGGACTGTGTGGCCTGTGTCGGCGGCGGGGGCGGCGCGGTGGTAGCGACGGGCGCGGGCGGCTCGACGACCGGGGGGCGCGCGCGGCGCTGCTCGTCGAGCGGCAGCAGGTAGCGGCTGGCGGGCCAGGCGGGGTCGCGGCGCGGCGCGCGCACCGTCACCGTCCACAGCGCCGGCTTCTCGATGCCGTTGTAGGCCTGGCACGTGTACAGCCCCAGCGCCGCCACGTCCAGCGCGCGGATGAGCAGCACGTTGCCGCGCGCCTCGTACTGCTCGCTGTAGTACGGCACCATGGCCCCCGTGGGCCCATAGAACCAGGCGATGGACGGCATCGGGTACCCGAACACGAGGCACCGGATGCTGAGCGGCCGGCCCACCTCGCCGAGGATGTCCGTCTCCGGCGGGCCCGCGATGCCCGCCGCCTCCCGCGACGGATCTGACCACCCTCGCGTGTTAGCAACTAACTTCTACTAGAATTTGTAAATGCTCTTCGATCGTCATAACCTCATAACCCCTTAGTTAGTAAGTGCTCGTATAATGTACGAGTAGTACCTTACAACCCACATTAAACGTTGTTAGGGTAAGTGCATTCACAAGTTCAGTGTTAGGTTATTAAACTAAACTACGGAAAAAGACTAGTAACAAAAGTAGGGAATTTAATTTGAACATTCCTAAATGATTCCTTTAGTATTTTGTCAAAATTACTTCTTTAGCAAATAATTGATGGATCTTTTAGAAGTAAGTACCTAAATGACATTAGAAATAATAAACTTTTCCATCTTATTTTAGGTACTCGTAATGGCACTTTGCCGTTATGTCTCGGAAATAATCCAGGAACGTTCAAATTATCGTGAGGAACAATAGAAAATGCCGGTAGGTATAGTGATTTGCAACCTCTAGCGTTATCACTTAATGTCAAAGAGCCTTTTAGTGATTGGACATCGTGATACATAAAACATGTCGATATTTAATATAGGGAAACCAACGTATTAGACAACGTTATAAATACATATTGTTTACCTATTTACGATAATATTAATGTTTAGGATTTCCTTTAAAAGCGAGACTATTAAAGACAGATTAATAGCTTCTTTGGTGGTTTTGTTAGAATAATATTTAAATTTACTCCACAGGAATATTCGGCAAAAGATTTAACTCTTATTTAATCTTGGCGCAGGTTGCAAATAACTTATTGACATTTTTTATCAATCAAGTATGGGTGAAAATAAAAATATGGTAAATAAATGGATATGGTAACTTTTATCTCAATCACATTTTAATTAGGTAATTACCAATTACAATTTTTAAATTCACCCGTATATTAATTCAGAAGAAATAGGTATAGTTATGCAAAAGAGAGACAGAGAGAGAGAGAGAGAGCAAAAATAGTCATTTCTAACACTTCTAACTACAAGAATGAAGTCAAGTGGCAAAGTAGCAAATCGAGCGTGCTATTCGAAGTAAAATCATATGAGTGTGTCAATGTCGCAACCATCACCTGTGCTGCTAATGACCACGTGACCACGTGGGTCCCCGAGGCAGTTAGTGACAGGACGTTCGGAGCGTTCAGTGTTTAATGTAAACAAACGTTAGGTAAAATAAATTTTGGATAATCAAGCTGCATTTTTTCGATTGTCGTTTGTTTGTTGACAGACTATGAAACTGTCTGGTAGGACAGCTATGCTTTGAAATATTCATGCGATACCTATATTGTAAAAATTCGACCATTCTAGCCCACTGATGGTTCTACTTTTCACACTTTTCTTCTGCCTTCTTCTTTCTAATTTCACAGTATCTACACCTAGGTAGTTTTTCAGTATCTAATTTCAGTAATCCTACTACGAAGCTCTAAATTCGAAACTTTGTATACCTGCCCTATCCCTTTCCCTCGAAATTCAAGATTAAATTAAGAAAAAGGGATGTAGCGAACGTAATTCTAACTTCGATTTTCACAGGTGACAATCCGCTATAGATTGCGTAGTTTATTCAAAGCCTAGGGAAGTAACTCGTCGACTTTTCAATATTGGTAGTAGGTATGTATACCAAATTGCCATCATTATCCTGTCACTACCAGAATAAATTGTGAAATATGAAATTATGAATTGTCAAAACCTGACAAGTTTGAGTTGACGATAGGTATCTAACCCCTGTAGCTCTATACTCATCAGAATTGGGCAGATCAGATGCCTAAGTCTATTTTAATGGATTTCTCTCCTCTTAACGTGTATTTTGCCAATGTCAAGTTATTTATAGGCAATCGCCATGGACTTACTTAAAAAAGTCCTTGGATATCACACGTGAAAAAAAAAACGGTTAAAGAGTATTTTCTCTTGGGGACTTAACAGAAGCACATGGGGTAGCTCCATGCCGTTTAGTCAAGTTCCAGAGGCCCTAGCGAACATGAAATGGCTAATAACGTTTATCACTCAAATTGTATGGGATGACAGTCTCGTACGCTGGGATAAACCACGTGGTCAACTGTCATCCCAAACCTTTCGAGCGATAAGAATTAGTAGCGTTTGCATCTTGCCTAAAAACCTGGGCCACCCAAGTTAGATGCGTTCTGGTGAAAGAGTGTTGGCACTCACCATTGACCCGCAGGACGACCTGTTGCTCTGTTCTGCCCAGGTTGTTCTCGGCGATGCAGATGTAGACGCCGGAGTCGTTACGGTAGAGCGACACGATCTCCAGAGCGCCGTCGGACGTCAGCCGGTAGCGGTCCCTATCCCCGTCGATCTGGATATATTGATTATCAAGGTCAGAGCGATTTACTATCACACGCCTTTATTCTATTTTGGTTCAACCCATCTTGTTTCGACATCGCAATCACACAATGTTATGACAGCTCAAACGAATAAGTCGTCATAACGTCAAAATATTTTTACAAAATCGAAGCAAGATGCAGATGAAGTGAATAATTATACTACATCGTGTTTAGTCGGAAAGTTCGACATCCTTTAGTAATAGGGTTCTGTTTAGCATTATTTTGGTAAGGAACTGTAATAAAATACTTATAGGCAAAGATTGGACGGATAAGGATAGAAACATTGTAAATCTGTGCTCAGCCATAGGACACTACTAAGGGCTACCTCTCGTATGCGGTAATTGGTTGACGGCTCAGTGCGGCGACGCGGTCACGTGACCTGTCACGTGACATCAAACCCACAGAACCTACCTACAATAAACTTTTAACCCTATTTAGCTTCACGGTAAGGTTCAAATTAAATTCGGGACGGCACGCAAAGATTTGATGCAGATATGCTCCCTAGCAGTTTGCGTATATGGATCAGATCTGCTACTAGGTACGCATACGAGGGGTTAAAGAATAAGACGGCGGTACCGTGATCTCGCCTCTCCTCCAGGTGATCCTGGGCGGCGGGTTGCTGTGGAACAGGCAGCGCAGCGTGGCCAGCCCGCCCTCGCGCGCCGCCACCTCGCGCTCCGTGTGCGGGTCCGGCTGCGGCGCGTGCGGCCTCTCTGGATAGTGCACATAGTTTTAAACCATTTTTTTTATTGCATGGTAAGGCAAACGAGCACACAGGCCACCTGATGATAAGTGAAAACTGTGACCCATAGACATTCGCATTCACAAGACTGCAAATGCGTTGCCAACCCTGAGGACTAAGATGGAATGCTAGTCATTTTACCGGCTGTCTTATCCCCAAACCGGAACACAACAATGCAAACACTGCTGCTTGGCGGTAGGTTAATGGATAAGATTGTGGTAGCAACCCAGTACATACATTTGTATAGCCGACAAACAATCCCACCAAACCGACCGAAATTGCAATTAATGTCTGCCAACTTCTATATGGTTATGGTTTTAATAACAATATTGACAAATAGCAATGTGTATGTAGTTAGAAATAGTTTAAAGTTACCATTTCCAGTACTTAAAACCTACTTGAAAAAGTCGTTGATGTCTAAAGCTTACTATATAGGGTCGAGGACTATCTAACTGACAAAAATGCTTGGCCTAAACTAAACAACTAAATAACTTAATAATAACTAAGTCTTAAAAAATTGTAAACATTGTTTATTGTCTAGTGGACACGGTTTCTGTAGGAGAATGTATCGAAACTTTTCATGTGGGTTGTCTTGCACCGTCATATGTAAGTATAACTAGTATAATTTCATTTTTTTTTATTACTATTATTTATTAGTTCTTGTGAGTCTTGACACATTTTCCTGCTCAACTACGCATAAATATATTTATTTTTTGTTTTATGTGATATTCATTGTTTTATACAGTGTGTCTCTGACCTTGGGGCTTTAATTTCAACGATCGATTCTACTCGCTAAACTGAACTACTTTTGTTCTGCAACATGAAAAAATAACTTAAATTTAGATAACTAATTGATGTTAAAGTCTAATTGTAAAATCAGTGTATTACATACTGGCCATGTAATCACTATCTCATGGTACGGGGGCGACATTACCTGGGTAGGTACGGGGGCTAAAGGAAAATGGAGAATTGGATCGCGTACATTGAAAATTAGATTTAACTTGTATGATAAAAAATAAATTTAAACTGAACATATTTTTAACAACTTTCAGAACAAAAGAAGTTTAGTTTCAGGAGTAGAATTGATCTATGCATTTAAAGCCCCAAGGTCAGAGGCACCCTGTATAATGCTAGGTTAAGTTTATTATTGTATTTAAAAAACGACTGACTGTTGAGTTTCTTGCGGCGTTTCTTCTCAGCAGTGGTCTCTTGTGAAGCGCTGGTAGATTTTTGACGTGTAAAAGTGCCCGTGCGGCCTGAATAATCATCTCTTAACTTTTATCTATTAATAACAAATTAAACATCGGTCATTGCTCAAACCTCGTATGGTTTTGCCATTGATTTTGTATGTTCCGAACTGCTTTACATTTACTTGGCGCAGCCGGTAGGATCTGAACCTACACTCCCAAAAGGAATCTAAGAGAACCTATCCACGGAGACCAACCCCTGGTCTTCCTTTTACACTGGTTCAAATTAACTGAATTTTGGCCGAATAAGAGAAAAAAGTCAATGCTCATGCAAAGGCTACCGGGGAATAGATAAATTTGACAAGCTCTTGAGTAAAGTGGCTATGGTACAGATGGTACTCACCAACCACTCGATCGACGACGTCGGGCGCGACGGCCGCGGCGGGCGCGGCGGGCGCGCGGCACAGATGGCTGCAGCCGGAGATGCAGCACTTGGCGGCGCCGCGGCAGTCCGCGTCGTCGCCGCACTCGCGCCGGCAGCCGCCCGTCGGCGGGGCCTCCGCGGGACATTCGCCCTGCTTGTCCCCTGATAGCATACATTTCCGTTATCACACGTGGAGTTGAAGCTCCACCGTTATAAGGCTGAGCCTCCCGTGGAGTGCGCTTGAACTCGTCACCGTCACGTCAGAGCAACACATACGCAAGCAAGTCGCTGTAGTTTTAGTTATATGAAAATACATGTTACCTTTCGTTCTTTTCCGCCGTATGAAGGCTCTCATTAAGGCACGCCATTATAATAATATACGTGGTTATGACAAAGATGTCGCGGTTTTTTCTTAATTAGGTACCTACTTACATCTTAAGTTCTATCAACTGAATCATCTAAGACGGCACCAATTAACTTTAACCTCCTAAGACCCACCATACAACGAAATTTGCCAGTGGAAAATAAACTTATTACGATTGCAATAAAGTCTATTTTCTAATTTAATTGCCAGTTATAAAAACAAGAGAAATTCTACTTTATCTTCATTACAATTGATATATTATTGCAATTGCCGTATTATGTACATTTTTTTTTACGCGGGGACTTGGGAGGATAAATAGCGAATTAGTTCATACTTTTTGTTTATATGCTCTTGCCCGGTTTTAATGAGAAATGTCTGGTTCATAATATCATGTCTGTACGGAGACAAAACGCAATATTACAAGCACACACTTTATCCGCTTGCAAAAAATATGCGACTTTAGAGTTTTTGTAACTTATAACCTCAAAATATGACAGTGCTGCCACACTATAAAATATATAATAAAAATAAGTATAGTTTCCCAACGCGTTTTTAGTGTAAGAATTTAGTGTGTAATGCAGGATAATGTATAACAATGTCATTTTCTTACTGATTCTACACTCGGCGCCGTAACGGACGTCCTGCGTGACGGGGTCGCGTTCGGCGGTGACCACACATCGCTCCTCCTCGGCACAGGTCTTCCCCTCGCACGGGTGCAGCAGGCAGCCGCACCTGCAGATACATCACGTCAGCCACATAACCTATACTTCACTACATAGTATAAAACAAAGTCGCTGGCGCTGTCTGTCCCTATGTATGCTTAAATCTTTAAAACTACGCAACGGATTTTGATGCGGTTTTTTTAATAGATAGATTGATTCTTAAGGAAGGTTTATATGTATAATACATTCCACGCGGGCGAAGCCGCGGGCGGGTCGCTAGTCACATATAAAAGGCTTGTTAAGGTAATCGAACACTACAACGCCCCGGCACCGGATTAGCACCGCCTTAGCTCAACGTGAAACATTGAAAATTGGGCTTTGGACTTCATTAATACGATACATTTTTTAATGTTGTAGGTAATTCTGTAGCTCTGCCTACCCCACTCTGGGATTACAGGCGTGAAAGTATGTATGTATGTATGTATGTGTACATTTTTCAGTGGACAACGCGAGGCCTGTGCCCCGAAAAATGTATCGTATTACCATACGTCAAAGCTCACTTTTGAACGTTTCAGTTTAAGCTGAGGCGGTGCCTGATCTGGCGCCGGGGCGTTGTAGTTTGCGATGACCATTAGGCTGACCGACTGAAACAAAGCAAAGCCTAATAAACCGTTAGATCAAGAGACTTAAAACTTGGAGCGAATATTCTTTGGAAATTAATTAAATATTCATTATGAAATGGTGTGTAATAATAGAAGAATGAGGGCACGGAGATCCCGTCTCTAATACTGCCCTCCTAAACTAATTTACAGTATGTGAGATAAAAATCCTGTAACAATATCAACCTTATTACTAAGAGTAGAGAACTAAAATGCTTTGGTTATTGATTTTGGGATACTGCTTATTTGCTTAGGAGAGCAGAATAATGTTCATTCGTAAGTGGCTGGTATCCAAATAAGTAATATGAGGCTTTGTCGCTAGTTTTTTTTCATGCATGTTGGCTATGTATCTAATCTTCTTTATTGCTCCTACTTTTGATATCGATCTGCCTTGGTTGCTAGTAACATCCAAGCGATTAGCCCACAATAGATAACTTTGCTTCACTCCTTTACCTTCTGCAGCCGTCTGCGTCCCTGGTAATCTTGGACCCGTAGGAACACGTGATATTGGCGCACTCCGCTTCGAGCTTCGTGCAGTCAGGCTCGCGCACGATGCACGTGCAGTTTTCGCAGCCGTCGGCGCTGCGCACGCGCTGCACGCCGTTCTCGCACTCCAGCGCCGCACACGCCTCCCTCGCCGCACGGCAGTCTTGGAAGATTCGGTTATCACCTGGAAAAATAGATTTTATTTGCAAAAGGTTGAAGTGTCCCCTCTACACTATATGAAAAATATCTTAAATGAAAGCACATTATAACGAATTTTAAAGGAAAACTATCATGACTATAGTCGAGTCCGGAATTAGGCGAACTAACTTGACAGCCGAAAATGTTGCCAGACATAGGAAAAAATAAATAGTGATAGGTTTATGTCGACACAAATATGTCGATAATAACCTTGTGCCTTCTATAAATCTGATTATATTTATATTTTATCAAGTAATTGTCGTCGAAACTTTCTCACTCATAGGTACATACTTGCCAAATAGGGAAAAACTACAGCAATGTTTACTATATAATATGATCTGAAGGATGTACGGTTTAAAGCGGATATTTACGATACTTACTCCTCAAATTAGGAATAAAATACAAAAATAACAACAGGCCATTGTGATCCTTTTAGGTGGCTTCCGTCGGGATAGTACGGTACATTTCATGTACCATCAGTACCATACATATAGCATTCATTCCTTTCTTGCTGGCAAATATGAAAATTCGATAGAGACAAACGCTATATATCGTCGATGATAATTCCTAATCCGTTATGTGTTCGATTTAATTAATTTTATACGCTAATAAGTATTGTTGCTAGGTTACAATCTGACCAAAAAAATCAATCATAGGATAACAGAAAGCCGAATGGCTTGCTTGCTTTGTTTGTTAGGCATGGTCCGAACTGTCAACAAAACAAAATGGCGGACTGCGTCGTTAACGATGTCTAAAACGATGTTCGATGTATTTTTAAATCCAACCAATTTTTATTATTATTATTTTGCTTAGTAAAATTATTAGTTAGATTCCAAACACAATAATAATGATAAACTAGACTATTTAAATATCGATATTAACAGCACTAGCCAAACTGTGGCAACATTAGTGTACAATGAACTGTCAAGTTAGTTCGCCTAATTCCGGACTCGACTATACGTAGATTTGATTAGTTCCTAAGGTACAGGCAACTAAAGTATTAATACTTACTAAATCATCTAAGACAGCGCCAAATAACTTTAAATAGAGAACTAGTTCTTAAGTACTTGGTGTTTTTTGAGATAATTTTTGTATAGTAACGGCTTCGGAACCATTCCCCGAAGCATACCCAGATTTAATGAGAAATGACTGGCTCATCATATCAATGTTTTGTTTGTAGGAAGACAAAACGCAATATAAGCTTTACAAGTACCCAATTTATCCACATACAAAAATTTATCGACTTTATATTATCGCCTTATATTTTCGTAACGCGTTTTTAGTGTAAAAATTTAGAATTTAAGTAATTTAGAATTTAGAAATGAATGTCGTTTACTCACTGACTCTACACTCGGCGCCGTAGCGGACGTCCTGCGTGACGGGGTCGCGTTCGGCGGTGACCACGCAGCGCTCCCCCTCGGCACAGGAGCGCCCCTCGCACGGGTGCAGCACGCAGCCGCATCTGCAGACACAACACCTCAGCCACATAATCTACATATATCTAAACATATAAAAGGCTTGTTAAGGTAATCGAACACTACAACGCCCCGGCACCAGATTAGCACCGCTTTAGCACGAAGTGAAACATTGAAAAATGGGCTATGGTTTTTGTTAATACGATACATTTTTCAGTGGACGACGCCAGGCCTGCGCCCTGGCAATTGAAACCGGTGTATTTTTGTATTGTTTGTTTTTGTGTTGTTGTTGTGTGGTAACCTGAAAAATGTATCGTACTAACACAAGTCAAAGCTCGCTTTTGAACGTTTCTCTTTGAGCTGAGGCGTTGCCTGATCTGGTGCCGGGGCTCTGAAGTTTGCGATGACCATTAGGCTGACCGGCTGATACAAAGCACAGCCTAATAAACAGTTAGATCTATAGTTTTGGAGCGATCTTTAGAAGTTAATTATTATTCATTATGAAATGGTGTGGGTCTGAACCGAATTGAAATCCGACCGCGGCGCTTAATAAAATAACAATGAGAGTACGGAGGTCCCTTCTCTGGTAATGTCCATTCGTAAGTGGCTGGTTAACCGGATCCAAATAAGTAATATGAGGCTTTGTCGCTAGATATTTTTTTCATGCATGTTGGCCATGTTTCTAATCTTCTTTATTTTTCTTACTTTAAAAAAAAATCTATCTTGGTTGCTGGTAACATCCAAGCGATTCGCGTACAACAGATAACTTTGCTTGACTCCTTTACCTTCTGCAGCCGTCTGCGTCCCTGGTAATCTTAGTTCCGTAGGAGCACGTGATATTGGCGCACTCCGCTTCGAACATGGTGCAGTCAGGCTCGCGCACGATGCACGTGCAGTTTTCGCAGCCGTCGGCGCTGCGCACGCGCTGCACGCCGTTCTCGCACTCCAGCGCCGCGCACGCCTCCCTCGCCGCACGGCAGTCTTGTACGTCTGGGAATATTCGGTTATCATCTGAAAAAATAAAGATAAGATTTTATTTGATAAAGGTTCTTTTGAACATTTATCATACATCATTTTGTTGCATAGTTAGTTTGTTCTATTTTTTTTGTTTAGTTTGAAGTCAGTTTGATTGTCGGATCAAACAAAATTACTTGCACTTTATTAAGTTTATCTATCAAATAGACTGACAACAGAAATAAAATAGTACTCGTAATGGA
This sequence comes from Acleris emargana, assembly GCA_927399475.2. Lineage (NCBI taxonomy): Eukaryota > Metazoa > Arthropoda > Insecta > Lepidoptera > Tortricidae > Acleris > Acleris emargana. Next base: position 15,465,597 of record OV656852.1, read on the forward strand.
CAATGGATGTACCTATCTCATTGAAGTTACAAAGGTGTAATTAACTTAATCCCTGTGACGGTTCGTGTTCGAAAATCGAATCGAAAATGTGATACATTAAGTTCAGATTTAACAATTGATTACGATTTTTAACCATTTGCAATCCAGTTAACTATCGATAAAAAATATCAGCCTTTAAGCTCATGTAGGCATAGAGAATTAATAAAACAAATAACAAAAACAAAAAGCATGAAGGCAGCAAGCATGAGTAGTGTGCGACGCCAGGACCAAATTGGTGCACATTGCCTTGACGGGGCGAGGAGGCTGCGATAAGGCTGTCTAAAACTGAAAAATCCGTCAAGTGCAACGCGGCCAGGTGCAGGTTCCGAAATTTAAAAAGAATCAAGAATATCTGGTTCGAAGACATGCTTAAAGTTTTTATAAAAAATATTTCGTGATTGGCAATATCACCTTGAGCGTGCACCGCTTGGAACAGACTCGTTTGCCCAGAAGAATCTTGCTAGGAGAGGTCGCAGACGTACAGAGGTCCGTTGGCCGGCCCATTTTGCGATTTAAAGATTGTATTAAGCGTGATATGATAGACATCCCTAGCGAAAACCTAATGGGAAGAGCTGGCCGAAAATCGTAGTAATTGCCTTTGCCTTGTTCAAGAAGGTCAAACAAGACTCGTGTCGGAAACCAGGTGGAGTCGTCTCCACCTGGTTAGGTCTCCTTGGAGAAAAACGGGCAAAGCGTCACGAGCGGGCCACCTACCTCCGAAAAACCAAATTGGAACATCCAATTTAAACCTTACAATCCCCGGCGAGAGGTAGGTACAGTATGTCCCTACCCCATCAAAAATGAAAAGCAATTTAGTGCATTGTCACAATAAACTTCCAAATGCACATCAAATGACAAGCATGACAATGACAAGGTTCTAAGTATGCTCAACACTTTTATTGAGTGACTACAGGTAAGTTGGCTGATTTAATCCATTTCCGCGACGTGACATGACATTCAAAGTAAAGTGCCGCTGTCTGTGCGAGTATCAGTGAATGGATTAATAGCGAAAGCGCTGCTGTACCGGGCGACGGGCTGCAGAGGCTCGCGCACTGCTGGAAGGTAAGGAAGTTGTTGTTGTTGCCGCCGCAGCCGAGGTAGAGGAGCGGGCGGCACTCGCCGTGCAGCGCGCTGTAGGCCCAGCGCCGCTCGCCCGCCGCGCGCGCCGCGCCTGCGCACTCCGCGCCCTCCGCCGCCGGCAGCCGGCACGCCGGGTCTGGGCCACACGGTTACTGACCCCCATGCCATACACGGGCCCAAGCTCACAAGCGAGTTAACTTGCACAGAGTCAAACAACTTGTTACGAGTCGTTAGGGAAGAGAAGAAAATTCTTAGCGTTTTATTGGTGTTATAACAGAAGTGTTGCAAATATTTAAAATGGCCGTGATTCAAAATCAAATACAGAAGTATCCTCATGTAGATATACTTAAGCGAAAAACTTATTTGTGTTAGTGCCCTAATTCTACGGATTAATTGAATAAGTTACGTTTATTTGTTGATTGAACAGTATTGGTTCCTTAATTTGTGTAAATATTGTGCAAGTGCTCGTTAAAATCCCTATTTTATTTTTTTACACCTATTTTAGGCAAATTCAAATGTTAACTAATCACAATAAACCGCCCGACTAGGTAGCCGGCTAGTTTTCCAACCTCAAGGCTTAATTATAATGTATCGTACTTATGTGCTTCTAGAAAAAACGCTGCGCAGCCGGAACTGACCTGGGGCGAGGTGCGCGCAGACCTCCTCGCACTCCTGGAACGAGGAGAACTGGTTGGGGCCGCCGCCGCAGCCCCCGTACGTGAAGCTCCTGCAGCGCTGCTCCTGCATGTCCCAGTAGAACTTGTTGGCCGGGTGGTCGCGGCACTGGCCCGGGTCCAGCGGCTGGCGGCACACGTCTGCAAAATTCACCAATTTATACCTTTACACAAATCGAAATTTTATCTTCCCTTTGGGTAGAAGTTCGGGGCACACACACACACACTATACAGGGTGTCCCATAAACCGACGTCAACCCGCCTAGGGCTGATAGAGCAGCTAAAAAGCTAAGGTCTGCTCACTAGCGAGTACGGTCATTGTAACTCATAGGGGTACTGATAATGACGTTGACTTTCGTATCGTCATCGAGTAGTAAAGGTAAAAAGTATAGCCGCTGCTTATCCTAAAGCTTAGATAGACTTGAGGGAGAAGAGTTCTAGCTAGGATATTTGTAAAGGATGTTTTTATTGGTATTAAGAATTATTCGTATTTTTATTCGTATGCGTACAATAATGTATGAAAACATGAGTCCGTTTTAGGGATTCATGATATTGAATACGTTTTCGAAGAGTAAAGGCGATTCGTAAACGTGAAGTATGATTCAAATGTTCGTGCTCGGGCTACGGCGGAGCGAAGTCTTGGACTTGAGCACCGAGGTTTCCGCAGTGCCGCACAGTAAGTATTATTATATTTGGATTTGTATTCGATTTCGAATCGAATTGTCGCGAGCCCAACTCACCCTTGACTAATTTTTAGTATTTGTTGTTTTTCTTCAGAGTTTGTTCAATCAAATTTGACGATTGTATGTTTTACCGTTATTACAATACAACCAAAATAAAAACAGCCCTTTACGCCGTAATAACATATGCTGAAAAAAAAACCAACCCGCGATCATTACGGTTCAAAAGATACGTCGGTGATACTGCAAAACCGCGTAACTAACAAATTTATGATAGAGCAAAATAAACCTTACCGACTTATTAAAAAGGTGCATTTTGCTCCTTATTTAAAATGTTACTTACTCGGTTTGCAGTTTCACCGACGGCACAGATTAAGTAAGAGTTACTACGTAACAGATATTTATCTGAGCGAGGTACGTCCGATAATCACCGCCTGACGGAACATAGTTGCCGATGCTAATACATCAAGGATGCCCGCGCGCGGCGATGTCAACTCGCTCGACCGGTTTTTGAGTGTCGAGACATGGTCGAGACACGTCAAGCGAGATGCAAGTAGGCGAGTAGTACACTCTTACTTAATCTGTGGTAGTAGGTCCATTCTAGTCATTACGTCAAGTTCGGTTAGATGTGTGTGGTGTGTTGTTGTTTCTTTGAATTATTTTGGTGAATGTATAATTCAAAAAAATGACTAATTATTGCTGTGTGAGTGGGTGTTTACACAAGAGAACCAAAAATAATAAAAAGGAAACGTTTTTCTCTTTGCCGGTGAACGAGGAAAGGTCAGTAGTTGCAATTTATTTTTATTTATACATATAAGATGATATACCTAAGTATATTGAAGTGATCAATCAACACGAAACAGTGTTCATCAAGTTAGAAATATTTAATTATCTAAATTCGGGGTCAATAGAAATGATAAAATTATTTGTTTACAAACAAATCAATACTGTTTGACACATAACCTCAATATTTCTGCAAACGAGTTTTGATTCGAAAAAACCTATAGTTAATAGTTATTTAATCTTAAACAGAATGTAAAAGTAACAATCAAGCGTGTAAATCAAATAAATATATATAATATTATACATATATTTTATATGTATTCAATACTTTTACGTGTTGATCGGACCTACTTTGTCGCTTTGTATAGAAGTGAAATATGCCTGCCGACGGTATGCATATTAACAGGGTCCGAAACTCTAAAAATGCACTATAGAGGATGTGCAGCACTTCCTGATGGAGTGTAGCCGGAATCGCTCTCAAAGGGAGTCGTTGACAGTTGCAGTCAATCTCAGCCCATATGATACTGGTGCTTTTATAGGCATTCTCGCGAACCCCGCGTCAGATTTGGCATTAATGGTGTATAGTATAGGTTAGCTGATGTTACTAGAAACCCATAGTTTTGCAGTGTAATGTTTTGTATTATGCTATGTTTTATTCAATTATTTTATGTCAAAACGGTATTCGACTTGACAGGGCCGATGTATACATATGTATAAAGGCCCCTTAACACAATAAATTATAAAAAAATAAAAAAAGACTAAGAATAAAGTTGAAAATGTCTTACCACCGTCAACGTTCTTGAACCTGCCACAGCGGCGCTCGCACTCCTCCTCGCTGCGCCAGCTGCCGGCGTAGCGGCAGCCGCCGTTGGGCGCCGCCGCGCATGCGCCGCGCGCCGCGTCGAAGTAGAACGCCTGCACCGGCGCGTTGCACGGCTCCAGAGACTCCGGCGCCTGGCACTCCTCCGACACCTAATTTTACAACCATTTTAAACCTCAGTTGTTTAAAATAATTTTCTCAAAAATGACCGGAAAAGTTGACATTACTAACTCCATACTGAGACGCGAAGTGACTTAGTTTACAAAGAGTTCCCAAATTAAAAAAAAATTACATTGCGTGCTCGCTACCACAAGCCCGCAATTTTGCATACAAATTTCATTGTTATCTAGTTTGTAACTTTTTAAAAAGTGAAAACGGCCATAGTAAAATGAGGGCACAAGTCTTATACATCCATATTTTATTCGAAACGTAGGTAAGTTTTTAATCTGTGTCTTGAATAGCTTGAGTTTTTTTTCTAAAAAAAGCTTGCGTTTCTCCTTGTCATAAACATTAAAGACGGTAAAGAGTGATGTTATTTCACGTGAAGTTTCTGTTTATATGCGATTTGTATCTTGCGATTTTTGAGAAAAACACTACATATGCCTCGGCAGGAACAGCAATTGCGGGCCTCGTATTTTTAAACGGACTCGCAAACTCGTCCGTTTAAGCCAATTTTCGGCCCGCAATTGCCTGCTTCACTGCCTAGGCAATAATGTACTATTAAAGGCAGCGACAATGCGACATCTATTATACCTATACATTAACTACTCGTACTTATACTTTTGTATAATGTCTAAGAAGTAAACCATAGCTAAATAATTTAAATAAAATATCACGCATTGTAGGGTTACGCGGGGGGTTCTGACGTCACCGTCACCCTTAATTCTGGGGTTTTAGTGAAAAAGGGTACAAGTCGATTTAACTCGGTATAAAAAAGGGTATACAAATGAACGGAGTATACTAGACTTAAACCCGTTTTCACTTGACCTTCAGAAGACTTATACTTACCCTTTTTCACCAGGACCACAGAATTGACATATTAAGTACTAGCGACCCGCTTTGGTTTTCTGTAACATCCGTATACCTAAACCAGATTTTTTAAAATATAAAATCCTTTCGTGATCCGATGCGTACCTACTTTGAAAGATTTAAGCATACAGAGGGACAGACGGCGGCGGGGAGCGACTTTGTTTTATACGACGAGTATGTAGAGATGATTTTATAGATTTTGAATGAGATTTCATGATCAAAGAATAATTAAGTGAAGAAGAGTAAATGGATGAAATGTGATTTGAGATCGTATAATTTTAGTGTGAGATGTAGTGGATAATCCATTCCCATCGTTTTTTGGCGGATTAGTTCGTATTTATCTTGCTTTCTCAATTAGCTTCATTACCCATCAATAAGCCAACTGAGAAAGCAAGATAAATACGAAGTTATACGATCAAAAACGGTGAGAAAGGATTATTCACTACATCTGTAGACCCTGTTTTCGTATGCGCTAGCGCGTCATGACGCAGGGTTGGGTACCTGAGCGGGGGGCGCCGGCGTGGCCACCTCGGCGCGCGGCGTGGTCGCGGGCGGCGCGGGCGCAGGCCTGTTAATGCACAGCGCTTCGCAATGCTCGCGGGACTGGAACCTGCGACAAATATTGCCTCTGCTATATGCCTATTACTAATACTTACTAATTAGATTTCAAATGGGATTCGAATTAAGCTACAAAGTTTCATATCTGTGCGCGAGTGAACATTTCAGGATGTGACCTATCTTTGCTATGAAATTCATGTCTCACGGTTCTCGACAGTGTGAATAATAAGGTTTGAATCGATAATCACACGAAAGGCCCATTTACATTATGCAAGTTTCTTGTACAAGAATCGGCAATAATTGTATGCAATTATTTTGTTGCAATAATTGTATTCAAGAATTACAAGTATTGGCAGGAAATAATTGCTAACCTTTTTGTTTACATTTATGAAATTATTGCAAGAAAAAAATTGCATATTAGTCTTGACACGTCTAAACCTTTTAGTTGTACGATATACTCGTATTACCTACGTATTGCTGCAATTATTACATGTATTTGCAACCGTGAATATTGATTGTTCGACTTGTTGTTCTTGGAATCCATTTTTTGAATGATAAATGGAGCGGCAATTCTTGCATTCAATTGAGCGGCAATTCTTGTATTCAATTGACTACATGGCCTGTTTACACCTATTCCAGAATTGAATTCAAGTTACTTTCAATATGCAAGAATATCGCGTAAGGTTTAGACTGCAATATTTTATTTCCTCAATTTTACTGTATAGAATGTGCAAGAAAGTTGTATCATCTAAATGGGCCTTAAATTAGGGACAAAAAAAAATTGCGACTTTGTATGACAGCTATCAACCCATGACTAATAGGATGCCTGGAAATATATATAATGATAACAAACTGTTACCGGTTCTGGTTGCCGCCACAGCCGGTGTAGTTCAACGGCTTGCAGTCGCGGTGCTCCGGGTCGTGGTACCACACCTCGTGGAACTCGTCGCAGTTGCCGCCGTCGGGCGGTTGCTCGCACGGGCCTGGAGATCAGGCCGGTTAGATCCGAGGGCTCAGCAGTCAAGGCATTGGTTACGAATTCTAAAGTGTTCTTTCAACACGTGTTTGGGTGTAGCCCAATCATGTATTTAACTGACTAACAATAGACTGACTGAAGCACCATAGTAGAGCAAAAAACAAAGGAAGTAATCACGAAAAGTATCATCAAGTAAAACAAAAACAGTAAAAGACAAAACATTCACGTTAACTGATTGTACCTGTTTAATTAAATTACAATATTATTATTTACAATGCTACGTATACATTTCAATTTAATGTCAAGACAGTAAAGGCAGCAAGCTTTTACTGTTTTTGGACCAGTTACAATTACCGTTTCATTCGTTAGGCTCGTATAGTATGGTGCAAAGCAGTAAGTTTTCGTGGTTTTTCGATTAAACATACTGTATTTTTCAGTGAGATATCAGTAGTGCAACCTAGATCCTCGGAGGCCGTGTACTTATTTGGACTTATTTAACATAAGTACAGTACCTAAGAGCCTTCTGTGGTAACCGACGCTCCAAATAACTTAATAATAACTAAGTAATTAAAACATATAAGCATTGTATTTGTGAAGTGTAAAGATGACGAAATCTACGCGGATGAAGTCATGGGCAGAAGTTATAGAATATAAGTTAGGACATCAAAAGGCACCTTTGACGGGCTTGCAGACGTCCTTGCATTCGTCGATGGTGGAGAAGCGGTTGGGGCCGCCGAGGCAGCCGCCGTAGGTGAACGGTAAGCAGGTGCGAGTTTCTTGGTTGTAGTAGAACTTAGGCTGGTTCTCCGAGCAAGGGCCCGGGTCAAGCGGTTGGTCACACACATCTGCAACGATCGGAATAAACCCCACTGAGAGTATTCAAAAGGATGCATAGCAATAATAATTGAATTTAACTGTTCCTTGTTTTATTTTTCTGGCGTATTTGTATTTTTTCTTATTTTTTTAAAGAAAGTATTCAAAGATAAGCTCAAACCGTTATTAGAATTAATAATATTTAATAATCATTTAGGGAGAATAATTATTAGCTTATGTAGCATTATATAGATCATTTGATTATACTTAGTAATTACAGTCAAACTAACATGACATATCATGCAGATTCAAGATTAAATAAATACTTAAAAAAACATTTTTTTTATTTTAAATGGTTTTATTCGATCCGATCAAATTTTGAACTGTATTCATAACATAATTACTTATAGGTTTAGTTTAATAGGTAAATAAATAAATGAGAAACTGAAGCCCATATCGTCACTGATAGCCACGAACTATATCACTATAGCTGATGATGAACAAATAAATAAATAAATAACGGACAAGTGCGAGTCGGACTCGTGCACCGTTTCCGTATTTAAGATTTCCATACGAAACCCTACATGACGCGGTCAATTCGATTCAAAATTTGGACCGCCGTTCCTTCAATAAAGACTATGTTCATTTGTGAGTTAATTAAAATGTACACTTTTCCGTTATTTTCCTATACCTACTTGTAGTATAAAGACGGACGGAGGTCGACGGAAAATACCCTATAACTTTTGATTCCCTTGTGTATCGAAATAGACGGTTTTTGCGGCATAAACGGCCATATCTTCAGGCCATATATCGGCCATAGCTGCGGATATGCGCATACAGCCTTTGTGCTTTGATCGGCATTACTATGTTAGATACTCACTGAAGGGGAAGGCGCCGCAGGTCCTTTCGCAGGCCTCTGGCGAGGGGAACACCCCCCGCGCGGAGCACCCCTCCTCCCCGGGCGCGGCGGCGGCGGGCGCGGTGTACTCTGTGCACCGACGGGTCTCCGGGTCCAAGAACCACACGAGTCCCACGCCCCTGCACCGCTCCAGGCCAACCACTTGGCATTCAGAAGGTATCTGTGCATAGTATGGAAAAAAATGTACGATAAGCATCGGAAGTATAGGTAAAATGTTGGTTCGGGAGGTCAAACATGTGGCGTATCCGTAGGTTTAGGTCTCCGTACCAAAATGGTAAAGAGGAACCCTTAGGGTCTCCCCAGACCTATCGACGCCGAATCGGCTTGAGCCGGTAAGAAAAAGTTTTTTGTCCATGCAATAAGAGCGAAAACGACGTCGTTCCGTTCGCAACGCCGAATCGAGCCAAGCCGAGCCGAGCGAAGGCGTTGTTGCTCTTATTCCATGGACATAAAACTTTTTGCTACCGGCTCAAGCCGATTCGGCGTCGATAGGTCTGGGGAGACCCTTATGGTGAGACTTCGTTGTCTGTCTCTATGTCACAGCAGGTTTTCTCAGCAAATGCAAATGCTATCAACTTGAAATTTGGCGTAGTTGTACAAATTGCTTGCCTGTATCTGTTTTTGTAAAAAATATATTAAATTAATTTTATAAATAATTGAAATTGAAAAGTGGTGTAGAATGGCGGGTTGAAAAATGAAGGTGGATTTATTAAAGCAAATGGGGTGTCATGCGAAAGGGCTGCACGTTTCAAACAATTTTATTTTGTAAGATTTAGAAGTACTTTTTGATTTATACCCAAAAAATTATAAAAAATGACCTCCCCCATATCTATCTGAAAAAATCCTGAAGCATAGATAATAGAATTACTTATATTTTATAGGCAAAATAAAATGAAGTGCTTATTATTTACAGCGTTTGAGAAATAACAAAAAAATCTGTATTAAAATTTAGGCTTCCCAAAATGGACCTCATTGCATAGAAAATAAAGTTCATAACAAATGAGCATTTTGTTTTGCGGTTACCAAGCATATTATCTTAAATAGAAAACCCTGGGTGCGCCAGTCCGACTCGCACTTGACCGGTATTTTTTTTATGGAGGCAAACGAGCACACACCTGGTGATAAGTGGGATATGTGAGCCAAATGCATTTGCATTCCCAAAACTACATAAGCCAAATTTGGCCGCAAGCTTTGTTTTTGGACCAGTACGAGTAACGTTATAAGTTGTTAGGCAGGCTCCGTATAGTATAGTGCAAGGAGCAAACCAGTCAATGTTCATGTTTTACAGGTTAAAGTACTGCTTTTTTTCAGTGAACTGGTCGCCATCTTGTCATCAATCTGCTGGCTTGTTGGTGTGTGGAATAGATAGCCTACCGGTGGGACGGTGGTGGTGGTGACGTCGGGGCGCGGCTCGGGCGTCGGCGCGGGCGCTGGCTCGGGCTCCGGGCCCGTCCGGCAGCGCCGCTCGCACTCCTCGGCACTTCCAAAGCTGTAAGTCACAACAAACGGTTGTAACGTATTTATTTATTTCAGAAAATCCAACAGTTACAATTACAACAATATGTAACAAGATTAGGAAACACATACATTATACATAAACTCAGGCCTTCATTCCCAGAGTTAAGGAATTATATATCGTCGGTGAAACTGCAAAACCGCGTAAGTAACATTTTTAAAAAGGAGCAAAATGCACCTTGTTTATAAGAAGGTAAGGTTTATTTTGCTCTATCATAAATTTGTTAGCTACGCGGTTTTACAGTATCACCGATGATATAATGTTAATGACTGAGTAGCAAATTTTAAGTCAATCCAAGGCAATCTAGCCTTTAACGTTTTTATCCTATATTGTAATATCGTTTTCAATCTCAATAATTTAACATAAAAAGAGAGAAAGGAATATAGAAAGAGGTTTACTTGTTGTCGTTGCCGTCGCAGCCGCTGAAGGCGAACTGGCTGCAGCGGGCGGCGGCGGCGTCGTAGAACCAGCGCGTGACCGAGTCGTCGCAGGCTCCGATCTTCATCGGCAGCTGGCACACGTCTGTGGAAACCGGATTGAAACTCACTCCTGACTTCGCTTCTGACCACTAAAGTGCAACTAATCGTTTTTTTTTAACAATTCTGTTGTACTAAGTTTTTGTGTCCCTAAGGAACGATTAAGGGTCTCCCCAGACCTATCGACGCCGAATCGGCTTGAGCCGGTAAGAAAAAGTTTTATGTCCATGCAATAAGAGCGAAAACGACGTCGTTACGTTCGCAACGCCAAATCGAGCCGAGCCGAGCGACGTCGTTTTCGCACTTATTGCATGGACATGAAACTTTTTCTTACCGGCTCAAGCCCATTCGGCGTCGATAGGTCTGAGCCAAGATGTATTACGCCAACGAGCGTTTCTATTCATTTCGTTTTTAAACCAATCGCGCCGCTGCTAGATCACGTGACTTTTCGTATCACGTCATCTACAATCTACAAGAGACGCGATTGGTTTAAAAACGAAACGAACAGAAATGCTAGTTGGCGTAATGCATCTTGTCTAATGGCTCTGGGGAGACCCTTAATCGTCATTCACTGACTCTGATTGTGGCCGTGTGTCCACAAGGTGGTGGTTTTAAGTGTTCATTGCTGTGTGTAGTGGTTGAACTGGGCTTACCTTGCACAGAATGGCAGTAGTGAAGGCAGTACTCCCTGGACGGGAAGCTGTTCCGGTTCCCGGCGCACCCGCCGAAGCGGAACATCTCGCAGTCCCCACGGCTAGGTGAGTACGCCCAGCGCATCTCATTGCCAGAACACGGTCCTGAGTCCTTCTCCAGCAAACAGAACTCTGCAAGCAAAGTTTCACGTTAAAACTAGCTTCTGCCCGCGACTTCGTCTGCGTCGATTTAGATTATCGTTATTCCCTTGGGAACTTTTATATTTTCCGGGATGACCCGGATGACACACAAACTTTTGCGTTTATAATATCAGTAGGATTCTTTTATTTACCTTGGTATATGGTCTAGTTAGGTGATGATGATTTATTATCATTCCCGCAGGCCTATTATGTTTTCAGAATATTATTTTATTACATTCGGCGTTAAAGATAAAGATAAATACATTTATTCAGTAAGTAGGCCACACGGGCACTTTTACACGTCAAGAATCTACCAGCGGTTCACAAGAGGAGACCACTGCTGAGAAGTTATTCCTCTAAGCCCCCCAAATAAATTTCAAAGAGGCTCACTGGGAACCAAAGACCTGGCAGTTTTCCATCTCAAAGAGTTAGTTTAGCTATTCAGCGAGGAAATGCTGCAAAATCTTTTGTACAGTGCCGTAGGGCCATTTTTAGATTTAGTGTTTTACTTTTTAATTTACTTAATAAATTTAATTTTGATTTAGCTTAGTTTTTATTTACAGTTATTTTATTATATACATAAATACAACCACGCCCCTTTCCCGTAGGGGTTGGCAGTTACCACTTCCTCCCACTGGCTACGATCCGACAAACTTCCCTCGCTTCCTCCACAGTCCACACACATAAGTCTCTTCATTCATACACGTGCGTCGGTTTAGAGTCCCCTGACCTGGCCCTTTCCTAATTCGTCCTCGATCTGATCGTGGAACGTTCGCCTTGGCCTTCCCCTTCCAACATTCCTATTGTTCTTGCCTATTTTATTATGTATTTTAATATGTGTTGTTTTTATTGTGTAGCATATCATGTGTATGTCCAGAGCTCGGCAGGGGTGACCCATTTTTACGTCATCAATGTAAAGTGTAGATTTTAATAAAGATACACCTTAAAAAGAAATATTAAAAGAAAATAAAAATAAAATAATTATAATTTAACTTAAATGACAATACATTAATGTATAAAACGAGTAGGTACAAAGTTTTTTTTTTTTTTTTGTCTAAGTTTTTCTATATTTTCAATTTTCAACGTATTTCTTTTTGACTATAATATGCACTTTAAATAAAAGATCTTTTTACATCCACTGAAGTGAGCGGAGTGAAATTGTACATTAAAATACATTCCATATCTGTTTATTTAAAGAGATTTGCTAAAAAAGCTTCATTTGCTTTGATGGCGACGTAAAGATCGTAGCACAAAGGCAGCCTAAACAAAATAATTTAATTAGTTTTTAAATTACACTACAACCATCATCGAATGAGAAGGTATGTTGATATTATGCTAACTCTTAAGCAGCCCCCCCTGCCGAGCTCTGGTTATGTCGTTTGTCAAATAAAGGTTTATTCACCGGGTTTAAATCTGTTGTCGACCGTAGGCGTCGGTGTGGTTGTGGTGGTGGTACTCGCGCCTACGCAGCTGCTCTGGCACTCCTGCTCCGAAGCGAACTGGTTGCCGTTGCCGCCGCAGCCGCCGTAGTAGAACTGCTTACATCTGACGAAGGAACAATACAACATGACTTAAATGTTTACACCTTGACTGCCACTTACGAGTATAGATCTTATCTTATCTTATTGGCGGGGTCCTTAAGGATACACTTCGACCATAGGGTCATAGGGGATCTTTTGTGTAATTACCCCTCTTTTAGCGCTTAACCCAATGCAGCCTCCACTTCTACCAGAAAGCGGATAGTGGCGTGCAATGGCAGTGCCTTGAAATCACTTGGTTCTACGACGAAAAATATTAATTCGCATTTATTTCTGGTAGCGATCATATTTAAAATATGTGATATAATCGTACTTTGACATCGACTTTTGCCCGTAATGCTGCGGTTACATGAGGTTGGTGGCATAATGGCGCGTTTGTATTGTTCGGTTTGCTGTATTCGTTTTTCAACCCGTATTCGATCATCGACCAGAATAAACGGCTTGTTCAAAGGCTATAATGTAAACGAGGCAAAGTGCGTCGGTGATATTCGGTTTAATTGGATTCGGTAACCAAACTGGCTTGATTGCATGATTCGGTCACAGAATATGAGTTGCAGTCACAGGGACTTTAAAATATACTTCAAGCATCCATCAACTTACCTCTCGATACCGATATCGTAGTACCATTTCAATTGGTAGTTGGAGCAGTCACCGGTCACCGCTGGCAGTTCGCACACCTGTTTATCTGCACAGAAGTTTGTAAGTAACATTATTTTTTGATTAGATACATACACACATAAACTCACGCCTTCATTCCCAGAGTGGGGTAGATAGAGCTACAGAATTTCCAACAACTCTTAAAACTAGACTCTTTAAAGTAGTTGATTAGATACTTTTTCGATAAAACAAGGTAGGAATACAGTCAGGAGCAATTAATATGGCAAACAGAAAAAGCGCGGGGAAGAGTATGGAGCGTGTAAGTAGGTAAGTACATACCGTATCCAAACCGGGTTATTTCGTCACAACCACCAGGCAATAAAATCACTTACATACCTTGAATGTGTGTATCCCTCTCATCGGAACAGTGGCTCGACTACTTATTGGTCGCTTGACTTATGAAATGAAACTTACCAATGGTAACCTTTACTTGCACAGCATTCCAGAAACTGTATGAGTAACAAGCACTCACCGGACATAACCCGGATGTTTTTGAGTCCTCCGGGAGATCGTAACTCATTGTTCATCTAAAATTGTCATAGACAACCATAAAACTTACCGTAAACTCTAGGACAAGCCGCAGCGCAACTCTGTTCATCAGCGAATCGGTTAGCGTTGCCTCCGCACCCGGTATGGTAGAAGGGCACGCATCTGTTCTCCGTCGCGCTGAAGGACCAGGCAGGTATCTTTTCCTCGCAGTTGCCAGGCTCTTGTGGCTGCATGCACTCGGCTGGCCGTGCATAGACAGTTGTTAGTCAGAAGACTTCAGGGCTCACACCCGTCGTGTCTCCTGGACACCTTGTATGCTTTCACGTGTCAGATAGTTTGGTTTCATGTTTTAAATACGCTATTGTTTTCGGACGTTTGAGTATACAAGGTGTTTAAGAAAGTTTTAGCAAAAGAAGAAATTCTACAAGTATAGTAAGTAACTACTGAAATCCATCACCACTACGTACTCTACGTTGGAAGTTATTTCCGAAACCATGCATATGGAGAAGGGTAAATAAAATTATCAGGTCTCATACGCAAATGTCAACATATTCCCAATTAATAACAAACACAACTCAATTCAGAAAAGGGCGAATACCAAAAAGTTGGACCATAGCAAACCGTAGTTATCCTTAAAAAGAACGAAGGCGAAAAAAAAAATCTAATTTCCGTCGCACAACGGAAAGGTTTAATAGAAAAAATAATTGCATAAGTTAGCATGCCCAACTTTTTTGACCCTACTCAAAACGCATTTGCCTTAACAGAAAAATTATACAGTTGGAGGCGTAAGGGTTTCGTTAAGTAGGACTTACTCTGCAGCTCGCCAGGCGGCCGGCAGCGCAGCATGCAGGCGGCCTCGGAGCTGAACCGGTTGTCGCTGCCGCCGCAGCCGCCCCACTGGAACACCCGGCAGTGGCCCGCGGCGGCGTCGTAGCCCCAGCGCTCGAAGTTGCCGCTGCACCCCCCACGTTCGATCGTCTGCACGCATAGCTCTAAACACGGCACAAGTATTCATATTCATATTCGAATAGCAAGTTAAACCAAGTAACCTCTTTGTTGACAATCATATTATAAACTTGCAATGTTTTTATGTTAGTAAGTTTGTTTAGGACAAATCTTACAAATATTTTTTTATGGAATGGGCTACGAGAGCGAGTGAGAGATAAGTACAAACCCGAAGCACCGTCTACGAGCTGTCGCATTATATTTAAACCTAAATGTGCTTTGTCATAGTCGCTCAACTGCCTTAATCGAGATATCTTATCGCCACCCTAGAAATAAGTATCGATAAGGAGTTCCGGAGGCCATCTGTGTTCTTCATCATCAGTTCTACTTCACAAAAAATTGCTTTCCAAGAGCAAATGCACGAGTTACTATAGAAATACCTCTAAATCGCTATAGGTGTGCCTAAAAATATATAAGGAATTCCCTCGATTTTTCTAAGATCAGATCCTGTGGCGTTGTCAATGGGACCAACTAGAAAGTATACCCTTCCAAAGATCTTTGAATAATCCGGGAACATACACACAAAAAAAACCTGATGCAGGCTTGTCCGTACCTCGGTCGTGGTTGGGCTGGCACTGGGACTCGCAGAGTTCGCGGGTCTCGAAGTTGTTGTAGTTGCCCAGGCAGCCGGTGTATGTGAACTGGATGCACTGCTCGTGCGTCGCATCGTAGTACCAGCGGGGATACGATCCCGGGCACTGGAGATTACCAGCCACCTTCGGCAGAAGGCACAGCTCTGGAACATTAAGGCAATACTCCAACTTCCATCGGTTTTGATATATTGTACTCTTCGACATGACTAGTTTTACCAGACCTCCCGATGTTCAGGCGTCTTTGGACACATCCCGATTTAGCTTTGAACGGGACGCCTATTGTCCAGATTTACAGCGCATCGCCAAATCGGTCATATTACTTGTACAAGTCGCACCTTGACCTAATTCAAAATTTAAGCTTTCAAACTTCGAGTCATAAATTTATTACCATAGTGACCTAATTCGAAATTAAAAAAATCTGTATTAGGTCACTATTGTTCTGAAGGTGCGAAGTAATCTTACTTAGTCATCATTATCGATGATTATGATAATCGGCCTATATCACTCAACTGCTGGACGTAGGTCTCCCTATTGTGCACCATTTTACCATGTTATCGGCCTGTCACATCCAACATCTACTGGCAGAGATGGAGTGGTGTTTTGCAAAACGCTGCTGGCAGATGTTGAACCTTGCGTAGTAGTAGCTGAAAATTTTGAGTTTGTATAGTTTTTAGTGACCTTTAGCGGGTGGGTGCACGCAGACATCCTCGCAGTCCGCCTTGGTGGGGAACCGGTTGCCGTTGCCGTTGGAGCCGTAGTAATAGAACGTGGTGCAGGCTCCATACTGCATGTCGTATAACCAGACCGAGGTGTAGTTGACCCCGGGCTTGTATGTGCCTCGGTCCTTCGGCAGACTGCACACGGCTGTGGAAAATAATTGGAGTTTATTTCATCATTGTGCAGTCAAATAAATACGTTCCCTATGCGTCAAGCCATTTCTCTGATCGTATTTTTTTGAGTAAGTACTATAACGCGGTTTTCAGCCGCCATTTATAGATAACGCGACGCGACCACTGTGAGCAGGCAGACCGACATATTTGCAGTAAGGGAGTTGCCCTCTATCCTATCATAATCCATTTCCGAGATCGTTCCCAGTTTTGTTGTGACCTCCTAGTCTATAAGGTCTTACAGGTAAAACTAAAATTGCAGTAGGTATGTGTGCCTGAAACTTTTGAGCAGTTCTCTCGATTTATCTAGGATCCCATCATCAGATCCTAAACTGATGATAAATACCCTTACATACATACATAAACTCACGCCTTCGTTCCCAGAGGGGTAGGCAGGACTACAAAATTACCTACCTCTAAAATTTTGTTGATAATTCTGTAACCACAGTTTGCACAATTAGGCTAATTTTACATACAAAAAATACTTATTCGAATCAGTCCCGTCATTTTCGAGTAATCAGATAACATACGTACCTACATAAAAAATAAAAAGGTTTTCGACGAACTGACTACCTCCTCCTTCTTTTGAAGTCGGTTAAAAATCACACATCATGTATTTTGCGTTACCTTAAATATTTTGCGTTACCGTTTTCTGTTGCGCTAATTGTGGCCAAATAGCTACGGTCTGACCCTTAACTCTCCAAGTATGTGAATTTATTAAAATATCTTCAGTGGCCGCAGTTCACTATTTCATAAGAAATACAGTGCTGTGGTTGAGAAATACAAAAGTAGCGGAGAGTTAGGTTAGGTGGCTGACCCAAATACAAATACAGCTACCCAATTAAACACCACATCAAAAAAAATGCACGAAGTCAAGAACAAGAATATACGCGTATGTACCTTGTTGGTTTATTGGTATGTCAGGGCATCCCTCGAACTTGCTGCCCGTGGCCGCGGTCTGTCCATCAGGGCAGCAGCCGTACTGGCTGGAGGCGCAGTCGCAGCCCGCCCCGTCAGGGCCGGCGGCCGGCGTGACACCGTCACCGCAGCAGTTATAGGCCGAGTCCCGGCAGTGGCAGCCCTGCAGTCTCGGGCCCTTGACGACAGTGACGCCATCAGGGCAGCAGCCGAACTGGTATGTGTGACAACTGCAGCCTTCCTTATTAGGACCGGTAGCTGCTGTGTGCCTGGTACATGGAATACAAATCAAATGGTTAAAAATACCTCTTAGTGGTGGTGGGACCAAATGCCGTTAATAAAAACCGATGGACTATATCTATATACGATACATGTAATATAAGGGTGTCCCCTCGGAACCCCTAATAACGTTTGTCCTAACGCATCGTTTGTCTGAATTATTGTTTGTAATAAACGGGTTTCCACTGAGTCAGATAACTTAAAAGTTAGGTTAAGGTTGTATTATAACAAAACTTAAAAAAAATATAGGCGGAAATTATGGCTTTAGGATAAACGAAAATTCTGACAAACGTTCATTTAGACAAATGATGATTACAGATTCCAACATACACCTATTATATAATATAATCTAAGCTGAGTTCATGCTCCCAGTGGCATGTTACCTGTCCTCGCAGCAGCCGTGCTCCGAGTACTGGCAGCCGCAACCTTCCTTGTTGGTCCCGCGCGCGATGGTCACGTTGTCAGGACAGCACCCAAATTGAGTGCCTTGGCATTCGCATCCTATGAACAACATAAAAAAAATAGTCTGCAATTTCTTTTTTGTGCGGCTTGTGTCAATATTTTTAATTAGTAGTAAATAAACACAAATACCTTCCAGACGCTTCATGCAGTTAGGTTGGAGGTGGACGCCGTGGAAGAGACACTAAAAACTGCGATATAAATTCAAGATCCGATAGCCAGCTTGTAGTTGTCCGGGCAGCAGCCACACGCGTGGAGCGGGTAGCAGTCCAGGTCTACATGAACAGTTTCCACGACCGTGACACAACAGACTGCGGCATACCTTCCAGATGCGGTCCAGCAGCCGGCTTGTAGTTGTCCAGGCAGCAGCCGTTCGCGTGGAGCAGGCAGCAGCCCAGGTCTCCATAAGCAGTTTCCGCGACAGTGACACAACGGACTGCGGCATACCTTCCAGATGCGGTCCAGCAGCCGGCTTGTAGTTGTCCAGGCAGCAGCCGTTCGCGTGGAGAAGGCAGCAGCCCAGGTCTCCATGAGCAGTTTCCGCGACAGTGACACAACAGACTTCGGCATACCTTCCAGATGCGGTCCAGCAGCCGGCTTGTAGTTGTCCAGGCAGCAGCCGTACGCGTGGAGCAGGCAGCAGCCCAGGTCTCCATGAGCAGTTTCCGCGACAGTGACACAACAGACTGCGGCATACCTTCCAGATGCGGTCCAGCAGCTGGCTTGTAGTTGTCCAGGCAGCAGCCGTACGCGTGGAGCAGGCAGCAGCCCAGGTCTCCATGCCTAGTCTCCGCGACAGTGACACAACAGACTGCGGCATACCTTCCAGATGCGGTCCAGCAGCCGGCTTGTAGTTGTTCGGGCAGCAGCCGTACGCGTGGAGCAGGCAGCAGCCCAGGTCTCCATGAGCAGTTTCCGCGACAGTGACACAACAGACTGCGGCATACCTTCCAGATGCGGTCCAGCAGCCGGCTTGTAGTTGTCCGGGCAGCAGCCGTACGCGTGGAGCAGGCAGCAGCCCAGGCCGTTCGGCCCGTGTGCCGGCGTCTTGCCGTCGGCGCAGCAGCCGTGCTCTTTGCAGTCGACGCAGCCTTCCGAATCGGGGCCAGTAGCTGCAGAAGAATGCATTCAACCGTGAAGATCATTCAGCTTGTCAGACTTTTAAACTACTAAACCATACAATTTCAAATTTAAATTCTACCAAAAAAAAAGACCGAACGTGGCATATTAATCCATACAATATATGTTACAAAAATACCCGTAACACCACTTTTGCGACAATTTCACGCAGTCACGCAGACATAACCGGTCGACACCAGATAAGCACAAAGTGAGACATTGAAGAGTGAGCTTTAGTTTGTGTAAGTGCTATACATTTTTCAGGAGGACGTCGCGAAACCGCGCACTTCTATTAATTACACTTTAACTAAAAAAAAACTATTATGCTACGCAAATCAAAACTCACTTTAAAATGTCTTACTTTGAGCCGATCCGGTGCCGAGCGGTTATGACTGCGCCGACCTTTACTCTGCCAATTTTACCTGGTGTAACATCATCAGGGCAGCAGCCAAATTCGGTGGCGTTGCACGGGCATCCCTGGCCCTCGGGGCCGGCAGCTTCCGTCGCGTTGTCATGACAACACCCGAACTCTGACGCGGCGCAGCCCTCCACTTCAACAGGCTCGGGCGTTTCTATAAGACCACGTAAGTTACTAAATGAAGCTAAACAACAATATGGCTTACACTACATCTATTCCTATCTCACTTACGGCCGCTCACAATCGACAAGTGAAGCATATTTTACAGATAAATTTAGCCCTTTCTTTTTCATACACTTGTAAATAGAGAAGGAGAGAGCCAACTTTAAATGGGAGATAAAACTTGTCAATTATGAAACAGGCCCTTTATATTCTTACTAATATTATAAATGCGAAAGTTTGTGCGTCAGTTTGTAACTCTTTCACGCTGCAACTGCTGGACGGATTTGGAATGAAAATTTATTATGCCCTGGATTAACACATTTAAAAGTTTCCGAGGGAATAACGAAAACCGAATTTTACGCGGCCGAAGTCGCGGGCAGAAGCTAGTAGTATTGTAATAGCAGCTCTGTTTGTTTGCTACGCTTTCAAAGCTAAACTGCTGAATCGATTTGGACGAAATTTGGTATGAAGAAAGCTTACATCCCGGAAAAGGACACGGGAGAACAGTTTCTGGAGGAATAGCGATAAACGACTTTTAATCGGCAACAGCTAGTATTTATGGGCACCTATTATTTCAACGAAACATCATCCATCGAACGTATCATTACGCAGTATTTTCTTTTCACTGAAAGGCATTTCTGGCCGCATGAGTCTATTTAACACCCTAACCTACGTAATTAATGTTTAAGTTATTGAACATCATGGTTTCAACAGAAAAAAAAGCGTTCGTAAATTTGATGAAATTATACAATCTATGAAGCGAAATTTGATAAATTGGATAATACCAGTTTTAACATAATTAACATTTGGGCTTAGTGTCGAGAGACCAGAGGCCCTACTTTCAAAATCAGGTTCGAAGTTACGTTAGCATCCCTTTCTCACGATTTAGTTTCGAATGACGAGTGACAGGGATGGAGCTAGGATCGAACTTCGATTTACCTGTGGTAATGGTGGTTGTCGTCGTTTCAGGACATCCTTGCTTGTGGGGGCCGGTGGCTTCCGTCTGATCGTCCTTACAGCAGCCGAATCTGCAGTAAGCAATTGAATTCTTTAATTGTGTATGTGTGTCCGTGTATGTGTGTCCGTGTATGTGTGTCCGTGTATGTGTGTCCGTGTATGTGTATCCGTGTATGTGTATCCGTGTATGTGTGTCCGTGTATGTGTGTCCGTGTATGTGTATCCGTGTATGTGTATCCGTGTATGTGTATCCGTGTATGTGTATCCGTGTATGTGTATCCGTGTATGTGTGTCCGTGTATGTGTATCCGTGTATGTGTATCCGTGTATGTGTGTCCGTGATATCGTAGCTCCCAAACAGATTGACCGATTTGGACGCGGTTTTATTCAAAAGAATTAGTGTAATCGGAATGATTATTAACTAAGTTTCATGTAAATCGGGTGGGTCGTTTTGGAGTTATCAACTCTGAATTGGTCGCCGATAGGGGGGGTTATCTATTTAATAGTTATTTAGTATCAAAAGGATATAAGTATTTTTTAGGGTTCCGTAGTCTAACTAGGAACCCTTTTATAGTTTAGCCATTTCCGTCTGTCCATCCGAAGCTTTGCTCAGACTCTTCGTTCTAGAAACATAAACGGCTTCGGAACCCTACACTGAGCATGGTCAGACATGCTCTTGCCCTATTTTGTAGTAGGTGAGTCACGTGGTCTTGCTTGAAAATATTATTTACTGTGGAAGACATGATAACTCTATTAAGAGAGCGTCTCAGCTGGTGACTCACTCGGCAGTCCGGCAGGCGGGCGGTGGCGGCGGGCAGCCCTCCTGGTCGTTGCCCTCGGCCGGCGTGCTGTTGTCGGAGCGGCAGCAACCGAACAGAGTCAGCTCGCAGTGCGCGGGCGGGCAGCCCTTGCCCCGCGCGCGACTCGCCGGCGACACGCCGTCGGGGCAGCACCCGAAACGCGTCTCATTGCAGGTCTTTGGCGTGGGACAACCTTTAAATAATCAATGTTAATACCGTCCGGCTACTTTGGCCTTTGGGAATCAATTTGCCGTACTGAAACTGCATTTTTTATGGCATGGAGGCAGACGAGTCAACAGGAGACTTTAAATTCTCGAGCCTACAATCTCCGGGCTGCAATCTTAAGAGCCTGAATGCCTGCCAACCTTGATAAGGCTGATTTAAGCTCGTAAGGCCCACGTCAAATTTCGTAATTTCGAAAAAGATTCTTGTGTTGGCCAAAAAAACTCCTAAGATTTTTTTATTAACACCCTAAAATATTAGTTTGAATCAACATTTGAAATATTTATGTAAATCTTGATTTAATAAGTTCTTGAGAGCATGTAAAAATATGAATTAATTTTGATTCAAATTAGTTGGTACTCGGTTTTGATTCCAGGGATTTATTTCTCCTTCTGTAGCCGCCGCTAAAAACTTTGTAATATCTATGTTTTAGTTTCAGGTTTTAGCAACACCCCTTTATATAAAATGTATACTTATAGTTTGTATACTTGTAGTTTGTTTTATAAATATATAAATGTATACTTGTAGTTTGTTTTACCTTCGTCGAACGGTCCGGCGGCAGCGGTCTTGTTGTCGGGGCAGCAGCCGAAGGAGCTGCGCCTGCACTTGGCGTGACGTGGCACACACTGCTTCTTGGTGGTCGTCGCCAGCGTTGACGTCCAGTCCCACAGCGCTGCAGCAATAGCGACATAATAATTCAACCAGATAGGAGTCACTGTTTTATTTTGCAACTTTGCCTACGTACGTCTTTACCTGGACTTACGAAGAGAAAACATCGATGATCTTTAAGGGTTCAAAACCCTGCCTAATGTGGAAAACACCACCAATGGATGTCTAACATTTTTTCTTAAGTTATTACATTCAGACAAATTTAAGACAAGCACAGTAATGGTCATTTACTTCACCAGGTAAAGATATTGGTAACGTGTGTTACTTATTTTCTATGAATAGAAGCTAAAATTCGTGGCCCTAGTGAAAAATAATACAAGTCTCCCGAGGTTTAGGTGAAACACGGCATAAGTCTAGTATACTCTGTACAGGGTTCAACGTTTATCCTTTTCTATTAAGAGCTAAATCGACTTGTTCACTAGAGCCACAGAAATGTGACCACTGTGCTTACTGGTTTCTCCGGTTTCAGATGTGTCCTCACTGCCAGTAAATTCGGTAGTTGAGCTGCTATCAGTAGTGATACCCGTTGTTTCAGTACCTGCAAATTAAAATAATTATTTGTCTGTATTTTTGTTCACATCAGAATAAAGGAAAAATCATGAATGAACATATTTGTTTACCTGCGCTTTCCGAGGTTTCTGTCGGTCCAGATTCTGATGTGACTTCCGTTGTGCTTATATCAGTGCTGCCAGTTTCAGTGACCTCTGTAGAACCAGTTACGTCAGTGCTTCCCGTTCCAACAGATTCCGTGGATCCTTCAGAGGTTTCCGTTATTCCAGACTCTGTGGTTCCAGTAATATCTGTTATGTCACTTCCGGATACTGTAGCAGTTGTATCTACTGTTGAGCCGGTCTCGTCAGTGGTCAAATCCGTCGTCTCTGTAGTCGACAAGGCAGAGCTTTCTGAGGATGAACCAGTTATTCCCTCTGTAGTTGATAAACTAGATTCAGACCCTGAACTAGACGTGTCACTACTCGAGACAGCTTCAGTTGTTGATGAGCCTCCGGTAACTTCAGTAGTTTGAGAAGTAATGTCGGTTCCTGTAGAACCTGTTTCGTCTGTTTGTGTTGAAGCTGTGTTTCCTGTAACTGTGGAGCTCGTATCTTCAGTTGAGACGGTGCTCTCAGTTGAACCTGCAAGGAAAATAATTCTATGTGAGTGTGAGGACAAACATTTTTGTGACCGAAATTGAGGGTGTGCAATAACAGTATACTTGGCACATTTAGCGGTCGAGACCATTTACTTTAACTGAAAACAATAGTTGATTCCTCCCAACTGTGACAATTGTTGCGTTAAATTTAATGGCATTTATTACAAATATCCAATATAGAACTTACCAGTCTCGGTGATGTCACTCACACTACTGGCAGAAGTGACCGTAGACGTCTCACTTTCGGTAGTGTCAGTCGCTTCGGTGCTTGCAGTAGAATCAGTTAACTCTGTCACTTCAGTGGTTTCAGAACCACCCAGTGTCGCAGTACTACTGTCAGTAGAATCAGTTGTTTCTGTTTCGGTTATATCACTGGAATCAGACCCAGTTATTGTCGAATCGGTGCTGCTAGTGGCATCAGTGGTTCCTGTTTCTGTTACTTCAGTGGAATCAGAACCAGCCAGCGTCGAATCGGTGATGCTTGTGGCATCAGTTGTTTCGGATCCGGTTACTTCAGTGGAATCAGAACCAGTCGGTGATGAATCAGTACTGCTAGTGGTATCAGTGGTTACTGTTTCTGTTAAGTCAGAACCCGTTGCCGTAACAGTACTGCCAGTGACGTCCGTGGCTCCGGACTCGGTGATTGCTTCGGAACTGGTGGATTCGTCGGTGTTGTCTGTCGCGTCTGTCGCATCTGTCGACCCCGACACCGTTGACGAAGTTGAGTCAGTCTCGAAGGTCTCCGTGAAATCGGTGGTGCTTTCCGCAGTTGATTCCGAGTCTACAATGAACACGTAAATAAAAAACTTTTAAATAGTCTTCTTCGTGCAAAGTAAAAACGTAATTTGTAATAAAAATGTACCTCCGGATCCGGTTTCAGTGGATCCCGTCCATGTTCCGGTGTAATAATCAGAGGAACTCGTTGAACCGTCGTCTGTAAATATTATATTATTACCATTTGGCAGTTAGATATGTTACAGATATACAGAGTACCTATAACAATATCTCCATTTTATAAAAAACCGTATCCAACATCACTATTTTTGTATGAAGTTACGTTAACTTTTATACCTTTTCTCCTCGAAAATGTTTTTTTCCGGTATTTATGTTTTTTTATCCGTACTCCGTATAACAGACGTATTGTTTAAAAAATAGTTTTCAAAAGGGAATTTGAAAAAAAATACCTGGGGCATCGCTGAAGTATCCAGTAACCTGAAAATAAAAACAGGCTATTATAAATGGCGAAATATTAAAATGGATTCGCGTTTAATTTACTGGCAAGAACACTTATTTGCACCGGGACATTGACGACCATCAACTTTTGGTTGGTTGTAAAATGAAATTAAATAAATGAAAGGTCTCTCACAAAAAAATTTAAGTTGTTTAAAGTGAATCCAGCAACATGATAAATTTTTACCCAAAAGCTGCGAAATGTAGTACTTAGTGGCCATTGTAGAATGTTGTGTTTAACCTCTCACACATTTATTGCTCTTCTTTTGTTATTTTTTCCTTTATTAACCTATTTTCAACAAGATGTATTTCAACAACCACCATGATAATAACAATAATACCTTACTTATTTATCATCACCGCCTTCATCCCAGAGTGGGGTGGGTGGTAGGCAGAGCTACAGAATTACCAACAACTCTAACAATTTGTTGTTAATTCTATAACCACATTTATTAATAGTGCCTCGGGCAGACTAAACAGAAGAAAGAGGAGAGGAGTGTAGGAAGAGAGAGGACAATAGAGAAATCTCTCTCCAGGCGTGTGTTATGCCTGGAAAGGAAGTCCATTGGGATGAAGTCGGAAGTTGTATATGTGTCAACTGACTGGAAAAACTTCGTTAGCGCGATGTAGAACAATTTAGTTCCGCTGCCTGACGGCGATAGCGCTGGCGAGTTGGTTGATACAAGCATGCGCTAGATGTCGCTAGGTCGCCACATGATGTTTCCACGCGCTTCTGTTCAGTCCTCTTTTGGCTTTAGAAACAGTAGTTGTCAGCGCGATTATACTTCGGTCCGGACATGTTCCTTTAAATCAGTTTGTGCATCTCATGAGGAAAGTAGAGCCGCCCAACTGCGAAGAGTGCGGGACAGTAGAGGATGTGCAACACTTTTTAATGGAATGTGTTCGGACTCGTGCAAAGAGGGAACGTTACCTTCGGTAGAACAAGGGCACAACGTCCTATACGACCAAAAGAGCTATTGTGCCCTTGTCGTACCGAAGGTGCGAGTTGTTTATACAATTTAGTATTAACTGTTCAAATGTTGGCATCTTCCAATCCATATTGGCAGAGCCTCTGAGTTTCTTGCGGCGTTTCTTCTCAGCAGTGGTCTCTTGTGAAGCGCTGGTAGATTTTTGACGTGTAAAAGTGCCCGTGCGGCCTACTTACTGAATAAACATCTTTTATCTTTTTTTTAGCTTTGTCAGAGGTTGCTAAATTTGTTTTTTTTTTTTTGTAAATAAGATTTTCAATAACATTCTTTTTTATGTAGCGTTTTTTTATGTGTGATGTTTGTCAGTGTATTTGTATTTAGGACCGCCGGAGCTGACATGTTCAAGGTTGAACAAAGCTTCAAAATAAATAAAGAAAAAAAAACAGTATTGACGAGTTACTCAATTGTCTACGGGATTTACCGAGAGTGAGTCGACCTCGGCGCCCACTTCGTCCCCGTCTGTCTCCTCTTCGCAGTACTCCACGTCCTCCGGCTCCTCATCTATCACCGGCGTCGCGTTGGCGTTTACGGGTAGCAAGTCGTCTGTGGGACAGATATAATTTCAAGGGTTAGGTACAGTTAAAGCGCTTAACGGAGTAGTTTAGCGGTAGTGGAGCGGTGCGGGAGGGGCTACACATAATGAATAGTTACGAAATATCTCTTGCGATGAGCACGGGTGCTCTAAGTGGGAAACTAATTGTACGCGTACGAAGGCGCTGGCGTCCTCTAGTGAATAATAGTTAACTTTAGTTATACCGAAAAAATTACAAAAATAAAAGTATCCTCATCATGATTGTCAAAACCTAATGAATATTATTTTAAATTAATAATGCAAAACATTTCACGAATGGGGATCGTCGTAATAATTTAAAAATAATATAGAATAAAATAATAACAGTCAATTGATACAATAGTTATTTATAGTCAAAAGTTACAATAGTGAAAAAAAGGAAAATGTCAATAAGAATACAATACAATACAAAACACTATTGTGTAATTAAAAATAATACAGGTAAAGGGTCTTATCGCTAATTAGCGATCTTTTCCAAACAACCTTATTAGTATGTTCGTAATTATACGTGAATACAAAAAACTGGAAAAGTAACAAATAAACGCTTCCCAAACAAATAAATAAATAAATTAGTAAATATATACATATAAACAGTTAATATAAATAATTACATACATAATAATAATTATAGAACTGATATTACCATGGAAACGCTGATAGAATTGTTTTCACGCTTCGGTTACGGTGGTATTCTGACACCATTAACGATATCAATATTATCGGTTTATATAAATATAGTACGCGAGTAGAAACATTATATAAATATCAATACAGGGTTGGGCAAATTAAGTGTCCTAGTTAAAAAGAGCCATAAAATTAAAACAAGACAGAAAATTTTAAAATTTATCACGTTTTTATTTTTAGCGTACTCTATACTTCAAAAAACTAATTCATAAGTTCAAATCGCTCGCCATCAGCTTTAATAACTTGACGCATTCTTCCATAGAATGCATTGCACGCGGCACGCACTACCTCGTCTGGTATTTCATCCCATATCTTGACTAATCGATGCTTGAATGACTTTAGATTCATGCCCTGTGTGCTCCCAATCTTGCTCAGCATGTAACCCCATATCGAAAAGTCCAAAGCATTCAAATCCGGCGATGATGCAGGCCATTCTTGCCAAGGTATAAAATCTGTCAAATTTGTTCTACACCAGTCTTGAGTGCGTTTAGCTTTGTGAGATGGGGCACTATCTTGTTGGAAGCAGTAATAGTCGTTTCCATATAATTTTTGAGCATTTTCTAGCAAATGACCCTGTAACACGTTCTGGATGTAATAGTCTTGGTTAGTTTTGACACCTCGATCAATAAACAGCAGCGGTAACTTGCCTCTAGGCGATATCGCACCCCATACCATGACAGCTGATGCACTCTGGAACCGTTGTACGGCTAATTTGTCCACAGGAATATCCTTCAATGAAGCACCATAGACACGATCGTTTTGTTGGTTGTGACTGTCTTGTAACTGGAACATCTTTTCATCGGAAAAAATAATATCATCGCCGTCGTGCCAAGCTAGCAATTCCCTACATTTTTTCACTCTAGCTTTTTTCTGGGCATCTGTTAAGCCATGAGTTTTTTGTTTTTTGTAGGCCTTTAGCCCAAGCTCATATTTTAAAATACGACTCATTGTTCGACGGGATATTTTCATATCTTTAGCAAGTTTGCTTGCACTTCGAGCTGGATTTCGTCTAATACGCTCACGAATATTTTTAATGATGTTTTTGGTGCGAACAGATGGCTTTCTCCCAGGTTTGGGCCTGATTTGTGAAGATCCCGTTTCTTTGAATCGCTTGACGGTCCGCGATATAAACCTTATATTGATATTTAAATGTTTCAGCGTCTTCAATATCTCACACGGTCGGTATTTTTTCTGGTACAAATCGCACACGAGCTGGCGTTTCGCGTCCATTGTTCTTCTTCTTCTTTGCCCCCGCGGCGACTTGAACAGCTACTACCGCGGGGATATGGCGTTTCCACGTTAAGTGATTTCGCCAGTGTCAAGTATATATATAAGTATAAATCAATATAGCAATAAAACACAATCCAATCTTCTCTAGGAAAATTGGGGGCAACGTTGTACGGTGATTTGTAGGTCAGAGGTCAAGATAGTTTTAACCTCTGCACCACTGCGAGTCCACTTGAAACGAGAAGAAAGATGCCAGATATACGAAATAAGTCCAAGTCTTTAATCACTGTGCGACACAAAGGCATAAAAAGTACAAATCACTATCAGAAAATAACTTTGAACACCTAATTACCCAAAAATTAAAGTCTAAAACAAATTACACGTCCGCCATCTTTTAACGTTGCAAATGGCCTCTCGCGTCCATTGTTGAAAACAATATAAAAACAAAATATATCAAGCTGACGTGTAGAAATCATAAAGAAGGTTAAATTGTCAACAAAAAAATTTCATAGCAAAAATCAAACATCAAGAGGGATTGACCATTATGTTTTATCGACTATTCCAGTTATCAATTTTATCGAATCTTTTCACAAGTTTCCGACTTTTACATTATTCTGTAACATTTAACCAATATCGCCTTAGTGTACCTTATGTGTTTCTGTCATTTTGTTGTTTGTTATTTGCCTATTTCTACAATGAAGTATTTACATACATACATCCATACAAAGAAGATTCTTCCACGATATATTACTCTAAGTGTTCATTTAAAGCAGCTTAAGAGACATTGCGTTGAAACTCACACAGCGAGTCAGACTAGTGTATCGTTTAGTGTGTCGTGCTAAGTGACAATTAATCATCGATATTCGATAAAACACAATGGTCAATCCCTCTTGACGTTTGATCTTTGCTATGAGAATTCCGCTTCTTGATTAAGACTGCGACAAGAGAAGAGTAAGAATTACATATTATGGCTACAATATACACACAGCTATAGGATTAATTCCATACAATGACACTTAAAAAAATAGGGTGGATTATTTACCGTTGTCACAGCTCCCGATGTTGCAGCTCTCCGTGGTGTCCGGCATGGTGTCGGTGGTGCAGTTGGACGCCCGCCCGCCGCTCAGGCACATCGTCTTGCGGAACCGCTCGCCGCCGCCGCAGCGCTTCGTGCACTGCAGACAAGGGCTATTTTAATATCCTAAGGGTACGGTCGACCAACCCCTTTACCAATTTTCAACTCCATTTGTCTGACGACAAGATCATAAAATTGTAAACGAATTTGGTCATAGATTGTCATTTCTAACACGTCTTAAGAAGCATTACCAGAAGACCAGTTAAGATCAATGTCTGTACCTGTCGGTTATAACTTATAACATGACCTTAAAGCTACAAGAATTGAAATTGTTTTACAGGTTTAAAGATGAAAGAATGAACAAAGAAAGAAAGAAAGTAATACATTTTTTCACTTCAATAACCCTAAGAAATTACATAAAAGGGAAGAGAAACGACAGGCACATCGTCAATATCAGGACAGCTTTGTGGTCAATATTGGGAAGGCTGGAGAGTGCCTACCTACTTAGCATAATGGAAAGGAGATTTAGGCATCCCTCTCTAAAATTACTTGAAAATCAATTAAATAAATATCAGGGGACAATGTCAGACTAAGGGCCGTATTAATAAACTAATCTTGTCTGAGATGCCCGTCACAAGATACGTCAAAGTAAATGTCAAACCATAGAAAACTGTCATTTTTGACGCACCTTGAGACGAGGATTAGAGTTGAGATCAGTTTATTAATACGGTCCTTATTGACCTAGACCCAAACCACCCCAAACTAAGCTCTTCTAGGCTTGCACGATGGATGCTAGACAACGATATAGGTACTCGTAATTACTTAACGCTGATGTCGAAGGAGTGGGTCAGCCGCGACCACAGACTAACATTATTTAATGCTTAATGCCAATATCTTCTTTATCGTATTCAAATCGTATCATTCATAAATTGACAAGAGAAATAGATCTCACCTCAGACCAAGGACCGGCGAACCATTTAGCGGGGCATTTCTCGGGTGGTATCTCGCAGGGCGTCGAGTCGTTGTATTTCTCGGTCTCGCACTGGCTGTCGTCCACCGTCACGACGGAGTTCCCGTCGAAGACTCCGCAGAACACGAGCCGAGTCTTCACGCCTTTGCCGCATTCCACGGAACACTGGAAATTGGGATCATATTTGACTGGACTACAAAATTAAGAATAAGATGGAGCTGTTCTCCGACATGAGCATGGATTTAGTTGATGCTACACAATAGGAATCGGGTATCCAAAAATGTTTTTTTTTTTATGGCATAGGAAGGCAAACGAGCACATAGACCACCTGATGGTAAATGAAAACTGTGACCCATAGACATTCGCATTCACAAGACTGCAAATGCACTGCCAACCCTGAGGACTAAGATGGAATGCCTCTATGCTAGTCATTTCACCGGCTGTCTTATCCCCAAACCGGAACACAGCAATGCAAACACTGCTGCTTGGCGGTAGGTTAATGGATAAGATGGTGGTACCAACCCGGACGGACCCTGCACAAGGTCCTCCCACAAGTACAATGTTACTATAGATTCTATAGTCTATTCAAATTAACATTAGACAAGAATTACCGATAATTCAAAATTAATTCTGATGTTAATTGTGCTACTTTTTACGAGTAATTTGTAGCTAAAGCTATATATAAATTGCAAAATATTTACCCACTAGTGATGCCTTCGATATACAACGAGTACGAAACACTCACGATTTTTACTGTTACTGGGTATCTAATGTTATTTGGAATAGAGTAGGTATAGACGTCTAAAAACCACTGCAAAAGGGTTGCTATTTGTACAGCAATGAAACCAGATCTAATCAGAATGCCATGTCAATGTTATGCTACAGTAGTTTATCGTTAGGGGTGGGTGTGTGGAAATAATAAAAAAAAATAGTTACTAGTAACGGCTTCGGAACTCTACGATGGTCGAATATGTTCTTGCCTGGTTTTTATTGTTCCGTCATTATGGTGAACAAGGATACCTTCTGGTGAGACTTCGGTGTCATCTCCGAAGTTGATGGTCCAAAAAAATTGTATTGTGTCCCTGCATACTCACGTTGCTCCACTGGGTGGCGTACCACTGCGCCTGGCAGTCCGGCAGTTCCTCGGCCGTGCAGGATTGCGTCAGGTCTGGCTTGGGGTGGTAGGCGCAGAAATTGGAGTCCACCACTTCACGGTGTTTGGTCGCGCATTGCACCTCACGTGATTTCACTTTCGAGAGGCAGTTGTCACACTGAAATAGAAAGATGTCGTCAGGACCATGGTTATGGCAGATGAATTAGTGGGTAAGTAAATAAGAAACAGAGATGGGAGGAGTTACGAGTACTGCTGGAATGCTGAGCCACGACTGGAGTATTTTTACAAAATCTCGAGATATTTACTAATAGTAAAGGAGAATAATAAGGATTTCATTAGTCATTATCTTCACTATTTGAATATTAATTGCAGCCGTAAGAATTTAAAGTTACCCCAGTCCAGTCGGAGAGCACCCAGTCGACGCCCTCGCAGGGGTGCAGCATGCAGGGCTGCTGGGCGGTTGGCTTCTCGTCCGCACAGGATCCGTCAGGGAGCACCTCCACCCGCCCGTCCCTCTTCAGATGGCACACCACCTGACGCGTCTGCTGGCCTTCGTCACACAGCTGGTCGCACTGGAAAGATACAACAGTGTGAAAAATGCCGGTCAAGTGAGATGAGAGTCGGATGAGCTCATAAAAACTGAAAAAAAAAGTTCCTTGTAGGTACTTATTTGTTCTTGCATTAGGATATCCGTCATTGTACATATTCAGTAAAAAGAAACAGGCTATTTTACACGGTTGAGAAGATACAGCTCTTAAAAGATAGGACAGCAGGACGGATGTGAACGGAAGCGTTGATTGAGTTGTTTCGGTCCGATTTGGTAGCCTTTGGGTGGAAGATTGGTTTGAGGGATATGTATCATCAAAAATGATTGCACTTAGAGCCACAAAATCAAAGAAATAAACAACAGCAATGAACTAACGCAAACCCTGCGCTAACATTGTACCCGGTAAAACCTTGACAGGTTCTCGTACTGTCAACGTTTTCATAGTTCTTTTACTTGACAATCAGCAGGCAGCCGAGTTAAAAACAATACGATAACAAGTCGAAAGCAATATGGTTTTGCACTGTAGAATAGACGCCCTGGTCTCCTTCTAAACCAGGTACAACAGAGGTCCAAATAAGGCACTAACCGGTTTCCAAGGTCCGGTGAACCAGGTGGGGCAGACTGACTCCTTGTTGCACTCCTCATGCAGCGCCGGCTTGGGCCCCAGCAGCCTGAAGCACTCTTCGTCGGACACAGTTGATCGAAAGTTGAAAGTCACGCTGAAACAACTCGTTTGTTATTCATTGCAGTCTGTAGTGGTGTCCTTTCTTGATTGCCGTCCTCGGTGCATTACATTTTATTTAAAGTTGGAATGGCAAGCCAAGTCAAGCCATTGGGTGCTGATGATAAGCTACTATAATTACAAAAAGGAATCCAAGTCAAACACAACAAATTTAAATACAGGATGTAACTTGAGAGGTAGATACGAAGCAAGCCGTATACGTAATGTAATAAATGTAATAATACGTATAGATCTAATAATTGGGCTCTAATGGGAGATCTATTTACTATAACTATAATCAGCAGTTTTTTACCGTTCCAAAGTTATTTAAATTATAAAAAAAAACATCGAACCTACACTACTACCTTACGTAGCTAAATATAATCTAAACAGTTAAGTCTACAGCTGTGATTTTTCTTGTAGGTTGGTAGTCCAGTAGTTGGACTTGACTTGAGTATCCAATCAAAATGGCGGTTCAGCTACATCCTGTTTGTGGGAGAGCTCTATAGGTAAAGCACGGAACTCAGGCAACAGTGACTCTGGTTGAGGTATTTTCTACTTATAAAAAGAACGTACAATAGTTGTGCAACCAAGTAAAAATGAATTTACCCATTGGTGATGACTTTTTCGCAGTGAACCTCTCGTCTCCTGGAGCCGCCCTCGCCGCAGGGCTTGGTACAGGGGCTCCAGGGCCCCGGCACCCACTCGGCAGCGCAGTCACCCATGTCGCAGGTACTGTTGCTGGGCGGCTTAAGGTCCGCGTCGCACAGGCTGTCCGACACAACATCTTCGAGCGGCGCAGGATCGGTCAGCGAACGGCATGTGACGTTCCGGGTTTGGAACCCTGCATAATGGAATATTTCAGCATGATGTTTCTTGACAGATTTAAAAAAAAGGTTATATAAAATTCTCATTACGAAGATAAATGTTTAAAAAAAAGTAGTAAAATGTGATGCTTCTACCAGTTTCCTAAGATCTAACCCTGCTTTAAACAGTACCTACCTAATTTTCGGACTCTTTAAATTCAGTGAAGTATAGAGACATCAACATCACATACTGTTTGGCAAAGCTTGTGCAATCTTGACATGGGCTTTAGTAGCACACTTACCATCAGATGGCCTGCGCAATTGCATTCTTAGTGTTAAAAAAACTTAAGTGTACCTAGTAGCCATTCCGACGTGTAAAAGAGCATGTGGCCAATTTACTGAATAAATTTTTTTTTTTTTTTTTGAATTGGTAGTGCTACTTTTGGGCTAACCCCTGAATATTCATCGAACCAGCCACTTCAGTCCCCCATAGTAGCATAGTAACCCAACTGCCCGTTGTTTTTGGATGGACTGATGTTGTAGATGGTGACCCCTTGATAGGGTTGCCAGATTTGGTAGGGCGTGCCACCGCCACATCCTAGGGTGGGATAACTACACGTCAATGGGTGAGGATTGTACAATAAGGTGGAGGTTACCTATGCCACAGGTGACGCTGCAGGGCGTGTACTGGCTGAAGACCCAGCCGTAGCGCGCGCCGAGCGGTGGCGCCAGCGAAGTCGGCACGCTGTACTCGTAGTCGATGCCCACGTTTTCATCTTGCACTAGTAGCTGGAAGGTATTGAGCGTGATTTACAATATCGAGACTCAATTAAAATTGGATAGATATCAGGGGACAATGTCACACAAATTGACCTAGTCCCAAGCAAGTTACTTTTTGTACTATGGGTATTAGACAACGATAAAATTACTTAATATAGAGAAATACTTGAACTCATCACACAAATATCAGCGCTTACCGGGATTTAAACCCGGGACCGCTAGCTTGGTAGCCAGGGTCACTACCAGCTAGGCAATCGTGCCGTTGTCATTCAGTTAACGTCTCCCATAGTGAATTTTAACGGACTATATAATTGTTTTTTTTTACAAGTTTATTCAACGGCGCCGGTGATAGGGAGAGCATTATTTTCATACACCACTCTTAAGAGGTCACATATGATAAAGTCAGTAGTGTTCAGCGATCTGGATCTCAGTAACCATTATGCCTAATGTATCTGTTCTTTGGATATATTTATCTTGGTCATATTTCCTTGAGACTGGTAAACGTGAAAACTCAATTAGAAACAAACCTTTACCGATGATTTTTGATTCAATACATGAGTAAGACCCTTTTGTTACCCGACTGTGGCAAAGCCCAAAAGGAGGGTTATGTTTTTGACTTCTATATGTATATGTCCGACTCAATGTCAACTCGTAACTACTAAACGGCTAAACCGATTTTAATTAGTTATACTTACGTAGTTAGATTTGTCTTAACCTGAAAATTATTTAATTGTGAAATGATTATAATAAAGGTTATAATATTAATTATAATATTTTTTTATAATAAAGGTTGTACATAGTTAACCAATAAAGAACTCACAAGAAAAAAAAAAAAAAAAAATGTGAAATTGGCGAAAAACAAAAAAAACATTATAAGTAACATTACTTTGACGACATTATCCAAACAGCAGTTGGGTTTTTTAAAGCTTGGTTTTCGTTAGACTTGTTAA
This sequence comes from Acleris emargana, assembly GCA_927399475.2. Classification (NCBI taxonomy): domain Eukaryota; kingdom Metazoa; phylum Arthropoda; class Insecta; order Lepidoptera; family Tortricidae; genus Acleris; species Acleris emargana. Next base: position 15,500,778 of record OV656852.1, read on the forward strand.
ATAAATGTTGTAATTTTAATTTGACGCTACCATCAATCAAAGCGTTAAAAAATAATCTCCATCCTTTTGATTCTTGTGTGGTTGTTGCAGCATGTATGTATGGAAGGGAAGAAGTTGCAACAAGGTAATTACGTGACTCGCTTAATTCCCGTGATACTATGTTTCTTACCTACTTATTGTAAAGTTACACTCGAGCTAATTTTTATCATTAAATGTAACCATACAGTACATCAATAGTCTATTACCTATCACAGTTTAAGGTTGGTTTTAATGATAAAAATTAACTGGTGTTACTCCAAAATAAGCAACATGGTATCACGGGAATTAGCAACGTAATGAGCAAAGTTTTCCATAGTTACCGAGAGGATGAGCGGTTCGGTGGTGGGCCCCAGGCAGCGCAACCGGTCGGGCGCCGCGAAGCCCTGCTGGCGGCGCTCGTAGTGCCAGGTGGCGCCTGCGATCGTCAGCGCGCGCGGGAAGTCGATGTGGTAGTCGCCGTTCAGCAAATACCTGGTGCCGTTCACGGCGTCGGCAGGCGTGTGGAGCGCTGGGAACAAACGACAGGGAATTCTACTGCGGTGCCAAGAAGCCGGCTAACTGCAATGTACTATCAACCCATTGGAACCCTGTCCCACCATAGAACTGTGTCACAATGACGTCACTGTGACACCGTTCTATGGTGGGTCAGGGTTCCAATGTGCTGATAGTACACTGAAGAAAATAATTAGTCGTTTTTAACAAGATTGTGATTATTGTGCATAGGTATCTTGATTCCGTACGATCCTAAATAGACGTTTGATAAATCAACTAATATGTTAGTTGAATCACTAAAGAACTTGCTGCTGTGACTATTAGCTTTGGTTGATATTATTAACTAATATCATAATCATATTATGTCCACGAAGAGAAAATCTCTCTTGGTTGGCTCACATTTTTTTTAGTGTAGTAGTCGAAGAATTCTGCACTCTATTGGTATTCACATTAAATTTAAAATGCTTATACTCTTACTATGCAGTTAATCGCTTGCTTGTGGAATGGTTGAGCATGCGATAGTGCGAATATAACTAGCGTAAATGATAGCTACCTACTCTATCTCCAGTAGGTAAAAACAAGAGATAGATTGAATAGGTACCTAATTACGCAGAACTCAAGAATCAACTCGACTGGAAATCATAACTGCACCCTCAGCATTTTTATACCCAAAGACAAATCTGACAGTTGCCAACTGCTTAAAGACGCTACTTAACGGGTACAATCACTTTCTTAAACAATAGCAATATACTGTCAATTTACCGCTGGATAATCCAGTATCCTAAGGATCCTAGTTAGTCCACTGCTGGACGTAGGCCTCTCCCAATGCACGCCACGGAGCACGATCCGCGGCCACTCTCATCATAGACAGTAGTTTAGTTACTAACTTGAGTAAACTTACCGAGATAATTGTTTGACTCTCTGACCTCTCCTATGAGAATGTTTGTTGCTCCTTCAGGAATACGAAGAACGTCATTGTATCCTGCAAATAAAGTAGACGTCAGGTTGTTGTCTTAACTGCTTACAAATTACACAAGTCTAGTCAGCCGCCATACTATAATGTTCTTTGTCCTTCTTTTTGTTATAGCCATAAATGGCGAGCGGGCCACTTGGTGATAAGCAGGCACCGTCGCCCATAGGTAAACCTTTCAGTGAATGAATACTCTTTTTAAGCCGCGTTTAAAGGAGGACATGCCCTAGTGCTAAGGAAACAAGGTGGGGGGAATCATTCTGTGCGCGATGTTATAGTCATGTATCGTCAGGTATTTTTAGGTGGGATCTTACTCAGTATCCGCCTTTCGCCAGGCTTCTATCATGAGTTATTAAAAACTTTACTTTAGAAATAAAGAAGCCATTTGTTGATGTCCTCTTCCAGTGAAATACTACTGGGACTTAACTTGTTTGGAGGACCTTTTGCAGGGTCCGTCCGGGTTGGTACCACCATCTTATCTATTAACCTACCGCCAAGCAGCAGTTTTCGCATTATTGTGTTCCGGTTTGGGGATAAGACAGCCTGTGAAATTACTAACATAGAGGCATTCCATCTTAGTCCTCAGGGTTGGCAGTGCATTTGCAGTCTTGTGAATGCGAAATGCGAATGTCTATGGGTCACAGTTTCCACTTACCATTAGGTGGCCTGTGTGCTAGATTGCCTTCCTATGCCATAAAAAAAAAGCTACAGAGCTGAGGCGGATGACGATGTTACCTTTGATGAAGTCCTGCGTGTCCCGGCCGCGGATGGTGCGGCAGCTGGAGCCGTCGCCGCGGCACCGGCGGCACTTGTCCTCGCGCGCCTTCGACCCCAGCATCATGTCGCAGCCGACCGACTGCACACACATTCTTATTAGATACCACGGTACATTCCATTAATAAATGTCAGGGGAGAATCTGACACAAATCGATTTAGACCCAAACTAAACTTTAATAAATAGAGAAATGCATATTTACATCCAGAAGCCAGGCACAAATACCATACCATAGACAAGGTTCTAATTAATCTGTAAAAACAAAATATTTTTTCCATAGATGGCATTCAGTTGCTCCAAATGTCAAGCCACAGGGTTGCCAACCGTACTATAATATATAGTATTGTACTATATTTTGACTCTGTGTACTATATACTGTTAAAGAAATATATATTTCGGTCATTCCTTATAATACATATGCAGTTTGGGTTGACCGTTTCAACCAGATTTAACCACCAATGTATTTCGAGTGGAGAAATAGCATTTTTCAGCTCTGATAGTTGCCGATAGCAGGCAGAATGTTAGTAAGTAGTAAATTTTGTGCATTATATTTAATAAAGTACTAATTTACACACTTTGTATAAAAATAAATAAAAAAATAAATATAAATATCAGGGGACAATGTCACACCAGTTGACCTAGTCCCAAACTAAGCTCTAGGCTTGTACTATGGGTACTAGACAACGATATAAATACTTATATAGAGAAATATATACTTAAATACATAGAAAACATCCATGACTCAGGAACAAATATTCGAGCTCATCACACAAATATCTACCCTTACCGGGATTTGAACCCAGGACCTCTAGCTTCGTAGGCAGGGTCACTACCAACTAGGCCAGCGCGTCGTCAAAATACTTCAAAATACTATATTTTTTATACTTTGGGCTTGAAAATACTATATTTGCCCAATAAATAGTTGGCAACCCTAAGCCACTTTCTAGTTAGGAGCAATTAAACTCGGTCACGTGACTTCGATGACCTAATAGCACGGCAGACGACGAGATTATTTATGAGAAGTTTATGTGAGGCCAATATGACCTACGTACCTGGCATGTGCCGTCGACGCAGACGTTGTAGGACTCGGTGCCGCAGAGCGTGCCGTCGGTGACCTTGGCTTTGTGCCGGTAGTAGAACCGCTCGCCCTTCGGCATGCAGTTCAGCTCGCATTGCTTGGGCCCGTTCGTGTACGGTATCCATCTAGAAAGAATTGGAGTTAGGACGAGTTTAGGGCTTGGACGGTAACCTGCTGCGGCGGGCGGAGGAAAACAAATGAAAAAAAATAGGCAGTAGCGACTCGACGCATATACAGGGTGAAATAGGGGTCGTGATCCCAACCATTTTTTTCTGACTCGGTAAACGATTGCGATGTTACCTGTATATATTTTAATTGAAACAAAGATGGTTCGGTATTTACTTATTTTAATTAAAAAAACGTTAAGTAACTAAAATGCGTGGTCACCCTACTTTTCCAATTACAACCTCTTTGAAAACAAACAACAAACAAAGGAATTTTTCTTATCTGTCTATCAGTATCGTCATAACAACCTCTTTACATACTTACTGCGATGATTGTTAAGTACATGCACTTGACATAAGTTTTCTTGGGAAACAGAAGGGTGACCATGATCTCAAATCATCCCAGTTTTTTTATTATTTGCTGTACTGACTTAAATAACTAACTTTAATAACTGTTAGTCCTAACCTATCGTGATCCTTAGGTGAAAGTAAGTTAAATGCGTCTTTCTTGCTCCACGACCCCTATTTCACCCTGTATTTCTTAGATCTGCGGGTTACTATGTAGGACATAGCTATGCAGTTCAGTTTACGCTGTGAGGAAAGGACCGACGTATACACCTGCTCTAGCTCTGTGCTTTACGCTCACCGTAAAATGATCTACATAGCAATGGCATCATAACCCCCACTGTACCTATGCATTTGTTTGTTCTCGCCGTTACCGCCGTCGCGCAGTCATGGTCAGGCCGTTAGGCCTTATAGTTAACGTTGGATGATAAGCAAATAAGAGCGCGGAAAGGACTGAAATCTGAAAAGATTCAGATATTGACTGCTACAGTACTCTGGGCCAACTATGTTCGTGTTTATCGAAGAGGATAAACGTGTATAAAACGTCTGTCACTTTCTTACCAGTATATAAGTACGAGAGTGACTGATGCTTTATCCACCGCAAAGGCGACTATAATAAAAGTCCTGAAAACATGAACGTGATTCGGATGGTCAAAATGATGTCATTTTTTATCTGTAACTTTTGCATGTATCTATCCTTCTTTGGTGTAAAGCTATAACAGAAGGGTACAATTAAACAGGAACATAACATTCCTGGGAAATATGGTACTGGAATACTCACTTGTGCTTGATCCCCCGGAAGGGCACCTCGTCGTACTCCGAGCACTGGGCCGCTCGGAAGTCGGTGGCGCCGGCGGGACAGTCCGCCGTCTCGCACGAGAAGTATTTGGTGTCGCCGCCCGTGCACGTCGCGCGCCCGTCCGGACTGACACCAAGAGAACATTTACTTTACACAGATTCCGGGTAACTATTATTTTATCAAAACACCTTTCAATGAAAGGCATTTCTCGCCGCATAAGTTATTTTTAGTTTAAGATATCTGGAAATCAACATGGCTTCAGCAAAAAATGGCATTCGATGAAATTATACAATCGATGATATGAAATTCAATAAAATGATGTGTTAAAGCAAATTCCAGTGAGGGAAACTGAAAGACGTACCTTTTTATGTCTTATTCACAAGAGCGGAAAAGGTACGTATTTCAGTTTCCCAGACATATTCAAATTACCATCAGTGTGGTCAAATAGCTTTGGTCCGATGTCTATAATCTTATAGGTACCTTAAACTGGGGTTACTTTAGACCTAGGGGGTAACATTGACCACCCCAAAAATCATCTTGAAAATTTCATTATTCCTTTGTTCCATCAGAAACAACCTATTTATATTGTTTTAAAATTATTTTAACAATTAAAGATGTTTACCACTAAAATAGTCATAGTTTTAAGCGTGGTCAATGTTACCCCCTAGGTCTAAAGTAACCCCAGTTTACCGGTACCTACTTCGTTTTTTTGAAGAATACCAGTTAGGTTAGGTTAGGTACAGACGAAAGCATGCCTAATTATCTAAACAGCCATACTTATTGACTTTATTGTAAGGGACGTGTAGATATTTTTGTCCTTGGAAACGTGTATAAGTAGTATCTACATTTATGTCTTTGACCGTACAAGACCTAATCTTGAAAACATAAAAGTTCAATTACTGTCCCCAATAAATATTTCGCACATTTTGTATCTACAGATTGCTATTTTATTTGATCAGGCGCTTATAGTTTCTAGTTCAATTTTGTTCTTGAAATTGCATTGCTATTGATTAACTTCAGGGCCTCCATTCGCAACCTTTTATAGAAGCAATAGACCAACATAATATCAATATTCTGACTTATTCTTTTTTGCTCCTAGGTATGTGTCAACTCTTTTGTAATTAGGGATATGAAACTTATAAAGTACTTTGCATTTCTGAAGGTTTGCTTGTCTATCGTATAGATAGTCTATGCTATAGTACATTATGTATGATAGAAGTGTCATAATTTAGTCATTACATTGCGCATTGTATTATTGACTTTTTCGACCCACCAAACAAGAAGAGCTATAAAATTCCACCGTCTGATTTGATCTTTACTTTACCTAGCTGTTTCCAGCGAATCCGTCCGCGTAGAAGAATAAAACACAGCCTATGCTAGTTCAGCGATAATATAACATTCTACTGGTGAAATAATTTTAATATATTTCCACTGGTTTTTGAGTTTATTCATTATAAACAAAAATACAAATCTTCTCTCAATATAACATTAGTGTACATTAACGCACTAGTGTTTTTTTGATTTAAAATAAAATGATTAACCTTAATCTAAGAAGGTTTATTTTTTCGAAACAGAAACACCTTAGTAGGGTAAATAGTAAAAAAGTAAAATAAAAAGCACGCGTGTTTAATATGCGGCATTATATCACTGTATACGCTGCAACAACGGCAACTTTATGACCGAGTGCATTAAAAAAAACTCACGCGATCTCCAGACAGATCCTCTTCTGGCTGGCCACCCCCCCGCCGCAGGTACGCGAGCAGCTCGAGACCTCCCCCCAGTCGCCCCAGGGCCCGCTGCCCGCCCCCCCGGGGATCACGAAGGACGCTGGCAGGTACAGCCCAGCGCCCTGCCTCCGATGCCTGGTACGGTGTCCTAGTATCTGAAAAAAATATTTTGTTTAAAATAAATAGGTATCAGGGGACGAACAATGGACCCGATTCTACGTGCACAGCGCTTAAATAGCCTTAAACTAACTAAAACTAAATTGTCTAATTTTAAGACATAGTTTAGACGGCTGATTTAATCAGTGCTATTCCAGAATGTGAAGCTGACAATGTATAAGACCGCCTAAAATAAGAAGCGTCAGATTCAAATTAGCGCTGTCATGGCGCTGTCATTTGATTATGACAGCTGCTCATAGAATAGCAAAGTGTTTTAGCGACACCTAAATAAAATTAGGAAGTTTGGAGGCCACTGTAGAATCGGGACCAATATCACACAGATTTGACCTAGTCCCAAACTAAGATCTAGGCTAGTACTATATAGGTATGTTAATAGATATAAATACTTATATAAAGAAATAAATACTTACATAAACTCACGCCTTCATTCCCAGGGTGGGATAACTCTAAAGATTGTTCATAATTCTGTTACCACGTTTTGCACGAATTATACATTAATTGAGATTGCTAGGTGCTAACGAGTGAACGGCTTATCATTGTTATGCACACACAATTATTCTTAACAAGGACCACCCATTCGCAGCATTCGGGCTGGATTGGTCTAATTAATAAAGTGACGCAATTAGTAGCATGGGAACGATTAAGGATTTTGGAATAATTTGATAGAGGATGCCTCGCCTTTAAGGAATTAATGTTTATAATCAATAATTTCAAAAATATACCGCCTTTTTCAAAACGCAAAAAAAACTCAGGTCGGATTTTGGTTAAAAAAAAATTTGGTAAGCCTAAAATTTGGTTTTTCATAGGCGGTGTTACTTTTAAGTGACCATAATAAGCTGTTATTTTAAGAAATTTCTGAATTAATAAGAAACTATAGGAAATTTTAAGCTTGCTACAGGCAACACCGCAGGAAAGCCAGTCATATATTTAAACCATTTAAATGCGCTTCGTGACAGTCATTACTATCTTAATCGAGATATCTTATCGCCACCCTTGAAATAGGTAGGTACCGTTGAGGAGTTCCAGTAGCCATTTGTGGTCTTCATCATCAGTTCCACTTCACCAAATTATACTTTCTGAGTGCAAATGCTAGATTTATAACTGAAAATACCAAAATCTCCATATGTACGAGGGGCGTTCAATAAATTCTCGGTATTGGTATCTTGCAAACCTTTTTAGTAAACTTCTTAATACTGGCCGCTAAGAGTCATTCATTGACAGTAAAAAAAAGTAAATTTGAAGCCCACACGTTCTTTTGTTTTTCTGCTACTGCTGAACAAACGTGATCACCATGAGCGATTTTACAATGATAATTAAATTGGTGCATCGAGCCGTGATAAAATTCTTGACTAAACAGGGAAAAAATCAAAAGTGTATAAAAGAAAGAATGGATTTAGTTTACCGTGAGTCCGCTCCTTCATTATCTACTGTCCAAAAGTTAAGCGTGGGAGGGAGAGCATAGAAGATGACCCTAGACCTGGTCGGCCTGTTGAAGCTACTTCACCAGAAAACATTCAAAAAGTGGAGAAAATTATACTGGAAGATGGTCGAGTGAAGGTTAGGTCTATAGCACAAAAAAACAATATTTCTATTGGTACAATACATGATATTATCCACGATCATCTTAACATGTCCAAAGTTAGTGCGAGATGGGTACCACGAATGTTGACACCGTTTCAGAAGCATACGCGTGTTGCTTGTTGTTCCGACTTCATTGAGCTGTGTGGTGAAATCTCTGATGGTTTGCTCCAAGAAATTGTTACCGGAGATGAAACTTGGGTTCATCATTATGATCTTGAGAGCAAACAAGAGTCGATGCAGTGGCACGTCAAAGGAACACCTCACCCCAAGAAATCCAAAGTCGTCCCACCAGCTGGCAAGATCATGGCGACAATATTCTGGGATTGTGAAGGGATATTATTAATAGATTATAAAGAAAAGGGTTTAAATATTCCAGGAGAGTACTACGCTAACATTTTACGCCAATTACGGGAAGCAATCAAAGAGAAGAGGAGGGGAAAATTGACCAGAGGAGTGCAGCTTCTTCATGACAACGCCCCTGTGCATACTGTTCATGTTGCCAAGGCTGCTGTTCTTGAATCTGGGTTCGAAACAATTACTCACCCGCCGTACAGTCCAGACTTGGCCCCCAGCGACTACTTTTTATTTCACAACCTTAAAAAGGATCTTCGTGGACATCGATTTTCTAATGATGGAGCGTTGAAGGCAGCGGTGGTGGAGCATTTTGACACCAAAGACAAAAAATATTTTTATGAGGGGTTAAAAAAACTAATTGACAGATCTTATAAGTGTATAAACATAGGAGGGGAATATATAGAAAAATAAAAATATAACACTAATCGTATCCTTTTGTTTTCCTTCTCATACCGAGAATTTATTGAACGCCCCGTATACCTATAATATTTGAGGAGAGAATTTACCGAAATATTAATTTTATTAACTAACTTTTATATCTTTTAAGTTCATTTAAACTATAGGGGTCTGGGTAAAGGTGTTGTCAATTTTATTGTAAAAGTCATACATTTTAAAGGTGAGCGGCCATTCGTAAAAGTGGTAAATTATGATGGAACTATTCAAAATCAACATACCTAGTTGGTTACTAAGTTCTGTTACTAAGGTTGAACTAACTTATGTTTATTTTTTAATTTCAATATGTATAAAAATTAAAAGCTTAATTAATATACATTTTGAAAAACCATTAATAATTTTTCTTAGTTTCCGCAATTCCCGATACGATCTTTTAACATTCACAGCCGGCATCGATGAAATTACGCATGACTTTTCTGTAAATTTCATTTTTTGAAATCGCTTAAAAGTTAGTTTGTTTACCAAAGAACTTTTTTTGTATAATATTATAAAAAATCCTATCTCTGTATATGTTTAGAGACCAAAATTATATTTCTCAACATGACTTAATTCCAACTTATGAAGCAAGAGATTTGGTGTGTTTTCGTATTTCTGCAAAATCATGTGAAATCTTAAAGTCGATTTAATGAGTCGTCAAGATTGACCGGTGTCCAAGCGGATCTTTAGTTGCTTTGAATACATTCGTATCAGAATTTAAAGCTAGAAGTCTGTTCAATATGTCACGCAAATTTGAACTCTCTACAGGAACTCTTACAAAAGTTGGGGCCGTTATCAGTATCATCGTCGTGCGTGATTTTAACTATGATTTTATCGTCCGAAATGGGAATACTTCAAGCTCGTACATCAAATAATTGCAATAGTTTAGAATACATTATTTTTATTATTATTCTATATAAATCAAAGTTTTGATTAATATACAGGTTTATGCAAAACTGCTTTAATTTTTTTTTTAATTGTAATTAATCTCAGTAACAGAACTTAGTAACCGACTAGGTATATTGTTATTTAATGTAATACCTACTGTTAAGTGCATCGAAGCCGAGATATTTAAATATTCATACCTGGGCGTACTAATAGTGCCAAAAACTGAATATGTACCTACTTAAATCTTTAATGTCTCCGCTCCGATATTATTTAACGCCATAAATTACTATACTTTATACATATGTGTGTATTTAGAGGTCCTCTTAATAACTATGTAAAAATTATCGGTGGCCGCTGAAAAAAAGAGACAACTTTCTTCATATAAACTTACCCAATGCCCTTTGTTTTTACCTCTTTACCAAAAAAACCGCAATGCTATGAGCCTATGAGACCACCAGGCGAGTGTAACAGAATAGATTTAAGTCTAAAAGGCACGGGCGGCACTCAATAAGTTACTTAATATTTAAAAAAACTTCGGACACCGCAGTTCAAATAAGTTGTTATGACGATAAACAACTCGTTACCGACGATGTTGCAAGCGTATGGGCAAACACGCGAGGGGAACATATGAAATCAACGTTCGAATTTACCCTGTTCGACTCTCTTAAGTCCGTCAATACTGAAGAGTGACTGGGATAGAAAATCCCAAGTCTTGAATCGAGTGATTTGAAATAACCCGTCAGGTGTGAAGAGAGATTCCTCGGAATTGGGATGTTTGACTGGCAGCGATAAAAATATGGTCGGTGCAAAAAAGGGTAAACAAACATCTCTATTCTGAAGGGCAGCCGTGCGTGTTTTTGAATATCTTATTTGATGCTCACAGGGGTTCTACACCACGTTACGATAGCGCTTACTTACTTGACTTGAGTCAGGAACGATACGATAACTCGTCAAAGGCAATATTGTTTTGTCCAGTAGAATAGAATAGAGCCCAAGACATGGTGCTTTCGATTTTCGTTATCGTTATCCAAAATGTATAGGATTGGCGTAAGTTGTCACACGGTCGCGTCGAGCGCCTACGTCAATTCCATACGTTTTGACAGTTTTCGAAAAGCTTTTACTTTAGCGTTAAGCAACTTGTTGAACATTGAACTGTAAGCACTGTATATCTGGCGCGATGGTCAAAATGCTGGCCCACCATGGATAAGACTAACTCGTAACAGAGCCAATTGGTAGAAACTTGGAGAGGCCTATTATATTATTTACAGGGTGGAAAAAACGAATATAACATGGACGGCAACTTACTTAAAATATTGGAAATATCAAATTTTAGGAGGAGACTTACTTCTATTTTTGAATTCATTCAATACTATTTATGGATTTATGCATTTATGGATTTTTGTAAATTCGTCTGGGAATTGAACTGTTTGAATATGACAAAATAATAGAGAAGAGTTTTTTACGGACTTTATATAATTTTAAGGTAGATACGAGTTTTAGATATAAATGATCACTATCAATGACGCTTTTGATATGTATCATAAAACGCGACTTTATTGTTTTTCATATTCGACCATTTCGATTACCGGTTAAGAAAGAGTATTTTTTTCAGAAATCCAATAATGCAGTATTTATTGTTTTTATAAATATAAGTTGGACTCCTTTGCGTACAATTTGCTATTTCCAATATTTAAGGTAGTTACCGTCCATGTGGCATTCGATTTTCCACCCTGTAACCACCTACTACAACCAAACGAATCGACTTTTCCTGATCTGGAATGTGTACATTGGTTAGTTTAGGGCTTTTTTCAAACAACATACATACATAAACTCACGCCTTCATTCCCAAAGTGGGGTAGGCAGAGCTAAAGAATTACCAACAATTTTTAAAACTTGTTGATATATCTCAATTTCAAACAAAACATTTAAATTATCTGTGAGAAACGTCCTTACGGACCTATTTTCGTTTTACGCAGCGGTTCTTCTTCTTCTTGCAGCATTTTATTTGAATGCCCACTGTTGAGTACCTATTAGGCATTAAGTTCGCCATTTTTGCTTATTTGCCCAATGAAGGTTAAATAAATAACAAATATAGGGAAATCCGCTCAGTCAAACATTATACAATAAAGTTGTGTTAAGTCTTTCACCAATCTCTCCAGGAAATGAAAATATTTCATCTACAACTTGAAACTCTGCTTAAGTACTAGCCAGCCCAGTGAAGGGTCCTCGAGGTTGATTGCAGATGACACTGTTAGCTTTGTACCTGGATAAACACCACTAACTAGGCTAGCTTGTGTTGTGAGGAAAGATTCCTGGGGCTCTATTCCACTCGATATAACCATATTGCTTTTGACCTGTTATCGAATTGTCAACTTTATGATGCTGGGCCTCTATTCTTACGTTAAGAGGGTTACTTTTGTTTAGGCGAAATATGTTTGCCAAAAGTATTGTAGTAACCGTTTCATTTGCCAACCTGTTTTGTTTTCTGTAATCGTAAATATTTCAGGATTTAAAAAAAAACTAATGTAACCTAATCTATATGATTTTACACGATGGTACTGAAATAAATAAGGTAAGGTGGGGGAAGATAAAAAAGGGGAAAGATTAAAAGTCTCACATAACTCCCTATTTGGTTTAAATTTTTTAGTGCTGGTATCATCCATTAAGCCACCATTTTGTTACGATCCGCCGCACATTCGCCAGTGACCGCTCGGAGTAAGTAGACGTGTGTTATGTGGTATTTTGTGAAGGTCGGCATTTCGTGGGGAATTCGTCGATTTTCAATCTTATCCCGTGTTTCATAACTTGATTAATAAGGGGAGTATAAAAGTTCTACTGACTATTTATGTGTTATTTGAGATTCTATTTTTATTTACTTCTGCTAGGTGTAGCTATTAATCATATATTGAGATTTACGAGAAGTTTCCATCTTTACCCAGCCAATTTCGCTGGGGTAACATTGAAATAGTAATGTTTCAATCTTCCCCCGTTTTTGAAAGTCATAGAAAAAGACACATATTCTCAAACTTTGCACTTAAAAAAATAATTAACGTAAGGTTTATTTTCTGACCTAATATAACGATAAGATAAATAGTAACTAAGAAGTGTTGTGTGAAATCAATAATAAATCTGTATTTTTTTGTTTGGAGAGAAAAAAACCTCTTAAAGTTTACTAGAAGTACATATTTGGATTTATAATATTATAAATGTATGTAAGTCTGTGACTAAATTTTCTACACAGATTACTAAGTATTTGGTATATTTTTGTATTATAAATGTGTGTTAATTTGTTACACAGATTCATATTTATTTTCTAATATTTTACCTACATGTAAGTGGCTTAATTTGTGACAAAATTAGTCATGCTGCAAGAAAATACTTACTTTTTTGTATTCATTATCTTTTATAAAATAAATAATTGTTTCCATGCAACTGTTATTTTAATTCCAAACTGATCTTCTAAATATTAAAAAAAAATGTGTTTACGTTTTTTATATGAAGAATATACAATAAAAAGTTTGAGTATCACTGTCGTTTTCCCTGAGAAGCGGGGTAAGAGTAAAATACTTTTTTTTTCAACTGCACTTTTCTTGTTACCTATCAGGAATATTTACGCAAAAATCATCTGTATCTGTTAAGCGTAAGGAATTCTATACAATAACGAGCAATAGTAACCGTTTGCATTCATTTAAAAGACTTTAGACACTATGTCAATCTTACCCCTCGACCATTCCATCTTAATCCGTCAATTTTTTAGACAAAATTTGATTTGATTTTATTATTTTTATATATTAGAATAGGTGTAACCGAGTTTTATCGACAGATTACAAAAATATAGCCCTTACTCATACCTACCAATTTATGCAATTGAAAGGAAGTAAATAGTTTTTTATTTTACGAGGGTTTTAACACAACACTATCCATCTCATCAAAAAACCATTCAATCTTCCCCCACCTTACCTTACTGAAATATTTACAATCGACCAAACAGCAAACTCCCGATTTTACCCGAGGCGCAGAGTTATTTACAAAACAATACAATAACATGCTGATTATAGGTTCATACGCGCGGGTATATTTTAATTAGGTAATCGGTGGTGTTGCAATAAATAAATAAAAACCGGGCAAGATCATGTCGGACCATGCTCAGTGAAGCATTCCAAGGAATAAATGAACTATTTTTTCTATTTAAAATTCTTATTGCTGTCTTAGATGGTTTTTAGTAGGTACCTATAAACAGACATAATTACAGACATACATTAAATTACCTACAACTTTAAAAACTTGTTGATAATTTAGTAACCCCATTTTGCAGAAATAGGCGATGTTTACCAGTGTATTAGTAACGGGTGGCAAGCCCATCGCCATACAGTACTACAAGCCTATATTCCCTTAGTCCCTCTTACGACATCCACGGGAAGACATGGAGTGGCAATATCTAACCCTGCAGCCACACGGGGAACCACTTATATTATAAGTGAAAGCAAAAGTCCATAGATTTATGACTTTATGTCTTCTGGCAACAGAAATATACGGTCCAGGGTATAGCAGTCTCGCTCGTAATAGGACTTAAATGATTATTACCATTTTGAATTGGTCATAATTAAGTAGGTACTTCGATTGCTACAGAATAATTGCGTCCAATAAAGTCGCATCTTCAGATGTCGGTTGTGGTAACTGATACAGTGATAGTTAGGAGATGTTAATGCAATACATACTCTAGAGAGTAACAGTAGAGTTTATTTACAGAAAACAAAAGTTTTTATAGTAAATAAAGTATCGGAGGCTTACCGGTTACTAGACCAAGGAAAAAGTGGCGGGATAACTTAGTGTGATGTTGGAGAAGTTTAGCTGACATGCACCAATAATGGACATTTAAATCTTAATTCAAATTTACCACGGTTATCATTGATGTTGCAAACCAAATGAATAACTCTTATCTTTTGTAAATTAAGAACCAATTGTCCATCATTGGTTCACTACTGGTTCCGTCACCTTAACTTTGCATTTCAAAGCGACTGGACAGATATTGCTAAAGATAGACAGGGTTGCGGTGACGTTTTCCAAGCAGTGGGCAATTATGAGCTATGAATGTATGTACAGGTCAGTACGATCAAACTAGGAAGGGATGCAAAGATTAGAAAAATCTGCATCGAGGTAACGTAGTACGAGTCGTGATGATTGTGAAATTAATAAGAAAAGTAACGGTGTTAATTGGATCGCACTTCACGACGCCGGGTTCCATTCAACATTCTAGCCCTCATATTCATAAACGTAAGCTAAACTGTGCTTGAAATATGTTCTATCATTATCTGTCATTGTGACCAGTCCTTTTTATACACACATTCGTTAGTCATATTAACTATTCTCAACGCCAAACTTTACTTAACCTTTTTTAAAGCAGAGGCTTTTTATCAACCACATACGATTGGTTGAAAGACCAGTCTTAGTACCTTGATATAAACTTTAAAAAAGATTGTGCTTACATGAAAAATTACTACTTACCCAATACACAACCAAGTTGAATATGTATTTTATTTGTAGTTACAATACTCAGATTGGTGGGGCCTGCTTGAGGGTTAAGGAATTAATCAGTTTAACAACTTCCTGGCACAAATACTATAAATAGGTTTGCGTAATGGTAGTGTTTGTTTTAGCTCTAGTATTTGCTTCTGTACTTGGCGATGACTATTCATCTGTCACGGGTCACGGGGACCTCGTGCTGGTCACGACTCCCGAAATAGCGCATTAAACGGGATGACCCGGGAGGAACGCGCTCGTCAACTGTGGCGCCAGATCTTAGATTTATGAGTTTACTTTACTATTGCTATGCGCAGGGGTGTCATAGAATTAGCATTGTCAATTCAATTTTTTTTTTTATAAGTTTAACTAGTGTAATTCTGTAATGCTGTGTAAATATACTTTACAATAAATATATAAATAGCGGTAAAAATTAATATCGAGACAAAGGTGCAAAAATATGTACACATACACCTTAATGCCATAGTAATAAGGACTGTGTTCATATTTTCGAGATTTTGTGGTGTTTACTTATTGTGGTACCCTAGATTGTACTGACGAATGCCTTTTGATATTTTAGAACTTTCCTATGAGAATTTCTTTATAATACACGATTCTTAATAATATATTTGAGAATATCCATATATGAGTGCCATAGCCACGGATATTTAATAGTACATTATTGCCTAGGCAGTGAAGCAGGCAATTGCGGGCCGAGTATTGGTTTAAACGGACGAGCTTGCGAGTCCGTTTTTAAATACGAGGCCCGCAATTGCCGTTTCTGCCGAGGCATATATAGTGTTTTTCTCAAATAGAGCAAGATACAAATCGCATATAAACAGAAACTTCACGTGAAATAACATCACTCTTTACCGCCTTTATGTTTATTACAAGGAGAAACGCAAGCTTTTTTTAGAAAAATAAACTCAAGCTATTCCAGACACAGATAAAAAAGTTACGTTTCGAATAAAACATGGATGTATAAGACTTGTGCCCTCATTTTATTATGGCCGTTTTCACTTTAAAAAAAGTTAAAAACTAGATAACAATGAAATTTGTATGCAAAATTGCGGGCTTGTGTAGTGTGAGCACGCAATGTATTTTTTTTTAATTTGAGAACTGTCTGTAAACTATGTACTTCGTGTCTCAGTATGGAGTTAGTAATGTCAACTTTTCCGGTCATTTTTGAGAAAAAAATATTTAAAAAAAAGTCGTTAAGTAACGTAATGTTTCTAATATTTAATTCTAACTAAATCCTAATCTAAGCTATAGAATCTTAAAAGTAAAGGTTATGGCTAAGACTGTAAGTTTTATGTCTTTTGGAAATAAACAGGTTAAATTTAATTTAAAAAAATACATAATAATATGTATATAAAAATTACGATAAGTTAATAAACAAGAGAAGATCTGATGATGATTTAACCAGATTGGTACTTCGTCTTTATTGGTATTTTTTTTTTACTAATACAATATTATTATTTTCTAACTGGCAACCCTAGACAGGCAATCAAATGTTCACATGGTCTCACGCTGACTCATCCACATGTTCAAATCTTCATCGATTTTGAAACCGAAAGCTGGCATCATAATTATTACCGATTGAGGATCATTTCTTTGAGGAAACTATGATTACCTTACCTTCGATGGTTTTGTAATTAGTGTGGTGGGACAAGGTATTTTTGGTCTTAGTCCAAAACTAAGCTCTAGGCTAAGACGATAAAAATTGCTTTGGAAGAAATTCTTATATTTCTGAATTCGCTCTTATCATAAGTACATTTAATTTTTAATCAACACAATTTTGTTTTTGAAAATATTACCTTCGCGCAGTAGTGTTGCCATTTAGAAACTTCGATCATCTGCGTAGGTTTTGTTAGAAATATACCCGTATTAACTTATAATGAATCTGTAGCAACTGGTTTTTTTTATTAGGAGAATATTTTTTTTAAAATGAAAATCGCAGTTATTGGACCGGCGAGACAGACGAGTTCATTTTTGGACCCACTCCTAAACTAAGCTTTAGGCTTGTATCGGTGCTAGTAAGCGATAAAAACTTCTAAAAATCTATGACTCAGGAAAGTAGCTACGAACTCTACGAACTTCGAACAATGACCCGATGTTTAGGGTTCCGTAGTCAAGCTGGGAACACTAATATAGTTTTGTCATGTCCATCCGTCTATCCGTCCGCAGCCTAGCTTAGAGGCCCTTAGTACTAGAAAGCTGTAATTTGGCATAAATACACATAAAAGTCACGCCAGCAAAGTTGTAAAATAAAATCTTGAAATATTTTTTTTTAGTTCTCTACGTACCTACATCTAACGTGGGCATGTGTTTTTTTCTCGTCGACCCCATATTGTGGCGTCGTTGCATAGGTCTTCCAAAAATATTGCGGGTTTGTGACAACAATTTTTCTATTAAAGGATTCGTTTATGAAATAATTATTAATTTTTGTTAGAGTGGAGTGTCCCCCCCCCCCCCCCCCCGGCCCCTCTAACACAAATATAAAAAATATCTTCAACGAAAGCGCATATAACGAATTTAAAAGAAAAACTATCACGACCAAGAAGACTTCATTCGTTCCTGAGATACAGGCGACTGAAGTGTTTATACCTACAAGAATCACCTAAGACAGCACCAGATAACTTTAAATAGATAATTAGTTCATACTTTTTGTTTTTTGTGTTACTTATTTTTTTTTGTGTAGTAAAGGCTCCGGAACCCTACACTGAGCATGGTCAGACATGCTCTTGTCCGGTTTTGAATGTTCCTATTTCAAAACGTCCTGAAACATTTAACTATCAACTTGTCAATCTGTCAATATTACAACGCAGTAAATCAGCGTCGTATAAATCGATTAAGAAGATGGCGGCGCGGCGGCGCCTGCGCCGGCCACGGTCAAGGATGGCAGTCATGGCCGGCCGATACCCGGCTGTCATAAGCATTTATAAACATTCGTGTAGGCTGGTGCTGGCAGTAATTGGATTTGTATACAAGCGGTGCATTGCTGGTAAAATCGATTAAGGCTTGAGATCCTTGGTACTTTTATAAGGGTAATTTATGTAATGATCATGAATATTTTATTCCTGAGTCTTGAATATTCTTTGTCATATGTATGGAATGTGTTTCTCGATATAATTGGTCAGGTGGGGTACTGGGGAAGTGAAACAGAAGTTTGTCAATCAAAAACTATGATAGACTGCAAGTCTATGATTACTCGGTAGATAAAGCAGTAATCATTTAGATTGATCGATATTAGATCCTAGACCTGCAAATGAAAATTCACCAAATCTTGGCAAATATTGTCCCCCAATAAGTCTTTGTAAACTACTTTTAATCGCGACATCATCAACGCAAATGAATCCCTTGACTTCGGAAAATACAAAAATTACTTAGCAATAAGGTCCCATTAGGACACCATCAGCCTGTTTCTAATTCGCCGTGGTAGAAAGTGACAGCACGTGACTTACACCGACGATACTTACATTGAATGAACGCGTGCACATTGTGGAGCTAGGCATGCACCTATAATTCGAATACTTCGGCGCAAATTTAACATTATAATAGTAAATTTACAGGCATTTTATAGGTAAATTTAAATAATAAAACCGGTCGAGTGCGAGTCGTAACTCACACACGGAGGTTTAGTACTATGCTGAAAAAACCCCTTTATTTATTTATTACACTCTCTCTCGTTAGTTTGTACCATCAAGGACTTTAAATGTTGACCCACCATACAACCTTATCATAATGACAGCGTCAAGCGACGGGATATAAGTTACATAGGAATTAATCATAGGTGTTATGCACAAGGTTCTATAGTGGTACATCAATTAAAGTCCGTGACCGTACTAGAAACAGCGATAAACATACCTACTTATACTAACCCTCATCACACAAATTTTAGCCCACACCGGGAACAGAACCCAGGACCGCTGGATTCGAAGGCAGAGTCGCTACCAACTAAGCTAAAAGCGTCGTTGAAATCGTTAATCGTCTTGTGATATGAAAGCCATGGTAGGAAAGAAGTGCATACTCACATTGTGTGTAAAGTGGTGCCTAGACGCCGTCCATGTGAAACTATTACTTATAACGAACGCTGCTAGCAGCAGCGATCTGAAACAGACAAACCTGGGTTACACATCAACTTTATAACACGTAATTAATATTTAAATTCAATTAAATTTAAGCTTTTATGGAAAGCGGTGTATTTTCTGAGAAATTGCCGCAAACATACTCGTAAAAAGATTTCAGTGAGTACGCCGCACGAGTGCTTTTCCACGTCAACAATCTACCTGCGCTTCTCAATTGGAGACGACTCCTGAGAAGAAACGCCGCAAGAAACTCATTTAACCATATTTGATACTACAATGATACCTCTTAGCCTAGCATTAAACAGGGCTGTTTTTTTTTTAATTATACCTAATAAACGAAATAAAAATTATCAAGGGCTATAGTAAATAGGACGTAAAAGTAGATGGAGAAACCAAAAAAAAATGGTGTTCCCCAAGGAAGTGTTTGGACCCCGATCCTATTCAAAGTTTACACAAAAAAAAACCTGCACGTGTGGATGTAATGTAATGAGAATTCGGCGAAATAAAACATTCTAAGAAATGAGCGGCGGTGATTGAAGAGTAAACCTAAAAGAGTTATCTCTAAACAAATCTCTTTAGTAGGTACTTCAGAAAACCAACTGATACAAAATCGAACATACTTTCTACTTAATTAGGACATCGAATAATAAATAGATACCGACATAAACGTCAAACTAGTTTTATCTCAAACTAACACGCAGAGGAATAAAGCGTAATGGTATGTATTCGTTTGAGCCGCAGTTCGGTCCATCTGACGGGTGATGCAGCCGCTTGATAAAGGACTCGTGTCTAACTGTACGGGAGATAACATCTACAGGAGGGGATTAAGTGGGGAAAGTCAGCGGTTTTGGTGTTGCTACACTTGCTACACCTTAACTTCACCACAGTAGAAACAGTAGTTCGTCTCCAGACAAGACAAGTATCACCAACAAATAAACAAGTCGCCACTGGTTCACTCCTTGCATTTGGTGAACACGCTTGTAGAGTTTGCCCCTGATTGTGATGTATTTGCCAGAGGATGGAAGGTGTGTATAGAATGTTTGATGTTATGCGAGAAGATGGATGCCCGCATTTCTTCGTTTTAAATAATTCTTTCCTTCTATCTACATTATAATGTCATGTCTTGCATTACTTTAATATTTATTTATTTTTTATTGTTAATTTGGTTGTGTTTGTTAATTTATATTTAATTTTTAATTCACATTGCTCTAGTTTTAACCTGTTATGCTGTGTAATTATTTTTAGATAAATAAATAAACCGCGGTTTGCATGTGTGCGGGCCTCGATCGTACGAGCCGCAAGCTACCACAAGCAAAATTAACTGGGCGCACCAAGAAGGTTTAGTCAGGGACCGTGCGTTGCCGCGTTTGGTTGCGTGTGCCACGCGCATCGACGCAACCCTACGTCGGTGAAACTGCAAAACCGCGTAAGTAACATTTTAAATAAGGAGCAAAATGGACCTTTTTAATAAAGCGGTTAGGTTTATTTTGCCGTATCATAAATTTGTTAGTTACGCGGTTTTGCAGTTCACCGACGCCTAGCGCCTGAGCAGCAATAGGTAACAGAAACTCCTAAACGGACGGAGACGAACTATTGAGGTCGTTTGAGGACCATTATTAAGTAGGTACATATACCGACCATAATAGTAAACAGTGACATTGTGTTTGACAATTCTTACGATTTGATTTATAACTTCACTGTGATGCAGTTCAATGGCGGTCAGGATTATTGACACGTCAGATACATGGTTGGATCTGTGGTTGGACTATTATAATTCTAAAATCCATTTCTTTATCTTCATTTACCTGAAGGAGCATTACATTTTAAATGATTAAAAACATCCAGTAGCCCGAAAATCTTGATATATATTGACGGAAACTTTGTCCACCACGAAAGAGGCGACCATATTCAAAAAGGTTGTTTTATATTTTTAGAGCAATCAGTAGGCACGGTTCCGTTGCTTTTACTATCCACTAAACTATATTTCTACAACGCATTAACATTAAAAAACCTTGTTAATTATAAAACCATACTACTCATTATACGTTATATTATAATTATAACCTTCCAATTAAAAACCTCTTTAATTTCTTTGTATCTATTAGCTAGATTAATTATAATGCATCGCTTCTCTCTAAACTCGGGACGCTGTGGTCCAGGCTAGTCCGGAGCACTCCCACGGCTCCGGCTCATTTACAAAAGGGCGGAGATGCTTTCATTACCAGGCGTTAATTACTGGAGATGCACTTGGAACAACAGCCCTTTAAGTCTCTGTGGACATGCCGACATTGAATAATGAACCAGTTTTGCAAGTAGCTTGGGCGTCCCTCTGGAACTTCTGGAAGCCAGACAAAATGCATAACTCTAATTCAGTGATTTTCGGAAATTGATAAAATATACAGGGCTCTACCCAAGAAGCAAACGCTACGTAGTTAAAAAAAATAAAGATAAAGATAAAGACAAGAAAGAGACATTTATTCGCAACAATACAAAACCACATTAGGTACATAGATACAAAAATAACAAGACAGAGAAACAGTTGCGAAACGGTCCCAACTCAGCATTAACATTATTCTCGTGCTACGATAAACCACGTGGTTAAATGTCATCCCATACATTTTGAGCGATAGAAAAGAAAAACATTAGCGTTTGCATCTTGGCTAGGGCCCCAGGATTGACGTTTCTGGACCCTAGATAAGATGCATTCGGCGTTCGTTATCATTATCCAAGATGTACCTATAGGATTGATGTAAGCTGTCAGACAGTCGTGTCGAAAGCCTACGTCAAATGTTTACCTTAGCGTTAAGCTACTTGCCTCGCCTCACAGATGACAGGTAACAGACGCGTCGATCGCTTATGTCAACTCCGTAGCGCTTAAACCTTGGCTAGAAACTTAAAGGATAGTCTTTCTTTGTAAGTTTTTTTTTTCAAGCTACGTTTTGATGAGTATTGATTGCATAATGCATGCCGTACTTGCTTACATTAAATAACATTGCTAACAACATGACTAGAATATAGCACCCAAATGGTCCCAAAGATGAGCACGCACGCATATTTTAACGTGGTCCTTGGAGCTTCCATCATCAAATGCATGCAGATAGATCACAAGGAAGCCTAGTGCCCAAACTCTGATGTAGGTCGCATACATAAATATTGTAATAGCATTACTGCTGCGAATTTAGAATGACTAGACACAATAGAATAACAATTATTGCGTTAATTGATGCCAAAAATGCATCGCTGCGTCCTGTGGACCAAACTAGGAGGTAATAATGTATTTATAATATTGTAATGAGGATTAAATCATAAATGTGTTTTTGATTATGTACATGTGACGTAATGGTTTTTTATTGATGCTTAATTTTTAAATCTGTATGCGCCCAGTCACTGGGTGATTGACACTATTGACAGGGAATATAATAGCCTATAATATACACAAGAAAAAATCGTGATATTAGGAATATAGGAATATTCCTATATTCATGTTAATAATGCGAAAGTTTGTTTGTTCGATCACACAACTTCACGCCGCAAAGTGTGGACGGATTTGGATGAAATTTGGAATGGAGATAGATTTCATACCGGAAATTAAGTTACGATCATCGAAATATAGGCGGGTAAATTTGCGGGAAGAAGCTAGTATACAATAACAGACATCGAAATGTCCAAGGATCTAATACATATCTAAATTATTTTGATCATTACCTAGGCTTTACTGAAGTGTGTAGTAGAAAAGCGTTCAATTTTAGAATAACTGTTATTTAATCTATGGCGTCACTTAGTTCTGAAAGTTAAACATATGTTTAGGGCAACTATCATAACTAGGTAAATATGTAGGTAATTTTTCAACGTGAGCACATCTCCGACCTTTCAAAATAAGATTCTAAGCTTAAAATACGCATTTCCATCGTTAGTTATAATAACAGCCTCTCCACTCTCCCTTACACAAATCAAGGAAGCCGTCAATGGCGTTTAATTCCCGCTAATTGACAGCTGCGTAAGCGCAACTCTCGCGTTACCTTCCGTAGGAAACTGCGCGTGACCTGCGCTATTGGCATTGAATTTATTGTTCCATTTAAATGTATGCATTCATGTTTTTTAGCCTTCATCAGTGACAGTATATCCCTCTGGTTCCCTGTAGACTGGAGGGGAAAACTCAAAGATGTTACTTAGTTTATTAGGTTACACTGTACGGGGTTACATTTATTGGGTTTATATCGTTTGCCATACTTATTTATAGTCATAATGTGTTTCTACTTGGTAACACTTATCGCAAGTTATATCGCATTTTTTCAAGAAACTGTTACTCTTTCAGGATTTTTATAAATCAAACCTAACCTAACCTAGCCTTGTCTATACGTTAGACATTAAAGAAATTCTGAAAAGTTTACGGTTTCAGGGATATAATTTATGACTAATATGACTATCAATCATTATGTCATCAAAGATATTATGAAAAAGGAACAAACGGGCTCCCATATTTATTTATCGGTACCGCTTCGACACGGTCAGTTAGAATGTATTTTTTTAAATTAAGTTGACCATGCATATCAATAAAATCAAACAAAATATTTTTTAGTATTACATTTTAGTTGATTAATATAGCTGTTAGTCATGATTTTTATAGCCTGTTTAAGTAAAGTAATGTTTAATAGAATTTCACATGGCGAGCCACACATTGTATTATGCCTCATTATTGCGCATAAACATTTATAACAAAGCATGAAAATACTACGCATATTTTAAAAATATTCAAGCTATTTAAACTACGTTATTAGTGACATTAACTCACGATACCATAACCACTCACATGTGAAACTAACAACGAGTATGTTCTACTCATTTTACCTGTTCTTACATTTGGTTCCCCTTATTTTGGGGGTGAGGTGGGACCATAACATCCGATCACACCATGGACCACACAAACACAGATATCTGGTAAAACTAGAAATTGAAAACGAGAAGTGTAACGTCTCATGCAGCGGATGTATTATAAACAAGGAATGGATACTAACCTCAGCTCAGTGCTTCACCAGTCCTACGAACATCAAAGTACATCGTGTTACGCGTAGTGGGAGCAAACAATTGGCTGCAGTTGACATATCTGATGTCCTATTACATCCGAGTTATGAAACTGAAGATCATTGGAGCATGAAATTGATGAAATACGATATAGCGTTGCTGAAGATGTCGAAATTAACTGAGTTTGATGGAAAATACGTAGCGATAAAGATGGGCGATTTCTTCCCGAAGACTGGGAGTGCAGCAATGATTGCAGGTTATGGAGATAAGGGCGTGAGGGAAGGTAGGGTGAGAACATGCAGATGTCATGGTAACACCTTGTGCACTGTACCCTACCTGGAAGCTGGAAGGGGGGTCCCAGGGGATCCGATTATCTGCGACGGGAGACTAGTCGGTGTCTTGTCCCGATTCGAGTTCTCGATTGATGAGGATGAACCCGATTACAGTATCTACGCTGATGTATATTCTAGTTGGGAATGGATACAAGAAATCATGTCGACTCATGAATAATCAGTATTTTTTAGGGACCCGTATCCGAAGAGACCCATTATATGCCTTCGCTGTCCGTCCATCCTTGCTTTAAAGAGGTGTATCTTGTGAACCGTAATTATTAGATATAGCAGTATTTTTTCAGTGTGTTTTTTACGGTGGATTTACTATATTTTTGAAAAGAAATTGTAATAACAAAACATTTGTTTCACCGTATTTTAATTTATGTTATATCTTCAAATCGGTAAACTATACAATACTAAAAAAAAACAAATGTGAGTTTGGTTTGCGCTGATGCGACTCGAAATAGAATTGACAACAATTCATTATGTGCTAAGTTAGTAAAATAAAATACCGTTTCTAGATTTTACACTGCTGATTACAGTAAAAATATCTTTGGATTTTTTTATGCAGTAGTTTTTTTTATATTTAGGAAAAACAGTAAAAAAAGTTGGATTGTGAATGTTAGGAATACACTTATAGTGCCCTTAGTCCATTTATTAAAAAAAATATATACAACTGTCATGTTAATTTTTTATCTGTCTGACGAATGAAACTCAAAGCAGATGCAAAGCAGTACCTACATGCAAAATAGTTTATTTATTTTAATGGCGTCTACAAATTATGTAATTAATTAAATTACGCAAAATAACAAATTTGTGAACGAACGGCAGCGAATGGTTGACAAGTGAGTGACATGACATGACAGTCAGTTCTGTATCTGTTTAAAGTTACTTTTTTATTTTATGTCATGCTAAGATCACGACATCAGTATTCCTAACTTTGGATATACGGTCTTTTTAATGACTATTTCTTTAATAAATTATTAACGACGAATTTAAGTTAAATAAAGAAAAACTGAGAAATACGGGTAGTCTAATTTTTAACCAGCTAATTGTTGTCAATTCAACTTCGATTATAATAATACCTGTGTAGCGGTACGGAACCCTCAGTGCGTGAGTCCTTATCGCACTTGACCAGTTTTTATTTGTAATTTCGCTTAAACATCTTTCTTTAAATGTAACATGTCGGTAATAATTATTTCAAAAATAAATACAAGCTTAACTATTACCTCTATTGCCTAGGGATTTATTTAATACGTAAACTAAGTAGCAGCATGTAGCAGTGTTGTCGCGGAGTCGTTATCTCCTGTAAGAGCCTTTAAATATCTTAAATCTTTTACTTTAGTGGCCATTTAAGGCCTCACCTGCTCGCTCGAGTGGCATTCCTAGCCGACTCGGTAAATGTATGTAAATAGAACAACTCGACAAGACACCGGGCTATCAGTGTATCGTCGCTCTAATTTATAAGGAACTGGGATGCGATTGTATGCGATGACCTATTATTTGACTTTTGTCTATCTTTTTTTTTAGGGCTACTATCACTCTTTGTCAAACATGTGGATTTTAGATTGCTCCATGTCAATCGTCCTGTTGACCTCCGGTTAATTGTTCGTATGAGATGGTATACAGTGTGTCCCAGAAACAGACGTCAACCCACCTAGGGCTGATAGAGCACCTAAAAAGCTATCGATTCAACCCCTATGTATTTACGTGCAGCGATTTTTTACTAGTTTCGGAGATATTGATCATCTTAATCTTAATTTTTGTAATTTTCCCTCATGTCCATGTCACGAATACTCATTTTCATGTTTTATTTCATAAGTTTTTCGAACGAATTCAAACATTTCAATTGGATTTTTGATAGTGACACTTTTAATGATTAGTTTTCTTTGTGCCATGCTGATTTGCACCTTAGGGGAAGATAAACCGTATTATCTACTAGCTTCTACCTGCGACTTTGTCCGCCTAGAAATCGTTATCTTATGTTGCGGGGGATTTCCACTGTCGTTATTCCCTTCGGGATTTTAGACATTTTTTTTAACGAAAAGTAGCCTATGTGTTATCAGGGTATCAGTTATTTCCATTCCCAACTTCGTTGCAGCGTGAAGGAGTAACAAAGTAACGCAAAAACAAACTTTCGCTGTATTATTAAAAAAGCTTGTCAGATTTATAAAAAAAAACCGGGCAAGAGCATGTCTGAACATGCCTGCATGCATTGGTTCCAAAGCCGTTAAAAAAAAAAAAAACTATCTCAAAAAAAACAAGTATACCTAATTCTCTTAAGTTATATTCTAAAGTATTTTTTTTAGATGATTTTAGTAGGTATAAACACTTTAATCGCCTGTATCTCAAGAATTAATCAAGTCTACTTAGTCGTGATAGTTTTTCTTTAAAATTCTTTATATGTGCTTTCATTGAATATATTATTCAGATTTTTAGACTTGGCTTTGGCTGTGGGGGACACTTGACTCTAACAAATACTTGCGCTTTAAAGGTAACAATATATCAAAAACGGATCCCTTAATCGAAAAACACTATTGGGTAAATGAGAAAAAAAAATACATCCACAGGTAAGGTGTATAGGAGGTATAAAAAAATATTTTTTTTCAAGATTTTTGTTTACCACTTTGTTGACGTGACTAATATGTATATTCATACCAAATAATAGCTTTCTATTACTAGGAGTCCCTGAGCTAGGCTGCGGACGGACGGACGGACTGACATGGCGAAACTATAAGGGTTCCTAGTTTGATTACGGAACCCTAAAAAAGCCCCAAACTACACTTTTTTAATTAGTAATTCTACTTGATCAATTAGTTATTAGGCGTCAGCAAACAATCAAACAATAACGAGCAAGCATTACAAGCCGAAGTAAAGATCGTCACATTATAGCGTACAATAGAGTCATTATAGCGTATCATAATTTCATCGGACGCCTCAGGTCCTGCTTTAGGAATACTAATATAGGTAGAATTATGCAGAGACATTGTTCCTCTATTACAATACATGAATTTGTTAATTTAATAGGATTTGTATGCCTATTGCAATGTTGCATGCAGTCATCCTTATTAAAAAATGTGATACATTAAAAACTTGATACTTACTTGCATTGCATTTGATACTTGTAAATTAAAGGTTAAATCAGCATAGTGTTTTTTAACTATTTGATGTTTGAAGAGTCATTTTTACTGACCTTTAATTTAAAAAGAAATACATTTAAAAAACATTTATAAAAAGCTTTAAGCTTCCTTTAATTGTTAAAGACAAAGCAGTCTACTTCAGGAAGCTTATCCGATGATTTAAATTCTACAGGGTGTCCAGGATAAGTCGCCAACCTTACAGGGCTGAATAGCTTAGCTCAGGAGTGTCGAAATGCGGTACGCTGGTTCACCATGTCGATGCCATGACCACAGTTATCGGATTTTTTCAGTTTCGTTTGCTGTGAAAGCAAACTAATTAAATTTGCTTCAAGACCCTTTTAATGAAATTAAAAATAATACAATTTGCGAGTTTGACATTGTACGGTGTAAAGAAATGTATCAAGACCTGTAGCACAGCTTTTTTTTAAAATGACTGTTCAATTGAGAATTTGAAATGATAATATCGCAATTGAGATTTTTGGTTATAGCAGCGAAATTCGAAATTAAAAAAAAACGTTTGCTTCCGTTTGAAAAAAAATTAAATATTTTAAAATATAATATTTTAAAAGACAATTTATCTGAATGTAAAATACAAAAACAACTAATTTTTGCCATAACGATTGTTGTCCTAAATATCATTTCCATAATCGTTTGTTCTATATTGATGATGTAACATAATCTTTATCGCCTAATAGGCTATTGTCGTAGTATTACCTTTTATCGTAGTGTCGTAGCCTTTCACATTCTCGCTGTATTTTAATCGTGTCTCATTTAACCCATTGCGGAATTCGGACCATGATTTTTTTAAACCTAGCCCCAAAATATTTGCAACCTAGGCGTTAACTGCCAGTCCAGTGGGTGCGCAAATTATGCAAAGCAGCAATGAGCATGCGGTGCGCGCGCGCCGTTTCCGACGCCACCGCGTCTGCGCTCAGCGCCAGAAATAACCGTTAGCACATTCGAAATTTAATTTTATTGTGAGATATAGATGATAGATAGAAAAACGTTTGTATCGTCATGCATGGGAATATTATAAGTATTTAAGTACGGTCGACAACAAGTCATTGCTCTCACAGGGTATATAATAATATATATTCTGAATTCGAATAGGACGCGGGGTGTAAATGGGGTCATTAAATATGCTGAATATAAAGTGTTGTGATCCAACCAACTATATTGCCTCCTGGCTGAAAGGACTTTAATAAATTAATTTGGATTGGAGATAGCTTTTACACTAAATCAACGTACGGAACGTACCATTATCGTGTATCCCGTAAAAAAACCACCGTTACCATCCCGTGGGATAGTCAACGTGGACGAAGTAGGGGACAGAGATAGTTACTGTATAACCATCATTTACAACAATTCGTTAAGAAGAAGACTTAAAATGGTTTGTTTTGTTTGACAGAACAAAGAATGTGCGGTTAGCAAGTCAACCGGCGCAGCAAAACAAAAGGTTAACAGTGGAATCCAAAGAGTTAGTAGCACCACTTGTCTTTGTTAAGCAGTGACAGTGTTAAGTACTGGCCATTTTACATGTGGCCTGCATTAATCTCTCTGAAGATTAATGAGATAATACCATTCAAGCAATTCAAGTTATCTTTCAAGTCATCAACAAACAGTCACACTAAAACAAGATAAACACATATAAAGATCTATAGTTCCATCGATATGTAACAATCATATTATATATGTATAATATACCTACGTATATATGTGTTTAAATAAGTAGGTTTGCTAACTTACGCTTAAGCTTAGGTTTTGTAATTATGTATACAGGGCGAACGACATGAAGTGTTACCAAATTCACAAAATCGAGCCTGGTGTCAAAGTAAATGCGACTTACTATCGGGAAAATGTTTTGGAAGTTGCGTTGGAGCCTTGGGCACGCAAACATTTCGGTAGTAGCCGTGGACATTACAACAAGACTCGGCCCCGGCTCATAAGGCTCGTGTGAACCATGAATGGCTGAACAACGCGTGCCACAATTTATTTCGTCCACACAATGTCTTTCGAATTCCCCAAACGCGAACCCGATGGACTTCTATTATCTGGTCCATTGTGGAGAGCAAGGTGAGGAGAAGAAAACATGCCAGTATGGATGCATTGAAGAAAGCGATCGTACGTAATTGCCATTGCATACCGCAGGATCACATTCGTGCAGCGTGCAACTCATTTTTCTACCGTCTGAAGGCCATAGACAGCAGAAGGTGGTCATATCGAGTTAAAATAAAGTAATCTTAAAAATTTGATATCTTTTTCTCATTTTTTTCTTAATAATGAATAATTTAAGACAACAAAAAAAAAACGTAGCCTTTTGAATTTGGTAACACTTCATATCGTTCGCCCTGTAGGTACCTACGCAGTGCCATACGGTTAAATACTTGATACGCTTAGACGCACTGTCAACAAACAAAAACTTATTCCAAAAACCTTGTTCTCTAGTCGACGCAAGTGCGTCAGTGCCATCGCTGCTTAGCGCAAAATCGCTTATGGAGTGATGAAATCACGCCCGCGCGATTGGCCCAAAACGAGACAGATAGTAAACTTTTAATCTGATGGTTGTCTGGCGGATTCGTACTTGGTGACGAATAGTTTTGGATTTGAGCGGTATTTATTAAGTTAATTAATAAACATGCTAGAGAAACCGATGCAAGGGTGTTCGTCATTTTGTCAATACTTACATAGAGTGTTTACATTACATGAAATATAATAAGTAGTAGGTATACAGGGTGCCCCATAAGTGGCACGTCACAGTAGGCTAGCTTAAGAGGCTCCGAACCAGCCTAAAATAACCCTCAGTAAAAGTTGAACGATTTCTAGTTATTGCCAAATAGTTTTTCGTGAATTTTGATTTATATTGTTTATTTATGTCTTATGATCATGAACGGCATGGTTTCTTAAAAACCATCTCCTTAACGGATTGCCAAGTGCTAAGTAGTATGACCATTTATACAATTGTTACGCTTTAAATACAACTTCACAGTATTATCACTAGAGATGTCAAAGAAGTTCTAGTAAAAAGTAACATACAATTTGCATTTAAACCCCTCACTAAATTCACAGCGTGTGTAAACAGCATTTACACGCATCAAAGACATTATTATAATAAAATATTATCAAGAGTTTGATTCATCCCACTGCTGGGCCAAGGCCTACCCCCACAATATCCTTGTTTTTCTGTCCTTAGCAGTCTCTGGCCAGTCCTTTAAAAGAGAATCCAGTTCATCCAAAGATAACCTATAAATGAAAACTATCTGTCGTCGATGTTATACATTTCTACTAGTAATGCTAGAGAGCTCTACCATCTCCACCCACTCCCAGCACTTGGCTCGTCAGTGTGAACGGACTTCGGATCAATACTGCGCGGTGATTGATGATCCAGATTTTTAGCGTTCACGCCGGCGCCTACGCATGGTATAACGGATATGCAAAAACCAGATGCTTAAATTGAGTTTTTTTAGGAATCCTACTTAATATTTTTTGACAATTGAATGTTTGTTTTTGCATGCACTTACGACTGAACCAAATTGTATGAAATTTGGCACTCAATAATACAGACATTACCAGCTTCTTAATAGCTTTCCGATGGCTATAGCTATCCTGCTTGCACTCGCAACTGACAGTATATTAAGAGTAAGATTGCCGATCGCTATTAAGAAAACGGTAGCACTTTACTATATTGGATTACTAGCAGTTTTTCTACGAGAGCTATACAAATCATAAGAAATTTTCCAACACAGGAAGTTTGGTTGATTTGTGTTCTGTTGTCAGGTTCCACTGGGTTACAGACTTCAATGGCCGTCGCTTTGTTAAATTAACAGGACCTTCCTAATCAGTGATTATCGTTGAAGTTCATTGATTCTGTCCTTTTAACACAACACAGATTTAATTCACGATAACGTAAATAATAGATGGAGAAAATGTTAGTAATTTACCACAAAAGAACGAAGGAAAGTACATAGGAAACGGAACTGACGAATACAATCACCAATGTTATAGTTACAGGTACTATAATTAATTAGCATACGAGCGGCGGCGGCGTGCTTATTAGAACAGAAGTCCTGTTTAAAGATTTTCAGTGACATATTAATATTACCATAGCAATACGTGTTTTTGAACGGATGGCGGCGAATGTGGAAATGTTGCGTTCGCCCACCGGGTTCCACAATCTGTCTTCTTTGCTTGTACTTCTATTCGACCATCAACACAATTTGATTTCGTAAAATTGAGCGATCGTAAAAAGGCCGTGGTTCATAAAACATAACTTTTGATTAACGACTGGACGTAAGTCTTCGACAATTCTATTAGAAACAAAAGTGAAGTATTTATTTTCATTCAATTTTAACTTTTCTACCTGATTGTATTGGTTTGTCTTGATTATGTCCGTGAATAGACATTGATTTAGCAGTAGTGGTAGGACCTTGTGGATGGATCGCTACAACCATCTTATCTTTTAACTTTCCGCCTTTTAGGCAGTGATTTCGTTGTTTTGTTCCGGTGTGGGGATAAGACAACCAGTGAAATTACTAGCATATGCCTCTATGCTAGACTATCCACCTTAGTCCTTAGGGCTGGAAATGCATTTCTGGTCTTGGGGTTGCAGTGTTTAGATTGTAGTCTTGTGAATCCCAATGTCTATGGGTTACAGATGTCAGTATACTATCTGGTAGCCATTCTGCCCTCCTAAGCAAATAATCAGTATCCCAAAATCAATAACCAAAGCAGTTTTAGTTCTCTTCTCTTAGTAATAAGGTTGAAATTGCTACAGTAATTTTATATGACATACTGCGTATTAGCTTAGGAGGGCAGCATTGTGGTCGTTTGCCTTCTCCTCGCGCGTATGGTGGCACACGTAGCTCCCGAGCAGCAATAGGTAACATGAACTCCTACAGGGCCGGAGACGAACTACTTTTCTATTTATTATATGCTAGGGTTTACATTTAGGTACATCTCGTCTAAGTGTAGGCAAAGCAGCTCGGCCAAAGTTTAAGCTGCCTAACTCTGCGTTTACGTGCATACGAGCGCGCGGACAACTTTAGTTCATCGGTTAATACTATTTTACGATTTGGATAGTAAGTTCTTTAAGAGTTCTCTCTAGCGAGTCGAATGCTCGTCCCTTACAGATAGATTATAGTGCGAGGGGGAGAGCATTAAACTCGCTAGTGAATAGGGTAATTATGACTCATGGTAAGGGCGAACGAGGGGAACTGTCGTAAAGTAAACGCTCAATTTCGCGCGTCCATCTTCAAAGCTTCCACTGACTCGACACTTCGAGGCACTAAAAGTACAAAGCGATTTGCCGTCGTGATATTTTTAAACTAACGTAAACGGTTTCTTTTAACTACCTACCTACGCTGTTATAGTATGATGTGTTTATGAATGCTTAGTCGTTGAAATCGCACATTTAGTCAGCTTAGAAACGGAACATGCGTTGTTGGTTCGTTATGTGGTTGTCATGAATAAATGTTTCTGAAAGTTGTTGTAAAAATAGTTTAATGTAAGTTATATTTTTAAAATTGATAAAATGTTATTTTTACCCGCTAATAAAGACATCGTTAAAAATATCAGAATACCACCTATAGCGTAAAAACAGTTCTATAAAGAGCGTTGCCTTGTTGAAAACATCAGATTCAGATTTGGTGGCCCTA
This sequence comes from Acleris emargana, assembly GCA_927399475.2. Lineage (NCBI taxonomy): Eukaryota > Metazoa > Arthropoda > Insecta > Lepidoptera > Tortricidae > Acleris > Acleris emargana. The sequence continues at coordinate 15,534,349 of OV656852.1, forward strand.
TTGTCACCAAATCTGAATCTGATGAGGGGATCAGTGAGGAATTTTGGGAATTCCTCAAATATTGCAGGCAAACATATAGCGATTTTAGTATTTTTAGTAACAAGACCAGCCTTTGCATTCAGAAAGTATCATTGTGAAGTGGAACTGATGATGAAGACCACACATGGCCACCGGAACACCTCAACGGTACCGATTTCAAGGTTATAAGATATCTCTATTGTTACAGATATAACACATATAACGTGAAACTGGTTACATATATACATAACAGCTAGTTTAAAGTTGTCCGAAGAATGACAAGGTAATTTTTTTTTAAATGGGACACTCGACTTGCCTAACATCTAATAAATGGCCGTTTGGAGAAGACGCGCAAAAGCTAGCATGAACTAAAGGTACCCTAGGTAACCCATCCACTTACATTAAACATGTAATAAAACTTTCTCTCATATACCTACATCACGTCTACACTTTCATAAGTCCATGTAAATGAGGCTAGTCTAGAATAAGCTCTCGTGAATGCATTAGAATTACACCCACAGCGGTTTCAAATTTGGTAAGCCGTTATTCTATTGTCAGTGATATATTATATTAGAATAATAAAAAGCTAAACACTAAACCAGACTGGGGACAAGTTTAACGTACCCTCACGCGTTTTTGAAAACCCGGTCAAGTGCGAGTCGAACTCCCTCACCGAGGGTCCCGTATCGCGGCACATCGAAATCGATTTCGAAACTATTCATCGATCACACTTGACCATTTTTCTTTTATTTGTTATTCTACTAATCGGTATTATTATTATATTGTTTTCCGGAATAAACTATTTCATTTCATTTCATTATTGTTCAATATAGTGTATTTATTAAACCAAATCTTTGAAACCACACACTAACTTTACAACGATTGTTTTTACAAATAAAATAATGTTTTCTTTTGGCAAAATTATCTGCCTTAAGGATTTAAGGTAGTTCCGCTCCAGGGCTGGCAGTGGCTGTCGTAGGTGATGTGTTTTCAATCCTACACAAAAATTTAACGAGAAATATTTGTATATAGGTACAACGTATTACACACACTAAGAGACATATTATGGAAATAATGTCAACCCTATTAAGCTGTCATCTCAGTCATACAACTTCTATAACTGAGATGACAGGTTACTAGGGTTGACAACAAGTCTATAATTGATTTATTTTTGCGTATTTTTGTAACACGTACATACAAATATTGCCAATTCAATATTATTATCTATTTTTTAAACGGAAGTAAAGCATCTCAACTCCAATATAACAAGGATATACAAAGAGAATTAAACTTTTATCAATTAATTAAGAAGAAATTTAGTCTGGCTTCATTATTAAATAAATAATAATCAGCAGTAATAATATTTGCATAATAGAATGTACCAGGATGACATAAACGGCGAGCAATTAATCGCCTACGTAATGCGCAGATGAGTGAACGCGCCAAATAGCCGTTCGCGCAGTTCATTGCTCCTCGTTACTCGCTGCGTTATATTATTAGGGAAACATGAAAACATACATTTTATTGCGTTTGTGAGCAAGCTTTGTAGTGGTTCTAGTTTATTGCTAGATAAAGAAAGTCATAGCAAATCATCCAAAATGTTTAATTGTGGAGCAGATTTTGCTTCATAGTTACCTACCTAGGCTACCCGTGTCGTAAAAGTACCAGTTAAAATTAAAACCAATTCTAAATATAATACACAGAGGTCGGAATTTTCGTGGCACTTTTCAATAACGCTAGTGAGTTCTCATTTATCGATACAATACAATACAGAACATAAAATTCAAAGGAAGATTAAAGGTAAATGTAAACAAAAGAACATTTTTCAGTCTTTTCCAGATAACCTTTACATAGCTGAATTTGAAATCGACACATGGAATTAAACATAAAAGTTTATTGGAAAACAATTCATCTCATTAAATCAGTTCCAAATACGGCTCACAATATCTATTACTAATCTAATTCTTCCTTTTCAATTTAATGTTTATAATACTTGCCTAATAATGATAAAAAAATTGGCATGTAGCTTTAAAAACTTCCTTATTTCACAGTGATTCTAATCATGCAAGAAAACACTGAAAAACATATGAATTAATACTTGAATTTAGGGGTTTCTCGTATCACGGACATAAGGAAAAATGACAAAAATTCCGATTAAAATGATCAATATCTCGGAAACTAATAACAATTGCTGAACATACATGGGGGTTAAATCGATAGCTTATGAGCTGTTCTATCAGCCCTAGGCGAGTTGACGTCGGTTTCTGGGACACCCTGTATACATTGAAAGTCGATGAATGAGAAGTCACTATGACAGCTCAAAAGTGGCACGAAAATTCTGACCTTCGTCAAACCCCAAGTAGGACAGGGCAGATTTTCAGCTAGTGCTAACTGACCCCAAACATATACTACTTAAATTATATCATCTATATACATAAATAACAGAAAGAACTGACTGGCTGACTGATCGGTCAACGCACAGCCGAAACCGTTGGACCTAATGACTTGAAATTTGGAGGGACTCCTTGGATATCCTAGGGGTGCACTAAGGGATTTTGGCAAATTCCTCCCCTAAGGGGTTAAAAGGGGAGAAACGAATTCCGCGCGTACGAACTCGCGGGCATCCTCAGTTACCAATAAAAACGTTATGAAAAGTTATGTCACGAGATATTCGAAATGAAGTCAGTGTCAGATTGCAAGTCAAGGGCGATACCCGAAACCGACACGACGCTTAATGTCGATCGTATTAAGAGATTACTTACATTTTTGTGTGCCTGTGCTTTGAGGTCCTGCGGTTCTTACAATCATACATATTAATCACTTTAAAACCTTGTCACTTTAATACCTTTGACGGATTAGTGCATCAGCTCAAATAAAAACGTTAAATTGACAAAGTAAAGTGTCTAGCTACTTACAAGGCCGACCGTACAGTCAGCATCGAATAGACGCAGTAAAACTTACATAAGTAAGTGAACACGACTCTGATTAGAGAGAAAAAAGTTGTAGATAATATTTATGATTTAAAGATAAGTATCAATGAAATGGTTTTCTAATAAGTCATTACTAAATATATTTATAGATCTAATGAATTTATTACCAGGAACGATCACCTTTACATATCTATCGGAACTCTTTGGTGTCTAAGATAATTATTGTAATATTCAAAATTGAATGCACCATTGTTTTACCTATAATATACAACAGGTATTAAAGTGCAACAATGCAAGCACACCAATATCCTTCTTATCTAAAATATATACGTAAAATGTCGCTGTCTAGTCTTCTTAGTGACTGCATCTCACTATATCTCTTCTTCTCTACCTTTTTAGGAAAAAAAGTGAAAGACAAAATAACAACAACATGAGAAGCGGATCGCTGAGACAATAACTCCTATTCGGAACTGTAAATGTCTAAATTTAAACATATCTATTTCATGTTCCCCTTACTCGTAACAAATATGCGTCAAATACTTTTTTATGTAGAACTTTGAAAAACTATAATAGCACATTTTCTCACTTAGATATATTTAGTCTTTCTCCTCTTAGATTTAAGATTGCGTTGTCTAAACATTAAGTGAAGTGTGTAATTTAATTTAATATAATGTATGCACACATTTTCTCTGACGTGTAACTCTGTACTGTATTAGTTAATTGTGGCAACTTCACTGGTCAATGTGTTATGTAAGTTTTTCTGATAAAATTGTTTTCTTTACTTGTACAGTCAACGTCAAAAGTAAGTGATCAAAATTAACATTTCAAAACATGTTCAAGCATGACGCCCCAGATAAAACAGATTATAACAAAGTGTCATTTTCAACTGAATATTTAATGAGTCAAAAGAAAATGATCATAAACGATGCCATAACTGTCTCTTTATAGAAAATTTCAATAAAGAATAATTTTGTTTTTTACCTGTGTGTCAAGTGTCCAACAAGATAAAGTCAAAATGACTAAATCTCCAGATGAAAACTAGGGTAATCACGGCAGTTAAAAAGGATTTATTTTAAATGTTGCAAAAAAAAACAAAGCGAAGTAGTAGGAACTTATTTCAACCCTTGATGGAAATGAAAGGTGTTATAGTTGTTTCGCGTGTTTGTCTTACGAGTATAACCGACACTAACCGAACGACTGACTTGTATTCCGAGGTGGTCTTGAGAAGACATGAATGCCCAAACATTTATAAATAAATAATAAATAATAAATAAATAATAATAAATATCAGGGGACAATGTCACACCAATTGACCTAGTCCCAATTTAAGCTCTAGGCTTGTATTATGGGTACTAGACAACGATAAAAATACTTATATAGAGAAATATATACTTCAATACATAGTAAACATCCATGACTCAGGAACAAATATTCGCGCTCATCACACAAATATCTGCCCTTACCGGGATTTGAACCCAGGACCTTACATGTGATAGTTTGGTAGTATTACTGACTATTGCTATTTTAGAAAATCAGTTTAATTTGAAACACTCAGTAATGACTTTAACTGTTTGAATGGCAGGTCACTTACTTATAACACATTACGAGCTAATTTACTAATGCTAAACTACAATAATCAGATACATCTGTCTTAATTTATTGTATATACTATTTTGAGACCCTATTTCATCAGTTTCTTTTGCTGTTGACTGTACCGTTTGTGCCCAAATAAACATTAAACATTAAACATTAAACTGACCCAGCTCTATTCCTGAGAGACGAGCATCATTTTTAGGTGCTCATCCCAATGAATAACAGTTCTAGATTAGAAATTAAGTGTTTGATTGTCCCAGACATAGTCGTGAACAACTGTGAGATTAACGAGCGAGCTGGCCAAACAATGGATTCGCGGTATATTTTTATAGCTTCGCCGCTTGTTAAAGTCGTTAGTTTATGGCGTGAGTGACGGTATATTTTAGGAATTAATCAATTGGGATAGACCAAAAAAAAATACTGACGGTTTTTACATTGTAATTCGAAAGATTAGGTAATTTTAAGAGACTTATTTCATTAATTTTGTATTTGATTCAATAGTTTTGTTTTAATATCTTTATTTATTTAGCAGACATTTTATGGATGACATGATTATTTTCAATACTCAATACTCAATCGTTTATTGCAATCATAATGTTTAACATAGATCTTACTTGCTAGCTTAGAATTTAACACTAGAATAGCTCATTATGAACCCTGATGGGCACCGCAAAGATGAGAGAAGACGACTTGCTGTACTATTTATTTATTTATTTATTTTATGGCACTGGGCGTTATATTGTAACTGTACTATTAATATTCATTTAAAAATTCGTTAATGGTGTAGTAAGATTTTGATATCAGTAGTTCTTTAAGTTTGTTTGTAAACACTATGCAGCTGGATTCTTGTTTCAAAGTTTCAGGTATTTTATTATATATTTTGAAATTTGGGTTGGCATTTTCTAATAAATTACAACAATTAAATTATATCTAATGATAAAAAGTGATTTTAAAAATGTAATAAAACCTACTATTTTAAGCGGTTTTACCTACATCTAGGAGGGCTTAGCGAAAAACGAAAGTCAAACAAAGGTCAAATATACTATTGTTGAAATGTCCGAAATAGATAAATATTTCAAAAACTTAATAATGCAGAACGGCTTTAGAACCCTATTGCTCGAAATGGTTTTCAAATTAGAGTAATTTAAAAATATGAACAGTACCAATTGGGGACAGATATATCAGTGTACGACTGTATTCTACAGTACTCTTCTATATCTTCGGCGACTGATTGAATAGCCGGCAACGCACAACCTAAACCGCTGAACGTTTACATTTGGAAACAAACGTGTGAAAGCTTCTTAACTTCTGAAGTGTCGTGCGTTTTCACGTGTGAAGCACTTTACAATACGTCCTTCAAGAGAAGTGGGTAGTTGAGTATCTCTTTCAATTCAAACAACAAACGAATAGGGAATATGCATGGATTTTAAAAATCGCATTTCTCATCAAAATATGAAAATACCGTAAAAGAGATCACCAAAACGGAAATTAAAATTAAAATCGGTCAAGAAATACGGAAGTTATAAGCATTTCAAACTTCTAATTAGACAGAGAGATCCGATGTGCACCGTGACGTCATTGTGCACTGCGGCCATATAAACTCCATGTAAAATTCCGTTTTTCTAGAAAGAGATAGGAACAAATCTTTGTTGGCATATATCTTGGTTATTTTTATAGTTATTCAAAAAATTATTTTTGTGATCTGTTTGTTACATGAATCAGCTTCAATTGAAGCTGTAAAAAAAAAACATGCATATTCCCTAGTATGCTTGTTAAACAAGGTGCATCTTTACTATATTTTTAGTCTTGAGACTTACGACCGTACTAGTAGAGTCAGTTGATGACGACAAAGTCGTTCCTTAGTTCCAAGTTTAAAAAATACCGAATTAAACCATTTTTGAATTACAATGAACCTGTTCCGAAATTTAACGTTGAGCTAGTAAAGTTGGTAGAAACTAGTGACCAGGGGCCCGTTTCTCAAAAAGTATTAGTCTAATAATATTATGATATGAAAAGCTTTATTAAGGCTCTGTCATCCCGGCTCATAGACACCTCCGGAGATACTAGAGCTGGTGCTTACCTCTCCCAAAGGATTGGGCTAGCTATCCAGAGAAATAATGCAGCCAATGTCATAGAGACCATGTTGCGAGCGGACCTGCTAGAGATGTTCTTTTTAAAGTGGTGATTATTATTTACATCTTTAATATTTGAGTGGCTTAGTTTTATTTTAATTTAAATGCCTGCGAAGCTAGCGTCCTCGGGTTTGATTCCCGGTATGGGCAAATATCATTCTTGGATGATTTCTATGAATTTAAGTATTTATATCTTTATAAGGATGTTTATCGTTATCTAGTACATAGTATAAGCGTTGGGCTTAGTTTGTGACTACGTCAATTAGTTTAAGGTTGTGCCCTAATTTAAATTTAAATTTTATTTGGACACTAAATTGAGTTCTCATAAAGGTAAAGAACTAACAAAACCCACCTATCGAAACACCAAACTTCCCCAAAATAAACCGAAATAAATATGCATTTCGTACAAAAAAGGATACAATCAAGTCTTAAATGTGTTCTATGTATTTATTTAAGTGTTATTTCTCTATACGAGTACATATAAGTATTTATATCGTTGTCTAGTACCCAAAGTACAAGCTTAAAGATCAATTTGGGGAAAGGTTTTTAGAAAATGAGCGCAACAATGCTTATACGATATGATTCCAACCCTCATGACTTCTGAAAAATGAACACCCAAGAAGCATCATCGACCCAAAATTAATGGCGGCTGGATCTAGTTAAGTTCGTTAATAGTCCGTGACACCGAACCGTTTCGGTGCGGGTTCGACGCCCGGCCGGGTGCGGCCCTAATTGATTAGCTACTTTGTCTGGAGCCGGCGAATCTAGACTTGAATTGGTTTTGTTTATTGGGGATTAAGTAGCGGGTTAATAAGTTTCGGCGCCTTCACGCTTGCTCTATTTACTGCTTTTTGTTAATTTAAGTGGAACCGATGGTGCCGTCAAGCGTTAACATTTAAAAATGTTTCTCTAGTATGGCTTCAGGTTCTTCTAGATCGACGTAGTCTTTAGAAATGAAATAACAGAAGGAGGGGGCATTTTCTAAGAGCAAATATACCTACATTGTACATAAACTCACGCCTTCATTCCCAGAGTGGGGTAGGCAGAGCTAAAGAATTACCAACCACTCTAAAAACTTGTTGATAACTCTGTAACCACATTTCGCACAAGTAGGCCAAGATGTTTCCCAGTGTATTAGTGACAGATTGCAAGCCCATCGCCTAACAGTACTACAAGCCTTTATTCCCTTAGTAGCCTCTTACGACTTCCACGGGGAGACATGGAGTGGCTAGTAGTAGCTCGGCAACCACACGGCATTGATATTTCTGATGTCTATAAATTTGCTGTAACCACTTTCCAGTGGCACTGTTGTATTCGGTAAAACAATATTGCTTTTGACAACTTATTTACTTGATAGTAATGGCGGCGGAGTCAGAACAATACGATAACATGTCAAAAGCAATATCATCTTTTACCAAGTAGAACAGAGCCCCAGGCCGTCTGCCCGATTGATCTTTACTTTCCAATAAAATAAAAACAAATAACAAGCGTGCTATGGTGCGTGACAAGTAGTTATAAATCCAAACATTACCTATAGTTTCTGGCGTAGAAATATTAATCTTCTTCAAGCAATCAATTCGTTTTGTAAGTGACAGTAAAATATATCTTAATAATTTAGGGTTCATGCGTATGCATTCTCTATAGATGCACTTCTCAAGTCGATCAGCCTCAATCCCCTTTTTTACAGCCTTACGTCAGTGTTATTTTTATCTTTATAAATAGAGGCAATAAAACCAACGATTTATGGTTTTATTACTGCTTACACTGATTGTTGATTTATGTAAAATTTGATTAGTTGTAATTTGATTCGCTTTAAATACTTTTGGATAGTTATGGGTATATCTTTGTTGTCTTCGTCACTTGTTAAAGTATTCTCGTAAGACGGCAAAAGAGCAATTAGAATTCAAACTGTTTATGCTTTGCGTGTCTTTTGCATGAAGATTTCAAAACTAAAGCCTACCAGAATTTTCAATTTAGATTCGCATGACCTAAATTGCGTAATTTATTTATTATAATAACGCGGTAACAGGAAGCCGTTTAGTGATATAAAAACGGCTTAACTTCCAGAAATGATAACAGAAAAAATATTACTGTAAAAAGTTATATATTTTGTCTATCGTTTGGTCTTGTATCGAAATTCTTGTGCCTTAAATAAAACTAGAGCAAGAAGAGCTTACCCAGGCCGACTAAAAGAAAACGTAGGGGTCGTCCATAGCAGTGAGCATAGCAGAGTGCTAAAGAGAAGGTTCAGAATAGGAAAGAATGGAAATTACTCCACCAACAAGAGCATAGCTATTAAGTAAAGATGATGAAATAAAACTAAACCCTACTCTACCCCCCGACCCGCTACCTTTCCCCCCTACCTGTCCCTACCTTTTCTAATCTCAGAAATTAAACTATGTGGATATTGAAATCGATATCTGCTGCTCCTCAGCTCTCAGGTATCTGCTCATTTTGGGAGGTCCTCTGGTCCGAATAGCCGGAGGCAAAGGCTGGCCACACAGGCGCAGGCGCCGGTTTGATTGAATCCTTTTTTGTGCGAATTGCATATTGATTTCGGTTAATTTTGGTGAAATTTGGTGTTTCGATAGGTGGTTTTGCTATTTCTTTACCTTTGTGAGAACTCAATTTAGTTTACGGAATAAATTAAAAATTATAATTAGGGTACAATCTCACGCTAATTGACGTAGTCCCAAACTAAGCTCAACGCTTATACTATGGGTACTAGACAACGATAAATATACTTATAAAGATACTAGCTGTCCGCGCCCGGCGCCGCCCGGTTTCATACAAACCTTATGAAAAATAGATAGTAGCCGATTCTCAGATCTACTGAATATGCATATAAAATTTCATAAGAATCGGTCAAGCCGTTTCGGAGGAGTACGGTAACTAACATTGTGACATGGAAATTTTATATATTAGAAGAAGATAAATACTTAAATTCATAGAAAACATCCAAGACTAATAAACCAATAGGTACTTGTGTTCATCACACAAATATTTGTCCATCCGGGAATGGAACCCAGGATCCCTAGCTTCGTAGGCAGGGTCACTACCAACTAGGGCTAGGCCAACGCGCCGTGTAAACTAAGTGTGCATTCGGCACTATCTAGAATATATTTATTGATTAGTTACTGACCCAAATATGCACACACATCAAGCACTCATTAATTTCCGAGACGTAGACGTTGACAATTTTTTTTAATTTAGATTTGACGTTCGTGACAACAAACATTAAATTTTAATTACATACATTTTCTTAATTTTTTGTGATTACAATATAGGATTATTCTTCATTCTACTACCGAGTAAATAACCCCACTTGTAGTTAAGTCAATATTTCTTGCGAAAATTTCCGTTAAGTGGCCATTACGATAAATACCTCTTACGAGTAACAATGCGTTAGCCGCGAGAAACTTAGCATCGTTTTGCGTGTAACTGGTTCACGAATTATTCGTGGGAATTTCAATATTACTTATCGAAAATGTGCATGTTATATGTTATTAAAAAAAAAGGTTTTTTTCTCAGTTATTAAACTACGTGAGTCTTTTAACGAATTGTTTTCTGGTATCAGGCAAAACATTAAGCAGCACTGCTATCAAATTCGAAACGGTTTGGTTCAATTTATATGTTCATTTCCTTGTTAACTCCATGAACCAGTGACTTAGTTTTAACCGAGTAAGCTATTGTAAATCAATCTAAAATTGTTATCACACAAGCACACGGTACTTAACAGACAGACGTAACCAATCCGGTTTGAAGCAGTAAACATACATGGAAATTAGAACTGAAACAAATCGGTCACTATGATTATCGTATTACCGTGCGATGCGTGCGATTTCCCGATAACACAACGCAAAAATAACTAAGACGCGTTTATATCCCTAAGAAATAGAGATCAAAATCGCGTAAAACGGCTAAAACAGAATAGTAGAATGATTCCAAAGAGTTAATTAATGAGGGTCGAGAGGGTAGCCCGCGTGAGAGCCCTATCACCTGCAAACCTGGAGCTTACCTGTGGCAAGATGCCAGCCTAGTACCAGGATCGCAGGGGCTACTAGGAGTTAGAGCGAACTCACCTGACGCATGCGTACACCTGAGCTACCTGTCTCATGCAACGGGGGGACGGGGCCAGTTTACAGAGACCCGGGTAGATTGATTTAGTTAGTGTTAGCGACGTTTGAAGGGGAGGCAGGAGAGGTCTTAACTTGTTGGTAGGGGTTGGAGTGGTCGG